>OV277348.1:10117500-11577500 GCA_922984085.1 Sicus ferrugineus
GTTGCAGCAAGTTGAATTTTTTGTGTGGGTAATTTTTGATTACGACAGACGATGATAAACTTTCTATGTGAAGTTGGTTAATGCTGGTCACTCTAGGCAGCGGGGAGTACCATCAACAATCATAATACTGGTAATCCGATTGTATGAAGGCATCAACTTTCGCAGTGAAGCAAAAACAAGCAAAAAATTTACCATTTTCAATGCAAGACTTTTGTATATTTTATAGCAAGAAAGCGAATTTTCGCTTTCATTACAAACCCGTCAAACACGGAATCGCTTGACATCGTTAAGAATTCCAAGGAAGGAAGATTGACAGAGTGAGGAAAGTTTGAAGAATGCAATAAAAAGGCAACGCTAAACCTGTCAAATCCTCAAGTCAATCAAGTCCTGAAGGAATGCGTGATTAGAATGAACATTCGTAAGAAGTCAGAAGTGATGAGAAGTCACACTGAATGATGATGAGATCGATTATAATGATGATAGTTTATCTATTAAGAAGCTAGTTTTAGGTTTCGGAAAATGTTATGCAGTCTTGTGGTCAACGTTATGATGCAAAAACTTCCGCACGCCGTAGGATTTCCACGAAATTAGCGACGTGGCAACAACTTTCACGTTACGCCTGAAAGTATGCAATAATTTACTAAAATTGCAAAACCTTCTTGTTGGGAGCGGAAATCGAGGGAGCCGGAATTCCTTTCTCCAGCCTTGACAGGACTGAAGGTCGTCCTGAAATTAAAAATTCCACTGAATTAAGTATTCGACTGTTGTTTTTGTATTGCAGCTGATGTTGCGGCAGTTGTTGTATGTTAATTTTTAGCAACAACAAATATAGCAGGGGAATATTTTTACTTCCCGTCTTGCATGCGTTCGTGTAGACAGAAAGCACGATAACAACACCACCAACAACAACAACACCAACACCAACAACAACACCAACAACAACACCAACAACAACACTACAACCTCCTGCAGTTTTTCGCTTTACCATCAAAGAAAACTTTTGCAATCTAATTTCGCAAAGTTCACTGCAAAAAATACGAGTAACATTAACTGTATAATACAGTAACAAAAAACTGGCTACCCAACAAAAACAATTGGTGAGAAAATTCTTTTCATTGCGCTCTAAAATATGCAACGAAAATGTGAAAAGTTAACGAGAGCAGCACTTTTCTTGTTATTGTCGTCGTTGTTGTTGTTGTTGTTGTTGTTGTTACTGCTGCTGTTGAAAGCATTTCCATGTCTCGCTCACGTTCTCGCGTCAATTAAATCGGGCGAGAGTTGCTACCGCGCCGAGTTAAGCAAGTTCACTCACTCGTCACGTGCTAGCAGCTCTGCAGTGAGTTCTGTTCTGTTCCGTTCTGCTCTGTTCGCAAACTTGACCTAAAAATAGGACTTCCTTGCGAGCGCAGAATTGCCAGGAATGCATTTTGCTAATTCTGGTTTCGTTGCACTTGAAATAAATCAAAGCAGAACTAATTTTAGTTATGAAAAAAAGTTGCTGTGTGACGTCCAAGAAATTCCTTAATACTTCAACGTTTCATTAAAATCAGATACTCAGCTGTTGAAAATACTCAGCAAGCAAAAACCATCGCATAATTGCAAGGTGAAAATCTTCCGAATCCTCCTTCCTCACGATTCCCCCTGCACACGTCAATTCTCTCTCTCTCTCTCTCTCTCTCTCTCTCTCTCTCTCTCTCTCTCTCTCTCTCTCTCTTTTGGGATTTTAATAAGGCAAAATTTACTTAATGACGTAGATATTAGTGAAATCAATTCCACCTTAATAGCGACGAACATAAATCGATTCAAGGCCGCGCTTTGGTTTGCATGGCCGCGGCGATACGCAGCATTTATTTGGGAGAAAACTTTGCGTAAATCTCAATTATTCAGAGTAACAAAATGAAATTTAATGCCCATCGCCCATCCGTCCTCCATCCCGATCAACAGTTAGAACGCAGAGAACAAAGCAACACTCGTTAATTAATTTCAAAAGAATGCGCAGCAAAAAATTATATAAATGTAAAATGAAAAATTGCTTCAACTGAAGCTTTTAATAATCAAAAATGATTTTCCAAAGTTTAAGCGCAATTAAAATGTTAAACTTTTCGAATTTTAAATATTGTATTTTGTGTTCATAATAAAATTCTCTTAAATAATAACTACAATTTTGAGTTGGTTTTTTCGAATGTATAAAACCTTAAAAATCAATCAAACACTTGACGAAAATTCAGAATAATTTTGATAATCGAAAACAAAAGGTTTGAAAAAATAGTTTGAAGCCAAGTGAAGTTTAACGATGACATCAACTCTGCGGTCAGCTGATAGCAGCGAGATTTCAAGTGCTGAAGGCAGCTTTTTACTTACACTCAAAAAAAACTAACGAACGAATATTTTATGCTTTCGTTTCAAGAATTTCCTAGACTGAAGCGAAACCTTTCAGGAAACCAGCTGCCACTACTGTGATGAATGATGATTAAGCAAAGATTTCCATAAAGTTTCCTTGATTAATTCGCATTTCCAATAAAATCACAAAACAAAAAAAAAATTACAACACAAAATAACACTGATGTGGAAAAAACAATAAAATCGACGTTGTTGATCGGCGATCAACAATCTCAGAATTATATGAAGAATTATTTAAAGTAATTAAATTGCATTGCAGACGAGTTAACATTCGGTAGACTCGCTTCACTTTTCACAACCATGCGGTGGCTCACGATGCTTAATAATATTTTTGATCGATAATATTAACGATATTCGTTGTGGTGGTTGTGTGGTTGTGTGGTTGTGTGGATGTGTTGTTGTGTGGTTGCGTTGTTGCGTTGTTGTTTCCCCTCAATAGATGGCAAAATCATTAAAATATCTTAACTCCGTTTGTAAGGTTTTTCTATGTAGCTGCGATGAGCGGCGTGAGTGTCAGATCGTTCATGGTCAAGGCGGTTCGGTGCAGCAGCCGTCTGTGTGGCTCGACTGTACTTTCCGTGCTCTACAGCAGCGTTAAGCCGCGTTTGTAGAATTTTGCTATTAATTTCGCTCCTGCAATTAATAGGCATTCGAATGCTTTCGCTTTTTATGATTCGGCAACAACTATTTTATTGTTTCCCTGATTGGCATCGACAAACGAGAACTCAATAAATTGCCAACTTCATTTCCATATACAAGAATGGCAAATATCTGTGATTTATGATATGATATGATTTACGATATTTACCACACAATTAGCTTTCTATGCTAATTTCTAGAAGATTATTAGAATTTTTCATTGAACCCTTCTAAAATGCAGCCAAAAAACTAAACACGAAACTAAATAAATTTGAACTTGAAGTCTTACACTGAATTTGAACTTGAAATCATAATTATATTAATTGTTTCCTTTCCTCAACAGCAGCAAAAAACTAAATAATGCAAGGATTATTTATTGAAAACTTCATCAAAAATGTAAATTAACTGGCTGCTTTATTTTTACTAGCTGATTACACTTTGACAGAAGAAACTGAAACTGTGTAAACACGAATCAGTGTCCACCGAAAATTAAATATAGCAACTCGACAGCCATCGAGAAAATTTTCGGTAAGAACACGTAAATGTTATGGCGACCGTGATTGCTAGACTGAGTCTAGAAATAGCGCTGAAATCATGTTGGGAGTTAGAGGTAGCCGAAAAGTGATGAAGATTATATAGTTATTAACCGAATAGACAAAAACGTAATAAACTAATTGAGGGCAGTCTCCGGTTTTAGTTCTCACAACCGTTTGAAAAGAAAGAAGACGAAACCCTATTTCACATATCACGACGTAACACGAACCACCTCTCGTCGCGTTACGAACCACACCACGTCACGCACTCATCTCTAACTACGTTTTTACGTTATGAACTCCGAGAGACTCTCCGCACGTAGTAGAAGGAAAACGAAAGGACGACGAGAACGAAGGCAGACGAGAAGAGGCGCTTTAAAAATAGCATTACTACGGATGCCAAAACAGCGACAAGACGACTGCTTTCATATCTGCGAGTTGTTGGAGTTCCTGATGGTGTACCGCCATCCAGCAAAACAGCCGATAAGAGGGACCAACAACAATAGCAACACAACTACTAACTACTCTTCGGGGGAGGAGATGGACCACTTTTTGCGGCCAGTTTAAAACTAAAAATAGTAACTTATTAGAATTGGCTATAAAAAGAACCAGCAAACGTTGAAGGTTGAGTGCGGCAGGGCATTGAAAATGAGTGCACTGAACCAGGTTTCGTTTGCGCAGAGTCTTTCTTCTTGAACTCCTTACAGTCGCACCACTTAATATGGATAAAGGACAACTAGAGAGAGAGAGAGAGAGAGAGAGAAGAACAGAAACAGGAATACGAAGTCAATGTGAGAAAAGAGTGGCTGCAAAACGGGCATAGAAACGCTCGCATGGGCACCACAACGGCGATCAAGCAGACCGACTTCGAGCCCGACTTCGAGACCGACTAACCCAACTCAGGTTACCACTGAGCTAATAAAATGAGAGGCTGGGGAATACGGCGCCTGTATACTCGTATAATTCCACCATTCGAACCCAACGCAATACTTTCTCTCAGAGAGTAAAATAACAGGGGTTAGAGAACACGTGGGAAAACGTTAGCCGTTCCTTTCCCAATTCAACTCCCGTCCTTTCACCTCGGTGCGCTACTGACCTTGAGCATTCATTCTCTTCCCCCAAGAACTCTCTTCTAAGCTCTCTAACCTAATTTTGCGATAGACAGCAACACCTTCAAATGCCTTCCAGTGCATCCTTTAGAAATGCAACACCAAATGCAAACAACACACGAGACTCTCGCATGGACAAAGAAATACCGAAGCAACTGAAAGCGGAGGCTATAAAGCGGAAAAACCTGAATTTGTAAGCGAAGAACCTGCTGTCGGCTTTGCTGTTGCCTCATTTCAGTGGGCAGTCGAGACGAAACGACACATTGATAGGCGGCGTGGGGAGTAAATTGGAGGTAAAAAGCAACGCAGCCAAGAAACCCAACCACGAGAACCAACCTGCCTGCCAACTGCCAACCTGCCTGCCACCCGAAGAACCGCAGAACCGCAGAAGAGGCGACAACCAAAGCCAGGAATCAGCGACACCAGCAACGACCTTGATGAGCTCTTGCAATAGGGCGACACGAGTGCGCGCCGCTGGGGTGGAGAGGGGAAAGGAAGCCAAGATCCGAATCACTGCCTCAATGGTTGCCGCAAGTATGGGCGCCGCGCCGCTGCCATGAAAATGAAAAGGAAAACAAGTTACCGAACGGCTCACATTTGCTAGGGTTGGGCAGAAAGCTGTTCCGAGGCTGATGATGGACTGGAACAGGACAGAATGGAATTTCGCATGTAATTGTATATGCGATGGTACCTCGTTCCAAGCACGGGAGATACAAGAGGTATGTAGCCGAGTTTTTTCCGGGGAGAAACGATGCCCTCACCAAAGTAAAATCGATAAAGCAGCTTATGAAAGAGAGAAAACTTCACACAGAAACACAGACATCAGTCTGCAAACAAAGTTTTCCATTTCATTTCAGGTGTGCTGAGGTGAAACTCTCTCTCTCAAGTTCACTTTCCACTTCTATCTTCTCGTTTCAGTTCTGCTCTCTTTTTACGTTCTATTAACTAAAGTGTGAAAAGTTCCCAAATAATCAACAAGTGGTTGTTTCCTAATTTTTTCATTCGAAAAAGAGAGCAATTGACTAATAGCGCTGCATGCTTTCCCTCACGAAGTGAGAGTAAGATGAGTGAGTTAACATCATGTTTGAGGTGAGGTTTGTTGTTACAATCGGTAGTGGTGAATTTCTCTATACAGAAACGAAGATGCTTTTTGCTTATGACTTCGTAGTTAAACAATCGAATTCAACTTCGAGAGCTTTTTTGTAGATATGATTATAAAATTAATGGCAGAATAAAAAAAACAAGAATAAAACAGAAAAATGCAAAGAGGAGACAACGGATAGCTTGGTTCCCACCATGGTTGCTGCAAGAATTACCTACTTTTCGTAAACAAACTGGAAACGAAATTCAGTCAGTTGTCAGTTTAAGTTATTTTAACATTTAGTAATTCGTATTTCATATGAATCGAATGCCAAATATTAACAGGATTGAGGTTTGAGCAAAGATCGTATAATATATTACGCGATCTTCAGTTTGAGGATCCCTCACAAGATTTCGTATATAATTGAAACAAAATTCTTTATATTATTTTATGTAAGCATTTTATTCGTACTTCAGAAATGATTCGCGTTCATTGCGAAGGCACCACAAACAATTCAATTTTTAAGTGAAACCGAATGTTAATCATTTCAATTAATTAACTGCTTAAAATAAAACCGCACTTGACTCGTTTTCCTTTCTTATTAAGATGTCACACTGAGACCGGAATAGCATTAAAAATTCTTTATTCAGTGAAAATAATTAAAACTCAGGAATTATTTATAAGTTCGTCTTTTTCCACTCTCGCCCTTTAATGGCCCTGATTTGTGACGTGGACGGACTCGAGTGAAATGTTTGTCTGTTTGTTGGTTTGTTTGTTTGTTTGTTTGTTTGTTTGTTCCTGTATTGAAAGCAGTACAGGACGGTTTGTTACTTTATAACTTGAAAACACTGGACGGATACCATAACCAGAAGGGGACACTCGGTGTGGCATCGTAGAATCTCTGAAACTCTTAAATAAGAGCGCAACAAGTGTCTTGCGTAGTCGTGCATCAAGCGATTTCAATTCCTTTGGTACTCAACCAAGCGAAATGGAAAATGTTGACTATAGAAGAGCAGGCAAAATATTTATCTTTCAGATTCGGTATTCAGTTTGGACTTCTCCTCATCTGACTCACTGTCGATCTCACTTGAATTGAGTTATCGAGTAAAACTCGGCGAGACTTACAGAAACGTTTGGTGGCGCTTCTGCTGGAAGAGATGTAATTTGAGGATTTCAACACAATAAGTGAATGATTAGGTACTCAAATGTTTGTGAGAGTGAATTCTAAACTAGCTGATTTTTATTGCTAATGATTGTTGGCTTTAATATTTGGTTATTATATTGAAATTGAATTTTCTTTGTCTTAATATTAACTACACACTTTTATTTAGATTTTATTGAATTGAAACCATCAAAATCTTAAGACTTCAAATCTTTCCTCTCAAATTAGAAAACTTTGTTGGACGTTATAGAAATGCAAACTATTTTATTTTGTCGAGTTTTGAATAATGTGGAAACTTTAAATAGAGTTTTATATTATTTCTAATAAAAATATCTATGATTACTTATAAAGGAAAATCTCTCAACTTCTAAATGTCAGAAACAGCGAAACTATAATTAAAAATATGATAAGAATCAGAAGACAGGGGAAGTTTAGTCGTCCCAAAACAAAGCAATCAATGGTTGCCTCGAGGCAGCCAGTCTTCTATTCAAAATAATAAGTGAAGCTCCATCATTATCCAGTCTTGATTTATGCATAAGAATTACTTATTAGGGCTTCCTTTACCGACTCTGCTGAGTCGCATACATTATCTGAAAATTCTGCAGGCTCTGCAACGCTCGGCCGAAATCGAATGCATGGCTTGTGCGAGCTTGCAAGGATTGATCCTGTCTGCAGTGCGCTGGGTAAACCGAGTTTATAGATTCGCAATTTAATTACTACTTCGCTGCGACGCAGCGTCACAGCGCATCGCACGCGATCGCATCGCTGACATTGCAAGTCGCGACGAAGTCTGATTGCGCGCAAGTGCAACCGACGCGTTTCAAGGGCGTACGAAGAATTTTCATCAGAGGATCAAATGTTTCCGCATAATGAAGTAATTCTGGCGAATTCTTTTAATTGCATTTATTAACGAACTGAACAGAAACAAATGCATTTTTCCAAACACCTTCGAATTAAGTGATAATAAATAATAAAAGTGATTATAAATAATATTAAATAATTGAATGAAACATTTTGAAAATGTCTAAATTATTTGCCAGAGAGAGATCAACTGAATGTCTTGATCACTAGAGAAGTCAACTGCTCGCCTTCATCTCCCCCCCTCTTCGTACGCCCTTCGAGTGCCCTAGCCGCCGGTTAGCCATTTGTTGTTGTTCGTTGGTACTTAGGCGTCATTTTGTTGTTGCGTTGCACTTAAAAATTGCGCACACGTTTTTCCAGCTACTTTTTTCTCCTTTTTTCCCTTCGTAGGCTATAAACAATGAATTATTAAATTCTAAAAAAAATACACACGTACACTGCGTGTGTTTGTGTCGACACAAACGAACATTTGTTGGAGTTGGTGTGTGCGTTTGCCGTCAGCAAAGAAAAAAATTCATTTATGTTAACCACACGTTTCGCCATCCAACATCGATGGGGGAAAAATTGCATAGAAAACGCAAGTGATAATCAGGTTTGCTGCTCGCCTGCGCGGCAGCAGCCCAACCCGCCTTAGCCGGCCGACAAGGAATGCATATTGAAGTTTATATGTAATTTCATCGCGCTACTTTGGCTTCTGGAGATTCTGAAGATACAGAAGATTGAAAAGATACGCAGCGGGCAGCGCAACTGACAAGCTCAGCTTAAGCTGCGTTTTCTTTCTGAACCAACAAGTGGTCACGCTTTTTTGGATACTCGGTCACGCCCACTATATTCAAGAATTGTAAGACAAATCGGCAAGGATGTCAGGAATATCGGTACTGAACACATCAAAAAAAATCTTTTAAAATTATATGTACGCCGAGTTAATAGTCTACAAAAAATAACCCTCCTGCACCAAAAATCCGTTACCAGCACCTCTTTCAGTGTTGATATATACGAATTCCAGGTCTATCATGATTCCAGAGGAGCTGGAAACATAGATAGGCCTGGTATTCAAATACCAATCGACCCGAAACGAGGTGTTTTTTCAAACTCCTTTTGATACGAGGCAACAAAAAGAATTCGGGGTGCCAAATCTCAATTGCAGGGTGGTTGAGCACCGTTGCTGCCACGTTGTGTTTGTTCCTCTCTCACGTCATGTTTGGCCAGTGCCTCCCTCTCTCCCTCTCTCTCGCGCAAAGAGAGAATTGTTTAGTTTAAACTTTAAAGGAAGATTTGGAGTCTCGACTCGAGCACTAAACATTTTCAGATGCCGTCTACACACTCCAAATGCTGGGGGGGGATGCTAATAGCCCGGATCTACTAGTTTAGCTATTCTCTGGCGTCTCCCACCACTTGCCGGCCCATAGAGGCGGCGCTCCACCCACATTTTCATTGGCCGGGAAATATAAGTTCGGATTCTTACTAGACAAACTCCGTATTTGCGAATTTTGAGAGCGAGAGTGCAAGCGAGAGCGTGTGTGTGTGTGAGTAATCAGTTAAGAAGTTTAATGAATTTCTGAGCAAAAAACAGTATGGCAGGCAGATAATCTAATTATTTAAATATCTAAACTTACCGTTGTGATTAAAAAAAAAAATATAGTACGATATTTTCACGTCCACCTCTATTTCACAGCAAAACGGTTTTTTTTTTTTTACTTTTTAGTTCGGCAAATCGATTAGTTTTCACTATTATTCATTATAATTATTCATCGTTTTCATACATTTGCAAGTTGCAAATTTACCTCGACGCCTTCAAACTATTTAAACATTTTTGCTGGAATTGTTAGAAAGAGTAAAGATTTTGCAGCACTTGAGCTTAAATTATACGCACGAGTCTCAAAGCTTTTCAGCAACAGCACGCGACGAGTGTTTTTCGTAGCTGCTGGATGATAAACACGTTTACGCCAAAGATGCTCGGAGAACTGATACGCATCTACGTATGTATTTGTATTTACGCTGATCTGGATGATTTGTATTGGCATAAGTTATTTGCCTACTTAAGCCTTTGTTTCGCATTTGAATACACTGAGTTTAGAGGTTCATTAGGAATTTTCCGCTGGAGCTCGCCAAAGAAAACGGCAACGACACCACATCTCCCCACAAACAACAAAAATGCGCAGCGTATCTGACGACAAGATACTCGCGAACTCACCACAGCAGAAAGCTAACGCAATAACTCTGGATGATGTTTTCCAGAATATTTCCTCTCTATTTTCGCTTTAATAAAATTATCAAATATTCCTAGTTAGGGAATTTCGAGCTCTGACAACGAATAGCGTAGTTTTCACGAACACTCCATGGAATCCGATGCACAAAGTCTAGCAAATCGATTTTAGCTCACGGTGGAAAACATGGCACTGGTGAGTGAGTGAGGACAACCTGTGATTGATACACTTTTCTCGCTTCTCTTGCGCTCAAACCGTGGAAAAGATACACTAAATTGGCGATTTAAGAAATATAAAGGAACCGCAAATTACACTTGATGGCAAATAAACTTTTTTCGGGATCGAGAATCCACCGCCTCGTTGCTTCAGCCGCGCAGCGACGTTGATACTTGCTGGTGGGTTGGTGGAACGAGCGAAAATGGCAAACGAACGAATCGTTGAATCAACAAGCAAGTTTGCGAAGGCGAGCAAAGAAAGCTCTTCTTGGCAAGTGGAATTGTAATAGGTGAATTGCAGTGGTATGTTGGATGTTGGACTCGTAGGTAGGGTGAATTTGTATATGATAACATAACCTGCAGCAACTGCTGCTAGAGTGATTTCACAAAAGCAACTCGTGCTTACCGTGGCCTTCATTGAAGTTTTTTCAATTATTTTGCTGTATTGTGCTTTCTGGTTGTTGCTGTCTCTGTTTTCCTTTCTTCTCAATTATTTCTCTTTCTACTTAAATTTTGCATTTTGCTTTCTTGTTTATTTCGTTTGATTTTTCTTTAACAACGCAGTTGATTTGTAGCAGTCGGAATTCGTCGCCACGACGGATTTTCAGAAAGAATAGGAGGAGATTAAAAAGGATGAAGTTAAACTTTTAACACAATCCTCTTTTTCCATTCCTACTCCTCAAGAATTCGAAATTCTTTCAAAACAACGCACTCTTTCTGAATTCATTCATTCATTAATTTAAAAAAAAAATTATCTCTAGATACCTCGTGATAAAATTACGTGTTAATTTAGCCTTGCAAAAATTTTAGTAATGTCGCTATACATTCCGGAATAGAATTATGTCCCAATATCTCACACAGTTTATGAGATATTAACCTTATAACATTTTTTAAAGCGAGGCTACTTTACATTGCGTATGTAAAGTAGGCGCGGTTGCTTACCGTTTTCGCCCATTTTCAATCCCAAATTGCCCTACATAACAAAGAATATTTGTGTCAAATTTCATCGCGTAATCTCTTTTGTTTCTCATGTAATCGTTTTTCAAATTCCAATAGACAGACAGACGTACAAAGAAAAGGACGGACAGGGCTAATGGATTCGAGAGGTCCACGCTGAGCTAGAATATACAATTATCTATATCCATCTCGTCTCGTTCCCTACGTTACAAACGGAAGAACAAAGTGAATATACTCTCTCTACCTTCGGGTGGAGGGTATAAATCTGAACAATAATTTTTTTTTTTAAATTACAAAACGGATTTTCTTAACTCAGAACTCGCGAACATGTTTAAGTGCTGGAAAACTTCTATTCTATATCCAAAATTACGATTGTCTATTTGGCATTATATTTAAACTATCACTAAATTATAGTAAACTTATTAAAACCGTATATTTGAATTCTGAATTTCGCGCTAGTTTTTCCTCATTTAAATTAGGGTGCAAATATGTA
Organism: Sicus ferrugineus; assembly: GCA_922984085.1. Classification (NCBI taxonomy): domain Eukaryota; kingdom Metazoa; phylum Arthropoda; class Insecta; order Diptera; family Conopidae; genus Sicus; species Sicus ferrugineus. Next base: position 10,129,158 of record OV277348.1, read on the forward strand.
CACGCTTATGATTTGAGAGATTTTAGCCATTAACATTAAGTACTTCTATAGATGAACGTATAATAATTATGAATTCCCTACAAGAGTATTTGGCTTTAAAAAGATCCAAATTTTCCAGACGAAATAGTTAACTATTTCCTAGCTAAAGCAACGGCAAATTCGCTTTTAATGCTGAAAACTCTTTGTGATTCAACGGCTTGAGTTTTGTGCCTGAAAAAGGGGAGAAATGCTCCATATCGCGATGTTTATTAACCAGGATTTTTTGTTCCGATGTGAGTATATTTATTTCGCGCTCAATTTGCTTTTGATCTATTAATACAAATAATTAGTAGTGTTTTGAAGTTTGGATTTGAGCGAAAATTACCATTCTTCAACAGTTGCACAGCTTGTTGCCTGTCAAGTTTCACCAACATGCTGCCAATGGTTGTCCAAATCTTCTTCTCATCAGGGCACTTCTTTTCAATCTCACGTAAAGCTTCGCGCGTCTGTTGACGACGTTTATCCAATTCGACCATTTCTTGCTTATTCACCAAAATCTTATCGGCGATCTCTTCGGTGGACCTGATGATTTCTACAGTCTTCTCAGTGTCGCTTTTGGACATTTTCGTTGCGAAGTCAGGGCAAACGGATAAATCGCTGACCTAAATTTAATTCAATTTGTTTCACAGACTCATAAATATTATTTGGTTTAACTATTCAATAAAATCAAATTTTTCCAATCAAAGCGAAGGTTCTGACAAGCATGTCCTCACTGACGAGCACTAACTCAATTCATTGCGCAATCGACGTTCAATCTTCCAATCGCGTTTCTTTTCGCGTCGAATGTCATTACGATTGCGGGTTTTCTTCTTTAGGTATTGATTGTGCGTAGAATTCGTTGCACGCAGATCGTACGCTTGGAAGTGTGTAACTCGCGCCGGAGGCTGTTCGATGCCTAATCCAGTTCGTTGCTTCCTAATTACAGTCTTCACTGGGTAGAGGCGCCCGCTGTTCGATGGGCCGAGACCACTTTCCCTATCCCAGCCTTGTTTGACCATGAGTTGGAGGCCGCGGTTGCGTGGCGCGATATTAAAACTGGGCAGCAGCTTATTCGGAGTGGTCCGCAAATTGAATTGATGCACTGTAGAAGTAAGATGCTGCTGATAGCTGGTTTCCTTAAAGTCGCGCTTGCAAACGTCGCAGAAATAAGAGTTTACAACTGTTACATCTGAAGTTTGTGTTCGTTCTTTTTTCTCCGCTTTGGCTGGGTTGCTCGACGCAAGGACTTGTACGATTTCTAAATGGGACTTGGCTTCTGCCAGTTTCAAAGCGGTCCATCCCGATTTATCCGCCACTTCCTTTCGCACGCCTAACTGCAACAGCACGCTAACCGCGTCTGTCGCACCGGCACATGCAGCCATCATCAAAGCTGTCCAACCAAAATCATCACACGAGTTCACATCGCCCTCTTTATAATCGAACTCCTGCAAACGTTGTGCGTTGTTTTCCGAAGCAAAACGGAAAAACTTCAATTTATCAAACGGTTTCCGTACAGACGCTCCTGTACGCTGAGGAGATATCTTTTTAACTTGGGGTCCAACTTGATTCTTAGTCAGTTTATTATGGCTTTCCTCTGTTATTCTATCATAGAACTGCTTTGCCTCCCCACCGTCCACATTCTGGATTTCAAACTTTCGTCCATGTTCATCACTGACACCAGACTCACGTTGTTTCGCACCTTCACGCACGAATCGCTTGAGAGGCAGATGAATTGTAGCCAGTGCGCGCCAGTTCGGATGCAGCTCACCAGTTGTATCCATTCTTTTTTAGGGATAAAATAAAATTTTACGACAGCCCTTTCCACAAAATTTTGTATATTGTCACCTCTGAGTTCAACCCTCTGGCCAATTCAGGAAGATTTTATTTCAAGAGGGTTGCCAACTTGTTTCGGAAACTTTTCCTGGAAATTTTTTATATACGATGTGAAATAGTACATTTCGTTTACAGAAATATTAAGATGAAATTTTATATCGACATTAGCATTAGAACATTAGCATTAGAACAACGCTGAACTCTATCGCAATAGAAATGGTTTCTTTTCTATTAACGTGCAAACTAATTGCATTGCGAATTTAAGAATATCCAATATTGTTGCCCAATGGCCAGGTTCGGCACACGATTTTACGGAATTCAAGAATATATTCTGGATTTGAGAGTTCAAGGATTGCTTCATAATAGCTTATAGTGGGTATTTAAATATAGAATATAGTATGTATATATTATATATAGAACTCCTTTCGACTTTCGCTCGATCGTACCAGAACAAATTTTTTTTTTCTGTGGAGGGTCAAGCATATTTTATTGTGTGTACGAATTTGAGACTCAGTAATTTTTCCGCACGACTTTTCTGCGACTTTTGTAATGTTTGAATTCGAAATGCATAGTACATTCTAAATCAAAGACATGTCTTTGTTCTAAATATTTGCTGGCAATACTGGAATTGACAGCTCCGAATTACACAAATTTTCTCAATCGCCAGTGGTCGCCAAATTACTTGTTTCTTAACATGTTTTGAATAAAATTGTGCAAGTGAATTCTGTAAGGGTTTCTGTATTAACCGAACTTAGGTTTTAGAAATATATATTAAAAAATATAATGTCTTTCTTTGGAGGAAGTACTTTGGGAGCAACCAGCACGCCAGCCAAACGTAATTTTTCCATATATATTCAAATACTTTGAAGTATTTAAGTACTAAGTATTTTCGGTATTAACCAGTTTTATTTTTCAACCCGTAGCTGGTGGCATGTTTTCGTCATTTGGCACAGGGACAAGTGCGTCAGCACCAGCCTTTGGAACTCAACCAGCCACCTCAGCTGCGCCGGCTTTTGGTACCACACCCGCATTTGCATCAACAGGTGGGTGTGAATTCCTTTCCCCACTTGTACATCTCGTATTTCTGTTTTTGCCCTCCTGAAGGTTTCGGTGCGACAGCCGCTTCAACAGCGCCCACTCTAGGTGGTTTCGGAACCTTTGGCACACAAACAGCAACGACTGCAGTGCCTACTCTCGGAGGTTTTGGTGGATTTGGTACTCAAACTGCTGCCACCACTTCTGCACCACAAAGCCTCTTTGGCCAGCCTACAACCACAACTAGTTCAGGAGGGTTTGGAGGCTTTGGTATCGGAGGAGGGACCACATCTACACCTTTTGGTGGCTTCGGAAATACTAGCAGCTTCGGAGCTCCTAGCAGCTTCGGAGCTGTTAGTAATGTAGTCGGTGGAGGATTTGGCAGTTTCGGTACAGCACCGACTACAACAACGACACCATCATTCAATTTCGGCGGATTTGGTACTGGCGGGGGCTTTGGTACAAGTAAGTCTGCCTGCGCAAGTGCTTTCCAATCTGCTTAAACTTTCTTTGCACAGGCTTGGGGAAACAACCAACAGCTACTACAACGCCTGGTTTTGGCGGATTTACTGGTAGCACAAGCTTCATGCTGGGACAACCACAACAACAAGCGCCCCAGATCACGCCAGATGAAGCTTTTGCCCAATCCATATTCAATGTGTCAATTTACGGCGATGAGCGCGACACAATCATTGCGAAATGGAACTATTTACAGGCCATGTGGGGTATGGGGAAATCCTTCTACTCTCAAACTGCGCCACCGGTTGTGATAACTCCAGAAAATTACTTGTGCCGCTTCAAGGCGATGGGGTACAGCCGCTTGCCAGGAAAGGAAAACAAGATGGGTTTGGTGGCGCTCAACTTTAACAAGTCATTCACGGAAGTTAAGTAAGTTCTGTTAAACACCCGATAATTAAAACTGTTTACTGAATACAAATTTTTAGAGCTCAACAGCAAGTGATTTTTAACACCCTGAACACCATTACTGGCAATAAACCGAATCTGCTGATTAACATCGAAGGAATTAAGGAGCACGAAGAGAAGAAGACGCAAGTTATAATTTTTGTTACAGAAAAATCGCAGTTGGTGCCAAACGAGTCGAAACGCATTATGGCCACGGACTTGGCCAACTATTTGAATCAAGCTAACGTTAAGCCACAACTGAGTAACCTAGGCGTCTACGAGGTTCTGGCACTCGTATTGCCGGATGAAGACCAGCTCAAGGAATACTTGGATAGCCCACCAAAAGGCATCGATCCGAGAATGTGGCGCCAAGCAAAACTCGATAATCCCGATCCTAAGAACTTCATCCCCGTGCCTATGATTGGCTTTAACGACTTGAAACGGCGCATCAGATGTCAGGAGCAGGAAACCGAAATTCATGCCATATATCTGCAAAAGGTCGCACGAGATCTACTTGAGCTGCGACAACGACATACAGCAGCCACGGCTAAAATTATGGAATACAAACGTAATTTGACTGAGTTGAGTCATAGGATTTTAAAGGTTTGTTGAGAGCGTTTCCTCTTATCTCAGGCTTTTAATTAAAGACAAGACATCAATTTCAATTTAGATTATCGTGAAGCAGGAATGCACGCGTAAAGTTGGTTTGGCTCTAACGCCCGAGGAAGAGGCCCTCCGCAGCAAGTTAGAAAACATGCAAGCCTTAGTTTCAGCGCCAACGCAATTTAGGGTGAGCTGATGAAGACTTCAAATTATACACGAATAGTTTTATATTAAAGATATTTTGGCTTTCAAAAGGGTCGCCTGAGCGAGCTGCTTTCGCAGATGCGGATGCAACGTAATAAGTACGCCTTCACAACCGGGAGTGAATATACAATCGACAAAGACTGTGAAGAGGAGATGAAGAGCTTCTTGACGATGCAACAGAGAGCAATGGAGGTACTTACGGAAACCGTTACAAAGGACCTCAAAGCGCTGCAGATCATAATGGAGGGCATGCCGGAGTTGGGTCGTGGTTAGAAATAGATATGATTTCGTTTTCAGCATAAAGAAATTAAAAACTTGGATTAAAATGGATTTTAATAGTAGTTATTAAATTTCCTAGAAACACATTCAACTTTAAATAATTTCATTCTATTCTCAACACTACTCGGAGCGATCATCGTCTTTATTAGTAAATTCCAGCCTCCTTTGCTGTTCCGAGGGCGCTGCTAACAAGTCATCCTCCTCTTCGCTCATGCGTTCGCCTTGAATTAAATGTGTAGCTGGGTCGTATTTCTCTTTACTTGCTGTACTTAATTCTTTCTTTGATTCATTATGCACCACCTTCTTCAGCATGTCAACATCAAAGAAAGTTCCATCGAAATTAATGCGATTCCGTCCATCGTTAACCAAGTAAACGACTTTCGTTGCGCCGTCCAATTGACCATCGGCCTTCTTATCCAAGTCGAAGGCCCAATTTAAGTTGGCTTGCTTCGAGTCCCCAATGAACTTCTTCGGCACCTTCCTGGGTTTCGCTGCATAGTAGTTGTTGTTCTTCTGTTGCTCCGGCGGTGGGGAGAAGTGTTCCATTTTCAGGCTCTTCTCATCTCGCTTACCAACGCTGTCCACTTCGAAAAGCGGTAAATAGAAATTAAATGGCAGCTCTGGGGGAGCCTGAATTTGTTGTAGTGGCACTGGAATCTGTTGTTGTTGCTGCGTACCCGATTTAGTTTCGGAAAACTGCATATTTAGAGGGTAAAAAATCTCAACTGCTTGTCTCAAAAGGTTTTCAAAGTTCTCGAGTGTGAGCATTTCCGAATTTATGTGGAGCTCGTTGCTTAAAGTTGGGTTTGCTAAAGCTAAGGTTTCCACTTCGGATGACTTTGAATTTGGTTTTGCAAGCCCACAGCTTAGGAAGGCAAGGAAGATGGACTATAGTAGAAATTTTTGAAATTTTTCAAATTAGAATTTAGATGCATACGATCTTTTTTCACCACAGTATACTCACAGACTGCACCGCATACTTCATAATTACACTTTTCAAGTTTTTCGAATGGCAAAATCTGTATATTTTCTCTAACGTGAATAATCCTCTAGCAAAGTTTAATCACCGACTAAGCATTCGTCAGCATAGAGTGGGCTTTTATACTGCTGGCCGCCAACTGAATGTGCCAAAAACGGAAGCACGGAAATCGGGAGGAAAAACTAACGCTAAACGAGATCTTGAAAGAGCTACCAAAAAGCAGATGCCACGTTTCTTGCTCCGACCGTTACGAACTTAACGAGTGTGGTCTGTTGTAATTAATACTTGGCTTCTCATAACCACCTGCATCAGCATCATCATCATCATTTAATTCAACAACAAACGATCAGGTTGCTGCAAGCTGGTATATTAAACGTGCAATAATTGTTACTCTCATTTTCCAAACTTCGTGAGATGTTGCTGGATTCAAGGCATCTCTTCGGAACTCAGTGGAAACCAGTTAAGCTGCAACTTATGCCATTGAAATTCTCTGCCCAAGGCTTGGTATTTATGTATGCCGCTGCTTGTTAATGAGAGCGTTGAAAACAATTGATAGCACGGAGTAAAGGCGTCCAGTTTTTATCATACTTGAAAGAAAGTGAAATAATTAACGAACTTAATGGTTTTCAGTGCAATGACATGTAACGCTTGGGAACCTGTTCGAACTCAATCGGGTTCAAAGTTGTAAAATGATTTCTGCATGCTGCTGATGGTAAGAGGAAAGCAGCTAAAATTGCATATGGAAGAATATATTTAGAGTGCGATAAAAAATAATACTGACCCTACAAATCTACAAAGAATTCGTTCTATAAAATTATTTTGTGCGGGTACTGGTAACTTTTAATTTTTATCCAGATTTTAAACTCAAAATATACATATATAAAAAAGTGAAAAGTTTTATATATAATTCCTCACAACAGGATTTTGCTATAGATGAGTGTAATATTCTACTCAAAAATACCTTATTTCTCGCTAAGCAGTTACTAATTCATAGGAAGAAATAGGACATGAATCGCAGGCATTCCGTTCGCATGCCCTACTAAAATCCTCTTCAGATTCAGTCTTACTCGTTAGACCTTCGCACACCACCTGCTCGATGTCATCCAATAAACCGGAAGCGCCGAAACGGAATAAATCAGGTTGCAACCAGCGCATGCCCAACGTTTCCCTAACCAACGTCATCCATGCAATGGCTTCGCGTACCGTACGCACACCCCCGGCTGGCTTTAAACCAACCATTTGACCTGTTCTGCGCTTAAAATCTTGTATAGCATGAATCATCACCAGTCCCGCGGGTAGAGTGGCGTTGACTGCCTCCTTGCCAGTGGACGTTTTGATGAAGTCAGCACCAGCCATCATGCACACCATGGACGCCTTGTAAACCTACAGCGGAGGAGAGCGATTCTTAATAATTCAGCTATATCTTCGAAACCTCATTCTTACATTTTCCATGGTCCCGAGTTCGCCGATTGCCAGAATAGTCTTCAGATGAGCGTTGCTTCCACAGATGCGTCGCATGTGACACACTTCCTCATAAACGGCCCGCCAATCTTCGCGCAATGCTAACTGACGATTGATCACTACATCGATCTCACGAGCACCGTTCTTGATAGCAAATTCGATCTCTTGCAGACGCGTCTGCAGTGAGTACTGGCCCGAGGGGAAGCCTGTGGCTACAGAAGCTATTGGAATTGCCTCGAACTTCCTCAGCTGGTGCAACGTGTCGTATGCGTCTGCCACACGGGCCGGATACACGCAAACGGCGGCAGGGTGCAACACAGAATGCAACTCCGGGTCGATGACATCGAACACACTGTGGGGAAGAGGAAAAGCAGCCCGGTGGCAAAGACGACTGATGCAGCCTTTTGTATCTTCTCCGGCCAGCGTTGTAAGATCGGTCAGGGTGAGAGCTTTGAGTGCCCAGACAACTTCATTCAGGCCAGACACTTGACCACGCTCCGTTATTTCCTTCGAAATCTGTTCCAGCTGTCGTAACGACACTGATATCTGCAACATGCTCTCGTCTGGAATTAAAAACTGATTGGAACAAGGAACTTGCAATTGAATTGAATGTACCGCTACGCCGACCAAAGGCAATAATTTTGTTAACATCCATTTGTAGTTTTAAGTAATTCTGAAAGCAGATTTTAAATTTAGGGAAAAAATCTAAACCTTTAGCAACATTTAAGCCATTAATATTTCTTATGTTCTTCACTTTGTTCTTGTTTATGCTGATAACAATATCGGAAGATCAAGGGATCTCAGCTGTATAGCGGATATCCCGAGAATAAAATTTCATACTGATGCACAAAATATGAAACTAGTTCTGGGACTAGCTAAAGCCAGAAATATAATTTTATAATCATGAATAAAATTAACCGAATCTAGGAAGCCTAAAAAATAATTTTTCGAGCAATCTTCTTAATTTACTAAATAAACTAAATATGATTTATAAATAAATTATAATTGATTAAATTGATTATGTTCCTTAGAGCTTCTCTCTTTGTAAAGTCTTCAAATTTATCAAATATTCCATTTAAAGTGATTATTGTTATTATAGCATGTCATATTACCCTTCGCTATTCCCCGAGAGCGACTGTTAAAACCAATATTGTTCACAACTTTAAGGTCATTTTAACAGAAATAAATTTAAAAATTTAAATAATAGTCTTCAATTAAATTTCGTATGCCTAAAATTTATTTCATCCATACTAACAAAACTTAATTGGAAATACTTGCAGCTTTGTCAATTGTTCTATTTTTGTTTACACATTTTATATTGCTTCTACAATAAAACTTTTAAAATATTTTAAAATATTTTTCAGTTTGCTCAAGAAAGAGTAGAGGTAGATATAATTTATTATTTTGAATTATCGATAAATTATTTTCCCTTTAAATCTTAAAGAATCCTAATAACATTTATAAGTCAAATGTAAACATCTAAGCAACCATTATTGACACATCGATAGTCTAACACAAAAACAGATGTTATAAATGTAAATTAATATACAAATTACTTCTAACAAGATCTATAATTACAAGCTGTATTATTGTCGAAACTATCGAAATCTTTGGCACGTAAGTGTCAACACATGAGAGAAGTGGATATAAAACACAATTCATATCAAAATATTTGCCTTTGTAAGTCAGGATGAGAAGTTATACGAACTAAATAAAATCTACTTTCAAGGAAAATCTTTTTTTATAATAAAGCTTGAAAGAATTAAACTTATGTATATATATTATATGATTTTATAAAATCTCAGGTAAGAATTAAGACAATTTAAACGAAAACTTTTTCACTATTAACAATTTCCATATATGCTAATAAAAACAAAGAAAAACGATAACTAGCAACGTAATTTCGCGTTATTTTCGGTTAAAATTATCCTCAAAATTACGTAATAAATAAACTCAATAGACACTAATTTGTGATTTTCATAGCCTTCACCAATTCCTTTTACGAGCCATTACAGTTATTTATAAGGAATATAAGTTTTAGCACCATCTATGTACGTTTTAATTTTCTACTTTGTGAACACATTGGGATTGTACTTTAAATTTCTCTTCAAAATACTTCCTTGCTCGCCAGTGTTTTGGTTGTAAAGGAGGAGCGATTTTACCTAAGAACCCATAAATATTGTTTCGGGTTCGTCGTTAACGATGCTTGGCCCACATTTCCCAGTATTCCTTTTTCTGCATTTCGTAGAGACGTGAAATAGTGCGATCGAAGGCAAACAATTCCTCCTCACCGGTAAAAACACTCGACGTAGCATCCTTCTATAAAACAAATGTGAATTTTTAGTTAACATTATATAACTTCTCAAGACTTCGAAATTACAGAGCCATGTTCAATTTTCAAGTCATCCATTAGCACACGGTCTGAATCACTCATCCTCGGTGCATTGTCGCTAAAATTGAAGAGTTGGTCCAGTGGCACATCCGCTGAGATAACTACACGCACCCGATTATCGTAGAGGGTATCTATCAGTGTAATAAACCGACGCATCTGCGACTTCATGTACAGCGTCAGCTGGGGCACGTTGTGTATCAGCACGGTGTGGAAAAACTGAGCTATTTGAATGTAATCACTTCCAGCGAGTGGCTGTGGCGTTAGCTGAAGTTACTTTCTGTTTGATCGAAAAATTGGTCTTGCAGTACTCACTCTATCGCACAATTCGTCGAAAGAGCTATCTAGAACTTGTCCACACGTCTTTTGAAAAGTTAGGTCTCGCCCGAAATGCGTTATGGTACGAGGACGTATTATGTCATTCTCTTGTGAGCAAAGTATCTTGAACATGCGGTCCATAGCAGCGTTTGCGTCGGTTCTCGATTTGCTGGAGAATAATGAAAAAGTATATTACATTGCGGGCAAAGGAAATAACATTCTTAACTTACACAAAATAATTTGTATCGCCAGATTGTGCAATGCGACGATAGTCAATGCCACTGTTTAGCTCAGCCACGTTGCAGCGCTCGAGAAGCAAATCAATGAAGGGCAAAAAGTTGCTACGCTGCAGCCCGTTTTTGTAGAGTTCCGTAGGATGGCGATTGCTGGTGGCTACAACAACGGCACCGTCATCGAACAGATGTGTAAATAAGCGTTTTAGTATCATGGCGTCTGCCACATCGGTGACCTGAAACTCATCAAAGCAGATAAGCCACGATTTTCGCATTATTACATCGGCGACGACGCGTGTTGGATCGAAGGGCGACTCCTCTGAGCGGTCAGCAGGCGTCGGCTGACTATTCTTGGCTTCGTGTATATTTGTGTGCACATTGGTCATGAAGGAGTTGAAATGAACGCGTTGCTTGCGACTGATCTGTAAAGACACTTTTATGAATACGTGGACTACAGGAACACGGTGTGCTTACTCCAGTGCAGCAATCGTGAAACATATCCATCAATGTGGTTTTTCCGCCTCCGACGCTGCCGAATATATACAGTCCACGTGGCGATTCATGGCTATATCGGCGACCCATCACCAGAGAACCCAACAGGTTGACGCCGCTGCTACTGCTCTTGGGCGTGTAATTCTGCAGCTGCTTGTATAGATTGTCCAGCAGAGTCATTGTGTGGGCCTGTTCCCCATCGGGCAGCAATTCCTGCGAATTGACCTTCTCGCGATACACCTTCATAGGACTGCCGTGTCGCAAGGAGCCTACTACAGCCGCCAAAGCTTGAGTACGTCGAAGTAGCTTATGCTTCCTCATCGCGTGTGCCAGCTTAGCTTCCACTTTAACGCTTAGCATTTCGTTGTCAAAACCGTCTCAAAAACTGTTGCGGCAGATACAAATTTAACAAGATTTCGGATGAATTTAAATTAATTTTTCAGGTCGAATGTGTTAACTTTTTTGCTGTCATCTCGTTACATAAGTGTTCCGTATGCATTCAACAAAGCGTCATCGCGTCCACCAGCCAACCCTGACCGTGAATTTGATCAATGAATGTCACAAATTCTTGATTCGAACGTTTGTTATGGCAAAAAGGAAAAACAAACATAGCCAATAATTTATTTTTAGACGGCGAAGTACAGTACTACGCCCATATATCACTCTCGACCCAAACAAGCCGGAAAAAATGTAAAATAAGTTTCCGCATCTAACAATTAACAGCTTATAATCTTTAAAATCCAAACGCACTTTAATTGATTTGATACTAACAGGTCTATTCTGGATGTAAACTTTACAGAAAATTGTAAAGGCATTCTTGTCAGCGTTTTCGTAAAGTAAAATATAATAAAATAAATGTTGGTGTTCTCAAAAACAATTTATCACTGAAAAGCTTTAAGCATCGCGCTCACCATCGAGGTTATGGTTCCGGTCCAACACAACACGTAACGTAAATTACTCGCACACACCGAGCGGTAGCGACGGCTTTAGAGAACGCGGCTTGTTGCATTTGAACGCGTACCGCGTGAAGCATCGGATAAGTAAAAAATGGAAAAGTTATTGAAAACGTGGAAGAATATAACAGAATACTGTACAATTTATGGTTTTCCGATCCAAGTTTATTTTATGCAACAATTTTTTTTTCTGTTCCAAATAGATTTATTATAACAAAAAAGTAAATATAAATGTTTCATTATATTGCAATGATATTGTACAAATTTATTTATTTGTGTACTTATCTTCATCTTTATTTACGAAGCAACGCTCCTCTAATTAATTTGAACGCTTGTTCACACACCTTAAAGAAAACCAACTATGAACTCGGGCCAAGACGTAGCAAAACTTATAAGCATACCGCAATGGTGTGCAATTTAGTGTGCGCAAGGCTTTAAAAATTAACTATGCAGGGTGAAAAACTGTTAGCGTCAGCTGGCTATGATAGTTCTTATAAAATTTTGCCGAACAAAAAACGTAAGGAACTTGGAATTGTTTCTACAATTTCCTGAATGTATTACAAATTAAAAATTAGGCAATTCTATAATAGGCGCTAAAAACAATTCCTTCAAAAGGAATTGAAGCTCTCCCAATTCCAATTCCTTTGTTTGAGTGTGCCTCAATTCCAAATTCCTAATTCCTTGGAATTGAGGTCGAATTAAATTCCGAAAGGAATGCTTACATTTACAGTGGAAATATTTCAGAGAAAACTAATTTAATTAAAAATGGAATACCACACGCTGTAATGACATTTTCTGTCATTAAAATAGTGCACAAAAATTTTTCAAATTTGCTATAAAATACGAAACCGTTAAAAGTAGTAAATACAATTTACAATTTTGTAATGTGTTGTAGGAAAGCATCCAGAATGGGGCTGTAAATCAAAGCGCAGCAATTACAGTAAAAACAGCTCAGCAGCATTTCTTCTAAAGAAACACTGGACGCTATACTACAGCTTCCAATTCCGAACTCCACAGAAACAACAGACAACTGGTGAGGGTTTTTTGCTACTGATATATTAGCATTACATTATCAACGTAAAATATACAGCTTCTTAATATAAAAAGTTGTCGCATTAATCCTCTTAAAATATCTTTTGACTACTTATTACTGTGCGAACTTAGAATGGATTCCCAAGGGGCATTTTATACGGTTAGAGACAGACACCAACGTATTTGAGCGTGAGTACATTGACATTAATTTAATAGTATATTAAATAAGGTTTACTGCAATTAATTCAAGTAAGTCATAGTTTGCAGAGACATTCTTTCGGCAGTTGCACCATGCCAATACCGCCCTCTACTTCATCGCCTTAAATTTCATCTCTTTCAACGACTTCTCCGGAATAATTAACTTCTTATCCTTATCCTCCTGTGGTCCAACTTTGAGTATGCATGGATTAATGACGAATAAAATTCCATGTACGTTGCATGTTTTTTCACGGATTTTGGTTCTTTCCTTTGATTTGTTTGAACTCTGTTTTCAGGACACCATTTTGATAGAGATTCATCCTTTGATACACGTAGTTACAGTTTTCGCAGACGTAATTTTTTCGATCACGAAACGCGAACACGCTTTAGCAATATTCAAGCTACCTTATTAAGGTTCACCATGTAATACACCAATAGGTAAATTTTTAGGGCTTAAAATTCCATTTTTTATTTTTGTCCGCTCTCGCGGCCCAGTGCGTTGCTCTGCTGCAGCGGCCAGACGTTCTGCTTCTACAGCTTGGCGTTCCGTCGCTGCGGCTAGGCGCTCTGTTGCTGTAGCCAGGCGTTCTGTTGCTGCAGTCAGGCGTTCTGCTGCTACAATCTGACGCTCTGCTGCTGCGACCTGACGTTTTTCCGCTGCGACCTCGCGTTCTGCCGCTGCGGCCGCACGTTCTGCCGCTGCGGCCTGACGTTCCATTGCGGCAACATTTCGCTTCACGTTTTTTAGTATTTTCACCTTTTTGCTGACCTGGAGGCGCCGCTCAATCATACTGTCGTTGCCATATCTCCGTTTTTGCGAAATAGGCTGAGGTGTTGAGGGTACGTTGGTAGTGTTGTGCGCTGGTGACTGTGGAGGAACTGATAAGACCGACTCTTCGGTTTCTATCCCTAGCGTCAAGAGCTCTTCCTGCAATGGTTCCAGTGGATCGGTTTCTGGCTGGGATGCTGCTAAAAGGAAGTTTAGGCATCGAGCAGAAAGGCATTAACTGATTACAATATCGTGTTGCGTCAGATACTAAGAAGCTTTATAAAATGTTTATACTCTACACCCGAAGGGAATACTCCCATTATCGAATTATTGGTAATGATTTTGGTAGAGATATTAAGAAAAATGGGCATAGTCCACACACCCAATTAAAAGTTGTCAACCGGCGAAATTCTAATCGTTAATTTAGTACTTTCTATGGTAGTTTTTAATTTCGTGGATGTAGGGTACTCAGACTTCAGCCTGGCCAAACAGCCTTCTTACTAGTTATTTATTGGTGTATTACGCGATGACCCTTGACCAAACATCAAAATGTATTCATTGTTTCTTGAGTTGTTGAGAGTGAATTCGCATTATAGAGGTTTTATAAGTGATCAACGCAGAGCCAGTTCACGTACACTCAATGTTATGGTTGAAAACCGACATGGTGGCTTGAACTGATTGGCTAATGGCGATCGTGGAAAGTTCAGAGATAGGCGAAATGTGCCGTAACAAACATCGACAGATGCCTCAGATCAAGGGTCACCGCGCAATATGTCTCTTACCATCCGTACGTTCCTCTATTTCATGTGTTGATGTGGCCACTGGGATATTCACGTTAAGAGGTGCCGACAGGTAAAGAAGTATCCGGAAAGATTGCTCTAAAGGCGTCAATTTCTTTGAGCTATAGGTACTGTTATCCTTGCTTCCTAATTTAATCTGATTTGCGAGTAATTTCTTTTTTGTTCGGAATTTCAGATCTGACCAGATCTATTAGTTACAACAAAGGTTACTCATTAATGCTTATTTTTAATACTTGCTGCCTTACTCCCTTCCACTCAGCTGTAGTTCTAGTTGGCGGACCGTTCTCGTTTAACTTTATACGAATCCTTTTCCATTCCTGGTTCCACTTCATCCTCTTATTACCAAACAGTGGAGCACCGCCCGCAAACTCCGGAAATTTGCGCATCTCCTCGATGAGTATCGCAAATTGCTTGCTATTAGTTCTGGTAAGGCTTAAAAGATTTAAAGCGTTTATAAATATGTATACATACATTAAATTACAATTAACTGAATTAATTCCTCCATTTACAGACCTTCTCCGTTGAATATACATCTCAGCTAAATCAGTATATAATACTTTCGTAAATAAGGACTGGTGATGGTAAAATTGGACTCGATATTTGAGTTTTTAATATTCTTGATAAAAAAAAAAAAGCAATTTGTGAGAGCCAAAATGAACACGATATAGATCGGAGGTAAAGAATACGGAAATATTGTAGTTTTGTAGTAAGATATGCGTGCACAGAACAAAAGTTGTTAAGTGGCGAAATTATAATTTTTTTTGTTACTTGTGTGTCGGATATTTAGACTTCGGCCAGGTCGAAGACAACACTTTCAGTTGTTTAGTTTGCTGAAACAAAAGTAGAGGTAGATATGCTTTATTATCTTGAATTATCAATTTATTTTTTTTTTTTAATCTTAAGGATCTCATCATAACGTTTATAAGTAAAATGTGCATATCCATCATTAACGCATCGACAATCTAACACGTAAACAGATAATATAAATGTACATTTGAGTTTAATTTCTTTATTAAGTCAATGGAAAATACCTTACTGACTAGATTAGATACAACTAATTGTACAAATTAGACTGAAGTAAGCTTATAACATTTTTAAAAAAATTTTCTTTCGGCATGGAAGTCAACAGCATTATTATCAAAGATTTTATTAATACAAGCAAGAACACTATAAATGGGCTAATTGAGCCCATGGTAAATGGCTGCCTTGTTTTCCGGATAGAAAAACTGTTCTCGAAGTTCTCACTCTATCGCACAATTCGTCGAATGAAGTAGATATAATTTGTATTCCTCTTTATAAAACTGTTTACAGTGGAAATATTTAATTTTTACTTTAAAATAAACTAATTTAACTCAAAACGGAATGCCATGTGCTGTAAAGACATTTTCTGCCATTAACAAAAAAGTTCAGCAAATAGCTTTCATATTTGCTATATAAAGCGGAACCTTTTCAAATAGTAAATATTTACAATTTTGTAAATGTGGTGTAAGAAACCACCCAGAATAGGGCTGTAAATAAAGGCGCAGCAATTACAGAAAAATCAGCTTCTCTTCTAAAGAAGCACTGGACGCTATACTACAGCTTCCAATTCCGAACTTGACACCGACGACACGTAGCTGCTTTAATTCTGGTATTACATTTAAACACATAAACCAATTAAGTTATTTTGCTACCGATATATTACCAATACACAATCAATGTAAACATAGATCTGTTAAAAATTAACATTTTCTTAATATAAAAAGTTGTCGCATTAATCCTCTTAAAATATCTTTTGACTACTTATTACTGTGCGAACTTAGAATGGATTCCCCAGGGGCATTTTATACGGTGAGAGTCAGACACGCAACGAAGCTTGAGTACATTGATATTAATTTAATAGTGCGTTAAATAAGATTTCGTGCAATTAATTCAAGTACATCATAGTTTGTAGAGGCATTCTTTCGGCAGGTGAACCATGCCAATACCGCCCTCTACTTCATCGCCCTTAAATTTCATCTCTTTCAACGACTTCTCCGGAATAATTAACTTCTTATCCTTATCCTCCTGTGGTCCAACTTTGAGTATGCAAGGATTAATGACGCATAAAATTCCATGTACGTTGCATGTTTTTTCGAGGTTTTTGGTTCTTTCTTTTGATTTGTCTGAACTCTGGTTTCAGGACACCATTTTGATAGTGAGATCCATCCTTTGATACACGTAGTTACAGTTTTCGCAGACGTAATTTTTTCGATTACGAAACGCTTTAGCAATATTCAAGCTACCTTATTAAGGTTCACCATGTAATACACCAATAGGTAAATTTTTAGGGGTTAAAATTCCATTTTTTATTTTTGTCCGCTCTCGCGGCCCAGTGCGTTGCTCTGCTGCAGCGGCCAGACGTTCTGCTTCTACAGCTTGGCGTTCCGTCGCTGCGGCCAGGCGTTCTGTTGCTGTAGCCAGGCGTTCTGTTGCTGCAGTCAGGCGTTCTGCTGCTGCAACCTGACGTTCTGCTGCTGCGACCTGACGTTCTGCCGCTGCGGCCTCACGTTCTGCCGCTGCGGCCTGACGTTCCATTGCGGCAACATTTCGCTCCACGTTTTTAAGCATTTTCACCTTTTTGTTGACCTGGAGGCGGCGCAAAGTCATACTGTCGTTGCCAAACCTCCGTTTTTGCGAAATAGACTGCGGTGTTGAGGATATGTTGGTAGTGTTGAGCGCTGGTGACTGTGGAGGAACTGATAAGATCGGCTCTTCGGCATCATCATTTAGCGTGAAGAGCTCTTCCTGCAATGGTTCCAGTGGGTCGGTATCTGGCTGGGCTGCTGCTAAAAGGAAGTTTAGGCGTTAACCACAAAGTCATTAAGTACAATATCGTGTTGCGTTAGATACTAAGAAGCTTTCTAAAATTTTTATACCCTACATCCGACGGTAAAGTTGTCAACCACCGAAATTCTAGTCGTTAATTAAATTTTGTATGATAGTTTTTTACTTTGTGGATGTAGGGTACCCAGACTTCAGCCTGGCCAAACAGTCTTCTTACTAGTTATCTATTGGTGTTTTACGCGGTGACCATTGACCAAACATCAAAATGTATTCACTGTTTCTTGAATTGCTGAGACTGAATTCGCCATGATATAGGGTTTATAACTGATCAACGCTGAGTCAGATCACGTACACACCATGTTATGCGTAAAAACTATGACATGGGGGCTTGAACTGTTTGGCCAACGGCGAGGGGGGAAGGCTCCATTTAACCACGAGAAGGTTAAATAGATGGGGACAAACGGGCCGTAACATACAGCGGCAGATGCCTTCCATCAAGGGTCACCGTGTAATATAACCCTTACAATCCTTACCATTCTCTGTTTCGTGTGCTGATGTGACCTCTTGGATATTCAGGGGTAGGGGTGATGTAGGGTCCGTCGACAGGTTGAGAATTAGGCGCACAGATTGCTCCAAAGGCGTCAAATTACATAATAAATAGGGATCGACATCCTTGCTTCCTAATTCAACCTTATTTTCGATTAACTTCTTTTTTGTTCGGGCTTTCAGATCTGACCAGACCTATTAGTTATAACAAACATAATAAATGCTCATTTTTAATACTTGCTCTCTTACTTTCTTCCACTCATCTGTAGTTCTGCTTGGAGGACCGTTCTCGTTTAACTTCCTACCAATCCTTTCCCATTCTGGGCCCCACTCGGTCCGATTGACACCAAAATAAGGAGTACCGGTTGCAAGCTCCGGTAGTTCGCACATCTCCTCGAGGAGAATTGCAAATTGCTTCTTTGTAGTTCTAGTAAGACTTTAAAGTGTAAAATTTTATAAATATGCATACATATAGTAAATTAGAATTAACTGAATTAAGTGCTCTATTTACATACCTTTTAGGCTGATTATCCATCTCCATGAAATCAGTATATCTTATTTCCGTAAATTATGACTGGTGATGGCAAAATTGGATTCGATATATCTATGGTTAAATTTTTTGTTTGTTGGAATTTCAAACTTTCCAAAAGTTGGAAAAAGCAAAAGACTTAGCCGATTAATAATCATAAGGCCAACGATAATAATGTTACTCAGTGGCAATGATGTTCAGGTTCTTCAGTTTAGCAAGCTTATCAGTTTTTGCAATCCTTAAAATATTTTCAATCTTGAGATTCATAAAGACCCTCGTAATCATTACTGCATTAATTGGCTTTCTTACGTTTTCCGTGATTAGCGTATCAATGTACACAATAAATGGTATTTTTAAAGATGCATCACATAGTAATTGCTTCGTCTCCTTTGTGACCGGTTATGTGCACACCCCTCGATTGTTAACATTGGCCGTTTGGCGAGGGGTCCCCATCAGACGTAATTTTTTCCCGCTTGGGTAAATTATTGAGATCCCGTTATTCGGGCACTTCGAAAAGAATTACCAAATATAATAGAAAGAAAGGTTATTTCTTAACACCAATAAATGCTCACCTGGACGCTTTATAAAAAAGTATTATAAAGCTGATCAAACCACTCAAAATTCACTATAAGAACTATTCGATTCTGATTATCAAAATGTCTTCCACTCAAACGAAAATGCTCTGGATGGGTCGGCGAACTGCACACATTAATATTCTTGTTAAAATTAAAAGTTAACATACTACTCACTGGAGCAGGATCTACGAAGTCAAGCGTAACTTTATTTACACCTAATATATTAAATAATTTGCCTATTATCCTAAAGATAGTTTGCAAATAAAGTTGCATTTAAAAAAAAAACTTAGTTATTAAGGCTATAGTCACACTGTAGTAATTTTTTGCGATCAGTAAGGCCGCAGTTGGAATACTTGGTTAACCCACCGAAAGGCATCGATCTGAGAATGTGGCGCCAAACGAGACTGAATAATCCCAATTCTACGAATGAGTCATAGGATTTTAAAGGTTTGTTATGAGCGTTTCTTCTTATCTCAAGGTTTTAATTAAAAACAAGATTACAATTATTTATAAGGCTTTAATTTTCTACTTTGTGAACACATTGAGATTGTACTTTAAATTTCTCTTCAAGTTTCTTCCTTGCTCGCCAGTGTTTTGGTTGTAAATGAGAAGCGATTTTACCTAAGGACCCATAAATATTGTTTCGGGTTCGTCGTTAACGATGCTTGGCCCACATTTCCCAGTATTCCTTTTTCTGCATTTCGTAGAGACGTGAAATAGTGCGATCGAAGGCAAACAATTCCTCCTCACCGGTAAAAACACTCGAAGCAGCATTCTTCTACAATACAAATGTGCATTTTTAGTTAACATTATATAACTTTTCAAGACTTCGGAATTACAGCCATGTTTGATTTTAAAGTCATCCATTAGCACACGGTCTGAATCACTCATCCCCGGTACATTGTCGCTAAATTGAAGAGCTGATTCAATGGCACATCCGCTGAGATGACACGTGCTGTAAAAACATATTCTGTCATTAATAAAATCATGCAGAAAATAGCTTTCAAATTTTCTATATAAAACGAAACCTTTACAAATTGTAAATACTTACAATTTTGTAAATGTGGTGTAGGAAACCATCCAGAATAGCGCTGTAAATAAAGGCGCAGCAATTACAGAAAAAGCAACTTCTCTTCTAAAGCACTGGATGCTATACTGCAGCTTCCAATTCCGAGCTTGACAGCGACGACACGCAGCTACTTTAATTTTGGTTTTATTTAAACACATAAACCAGCTAAGTTGGTATATTACTATCACACAATTAACGTAAAATATACGGTTTCTTAATATAAAAAAATTGTCGCATTAAAAGAGTCAGACACCTACGCAATGGGACGTGAGTACATTAAAATTAATTTAATAGTGTATTAAATAAGTTTTAGTGCAATTAATTCAAGTACGTCATAGTTTCTAGAGGCATTCTTTGGGCAGTCGCACCATGCCAATACCGCCCTCTACATCAGCGCCCTTATATTTCATCTCTTTCAACGACTTCTCCGGAATAATTAACTTCTCTTCCTTATCCTCCTGCGTTCCAACTTTGACTATGCAAGGATTAATAACGCATAAAATTCAATGTACGTTGCATGTTTTTCACGGCTTTTTCGGATCTTTCTTTTGATTTGTTTGACCTCTGGTTTCAGGACATCATCTTGAGAATGTGACCCATCCTTTGATACACGTAGTTACAGTTTTCGCAGGAGCAGTTTTTTCGATCATGAAAAAACACGCTTTATAAATATTGAAGCCACCTTATTAAGGTTCACCATATAGGTAAATTTTTAGGTTAAAATTCCATTTTTTATTTTTTTCCGATCTCGCGGCCCCGTGCGTTGATCTGCTGCAGCGGCCAGACGTTCTGCTTCTACAGCTTGGCGTTCTGTTGCTGCGGCTAGGCGTTCTGTTGCTGTAGCCAGGCGTTCTGTTGCTGCAATCTGACGTTCTGCTGCTGCGACCTGACGTTCTTCCGCTGCGACCTGACGTTCTGCCGCTGCGGCCTCACGTTCTGCCGCTGCGGCCTGACGTTCCATTGCGGCAACATTTCGCTCCACGTTTTTAAGCATTTTCACCTTTTTGTTGACCTGGAGGCGGCGCAAAGTCATACTGTCGTTGCCAAACCTCCGTTTTTGCGAAATAGGCTGCGGTGTTGAGGATACGTTGGTAGTGTTGAGCGCTGGTGACTGTGGAGGAACTGATAAGATCGGCTCTTCGGCATCATCATTTAGCGTGAAGAGCTCTTCCTGCAATGGTTCCAGTGGGTCGGTATCTGGCTGGGCTGCTGCTAAAAGGAAGTTTAGGCATTGACCAGAAAGTCATTAATTATATACAATATTATGTTGCGTTAGATACTAAGAAGCTTTTTAAAATTTTTATACCCTACACCCGAAAGTAAAGAGCATATTCACATTATCGAAATGTTGTGTAATGATTTTGGTAGCGATATTACCAAAAATTGGCACCCAATTAAAAGTTATCAACCACCGAAATTCTAATCGTTAATTAAACTTTCTATGATAGTTTTTACTTTGTGGATGTAGGGTACTCATAACATACAGCGGCAGATGCGTTCCATCAAGGATAACCGTGTAATATATCCCTTACAATACCCCTTTTACCCTATATAACCCTTACAATCCTTACCTATCTCTGTTTCCTGCGATGATGTGGCCTCTGGGGTATTCACGGTTAGAGGTGTCGTAGGGTCCGTCGGCAGGTTGAGAATTAGGCGCACAGATTGCTCCAAAGGCGTCAAATTACGTAATAAATAGGGAACGTATTTCTTGCTTCCTAATTTAACCTTATTTGCGATTAATTTCCTTTTTGTTCGGACTTTCAGATGTCCCCAGACCTATTAGTTACAAGAACCGTTATAAATAAATTCTCATTTTTAATACTTTCTCCCTTACTTTCCTCCACTCATCTGTAGTTCTACTTGGTGGACCGTTGTTGTTTAACTTCATACGAATATTTTCCCATTCTGGGCCCCAAGCGCTTGCAAGCTCCGGATGTTTGCTTATCTCCTCGACGAGTATTGCAAATTGCATGTTTGTAGTTCTAGTCAGACTTTAAAGTTTAAAAATTCAATTAATAAGTATACATATAGTAAATTGGAGTAAGCTGCATAAATTTTTTCATATAAATACCTTTTCCGTTCAGCAGACATCCCGGCGAAATCAATATATGTTATTTCCGTAAAATATGACTGGTGATGGTAAAATTGGATTCGATAGGTCTTCTATTATTTTTGTTAAAACTAAATTGGTTTTTAAGGCTGAGGTCACACTGCACCAATTTTTTCCGATCATTAAAGCTGTGATTACATAGCATTCATATGTTTGCCAAACGATCGTTATTTTTCCTCTCGTACAAATGACTGAGAGAAATCTGAATTCGTCTGATTTAGAACAGGAATTTTTCCTGCTGTTCCTGAAAGCAAACAGCAAACAGTAGTGTTGCGTGCTGGAAAAATTTAACAATAGAGATGTTTCAAGGTGAAAACGGAAATATTTCGAAGATTGAGGAATCTATAAAGCGAGCGCTCTAAATTGTATATTAAATGCGTTCCGCCGATCCGTCCCTTATTTATTGCAAATATGATAATGAATGAGATTCGGAAGAAAATTGCAAATGGTCTCAAAACTTTTCGGTGTATAGTACATCCGTCATAGAAACAATATTTATTGCATCACTTATTTGCATTCTCAGTTATTCCGAAGACGACATTTCTTTTCGACTTGGTATCAACTTGTGTTGATATCAACACTGGCAAGCAAGATAGAAATCAAATTTAAAGGAAGCGACAATAACGACTTTGCCACTTTTCGCCCACTTTTCTATTTTTATAATCGTAAAATCTTTCTAAATGACACTTTTATTAATAATCATTGTATATTTTCTGTCATTCAGATTGAGATTCAAATCTGTGATTAGCGTTCGATCTCCGAATTGACAGCAGTTTTACACGTATTGCAACAATTTTGCAAAGTATAGGAAGTAGACTTCGTTATCTATAAAATTAAAAAAGACTGAGTGATGAAATCCAAGCCGACAATATGAGAAAATCGTGAAAAATCTATCCGAACCTTTAAAAAAAATTTATATTGCTACAGCGAGTTACGTAAACTTTTATGAAGTCACAAAGAAAAACAAAATTATAACGTTGACCGCCTTCAAAGCAGTCGCTCCGCTCTGCCAAGACAAGGTAACGGAAAATCTTGCTCTGAAACTAACGAGTCTGCTTACTCGTTACAAATTTGAATGCTCTCTATAAAAGCTCTCTGAACTAAAATCCTCCATCGGGATTAAGTTTCTTCATTCGGTGACGTGCGTAAGGACGAATGAACGAAGGATTTGATTTTGCTCGTTAATCCAACACCGTGAGCGGAATAAGTTCAAAAACGGTTTTCTTAGTACAAGGAATACAATGAAGAATTTTTAAGTTTAATTTATATGTATGTATTCACTCCTTGGAATTGGCAATAAATCCTTGTTAGTAGGTTTTCAGCAACTTGTTGGTTACAAAGTAATAATTTCTTTAAAAGTTTCGCAATACAAAGTATGAATTAAATTTTTAGATTTCGCAAAATTTCTTGCAAATCACAGTCTCTGTTATTTATTTTTATTAATATTTTTGCTTTACTATCTCCATTCTGTCGATTTTAAATTAGGCACGAGTTTTGTTAGTTAGTATTTAAGGAATACTAAAATCCCTCCGCTCAACCCGCGCTTAGGGATTCTCCAGTAAACCCTGATACTGGCCATTCTGGTTGGCCAGACGACGCTCCTCCAGGCGCTTCGCAAACTCGGGGTCGCTCTTAGCACGCTGCTCGAGTCGCTCTTGCTGCAGCTTGATGCCCGCGTAGATCTGGTCGAGTCCCTTCTGGATCTCCTCGGGAATGGCGGGTGGGGTTGGTATGTGGTCGCCGGTGGCGCGGAAGCCGTTCTCATCGGCGGTGTACTGCACGTTGACCAGATCGCCTTCGGGCGACTGATACGAATACTGGCCGTGCTGAACGAGCACTCCGTTCGGATTGGCCTCCGAGAAGTCCTTGAGGAATCCGGTCTCCTCGTGCACTATATTGTTGCCCGTCTCATACTCGGTCTTGTAGCTGCCGTCCTCGCTCTGCTCCTTGTTGTACTTGAGTATGGGGATCCAGGTGGTCGTCTCGCGCAGATGGTGCTCGCGATGGTCGGGCTTTTCGTCGTGAGGTATGTTGTTCGCGTTGGGATGCGCATGATGGTGGTTCTGCGCCTGGCAGGACGTCGTCGCGAACAGGAGCACCGCGGCAAGAACTGGCAACTAAAGACAGAACAAAGATGAGAACATGATCGGGCAAGTGAAGTTGAGGAGGAGGTACAGGAGGCTGCTATGAGGTTTTCGTAATTTAGGCTTTAAGACGCGATCGCATCGATTAACGATTAAATTCTCTACTTACTAACGCATTCATTGCGATTGAAAATCGAAAGGAATAAATTTCAGTCTTAAAGCGAATTTCGGAGGATCAACGAATCACTGTGTGGAGCGCGTATTCCTGGCGGTGTCGGACGGAAGCTGGTTCGGAAAAATACTGATCACCAGCCAGCCCTATTTAAGCTATTTATAGCGTCTCGGCTGCACCTCCTCAAGCAACATCGAAAATGCGATCGTGGGCTCTGCTTTGTGCGATTGCGCTCGCTCTCCTCTCACTCCAGCTACTTGTGATTTTTCGCTACTTAACGAGTATTCAACGCATTGCCTTTGTGTTTGTAGAGGCTGCTGCTTTTGGGTCTCTGTGGCAACCTTTTTTGCAGTCATCGGTCCATCGGCAGCATCTTTGGCCATCTTCTTGTAACGTCCGTACACATGTATGTATGTGTGTGTGTGTGTGTGTGTTTACGAGCGAAACAACTCTTTGCCTGCAAGGTGCCAACTACAGACTTCGATTATTAAGTCGTTATTTCGATTATTAAGACTAAAAGAAACCCAAGTGTGGAATCGTTTACAAATTGTCCTCGATGTATGCAGCTCAATGTCTTCTATATAAATAATAAAAAAACTATAATACAAGAAATCAGTCGCCTCAAATGTGCAGCCAAAGTCGAATCATTGATAGCTTCTGTAGCAGGCACTTTATACTCATAATTGAGTGCAACATTTGCGCCAACTCCGCTCCGATTATATGGCAGAAGTGGCTTTGCAATGCCGTTATTTGGGTAACAAAGTTGAAAAACTGGTATTTTGCGCGTGAGCAAGTTGAACCAGTAAATGGATTTCCAATCAGAAAGCGGACGAAATGGACATCGACTACGATGAGGTGGATGTTAAAACTGAAGATGAGAAACGAACGAGCGGCTGCATTCGGATGATTTCGAATGATTTGATGCTGCATTAAAGCAGCCCATTAACTCTTTCGTATTCAGAGGCCCGCAGAGGAGTGATTGTGGGAAGATATTAACGTCGCAAATAACCGCCACACGATGCTGACAAGCGTGTGCTGCTTTGATTTGATGTGACCTTTGAATACCCTATCTGTGCGGTCTTTAACTACGCGCTGTGGTAATATTAACCACACTCGATGGTATAATTCAAGACTCTCTTCTCGCAGCGCAAATGGAGCAAAAATTATGGAGATTTCGTACGGGGCTTTGTGAGGTGCTAAAGTTGCATGGAACTCGTATTATTACGTAACTTATTACATTGAAAACTGCGCTTTTTCTTCTTTTATGCCAAATTTTTTACGACGACTGATAAAAACTCTCCTCTCTCTCTCTCAACTTTGACTTTTCCTCTGTCGTGCAGACGAGTTTTGTTTGTATCGCTCGAACATGACTCGCCGCTGCGCAGAGTCTCAGATTTGACAGCTCTCTTGAAGCCATAATCAGTTGGTGTGTGACGGTGTCTTCTTTACAAATACCAACGGCCAACGGGGCTTAAAGTTGAACAACCGTTTAGAGGCTGCGGCACTGCATCGCCGTGCTTCCAAAGTATTTCAAGCAATCGAAAATATTTTGGCCACAACTTCTTGCCAAACAAAGTCATCCGCAAGCCGGATTTACCAGCTCGCCAACAACTGCAATACCTTATCATCAGCACTCTCACTCTCTTTCGCTCTCCCCCCTCTCCCCATCTCTCACCCCCTCTCACACTTCCACAGTAAGTTGTGATCGAGACAGAGTTGTTGTTGTTTGAGCTGCCGTATTGTTTTTGTGTGGTATTTTGGAGGAGTTCCCAAATGATGTCTGATGAATGCTGAGTCAGGCTTTTTCGAGCATCGCGTTATGCATCGCGCGGGCGGCAGTGTGGGCGGAAAGGTCTTGCTGACTGCGATTGCATAACCATACATAAATGCAATCAAAATGCCAAAAGTGTGATTTCAGTGTTGACTTTTTGTTTTCTTAGTCAATAAATGAAAAAAAAATTTACTTAAAGTCAATAAATGAAAACGCTGTGTGAAGAGGCAGAAAAATTTATTAACAATTTGGGATCCAACAGTCCAAATTTCAACATTCCAAAAACTAACATGGAAACATAAAAAGCGCTCGACAGCTGAAATTTAAGCTGAAAATTTCCAGTGTTTATTTCTAATTTTTCGGATTTTTTTTTCTAATCTCTTCGTTCGATTTTAGGGTTTTGTTTGTTAAATGAAATTTAATTATTTGTTCCTCACATTATTGCCTCTGCAAACTGAAAACCAGTCAGTTAACTGGCTGACTGAGTGACCTACTTGATGGAAATTTGGAATCTAAACTTGTTGTGGTGAAAAAACGGAGTTGTGATCGCAAATAAATACAATTCACCGCAAAATTTGAGACCGTCTACGATGATGATGATGATGATGAGTGGATGATGATGAGTGGATGATGATGATCATGATGATGCAGTCTTGGGTCTTCAGAGGAATTCGTTAGTGACTTCGGATGGCGGCGTGCGATGGTGGGATGGCGGCGTGCGATAGACTGACGCAACACACGAGGAATCTGCTAATTATAATTAACATGCGGTGCAGCCGCGGTCGACCTTCAGCATTTGAATTTTGGCTTTTAGTGACTCCTCGTGTCAACGAAATTCATCTGTTGATTGCTATTTAGTTGATGTTTTCTGCCTGCATGAAAACAGTGTTTCGCAAACTCTCGTCGTCCGAAGCCATATGCTAAATTTATAAAATGATCAATTTTTTTTATTATAAATGATAAATAAGCGATAGCATTATTATTATTATTTATTATTATTATTATTCTTATTATTTTTTATAATTATAGTATAGGGGGACTCCTACAAAATCCTGGTACTGCGACTTTTAAGGCCTATTGTGTCATTTCAAGGTCACCATGTTATTTCTGGCTACGTCAGAAAGGACTTCAACTGTTTCGAGAACAAACTTCGACTGTATCACGTCGATTTATCCGAATAAATAATATTTTTCTTTCTAGTGTGTTTATTTATGATAAATCTTGCACGCTAGTTTGTTGCGATTACTTCAGCTTGAAATACAGACGTTTTATTGCACAGACTCACCGCATGCCCTCTATTATTAGTGGCATCTAAGACACCAGCATCGGATTTTGAACCATCAGTCTACCAAACACTGACAAATAATGACAACTAATGGCTTTCCCTATCCCAGTTTGATCTATCTGTAATGTTAATTAACTCTTCCTTAAATTTGCTAACCATAGAATTGAATTTAATATTTGAAAAGAATGAAAAACTAATTGAGAACCAAAAATTTTATAAAGAGATTTCATCAAATCTGCCCACTGTTCTAGTTACTATTTGTTTTTTTTTTTATTTCCCCACTTCAAAAGCAATACAAAAGCTCCGCAAAAGCTAGCTGGTCGTAGTTACTCGTTGGCTTTTACAGCGAGAGGTTGACATTTCGCAGTCGGTGCCGGCGACCGGCGAGCGGCGACCGGCGATTCCGTTGCAGGTGTGTGACGTCATCATGGCTGCGCCTGTACAAATGTCAGCCGAACAGTTTCAAGTACTCATCGAAACCATTCGTGCGTTAGCGCCGTCGTCACACAATGCGGCTGACGTCGAGGCAGAGGCGTCCAAATCCAAGGGTAGCTTCAGCAATTGCAATGCACGCTTTGGTGGGCAGCGCGACAACGAAGCCGTCGAAGAATTCATTACCGCCATCGAGACGTACAAGGACGTGGAAGGCATCAGCGATCGTGATGCGCTCAAAGGTGTGCCTTTGTTGTTTTACGACATCGCCGCCGTGTGGTGGAAGGGTGTGCGGCGCGAAGCCAAATCATGGACGGATGCGTTGACGCTGCTGCGTGAACATTTTGCGCCCACGAGGCCCTACTATCAGATCTACATGGAAATCTTTGCGGACGCACAGAACGAGGGCACCGCCATCGACACGTTCGTGTGTCAGAAGCGCGCGCTGCTGTCGAAGCTGCCCGAGGGGAGGCACGACGAAGAGACCGAACTGGATTTCATATACGGGCTGCTGTTGCCGCGCTACCGACAGCAGATACCGCGACACGAAATCAAAACGTTTCGCGATCTGCTCGAAAAGGGGCGCGCCATCGAACAGCACAGTGGGAGGCGTTAAAATGCGGCAGAATAGCGTTTAAACAGATGAAACTAGAATTTTTATATAAAAAACTATATAATTTTATGATTTAGCCAGATTTTTTAAAAAAAAAACATTTGTGTTAAATCAAATTAAGAATATAATTAAGGTAATTAATTTTTACTATTATTAAATAGTTTAAAATATACTGTAAAAAATTAGTTAAATAATTTTGTGTGCTTTTTATTCGAGGAGAAGCTTTGTTGTCGTTTTAACGCGAGAGGGAGAAATAATTTATTACCCTTCTAAACTTCGCTAATCGAGTCCATGTTATTGAAAAATAGTGGCGTCCACAGTCTGCTGCAAATTACGACTGCAAAAATGAGTCAGTTTTGATAGGAAATTTCAGATAACAATTTCACAATTTTATGCAAAAAGAAACTTTGAAGGAAATAAAGTTTTTAGGGGTTGAAATTACTGGCTTCAAAAATCCTGGTATGATAAATCTCAAAACACCAACATTTTATATCCCTAAAATCGTATGGAATGTAAACGGAAATTTGCGGATTTTTGTAAGCAAAGCTTTCCTCAACAGAAAATTAGTTCGTTTTTAGAGTTTAATTTTGCCTCAATTCTTGAAATGCCACGAAAGATCAGAGACCCTAATTGCCATATTTGTGGAAGTGAATTTCCCGTGAATCATACGATACACAAGGCAACCAGTTTTTGTTCTGAGAATACTGATTGCACTTAAAAAATCTCACTGTTCGGACAGCTTGTTTTCTCTTTACATTTTAAAAGCACCAACCTACGTGGAATTTGGTCATTGGTGGAGGTTTCAATATTTTTGCGAATTCTTGGGAAAATGATTTCATCTGTTTTGGTTAATTACACTAGAAAAAACGTGATATGCATGTATAGGAATTAGAAATTATTTTTATTTGTTATACCCAACAGTTTTTTCAGTTTTCTGTAATCGATTCTCATATATGAATTCAAGCCACAGAACAAGCTTTCTGCAGTCGATTCCTACTGGGTTACTGTATTCGTAAACGGGGAGGAACTTTGCTCTCCCAAGGGTTTCTCTTGCCCACAACACACTAGCACACAACTGGTTTCTCCTATAAATAGCTAGACTATTGGAAGCGAAATGCAGTCTTTCGTGAGCAATTAATTTGCGAAGACCATCCCGGTAGCAGCGACACAGCAAGCATTCGCCAGAGTTGGCTTTGACTTGGTTGCGGAAAAACACCGGTACAACAACAACGACGAACAAGTAAACACGAAGTTCTCGAATTACGTCATCCAGTTCATACATACAGTAGAGCCATACAAAATGGCCACCCAAATGGTGCAGATGACCACCGAGCAACTGCAGCAACTCATCGAAGCTGTGCGTATCAGTGCTGCAAACTCGGCTGCTACAGCAGCCAGCGGTGCCGTTACGTCGAAATCGAAGAACAGCATCAGCAACTGTACAGCACGCTTCGGTGGGCGGCGCGACCACGATGCCGTCGAAGAATTCATCACGAACATCATCACCTACAAGGAGCTCGAAGGTATCACTGACGAGGACGCGCTCAAGGGCATCTCGCTGCTTTTCTTCGGTCACGCGTCGACGTGGTGGCAGGGCGTGCGAAAAGAGGCGAAAACGTGGAATGAGGCGATCGCATTGATACGAGAGCACTTCTCGCCCGCCAAACCCTCCTACCAGATCTACATGGAGATCTTCGAGAAGAAGCAGGACGAGTCCACGGCCATCGATACGTTTGTGTGTCAGAAGCGGGCTCTCTACGCTCAGCTGCCCGATGGACGTCACGACGAGGAGACCGAGCTCGACTTTACGTATGGGCTGCTGAACATCAAGTACCGCAAGCACATCGCACGTCATGACATCAGCTCGTTCCGCGAGTTACTCGAGAAAGGGCGCATCATCGAGCACAACAATATGGAGGACAAGCAGTTGGCTGCCGAAACGGGGCCGCTGCGTGGAGCGAAGCGCGGAAAACGCTGTACGTACTGTAATTTCCGCGGTCACACCACCGACGAGTGTCGCAAACGGAAATCTGGAGAGGATGAGGATGAGACGGATAAGTAACAATAAAAAAACAACAGCGGTAATGCGGTTGAGGAAAACAGAAGACGGAAGCAGTGGCAGAAACAGCAGCAGCGGCAGCAACAGCAGCAGCAGCTTGTATAACAGTAGTTTAGTAGTCATTTAATATTTCTCGCTCTTCTCCCCTCTTCCCCTCCCTAACACACGCATCTTGGCAGTTGCTGTGGCATCAACTTGGAGTGCAGCGTCAATATTTAAAGCTTTTTTTGTATTCAATAATTATTCACAACGGCTTCTTACTGTGTGTTGTGACTCGAAAAAGCTTAGCTATTATTGTATTGTATGCTAGCACTCCGGTTGAGCGCTCTTGCGGCCAGCCAAACCATTCGCTGTGCTCAGGCAAGCACGGCTCGTGGCTGCGAACGCCACCAAATTATTGTCGATTTAGCGACTTTGATCTTTTTGATCAACCAAGTATTTTGAATCGGTAGCAAAATGCTGCCAAAGCTCGAGCACAGCTGGATCGCGTAGCCGTTTCTAGCAAAAGCCGTTTTCAGCTCCAGAAGCTGACGTTGAGTTGAATGGAAGGTGTTTGCGGTGAGCAAAATGGGCTGGAATTCGGTCCAGAAGTAGAGCTAACGAGGCAGAGTTCTCCGGTGAGCACAAAACTTCGGTGCTGTGCTTCTCTGCGAGCATCTCTTCTTTAGCACGAGCTTTGACGAATGGCTTTACGCTTCTTTTGTCACTCCGAACAGTTTTTCCATTGCACAAAAAGCTTTTGTGAGCTTAATAGTTTTTGTTAATTTCGGCGGTGGTTCAGTTGCTCAAAACTCCGTTGTCTTTGCTTGTTGCTGCGGTGAAACTTCATAGTTGGTAGTGAGCTTTGAAAATGGCGCTAGAGAGTGAATTGCTGCTAGAGAGTGAATTCCCGCAAGCACTGTGTTAAAAAGCTGTTTAAGGAGAGAAGCCTGATTTGCGATGCTTCGGCATTTTAAATTAAGCTTTTCTGCTTATCGGCCTGACGCAGCTTTTTCGCAGCAGCAGCGTTCAGCGATTAGAGCTTTTTTTGGCAGCACTTACAGCTTTGTAGTTGTTGTAAAACTTAAGCCAACATGCAACATGCAAATGCAGCACAAAACCCCGTTATCCTTCTAAAATTTGTTGAGTGGGGAGTTTTAATTTGTGACTTCATCGTCGTCCACACGGCAGGTGTGTCATGCTGGAGGGCCAAATGAATAGCAAATTAAATTGCTCACAATATTTCACTAATTTTGCAAGGAAAACAAAACCAACCACAACAACAACAACAACAACAACAATCATCTGAAACTACATCGCACAACGATGGCTATGATGTCGCCATTCGTGCGATTGGCTCGCCGCATTTGAAACCATTTTACGGCTTCCATATATCGGCACGCCAACCAACTCCGGGAGACTTGCATTCGTCATCGAAAACTGCAGACGCAGCAGCATGACTTTGCTTCTCCGCTTCAACAAAAATTTTGTCATTCGCGCATTTATTGCTTTCCACAATCAACTTCCGATCAGTTTTAAAACATTCCTACACCTCAAATAGGTACTCAGAATACTAACTTCGTAGACTTCGATGTATACGCGTCAAGTTTTCGAACTTTGGATTGCACGCTGATGACAAGACAATTCTTCAAAACGAAAAATTCAATTGAAATTAATTAAACCTACATTTTGTTATCCTATTTTTATATATATTTGAGTGTTTAATTTTACAAGTATGTATTGTAAAAACTGTGTTTTACTATTGCATAATATATTTAAAAAGAACTGATTTTATAATAGTAAAAATGCAAAACAAAAATTTCAAAGCGTTTTATTTGCAGGTTTTAATGTTTTAAGAATGGGATGGACATCCAGCTAAAGAATCGAAATTAAATATACAACTAGTTGCGGTTTGGAAAAATACTAGTTGCAGTTTGCAAAAACACTAGTAAACCTAACTTCCAACTAGTTGAGTTCCCTACTAGTTGAGTTCCCTACTAGTTGAGTTCCCTCCTACTTGAGTTCCGTACTAGTTGAGTTCCCTACTAGTTCAGTTCCCTACTAGTTGAGTTCCCTACTAGTTCCCCACTTTCTCCTCCATGATGAACATGAGAAAGATGAAAACTCCATACAAGTAACTTCATTCTATCGCTACTTGGTAACAGATGCCGCTCTTTAATTATAATGAAGCCATTTACAGTGACCGACAATTTTTTTCAATTAGTAGATTGGCACTTGTAAGGAAAATTTCGACGCTTCTAGTCTTTCTCATAAAATGAAAAGCAGGGGGGGGGAAATGGTTGGGATTTCGGCTTTACGAAAGTAAAAAAGAGGGAATTTCGACCAATTTGTATGGGAATTCGCAAAAAACCTCCAGTACTGGTGAAGGATTTTAAAATCTCCTACCACTTAAAATTTTTAAAGTTTCGAAGGGTTCGATTGATTAATTTATTGCAAGCAAGTGTGTCGGGGAATAATTATTTTCGCTGTATTTCGATGAGGCGTTTATTTATTTCCGATGTACCGCGCATTGGGTCAAACTGAACGTAATTTCAATAGTTTTGTTTAGTCTTAAATATCAACTTTTCATCAAAAAATAAAATTTACAAAAGAGCAAAAAAAATTTTCGCTTTTAAATAAATTGCAGAAAAAATATGTTTTACCACGAAATAGTTGTGCTAGATAATATTTATTCATATTATTTAAGAGAATTTAAACGTCTAATTAACAAGTTAATGTAAGATATTATTAAGCAAAATTAAAATTTCGCACAAAAAATATTTAAAATTTAACAGTATTGCAAATAAAATTATTAAAAAGTAATTCGAAAGAAAATCCAGGAATTTCACTGCCGCCAAAAGGAAGATTCAAGTTGAAAAAATGTTCAATTAAATCCCGGTTTTAATTTAGATTAAAGAATTCATAAATGAAATGAAATTAAATTCAGTTTTTTCAAATTTTTAAATTTGTAGATTAACTTTGATGAGTTAATCTAGAGAAACAAAAAAAACACTTTTCAGGTTTTCTGAACACCAGAGATGTATATGAACACCAGAGTATGTATGTACGTATAAATAACTTTAATTCAGTTTTAGAAGTTAACTTGAAATATTTGCAAGTAATTATTCAATTTTTTAAAAGTTTCGCCTTGATTTAAATCAGTTTTCTCAACGCGAAAGTGGAAAAACTGATAGTATTTTGAAGTGCGTTGGCTCTTTTCGTTTAAAAGTGGAAAATATACGCCCGCCTGCACATTGCTGTGTTTTCTTGAGCGACGTAAATAACCCGTTGAAGAGAACCGTTAATGCAAAGCACTGTGCATGTTTAGTATCACGAAATCGAGATTGAAATTAGTAGAAGAGCAGAACTGAGCACAGATTTGTCCAAGCGCCCAATAGCCGTGATCGTCTAGTGGTTAGGACCCTACGTTGTGGCCGTAGTAACCCAGGTTCGAATCCTGGTCACGGCAATGTTAGCAGCTAACATTGTCACGGTGGGATGCGTTCTTTTTTTTTTGTATTTCATACAATTTTAGTTTATTTGATTTGATTATTTGATAGTAACTATAATTTATATTATTTTATGTATATTTTTTATTGTTTTTCATTTCTAATGAAATAAAAAATTTCTAATGAAGTTTTGTGCTACTTTGTTTTATTTTATTTTATTCAGTCTTTTCTCCCATTTTATTATACTTATTCATTTTATTATATTTATGCCATTTCTTTATGTTATTTCGTTTTATTTCACATTAGTTGTATTTTCCTTTGTTTTATTCTACTTTATTTCATGTAGTTATATATTATATTGTATTATTTTTTTCTAAGATTTGTTATTACATATTTCTCTTTTTAATTTTGTTTATTCTTTTGTTCTATTTTATTTTATTCCATGTTTTTATATTCATATTCCATTTCGTATAATCTTTTCTTATTTCAATTTATTTTATGTAACTTTGTATTATTTTTTATTGTTTTGCTTTAAAATAATATTATTTCGTTGTATTTCACATTAGTTGTACTTTGCTTTGTTGTATTTCTGAATACTGTAGATTTAAATGGGTTATGTAATAACATCAAGCCAACAGTCCTCGATAGTATAGTGGTTAGTATCCCCGCCTGTCACGCGGGAGACCGGGGTTCAATTCCCCGTCGGGGAGGCGTACATGGTGAGATCTATGTGTTTTTGTACTTTTTTATTTCCGTAGAATGGAACCCAATTTTCCTGATTTCTTATTAAATATATAAAAGATTAAATAACAAAAAAATAGATATATAAATATTTTAAGATATGGTCGCATAACAGCACACAAACCTCTTTTAATTTACGTGATCGATTTTTACGTGATAGAACCTGATTGGTGGTACTAGTGTTGCCAAATCAGCAGTTTCCTTATTTCAACTAAATCCTGGTAATTTGAAACAAAATCAAAATGTCACTTAAAACAAAAAATTAGAACGGGCAAGCCAATTTTTTTCCATTTGACTCAAAGTTTGGCAACAGTTTCAAAAGAGAGTCTCATATACTCAGTTCTGTGTTGGCTTCCTTGCTTGTATATTGCGAGGAAGTACGGATTTTTGATGAAATTGTTAAAAGTTTAATCTAAAGAAGAACTTGTGCTCGATTTTTTAATTCGGTTATATTTATATATTGATTATGTAAAGTAACTAAATGAAAATTACTTATTATTACTTTTTACTTGTTGTACATTTGAATTACCTCCATACTTTTTAATCATCTAAAGCTAATTCAATCAACCAGATTTAGAATACCATTTACATTTTTTTCAATATCCCCAAAAAACGATCCGAATTATAATAATGTTTTCTTCTTAAATGATTGTATAATAATACCATTACTTTTTTTGTGTTTCTAATAGTAATCTACGATTTAGATTACTTGACGTAGCAGAATTTAGATTATTTGTTGTTTAATTTTCTTCAAACTACTGATTTGTTATTCAGACTTTATAACTTTGCAATTGATATTATTTCTAAATGCTGGCAACATTGCTGAATATATCACGTATATTTACGATAAGGCTACTGTCAACATCTCGGAATCGAACCACTTCCCAGGGTTGCAGCTCATTATAGACACACAAAAAAGTTATTTAGATTTATTTGACTTCCCTTTTTTCTTTAAATCTTGGTAAATTAGTTAGGTATTGATTGGTGAAAAATTCAACTCTTATGTAATTCAAACGCAAAAATTCATACTACGAAAATCTATTACTTACAAGTGTCAGTTTGCGTGCGCAGGCATTCGTTGAGCATCCCGTAATTTTGTGTACTAAAAGTAAACAGTTGGCACCTCAAGCGGCCTGCAAAGAATTCTTTGAATTCAGTCTGCAACTTCTCAAGATGTGGAGTGGATGTAATTTGTGTTGTGCTGTATGTTCAGCCGTTACATATATCTACAGTGCATCCGCATCTTTGTAAATGAAAAAGTACAGATTATTGGTTTAAAAGAGGACAAATATGTAAAGAATACTCTTTAGAATAAAATTAATCGTTTAAAAGTATTAAACCTATTAAATACATAGGAAATTGTGATTTTTTTGAAAACTGTGCTCTAGCAAAGTGAAAAGTTCTGTGTGCACCCCAGAAAATATGTTGGAAATTTTGTGTAAATAGTTAGCAAACAGCGTAAGCTAGAGCGAGATAACTATATGTACCGGTGTTGTTATTACACAAATCTTCACCTTCACGTTCTTATCAACGAGTTTGTTTTGTGCCGCACTTTAATGTTGTTTTGTTTATAGAAATTGAAATTGCATAATAATAGTAGACGATAACAACAAACAATTGGTTTTCTCTCAGCTCATTTTAAATTTGTTTTTTATTGCCTTTTCCACTTTGTTATTTTAAAAAGTACGAAAATGTTTAAAACATAACTTTGTGTCTAATTTAGAGCGCCACACTTAAGAAAATTTTCTATTTAGGAATACACAACGAAGGTGGAATGTGTGAAAAGTGAATGAATGAGATAGTGAAAAATTATTTGTTGATTATAACAAAAAAAA
This sequence comes from Sicus ferrugineus, assembly GCA_922984085.1. Lineage (NCBI taxonomy): Eukaryota > Metazoa > Arthropoda > Insecta > Diptera > Conopidae > Sicus > Sicus ferrugineus. The sequence goes on from OV277348.1 coordinate 10,165,714, forward strand.
AAAAAAAAAGAATATGTGAAAAAATCAACTAATTTAAAAAAATAAAGTTGTATAGAAAATTATGTTTTATTCAAAATAAAATATAGTTGAAAATTAAAATTTAATGTGAAATGTAATCTAAAACCAAAATTAATCTAAAATAAATAGACAAAGAAATGAAAATGTAAATTAATCGATTATCCACAAAACGATTGTCGTCTACTCGCTCTCAAATTCAGCAAAAATTCAGCTTTTTTGCTTGTTCTGCTCACTGCAATGAAGAGAATGCTGCACTTCCGGCGTCGAAGGACTTTGGCCTTGAGGACGTCTACCGGCCAACGACGTGAGGGTTCCGCCGTTGCTCCTTCAGGATTCCGATTACTTGCCGCTGTTCCATCAGGAGTCCAATTACTCGTCGCCAATGGATTTTCTGCTGCTCTTCTTTATATGATGGTGTTGTTGTTGCTGTCAGGCTCGGTGAGCGAATGTCAAGGAAGTCAAGGTGAGTACGGTGGATTTCGTCTTATAAAAATGCTATGAAAATTCAAATAAAAACAACAATCGATCACGAAATATCGATTATCATTTTTAAATTTAAAACAATAACGAGAATTGTGCGTTTTTATGTAAATTTTTATTTCTAACTTCTTCTATAATCAAATATACAATTTTAAAGGCTTTAATAAATTTGAAAAACTTTTAAGGCTCATCAAAGCTTTATCGAACTAACTCTCCTCAAGTGAATTTCTTTCATCTTTGTAATAAAGTGCGTAATAATCTGATTAACGTGAAGAAACAGCTGCAGTTTTTGCATTAATTTTGCATCCACACTGCGAAATTAAAAGCCTGAACAGGTGTTTTTCCTGTCACTTTTTTTAATTGAGTTTGGTTATTTCTTTGGTAAACAAGTTAAGTTTCTGTAGTTGGGACTCATCGGCGCAGTACAGAAAGTATTAAAACGCTGAGTTTTATCCTCCTGCAACGCCAGTAAATTCCTCTGAACTGTCAACAGGATATAATTAAAAATAAAGGCAAAAATTAAAACCAAATAGTAACTCGTAACACACCACAATATCACAGAATTAAAAGGTTGAATCAAGAATTTCGGCAATGCATTTATTTGTAACAATGTGCAGAGGAGTGCTATAGTCCAACAACAAATCTGCTGTTTACCCGACTCCTTCATTCTTCTCTCTGGCAACAACGGATTGTAATAACTATTTAGTATTTTGGTAGAAGTTATAAAGACATAAAAATGCTTCATTAAAACAGAAAGCGAAATAACAAAAAAGTTTGGTTTTCTTTCTACTAAGAAACCATCGAAGTTTAAGTAAGCAAACCTGCTTAATTATTATTACGCACTCTAAATCATGTTTCGAAATATGCTTTTAACTTTAAAATCTCAATACCAATAGCTTCACTACTTTTGTTCAAAATGTACGCATTTCACAAATCGTACTCCGTAAGCTATTAAAGAAGCACTCATAACTTCACATTCACGTATGTATGTGCGTATCTCGTGAATTATGTTTCCTTCTCAGAGCAGGTATAAAATAGTCGTTAGTGAGTGAGCCAGCCATTCTGTGCACTTTCATCCCTTCGAGAACACAAGAACGATCTCATAAAATTCTATGGCGTACCAGAAAACGGGCAGAATTATTAGGAGTCCTTAACGAAGTGAATTTATTTCTCCCAATAATTACATCCGCAACATTTAGAATTATTTTGTGCATAAAAGAAGCGTGGAATGGGACCCCAATGATGAGTGTCTACTGCATTGCGGTCTGACGGATTCCTCATGCTTCAGTTAGTTTATGCTACGGATTGTTCAGGTGGAAAATAATATAATTTGTAACTAGAAAATATGTTTTTCTTTCAACACTAACGAAATTGCCAGATAATTCTTGAGTACTTTTTCAGAATCTCCGTATTATAATTACAATCTCCGTATTTTTAAAAGAAATAAAAATGTTTAGCTAAAAACTATTCATTTAGAAATCTTTTACTTTACTTAAATAATATAGAATTAAAATAGATAAAAAAGAAGAAGTGGGAAATCAACGTTTGTTAAGAACTCGGCAAAGTATTACTTAACCTTAAATGTGGCCTTTTAACCGCTTAACCGCCCATAGAAAGACGCGGTGAAAAGTACACCGCAAGCCATGCGCTGAAAAGCAACAATTTAATCAACAAAATGCTGTTCTTAACACCTTAAAGTGGTTGACAAACAAAGATACAAATTTACACCGTTAGCACAGTCGACGGCAAACACTTTCTTGGCCTATTAAGTGAGTTTTCAACAGTTTTTCTACAAGTTTCAGTTCTTAACTAACTGATAAGTTACAGCTGAAGCTATTTTTCTAAAAATCGATAACTAAATAAAAACTAAAGAAATGTCGGTTCGTAGCTAAATATCGAAAACTAAAATAAATTTCGGTAATTAAATAAAATTCGATAGCTAAGATATTCAGTAAAATAAATTTCGGTAATAAAAATAAAAATCGATAGCTGAGATATTCAGTAAATTTTTCAGTAACTTTTACAAATTCTTGCAATTTTGTCACAAAATTCACTACTTCGATACGATTTATTAAGTTAATTTGAAAAATGGTTTAATTTTTAAACTTCCAAAGCTCTTTAAATTCTTTTTAATCTAAATCTTCCTTAAACTCTTTTTAATCTAATTAAGTTCTCCACTAGCAATTTCATTTTCCAAACTAATTATAATGCGACTATTATTACTTTCTCATGCGAGCAAAGAAATCATTTTTGGTAACTTTCTGGCCTGGTTTACCTAAAAATATTTGCAGAAAAAAACATTTCCCCCTATCATCAGTAAGCAGTGACCTACTTTAGCTGGCTGGCTTCGTTATTATTAATGGCCGAACTCTTGGTTGCTTTTGCCTTCACATAACTTTTTTTTCGCTTCCTTCTTGCGGTACTCGAAATGTTGCCATCGCAATTTAACACGCGCCAACAGGACGCACCCATTAGCAACAAAAAATACGTGAACACAACCAGTATGCGCAGCCATATGAATATCATGTCACTCATTGTCTGACAGCATTTCTCACCCAAAGGGAAAAACAACAGAAACACGACATTGTTAGAATTTCAAACAAGAGAATCCTTAAGCGCGAATATATTTTGGGAAGAATGCTGGAAACCTGGAAAGTTTTGCGTGTTTACTACTTTTTTGAATGTACAACAAGATATAACGATACGCCGACATTATAATAAATACAGTAAATAATTTCAGCTAAGTAGTTCGCATTATTTTTGTCAGAGTTGGTGTTGTAAAACTCTAAGTTAAATATTTTGAACTTTTAACTCAAAGTCACCTAACAGCCGCTGGCTATTTAAACTCTGAAATTTAAATGATCAACTTGACATACGGACTGTCAGTCAAGCACTGCTTCTGGCGCAACAACAATAAAACACCATAAAAACTCCGGAACCCGCTTTCCAAACTATCAACTTTCTGCATAGTTTGCTATGTAGAACTTTGTTGCGTGCATTTAATTATTTTTGAAAGGATTTTCTCCACGACCATTAGCTGAGATTGACACTAGCAGGGATGTTTAAATCGAATGTTTTAAAGTGCTATTTGACGGAGCAAAATTGTACGATTTAAGAAAAAAAGAGTACTTTTCTTTTATAAGTGTGGAAACGCACGACAAACATACAGTTATATTAAATTTTTTAATAAGTATGTATTTGTAACTCCCGCATGGGAGTTGAAGAAACGTTGCGGTTGTGTTTGGTTCCTTGTGAAAGAGAAAAATTGAAAGTATGGTCTTTAAAATGTACGGTATTCAGAGAGTACAGTTGTGCCGCAAAGAACATCACTGGGAAAAAACCGAAGGTTTAACTGAAAAATGAATGAATGATGACCGCAAAATGAAATAAAGTTTGAAGTAAAGTTTCGCTCAAGTTATTGAAAAAACTCGACTTCAAGTTTCAGGTAACTTTATAAAAAAAAATGTTACTCCTCTGCTCTTCTGGTTTTATGTTTAGCGGATTAGATGTGCAATGTTAAAAATTGTCGACGGAACTTTCCATAGTTAAACCAGCTTAAAAAAAGCAGCGGAAAAGTTTTTGCTTCCGCTAAAAAGTGTTAATTGATGAACATGAGCGATGCACAGGATCGCAGAAGAGAAGCACAGAGGAAAGTGGATGGTGATGAAAGAGAATCCAAAGGCATCAGGAGTCAATCAAGCAACTTTTGCTTTAAATTTTATTCCTTTTTTTTTTCTTTTGCTGGACAGGAAAATTACGTGACGAATGGACTTCGCTTGACTGGAAGGCTCAAAACAAGAGGCCACCAAGTAAAAGTTGCCAGTTAGTAGGTATGCAACGCATGTAAATCAACGCTTTTATTTTTCCGCAATTAGTCAGTTATGATTTATGGCAAAAGAGGATGATGATGGACTTCATTCAGTGACTGTCAGTCATTCAATCAATAGAGCCAGCGCGGTATTATTCACTGAGCGGAAATGTCGAGGTGTGTAAAAAATTTGAAATCAGTGCTTAAAAATAGCATCGTTCGTTAGTGCGACTGCATTTTATAGCCACCTGACGCCTTTATAACTCTACATTTTTTCACTCCATTAATTTTGTCTTTACAAGGTTTGTTTTCTCTTCTCCTCACTTGCTCATCCCTCCTCTTGCTCGTTCCTCCTCGTGCTCTTCCCTCCTCGTGCTCTTCCCTCCTCTTGCTCTTCCTCCTCTTGATCTTCCCTACTCTTGCTCTTCTTATCACTCCTCTTGTTCTCTGGCAGGTGAAGAAAAAAAACAAATTCCTTCACCATGCGTGAAAAATTGACAATTGTTTGCAAGCTCTCGTAGAACTTCTCCTCTGAAACTTCTCGATATTGATTTTTATCTCGTACAATTACGTGAAGAAACACGTATTGTGTTTTTGCAGTTCCTGATTTTGATAGTTTTTGTGCAAAATTGATTCATGCATCAAATAGGAAAGGAAATTAGAAAATGAGGAAAATTGTAGAATTTCTTTGAGATTTCTTGGAAATTCTTTTTGTTGTGATGTCGTTGTGTTTAAGTACCGCATGTTTCTATAATTCAATTGTATTAAATATTTTCTCTTACCTTTATTTTGCCGTAAAATTTAAAACTCATCAATTTAAAGGTTAAATTGAAATTCGATCAATTCTAGTTTGCTAGTTATACTCGTTGAAGTTGTTATATTCGAAATTCCTTAAAATCGAAGGAGGTTTTAATTCTAAATGGAGTGTTTAATTCTAAAAAGCTCCGACTAGACAATCTGATTGATCTCTGTTGTCGACTGGGAAAAACCTTTCGATTTCCATTATCGACTCAAGTCAAGTCAGTACCATCTCAGTTATGAATATTGTTATGACCAAAAAAAAAGCGTCTCGACCTCGATTAATTGATTGATCGACCTCGATTGATTAATTGATTTTAAGATCTATCTTGAAAGCACGATTGCTATCACGATCACGTTTCGAAAAGGGTGTTCCGATGTCGATTAAACAAACAAAAAAAACCGTCTAAATATGCGATTGTCGATTGAAACGATTGTTCCCGTCACTATTTGTTACAGTTTTTACCTAGAAATCCCGAGAATGAAATTATAGCTCTACCGAAGAGGAGCAAATGTCCTTACTTAAAAAAGGAAATTTTTGATTGAAGCTGAAGACGTGATTGTTTTTTCTCAAAAGTAATGGAAAACACCATTTACCTTTCTCGAATTGAAAGATTCTTCTTCCGCATAAAATATAACGATGCTCATTCATGATCACATCATTAATTCAAACGATAATAAATAAAAAATGAAGGAAATATCTGTCATCCTCATTATAACTGAAGGAAAGAGATTAAAAACGCACATATTGTAGGCGACTGCCTAGTTTTTGCCACTGTTCGGCAGGGTTAACGAGAAGAAGAAGAAGCATTTAACGATGGTGCCAGCAAACGTTCAACATGCTGACAGCACACACGCCGCACAACCAATTCCACACGCTCAGCGCTCCGATCGAGACAAAACAATGACAGACGCAACGCATTACCAACGACGACAACGTACGTCATGCATTTAATAGCGCAAACAACGAACTACTGGCAGGGACTCACCGCGCTCGATGAAACCTCGCTGGGTGCGCTCAGCTTGATGGACCCAGCCAACAATAAGACGCAGGCAGCCAGCCAGCCAGCCAGTCCGCAGTCAGCGAGGCATTAAATGCGACACTCAGCTAAGTCAACACGTTGTTGTCGGTCGGCCGTAATGCGCGGGGCAGCATTGCGACGCTGAGGCCTAAATAAGCAAGATCACAAACTTGGTAGAACTCTGAAAAGGCTGTGACTTTCATCTTCTCAATGGCAGCCGGCCAGGCATGCAAGATCGAAGAACCCACGAAGTTGCTGCAGGCAAGCAAGCGGCGGAAAACTCCTCACTTTGTACCTACTTAAGTTACACACAGGCAGCGTGATAAGATCTCACAGCAGCTCGAAGGAGCAACCCAATCCAGAGCACGGGTTGCTCTGAGGCGCTATTGCAGTTTTAAGCACTAAGTTTGTGTTTCTTCGTAGAAAAATACGTTCCATGGTACCTTTCGTAGTAGTGATGCTCGCTAAAAGAGGCTCGCTATATTCGCTTTATTCTCATGGCTCGCTATATCTCATCAGGACGATAATCAAGATCCCTGTTGCCCGTCGAAATGAGAAACAGGATCGTGGAAGCCTTTTTCTCATTGCAAAGCCCTAGTCGAGGTCGAGGCAGGCTTTTGAGTTGAGACGATGACCACAATGTAGAGAGTATTTTTCACTCGAGTTCAGAACTAAGACCTTTAGTATTAATTCAATTTACCAAAACGGTCACCCTGTTCCTCCGAGATTGTAGGGTGAGATGAGGGAATCACCTCGCCAGCGCACGCGCATACGTCTCGATAATGATTCTGTTGGGTGCAGGAAGGCACGATCGTCTCAGATCAGATCGACCCAAGTAACTCAACCCCGAACGACTTTGTCTGACATGTAAAATTACAAATTACTTGGCGGGAGACTATCCGTGTGCCAGACTGTCCGTCCGTCTGTCTGGTTGTTTGCTTGCTTATCCATACGTTCGTCTATCTGTCCGTCTGCCTATTCCTCCTCCTGCGTTGCGGACCGCTCGTCTTTTCGGCTAGATTATGGATATCTACTCGTTTCTTAAATGTTTATGTAAGCTACCTCGCTTACACGTCCCTCCCCGCTTTCGCATTACACTGTCGGTCTGGCTAGCTGGCTGTCTGGCTAGCTGGCTGTCTGGCTAGCTGGCTGGCTGACTGGCTCTTTGACTGTATTGCCTCGATCGATCTCGATCGGTTGGCTGACTACGAGTAGCTGATCGGTCTGGCTTCGTAGTTGCGACTGCTGGTAAAACTTGGCTCGTACCAACTCTGGCTGGAGGGAGGCGCACTGCGTTCGGAGGAGTCACTGTCAAAGTTTATAAGCTTTAAAAGAGGCGGCAGTCATTACGGATAATCTTGACAGAGTTGTTGTTGTTGTTGTTGTTGTTGTTGTTGTTGTTGCCGCTGTTGTTGCAAAAGCAAGGAAGCGTTAGAGTAAACAGCGTGCAATCTCGATTAAAATCGGGCGCAGTCAAGTAACAAAATGTGGTAATAAAAGCAATAGTTTAAAAAAAGATTGATTATTTACGAAAGATATGCACTGAGAGAAATGTTCTTCTAATTAGTAAGTAGAATTGAAAAGCCTGAAAAATGGTGAAGATGTGTTGAGGAAGAAGTTTTGTATCGCGCTTCTAAACCGACAGTAGTTTGATTTTATTCTTTCTTATTCTCAACATATATCGTTCTATAATACGTTTGCAACACAGACAACATCTCGACTCAACGAATGTCTTCGAAGACTTCATAGATCTCGACTACTGAACATCAGACACAAGTTGGCTACACAACGATCGCCAGACCATTCAATTAATGATTGCGATTCGTTCCTCGCGATGCGAGTCAAACATGAGCGTGAACTAACGTCACTCGGGCGTGAGTAAACTACAAGTGACGCACTTCATCTCCACTCCACACTGGCTACAACATTAAGATCACTCAGTCAGCTAAATGAGCAACTAGGGCACTTAGACGGTCATTTACTCCAGACTTGCGGCGCGTCGACATAATAATCAGCGCTATAATTTGCTTACGCGCTCTTTTCACAGCTGTACGCACGGGTTGGGAGAAACGAAGAAAACATTGAAGGCTCCGAACGCTTCCTTGCGAAGCCTGGAGATTACGAGACGTTTATGTTTTGAAATGCAGGATAAAAATATGACTTGTAATTAAAAGTTCTTCCATAGAAAGAAAAAAATAATTGAAAATCATGCAAGACTTAAGGAGGGAAGAAAACATTAGCAGACGATTAATAAAAGCAACCCAAGTGTTTGCGAACACACTCGATAAGTTAGAAAACGCTAAATAATGGTGTGTATAAATATAGAATATCAAGACGCGCAGGAGCCACCAACACTCATAACCATTTTGCCGGTTGCAATGCCGGCAAAATGCTTTATAATTGAGTTCTTAAAATATCCAGATTTGCTATAGATCAGCAGCACCATCAACATCGTAATCATCGTGCTGATAATACCGGTTACTCTATTCACGTCCAGCAAAATCGGTTAATTGCTTGACTGCATTTATAAGGAGTCGTAAGCAAGTCAACTTCCGTTTTATGTTTTAATTTCGCATGAATTAAACTTCTCTCTTATTTACGTCTCACTCAGTTGCTTTCAAGTTTTCTCTAATGGTTGCGTGCGATATTTATTAATATTGAGATTGAGATTAGGATAAAGATTGAGACGGTTAATTGAGTTAAAATTACGTATTTAAGCGGCATTTAATGGTGTTGCAGAGGCAGGCGAACTTGTCGTAGTGTTATTTTTAGAACCAGTTTATTCAGCTATAGAGCGATAATAGTTAATGCCTCCCAGACATATGAGGGTATCGAAGACGTTGCACCCGATTGGAATTCAGCCGTCTGTTGCCTGCAAGATCGCGTTTATAGCGTGCGCTTCATTGATTCACAGAATCATATTTTTGTACTCCGCTCTTTTTTTATTTATTCCGTCCGCAGCACACTCAATCAAAATGTCTATAAAAGATATTTTTATAGAGTGTACTGCTTCATATGCTATATATAATCGTGTGAGTAGTGAAAACTCACCGACACAGTTTTAACGCTTCACTGTTTTCCCCATTATGGAAGTCATCTCATCTTGACTGCCATGATCACCACGAGAACTGATTTTATGAAGGTAGGGGAAGGCCGACTGTTCGTGTGGAGTGCTAGATTTACATAAAGTTTACGATGTCTCTATAAAAGTAAATGTAATCGACTTAGGTAGCTCCACTTTCCTTACAATGGTGATGATGATGATGATGATCATGATCATGGTCTGTAATGGAGATGGAGATTAAGATGGGGAACGCGATGGTCATCGTGATGAACTCATTGAAACTAAAGTTGCTACTCAACGAAAGATTTGATTTAACTAAATACGTAATACAATTTTAATTTAATGAATTTAATAATTAGAGAAATATTTCATTTAACAATTTCCTGATAAAAAAAAAATGAGGTTTTTAAAATACTTTTAAAGTAATGAAATTCTGTAATTTACCAAGATCTTTCGAAAAAAAATTTAAATCCATAAAAAATTTTCAAGAAATTTGTAAAAAAATTTTAATTTAATTTAAGATGTAAAAATTGTAAATCATAAAAAATTTGCCTTTAGTGTAGAGTTAAATTGACCAACGAATAAAAGCCTCCACCTTGATTTCTGTTCCAAGCTTCCATGCTTCAATCCAGGCCACTCCTACTACTTCAACTAAAGAGAAAAGGGAAGATAATGGATATCTATAGCAATCTGAAATGCATTTCATAGCATGGCCGGATCGTGTGTGCAGGCGATTGCGCAGCCTACCCTTCAGTGGTCATCCCGTAACTCATTACAACCTTAATCATATCACGACAGCAATGATGGTGATGATGATAACGATTACAGTGCTTAGAGGTCTCTTCTGAATGGAGGCGTGGAGGTGTAATGTTGGCACTTGTGAGCCAACTCAGCGGCTCAAATGTGTTCCACTAAAGAGCTCTTTTTGTACCTTCTGATCATAAATTTGTAATAACAACAAATGGTTGGTGTGGTTGAGGCGGTTTGAAGGAAGTTATTGGGATATCATGAGTAGACATAATGAGTTGTAATGAACTTCAATTGGCTGAGATAAATGGGAAAGTTTCTCAGGAGGGAAAATCCTACCTGAATATGTAACCGTAAACGTTTTGGATATTGGGCAATTCTCAGCTACTCCGATTAGATAATTTCTGACTACTAAGTATATCTTGACCGATGTCACATGACTTTTTGCCATATTTATTAGTTATATTCTAGTTGCTTTTTTCAAGTTGTATTTTATGAAATGCCATTGTATTTCATCATTTCTCACCCTTCAATTGTCCAGATACTCTCCATAACTTCAAAACAGATTATCACATACTATCAGTTCGATCTAAACGTTACTAATCAAGTTGTTATCAACGTTGATTACTCTTTGGAATGATCAATAAAACTCGCCGCCATCAAGTAACGACGCGGAATTGTAGACAGCCAACCACCTCTTAGAATGGCAAAAATATCTGTTGACCTTTTCGGTTAGGCTGGCTTGGCTGCGAGTACGTGTCGGTTGCCGGTTGCTACAACTATATTTCAGCTCTTTACTGCCTTAAACGGTTTTGCCGGCGTAAACACTTGAATCTTATGTCGTCGCAAGTGAAGTCGCGCCATGCGGTTCCATTGAATTCGAAATGGTCCTCATATGAGAATTCCCCCGGCTACACACGCAAGTAACAATAGGTAGCCGACGACTTTGCAGAAGGTGGACTTCCTCCTTCTTCTCGTTCCCCCTTAAGTTCTATGAAATATTTGACTAAAATGATGTTGAACTGTGATGCTTTTGGGTTTTCATGATGCCATAAACAAAACGTTTATGGAATTCTTGAGCAGCAAAGCGGGTTGGTCCCGGCTTACTTCAGGTGAGTAAGGAGTTGAGTAGGGAGGATAGACCACTCGGTACTCGATATGGGAGTCAGCACTCGCGTGAGAAGGCAAGCATAAAGAAGGAGTAAATTATGATGATTAGAGCGCATTATTTACGCCGGTTATTTTTCGTTCGGCATGGCGAAAAATGCTCTTTAGAAGTCCAGAAATGGAGCGATTGTGGCGAAGCATTAAATTGTGATAAATATTGCAACAGATAGACATGAAAAATGTGAGAAAGTTAAACAAGTAATTTTTCCTAAGAGAAAATGTTCGTTGGCGAATTAATACTTATAACTTCTATGTTAAAATTCATATAATAACAATTATTTCTGATTATAATTTTGCGTACAAAAGTAAGGTTTTCCAAAAAAAAAAAAGAATAGATGAAGAAAATAGAATTGAAATGGAAAATACTAAATAATAGTTGCAAAATGCGCCTACAGAGGGCGCGCGCACACAATTCCGAACTAAACACGAGCGGTTACTAAATTTTTTTATGTTCCTCGCGAAGGCACTTTTCTGCGTCGTTGGTCAGAAAAGCAGTTTTAGCTTGCTTGAAAAATTACGAAACTGAATGAAATAACGTTTTAAAAGTTTACATCAAAGATTTCATGTGATTTTTTGTTTGTTTTCATGTTTTTCTCTTTCTTTTCGTTCAAAAGGAAGCCAGAAACTCTTCGGTGCAAACAGAAAACAAACAAAAAATGTGGAAAAGTTATTTTCAAATTTAATTTAGCGTGGGTGCAGCAGCAACAGAACACGCAGAAAATGCATTACAGAAATGTATCCCCAAATCTTTTCCTTTTCCTTCTTTTTCACGGAGCAATCGTAAACACGACGGAGTTGCTGCAACTTCTCAACTTCTGAGTTAGGGAAGGCTGTGTGAGGCAACGACTTGAAGTTCTCTTCAAGGAATTTTCGACCGATAATGAAGCATTTCAATTATGAGGCATTCAACTGATTGTGAATGCGATCTTGGCGGCATTAAATGCTTTCTTGAAAAGCCTTTTAAAGACGCCTTTTTAAATCGCCAGAACTTCTTAAATATTCCAAAAGTCTGGCAGTTTTATTTCTTCTTCTTATTACTGGACAGATTTTACACATCAGACTGTCGAGGAAATTTGAGTCGGTGAACTTAAATCCCTCTCATGTTAATCTTGCTTTTTAAAATTCTTTTCGCTCTTCTGTAACCTTATCATTCCCAATCTTATTGCATTCTTCGTTTAGAGTTGTTGTGTGTCGTTTATATATTTCGGTTTTTTTCCCCTTATATCTTCTTTCATTTCTATCACAAACTTATTATATTACTTTCTATTTCTTGAGTGCTGTTCATGTTCTTGTCGACTGATTCGTGTGCTTTCATTTATTGCTTTTCCCCCGCTCTTTTTCGCACCGATTTACGCTCTCTCTCTCTCTCTCTCTCTCTCTCTCTCATTTATCTGACTGCACTATGCTCACCTCTAGCATCTTTTTGTCGATGTGACTGAAGAGAAGATCGATTCAAACCACTAGTTGTATCTGACTGATTGATTGAAGAAAAGGATTTTTGCTTATTTTATCAACTGAAAGGTTTATTGATTGATTCTCACACATGTGAGCAACTATATTTATTTACACAGTCTGTGTGTGTGTGCGCCTTAAATAAACTAAAGTATACGCAAAATGCTATTGATTGTGCTAAATAAGAAGAAGGAGATACTTTCAGCAAAAGTGTAAATATTTGCCCGATACACTGTAACAACCAGAAATGTTTTTAAACATTGTTTTTGTACACTCAAATAGTTCTTGTCGCTGAGAGCGAAAAGATATCGTATCTTCATGTTTTCATATCAATAGATTAAATTGGTAAATATTAGTTTTACGAGTCTGTTACGAGTCTGTTTTTCGAGTTTGTATTTTTCTCTTATTTTTCTATCTCTCTTGTTCTTTAGCGAGGCAACGATCTCATTCCTCTCTTTCTCTCAAATTATTTGACCTTTTTTAGCCTTCTACTTCTCGCTTAAGCGAGAAATTTGAAATTTTTATTCAATTTTTGGCCTTTCTATGTCTCTCTCTCTCTCTCTCTCTCTCTCTCTCTCGCTCTCTCTCTACCTCTCTCTATGAAGGTTTCTCATACATGTACGTCTGTCATACATTACTATCTCCATCTAGTTAAAATGATTTTCTGAATCGTGTTGCGATAATTTTTTTCTCGCATATACGAGTACTTAAAAGTTCTCGCTTAAAAGTACTCGCTACTCGCTGTGAGCAGGTTTTTGTGATGATTTCTCGCTACTCGTTATGAGCAGATTTTGAGTGCCTCTTGAAAATGTAGTTCAATTTTTGTTTTTACTCTTCTCTCTTTGCTTTTCTCCCATTTTACATTTATCGATAGTCCATGTTTATGCAGAAAGAGAAGGTAAGCTGATCATATAAAAAGTTTCACAGAATCTAAATGTTTGTAGTGGAAACATCTCATCGTCCTGCTGAATAAAGGTTTCGTTTGTGCGAAACAAGAACATCTTTACAGGGTGTATTCAGCATTTTCTACCTTTTATATTCTTCTTTCGTAATTTGTTTCTAATACGCGTAGCTACAAATAACTTATTTTCTCACTTCCAAAATCAGTGAAATTATGTTTTCTATTGATTGCTTATCTTATCAGTTTTCTTGAAGGGTTTTTTCCCCAGTTTAACTTTATCTTCTTATTCTTCTTCTCATTAGTTGGTAACAGTTTTTTAACGTCACGTTTTTGAAAATCAACTCCCTCTTTATTACGTAACCTCGTATTTTATTGCAGTCATTCGCTGATTTGCTTAATAATTCTCTGGTTATCTTAGACACGAATTACGAAAACTAAAATAAAAAGTTGAGACTGAAATCGTGATTTTTAAGATTTTCCAAACTCAGGCAACGCTGTCGCCATCTGTTGTGTTGCTCTGACACAATTTCACAATTTAAGCGTTTGATAGAAATAGAAAATATGAAAATTTTACACTTTTACAGAGCTTTGAAGTTGGCCACATGTTGCAAGAACCACCTTTAGATTATTCTTTTCTCTTTTTTCATTGTGGAAGAATAAGAAAATATAAATTGAAATCTCAATATAAATTGAAATATAATAAAAAAAAAAACAAAAGATCGAGATTTATCAAGATTTGGAGTTACTTTGACACTCTCCTGACGCGATGTGGGTTCTCCTCTCCAGTGACGGAAGTTGTATCGCGTTTTCGGTTCGTGTCGTGTCGTGTCGACTAAAAAATATTTTCAACTCGTCTCGTCTCGTCTCTCGAAGCAGACGATCTGGATCAGCGTCGAGATCGTAAAGTCTCCATCTCGATTCTCTCTTCTCGTCTAAAAAAGTGCATTGAAGAGTGGGGAGGGGGAGAAAAACTCAACCGATTCAGTGTAGTATGAGTAGTTGCAGTTGTTGTTGTTGTTGTTGTACTCATTGCTAAGTCACTCTCGACTTCCTCGGAGATTCAGTAGTTGTCGTTCTCTTTTTTGTTCTCTCTCTTTTGTATCTCACTCTTTCCCATTCCTTTCCTCTCTTCTTTTTCCCTCTCTCTCTCCCTCCTTCCTTCCCTCTCTCTCCTTCCTTCCCTCTCTCTCTCTCCTTCCCTCACACACACACTCTCTCTCTCTCTCTCTCTCTCTTTATCTACAATATTTGTCTCCCTATTTTTTCTCTCTCTATCTCCTTCTATCTCACTCTTTCTCTCACTTTTTTCCCCTCTCTCTCTTTTCTTCTCTTTCTATGTCTCTCTCCTTTTTCTCTTTATCTATTTCTTGTTCTCTCTCTCTCTCTCTCCTTTTTTCTCTTTATCTATTTCTTGTTCTCTCTCTCTCCCTCTCTCTCTCTTGCTTATTTATTAATTTATACAAATGTTTCCATTCAAAATGTTTCTATCCTACACAAGACACAAAAGAATTTTTTTCATAAATTTATTGATTTTTATAGCTGCAGCCTCCAGAGTTTCCCTCAAAAATAAACCTGAAGCAGCCACTCATCATCACCATCGGAGAGGCGCTCTGCACATCTTCTCCCTTATTTTCTCTTCTCCTTCTTCTTCGCTGGCACTTCCTCTGCAGTTTATTCTGTTCTTCTGTTTGTACTTCCGTTCATTTTCAAGGTTTTTATGTGGTTGAATTTTTCCTGTTTTCTCTGCTTCTTCGCTGAGATTCCTGCGGTGTGATTCTCTCGTCCGCCTCTAACATGCCGTCCGTCCATTGACTCCCACCCCCCCCCCCCCCCCCGCACGGTGGAAAATATGAAGTATGCGATGATGATTCATAAATTTATTCAGCGAACACTGACTGCGGATTCCCGCGGGAAGAACGCTCGACGCTCGGGCGCGTAACTCAGCCGTGCACAGGCAGACTCAAATACCGAAAAGAAGCTGAAATGATTGCGCATCAGAATGGTGGAGGACAAGTTGGTGGAGAAATGGGTTGGTAGTATTTTTCCATTCCCTACTAAGAGATTCTTAAATTTCGCTGCATACTTTTAGGCTTTAAAGCCAAAGCCGCCGATTTGTTTCACCGATTATTTCGTTTAAATTCGTTACTAACTGTTAGCAGCGTGACTAGACTTTTTAGTTAACTAATCATCACATGCTGTTATTTTATTTAACTTGAATAGTAAATAAGAAACGCTTTCATTTTCGTTTTTCTTCACATTTCTATTTGTGGAGCATAAATTTTGTGCTTTAAAGTTGTTTGCGCGTTTGTTGCCTACTTTTGGGGGTGATAAAGATGATTTAAAGCAGGAGCACGACATTCTAGCGAAACAAAAGAAGAGTAGAAAAAAAAATACAAAATTTTATGATGCCAGCTTGCATGCTGAATCCAGCTTGGAAGGCTGGATGGCTGGTTGTTTGGTGTTTGAGGTTGTCTGGCGACGTTTTATCCCCCCATTCATTTGCTAAATATCACGGTATTCACAGCGACAAACGTGTGTGTGTTTTTATGTATCTGTGTGGATGCAATAAACTTGCAATTTGTGCATAACTTTCAATTTATTCTTTTTTTGCTCCCCATTAAAATAATGAAAATTCGTGAGCTTCCGTTTGATGACAATTTTAGTGTTTTCAGTCCATCCATCTCGTCCGTCGATTTTCCCTTTATTTTACGTGTTCCTTCCCGGATTTACAGCCTTTTTCCCGCATAGCTATCTGTCTGACTGGCTATCTGTCTGACTGGCTATCTGTCTGTCTGTTTCTATCTGCCTGTTTATTATCCGTCTGATAGCGTCAGTGTCGTCGTCTGCTAATGCATTTTCAATTCTTAATGGTTCGCACAGCCATAAATTATTTCACACTTACGTTTTGCTCAGTTCCTCGATCGCATCTATAAACTCCTCCTTGCAAACTCCGTCTTTTGATCTCAATCCTGCCTGTGTTTTCGCTGTCTTACGATTTCCGTTACGCTGGTTAAATTGTTGGCTCCACATATGATTTCATCGGGTTGAATTGGTTTTCCTTTCCTTTCTGCACTCCTTTTATGCACCGATAAGTTTTGCTTCAGCGAAACTCCACTCATGTTGCTCGCTTTATAAAGTGTAGCAGTTTATTTGCTTTGGCTTCCCCCCCCCAACTCTTCCTTCATCCATATGCTTCCCCCTTCGCACCTTAAAATCGCTGGCCTCTGACATCAACTGCATTCGCACTGCATTTCTTCCCTCTCAGAGCGAAGAACCAACCAACAGGCGGCGTCATCATTCTGCCACACGGCTTCTTTGTCTCTGTTTTAATTTGATTTCACAATCTGGCAACCCCTCGTTTTGACTGCTTCAATTGAGTTGTTTATTGCCAGTCTATTAAATGAAGTTCAGATGTTGCGACCGCAGGGAATCCCTTGCGTGGCGCTAAGTTATTTGAAGAGAACGTCAACCTCCTGCACTCTCCCGACTTCTCCGCGAACGGTCACCACGCCTCTTTCCCGTACTGTATTCATGTCAGTTCACAACTGTCAACCGATGTTATGTGATAAAATTCCGTATGCTCGGTAAAATGTAATTAATTTTCAAAGCAAAACAATCAACTTTAAATGATTGAATCACTCAATAATAAACTTCTTATGCTTATTTCTTCTTATATTTTCAGGTGAGTTTTTTGAACCTTTCGGTCAACATCGTATGACTTAAATAAATTAAGAGATTTTTTCGGGGTTTGGCTTCATTGGTCGCGGTTCAGCTTTATCACCCATTAAGCTGAAGTCACGTAAGTTCATTTGCAGTTTTTCTTTTTTTATTTTTTCACTTATGCTGTCCTTTAGATTTTTTCGTTTTATATTTCACATTTTTAAGATTTGTCTCCTCATAATTCCATTTGCCGAAATGACTCAAGTCAGCAGGGACTTGAAAAATTCTGTGGAAAAGTAATAAGTTTGCATTCAAGCATTCTGGTTAAGCATTACGAGACCTTTTTAAGATGGATATCAGTTAGTCGGGGCTGTTCTTTATTCTCTGGAAATGGGTGCAACCTTTCATGCTGAAAACGTTCCCTCCGTCGACGTGAGTGAGCTTCAATTGCTGTTAAATCTTACAGAAGATTCCCATGATTTAGTTGAGAGATATCATCAGGCTGCTGTTGCAGTTTGCTGCAAGATACACTCTAGGTTGAAATATAATTGGTCTGTCTACAATACTTAACTAATAGAGATTCTAATAGGGCAATTAGTTAGTTAGAAATGGTGTTTGTTGTTTGAACCCAATCGGGAGTGAGAACGTACTGGTGGAGAGGCTATAAAATCTTGAAAATTGTTGAAGGAAGTCTTGGAGTTCTTCATGACTTTTAAAATGGACCTTCTCAGAGTCATAGAGGTCATACGACCTTCCTAGAGATCTCATTTATCGAACACTGACGATATTTTGTCTTTTCTGGATATCATTATAATGTATTGAAGCTTTTAAAAAGTGTTGTTAACTTTCAACCAAAAAATTTATGTAAATACTTCGAGTTTGAAAAGAAAACTTGAATAGCAGGAATACATTTTATAATGAAATTTTGTTCACGTCATATAATTAAGTCATTCCGAATTAACTAATTCATATAATTAAGTAGGAGATTTTTTACTGTAGCAGAATAGAAATGAAAAATACAAAACAGAAATGTTGAAAACATAAGCCTGCTAAATAAGTAGGTTGTTATCTAGTTGGTTGTCAAGTTTGTGTTAACGTTGGCAGTATCACAGATCGAGATAATTCATTGTGACAGCGACTGTTATGAAAAAGTAATCGATCAACTGTTGCTTAAAATGGGGCCAAATAATGATTACGTTAAAACAGAGGAAAATTGAGACACGAAAATGGCGGAAATATTGTGAAATTCGATATTTTAAGTGAAAACAAACTTCGAATAAATTAATTAAATTAATTGACATTAAAGTTCGACAAAGCATCAAATCATGAAAGCTAAATCATTTTCTGATTAAATCTGAGTCTGAGCATTTTTACTCCAATGAAATTAAAACTCTCCCGCATACAATGGATCTGTAAACTTCGGAATGCTTCTCTAAACGTCGGAATGGATCTCTGAACTCCATTTCATCTCATAATCGAAAGTCACAGAAAATTAAAACCCATTTGCAAGTGGAAGGAGTTTCATAAAAAAGGTACGAAGGAGTTTCATAAAAAAGGTATTAAAGGAATGGATGGATGGATGGATGGATGGATGGCTGGATGGACGGATGGGTGGATGGATGGGTGGAGGGATGCATGCGTGGTTGTAGCAATAAAGTGAGGAATAGTAATGAATTTTCTTCGTTAAGCTCAGTTAACAACTACTGGTTGTACCCAACTTCTTGAGTTTGATAATGACAATAATGAAAATTATGATTGTGAGAATGATGATGAAATTATAAATTAATATAACCTTGATAATCTTGATAATGATGATTGATTATGAGAATGATTTTAACGATGACGATGATGATAATAACTTTTATAGTGATGGAAGTTTTTATGAATTTTCTCAGCTTCTCAAACACTACGAAGTCCTTACCCTCCTTAGCCGCTTAAGCACCGTCTCTCTATCCCTTTCCGCTGTTCTCTATCTCTCTCCGCACTTGATTCAAAAGCATTTCAGGCGCCATTAAATTATGTAAGAATTCGTAGTTTTGCGTGGGATGCGCAAAATTACGCTCGTCAAGTGAGTTTGTGTCTGAAATGGGGCTTTTTTTGCACGCATTTGCTTTGCAAACCTGAACCAGCAACTACAAGTTGTTTTGCAATAAAACTGGCATATTAATTTTTAGCGAAATCGCGAAATGCGAATGCCGAAAACCCACTCTGTAGAGCAGCAGCAGACATCAGCATAAATTTAGATTGAAAATTGCATTTTGACATGCGGCGGCACAGCGAAGGCATGAAACGAAGTGTCAAACGAATGTTTATTTACTCATTCAATATGTCGACAGTTATGCAAATAATTGTTATCAAGTAGTAAAATAGCATCGCGAAATTGCAGATTACAAACCACTTTTCAAATCGCATTCGAATCGAGGGAGGATTTGGATGAGTTGGGAGTTGTTAGTCGGGAGCATTTTAGATTTTTTAAAGACTTTTTTCTTTTATTAACGCACACGCCTTGTTAGTCATAAAAAGATTGAAAAAGCAATAAACCGCATTGCAGTCGTCAAAATTGTTTAAAATCACAATCACAGATTTGAAAGTCGTCAAAATCTTTTAAAGTTATCAAATGCCAACTTAAAGCGGGTATTTCGAGGTACTCAACCGATCCACATTCCATGCAGATTATCATCCACGTTGTCAAGATTCTCATTATCACGTTGTTCCCTCCCTTGTAATGATGATCAACTTCAAACGCTTTATGAAAACAAATCGTTGCTGTGATGCACTTTGAACTTTCCTCGCATCTTCTCTTTTGTTAACTACTTGCACTCAATCTCAAGTGTGTTCATTTCATTTCTGGAACAAGTATCTGTACTTAAACTCTAAAATTGATTGGAAAATAATTAATATCGATCGTCTCGCTTTGTTGTCATATAACAAGAGTGAAAATTAACTGACATGACATGAATGCTACGAGTATAAAAACGAAGATATGATAAAGTGAATATTAAAAGAAAGCGTAATTCGAAGTTTTGTTATCGTGGATCATTTAGGAGATTCCTCAACTCATTCAATAAATTATATTTCTACAAAATCAGTTCCTTAAAATTCTCTTAACTAAGCTTAATCAGTATAAATTAAACAATTAGGGGAAATTAAAAATTGACTTATTCATTTCGGACGATTTAAATTACTTAAATCAAGCAGATCTACAACGAAAAGATCGCTTTAATTGCTTCAAAGTAGATCACAGAAGAGAATATTATAGCAAAAAATTCAAAAGATTCACTTGAGACAATAATAAAAAGAAATGAGTACAAAACAGAAGCGAAAGTGAATCATCTCTGCTGTAGAAAAAAATCTAATTTCACAGGAAAACTCTAAAAGAATAGATAAGTTTTTAAATTAAAGATTTCCTGGTTTAGCATATTGAATCAATTAACAGAAAGATGAGTTATATGACTTTCGAGAGGGGAAACTGTCGTCTTGGACCAAAAGAAAGAGATCGACAAACAAAAACATGAAATGGAAAGATTCTTTCACGTATTTAATAACAACTTTAACTTTATTATGAGTACCTTGGTGTAGCAAGTCAAGAAGTGTTAATAGAAATTTCTATAACTATAAAACACATTAAATGCTGTACTTAAATGTAAAACGGAAGTTCATCACAATATAAAACAGGATAAGCATTAAAAAGATAGAATTCAACGTTCCGCAGAATAATAAAAAGAGAAGAAGAAATAAGTACGTCCTCTCAAAGTGACCCAGAAGACTCGTATGTGGTGCAACGCATGAGGAGTTTGCGTCACAAGACAATGACGACGAGGCAAACAACTAAAAATATTTCTATATAAATGTGGAAATTTTTCCCCACACACACACATGATAGTTGTAGCAGCGGTAGCATCAACACTTGGATGCTGCTGCTGCAACACACGCCACAATCAGAATCAGTTGCTTTGTGTTGCAAACAAACGAGGACAACTGCAACAATGGCAATGTAATCCTTTGAAGGATGCGATGTCCAGCAAACAAAGGAAAATGCGAAAACTTCTATCTGCAAAGTGTATAATTTTGCTTAAAGATTCGAGGCATGAGTGCGCGTTTCTGTTATATTCTCCAGTAGATCGCCTCTTCCTGCAGTTCTCTGCTATTCTTTGCGTAGACTAGAATAGCTCCTCAAAAGTTTTCTCTCTTTCTTTTTAAGTTAAAGATTTCTATAGAAAATACTCGTATCTATGAATTCCTATGAATTTCCTCAATATCTCCAAAGCAATCCTTAAATATCCTTACGAAGAAAAACTCTTCATTGTTGATTTTGTTAAAGGAAACATAATAAAACGTAACTAAAATGCTTTCTAAATCATAGAAACCTCTTTGAATTGCAGTTTAAATGCTTCCTTTCCACGGACCACCCATCGAGCTCAAATAGAATTCAATAATTTGAATGCAAAAAACTATTCAACAAATCGAAACTTAATTGAAGAAAACATTCAAAGCATAAAAAAACATCAAAGCGCACCATTAAATGCAACAGAATAAAAGTTATGGGTAAAAATGTTGACGGCGTCCGCTTCCTACGACCGACGTTGGTCGTTGTCGCGCTGTTGTTGTCGTCGTTGTCGTTGGCGACATTTTTCCGAAGGAGTATAGAAAAAATAAATCGCCGTACATGTTTTGCATACTAATACGTACGCAGTTCCACACAAATGCATTTGAACGAGTTTCAGAAAATATTAGAAAACAGAGTGCGTACGGAATCATATGGAATCAACCAGATCGGCAGACGGTAACATCGGCTACGTGCGTTCGGTCGCTGCCTTCGGTATATTCACAATAAATTACTGATGTTGGCATCTGACACATGGTGAAAATTGAACCAATGATACTTTTCAGTCCCCAGTCTTCTGACTTTGCTTTATAATTCCAATTATAATTTAATTTCTCTAGAAAAGTTAAAAAAAAAATCGGGGACAAAACAGCTGGTGACAGCTTGTTGACTCCTATTTTAACTCCTCTTTTAACTCCTCTTTAAAAAGTTTAGAAAACTATCAAAGGGTGGAATGAAAAATTCTTCAGTCATCATTAAAATGATTTATAGTAATTCTCTCTTCTTATTCTTCATTCTTTCTTATTCTTCTTATTTCTTCATTCTTTTCTACTACCATCGTTTTTGTTGCTGTTGTAGCTGTTGTTGTTGTTGCTGTTGTTAGCATTTATTTTCTATGCCAATTTGAAGTCTCATAAATTTTTAATAGTGTCATTTCAGCGCGATTACGTATTCAACGACATAATTATTGTAATTATGTTGTGAGACGAGTATAAAAACATTTAATTTTATGACTTGAATGCAGTTCTACTGTATTTTATTTATTTTTAATGTTGCTTTTTATATACAGAAATAAAATAAATGTAAAATAACAAATGTAAAGAGCAATTAAAATTAAAATTTGAAAAATGTTTCTCTCTCCACTTTAGTTTTGTCTGATTGTGTGGTTTGTGTCTTTGCTAAATTGAAAATTCTTGTTAACTTTGGTTCCACCAAGATATTTAATCTTTTAACTTAATTTCCCTAAAACACAAGGAAAAATTGAAATAAAAATCGAAGAAAGAGGATTGTTGTGCTTCTTAAAGTGGAGGTAACAGATAACAGATTCCCTTACTAAATCTTTGCAAGATAAATGAGTTTTTACAGCTGTCATAGCAGGTAGACGCAGATCGTCTGCGGCAACAAAATTTAACCTCCTGACAGCAGATCACAAGCTGCAGCTGCTCGCCTTCGTCAGAGTGGTTTTTTTTCGGAAGAAACAATCGCAGTCCTGAGGATGCTATTCTTCTTTCCAAAATTTTCTTTTATTTCTATTTTCCATTCTTCTTTTTGTACTCTGTACGTATTTCTTATGTCTCATTTTATGATTCCAATGATTCCCCATCGCATTGAGTGTCTGGTTTCTCGTTAATAATAACCTTTTCTCCAGCTTTAAGTTACTTAAAAATTCCGAAAACCTCCAAATTCTTGCACTGTAAAAACATTAAATCTTCCTACAAAACAATTTCGATCTCAGATAAGTTGATGTAAAATTAAATGAATTTATTTTATAGTTCAATTCATGTTTTAGTAGAATAATTTGAGAGTAGTTTTGACTAATTTTGTAGTTTAAAACTTTATAAACTCATTTTACTAAAATTTAACTTTGCATTCATATTTTTCAAGATTTTTTCTCTTCTCTTTTCAGGTAATGAATGAAAATCTCTTTTTAGTTTAGTTGGTTAAATTTATTTCGAAGAAGAATACAATGTAAGTTTATAATCTACATACTTTCAATAATTGATACTATCTGCTGTTAATTCTTTTCTACTGAATTCCCTAAGTTTTTCTTTATTAATTTCAACGCTGTCCTAAAATACTGCATTTCGAAATTGTTTACCAACTTCGTCTTGTTCGTTGTGTCCATACCTGTAATTTAATACATAAATCAATGTATTTATGCATTCATTCTTTCATTCATTCATTTTCCTTGTTTTCAATAATAAATCATTCAAAGCTGCAGCCAGTGGCGGGTCCAAAAGTATGTAAGCGGGGAGCAACGACGAGGTAGAACCGAATTAAGATCTTGTGGGACTTTGAACCACTAAAACGTCCCGAGAGGGTGCGCAGCGCTTTCGCCGATATAATGCAGCTCGTACACAGTGGCAAAATCCGCCATAAATGGTGACTGCATCGTTTAAAGTTTTATTTTAACGACCAAAAACTGGTGATAAATACAAATTTTATGATAAAGTTTGCGAGAAAAATTTCTAGAATAGGAGTTCCTGCTTTAGAGATGATATTTCCAATAGATACTCTGTTGAAATCGAGATTATTGAGATTGTTGTGAATCCGTACTTAGAATCCCTGCGATTTAATGCGAATATTTAGCAACAGTTTCTCCTCAAAATAGCACTACCATCTTTAAGTTGTCGCGAAACAGCTACCAGTATTATAATAAATGACAGCTGTCTGCATCGCAAACGTTGCAAATGCAAAACAAGTTGATCGCTTTTTATGACCAGAGTATTTCTAACCAAAACATATGGTTGCAAATAATTATTTACGATTGTAGCCAACGACTGTCAACTGCAAACCACTGGAAAACCAACAACAGCAACAAACTTCTCGTCTTTAAGTTTCTCATTTTAATAGCTGAAGATGAATGAAATGAAAATTTGCAATTATATTTTACAACATTTCAACGTCTTTTAAAATTATTATTTACATTATTCGTGTCTAATTTTTTTTAATATTCACATTTTTCTCTTATTCTTTGAATGCAAACACCATCATCGTCTTCCCGAATGGCGACTTGATTGCTTGCTTCTTGTGTGGTTCACAAGTTTTCATGCCTGTTTTCAGAGTTTTCGCTGCATTCGTTGCATCCGTTGCCTGCAGTAACCATCTGAAGTGTCTGCAAGATTCAAGAATGCAGTCATAATCAATCGCTTCATTAGCCTGAGTCTGAAGCTAAAAATATCACGTTGTCGTTGCTGCTACTGCTGCTGTTAATACTGCTGCTGCTGCTGCTACTGCTGCCATTGCTGATGCCTGCGGTGACAACTGCTGTTACTTCATACTCTTTCTTGTCATTTCGAATGTTTGAAGAACACGTGCCACACGTTTTTCCTTTTAATTGCATTCACAGAATTTTTTCATTTGATTCCTGCTGCGTTCGTAGCCGGTTTTAGTGTGGATTTAATAAGCTTGTAATGAACTGCCGCCCTTGAACGTGATTTTAATGCAGCAAAACGAACGAAGTGTCAAATGGAACCAATAGAACGATTGTAAGAGAAGGAATGCAAGAAAACGAATATAACGAATGCAATATCGTCTTTTGTTGTGTACTGAGTGCAATACCGATCTTCGAGTACAGCGATTTCATTATCCACTTTCGCTTATAATGAATGCAATATCGATGTACCAACACAACGAGTTTGGTATTGGCTTTCGAGTAAACGTGTATTCGAATGGCAGACGCCTGTCGTTCTTTGTTGTACTGGACTATTATAAACTACCCTCACCTCCCTCACTATATTGCAACTTCACCCTCTGTCTCTCGTTGCATTATTAATCCCCGTTCCTTTTTCTCTTCTCCTCTATGATTGATTTTATATATTCCATTAGAGTTGACATATTTAACTGACCTGCGGCAAATGCGTGCACGAATCGTACGAATTTAGACTCGATAGTCGAACATGTGCTGCATCTTTCATCAGCATCGCGCAATAGAAGTGGCGTTCTTTCTCCTCGAGTGTATTAAGGGTCGATATTATTAAGGGGCGACACAAGAGATTGCCAGCGAGAAGAGAAAAAACTCGCCCTAAATGAAGAATACAAAAGTTTCCATGAAACTTTGCGTGGTTCGCCTACTTTTCTAAGGGATGATTGAGTGGTTGGGCAGGTTTTTTGCGCTATTGTTGGTAATCTATAATTTTTACAGAAGAAATCAATATTTTTCTATTCGGTCAAGATTATCTAGCTAGCAAAAATGTATCAACAAAGAGGGAGCGGGAGGGAATATGTTGAAATATTCTTGTTTATCAAGTGTCTTGCAGATATTTTGCAGTCTGTCTCTATCTTAAGTCTTGTCTTGTATTTCTGTTTCTTGTTACTCTTTTAGCTTCTGCATGATAAGCAAATAAAATTGTAATTTAATGCGTGGAAAATTTAGCACAAACATTAAGAGAAACATTTAGTAAACCGCAATTAAGGATACAAGTTCCGATACGTATTCAGATAAAGTTTGCAGATACATTTCTTGCTACGATTCGGCAGCCGATTTGACACCTGTAAAACATTCTTAATTATAACTAATGTTGCTTGCAAAATCCTTGCTTTTGTTGTAAGCGTGTCAGCCGTTGATTGTTGGCTGTTGTGTAACCTAATTAAATTATCTTGATGTGGCGCGACGCAATGCCAAGCCACGGCGACGCCATCGTATCTTTTAATGTAATGCAACGCGTAAAGTAACGCCAACGTACATTCAATCGTCCGAATTTTTACGAGTATCTCGTGGATCCGCACTCCGCACCGCATGCAGCTCACTAATTTGGTAGCAACAACAGCAGCGAGGCTCTCTGATGGATTCGCGATGAGCGTATCAAATTTTCAGCTGCAAAATATTTGTACAGCGGCATAAATCAAAATCAAAATCGTAATTAAATCCATCTCTGGTGTGAATAAAATTTTAGCAATGCGTCGTCGCCGGCAACTACGCGCGCGCTGGCATTACATTTGATTTATTAAAGATTTCGCGCAGATACGCAGGTATTAACGTTGGTGGTGCAGCGCATTTAAATTCGGACAAATTTGGGGCTGCAGATGCAGCCACAGCAGCAGTTGCAGCCTCAATTCTCCAGCTTCAGTCTCAGCCAGCAAAACTTCATTTTTTAAACTTCATTCAGCCGCGCTTTACAACTCCTGCGCCTGATATGGAATTGCCAGCCACAAAAAGCCAACAGAAGCATTTAATTTGTATCTCGCTGATAGCTGCGAGCAGTTTGAAGCTCAATTTGTATTTTTTTAAATTTGTTTAAATTGCAGATGATGATTGTGGCGCGCGCGAATGCGAGTAACTTGAGCGCGTATGTTAGCAATGATTGAAGAAGGAGGCGTGTTGTTGGTAGAAGAGGGGCTGGAGGGGCATGCATTGCAGCGTTTTTAGCTTAACATAAACAACAAATTCTCTAAAGAAATCAAGACTGTGGGTTCAGTTTTGTAATGTAGAAATTCAATTCATAACTTAAAACATTTTAATGAGTAAAATGAAAAGAAAATTTTTTAAATGATTTTCATATTGAACCCTTTTCCCTGAACCCTGAAGTCATTAACTGATACGTTCCTCCCTCTTAACCACTCTAAAAAAATATGTTAATTAAAATTTTGTTGGCGATAAAAATTGCGAAATATAGTAGAAAATTCTTGCACTTTAATTGGTGCCAACTGTGATTGCCACTTCCATGTGTCGATTTTCTACAGCTGGCTCACCATTGATACGCCACCGCAATTATAGCGTTTAATAGCGCTATAATGGCGCACCCAATTCTATTTTTCACTTTTTTAGCAAGTTTTTTAAGCTTTTAATTGAGGTAAAAATTAATTTTTCGAACACACAATCGCAAACGTTTCTCTAGCCATCATTTTCCTCTCTCTTTGTTTTTGCTTTAGAGAAGCATATTTTAACTTTTCTTAACAATTATTAGTTCCTTTTTTCGAACTAATCGGGTTCCAATTAGAAAAAAGTGGGCTTGGTTCCGGGTTTCGTTATTCGGTTGTTCGGTATTCGTAAAAGTTTAAAATGTCATGCAATTTCGTAGTTTTTTCTCCAGTTTGTCTTTGTCCAGTAAAACTGAAAAGGAAGAAATGTAATATTTGTGACTTTATTAAGAACGGGAGAGGAAAGGATATTGAAGTCCCTGTCTGTCTTGTGCTTGGAGAAGCCTTAGCAGTGTCCTGACTAATATTACTTACAATTTTAATGATAAAAGTTTAATAAAAGACCAAGAGATGCTCGATCTTTTAAAACAAAAATTAGAACCGAGAAGGCAATTCTTTACATTTGACCCAGAGGGGGCTCCAGTCTCAGAAGGCAGGAGTACTCATACACTCAACTTTGTGTTGGCTTCCTCGCTTATATACTTCCATAAATTCCAAGTTCTGGATGAAAATGATAAAAGTTTAATAAAAGACCAAGAGATGCTCGATCTTTTAAAACAAAAATTAGAACCGAGAAGCCAATTTTTTACATTTGACCCAGAGGGGGCTCCAGTCTCAGAAGGCAGGAGTACTCATACACTCAACTTTGTGTTGGCTTCCTCGCTCATATACTTCCATAAATTCCAAGTTCTGGATGAAAGTGATAAAAGTTTAATAAAAGACCAAGAGATGCTCGATCTTTTAAAACAAAAATTAGAACCGAGAAGCCAATTTTTTACATTTGACCCAGAGGGGGCTCCAGTCTCAGAAGGCAGGAGTACTCATACACTCAACTTTGTGTTGGCTTCCTCGCTCATATACTTCCATAAATTCCAAGTTCTGGATGAAAATGATAAAAGTTTAATAAAAGACCAAGAGATGCTCGATCTTTTAAAACAAAAATTAGAACCGAGAAGCCAATTTTTTACATTTGACCCAGAGGGGGCTCCAGTCTCAGAAGGCAGGAGTACTCATACACTCAATTTTGTGTTGGCTTCCTCGCTCATATACTTCCATATAAAGTTTAATAAAAGACCAAGAGATGCTCGATCTTTTAAAACAAAAATTAGAACCGAGAAGCCAATTTTTTACATTTGACCCAGAGGGGGCTCCAGTCTCAGAAGGCAGGAGTACTCATACACTCAATTTTGTGTTGGCTTCCTCGCTCATATACTTCCATATAAAGTTTAATAAAAGACCAAGAGATGCTCGATCTTTTAAAACAAAAATTAGAACCGAGAAGCCAATTTTTTACATTTGACCCAGAGGGGGCTCCAGTCTCAGAAGGCAGGAGTACTCATACACTCAACTTTGTGTTGGCTTCCTCGCTCATATACTTCCATAAATTCCAAGTTCTGGATGAAAGTGATAAAAGTTTAATAAAAGACCAAGAGATGCTCGATCTTTTAAAACAAAAATTAGAACCGAGAAGCCAATTTTTTACATTTGACCCAGAGGGGGCTCCAGTCTCAGAAGGCAGGAGTACTCATACACTCAACTTTGTGTTGGCTTCCTCGCTCATATACTTCCATAAATTCCAAGTTCTGGATGAAAATGATAAAAGTTTAATAAAAGACCAAGAGATGCTCGATCTTTTAAAACAAAAATTAGAACCGAGAAGCCAATTTTTTACATTTGACCCAGAGGGGGCTCCAGTCTCAGAAGGCAGGAGTACTCATACACTCAATTTTGTGTTGGCTTCCTCGCTCATATACTTCCATATAAAGTTTAATAAAAGACCAAGAGATGCTCGATCTTTTAAAACAAAAATTAGAACCGAGAAGCCAATTTTTTACATTTGACCCAGAGGGGGCTCCAGTCTCAGAAGGCAGGAGTACTCATACACTCAATTTTGTGTTGGCTTCCTCGCTCATATACTTCCATATAAAGTTTAATAAAAGACCAAGAGATGCTCGATCTTATAAAACAAAAATTAGAACCGAGAAGCCAATTTTTTACATTTGACCCAGAGGGGAGCAACAGTCTCAGAAGGCATGAGTATTCATATACATTTTTGCCACGTTTAATCATCAATCATCTTAATCATTATAATTTAGCTTTTAATTAACTTCTGTTGCGTATTTGCCACATTTAATTTAATTAACTTCTGTTGCACTTTGCTGTGCTATTTATTTAATTATTCTTCTATTTTTCGTTTTGCTTCCAAAATTTATATATTTAATGCCGGTTTCTGGTCGTTGTTGCAATAATTGGTGCTGCTGGTGCTTGCCATTTTTAGTAGCACTTTCCTCCAGGCAGCTGGCAGCATCTCTTCTCCACATTCGTGTTGCTTCCTCTCTTCCTGCTGTTCGTCCAGTGCAAATACAGTCAGTGTTGGCCAGATGCCCGCCTGCGCTGCCGTCTGTTGTTCGCCTGTCTGATGTCATTTAAACGCAGCTGGAAGCCGTTTTTGGCGGTGACGCGCTCCCTTATTAATGGTCTCCGCGTACCGTACAGACATTTTATTCTCATTTATTGTTCTCAGTGCAGAATCCACAGCATTTCTAGGAATTAATTAAATTAATTAATGAATGGATGGAATCGTGCGGACTAAAAGGAAGGATTTTTTAATTTCTATTATCGTAATATATTGTACATTACATTTTTCGTTTTATTTTATTTATTTTGCGATAATAGAAAATGTTTGCATCCTTTAATTGAACGTCATTTGATCGGTCTTTCCAACGGCTGCATTTTTAGTCGCCGTGGTGACGTTTTCTTTCCTCACCCTCCCCTCTCCAGTTTTCCACTTTTTTCATCACCCATTTCCCCACAATTGTGTCAACAACTTCGCCGCAATTAGGTGCTCTCGTGCTGTCATGTTCAGCTGTCATCTGCGTACTCGCTTGTCGTTCGTGTTTCGCCAGCGACTTTGTCAGCTACCGCTACAGCTACTGCCAGAGATGGTCGTTTATCCAACATATAAAACTTCCACAACAGAGAGTTAGAAGACATGCAACCCTGTGCCACACGTATTGACATACATAACTCTCCTGCGCCAGTCATAAGTTCTCCTCCGCCGACAATTTGAATTGCTATTGCTACGCTTTTCATAACGTGCTGAGTACGTTTTGTGCTTACGCTACTACAATTTTTCTACTATTTCTACTAACATTCTTAATGCACGCGTAGTAATTTCTGGTATGTGGAGCCTCGCTCGTGATGTAAATTTAGAGAAATTTCGGTTTTGAATACTTATCAAATTGTTGTGTACAGTTTTCTGCATAAATTATATGCATAAAGTGTTAACAGCGTAATAATTACAACAACAACAACTACAATAACAACAGCTATTATTCGAAATCACTTAATTGTGCTTAATTTTGTCTCCGCGTAACCGATTAATTTTTCTATTTTATAGTTAACTGTAAAATTAGCCTTAAATTTTATTAATTGTTGTTAAACTTACAATCTTAATTGTTTTACAACTTGGTTTTGCGGCGACTTTTCAGAAAACTCGCGATTTTCCTCTTTCTTTGAAACGAACTGGTCTACCGATCTTTGCCGATCTTTCAACTTCCACCTGCGGTAATTTAATACCCACAACAACACTCACCTCTCTGACTCTGATGGTCTTAGGCGCTCAGGGGCTAAAAGGCGGTTTCCATGCATTGATAGCCGCTCCGTTTCTTGTTCAACTTGTGCTTCCTTTGCCCGCCATGTGCACTCCGCTTACACTCCGCTTACACTTCCCTTACAGTCTGCTTACACTCCGCTTACAGTCCGCTTACACTCCCCTTACACTCGGTCTGGTGTTAACAGGTTGTTAAAAAGTCATTAGCACTTAATGTCACTGCTAACACACACGATCGCGACTGGAGTTGGCACGATCGCGCTGCATCTGGTGGTTGCTGATTTGTGGCCTGCCGACGTCGTTCCACAACAGAGTTCAAATAGTTTCTGCAATCCTTTGCCGTTTGACAAATTGTTCCAGCAGTTCCAGAACAGGTGAGATAATGGATGTCAAGAGTGAAATATGTTTTTCTTTCTTTTACAGCGTGATGAGATACGTATTTATGCATAAACTTTTCAAATTTTCTATTTACAATAGAGTATTTTGTGGGAAAGGAGTATTTGATTGGTGATGAGGATATCGAGATATTGTGAACTACATTGCATTAGTTTGACGAATTCGAAACGAGATAAACGGTGCCTCGACTATCCTTTCGAAAAACTATGTGTCTAGTTAACGATTATAATCTCGGGTGAAATTCAGACTCTCCTAACACATTGAGTCTCAATGTCCACATATCGATTATAGTCTATAAATGCAATGGAAACTATCCCTGCCGAAAGAAAACTCTATCCCACCGTCCAGATTTTATTTCCTTGGAATGTGTTTTATATTTATTTCATTCAAAATGTTTTTTTATTCTAGAAGTAATTACAAATATTTTAGCTTCGTAGATTGATTTAGAAATGTACACTCATGGTATTGCCCTTAATAGGTTTCATTAACCGAGCAAAGATTACTGTACTCGGGATTTGTACCAGTCAGGCACTCGGAACCGGCCACGTCGCCGCTTACACTGTAGACCGCATCTTCGAAGTTAATATCTGCGGCGTAGTTGCAGGCTATAAGGAACTTTTTTGGCGCACCGAAGAGACGTTTTAAAGGACCACTGAATCTTACAGCAGCACAACCGACTCGTACATTATCCTCCAGAGCTAACAGCGCGGCTTCTGTAGTGATACTATAAATTGAGTCGAAATCAGAAAACGGAGAGCACCGATGAATTACTTTCGCTCTTTTACAGTTGATTTGAATATGATACTCACCCTGTTAGTAAGGTTCCGCGTGGATATATGTTAAGTGCTTCCGAGTTCGTTCGTTGAAACCCATTGCTCCACTGCTGGAAAGCCCTCGTGATTAGCGTAGAAGTATCGACATCATCCAGAGGATGCTCCTTGGCTACATTTTGACCCGAAGTAGGAAAGTTCTGCGTGTTGCGGCAAGTATCGCGCAACGGAACACAGTTACGAACCTTGTAGCCGGCCACGGTGGCAAGTTCGTCGCTCCAACGCATGGTGGCCATGCGAGCGGCTGGACGAAAGCTTTCCATGTTGCCGCTGGCCACTGTGTTGCGTATGTTATTGTGCAGCCGCAGAATGTGTTCAATATGCGGATTCAAGTCCACCATTTCAGCGTTAATAGGACATGGAAAAACGAAACCCTTGGTGTTTCAAAAAGAGGCGAAGAAATGCGGATTAATGCGGAGAGTGGATTAATTAATTTAAAAGACTATCTTAACCCCCTCTAATATATCGTAAAATCGTTAACGCCTCCCTAATTATAATGTGAATCGGAATTCCTCAATCGTGTAGGATTCTCATTTTGCGCTTACGTTGAAGTTCGAACATGCCACGTGTGTTGTCAAAAGTGGACAAAGCGCCTGATTGCAGTAATTTTGGGCCTCAGCGAAAGCCAGTGTCGCCAAACACACAACAATTATAAGATTCCTCATGGTTCTTCACTCACGTATATCTCGACAAGAGCTACTCTGCGAAACGAAATGATATTTCGTTGGAATTTTTATCCCCTTATATAAGCAAGAATTGAGTGGTTGGCCAAGATAAAGATTCTGTATGATGACTCTGTAAACGTAAAATTTGGGTAAAAAACTTATGTTTACATAGCAAATGTAGCAAATAATTTCTTTTCAAATCCTTCCACGAAAATGTTTTACTGTTTTAAGCGCCACTAACGAAGACCTAGAAAACGATTCGGAAAGTTAAGAAAAATAAATTAGATAAGATAATCAGATATGATTTCTTATTCTGAACACTTTAAGATGTAGAGAAGTATCATATAAAACGATATAAACTACCTAAATATTTTGGCGTAAAAAATATTCTTTTGTTTGTTCTTTGAAAAAAAAAAAATATTTTTGAAGATCTTATCTGTTGTTTATTCAATATCAAACCACGAGGCTTTAGAAACTCATAAAAGTTAAAAGTTATAAAGTTTTACAGTGCAGTTTTAAGTCGAATAGGAACCTTAAATTTCACATAATTAGGTACTACTTTCTCCTAAATTTTAAAGCGACAAAACTTACATGAGTTGCCAACTTAACAGAAAAAACCACTTGAGTCTTTAAATAGAATTGAATCCTTTTATGTTGACATGAAGGTATTTTTCGCTTCTTCTTTCCATTCTTACAACAAGTTACAACTGTATCTCAACTCGTTTGAAACAGAAGTTTTTCTTCAAGTAAACTGAACGCGACAATTTCCATTGCGTATGTTGTTAAAATCAAAAGTTTTTTGAAGAAAATCAAATAAACTCCAGAAGATCATAAAGCGCGCGAATGCCTTGTGAACGAACGAAAGAGGAAGCAATGCAAAGAAACAGTTTCTTTGTGAAGAAGTTTCTGGGGATTCCTTGTCCTTAACAGGCTACTTTTCAGCATTTATTGCACAATCAACAACAGAAAGAGAAAATCATCAGAAGATACGATACTTATTGCGAATTCTTGGCAGTGAATCAAAGAATTCAACATTCGCAATGTTGCGGTTTGGTATTGTAGAAATTTAAAGAAAGAACAAAAACAAAGGAAAAATGTAGAAGTCATAAAGTAAGTCTTATCTTTTTTAAAACAACATTTAAAACTAGTTCCCAATCCCAATACTTCGGAAAATTATGTCTTAAAAAGGTAATGGTATGATTTCCTCATATCCAGAAGAGTTTTTGTCGCGTCTCCTCACTGCTACCACATGCAGTAATGTTTCAATTATATAACTTGAGAATAACGTAAATAACTCGTCCTGCATACCACGACGAAGAAGGTACCATTCCGCTGTCCAATTAACTCAAGAAAATGCCTTATAAGTAAAAATTCCAGATAAATTCAATAAATTCTGAAGACCAACACGATATCGCTCAGGTGGTACGACTTGATAGGAACTCAAAACGCTGGAATCAAAACAAATTGGTATGTCAGTTCGAGGAACCAAAGATATCACCAGTCGCACATGAATCGCAAAACAAACGGCGGAGTCAAGAGGGATGGACAATTCATATACATAAAGATAAAGAGTTATCACCGGCTTGTAGTGTCGCCAGTGCGACGATATCAAGGAAAGGAAAACCACGTTATGCGGGTTGTGTGGCTATCTAACCAGAAGACAAAAGAAGGGAAACAAAACTCAGGTGATCCTCAAACGGTCAATGAACTGGAATAAAACGAAGAAAGAAGAGCTGGAAATTTACGCAGAAAACTAAGAAAATACGAGATATATCAACTGGGTTCTGTAGATACGGCATGCGCAACGCCTTGGAGAAACGCGCCTATTTGAGATGTATACGGAAATATTTAGAATGAAGAAAGCAAGACCATTAGACGACCATTTTACCCTATTTTCTATTGTCCTATATAGGTCCTTTTCTATTGTCCTGTATAGAACCTATATAGGTCCTCAAGGCTGAAATTTTATATATGAATTATAGATTTTTTCCCGTCTTCCCAGTTAAATGATTCATTTCATCAAAATCTCGATTATATTTATGCAGATCGCATTCCATAACCTTGCATTTTTTGATACCCACGCCCAGATCGATGCTAAATTCAACTTGGTTTAACTCATTCCATTTTAGCTTTTGTATATTAAAATTAATTAATAAGAAATCAATATACAAAAATACGAGTAGATAAAATAATTCTAAATAACGACGACCAAGCGCACAAACCATACTCATGACTTGCACCATTCACTCCAGATTTTCGTTGTTGCAACATGCGGTGTCACCGAGAATGCCAACCAGCCTGTCAGCCCACGGGAACAAGAAAACAACTTTAATTTGGGCGAGTAAAATTTAATTTTTTGTGGTTTTATGGTGCCAAGTATGTGTAACAAGTTGTCAGCGGCGTAGGCAGGATTTATTTCAGGGGGTGCAAGGAAGTTGGCGGAGAGTTGAAATCGAATTTGATAATGAAGATCGGTAATCGAGATCAAAAACGGTTTTTCTAGTCGAGACCGAGGCAGCTTGTTTCCTTCGAGACGAGAAACGGGATTGAGAAAGTTGTTTTAAGTCGAGTATTGAGATCGATATAGCATTCTTCTCGTCTCGAATTTGAGGTGATCATCATGCAGCCGAGACTAGAATCCAGCAATTTTTACTCGAGACAAGAACTGAGATCAAGATCAGCCAAATATCGAAAAATCTCACCTTTACGCGCCACTAAAGACGGCTGTTTTTAGTGGAGATAATAATTATTGAATTAAGAATTATTAAGATAATAATTAAGAATTTACTTTCGAGTAGACAATATCGATGTGTTCGAATACAACAATTACTATCGGCTTTTGAATATACTGAATACAATACCGATCTTCGAGTACAGCGATTTCATTATCGACTTTCGCGTATAATGAATGCAATATCGATGTACCAACACAATGAGTTTGGTATTGGCTTTCGAGTAACCGTGTATTCGAATGGCAGACGCCTGTCGTTCTTTGTTGTACTGGACTATTATAAACTACCCTCACCTCTCTCACTATATTGCAACTTCACCCTCTGTCTCTCGTTGCATTATTAATCCCCGTTCATATTTAACTGACCTGCGGCAAATGCGTGCACGAATCGTACGAATTTAGACTCGATAGTCGAACATGTGCTGCATCTTTCATCAGCATCGCGCAATAGAAGTGGCGTTCTTTCTCCTCGAGTGTATTAAGGGTCGATATTATTAAGGGGCGACACAAGATATTGCCAGCGAGAAGAGAAAAAACTCACCCTAAATGAAGAATACAAAAGTTTCCATGAAACTTTGCGTGGTTCGCCTACTTTTCTAAGGGATGATTGAGTGGTTGGGCAGGTTTTTTGCGCTATTGTTGGTAATCTATAATTTTTACAGAAGAAATCAATATTTTTCTATTCGGTCAAGATTATCTAGCTATCAAAAATGTATCAACAAAATACGATGACGGTCTGGCGATGGTTGAAAAAGAGGGAGCGGGAGGGAATATGTTGAAATATTGTTGTTTATCAAGTGTCTTGCAGATATTTTGCAGTCTGTCTCTATCTTAAGTCTCGTTTTGTATTTCTGTTTCTTGTTACTCTTTTAGCTTCTGCATGATAAGCAAATAAAATTGTAATTTAATGCGTGGAAAATTTAGCACAAACATTAAGAGAAACATTTAGTAAACCGCAATTAAGGATACAAGTTCCGATACGTATTCAGATAAAGTTTGCAGATACATTTCTTGCTACGATTCGGCAGCCGATTTGACACCTGTAAAACATTCTTAATTATAACTAATGTTGCTTGCAAAATCCTTGCTTTTGTTGTAAGCGTGTCAGCCGTTGATTGTTGGCTGTTGTGTAACCTAATTAAATTATCTTGATGTGGCGCGACGCAATGCCAAGCCACGGCGACGCCATCGTATCTTTTAATGTAATGCAACGCGTAAAGTAACGCCAACGTATATTCAATCGTCCGAATTTGTACGAGTATCTCGTGGATCCGCACTCCGCACCGCATGCAGCTCACTAATTTGGTAGCAACAACAGCAGCGAGGCTCTCTGATGGATTCGCGATGAGCGTATCAAATTTTCAGCTGCAAAATATTTGTACAGCGGCATAAATCAAAATCAAAATCGTAATTAAATCCATCTCTGGTGTGAATAAAATTTAGGCAATGCGTCGTCGCCGGCAACTACGCGCGCGCTGGCATTACATTTGATTTATTAAAGATTTCGCGCAGATACGCAGGTATTAACGTTGGTGGTGCAGCGCATTTAAATTCGGACAAATTTGGGGCTGCAGATGCAGCCACAGCAGCAGTTGCAGCCTCAATTCTCCAGCTTCAGTCTCAGCCAGCAAAACTTCATTTTTTCAACTTCATTCAGCCGCGCTTTACAACTCCTGCGCATGATATGGAATTGCCAGCCACAAAAAGCCAACAGCAGCATTTAATTTGTATCTCGCTGATAGCTGCGAGCAGTTTGAAGCTCAATTTGTATTTTTTTAAATTTGTTTAAATTGCAGATGATGATTGTGGCGCGTGCGAATGCGAGTAACCTGAGCGCGTATGTTGGCAATGATTGAAGAAGGAGGCGTGTTGTTGGTTGAAGAGGGGGTGGGGGGCATGCATTGCAGCGTTTTTAGCTTAACATAAACAACAAATTCTCTAAAGAAATCAAGACTGTGGGTTCAGTTTTGTAATGTAGAAATTCAATTCATAACTTAAAACATTTTAATGAGTAAAATGAAAAGAAAATTTTTTAAATGATTTTCATATTGAACCCTTTTCCCTGAACCCTGAAGTCATTAACTGATACGTTCCTCCCTCTTAACCACTCTAAAAAAATATGTTAATTAAAATTTTGTTGGCGATAAAAATTGCGAAATATAGTAGAAAATTCTTGCACTTTAATTGGTGCCAACTGTGATTGCCACTTCCATGTGTCGATTTTCTACAGCTGGCTCACCATTGATACGCCACCGCAATTATAGCGTTTAATAGCGCTATAATGGCGCACCCAATTCTATTTTCCACTTTTTTAGCAAGTTTTTTTAGCTTTTAATTGAGGTAAAAATGAATTTTGCGAAAAAACAATCGCAAACGTTTCTCCAGCCATCATTTTCCTCTCTCTTTGTTTTTGCTTTAGAGAAGCATATTTTAACTTTTCTTAACAATTATTAGTTCGTCTTTTCGAACTAATCGGGTTCCAATTAGAAAAAAGTGGGCTTGGTTCCGGGTTTCGTTATTCGGTTGTTCGGTATTCGCAAAAGTTTAAAATGTCATGCAATTTCGTAGTTTTTTCTCCAGTTTGTCTTTGTCCAGTAAAACTGAAAAGGAAGAAATGTAATATTTGTGACTTTATTAAGAACGGGAGAGGAAAGGATATTGAAGTCCCTGTCTGTCTTCTGCTTGGAGAAGCCTTAGCAGTGTCCTGACTAATATTACTTACAATTTTAATGATAAAAGTTTAATAAAAGACCAAGAGATGCTCGATCTTTTAAAACAAAAATTAGAACCGAGAAGGCAATTCTTTCCATTTGACCCAGAGGGGGCTCCAGTCTCAGAAGGCAGGAGTACTCATACACTCAACTTTGTGTTGGCTTCCTCGCTCATATACTTCCATAAATTCCAAGTTCTGGATGAAAATGATAAAAGTTTAATAAAAGACCAAGAGATGCTCGATCTTTTAAAACAAAAATTAGAACCGAGAAGCCAATTTTTTTACATTTGACCCAGAGGGGGCTCCAGTCTCAGAAGGCAGGAGTACTCATACACTCAACTTTGTGTTGGCTTCCTCGCTCATATACTTCCATAAATTCCAAGTTCTGGATGAAAATGATAAAAGTTTAATAAAAGACCAAGAGATGCTCGATCTTTTAAAACAAAAATTAGAACCGAGAAGCCAATTTTTTACATTTGACCCAGAGGGGGCTCCAGTCTCAGAAGGCAGGAGTACTCATACACTCAACTTTGTGTTGGCTTCCTCGCTCATATACTTCCATAAATTCCAAGTTCTGGATGAAAATGATAAAAGTTTAATAAAAGACCAAGAGATGCTCGATCTTTTAAAACAAAAATTAGAACCGAGAAGCCAATTTTTTTACATTTGACCCAGAGGGGGCTCCAGTCTCAGAAGGCAGGAGTACTCATACACTCAACTTTGTGTTGGCTTCCTCGCTCATATACTTCCATAAATTCCAAGTTCTGGATGAAAATGATAAAAGTTTAATAAAAGACCAAGAGATGCTCGATCTTTTAAAACAAAAATTAGAACCGAGAAGCCAATTTTTTACATTTGACCCAGAGGGGGCTCCAGTCTCAGAAGGCAGGAGTACTCATACACTCAACTTTGTGTTGGCTTCCTCGCTCATATACTTCCATAAATTCCAAGTTCTGGATGAAAATGATAAAAGTTTAATAAAAGACCAAGAGATGCTCGATCTTTTAAAACAAAAATTAGAACCGAGAAGCCAATTTTTTACATTTGACCCAGAGGGGGCTCCAGTCTCAGAAGGCAGGAGTACTCATACACTCAACTTTGTGTTGGCTTCCTCGCTCATATACTTCCATAAATTCCAAGTTCCGGATGAAAATGATAAAAGTTTAATAAAAGACCAAGAGATGCTCGATCTTTTAAAACAAAAATTAGAACCGAGAAGCCAATTTTTTACATTTGACCCAGAGGGGGCTCCAGTCTCAGAAGGCAGAAGTACTCATACACTCAACTTTGTGTTGGCTTCCTCGCTCATATACTTCCATAAATTCCAAGTTCTGGATGAAAATGATAAAAGTTTAATAAAAGACCAAGAGATGCTCGAACTTTTAAAACAAAAATTAGAACCGAGAAGCCAATTTTTTTACATTTGACCCAGAGGGGGCTCCAGTCTCAGAAGGCAGGAGTACTCATACACTCAACTTTGTGTTGGCTTCCTCGCTCATATACTTCCATAAATTCCAAGTTCTGGATGAAAATGATAAAAGTTTAATAAAAGACCAAGAGATGCTCGATCTTTTAAAACAAAAATTAGAACCGAGAAGCCAATTTTTTTACATTTGACCCAGAGGGGGCTCCAGTCTCAGAAGGCAGGAGTACTCATACACTCAACTTTGTGTTGGCTTCCTCGCTCATATACTTCCATAAATTCCAAGTTCTGGATGAAAATGATAAAAGTTTAATAAAAAACCAAGAGATGCTCGATCTTTTAAAACAAAAATTAGAACCGAGAAGCCAATTTTTTACATTTGACCCAGAGGGGGCTCCAGTCTCAGTAGGCAGGAGTACTCATACACTCAACTTTGTGTTGGCTTCCTCGCTCATATACTTCCATAAATTCCAAGTTCTGGATGAAAATGATAAAAGTTTAATAAAAGACCAAGAGATGCTCGATCTTTTAAAACAAAAATTAGAACCGAGAAGCCAATTTTTTACATTTGACCCAGAGGGGGCTCCAGTCTCAGTAGGCAGGAGTACTCATACACTCAACTTTGTGTTGGCTTCCTCGCTCATATACTTCCATAAATTCCAAGTTCCGGATGAAAATGATAAAAGTTTAATAAAAGACCAAGAGATGCTCGATCTTTTAAAACAAAAATTAGAACCGAGAAGCCAATTTTTTTACATTTGACCCAGAGGGGGCTCCAGTCTCAGAAGGCAGGAGGAAGGAAGGATACACGCAACTTTGTGTTGGCTTCCTCGCTCATATACTTCCATAAATTCCAAGTTCTGGATGAAAATGATAAAAGTTTAATAAAAGACCAAGAGATGCTCGATCTTTTAAAACAAAAATTAGAACCGAGAAGCCAATTTTTTACATTTGACCCAGAGGGGGCTCCAGTCTCAGAAGGCAGGAGTACTCATACACTCAACTTTGTGTTGGCTTCCTCGCTCATATACTTCCATAAATTCCAAGTTCTGGATGAAAATGATAAAAGTTTAATAAAAGACCAAGAGATGCTCGATCTTTTAAAACAAAAATTAGAACCGAGAAGCCAATTTTTTACATTTGACCCAGAGGGGGCTCCAGTCTCAGAAGGCAGGAGTACTCATACACTCAACTTTGTGTTGGCTTCCTCGCTCATATACTTCCATAAATTCCAAGTTCCGGATGAAAATGATAAAAGTTTAATAAAAGACCAAGAGATGCTCGATCTTTTAAAACAAAAATTAGAACCGAGAAGCCAATTTTTTACATTTGACCCAGAGGGGGCTCCAGTCTCAGAAGGCAGAAGTACTCATACACTCAACTTTGTGTTGGCTTCCTCGCTCATATACTTCCATAAATTCCAAGTTCTGGATGAAAATGATAAAAGTTTAATAAAAGACCAAGAGATGCTCGATCTTTTAAAACAAAAATTAGAACCGAGAAGCCAATTTTTTACATTTGACCCAGAGGGGGCTCCAGTCTCAGAAGGCAGAAGTACTCATACACTCAACTTTGTGTTGGCTTCCTCGCTCATATACTTCCATAAATTCCAAGTTCTGGATGAAAATGATAAAAGTTTAATAAAAGACCAAGAGATGCTCGAACTTTTAAAACAAAAATTAGAACCGAGAAGCCAATTTTTTTACATTTGACCCAGAGGGGGCTCCAGTCTCAGAAGGCAGGAGTACTCATACACTCAACTTTGTGTTGGCTTCCTCGCTCATATACTTCCATAAATTCCAAGTTCTGGATGAAAATGATAAAAGTTTAATAAAAGACCAAGAGATGCTCGATCTTTTAAAACAAAAATTAGAACCGAGAAGCCAATTTTTTTACATTTGACCCAGAGGGGGCTCCAGTCTCAGAAGGCAGGAGGAAGGAAGGATACACGCAACTTTGTGTTGGCTTCCTCGCTCATATACTTCCATAAATTCCAAGTTCTGGATGAAAATGATAAAAGTTTAATAAGAGACCAAGAGATGCTCGATCTTTTAAAACAAAAATTAGAACCGAGAAGCCAATTTTTTACATTTGACCCAGAGGGGGCTCCAGTCTCAGAAGGCAGGAGTACTCATACACTCAACTTTGTGTTGGCTTCCTCGCTCATATACTTCCATAAATTCCAAGTTCCGGATGAAAATGATAAAAGTTTAATAAAAGACCAAGAGATGCTCGATCTTTTAAAACAAAAATTAGAACCGAGAAGCCAATTTTTTACATTTGACCCAGAGGGGGCTCCAGTCTCAGAAGGCAGGAGTACTCATACACTCAACTTTGTGTTGGCTTCCTCGCTCATATACTTCCATAAATTCCAAGTTCCGGATGAAAATGATAAAAGTTTAATAAAAGACCAAGAGATGCTCGATCTTTTAAAACAAAAATTAGAACCGAGAAGCCAATTTTTTACATTTGACCCAGAGGGGGCTCCAGTCTCAGTAGGCAGGAGTACTCATACACTCAACTTTGTGTTGGCTTCCTCGCTCATATACTTCCATAAATTCCAAGTTCTGGATGAAAATGATAAAAGTTTAATAAAAGACCAAGAGATGCTCGATCTTTTAAAACAAAAATTAGAACCGAGAAGCCAATTTTTTACATTTGACCCAGAGGGGGCTCCAGTCTCAGTAGGCAGGAGTACTCATACACTCAACTTTGTGTTGGCTTCCTCGCTCATATACTTCCATAAATTCCAAGTTCCGGATGAAAATGATAAAAGTTTAATAAAAGACCAAGAGATGCTCGATCTTTTAAAACAAAAATTAGAACCGAGAATCCAATTTTTTACATTTGACCCAGAGGGGGCTCCAGTCTCAGTAGGCAGGAGTACTCATACACTCAACTTTGTGTTGGCTTCCTCGCTCATATACTTCCATAAATTCCAAGTTCTGGATGAAAATGATAAAAGTTTAATAAAAGACCAAGAGATGCTCGATCTTTTAAATCAAAAATTAGAACCGAGAAGCCAATTTTTTACATTTGACCCAGAGGGGGCTCCAGTCTCAGTAGGCAGGAGTACTCAAACACTCAACTTTGTGTTGGCTTCCTCGCTCATATACTTCCATAAATTCCAAATTCCGGATGAAAATGATAAAAGCTTAATAAAAGACCAAGAGATGCTCGATCTTTTAAAACAAAAATTAGAACCGAGAAGCCAATTTTTTACATTTGACCCAGAGGGGGCTCCAGTCTCAGTAGGCAGGAGTACTCATACACTCAACTTTGTGTTGGCTTCCTCGCTCATATACTTCCATAAATTCCAAGTTCTGGATGAAAATGATAAAAGTTTAATAAAAGACCAAGAGATGCTCGATCTTTTAAAACAAAAATTAGAACCGAGAAGCCAATTTTTTACATTTGACCCAGAGGGGGCTCCAGTCTCAGAAGGCAGGAGTACTCATACACTCAACTTTGTGTTGGCTTCCTCGCTCATATACTTCCATAAATTCCAAGTTCTGGATGAAAATGATAAAAGTTTAATAAAAGACCAAGAGATGCTCGATCTTTTAAAACAAAAATTAGAAC
Organism: Sicus ferrugineus; assembly: GCA_922984085.1. Lineage (NCBI taxonomy): Eukaryota > Metazoa > Arthropoda > Insecta > Diptera > Conopidae > Sicus > Sicus ferrugineus. Next base: position 10,208,967 of record OV277348.1, read on the forward strand.
CGAGAAGCCAATTTTTTACATTTGACCCAGAGGGGGCTCCAGTCTCAGAAGGCAGGAGTACTCATACACTCAACTTTGTGTTGGCTTCCTCGCTCATATACTTCCATAAATTCCAAGTTCTGGATGAAAATGATAAAAGTTTAATAAAAGACCAAGAGATGCTCGATCTTTTAAAACAAAAATTAGAACCGAGAAGCCAATTTTTTACATTTGACCCAGAGGGGGCTCCAGTCTCAGAAGGCAGGAGTACTCATACACTCAATTTTGTGTTGGCTTCCTCGCTCATATACTTCCATATAAAGTTTAATAAAAGACCAAGAGATGCTCGATCTTTTAAAACAAAAATTAGAACCGAGAAGCCAATTTTTTACATTTGACCCAGAGGGGGCTCCAGTCTCAGAAGGCAGGAGTACTCATACACTCAACTTTGTGTTGGCTTCCTCGCTCATATACTTCCATAAATTCCAAGTTCTGGATGAAAGTGATAAAAGTTTAATAAAAGACCAAGAGATGCTCGATCTTTTAAAACAAAAATTAGAACCGAGAAGCCAATTTTTTACATTTGACCCAGAGGGGGCTCCAGTCTCAGAAGGCAGGAGTACTCATACACTCAACTTTGTGTTGGCTTCCTCGCTCATATACTTCCATAAATTCCAAGTTCTGGATGAAAATGATAAAAGTTTAATAAAAGACCAAGAGATGCTCGATCTTTTAAAACAAAAATTAGAACCGAGAAGCCAATTTTTTACATTTGACCCAGAGGGGGCTCCAGTCTCAGAAGGCAGGAGTACTCATACACTCAATTTTGTGTTGGCTTCCTCGCTCATATACTTCCATATAAAGTTTAATAAAAGACCAAGAGATGCTCGATCTTTTAAAACAAAAATTAGAACCGAGAAGCCAATTTTTTACATTTGACCCAGAGGGGGCTCCAGTCTCAGAAGGCAGGAGTACTCATACACTCAACTTTGTGTTGGCTTCCTCGCTCATATACTTCCATAAATTCCAAGTTCTGGATGAAAATGATAAAAGTTTAATAAAAGACCAAGAGATGCTCGATCTTTTAAAACAAAAATTAGAACCGAGAAGCCAATTTTTTACATTTGACCCAGAGGGGGCTCCAGTCTCAGAAGGCAGGAGTACTCATACACTCAATTTTGTGTTGGCTTCCTCGCTCATATACTTCCATATAAAGTTTAATAAAAGACCAAGAGATGCTCGATCTTTTAAAACAAAAATTAGAACCGAGAAGCCAATTTTTTACATTTGACCCAGAGGGGGCTCCAGTCTCAGTAGGCAGGAGTACTCATACACTCAACTTTGTGTTGGCTTCCTCGCTCATATACTTCCATAAATTCCAAGTTCTGGATGAAAATGATAAAAGTTTAATAAAAGACCAAGAGATGCTCGATCTTTTAAAACAAAAATTAGAACCGAGAAGCCAATTTTTTACATTTGACCCAGAGGGGGCTCCAGTCTCAGTAGGCAGGAGTACTCATACACTGAACTTTGTGTTGGCTTCCTCGCTCATATACTTCCATAAATTCCAAGTTCTGGATGAAAATGATAAAAGTTTAATAAAAGACCAAGAGATGCTCGATCTTTTAAAACAAAAATTAGAACCGAGAAGCCAATTTTTTACATTTGACCCAGAGGGGGCTCCAGTCTCAGTAGGCAGGAGTACTCATACACTCAACTTTGTGTTGGCTTCCTCGCTCATATACTTCCATAAATTCCAAGTTCCGGATGAAAATGATAAAAGTTTAATAAAAGACCAAGAGATGCTCGATCTTTTAAAACAAAAATTAGAACCGAGAAGCCAATTTTTTACATTTGACCCAGAGGGGGCTCCAGTCTCAGTAGGCAGGAGTACTCATACACTCAACTTTGTGTTGGCTTCCTCGCTCATATACTTCCATAAATTCCAAGTTCTGGATGAAAATGATAAAAGTTTAATAAAAGACCAAGAGATGCTCGATCTTTTAAATCAAAAATTAGAACCGAGAAGCCAATTTTTTACATTTGACCCAGAGGGGGCTCCAGTCTCAGTAGGCAGGAGTACTCAAACACTCAACTTTGTGTTGGCTTCCTCGCTCATATACTTCCATAAATTCCAAATTCCGGATGAAAATGATAAAAGCTTAATAAAAGACCAAGAGATGCTCGATCTTTTAAAACAAAAATTAGAACCGAGAAGCCAATTTTTTACATTTGACCCAGAGGGGGCTCCAGTCTCAGTAGGCAGGAGTACTCATACACTCAACTTTGTGTTGGCTTCCTCGCTCATATACTTCCATAAATTCCAAGTTCTGGATGAAAATGATAAAAGTTTAATAAAAGACCAAGAGATGCTCGATCTTTTAAAACAAAAATTAGAACCGAGAAGCCAATTTTTTACATTTGACCCAGAGGGGGCTCCAGTCTCAGTAGGCAGGAGTACTCATACACTGAACTTTGTGTTGGCTTCCTCGCTCATATACTTCCATAAATTCCAAGTTCTGGATGAAAATGATAAAAGTTTAATAAAAGACCAAGAGATGCTCGATCTTTTAAAACAAAAATTAGAACCGAGAAGCCAATTTTTTACATTTGACCCAGAGGGGGCTCCAGTCTCAGAAGGCAGGAGTACTCATACACTCAACTTTGTGTTGGCTTCCTCGCTCATATACTTCCATAAATTCCAAGTTCTGGATGAAAATGATAAAAGTTTAATAAAAGACCAAGAGATGCTCGATCTTTTAAAACAAAAATTAGAACCGAGAAGCCAATTTTTTACATTTGACCCAGAGGGGGCTCCAGTCTCAGAAGGCAGGAGTACTCATACACTCAATTTTGTGTTGGCTTCCTCGCTCATATACTTCCATATAAAGTTTAATAAAAGACCAAGAGATGCTCGATCTTTTAAAACAAAAATTAGAACCGAGAAGCCAATTTTTTACATTTGACCCAGAGGGGGCTCCAGTCTCAGAAGGCAGGAGTACTCATACACTCAATTTTGTGTTGGCTTCCTCGCTCATATACTTCCATATAAAGTTTAATAAAAGACCAAGAGATGCTCGATCTTTTAAAACAAAAATTAGAACCGAGAAGCCAATTTTTTACATTTGACCCAGAGGGGGCTCCAGTCTCAGAAGGCAGGAGTACTCATACACTCAACTTTGTGTTGGCTTCCTCGCTCATATACTTCCATAAATTCCAAGTTCTGGATGAAAGTGATAAAAGTTTAATAAAAGACCAAGAGATGCTCGATCTTTTAAAACAAAAATTAGAACCGAGAAGCCAATTTTTTACATTTGACCCAGAGGGGGCTCCAGTCTCAGAAGGCAGGAGTACTCATACACTCAACTTTGTGTTGGCTTCCTCGCTCATATACTTCCATAAATTCCAAGTTCTGGATGAAAATGATAAAAGTTTAATAAAAGACCAAGAGATGCTCGATCTTTTAAAACAAAAATTAGAACCGAGAAGCCAATTTTTTACATTTGACCCAGAGGGGGCTCCAGTCTCAGAAGGCAGGAGTACTCATACACTCAATTTTGTGTTGGCTTCCTCGCTCATATACTTCCATATAAAGTTTAATAAAAGACCAAGAGATGCTCGATCTTTTAAAACAAAAATTAGAACCGAGAAGCCAATTTTTTACATTTGACCCAGAGGGGGCTCCAGTCTCAGAAGGCAGGAGTACTCATACACTCAACTTTGTGTTGGCTTCCTCGCTCATATACTTCCATAAATTCCAAGTTCTGGATGAAAATGATAAAAGTTTAATAAAAGACCAAGAGATGCTCGATCTTTTAAAACAAAAATTAGAACCGAGAAGCCAATTTTTTACATTTGACCCAGAGGGGGCTCCAGTCTCAGAAGGCAGGAGTACTCATACACTCAATTTTGTGTTGGCTTCCTCGCTCATATACTTCCATATAAAGTTTAATAAAAGACCAAGAGATGCTCGATCTTTTAAAACAAAAATTAGAACCGAGAAGCCAATTTTTTACATTTGACCCAGAGGGGGCTCCAGTCTCAGAAGGCAGGAGTACTCATACACTCAACTTTGTGTTGGCTTCCTCGCTCATATACTTCCATAAATTCCAAGTTCTGGATGAAAATGATAAAAGTTTAATAAAAGACCAAGAGATGCTCGATCTTTTAAAACAAAAATTAGAACCGAGAAGCCAATTTTTTACATTTGACCCAGAGGGGGCTCCAGTCTCAGAAGGCAGGAGTACTCATACACTCAATTTTGTGTTGGCTTCCTCGCTCATATACTTCCATATAAAGTTTAATAAAAGACCAAGAGATGCTCGATCTTTTAAAACAAAAATTAGAACCGAGAAGCCAATTTTTTACATTTGACCCAGAGGGGGCTCCAGTCTCAGTAGGCAGGAGTACTCATACACTCAACTTTGTGTTGGCTTCCTCGCTCATATACTTCCATAAATTCCAAGTTCTGGATGAAAATGATAAAAGTTTAATAAAAGACCAAGAGATGCTCGATCTTTTAAAACAAAAATTAGAACCGAGAAGCCAATTTTTTACATTTGACCCAGAGGGGGCTCCAGTCTCAGTAGGCAGGAGTACTCATACACTGAACTTTGTGTTGGCTTCCTCGCTCATATACTTCCATAAATTCCAAGTTCTGGATGAAAATGATAAAAGTTTAATAAAAGACCAAGAGATGCTCGATCTTTTAAAACAAAAATTAGAACCGAGAAGCCAATTTTTTACATTTGACCCAGAGGGGGCTCCAGTCTCAGTAGGCAGGAGTACTCATACACTCAACTTTGTGTTGGCTTCCTCGCTCATATACTTCCATAAATTCCAAGTTCCGGATGAAAATGATAAAAGTTTAATAAAAGACCAAGAGATGCTCGATCTTTTAAAACAAAAATTAGAACCGAGAAGCCAATTTTTTACATTTGACCCAGAGGGGGCTCCAGTCTCAGTAGGCAGGAGTACTCATACACTCAACTTTGTGTTGGCTTCCTCGCTCATATACTTCCATAAATTCCAAGTTCTGGATGAAAATGATAAAAGTTTAATAAAAGACCAAGAGATGCTCGATCTTTTAAAACAAAAATTAGAACCGAGAAGCCAATTTTTTACATTTGACCCAGAGGGGGCTCCAGTCTCAGTAGGCAGGAGTACTCATACACTCAACTTTGTGTTGGCTTCCTCGCTCATATACTTCCATAAATTCCAAGTTCTGGATGAAAATGATAAAAGTTTAATAAAAGACCAAGAGATGCTCGATCTTTTAAAACAAAAATTAGAACCGAGAAGCCAATTTTTTACATTTGACCCAGAGGGGGCTCCAGTCTCAGAAGGCAGGAGTACTCATACACTCAACTTTGTGTTGGCTTCCTCGCTCATATACTTCCATAAATTCCAAGTTCTGGATGAAAATGATAAAAGTTTAATAAAAGACCAAGAGATGCTCGATCTTTTAAAACAAAAATTAGAACCGAGAAGCCAATTTTTTACATTTGACCCAGAGGGGGCTCCAGTCTCAGTAGGCAGGAGTACTCATACACTCAACTTTGTGTTGGCTTCCTCGCTCATATACTTCCATAAATTCCAAGTTCTGGATGAAAATGATAAAAGTTTAATAAAAGACCAAGAGATGCTCGATCTTTTAAAACAAAAATTAGAACCGAGAAGCCAATTTTTTACATTTGACCCAGAGGGGGCTCCAGTCTCAGTAGGCAGGAGTACTCATACACTCAACTTTGTGTTGGCTTCCTCGCTCATATACTTCCATAAATTCCAAGTTCCGGATGAAAATGATAAAAGTTTAATAAAAGACCAAGAGATGCTCGATCTTTTAAAACAAAAATTAGAACCGAGAAGCCAATTTTTTACATTTGACCCAGAGGGGGCTCCAGTCTCAGAAGGCAGAAGTACTCATACACTCAACTTTGTGTTGGCTTCCTCGCTCATTTACTTCCATAAATTCCAAGTTCTGGATGAAAATGATAAAAGTTTAATAAAAGACCAAGAGATGCTCGATCTTTTAAAACAAAAATTAGAACCGAGAAGCCAATTTTTTACATTTGACCCAGAGGGGGCTCCAGTCTCAGTAGGCAGGAGTACTCATACACTCAACTTTGTGTTGGCTTCCTCGCTCATATACTTCCATAAATTCCAAGTTCTGGATGAAAATGATAAAAGTTTAATAAAAGACCAAGAGATGCTCGATCTTTTAAAACAAAAATTAGAACCGAGAAGCCAATTTTTTACATTTGACCCAGAGGGGGCTCCAGTCTCAGAAGGCAGGAGTACTCATACACTCAACTTTGTGTTGGCTTCCTCGCTCATATACTTCCATAAATTCCAAGTTCTGGATGAAAATGATAAAAGTTTAATAAAAGACCAAGAGATGCTCGATCTTTTAAAACAAAAATTAGAACCGAGAAGCCAATTTTTTACATTTGACCCAGAGGGGGCTCCAGTCTCAGTAGGCAGGAGTACTCATACACTCAACTTTGTGTTGGCTTCCTCGCTCATATACTTCCATAAATTCCAAGTTCTGGATGAAAATGATAAAAGTTTAATAAAAGACCAAGAGATGCTCGATCTTTTAAAACAAAAATTAGAACCGAGAAGCCAATTTTTTACATTTGACCCAGAGGGGGCTCCAGTCTCAGAAGGCAGGAGTACTCATACACTCAACTTTGTGTTGGCTTCCTCGCTCATATACTTCCATAAATTCCAAGTTCTGGATGAAAATGATAAAAGTTTAATAAAAGACCAAGAGATGCTCGATCTTTTAAAACAAAAATTAGAACCGAGAAGCCAATTTTTTACATTTGACCCAGAGGGGGCTCCAGTCTCAGTAGGCAGGAGTACTCATACACTCAACTTTGTGTTGGCTTCCTCGCTCATATACTTCCATAAATTCCAAGTTCTGGATGAAAATGATAAAAGTTTAATAAAAAACCAAGAGATGCTCGATCTTTTAAAACAAAAATTAGAACCGAGAAGCCAATTTTTTACATTTGACCCAGAGGGGGCTCCAGTCTCAGTAGGCAGGAGTACTCATACACTCAACTTTGTGTTGGCTTCCTCGCTCATATACTTCCATAAATTCCAAGTTCCGGATGAAAATGATAAAAGTTTAATAAAAGACCAAGAGATGCTCGATCTTTTAAAACAAAAATTAGAACCGAGAAGCCAATTTTTTACATTTGACCCAGAGGGGGCTCCAGTCTCAGAAGGCAGAAGTACTCATACACTCAACTTTGTGTTGGCTTCCTCGCTCATTTACTTCCATAAATTCCAAGTTCTGGATGAAAATGATAAAAGTTTAATAAAAGACCAAGAGATGCTCGATCTTTTAAAACAAAAATTAGAACCGAGAAGCCAATTTTTTACATTTGACCCAGAGGGGGCTCCAGTCTCAGTAGGCAGGAGTACTCATACACTCAACTTTGTGTTGGCTTCCTCGCTCATATACTTCCATAAATTCCAAGTTCTGGATGAAAATGATAAAAGTTTAATAAAAGACCAAGAGATGCTCGATCTTTTAAAACAAAAATTAGAACCGAGAAGCCAATTTTTTACATTTGACCCAGAGGGGGCTCCAGTCTCAGTAGGCAGGAGTACTCATACACTCAACTTTGTGTTGGCTTCCTCGCTCATATACTTCCATAAATTCCAAGTTCCGGATGAAAATGATAAAAGTTTAATAAAAGACCAAGAGATGCTCGATCTTTTAAAACAAAAATTAGAACCGAGAAGCCAATTTTTTACATTTGACCCAGAGGGGGCTCCAGTCTCAGTAGGCAGGAGTACTCATACACTCAACTTTGTGTTGGCTTCCTCGCTCATTTACTTCCATAAATTCCAAGTTCTGGATGAAAATGATAAAAGTTTAATAAAAGACCAAGAGATGCTCGATCTTTTAAAACAAAAATTAGAACCGAGAAGCCAATTTTTTACATTTGACCCAGAGGGGGCTCCAGTCTCAGTAGGCAGGAGTACTCATACACTCAACTTTGTGTTGGCTTCCTCGCTCATATACTTCCATAAATTCCAAGTTCTGGATGAAAATGATAAAAGTTTAATAAAAGACCAAGAGATGCTCGATCTTTTAAAACAAAAATTAGAACCGAGAAGCCAATTTTTTACATTTGACCCAGAAGGGGCTCCAGTCTCAGAAGGCAGGAGTACTCATACACTCAACTTTGTGTTGGCTTCCTCGCTCATATACTTCCATAAATTCCAAGTTCTGGATGAAAATGATAAAAGTTTAATAAAAGACCAAGAGATGCTCGATCTTTTAAAACAAAAATTAGAACCGAGAAGCCAATTTTTTACATTTGACCCAGAGGGGGCTCCAGTCTCAGAAGGCAGGAGTACTCATACACTCAACTTTGTGTTGGCTTCCTCGCTCATATACTTCCATAAATTCCAAGTTCTGGATGAAAATGATAAAAGTTTAATAAAAGACCAAGAGATGCTCGATCTTTTAAAACAAAAATTAGAACCGAGAAGCCAATTTTTTACATTTGACCCAGAGGGGGCTCCAGTCTCAGTAGGCAGGAGTACTCATACACTCAACTTTGTGTTGGCTTCCTCGCTCATATACTTTCATAAATTCCAAGTTCTGGATGAAAATGATAAAAGTTTAATAAAAGACCAAGAGATGCTCGATTTTTTAAAACAAAAATTAGAACCGAGAAACCAATTTTTTACATTTGACCCAGAGGGGGCTCCAGTCTCAGAAGGCAGGAGTACTCATACACTCAACTTTGTGTTGGCTTCCTCGCTCATATACTTCCATAAATTCCAAGTTCTGGATGAAAATAATAAAAGTTTAATAAAAGACCAAGAGATGCTCGATCTTTTAAAACAAAAATTAGAACCGAGAAGCCAATTTTTTACATTTGACCCAGAGGGGGCTCCAGTCTCAGAAGGCAGAAGTACTCATACACTCAACTTTGTGTTGGCTTCCTCGCTCATTTACTTCCATAAATTCCAAGTTCTGGATGAAAATGATAAAAGTTTAATAAAAGACCAAGAGATGCTCGATCTTTTAAAACAAAAATTAGAACCGAGAAGCCAATTTTTTACATTTGACCCAGAGGGGGCTCCAGTCTCAGAAGGCAGGAGTACTCATACACTCAACTTTGTGTTGGCTTCCTCGCTCATATACTTCCATAAATTCCAAGTTCCGGATGAAAATGATAAAAGTTTAATAAAAGACCAAGAGATGCTCGATCTTTTAAAACAAAAATTAGAACCGAGAAGCCAATTTTTTACATTTGACCCAGAGGGGAGCAACAGTCTCAGAAGGCATGAGTACTCATATACATTTTTGCCACGTTTAATCATCAATCATCTTAATCATTATAATTTAGCTTTTAATTAACTTCTGTTGCGTATTTGCCACATTTAATTTAATTAACTTCTGTTGCACTTTGCTGTGCTATTTATTTAATTATTCTTCTATTTTTCGTTTTGCTTCCAAAATTTATATATTTAATGCCGGTTTCTGGTCGTTGTTGCAATAATTGGTGCTGCTGGTGCTTGCCATTTTTAGCAGCACTTTCCTCCAGGCAGCTGGTTTTAGCATCTTTTCTCCACATTCGTGTTGCTTCCTTTCTTTCTGCTGTTCGTCCAGTGCAAATACAGTCAGTGTTGGCCAGATGCCCGCCTGCGCTGCCGTCTGTTGTCCGATTTTCTGATGTTATTTGAATGCAGCTGGAAGCCGTTTTTGACGGTGACGCGCTCCCTTATTAATGGTCTCCGCATACCGTGCAGACATTTTATACTCGTTTATTGTTGAAATTGAATTGGAAAAGTTTATTGAGCCTGGTTTTGAACAACATTATCAGTTTAAGTAATTCAATTAACAAACGGTATACATAATTAAAGACTGAAAATATCTTATGCAGGTTTTATTAAGCAAAAGTTTTGTTTTTCGAAGTAAATTTCTATTACAAAAAATACTTGAAAAAGTGCCTAAAATTCTACAAGATTTTTTCAATACATATCTCGCATGCTTATTAAATTTCATTAGATTGAAAAACTCGATACCGAGATATTTTATACTATTCTTAAATGGAATTTCAGAGCCATTTAATGAGTAACGTAAAGTTTTGCTTTCCGGAACTACAAATGACTTACATTTTCCTGAAGCATTTCTGATGCAAATGGCCTCACTTTTTGATGCATTAATTGTAACTCCCCAGCCTTCGTAAAAGCGTGGAACTATTTCAAGGTATTGTACAGTTTGGTTCAATGCTATTTTAGGGGACTCATGGTGAGAATAAAGAAGAGAGACGTCAGCATACAAAAGACCCGCTTAATTAGGACCAAAATGTGGAAAGTCAAACGTGGAATTGTTGAAAAGATGTGGAGCATCTTTCTAAAATTGATTCCTGAGGAACTTCACAACTTATTTCCAATATTTGATCGTATCGCCAATTTTTGATTTTATCGCCAATATTTGAAAGAATACCATTAAAATTAACACAAAATTTTTTATTATCAAACTCTTAAACAATTTAACAATTGAGGAATCGAAGCCTATTTCAACCATTTTGAAGAGAATTCCGTTATGAAATGCGTGATCAAAAGCTTTTTCAATGTCTACGGAAATTGCACCAGTGCGTCGAATGACCTTTTTGAAAACCAAATTGTAAATTCGAAATATACGATGAATCTATCCCGAGGTCCATAATTTTGCGAATAATGTTTTCAAAAAGTTTTCCTAGATTAGACAACAAAGAGATTGGTCTCAGGTTGTTTATCTCACAGTTGTTAGTCTTTTTTGGAATAGGGATAATTTTAGAAATTTTCCAGGAGTCGGGAAAATATGTATTGCTCAAGCAATAGTTAAAAATAATTAAAATATATTCAAAAGCTTTCGTGGGAAGCTTCTTCAGTAAGAAATTAGAAACGTTGTCTAAACCAGAAGACTTTTTGTTATTCAGGTTGTTAGCATGAGTAACAACTTCGTCCAAAAAAGTTAACTTTGGGATATGGCGTTCATTAAGTGCTGTTAAATTCATTCATTAAGCACTAAAAATATGGGTACTTAGTGAAGCTTGAGAGAAATACCTCGATAGTGTAGTTTCTATAAAAGAAATGTCTCTGTTGGGTGTACATCCCTTTTAAATATCCGAGAAATGAACCTGCAGTTTTCACAATTTTTCGTCGTCATTTTCAATAACAACACCATTTATTGAAATGTGAACACCATTCATTGAGGATTTTTTCCTAGCTTCAATTAAATTAGAAATTTGTTTATGAGCCCTTTGCATTGGATTAATTTTGCTTAACTTATCACTAGAAATTTTGGATTGTTCAATTTCTACTTATAATTCAAGTCTTATATATTTTTATAATATTTGCAAGCGCATTCTTTGATCAGTGATGTGAATTTAAAGAAATTTCGGTTTTGAATTCTTAACAAATTGTTGTGTACAGTTTTGTGACAACTTATTTGTATAAAGTAACAACGTAATAATTACAACAACTACAAAAACAACAAGAAAAACCATTATTATTAGAAATCACTTAATTGCGCCTAATTTTGTCTGAGCATGACCGATTTTAATTTTTCTATTTTATAGTTAACTCTAAAATTTGCCTTAAATTTTGTTAATTGATCGTGTCTGCCAGCAGGCAGTCAAACTGGCAATCTTAATTTTTTTACAATTTGGTTTTGCGGCGACTTCTCAGAAAACTCGCTATTTTCCTCTTTCTTTGAAACGAACTGGTTTACCGATCTTTCAACTTCCACCTGCGGTAATTTAATACCCACAACAACACTCACCTCTCTGACTCTGACGGTCTTAGGCGTTCAAGGGTTAAAAGGCGGTTTCCATGCATTGATAGCCGCTCCGTTTCTTCATTTCTGTCATCAAGTCATTTCTGACCTGCCGATGTGTTTCCACAGCAGAGTTCAAATAGTTTTTGCAATCCTTTGTCATCTGACAAATTGTCCAGCAGTCCCAGAACAGGTGAGATAATGGATGTCAAGACTGAAATATGTTTTTCTTTATTTTACAGCGGATGTGTTGCGAATTTATGCATAAACAATTTTATCTCTTTCTTTTTTAACTTTTCTATTTACAATAGAGTATTTTGTGTGAAAATGATAGGTGAAGAGGACATCGAGATATTGTGAACTACATTGCATTAGTGTGACGAATTCGAAACGAGATAAACGCTGCCTCGACTATCGTTTCGACAAACTATGTGTCTAGTTAACGATTATAATCTCGGGTGAAATTCAGACTCTCCTAACACATTGAGTTTCAGTGTCCACATATCGATTATAGACTATAATGCAATGGAAACTATCCCTGCCGAAAGAAAACTCTATCCCTCCATTCAGCTTTTATTTCCTTGGAATGTTGGTTATATATTCATTTCATTCAAAATGTTTGTTATTCAAGAAGTAATTAAAAATATTTTAGCTTCGTAGATTGATTTAGAAATGTCATGGTATTGCCCTTAATAGGTTTCATTAACCGAGCAAAGACTTTTGAAATCGGGATTTGTACCAGTCTGGCAATCGCAACCGGCCACATCGCTTACACTGTAGACCACCTCTACTAAATTAATATCAGAGGCGTAGTTGCAGGCTATAAGGAACGTCTTTGGCTTCTTTAAGTGGTTTAAATCACCACTGAATCTCACAGCAGCACAGCCGACTCGTGCATTATCCTCCAGAGCTAACAGCGCGGCTTCTGTAGTGACACTGAAATTGAGTCGAAATCAGAAAACGGAGAGCATCGATGAATTACTTTTATACAGTTGATAAAAATATGGTACTTACCCTGTCAGTATTGTACCGTATGGAAATGTGTTAATGGTGTTTGAATCCGTTCGATTAAACTCATCGCTCCACTTCTGGAAAGCCGTCGTGATTAGCGTAGAAGTATTCACCGCTTCACTCTTAGGAAGAACCTTGGCCACATTTTGTCCCGAAGTAGGAAAGTTCTCCGTGTTGCGGCAAGTATCGCGCAACGGAGAACAGTTACGCACCTTGTAGCCGGCCACGGTGGCAAGTTCGTCGCTCCAACGCATGGTGGCCATGCGAGCGGCGGGACGATAGGATGTCAGGTTACCGCTGGCCAATGTGTTGCGTACGTCATTGTGCAGTCGCAGAATGAGTTCAATATGTGGCTTCAAGTCCACGACTTTAGCATTCGGAGGACATGGAAAAGCGAAACGCTTGATGATTCAAAAAGAGGCGAAGAAATGCGGATTAATGTGGAGATTGGTTAAATAATTCAAATGACAATCTTAACAAACAACCGATAAACTTCTATTCCGAAAGTTACGTAATAATATGTGTTCAGTATTCTTCAGTGTTATTTAGCATCCTCTCTAATCGTCCCCACCCTCTCCCTTCTAATATATCGTGAAATCGTTAACGCATCCGCACTTATGATATGAATCGGAATTCCTTAATCGTTGTGCAGGATTCTCATTTTGCACTTACCTTGGACTTCGAACATGCCACGTGTGTTGTCAAAAATGGACAAAGCGCTGGTTTGCAGTAATTTTGGGCCTCAACGATAGTCAGTATCGCCAAACACACAACAATTATAAGATTCCTCATGGCTCTTCACTCACGTATATCTCGACAAGAGCTACTCTGCAAAACGAAATGATATTTCGTTGGAGTTTTTATCCCCTTATATAAGCAAGAATTGGCTGTTGGCCAAGATAAAGATTCTGTATGATGACTCTGTAAACGTAAAATTTGGGGAAAAACTAATGTTTACATAGCAAATAATTTCCTTTCAAATTCCAGGAAAATGTTTTACTGTTTTAAGCGCCACGAACGAAAATTTGGAAAATGGATTCGGAAAGTTAACAAAAAGAAATTAGATAAGATAATCAGATGTGATTTCTTATTCTGAACACTTTAAGATGTAGAGAAGTATCATGTAAAATGATATGAACTACCTAAATACTTTGGCGTAAAAACGAAATCTTGTATTTCTTTGTTCTTTGAAAAAAACAAATATTTTTTAAGATCTTATCTGTTGTTTATTCCATATCAAATCACGAGGCTTTAGAAACTTTTGTTGGGTGATATAAAATTAGAATTAAAATTATTCAAAACATTATCTGAAGCCAACATTTTCCTTTCAAAAGTTTCATCTCTAAGTTTATTTTTGCTTTCAACGAATCTTTTGTAAACTAAGCAACCTCCAAAACTTGATGGATGACCAAACTGTTGACAATTCACGCAGTAAGGCAAATTATTCGCATTGGAAACAAACTGACATTCCGCTGGTAAATGCGTTTGATCGAAGATTAAGTAGTTACATCATCTCGCTATGAGTTGATGCATCTTTCAGGTAAAGTTTACTCTTATATTTGTTCTTGTTAATTATTTTAAAACTAAAATGTTTTTCACTTAATTTTTGGACTAAATGTTTTATATTTACTCTATATAAGAAAATTGGTGGGCAGAAAGAGTTATCCCGTTGCGAAGTTCGTTTTGAGTTGCCTGTATGGCTATTGGACTGGACGGTTCTGACTCAATATTCAATCTCCTAAAATAGCAACACCATTTTGAGAACTTATCTGGGAGGTTTGACGGGCCTGCTGATCTTGATGGAAAGTTGACAAGTCCACCTCAACGTCTCTAGACAGTGTCCTTCGGCGTTTTGTCCTTATTTCGTCACTCTGAATGGTAGAAGCATCGCAATCCATCGTAAATGACTGTTGTGGCGTCTTTAAAGATGCAGTTTCCCGAATTTCGCAACTAGAGCAATCTTCTTGAAGTCTTGGCAATTGAAATATTTCGCTGATTTTTTGTTTCGGTGAATTGGATCTCCTCGGGTTTTCCTCAACACAGGCGTTGATGAGACTTTGCTCAAGAAAAAGCTTTGCAGAATCCTTTGTCCCACATTTTCTATGATATTATCACCCTTCATTGAGGGTGATAAGGAATCCATTAAAAAAATGGGGATTCAACCAATTTATTCAAAAATTTTAAAAAATCCCCAAAGAACAGAAGAAATAATATGTAAACTCCTACGCCGATCTTTCCTCCTTTATTTTTCTTAGTGGAAAATTCACAGAATTTCTAGTAATTAATTAATGAATGGATGGGATCCTGCGGAATAAAAGGAAGGATTTTTAATTTGTATTAATATATTGTACATTACATTTCTCGTTTTATTTTAATTATTTTGCGATAATAGAAAATGTTTGCATCCTTTAATTGGAAGTAATTTGAGCGTTCGTTCAGACGGCTGCATTCTGAATCGCCGTGGTGACGTTTTTCTTCCCCCTCCCTTTCCTGTTGTTCACAGCCCTTTCTAACTAATTTCGTCAACAGCTCCATGGCAATTAAGTGCTCTCGTGCTAGAGTTGGTCGTTCATCCAACAGATAAAACTTCCACAACAGAGAGTTAGAAGACATGCAACTCTGTGCCACACGTATTTACATACATAACTCTCCTGCGCCAGTCATAAGCTCTCCTCCGCCGACATCTTGAATTACTATTGCTACGCTTTTCACAACGTGCTGAGTACGTTTTGTGCTTAAGCTACGACAATTTTTCTACTATTTCTACTAAACATTGTTAATGCACGTGTAGTAATTTCTGGTATGTGGAGCCTCGTTCCCAATGCGAATGGAAGAAGAAGAGACTACCTGCTGTCACTTACCGTTTTGCACCATCATAAATCGAGTTGGTGCCGCTGATAAGCTTACTTTTTCTTAGCACTTCTTAACATTTGCGCGAAGGTACTCGTAGTTTTTCTTCAGAGGTGAGGACTTTAGCTAGTAATTTCCTGTTTTTACTATTGTATCTCGCTACTCGACTGACATTGGTGTTGACAACAATTCGGAAGAGGTTACAAGTTGACAAAAAGCATAATAATTCTTGTTCAGTTTGACTTTTCGAATTTACGGCTCTTGAAAACGGATTCTCTTCAGTTCTTCCGTGTTTGCTTTGGAGTTTATAATTTCAAAAAGGAAATCTTTAGAGTAGAAAAGTTCTATTGGTTTAAGTTGCAGTAAAAATGGATAAAATAATGTTAAATAACTATGTACAACATCTAATCAAAAATAAACCGATGCGGTAGCCGAAAATTTTATGCGGGGAATGTAGGATCGACATCGAATGACGTCTCGAGTCCTTAAGATTCGTAGATCTGAAGACAGCAGAAGATTTTCGGTTTTTGAACAGAAGGAATGGAACGTAAGTCAAGTTGATTTCGAAGCTGTGTGAAAAAATTAATTAAGCCAATCGTAAAATAGTAAAAAACCAACAAGAAGTCTTTCTTGCAATTATATTGCATTTAAACATTTCATAAAATGGGGTTGCAGCGCACTCAGTTTGTGCCATTAAAATGTATGAATGAATGAATTTATGTCAAGTCCTCTGGAAACGCGGTCGTCGCGATTTCCAATGATTTAAGCGCTGAGTGAGTGAAGCTAGAGTTTTCTTTTAAGAAAGAAAGGAAAAGGAGAAGACTTTTCCAGCGTTTTTCTTAATTATTCTGGAGTCTTGTTTGCATATATGCGAACATATAGCGCTATTTTTGCCACTCCAGATGCTTAACACAGTAATGTTTTCTGTTAAGAGTGTTATTTCTGTTAACGCCAACTGCCGCTCGCCAGAGGTGCTTCCTCATCGATCGGTAGGGTGTCAGGAGTGAGCACTCCAGTCTCTCTCCTGTCAGCCTGCCGATCGTGAGGGGCGCCTCTCTCGTGAGCGTAAGCCCGGCTGCGGGCTCTCTCCGCGGCAACTGGCGCAGTTTGACCGGCCTCCAGCGATCATCGCTGGACCCACACGGTCTCTTCCCTTTTGGCAGTGAACGCAGACACTTCTTTCTCAACCGTTGACGCGTACGGCTGCAGCGTAAATTAAACAATACCTTTAAACACACTGTGTAGCAAAAAATTAACATACAGTTTTTATATTATATATATAAAGTGAAGAATAAATTTTGTGATTCTTAAAATAAACATTTGGTCCAGACGAGCCGGATTACTGCCGCCGCCCAGGAACCATCGTCACCGACGCCCATACCATCGTCATCGACGCCCAAATCATCGTCACCGACGTTTAAGCAACCAAGCCGTGTAAACGGTAAGTTCATCGTATTCAATTTAATTTGACCACCGCTTTTGTGCGAACTTGTACGCAAGTCTACTTGCGAGTTTAAAAGTGCGTCTCGTGCACTCGCTAGTGAACACGGCGCACTTTGAAGCCGTGCCCGTCACTCTAGCCCCGTAGAGCCCTTCCGGCCATATACATTTTATATTTACATATATATATATATATATATATAAGGAACGGTCCTCCTTATATATATATACCCTTCATTTGACCGTCAAACCTTACGAGACTTGTCAATTCGTGGGTAACGGTCCCCAAAAATAACGGCAGCACCAAAGTTGAAAATTTTGTTGCTGACCGTCTTCGCAAGCATTGCTTGCTGCGAAGCCCATAATTTTTGCGCACAAAATTTACCGCTTGGCGCATAAGCAAGCCTCGTGCTCCCGCACAGAAAATCTTTAGAGCAGCCTTCTGCTGAGCTCTCCCGAGAGATTGCTGATGGTTTCGCGCTCTCACGTTTGTATCAACTTACTTGGGTGCTCCGTGACCGCGCTCAGTGCAAAGCGAAAAACCACCACCTTTTGCTGGTCAGTATACGCGTGCACATTTTGCTTCTGCTCGCGCTCTTCTGCTTGCGCTGCCCATACATACAGAGTGCACACAGAACAGAAGACCGGTTTTCGTGTCGTTTTGCACTCTCAGAAGTGTGAAAGCAGCGTGGGTTTGAGAATTCAACAGTGACCCTGCAGTGAACAAGCAAAGCTGCATACCCAGTAAGCAGAAGTGTTCACAGCAACTAGTCTCTTTTCAACTAGTTGCAAGCACTTTAGAGTCCAAGTGGTCAACCGTCTGCAGCAAGCTTTTCAAGCCCCAGCGCCATCGCATAGCGACCCAAAACATTTTTGCGATTTGTTTTTACCAATAAAATAGAAAGTTTTTCCGGAATTAGTTTTCGGAGCGTTTTATTTCATTTTTCCTTTTGATTTTGCGACCTCCTTCACCGCCCCTATTCGTAAACCCAACACACCATGGCGGCGCTCGCATCCTTCATTCGCCTGGCAGATGCGCTGATCGAGTTCGAGGTGGACTTCGAGAAGACACCCACCGCGGACCACACCGTTTACACCCTTGGGATTCAGCGGGAGGAAATACGATCACAGTGGCTGCTAATCAAAAGCGCCTATGAGAAGGTGCTTGCGGAGCTGGACTCGACGAAGCACAGAGGCAAAGAATTCGAAGGCGTGAAGGAGAAGCGGCGCCAATGCTATGCGGTATATCTGCGCTGCGCGGGAAAAATTGATCAGCTGATCGAAGCCGCCGTGTCGCCTCCAGTTGCCGCGACCCCGTCGCCGATGCCAGCCGAGATGCCCCAGTCAGGCTACAATATTAGCCTGCCCCCCTGCGACACCCAAGCCTTCCATGGCGACTACCTTTCGTGGCCCTCTTTCAGGGACATGTTCACGGCCCTGTACATTCAGAACACCAGAATTGCGCCGGTCGAGAAGCTTTTCCACCTGAATCAAAAAACTACCGGCGAAGCTAAAGAAATCGTGCAGAAATCCCCTCTCACGAATGAAGGTTTTGCCCAAGCGTGGAAAAATTTGTCCGACAGGTACGAGAACAGACGCGTCCTCACCAACGCCCATCTAAAGAAGCTCTTCGGCCTGTTCCCCATCACGAAGGAAACCGGTGGTGCTATTAAGGACCTGCAACGCGAAATCAACAATATTCTCGCCGCACTCGCGCTACAAGGTGTCGATACCTCGCATTGGGACGCCATAATCGTTTTTTTGTGCTCCAGCAAGCTCCCAGAAGCAACGCTTTCCCTTTGGGAACAATCTCTCACGAACAAAACGGAGATCCCAAAATGGACAGATCTGGATGCGTTTCTCACGCATCGCTTCCAGACCCTTGAAACGGTGCAAGATATTAAGTGCACACCCGCATCGAAGTCAACACAGCTCCCAGCTCCGACTCACTCAGCTCCAGCCTCTAAACGCGTCAACACCTTCCAGTTGAAGGTGTCCCAAGAAAGCTGCCCTCTTTGCCAAAAGCAGCACAGGTTGAGATCCTGCGCTCAGTTTCTCAGCTTGCCCGTTCCACAGCGGCTGAATACCGTTCAGAAAAACCGCTTGTGCAGCAACTGCTTGGCCAGATCTCACTCCGTGAAAAACTGTCCAAGCAGATTTAATTGCATCAAATGTAATGGCAGGCATCACACCCTCTTGCATCGTGAGAACGCTCCATCCTCATCGAATGCTGTACCAGATTCGACCCCACGTGCCTCACATCAAGAGCGGCGGTTTGAAAACGCTACGCGTACTCAAGCCCCTGCCTATTCGAACTGCATTCCAAGTTCGACTCATCATGCTTTTCAGCAAGAAAGGCCGTATTCTTCGATGCGACCTCCCACGCATATACAGTCCACTCCTCCACCCACACAGCAACGAACTCAAGAGCAACGGTATGATAACGCTCCGCGTACTCAAGCCCCTGCCTATGCGAACTTCATTCCAGGTTCAACTCAACATGCTTCCCAGCAAGAAAGGCCGCATTCTTCGATGCGACCTCCCACGCAGATACAGTCCACTTCTCCCCCCGCGCAACAGCGAAGTGCACAGGACAAGCATCAGGTGTGCTTCGCGAAAGCACCAAAACAGGTTTTGTTAGGGACTGCCATGGTAACAATACGCCACCACGGTACATGTTACATCGCGCGCGCCTTAATTGATCCTGGGTCCGAAGTGTCGTTCATCTCGGAACGCATTCAAAAGCTCTTAAAGCTCCCAGCGCGGCCAACTGCAGCCGTCGTTTCCGGTCTCAACGAGACCGTGTCAGCAAGAATATCAAGATCGTGCGATTTTCTCCTGAATTCGCCGCTTGATCCCAAATTCCAACTTCAGGTGACGGCGCTTGTGCTTTCACAAATAACCGGGCGCTTGCCCTCCCACTCGTTAGATAGGTCACTTCTCAGTGGCCTCCCGCAAGACATCGAGCTCGCAGATGTCAACTTCTCCATAAGCGAGCAGGTCGACGTCCTCATCGGAGCCGATTTGTACCCCGAAATCCTGCTGGACGGCATCCGCCGCCAAGTACTGGGCTCTCTCATGGCTCAGCAAACCGTGTTCGGTTGGATCCTGACCGGGCCGGTTCCCAATACCCAATCTGCCACGGCATCCATAAAAGTGGCTTACTTCAATGAAGTCTCCTTCGAACAACAGTTCGAACGTTTTTGGGAGGTGGAGGAACTTCCCAAAACTAGATGGCTATCCCCCTCCGACAAGTTTTGCGAAGAAAATTTCGTGAAAACAACGCGAAGACGCGATGACGGCCGCTATATCGTTTCACTGCCCTTTAAAATCGGCTTTACAGACACTCTCCGCCTAGGGACCTCGAGACACATTGCGCTCAAACAATACAAGCGTCTGGAAGCCCGGTTAGGGAAAGACGAAGGCCTCAAGCACCAGTACGACACGGTGTTAAAGGAGTATGTCGATTTAGGCCACATGAGAGTAGTCACTCCCTCAGAGCCGCAAACACCTAGTAATCACTACTATTTGCCCCACCATGCCGTCATAAAGCCCGAAAGCACCTCGACGAAGGTAAGAGTCGTCTTTAACGCGTCCACCGATTTGACTTTTCTAATTCTTCGGTGGCGCTTCTTCCGCTATGTCTTCAACGGAGACATTCAAAAAATGTATCGCCAAATATTGGTTGACCCAAAGCACACCCCTTATCAGCGCATTCTTTTCCGAGACCCGTACAAGTCCGAACTTACCGACTTCGAGCTTCAAACCGTAACGTTTGGAGTTAATTGCGCCCCGTTCCTGGCAATACGCACCCTTCTTCAATTGGCAGACGACGTGAAGCACCAGTTCCCGCTTGCCGCACACATTCTACAGCATTCCATGTACGTGGATGATGTGTTAGCAGGCACGCATGACCTGGTGACAGCTACCCAGACCCGCGACCAACTCATAGCGGCTCTCGACTCGGCAGGGTTTGCCCTTCGAAAATGGACTGCCAACCATAAAGGCATTCTGGCAGACTTACCGGCATCCCATCTGCTCCATTCAGATTTTCTGACGCTAGAAGATTCCAGCACCGCCAAAATGCTCGGAATTCGCTGGAACGCGACCCAGGATGAGTTCTACTTCGATGTCCAAGCCATCGCCATCAAAGCTGCGTACACGAAACGAGAAATGTTGTCTGTGGTCGCCAAGCTGTTCGACCCAGCTGGGTGGCTGGCTCCGATCATCGTTGCAGCAAAGATTTTGATTCAGCAAGTCTGGTTGGACAAAATCGACTGGGATGACACGCTGCCTCAGGTAACTCATGCTAACTGGTTGAGTTTTCTCCAGAACCACCAGCACATCAGCGCCATCCGCATCCCGCGATGGGTAAGTTACACCCTAGAAAGCGAAGTCGAACTCCATGCGTTTTGCGATGCCTCACAGAAAGCCTACGCAGGAGTCATCTATGCCCGCATCAAGGTCGCCCAGGAAGTCCAAGTTTTCCTTTTGTACTCTAAAACCCGGGTAGCCCCAATTAAAACTTTGTCTCTCCCCAGGTTAGAATTGTGCGGAGCCACTTTAGTCGCTGAGATGATCGACACTCTCGTGCCCACGCTGCAGCTGCCCCATTACACGATCTACTGTTGGAGCGACTCCACCATTGTTTTGGCCTGGCTGAAGAAACCCCCCTGCGTTTGGGCGACGTTCGTGGCAAATCGAGTCGCCAAAATCATTGAGAAGGTGCCACAGTCGCAATGGTTCCATGTGGATACCCTGGACAACCCCGCGGACTTAGCCAGCCGCGGTGCCACGCCCCAAGATCTTGCTGCGAGCACCCTCTGGTGGAATGGCCCTGCTTGGCTCGCCCACGATAAGGATCGCTGGCCCGAATTCCGCGCCTCAAACGACTACGTCACCACACTGGAGCAGAAGACGGTCAGAACGCTGCACACCCATTGTGCTCCCGAGGAGGATCCGCTCGAACGTTTCTCGTCGCTGCCACGAGCCCTACGCGTATACTCATACGTATACCGATTTCTTCACCACTCTCATCCGGCTAAGCGGCAAGGTCGCTCGCACCCCAACCTGCACCTCCCACCGGGAGAGATAAAGGAAACGAAACGCTGCCTCGCGATATCCTGCCAGAAGATTCACTTCGCGGACGAGTACGCCGCGCTCGAAAACCACGCGATGCTGCGATCCAAAAGCAGCTTACTCTCGTTGAACCCGTTCCTCCACACGGACAACACGATGCGCGTCGGCGGGCGGTTGTCCTCGTGTCCCAATCTGCCTTTCGACGAACGGCACCCGATTATTCTGCCATACGGCTGTCAATTTTCGCGATTGCTCATTCGTTTTATACACGAAATATCTTTACACGGGGGCAACCAATTAGTCCTTCGTCTGGTCCGTACACAATTCTGGATCCCCAAGGTGAAAAACCTCATTAAAACGACGACCCATACTTGCAAGCCGTGCATCTTACATCGGAAGAAGCAGCGGACCCAACTCATGGCCGCCTTGCCTCCAGAACGCATCACGTTCTCCCGCCCCTTTGCCAATACCGGAGTCGATTTCGCCGGCCCATTCGATATTAAAAATTACACGGGACGCGCGTGTTTAATTACCAAAGGCTATGTTTGTGTCTTTGTCTGTTTCGCAACGAAGGCCATTCATTTGGAACCCACTAGCGATCTCTCAACCGCTACCTTCCTTGCCGCTTTTTCCCGGTTCGCCGCCCGGAGAGGCTGCCCTGCCAACATCTACTCGGATAACGGCACAAATTTTGTAGGCGCCTCCAAAGAGCTCCGGCGCGACTTCCAGGACTTCATGTCTAGAACGACGGAGTTGATAGAAGCCCGATACTCACATCAAGACGTCTCCTGGCACTTTTTGCCGCCAGGAGCCCCGCACATGGGTGGCCTCTGGGAGGCGGGGGTCAAGAGCCTCAAAACTCATCTCCGGAAGGTGGCCCCAGCCATAAAATTCACCTTCGAAGAATTCTCCACTCTTCTGAGTAAGATCGAGTCGTGCCTTAATTCACGCCCCCTCACAGCTTCCTCCGAAGACCCAACCGTGATGGAAGCCATCACCCCTGGCCATTTTCTAATTGGCGGGCCCTTACTCGCTCCCGCCGAACACGAGCGGCATAACAACCCGCTCGCCATTCTCAATCGGTGGCGACGCGTGCAAGCGCTCGCTCAGCATCTCTGTCTGAGATGGAAGACAGAATATCTGCGCGAACTTTCCCGCCGCACCAAGTGGAAGACTCCACAACGCGATTTCCAACTCAACGATCTCGTGGTCATTCGTGACGATAATTTGCCGTCGAACTCGTGGCGCTTAGGCCGGGTTACAGCTGTCCACCGCGGACAAGACAACCGCGTACGCGTGGCTGACCTCTTAACCGAAAGGGGCCACGTCACGCGTCCCATTACGAAACTAGTACCCTTGCTCTGTGCATAACAGCCTGTTAGTAACCCCGTCTTTTCTCATTACAGAACCATCATGTATCTGATCCGCCGACAGTATGCGCGGACCCGCAGAGGGCGGCTGCTAGCACCACCCGGGGCTGTGCCCATCTGTGCCGCCTCCACCGCCGCGCCACCCATTGTTGCCCACCGGGAGCCGTCCCCAAGCGCCGACGTCCTGGTGCTCGATGTCTCGGCCGAGGAGGCACAGGCGATCGCCACGGCACGGCGCTCGCCCACCCCGCCGACCCGAGCTGCCCGAAGCTTCTTCGTCAGATTCGAGGAAGCCTCTTCCGATCCGGCCCCATCACCGAGGCCCCTCTACTGCGACGACCTCCGTATACGCGGAAGTCTTCGAGCTCGCGCAATGTCGGTGCGATATCCGCCGCGCCACTTGCCGCATGCTCCACCACAGCCGGCCCAGAGACGTGCAGCCTCACCACCCTCGCCGGCCCCGAGACGTTTGCGGCCCGCTACGCCGGAACCGGTGCCACGACGTGCACCACCAGCACCGCCGGCTCCGTTAGCACCGCCGACCCCACGGCACGCGCCTCCAGGTCGTCCGGCCCCACGCCGTGCACCACCAGCACCGCCGGCTCCGTTAGCACCGCCGGCCCCAAGGCGCGCGCCTCCAGGTCGTCCGGCCCCACGACGCGCGCCAGTGATGCCGGCCAGGCGGCATGCCTGGTGCCCGCCAGCCCAGCGACTTCCGATAGAGGGCCGCGAGCGCGATCTGTGCTGCCCCCTGTGTACGGGGCAGCATGTGCTGAACCGCTGCCAGCTGTTTCGGCACCAAACAACAGCGCAGCGGAATTTGACGGCATCCGCCAGACACCTGTGCCGCAATTGTTTGGCGCGCTCGCACCGTCTGGATGAGTGTCGGAGCCCCAGGCGCTGCCGCAAGTGCGGGGAGGCGCACCACACGCTCCTCCACTAGACCGGAGAAGAGGCACGGCGCCAGTTGTCGGGGTTTGGGGGTTTGCAGTCTTGCAAGGCGGGCGGTATGTTAACGCCAACTGCCGCTCGCCAGAGGTGCTTCCTCATCGATCGGTAGGGTGTCAGGAGTGAGCACTCCAGTCTCTCTCCTGTCAGCCTGCCGATCGTGAGGGGCGCCTCTCTCGTGAGCGTAAGCCCGGCTGCGGGCTCTCTCCGCGGCAACTGGCGCAGTTTGACCGGCCTCCAGCGATCATCGCTGGACCCACACGGTCTCTTCCCTTTTGGCAGTGAACGCAGACACTTCTTTCTCAACCGTTGACGCGTACGGCTGCAGCGTAAATTAAACAATACCTTTAAACACACTGTGTAGCAAAAAATTAACATACAGTTTTTATATTATATATATAAAGTGAAGAATAAATTTTGTGATTCTTAAAATAAACAATTTCCGAACAACTTTAATGACTTTCATTATGGGCCAATATTTCGAAGAGGAATAATGCAAGTCTTATATATTTTTATAATATTTGCAAGCGCATTCTGTGATCAGTGATGTAAATTTAGAGAAATTTCGGTTTTGAATTCTTAACAAATTGTTGTGTACAGTTTTGTGACAACTTATTTCTCTAAAGTGTTAACAGCGTAATAATTACGACCGATTTTAATGTTTCTATTTTATAAATAACTGTAAAATTAGCATTAAATTTTGTTAATTGATCGTGTCTGCAGGCAGTCAAACTTGCAATCTTAATTGTTTTACAACTTGGTTTTGCGGCGACTTCTCAGAAAACTCGCGATTTTCCTCTTTCTTTGAAACGAACTGGTCTACCGATCTTTGGCGATCTTTCAACTTCCACCTGCGGTAATTTAATACCCACAACAACACTCACCTCTATGACTCTGACGGTCTTAGGCGTTCGAGGGTTAAAAGGCGGTTTCCATGCATTGATAGCCGCTCCGTTTCTTGTTCAACTTGTGCTTCCTTTGCCCGCCATGTGCACTCCGCTTACACTCCGCTTACACTTCCCTTACAGTCTGCTTACACTCCGCTTACAGTCCGCTTACACTCCCCTTACACTCGGTCTGGTGTTAACAGGTTGTTAAAAAGTCATTACCACTTAATGTCACTGCTAACACACACGATCGCGGCTGTAGTTGGCACGATCGCGCTGCATCTGGTGGTTGATGATTTCTGGCCTGCCAACGTGGTTCCACAGCAGAGTTCAAATAGTTTTTGCAATCCTTTGTCATCTGACAAATTGTCCAGCAGTTCCAGAACAGGTGAGATAATGGATGTCAAGAGTAAAATATGTGTTTCTTTCTTTTACAGCGTGATGGGATGCGTATTTTTGCATAAACGATTTTATATCTTTCTTTTTTAACTTTTCTACAATAGACTATTTTGTGGGAAAGGAGTATTTGATTGGTGATGAGGATATCGAGATACTGTGAACTACATTGCATTAGTTTGACGAATTGGAAACGAGATAAACGCTGCCTCGACTATCGTTTCGATTAACTATGTGTCTAGTTAACGATTATAATCTCGGGTGAAATTCAGACTCTCCTAACATATTGAGTTTCAATGTCCACATATTGATTATAGTCTATAAATACAATGGAAACTATACCTGCTGAAAGAAAACTCTATCCCTCCATCCAGCTTTTATTTCCTTGGAATGTGTTTTATATTTATTTCATTCAAAATGTTTGTTATTCTAGAAGTAATTACAAATATTTTAGCTTCGTAGATTGATTTAGAAATGTACACTCATGGTATTAAACCCTTAATAGGTTTCATTAACCGAGCAAAGACTTTTAAAATCGGGATTTGTACCAGTCTGGCAATCGGAACCGGCCACTTGGCTTGCATCATAGAGGTGCTCAAATAATTTAATATCTGAAGCGTAGTTGCAGGCTATAAGGAACTTCTTTGGCTTCTTGAAGAGAAGGTCTAAACCACCACTGAATCTCACAGCAGCACAGCCAACTCGTACATTATCCTCCAGAGCTAATAGCGCGGCTTCTGTAGTGACACTGAAATTGAGTCGAAATCAGAAAACGGAGAGCATCGATGAATTACTTTTATACAGTTGATAAAAATATGGTACTTACCCTGTCAGTATTGTACCGTATGGAAATGTGTTAATGGTGTCCGAATCCGTTCGATTAAACTCATCGCTCCACTTCTGGAAAGCCGTCGTGATTAGCGTAGAAGTATTCACCGCTTCACTCTCAGGAAGAACCTTGGCCACATTTTGTCCCGAAGTAGGAAAGTTCTCCGTGTTGCGGCAAGTATCGCGCAACGGAGAACAGTTACGCACCTTGTAGCGGGCTACGGTGGCAAGTTCATCGCTCCAACGCATGGTGGCCATGCGAGCGGCGGGACGATAGGATGTCAGGTTGCCGCTGGCCACTGTGTTGCGTATGCTATTGTGCAGCCGTAGAATGTTTTCAATATGCGGCTTCAAGTCCACGACTTCAGCATTCGGTGGACATGGAAAAGTGAAACGCTTGATGATTCAAAAAGAGGCGAAGAAATGAGAATTAATGCGGAGATTGGATTAATTAATTCAAATGACAATCTTAACAAACAACCGATAACTTCCATTTTGAAAGTTACGTAATAATATGTGTTCAGTATTCTTCAGTGCTATTCAGCATCCTCTCTAATCGTCCCCACCCTCTCCCTTCTAATATGTCGTGAAATCGTTAACGCGCCCGCAATTATGATATGAATCGGAATTCCTTAATCGTTGTGCGGGATTCTCATTTTGCACTTACCTTGGACTTCGAACATGCCACGTGTCTTGTCAAAAATGGACAAAGCGCTGGTTTGCAGTAATTTTGGGCCTCAACGATAGCCAGTGTCGCCAAACCCACAACAATTATAAGATTCCTCATGGTTCTTCACTCACGTATATCTCGACAAGAGCTACTCTGCGAAACGAAATGATATTTCGTTGGAATTTTTATCCCCTTATATAAGCAAGAATTGGCTGTTGGCCTAGATAAAGATTCTGTATGACGGCTCTGTAAACGTAAAATTTGAGGAAAAAACTAATGTTTACATAGCAATTATTTTCATTTCAAATTCCACGAAAATGTTTTACTGTTTTAAGCGCCACTAACGAAGACCTAGAAAACGATTCGGAAAGTTAAGAAAAATAAATTAGATAAGATAATCAGATATGATTTCTTATTCTGAACACTTTAAGATGTAGAGAAGTATCATATAAAATTATATAAACTACCTAAATTTTTTGGCGTAAAAAATATTCTTTTGTTTGTTCTTTGAAAAAAAAAAATATTTTTGAAGATCTTATCTGTTGTTTATTCAATATCAAACCACGAGGCTTTAGAAACTCATAAAAGTTAAAAGTTATAAAGTTTTACAGTGCAGTTTTAAGTCGAATAGTAACCTTAAATTTCACAGAATTAGTTACCACTTTCTCCTAAATTTTAAAGCGACAAAACTTACATGAGTTGCCAACTTAACAGAAAAAACCACTTGAGTCTTTAAATAGAATTGAATCCTTTTATGTTGACATGAAAGAGATTTTTCGCTTCTTCTCTCCATTCTTACAACAAGTCGTTACAACTGTATCTCAACTCGTTTGAAACAGAAGTTTTTCTTCAAGTAAACTGAACCAGCGACAATTTCCATTGCGTATGTTGTTAAAATCAAAAGTTTTTTAAAGAAAATCAAATAAACTCCAGAAGATCATAAAGCGCGCGAATGCCTTGTGAACGAACGAAAGAGGAAGCAATGCAAAGAAACAGTTTCTTTGTGAAGAAGTTTCTGGGGATTCCTTGTCCTTAACAGGCTACTTTTCAGCATTTATTGCACAATCAACAACAGAAAGAGAAAATCATCAGAAGATACGATACTTATTGCGAATTCTTGGCAGTGAATCAAAGAATTCAACATTCGCAATGTTGCGGTTTGGTATTGTAGAAATTTAAAGAAAGAACAAAAACAAAGGAAAAATGTAGAAGTCATAAAGTAAGTCTTATCTTTTTTAAAACAACATTTAAAACTAGTTCCCAATCCCAATACTTCGGAAAATTATGTCTTAAAAAGGTAATGGTATGATTTCCTCATATCCAGAAGAGTTTTTGTCGCGTCTCCTCACTGCTACCACATGCAGTAATGTTTCAATTATATAACTTGAGAATAACGTAAATAACTCGTCCTGCATACCACGACGAAGAAGGTACCATTCCGCTGTCCAATTAACTCAAGAAAATGCCTTATAAGTAAAAATTCCAGATAAATTCAATAAATTCTGAAGACCAACACGATATCGCTCAGGTGGTACGACTTGATAGGAACTCAAAACGCTGGAATCAAAACAAATTGGTATGTCAGTTCGAGGAACCAAAGATATCACCAGTCGCACATGAATCGCAAAACAAACGGCGGAGTCAAGAGGGATGGACAATTCATATACATAAAGATAAAGAGTTATCACCGGCTTGTAGTGTCGCCAGTGCGACGATATCAAGGAAAGGAAAACCACGTTATGCGGGTTGTGTGGCTATCTAACCAGAAGACAAAAGAAGGGAAACAAAACTCAGGTGATCCTCAAGCGGTCAATGAACTAGAATAAAACGAAGAAAGAAGAGCTGGAAATTTACGCAGAAAACTAAGAAAATACGAGATATATCAACTGGATTCTGTAGATACGGTATGCGCAACGCCTTGGAGAAACGAGCCTATTTGAGATGTATAAGGAAATATTTAGAATGAAGAAAGCAAGACCATTAGACGACCATGTTACCCTATTTTCGTGTATTATTTTCACTATTCTAAATAGATAATAATTTAATAGCAGTTAGAGTTTATATAGGTCCTCAAGGCTGAAATTTTATATATGAATTATAGATTTTTTCCCGTCTTCCCAGTTAAATGTCTCATTTCATCAAAATCTCGTTTATATTTATGCAGATCGCATTCCATAACCTTGCATTTTTTGATACCCACGCCCAGATCGATGCTAAATTCAACTTGGTTTAACTCATTCCATTTTAGCTTTTGTATATTAAAATTAATTAATAAGAAATCAATATACAAAAATACGAGTAGATAAAATAATTCTAAATAACGTCGACCAAGCGCACAAACCATACTCATGACTTGCACCATTCACTCCAGATTTTCGTTGTTGCAACATGCGGTGTCACCGAGAATGCCAACCAGCCTGTCAGCCCACGGGAACAAGAAAACAACTTTAATTTGGGCGAATAAAATTTAATTTTTTGTGGTTTTATGGTGCCAAGTATGTGTAACAAGTTGTCAGCGGCGTAGGTAGGATTTATTTCAGGGGGTGCAAGGAAGTTGGCAGAGAGTTGAAGTCGAATTTGATAATGAAGATCGGTAATCGAGATCAAAGACGGTTTTTCTAGTCGAGACCGAGGCAGCTTGTTTCCTTCGAGACGAGAACCGGGATTGAGAAAGTTGTTTTAAGTCGAGTATTGAGATCGATATAGCATTCTTCTCGTCTCGAATTTGAGGCGATCATCATGCAGCCGATACTAGGATCGAGATCTGCAGAGCAATTTTTACTCGAGGCAACAACCGAGATCAAGATCATTCAAATATCGAGAAATCTCGCTCTTACGCGCCACTAAAGACGGCTGCTTTTAGTCGAGGTAATAATTAAGGTCGATACAGTCTTTTTTAATCGAAATGCGAATGGAGATGAAGTACTTAAAGTCTGGAAAAACCTTGGTCACGTGTTAATCACCCGTGTTTGATCCATACAATTTAATATCAAAATTCAAAGTTCAAAAAAAGGATTTCTTTGTGTGGCGTGAAACTTTTATGGTTCAGTGTTTTCAGTTGGTTACTCTCTTTATTATTTATCTTTATATTACAAAAAACGACCATTTTCGAAGAACCCAAAAAACAATTGAACTCGTATCTCACTTTGGCAGCAACCAACCTGCATTTTAGGTGAACCTGCACCGACCTACTGCCACTCCGTCACTTTGCCGCTCGGTGCACTTTTCTGTTTCTGTCCTGGGCTGCCAATCGTCGTCATTCTTATTTATGCGTTGACACAAGCGCGCAAGTCGTTCGGTGCGCGCACGTGACACTGAGTACGAATTATTGCGCTCCGGTGTGCATTTGAGATTATTGTGAATTCATATGTTTGTCGGCGTCATTGTGCTTGACAGTCTGCTGCGGCTGACAACAGCCTACTGCTGAGGGAGCTGATTGCTGTAATGAAGACATTATTAGTTCGTCTAGACGTTCATTGAAAATTGTATTTTAATTTCAAGGAAAGTTACAGTGGGTTAAGCTGATCCCTGATGTCCCTTTTGGGAACACCCTTTGAGTGTAGTAATGATATTATATTATTCTCTAAACACATGTTTTACCCAGAGCATTATTTTTAACCAGTGGTTATTCTAACGGTGGCCACTTCAGAGCCTGAGCAACAAATTGAGGAATGAAATATCAGCAGCTCTTCTATCCCAGTCGAAAAACTCCAACTAGTTGCTATTATAACCAATTCAAGAGTTATTTGATAACGGTCATCTTTTTTTATTACGTAGTTTGTAATGCAGCTTTCTATCTGAGCTATTTTAATGACAGCCAGTTTGAGAGTTCGAATATCTGAGTTCTAAAGCAGTTTAATTAAGAAAAGCACATTATTATTTTTAAATAATAAAATTTTAAATAATCCTAATTGTCCGACATACTGTTATCAGTGCTGAATTTATATTTGAAAACGTATTTAATTCAAAAGAAACTAATTTTAAAGTAATGTTTTGAACTACTAAATTTTTCAAAAGGCTACACAAACCACAAAAACCAACTAGTCCCTCCACAATAACAATAAAAACAACGGGACAATGCAAGGACAATAGCCAAGTACAAGTACAAAATAAAGAAAAAAAAACTTTTTCAATCATTAAGGATTTCACAGAAGGGTTGAAAATGTGAGCTCAAAATTAAACCATAAATGCTCAAAAAAGAAAGAAAAAGAAATTATTAAATGTAAAAATAAATAAAACCCAAGCTTACAGTTCTTGAATACAAATTTTATATTGTAAGAATGTAGATTTTTTTCACAGAGTGTCATTAATTCCTTCGTTGAAGAGGGATGGGAAGAAGGAGAGAAGCGTTTAAGAAAGCGCCCGCATTTATAAATAAGCAAAAACGCAGGAATAAAGAAACAAAACATCCTCAAGAAGGAGTTCTCACAACTCTGCGGCTCCGAACTACAAAAGACCCAAAAGGTGGGGACGGGTAAAAAGCACAACCAGTGGTAGCTTGAAATGAGTTGCTGCGAGTAATACTTGCATATAATATGAGCAAATGAATGCGTCGCCATTTCTTTACCCTTTGTAGAAAATTAGAGCGTTTTTCATGGCGTGTGCAAGAGCAGATCATGAAAAGATGCTGCTGGAGCTGTAATGATTTCCTCTTAAAAGATAAGTTTCGTGGTTCGAAGAAAAGAAGAGCTGGAGGATGTGGTGAACACAGCCAGGGATACGGGCATTCATACATTATGAAATAAAAAGCCATATGTTTGGTGACAGAGGGGACACAAAATGGCTCTTAAGTGGTCGTGGCTCCCCTTTGTGATTCCGATTCTCCCAAAGAAGCGGCTAGAATTGCGGAGGAGTGAGGGATGACGGTGCACAAAATTACGTATTGTTGCAATGACTTAATTTTTAACCTTTGTATGGTTGCCCTGACCCTGCACTTTGCAGTTAAGTAATTTGAAGATGTCTTTCGAATTAACAAGTGGAAAAGGGATACTATTTTCTGAATCTTTTGTTCACAAATGGATTGTTAAAATGCCTGAGAGACTCCTAGACTTCACATGTTGCTCTATATGTAGTGCGGCAGTTTTCAGTACAACTGTTCTTCTACTCGTCACGCTGATTTTGCTGATTCCTCTCTGATTTTCACCTCTTTTCGACTTGAATCGTTTTCAAAAATCATTTTAGATTAGAATTTGTTTCGAAATTATATTTTGGAAATACATAAAAATAAGAGAAAATCTTTTTCTTTAATAAATTTAGTTACTTATATAAAAGAGAAAATCAATTGGTGAGCATGGAAAATATTTATAGTGAAAACAATAAATAAATGTAGAATGATAAACCTTAATTTTTGCGACCTCTTTAATATTCTGTCGCAATACATATCGAGCAACTTTTTCGTAATGTTAATACGAAGTTTATTTTAAAAAGAAATTTAATAGCAACTAATTTTTTTGGAAAATACAGCAGTCGAATTCAAAATGCGATTCATTTACTTCGAAGAAAATAAATTTAAAATTGTTTAACGTTTTTTACTCTAATTTTCATTACATTTTCTTACACAGAAATCAAGCAATTTAAGTAAAAACTGATGTTGTAGGATTTTTTGTTTGCTTTTATTTGAGCATTAAAATGGCTGCAATGAGGTTGGCTGCGGTTACATTAAAGTATCGCAGAAGGGGTTGTTAAGTAGGGTTGGTGTGTGTGTGAGCGCGTTGGGGAGCGGGAGAGGTTAAGTGAGGAAGAATTTTGAAGCCAATTTTCAGCCAGCCAGAAAGGTTTGGTGCTGCATGCTCGTGGAAACTCATAAATTAGTGGCAGCCCTCGGAGTATAAAAGCTCGATTGATGCTTTTACAGGGGGTGAAGGGGAGGGAGGGAGAGAGAGTGAGCGAATAGTAAAGGAGAGAGGAAAGGGCTTTAGCTGATGTTGTTGTTGATGTTGTTGCTGATGATGTTTGCAAACAACTGCAAAGAAACGCTTTAAATACTTTAATGAAATTTTGGAGATTCAGGAAAATTAATTTAAGTTTTTTTAACTTTTATTTTCAATAATTATCAATAATTTTGTTAGAAAAATAAAAATTCTATTTAAAATCATTGACACTGCTATACTCAAGAATTACACATCACTTTCCAGAATATTTCCCTAACAATAACAACAATAATTTTACGACTCCAACAGCAACAACAACAACAATAACAACAACCCTGTGTTAAAGCAACAAAGTAATCAATGATCCCTTATGATGTTTTCGGTTGATCCCACCGAGACACAGTTTTTAACAGTTGAATTGTTGCTCTCAACACATTCTTACACACACATGCAACGATGAACATGTCCATGCATGAACAAATGAAATGGTGGTCACTGTTTGGCTACCTTGACAGAGTCAACAGGGTTTGGAATTTAATAAACGTGAAGTAAAAAAAGAAAAAAAAAAACACAGTAAAATAAGGAGAACATTATTTTATTATTTGTTTAAGACGACAATTGTAATAATCTGCATAGTAAGCTTTAACTTTAAAGCAAAAAGTAAAATATATCCTCCTTAATTGCATTAAAGTCTAAACACTGAATTTCAGCTGCGACTTCTTACTCATTACTAACCCACATCCACCCAACATTCCCACTCTACAACAACAACTCAACAGCTCTTTACAGCTGTACCTCCCTATAAGGTGAGCCAACAGGGTTGCCAGACAGCTATAATTTTATTTACACAGCAACAATTCTGTTTACTCTTCCAGCCCGAGGGATTTTAATGCGATTTTGTGTGTTGATGAGGTCAGGTCAGTGGGCGGGAGGTGCAAATGGTTGTTGCAGGTCACTGAAGATGTTGATGAGCTACTGCAAATTTTTTTTCTTGTTACAGTTGATGGTATTTTTCCGGCTTTTCGTTGTTGTTGTCTCTCTTGCTCCTGTTATTTTACAGAAACTGTCGTCCATCAAGGTAGTAAAAAATGAGAACACAACAATTTGTTGGTGTTGCTTGGGGGCCGGAAGGGGTGTGGCACGTATACAGTTGCCACAGGTCGTCTCTTAAATCAGCGAAAGGGAAAAGAAAGTTCAGTGAATATTTTTTTTTAATTTAAAAAGGCTTTCAGCACGTTCGTAAATCCAATAGTTGAAACCTACACAGGTCAGCCCAATTATTCTTGTAGTGGGCATGTTGTACGCCCACAGCAAATGGTCATCCGTACCTAGTTGTGAACTTAGTTGATCTTTAATACATTTCACTTCGTTGGGCTTAAATTGAAAGCACCATTTTAAGTAAATTATTTTTTATATTATTAAAATAATTCATAATTTTAAATAAATTATTTCAAGTGTAGAGATTTGTGTTGCAGTGTTGGGTTTCCACAACTGGCTAAATTTTTGGATGTTATATCTACAAATAGTCGTGGTCCGCTTTTAATTGCTGCAGAGAAAAACGATATTGGAGAAAAAAATATCGTAACCGGCTTATCTTCAGCCCATAAAATATTCAAATTGTTCTTCTTGCACTCTTTTTTGCTACACGAAGTGGGAAATCCATAAATTTAATTTCGATTTCGTTTTTATAGCCATCGCCATCCTATCTTTGTGGCGGCTCTCTGTACCGCCCACTTGAATAGCCACAATTTTATAGACGTCATTTTCGCACCTTCAGTGATCGCCTATCAGTCGCCGTCCCACCTCTCCCAAGTGGCTCCCACTCCCATCACGTTATCTTTCGTCCGCGCTTCATGCGCTCTATAAACGCAGAATTTATTAATACCCGAACAATTTACTGCAATCAAAATATTTCTGGACCTACTCAGCTCAGCTTCAAGCGTCAGGCTTGTATGCCACGTATGGTTGTCTTTCTGCCTGTCTGTGTGTCCGTCCAAGCCACTGTCTTGTACTTGTACGACCGACAGTTTATCCATGTTTTCGCGCTTGTTAATTTGGTCTTAAGTCACTTTCAATTGTTTCCTCCCAAGTCTTTTATAAACCTCTCAACTCCATATTAACTTGGCTGCCGGCATTTTGGATTGTTTTGTTTTTGTTGCTGTGGTTTTTGTTGCTGTGGCTTTTGTTGTTCCTTCCCTACCTCCAAGCAGTCGCGGCGTTTGCATATCGTACAAAATTTCATAAAAGATTTTTGATAATGAAGCTGCCGCTTTTCCATGAAATTGCACATTATTAACTATGAAGCTACGCTGAAAGTCATATTATAAGTTTATTTTCTCGAGACCTTGGCAACCTTCTTCACTTCACCCTCATAAACTTCCTTTGCTCTCCGAGAGGTTCTTCATTAACACGGTGCTGCTGGGTTGGTGTTTACTGCAATAATTTATTTTTACTATTTTTATAACTTTTACTCCTCATTTATTATGAAATTTCAAACAGAGAAATATAAAATTTAATTTTACTACCCTAAATACATGCAAGAGATCTTTTGTACCTCTTATTTCCCCCCTTTTTTTTGCTCTTTACGCATTTCAAAGTTGTCCTCAATTTTAGCAAACTAAAAGTTTTATATAATAAATAAATGCAATTTTTTAACTCACTGTATAATTGGAACATCATGTTCCAGATTGCAAAGCCAGATCAAATAAATTTAAAATTTGCATGGATGAAGTTTGTTATAGCAAACAAAACATTTTAAATCAATTAACTTTCTGCATGTTGGCAATGCTGTGATACTCTGCAAGAGCTGATTTTAATTACGAATTCCTTGATTGGTGGTTGGATTCAGTTTGTTCAGTGTATACACTCACACTAGAGTTTCCCATGCCAGAAAGTTCATACTAGGGTATGTCCTTGGATAAATCTTTAGAAATATAAGGCAAAAAATACCAAAATATATACATATTTTCGCCATAGATTTTTTGTAATAATCCCAGACCTTGAGTTTCTATTCTCATATTTCGAAATTCTCGCAATTTCTGATAACTTTGGTAAAAATACACACCTGAATCCCGATCTGTGATTTTGTTTTTCTTTCCTTAAAATTATTTTTCTCTTTATTTTACCTTAAATTCTTTCATGCATGAAAATTTTAGTTTAATTTGCTGAGCATGGAAAATCAACTCTTACAATATTCTTGCACCCAATAGTGGTATCAGCTGACCTTTTTGTCATTCATGAATGCTTGACGCCCTGAGTGTAAAATTAATTTCACGAAGTGAAATGGGGGAAAATAAACTTCATTAAACTTGAAAAGATTAATGAAAAAAATCAACAAAAACAGGCACAAAAAATCGTGTGAAATCAATTTCTCTGGGGGAAAAAATGGGGAAAAAGTCGCCTGAGACAACGACCACAATAACAGCAGTAAAAACTGAAATAACATTTCAAACGCCTCGGGTTCATAAATTTGCAAATAAATCAAGTCATGCAAAACAACAAAACAGCCAAAAAAAACTTCAAACTGATCCTCAGCATGCCAAGAGCAAACGTGTAATGGAGATCGACACTGGAGAGAAGGTAGGAGAAAAGAAATAAAAATTTATCACTTAAGATGATCTTAATTTGTGAGGAAAACCTACTTTTTCACAGCTCAAATTCTGACTTGATGGATTTGAGTAACTAATGGTGGCGATCATGTTCGCGGTTGTAACCATTGTGAATATGATCGTGTTCATTGCAGTGATGTTTTTCTCGATGTTCAGATGGTCATCACATGCTGTGACGATGGTGTTGTAGTTGGTGATCGTGAGATGTTGAAAATTATGGTGTGATGTTGAAAATGATGGTGTGATGTTAAAAGTGATGGTGTAGATGTATGGGTGATCATGAGGATGGTGATCATGATCACAAGAAGCAAATGATCAGGAATATAATGTTTACAAGGTATGTGACGATCATAAAGTAGGAACATTCATCTCTCATTAGAACTGACTCAGTAATGCTGTTTGAGATATTTTAGTGATCTTCACAAGGACCATTGCGATCATAAACTAAAAAGTCATTAAGTTTTTTGAAGCTAGTGACTATAAGGAATGGGAATGATGATCATGCTGTGGATCGTATATCCTGTTCTACATGAATTCATCGTACTAAAACTAACGATCAGTTACATGCTGAAGTCAGTGATCATAATTGACTAAGTTAGTGGTTATGATTGGCGATCATTTCCCTTTCGAGCCTTTCAATGAGGAATACGAGTGATGATCACGTTGCATACTGCACGATCAGTTAAAGTTGGAGATAAGTAATGGTAGTGATGGTCTGACCACGTCATTTAAGTACCTGACGCATGCAAGTACCTGACGACGCATTTAAGTACCTCTCGCATGCCATCATGATCAGTTACCATCTAATAAATCAACATACAGATCGGTTGTGGAATATCTAAAGATCGTTCAACAGCACTTCACAAAGTTCATGTTTTCCGCTGTCATATTTGACAGCAAAACTAATGACTGCTCGTTTATCGAACAAAGTGTTTTTCTGACAGTTTGACGATGCTTTTCAACACGTTACGAGAAGTTTCTCCTCCCTCAAATTTCTTGTAACGAATGCGTTCCATTTTTTGAACACGATTTTTAGGTGAATGTTTGCTTAAATTTCCCTGATACTTTAAAATGAAGTATAATAATCTGTGAAATATTTTAAACCTTCTTTATAACAACATTATATGATCTCAAGTAATTTAAATTGTTTCTTAAATTTTTCTTTCGTTTTTTAATGCAAACAATTTTCTTTGTCGTTTCACGGATATTCTCCTGTTTATCGGATTTGCAAATTTTCTCAGTGCAACTGCTGCAACTTGTATGAATCCTGCAATAAGCTTTTCAAGCACGTATCTCATATCTGCATATATTGAGTACTCGTATGTATCGCATCGTATTCCATCCGTTTGAGTTTCATTTCTCTTGCCGCTCGGTCTTTTTTCAGCTGTGGGATAGAAATTCTCGAAATTCTTATCTTAAACTCATTAAGCATTCCAGTGGCAAACATCGACCATGATGACGATAACAACACTACTACAACTACAACAACAACAACAACGACAACAACAGTAACAACAACAATGACAGACAACAAGATACAGAGACTCCAGACCAATTCTTCGAAATGCTACCGTGTATGGAAGTCATAAAATGCATTCTTTTATCAAATTAGTCACTCTAGACATCTTATGATATTCGTATGCATTCGGAAAATTAAAAGATTTCATTGCTTTTGAATCGTTCAATATGCAATTTAAATTTTCTCATTACTGAAAGCTTTGCGACATCTGAAGAGAGACAGAAGAAGTCGTCTGAAAGCGCAATTAAATTAAAAAAATCGTCTAGATTTAAATAAAGGACTCGATTTGGAAAAGAGAAAAATACTGATTCGATCTCGGTTATCGTCGAGTGCGAGCTGCCATCTCGGCCATCGTCTCGACTGAAGAAGTTAACCCAATCTCGATTGTCGCCTTAAATCCGAGACAAGAAAATTAGGATTCTCCTGATCGCGATTATTCCGATTGCCCTTGAATCTAAAAAGTTGCCGTATTTGTTTTTAATAAAAACGTAAATGAATGAATTGCTTAACGAAATTAATTAATCGGAAAAAGTCAGCCTTTGCGAGTTTCTATTTTATCATATATAAATAAATTTAAGATTCTGTGCTACTCATATCAGTAGCAACAACAACAAGGATATCTATAAAATATTTGTTTCTCAAATTCTCTCATATTCCACATCCTGTGTTTGTTTTGCTTGTTGTGCTCGCTGCTTGCAATTCAATGACGACAACGATGACAACAACGACCTGATTTTTCGCTATTGATTTCAATTTGCATACGAAATTTTCTCCAAATTATTTTTTATATCGCTTCAGCACAAAATACAATACATTCGCTAATTCGGTCGCTACATTCGGTCAGATACATTTTCTTCACTGCTGCAGCTACGAGTAGCAAACCAAACGGCTGCGAATACATTTGTGGTTCGCTTAATTTCGCAATTTAAAACACACTGCAGAGATATCAGTGAGGATATCGGGATCGTTGTTCGTGTAGTTGTGCTGTAGCTTTACTACAGCCTACCGCAAAAATGGAGTTGATGTTCAAGTTGGCAAATTAATCTCGCTTCGTTGTTTTCGCGTTGGTCTTGCTGCTGCTGCTGCTGCTGTTGCTGCATTTCGTGCATTTTCGCCTTGGCTGCAGCGTGCATTTCGTAAATATCCTTGAAGCGTCGCTAATCGTCTGCATCCATCAGCAACCGATGCGAGTGTATTGAGAGCAACGTCAGCGTTCGAAAGATTCCTGCTTCTGCTTCTGCATCTCACACCGGTACACATGCATATGCAGGTGTGGGTGTCTATAATGGTGTGTGTGTGTTTGTGTGTGTGTGAAAGTACAAATGTTGCCACACTTTTTTTAACACTATTAAAAGTTTCCACAGTATTTTGGTAAGTTGGATATTAGTTTCCTCCGACTTTCTTTATTAAATTTTAAAGTGAAGAAAGCAGCCATAATTTTCGCACCACCTAAAACCTTGAAACCGAACTTTTCCTCCAACATCAGCTTTCTTTCTATTAAAATGAAGGTCTCAAATGCTTCCAAACTGCAATTAGTTAGTAAACCAAACAGTGCAAACCAATATCGCCTTCCGACGACAGCTGTATTTGTTGATTTTCTTCCGCTCGCTCGCCTCCCCCCGAAGTTTCCCTTGCAGTTTCCACAGCGGCTGATGCTGATGTTGATGCTGCTGTTGCATCGCAAATACAGTCGTCGTACCGCTGAGCGGAAGAGGGTGGTGGCTGCCGAGGGGTTAGAAGGGGTGAAGAGATCTAAACCCCTACGGCTTTAGGTCTTCGGCGGGAGTGTGTGATGCACATTTTGATAGCAGAGCGCAACGAAACGAACCGTCCACGAGCGCAACAGACGCGGCTGCACGTCGTCGTCTCCGCCGTCGATTTGGCTGCGAGTGCGACGGGGAGTGCAGCAAAAAACTTTTTATGCATACCAATGGATTTCCTCCATTACCAATTTGTAGTTTTTATATTTTTACTTTTTTTTTTTTGTTTTGTTCCCCTTCATTTGCGAATTTTATGTGTTTTAGAAAATGCACGATTTTGTAGGCTTTTTATTCGCCTTTTTCTCGTTGCAGATATTGTATCTCGGTATCCGTTAGAGCGGAACTTCTTACGGCGATAGTGTTTGCAAATTTGGTAGGCTGTGAATTTTTTTTTTCAGTTTTAGTTTTATTTTATTGCCTTTCGGCCGTTAGTTTTACTTTAACTACCTCGTGTCATGTATAAAGTTAGTTTAGAAAAAATGTGTTTTCCCTAAAAATAAAAGCGATTTCTTCTTTTGCACTTGAAATTTAGAAAAATTAAGTTAAATATTGCGATAAATTCAAATGAAAACTAAACGAAAATCCATTATAAATAAATCTATAGAATATATAAAATTAGAATAAATAAAATTAAAATAAATAAAATTAAAATAAATAAATTGGTTTATTTTCCATTTTTATTTCGTTGAGTTTATTGATTTTTCTCCGTGTTTTCTTTTACGCTTCTTTTTCTCCTTATTTCAACCAGCAAGGAATCAAATTATTCTCATCGCAATCAAGACAGTTTGTATTTTACGTTCGCTCATTTGCTGCAATTCTGCATCTGTAATCCAAATCCAGCTAAAGGCTTCGGCGTAAAACGAGCCATAAAATAAATGAAGGTTGCTCTGTGGGACAAGAAAGTGCACTCAAATGAATTCAAAAGTAAACACGAACTATCAGTTATCAGCGGATTAAATAAAACCAGTTGAACAAACGACTGGTCAGTAGTCGTCAACTAGTCAACGCACGCATCATGTAGCTGACCAGTGAGGAAGTCTATTAGTCAACCAATCGTAGTAACGAAGCTGCCATTCAAACCGGTCAATCAATGAAGCAGTAATCCGACTATCAGTCAACTAGTCACTGTCTCAAAAAACAACCAGTTAAGTAACCTATCGGTAAACCCGCAGCCAGCTAACCGTCATTTAAGTACTCCTGACCCGTAGCCACCTACTAACTTCACCTCTATCTCGCACCCGTGCTTCCTAATATCGTTGCAGCAGCACTTGGCTACCCTGCCCGGGCATTGCATTCTTATGGACGCCAAGTGTGCATCCATCCATCCATTCCAACATCTACTCATCTATTTATTCATCCAACACAATCCTGCAGATCCCTCGTTAGCTGATGCTGATGCTTCTGCTGTTGCTGTTCGTTCGCTTCGAGTTCCTCAAACTCGTACAACATGGCGAAAAAAAGAAGAAGGCAACGAGTTGTATCAACTTATAAATATTTATGAAAAACCAACCAACATTCAGCAAATTCAACCAGCGATCTGATAGTATTTGCTGTTGTTGTTGTTATTGTTGCTGTTGTTGTTGTTATTGTTGCTGTTGTTGTTGTTATTTTTAGCATCCCCTTCTTTAGCGCTGAAAAATGCAAAAACTGAACTCTTCTGACACTCGGTGACTCCCACTACACTAGTTTTGTGTCTGGTTTTGGTTTCTTGCTTCTTATTGCGCGTCTGCTGCTTGTTTCTGTTGAATTCAATTATTTTACGGTTGCGTAGAGAATGATTGGATATCACTGAAGGAAGTGAAGTCACTGAACGATGTTAAAAATATCGGAAAAAAGGTCGACAGTGTCGGAAGAAGGTCGAAAGTAGCTAAAGAAGGTTGAACCTTGAATGTTGGAAGCTCACAAGCTGCTGAGAGGTTTGAAGTCACAAGCCGCTGAGAGAGAGATTGAAGTTTCTTCCATAAAGAATGAATGGGTCGAGATCGCTGAGGATGATTGAAATCTCTGAGAGCGTTTGGAGTCACAAAGGATCGTCGTCCAAAGTCGTCGCTGAAAAAAGGCTAAAAACACTAAAAATGGTTCGCTGAGAATGATGTAAATCGATTAGAATGGCTTGAAGTCTTTGCGAAAGATTGAACTCGTTGAGAACAGGCCAAATTTTTAAAGTAAAGAAATGTTCTTTAAAAAGGAAAGTCACTGAGGAAGCTTTCAGTTCCCGAGAAGGGTTGGCGACCCTGAGGAAGCACTAAATTGCCAAATGAATAATTGAAGTCTCTCAGGAAGCCGCTAAGGAAGACTGGCATCACTGCGGTCGTTTAAAACCGCTAAAAGAGTGACAACAATTTCACTTTTCTCGGTGATAATAAATGATTATTAGTATTTCCTCTTCAGTTGACGAAAAAAGTGATAAGCAATTAAATCGTTCAATTCATAGTGACCAACTGAGAGACCAACCCATCACACTTCTCTCATTCCCCACCCCTTCCACCGTCCCCTCAACTTCGCGCGTGGGTTTCTCTAATCAAAGCTTTTCACATTACTTTCTCCCATAACCGCTATGCTGGCATGATATAAACTACAAAATTTCCATCATTTTCCGAAGGCGTAAAATTAAACTCAATACTTTGGTGTGTCATTAGTGTCAAATGAAATCGATGGCATTCATTAGATGGCCTCACCCTCTCACCAGCCGATTTCTCTCGCAGTCTCTCTCTCTCTGTCAGAGGTTGCGATCATGTGTCTGCGCTTCGCACCGTCATCACTGTAATTATAGGCTGCTTCATCATGATTATGATCGACAGCGCTGTCGTCGTTATTATCCTCACCGCTTCATCGAAGCATCCGTGTGATGCTGAATGAATGCATCTCGGTTTTGCATATCATGTTTTATCCGCTGCTCGTGTTGTTTACATATCGTGTCTCGTAGTTTTCTCAAACATGTTTACCATGTTGCTCAGCAATCGTAAATCGTACTGCCTGCCTTCTCTCTTCTTGTTGCTGCACTAATTTTTGCACTTTATAGTTACAGTTTTGCCGAGATAAAAATGCGCTAAGATTGCAAATATCGTGTGGTGGTTGCTACTACTTTCTCAACTTGTTGCTTGTTGTTTTTCTTGTTGCCATTATTGGTTTTATCACACAATATGCAAATTCATCCAGAAATCATAAATATTCATTCGTATTTGCAATATTTAGCAAGATAACTAAATACGTTGCAATTTCCTGTTACCAGGAAATCTTCCGTAAAGCAGAGAAAAAAGGAATTGAAAGATAATATAAAGTCGACTTCGATACGTAGACTAAAGTTAGTGGGAGTTGTAGGAAAAGTCATTAAAAAATATCGCATAAAATTTGTTAAAAATTAACTTTTTCTCAAGTCGTCACAAGTTTTCTTTTCTTTCGTTGCCTCCATTTAGTGTTGACTTTTCTTTTATATTTTCTTTGATTGGCGATTTGCCGTTCTTCTTCTCTCTCTCGCTTTGCCACCCTTCGAGTTCAGTTTAAATTAATTTTAAATAAACATTCTAGTTTCCTCCTCTCGCTGGAGCTGCTTCGTTCTACGAATTCTCTTCGTTAACAACTTAATGAATGCAAATAAATCTGCTGCAATTGCTACAGCTACATATATATTTTCTCTCCAGCCGACAGGTCGTCGTTGGTCTCTTCAGACCAACGGACTTCTGCAATAACTACTACGGAATTAATGAAGGACTTTGGATTCCGCTTATTTACTTACTTAAATTTTCCGAAATTCTGTAATAACTACTACGGAATCAATGAAGGACTTTGGATTCCGCTTATTTACTTACTTAAATTTTCGGAAATTTAATTTCTTTAATTATCTATTTCTGTTTGCAATGAGCCAATAAATATTCAGCCAACTAATTTCAGCAAAATTTCAACAACTTTCCAGACTACATAAAATTTAACGCTCATTTTACGGTACACACGGTGTCTTCAAATTACTTGGTACACAACTGTGGGGGCGTGGGGAAGGGAATGCCTCGGTTCTTGGTCTGGCTAACAGGCTCTGACCTCCCAGATCGCCGGAAAAACGCATCGGATGAGTAAACATTTAGTTCACATCCAGCACGTCTCTGCGGACATTTTCACCCATAATGTTTTTCTAACCTAGAGATAGATAAACAATTTATTGTGTTTGCTTGGAGTACAACGTCTCGCATACCCTGCGCACACCCCACCCTCCTTGTGAAGAGTAGGAAACAAACAGCCTCCTTGTGAAGGGTAGGAAATCTTCATTCTTAATGCTTCAGATACTCAGAGTGACGCCTCCTCGTTGGCTTACAACAGCGGCGTCGACCAGAAAATAAAGGAGATAACAGGCACCTCATCTTACAAAACATACACATCTACACATGCACAAACACAGATAAACGCGCCACCTCCTGAACGCTTGGATATCATTTCCGTTTCAGCAGACGCAAATTTGTGTTCAACTTAAATTTTCTTCCACGATGTTCTGTTGTATTTAGACGAAACTCTCTAAAAAGCTTTTCGCACTTGGATTAATGTTTGTTGTTGTTGTAGTTGTTGTTTCTGTTGTTGCTGTTGCTGTTGCTCTTGATGTAAAAGTTCCACTGAGTCTGCATTTGAATTGCATTTAATTTTAATTTTCTTCTC
Organism: Sicus ferrugineus; assembly: GCA_922984085.1. Taxonomy (NCBI): domain Eukaryota; kingdom Metazoa; phylum Arthropoda; class Insecta; order Diptera; family Conopidae; genus Sicus; species Sicus ferrugineus. Next base: position 10,253,620 of record OV277348.1, read on the forward strand.
TCATTGTGATTTTTATTGTATTTATTTTCCCTTAACTTAAATTACATTTTTCGTTCTTCCACCCACTCCATCCTCATATTATTTTGTTAGATTGTTGAATGTCTGTCTTTCATCGCGTCATCATCATCATCATCATCATCATCATCGTCGTCGTTGTCGTCTGCTTATCTTCCGTTTTAAGCAGTCAAAATAGGAAATCCGTCTTTCCTTCGATGGCGCTAAAAGTGCGAAAAAATGAAAAGAGTAAAAAGAGTTTTTCACTCATCCTTCACACATTCTTTTCGCATATAAAATTCTTTAAGAATTAGGATTCAAAAGCTCCGACGTGTCCAGAGTTTGTTCTCAAACCACAGAAAGCAAAAAATATCGCATTAGTTGTTGCATATAAATTAAAATGTTTACATATCTCTTGACTGTTGATGGTTTTAATGTCATTTAACGCTCGCGTGTTTGCACTGCTATGCAAAACAGTGAAATTAATCTAAAGCTTAAACGAGGAAACACGAATTAAACTAGAAACCGTCAATTGTTGAAATTGATTTGTAAATTTAATTTTCTTTGATTTATGACATATTTGAATATCAACTGAGACTCGACTTATGAAATGGAGACGAAATGTTTCCTTATTAACACTTATTTACTTTTCTTAAATATAGATAATTATCAATAAGCATGCACCGAAGTTGATTACCTACAATCGCAAAGTTGATTACCTACAATAATAAATATTTGTTAAAGTTAATAAGAAGCTTATTTTTCTCAAAATATCTCAAAATTCTAAACATTAAAAATTTGTGAGGGGAAACTCAGGGAAAAATAAGAAAGGTTTCATTGTTTACATAAGGGTTAATGAGCGGAGGAGGGTTAAGGTTAGAAAGCACATCATTTGTGGCTCTCATGGTCGAGCTACAAAAGCTTGTTGAAGTAGTTTTTTTTTATTACGTTTCCGATTGCTTTGGAACTTTTGCATACCACGGTAATACTTTTACTATTATTTTTATACACAAAAGTGCGCTTTAGATTTATCGCAGTGCTGTAAATAAAGGGTTTGTTTTTATTTTCTACCGAACGAATAACTAACTAAACTTTACTGAAGGTTATCAAAGTTCAAGTGATTTCTGTTTTTTCTTCAATTTGTTGGTTTATAATATTCGATTCTCTTCTCTGCAGATACTTGATAGTGTGAATGCAAATTTTTTAAGCCGATTTGCATGCTTGATATGCATCAGTGGATGCAACGTTAGTTGCACTTTCCCCTTCGCCGTACGCCCATAACTGCTCTGGTTACACTTTGAATTCTAAACTCTCGTTATGGGATTGAATGGCATCAGCTTCTGACATAAGCGTGTGTTGCCAACTCGCGTTATTAATTATAAACTGTTGGTATTGAAATCGTTGTCAGTCCTGGGCAGGTACGTGTTTCTTTCCCCCCTCTCCCCGTGTCCCTTGAAGGGAGCTAACTTAAAATTCTTAACTAACAAGTCGTGAGGTATTCCTCTGCATTGCCTTCATTTTGCCTGCAACTCGGGAGGAGCAACTAAGTGGCTTGTACGAGAATCCATACAATCCATACTCACTCGAGCACAGTGACTGACGTTTTATTGATAGCCAGTCAACTTTGTGCACGGTAACAGCAGGAGCAGCAACATCGTCAACATCAACAGCATTCATTGCGTGCATTCATTAAGCACTGACGCAGCATTAACTCAGGTTTCATTGCACTCAGTTGATTAATTGTGAGCATTTAATGTGTCGGTGAATGTGCGGTGCAGAGGTTTGAATAAATGATTTCTAACATTTTTAATGTCCTAGCGAGGGCACCGACAATTTTTCCTTGACATCTGCACAGTATTTTATCTAAGTTAAGCGGCAGTTTTTATGCTTCGCATCCTCTAAAATTAGCACGATTCGTAACTACTGAAAACTTATCCAGTCTTGTCTTGACTTTGCCTTTTTACTTTTTGTCTGATTGTCTTTACTTTTTAGCTCTCTGCATTGTCTAGATAATTTAATTTCAGATTTTTATGCGCATACAAGCTCGTCCTTTGTTCTGCCAACTTTTGTCTTTGGCCGTTATAGTGTGAGACTTTTGAATGGTTTTCTTCCTCTAACGTTAATATCAGTATAATAAATATTTCGCTTCCTTTGCAAAACTTTCGCTTCATTCATAATTGTTATCGCAAAATTTACAAATATTTACGCCTCACAAAATCTCTGCGTCAGAAAATTTTAATTAAAATTGAAGAAAGTAACGGTGTAGATTCACATTCATTTTTCCTGGAACGAAAATTTTTATTACAACTTGCAATAAAATAGATAAAATTCTGTTACTTCGAGCAAGCACCAGAAATCGAATTCCAGGAATACAATATCTTGTGAGTACATACAACTAATAAAAAATTGATATTGTATTAACTGCGTTTATACTCGTTTTCGAATCCAACGACTATCGATCATCGAGCACAACGAATGCAGTTTTATTTTCGGATCCGACGAGTATAACTATACCAATTTTAGGATTTAACAAATGCAGTCACGATTTTCGAAAAGAACAAGTGTAACAACATCGCTGTTCAGATACATTAAATACAGTATCGATTTTCGAGTACAGCAACTGGAATTGTATTTTCAATTACAACGAGAATGTCGGTTCTCCAAATAATATGAAATACAGTACGGATTTTCGAATATGATGATTTCAATATCATCAACTTGGAACTGAAACGAATACAATATAATTTTTAATAAGTGAATACAATATAACTTTAAAATACAATAATTAACACAGCTTTGTTTTCGAATGCAACGAATAAGACAACAACGAGTAAAACTACATCATTTTACGAATATAACGAATACAATTCCGAGTACAATAAATACAGTTACGATTTTTGCCGAGTGAACACAATTTTTTCTTTAAAGAAAGAATTTAAAAAGCTATTAAAAGGAAGAAAAAATCTACAATAGTTTTTTTTATAACTTTATAAAGCAACCTTATCTTTAGTGTTTAAAATCGGAGTAAAAAAGATCTGAATAAAGTGAACACTAAAGTCACTCATAAATCTCTTTTTCACCGATTCACTTTATCAGCCGATGACCTCGAGGTCATAAAATCAAGTGTGGGTGTTGTAAATGCAAGAGAGGAAGTTTCAAGTTAGAATTAAATAAACTGAAAACTCAGACATATGGGGGTTCTTGTTGCTACTGCAACTGCATTCAATCCATCAATCTTTTCATTGTAACGCCTGCAACTATCGACCCTTAACTCCGCTAAACTCCGCTTAAATGCTCTCTGAAAGCACATCAAACACACAATTAATCAACGCAATCCCACTCAATGCATTCAAATCTGCCAGCAGCAGATTTGAAAAGAGCAAACGGGTAAAGAGAGGCTTGAACTCCGACGTGGATAATCAGACTGCCAGCCATCAGTCAGTCAACATTCAGCAGTAATCAATCGACAATCGCTCGAGCGACGTTCGGAAGGTGAGGGAAGAAGAGGAACTCGAATCACTGAACTGTCGGCTCACATTCGATTGCACGCAGCATAATCTTTTTTTTCCCTTACAAATGCATAATGAAAAGATTGCAATATCCTTAATTTTAATGAATCTATTTTAAAAACTGATGTCACTGATGGAATAACGTGACTGGCAATCACTGGCAGTGAGTAGCTTGATGTGACAGGGAACGAGCATGAGCACGAACAGATGATGATGTCTGATGATGCAATGAAAGTGAGAAGGAAACTAGGGAAACGGACGCAGATTTGTGATGTGATGACCCGTAATCATGTTGACCTGCGTTGAAGTTTTTCTCTTTGCAAAAGTTTAAGATGAAGAAACGGATTGCAAGCAGATGAAATGTTAAGTTCGTTCACTTTAAAGCGATTTAACGTTTTAACTTATTTTTAACTCATTTCAAAATTATTAAACGTTAAAAATTTAAATACTTCCCTACAAATAGAAGGATGCTCTCCGTTAGAAGGTCCTTCTTCGAAGACCCGTATCAAGCACGAGTGTATGACGTTGCCTGCAGCATTAAAACAGCTGGAGGTGATACTTCTTCAAATCTCATTAAAGCCACGCTGTGCACTGCACCCTCCAGAAAGTCTTCTCTTTATTCTAGAAATAAAAGATGTTCTCCTCAGATGTTTTCTCTGGAGGATGTGGGATATGTTTTTTGTTGGTAGTGGCAAGGAGTTTCTTGTTCTTCATTTTTTAAACACATTAAAAAATATGTCTCCTGTTCCAATGAAGGGCCAACCTCCTGGCAAATATTTGCTTATGCGAAGGCATCATTATTCATTTATGAGACGAGGGCAAGCGCGTTAACCGATTGACTGACAGATTGTTGCACGTGCCAGGAGCGTAAAAGGTTAAGTGGGAGACTCTCTTAAGAGGGTCATGGTTTGTTTGACATTAAGGAAAACGTGAAAAACAAAAGGTTTAGTTGGGGCTGTTTGAGTCCAGTTTACATTTCTCCTTGAATGCTGCTTTTTTTCACTCTAAAGTGAAATAAATAAAGAAAGTTTTTAAAAGCTTTTCTTACAGAAAATTTCATTACAAATCTACTCACACTATCTTTCTGATACGATTCTCATTCCTTCTTCTCTTCTCTTTATTAGCTCTATCCTTTACCATCGAACCTCAAGATGTTGTTGTGCCCGAGGGTCATTCGGTGTTACTGCAGTGTGCCGGCATCGGTCAGCATCACAGCAAATCTTCCAAAATCGTACCCCACATACGATGGCGTGGACCGGATGGTCAGGATCTCGGCATTGTTGGGGATACTTTTCGAACGCAACTGAAAAATGGCTCGCTCTACATCAGCTCGGTGGAGGAGAACCGCGGCCTTACCGGCTCCTATCAGTGCCTTCTCAGTGTTGATGGCATTGGCTCGATTGTCAGTCGTTCGGCTATAGTTTCTATAGCACGTCTTCCCGATCTCAATCAGGATTTCATCGAAACCTACTTGTTGCCTGGTCAGACAGCTTACTTTCGCTGTATGATCGGCCAGATGCAGCCGGGCATCAAACATGTGGTACAGTGGATCAAAGATGATAGTCCACTATCGTTGGATAAGCTACGCATGATTGTACTACCGAATGGTGCTCTCGAGATTGATGAAGTGAGCTCAACAGATCGCGGGGTCTATCAGTGTAATGTGACCTCGACGGGTGTCTCACGCCTGAGTAGTAAGACGAATTTGAATATCAAAAAACCTTCGGAAGGTGGAGAGAATTCTGTAGCCCCCTCTTTCCTCGTGGGACCATCGCCGAAAACGGTACGTGAAGGTGACACCGTGACGTTGGATTGTGTGGCGAATGGCGTGCCAAAACCACAAATTAAATGGTTACGTAATGGTGAAGAGCTGGATTTTAAGTAAGTATTACGGCGGTCGTTATTAATTTCCGATTTCATTTAATGTTCAACTTCTTTATCAGTGATCTTGACTCCCGTTTTTCCATCATCGGGACCGGTTCACTGCAGATCTCTTCAGCCGAAGATACTGATTCCGGCAACTACCAGTGCCGTGCTAGCAATACAGTAGATTCTTTGGATGCTCAGGCTACCGTTCAGGTTCAGGTACCTCCCAAATTTATCCAAAGCCCTCGAGATCGATCTGCTCATGAAAAAGACGAGCTGGAATTGGATTGCTCCATACGCGGCAAACCGAAACCTATCATCCAATGGCTTAAGGACGGTGATGCAATTACTCCTAATGATTACATGCAAATGGTAGCCGGTCATAACCTACGTATACTGGGTCTGCTGCAATCCGATGCTGGCATGTTTCAATGTGTTGGCACCAATCCGGCGGGCAGTGTGCAGGCGGCTGCCCGTCTGAAGATTGTACAACCAGGTGAGTACAAAAAAGGCCAGATCTGACGGAAAGTAATATAGTAAGCGAATGTTCAGCTTTTCATATCGCATATGACATATATTAGCTTTTCATATAACATATATTAGCTTCTTATATTTGTTTCGCGATATAAGGCAATACACATTTTTTAGAGTTTCTCCGAAACCATTTAAAAACCTCCTAAAACCCTCTTCTAAGCATTTATACACAGCTGTGTGCTTTTTTGGGCTTTGATATTAAACGCTTGATTATTTTTATTTTTGTTTAAAAAGTATATTTAAATTTCGGTTTAAGTTTTAAAATAATTTTCTATATATTCTGTTATTATTATATCCATCTTCTCTGGTAATAAATGTTGTTTATGTAAATTTTTATTATATATGATACGAGTACTTTATATTAGGATAATTACTTGTGTATAAGTTTTTATAATAATTTCAATTTTAAATTTGATCTTAATAAATTTAAATTCAATCTTACCGAAAACTACATTGTTTTTTCAGTCGTAGATCTTTTTCCTGCAAGTAAAATCTAATATAATAGAAATAAAATTATCTGGAAAAACCTCAATTTAAAAACCTCTGTAATGGAAAGAGATTTTCACATCCTGATATGTTTTCCCCCTGTTGTAAAAGTATACAATATACGTTTTTAATGTATTTAGATATAAACGATTTTATTATATCGCTTCCTTTATTATTTTCTTAATATATTGTACTTAATTTTATTTAATTCCATTACGATTTTGTTTTAATACGTCTTTTCTTTCTTCCATTTCTTTGTTTTTCTTATTATATTCCTTCTACAATTCCATCCAATTATTTCCTGTCCGGTTAATTCCAATTTCTACCACTTTCTTTTATCCTGCCTTAACCTATCCTACTCCTCAATTCTTCATATCTTGCCATTCCATCTTTCATTTCTCCGAAAACCTAAATTTATTCCAAATTACCCTTTCACTCTTCTATTAACCAATATTGCCTAATTTTACCACTCAACTCATCAATGCTCATCATCACTCCTGTTCTATTGCACCGCTCAATTATATTCCATACTCTCCCACCACTACCATCTTACCTCAACACTTAACCCTTAACTGTCCCTTCATACTTTTCTACCATCCAAATCTACTCTAACCCACCGTTTAACCTTTCCATCAATCATCTGTTTCTATTATATTATCCGCGCAATGAATTCTTCCACTTCCGTGCTTATCTTTTTAACCCACCCCACCACTCTCCGTAACACATCCCATTGTATTCTATTTTATCACCAAACTTACACTCCTGTCGCACTTCGTCATTCGACTACCATTTTTATCTTATCCTATCTCACTACTAAATTTTCCCATTCTTCTGTTATCCAACTGTGTTGTTCCATTATTCCCACCTTACCTTCATCGTCCCAACATCACCATCACCATCCACATTTTCCCCCTTTCTTCACACCAACAAGGCAAATCAAAAAATCACCGCAGATCACAATCTCAAAATATGAAATTCCTACAAACGTCAGCCACTCCGACCAAACGACGGAAAAATGGTGGTATCTCATCCGGTGAGGTACGTACCAAAGCCGGTGACTCTAACACCAATTCTGACTCGTCCGAAACGACTCGCATACTCTCGAAGAGTGCCCTTGACAGTCTGCTCTCTCAAAGGGGCAACAAATTCAATACGATCACGAACGAACAACCACTAAACGATCATCAACTTGATCATGATTCGCAAGTGGCGTCAATAACTTCATCGGACGAGAGGGACCAGACTCACTTATCACTCGGGGAATTACCGACAAGTAGACACGATTACAATGACGGAAATGATGACGAAGACTATGACGATCTCAGTGCAAATCAGGAATTCATTGATGCCTACAAACATGGCGATGATCCGAATAAAATTTTAAATTCATGGAAGAATAAGAACAACAAATCTCCCTCTACAACCATCACCAACACCAACAATTCATTAGCTTCGTCACCCTACTCATCCTCAGATTTAGATGGCATAGAAGATGTTGGAGGTGGAAGCGGCGGCATTTCCATTAGTGCCAGCAATGGACTACTTGGCACCGGGCTGCTATCGCGTCTACCAGGACCACCACGAGACCTCGTGGCACAGATAGTGAAACCACGTTTCGTCACACTTAGTTGGATGGAACCTATGAAGAACCCCGTTGAAGTGGTCTCATACGCGGTCTTCTATAAAATGAATAACAGTGAACGGTGAGTAAATTTTAACAAAGTGGAGAGAATTGAGATAAATAAAATAAATTGAAAATAAATAAAAAAATAAACCCGCAGTGAACAAAAAATCGTCACCAAATCACATGATGATCAACAAGTCAGCATACAATCGCTCTTGCCTGGGAAAACTTATCAGTTTAGAGTGGTGGCCAATACAAATTTTGGTCCTGGTGAATCTTCAGAGGTAGTTACCATACCATCCTAGTATAACCTCACTATTTCCAATCCCTAACGTGCTTAAAATGAACTCCTTGTAGATTTTGGAAGTCAGTACCCAACCGGAAGAGAATATAGCCGGTCCACCACGAAATGTGGAAGGATATGCCCGTAACCATAAAGAAATCTACGTCAAATGGGATGAACCAACTGTAACGAATGGAGAAATACTTAAATATCGTATCTATTATTCTGAGGTAAAAAAAATTTTATTCTCACCCAGAAATCCCCCACTAAAAAGGTGTTAAAATAAAATCCATAGAACGATAGTGGCGCCGAAATGTATCATGACAGCACTAGTCACGATGCCATCCTTATGGAACTTCGTCCCTACACCGACTACACCATTTCAGTGGTACCCTTCAATAAAAACGGCATGGGTGACCCTTCCAACGAGATTAAAGTGAAGACTTTCTCCTCAACTCCTTCCGAACCACCAAACAATGTGACTCTTGAGGTGACCAGCTCTACTTCTCTAACAGTCCACTGGGAACCGCCTGCGGAGGAAGAACAAAATGGCCAAATAACGGGATACAAAATACGTTATCGTAAACTAAAGGATGCACCACAGGTGAAAAGTACGCCGGCGAATATACGTTACTTCGAGTTGAATGGATTGGACCGTCATTCAGAGTATCAGGTGAAAATCGCCGCTATGACGGTAAATGGGTCGGGTCCCTTTACCGAATGGTATCGCGTTATGACACTTGAAAATGATCTGGATGAGACGCAAGTGCCGGGGAAACCGGTATGGATCGTTATTCATCCAGGTGCTGAAAGTATTGCTTTACACTGGGGCCCTCCGCAACAGCATGAAATCAAAATACGCAGTTACGTTATCGGATGGGGTCGTGGCATCCCCGATGAGAATACTGTAGAGCTGAAAGAATCAGAACGCTATTATGTGCTAAAAGATTTGGAACCCAATACAGAGTATGTGGTGTCGCTAAGAGCGCGTAATATAAAGGGTAAGATTTTCACATGCGGAAAAACAGATCGATTATCTAAGTTTTCTGCTATCTTTAGGTGACGGTCCTCCGATTTACGACAACATTAAAACACGTGATGAGGAGCCGCTGGATATGCCGGTGCCGCTAGAGGTTCCCGTTGGTCTGCGTGCCATCACTATGTCGAGTTCCTCGATTGTCGTCTACTGGATCGATACAACGTTGAGCAAAAACCAACACGTCATGGATAATCGTCACTATATGGTGCGGTACGGCATCTCCAGTTCGAATCGTTATCGCTACCACAACACAACTGACCTCAACTGTATGATCAACGACCTGCGACCGAATACGCAGTACGAATTCGCCGTCAAAGTGGTAAAGGGACGGCGTGAGTCCGCGTGGTCCATGTCGGTGTTGAACAGCACATTCCAAAATGTACCCATTACACCTCCGCGAGAACTCACCGTACGGGCGGATGAACAAAATCCACAGAGTGTAATACTACAGTGGTTGCCGCCGAAACATAGTTTAGGTCCGATTACCGGTTATAATATCTACTATACAACAGATACCACGAAGCGTGATCGCGATTGGTCCATCGAGGCTTTTGTGGGAGAAGAAACGATGATGTTGCTACCCAACTTAAAACCGTCCACTACGTATTACTTTAAAGTGCAGGCGCGCATTAATAGGGGTAGCCCGGCGGCCCCGTTTTCTGCGCTAGTTGCACACACCACAGGCGCCGCTATGGCCATCGTGCAAGAGCCCAAAACCGTTGCGAAGAGTATAAACAATGAAATGATTCTGTACATGATTATCTCCGGGTCCCTACTAGCTTTGTTCGTAATTGTGGCGGTTGTTATTGTTATGTGTCGCAAGAAGCCGCAATCATTACCGGAACAAACTAAGAATTGGTGAGTTTTTGTTGAAGCGTTAAGTTTTTATTAAGAACAAGATTAAAACTCTGTGTTCTAAAGCATGTGAAATGTAATTATTGTGTACGAAAATTAAGTCAAGCGATGAGAAAAGTTTCCGTATTTGAAAATAAAATCCATGATTGGATTTGAAAGACACATTCTTGCGACGAATTAAAAGTTCAAATCAACGACTTCATCATTTTCCTCTTAATTACAGTTATCAAAAGACAGTTGGCGTACCCAAACCTCCTGATTTGTGGATACATCATGATCAAATGGAGCTTAAAAGTATTGATAAAGGCATACACCCCACAGCACCAGGTGAGATCGACTTGCGGAAGAATCGCGTTATATAGCATCCTTTATTCTACTTTTATGTTCTCCCTATCTGATTTTTTACTACTGGTTGCAAAATATACTTTACAAAATCCATAAATCTAATTTATTTTCTCTTCTTTTTCAAAGCCACAATTTGTAGTGATGCTGCTTCGAGTAGTGGTGCTCTAACACTGCCTCGATCTGTAGTGCATGAATACGATGTGGATACCCCAGTGCCACCACATGTAACCAATTCTCTGGACAAACGTTCCTACGTACCCGGTTATATGAGTGAGTATTTGGTTCTTTAATTCGCTCCTTCGTCATATTTTGTTATATCCATTTGCAGCCACTTCTATGAACTCCACAATGGAACGTCCTCAGTATCCACGGACACAGTATAACATTCCAAGTCGACCACATGTTAATGTCGACACGGGTCTCTCTCAGCAAAGTCTATCGCAGCCACAAAATAACTCATCACTGGCTCAGACACCAGAGCATCCGTATGGCTATGAGGGAAATTTCTGGTAAATTCGACTATTCGTAATATAGTAGATATGTAAAAAGAATATATAGGAGTTCACTTGTCCATTTCTCTATCCCTATCTCCTCACTCTCCTCTCTCTCTCTCTCTCTCTCTCTCCCTCTCTCTCCATCTTCCCATGTTGAACTGTGGTAGATTTTTGTTAAATTACTTAGATCTTCAAAAACTTCTATTTCTCCATAACTGCACAGTAGGTATTCGATAGCGAATATTTTAGTGCTCTGTTATAATACTTCGCAAAAAGCCTCAGATCCCTAGATTCTTTCTAATTATGAAGCAAGTATGCATATTTAAGACTTCATATATTTCTAATACTGAATCAAAAAGTTCCATAAATGTACATAAAGTGCAAGTATTGGTAATTTTGAATTCAAAAGCTTTCACAAATATATATAGAAACAACAATCATTCGTTACTTTGATTCCTAAGAGTCACAAATATGAAGGATTTGCCGTTATTCATAATTCGGGCTCATAAAGCCTATTTTAATGTGAAGAAAATATGAGCGCCACACTCTAGACTTCGAAAGGTATCATATTTCGGACTCAATTCGAAGTACACTCGCGGGAAAGGAAACGCACACATATTATGGTCTTAAAGAGGTTTTAGATTACGAAAACTTTAAATTGTGAGTCGAAAAGGAATCTCAAATCACTCAGTTCTACTGTCGAAACTACTCTACTCTTTCATCAGGTAGTTTTTCTCCAAAAAAATTCTTTTTTGAAAAACTCTTCAAACTTGAATTCGAACAAATAAAAATTTTCATTTCAATCGTTAGTCTGCTTTATCATAGAATACCGGAAATTTCAGGGCTTTAGTACGCGAAATAAGTAATCCATTGTAAACTTCAGTTTTAAAATTCGTAATTCACGTCCGTGTAAGATTTAAAACTAAATCATACTAAATGGCATCTCTTTGGGAAAGAATTTGTGAGCTCTTTTTAACGCTCGTTCAGCCGACACAGCGCAAGATACGGGTCACCTTCAGCCCGAGCACGTTACATCGAGAGCTGGTACGCCACATTAGACTAAAGGCTTCGCACAATCCATTCTTTAACTTTTTGGCCGAGTTGCGCTTGCATGCCAGAGAAGTCGAGGGCCTGCGTGTGGATGCGTTTACATTGTCCTATCGTGACACGGTGCGGTTGGCAAAAACAGGCGGACGCTTGTGGAATGCAATGTCCGATGAGCAGAAGAAACCATATCGTACAATAGCTCGGGAGCAAAGCAAACTAAAACGTTTGCAAAAGCGCAAGCAGAAGCTAGCAGAGCGCCGGCGTATGCAAAAGAGGGCACAGAGAAGGGGTTCGTCCTCGGCACTTTCATTGACTCCGGTTGTTAAGTGGAGCAATATACAAGCTGGCAGCTGTAATGGTGGCGGCGACGGCAGCATGTCACAACAACTAACTACATCGCATTCGCGCGACCATGTCGGCCTCCCTCAAAACTGAATTTTTCTTTGCATGTTATTGTAAAATGAAATAATATAATCAAATAAAAATTATAAATCGTGAAAAATATTGGTAAATTGTGTAGAATGTGACGTTTGAAGTCATTGAAGTCGCTTGACACACCTGGAATCCTGAAATGATTCAATTAGTTTACTAAATTTTTTCATTTGTCATTCAAAGCAAAGTCATTTAGATGTTATATTTCGCTTTAATGGTTAATTTACTGAAGGCGATCTTCATTTCATAAAGTTTTTTCCCCTTTTCTCTCACTTTTTCTCCCTCTCTCACCCGATGCATCTTAAATGATTTAATTAAAAAGTTAAATATAATAAATTCAAATTATTTACACAGCAACGCGGGATATCCAAACAGCGGTGCTAGCGGTGCTGGAGGCGGAAATTCAGGCGGTACAGCCAGCAATGGCGGTGTCTCCACCATTGAGAGCAACAAACGAGGGCATCCTCTGAAGAGTTTCAGTGTACCAGGTCCACCACCAACTGGATCATCGAACAAGCACAGTGAGTTATTTTGTTGTTGGAATGAAGTTAATTTGTTCTAATTTATTTCTTTCACCTCCCATAGCCCCCGCAGTTACCATTCGTCCACAAAATCAATCGCCCTATAAGAAGCCATCATTTTCCGTTGCCACACCGACGAATCGCTTACAGGGTGGCCCTTCGGTAGCGCATTCAACTGATGAAATTCAACGATTGGCGCCGAGTACCTCGACGGAGGAGTTGAATCAGGAGATGGCGAATCTGGAGGGTTTAATGAAGGATCTGAGTGCAATCACGGCCAATGAATTCGAATGTTAACACTAACAGGAACCAGGAACTGAAGTACAGCAACAACAACAGCGAGCGAAACCGATTCAGCAGCAACGTGAGCTACTTAAGCAGCCTTTTAAAACTGCCACCAGCCATATAATCGAGAAGGCAGTGAAACGTTTGACCACAACAACAAACACAACGAATTACATCGAAATAAATGACGAAATTTTGATAACGAAATTTTGAGTTGACATTCTGTTGTTGTTGTTGAGGTGAAGCTGAAGAAGTTTTTTGTAAATTATTTCCATTTTTACCAATTATTGTAATGTTTTCTACCATACAAAACTAAATTTTAATTACAACTAGGATAAAATAAGTTAGTTTTAAATTTACCTACTGCATTTGAGGCATTTGTGTAATTTTTCTACTCCATTATTTTTAACAAATTTTTGACTCCTTTTTGATGTCCATGCCACTTTACGCTTGAAAAGTAATTTTATTCTTAAACTATTAAACTGATTATCACAAAATTGTAACTCGCAATTTAGTATGTCGTACACAAATCGCAAAACATTTGTACATATTATCACATCAGTAAACATTTAGCGTTTAAGGTTTGATAAACCAAATTGAAATTAATGATTGCGACTTTATTCTGCTCGATTAAATCTTTGCTTACTTCTAATCTAAGCATTCTAAGACAGTTTAAATAAAACTTAATTGTTACTTGCAATTCTTAATCTTAAACAAGGAACGAAGAAAATAAAGTTGAAGACAACACTACCGAAAGCTATGAACTGCTGCCAACTGCCAGCGTGTTTCTAAATATAAGTAATCAAATAGTAATCGTAAGTAACCAAATAGTTTTCCATGTAAAGTTTTTGAACGACACAAAACATATTAAATTAAATAAATACAAAGCACAGAATATTTTAATAAAACTGAGAGAAAGACATATTAAATGGTTTCCTATTTTTCATAACTTTTTAATCTCGTTTTATTATTGCTTTTAATATATTTTTATATAAATTATATTTCAGTGCAAAACTATTTCTGAATGCATTTTTCAAACAAAATAAATTTGCTTAGTTAAAAAAGTTTCGGAACACGAAAATACCTCAACCTTTTCGTTACGATTAAAGGCGATTAAGGTAGATTTATTACCTGGAATAAAACACCGGTTATAGTAGAGTATATTTCATTATTTTAATGTTATTCCGTCTTTTGTTTATCAGTTATAATTTTTTACACCCAAACATTTTGCCATAAGTTGTCAGCTTTCTAGGATTCAGCCGTTTAAATCGAGAAATAAATATAAATATGTGTTATATGTTGCTTCTCAATAGTGTTCTAGAATATTGCATTAATTTTATTAAAAGCATTTTTCATGCATTTATTGACGTCTATAAGTACTATAAATGAACGATAACACACATTAAAATCGTAATAAAAATAGCAGTAAAACGATTATCAAAAAAAGGAATTTATAAATTAGATAAAAACGGATATTTATAAATTTAGATGAAAATATAACAATAAATAAATTGCTATATAAAGTAAATAAAAAATAATACAGTATACGGATACTTTAAAATTAAATTGAATTCCAATAAAATTTTTAAAATTTCACAAATCAATTAAACTATAAAAACTAATAAAACCGTGAAATATTAAAAGAAATACAATTTTTTCAACTAAAATAAAACGTTTTTACTGAAGAAAAATACATTTAGGTTTAATTTAATATGTTAAAAACTCTTTTAAAAATATAGATAAATCACTTAAAATAAGGACCAAATTGTATAAAATATTAGATGTGAACGCCATTTTCTAACAACAATCGAATGAAATATTTGTTCCAATAAAGAGTAAAGTTTTGATTTTGTAATTATTATTTAATAAATTAATTATGTTAATTCTCTTTGCTGGTGTTATTTTTCGACGATCGAATTAGACTTAATATTATTTATCTACGGCAAAAATAAACATTTATTAAACCCAAACCAAGATAAATGTAAAGAAATTCAAAATGAAATAAAATTACATTAATATTTCTAATTAATGCATTTTCATTTAAATTTAATAAATAATCGTGCTTGGAAGTTAGAGGAATAGAGTGAAATATTTAAATTTATTTTAGAATGCATTGTCACATACGCCAGAAATTTCTAAATTCACGGCGCTCATGATATAACGGCGATGCCGAATCAGGAAATCTAGGAACCCACAACTTTTGTGGTTCATATTTCCTATCCTTCAAAACACACGTTTTTAAATTAATCTTTATATATTGAAAATATTCCTTTTCAATTTTCCTTAGCTACTTAGAGCTTTCCCTAAAATTTCTAAAGTTATAAAAATATCGATAGTAGTTTAATAAAAAAATTTTATTGTATAGATGCCGATGCCAACATAAATGCAACACCAACTCCAAAATAATTCGCATTTATAAATTTAAGCTTTTACGGCCCTATCGTCTTCCTGGTATTTATAATGCAGTTCCATGCAGTCTACGTTCGATATGTTCTTCCAACCCTCAGGGGTGATGTGGTAGACTCGCACAATACCACCCGAATAGGCATCCCTGAAGGTGGCGTGATAGATGGCACGTTGGCCCAAGTCGTACGCCTCCTCATTAGTCAGATCCCACCTGTAGCCCGAATCCAGGACACCGAATGCATAAAGGGAACCACTACCAACCGAAAACACATTGCCAGCCGACCGTGAACCTTCCGAGTCAACATAGAAAAGCCCAGCACCACGCTTGTCAAACCCGGCCAGCATCATGCCCATACTGAGGCCCGTGCCTTTGTAGTCGTGAGCTATGTTTGCCATCATTTTGCTGGCCGAGGCCACCGAAATACGTTCCCTGCTCCGTAGTTCATGCAAACGACACTGCATAGAGAGCACGCGATCCCAGTAAACACAGTCAGCGGCACCTCCAGCCATGGTACCAAGCATATAGTCATTGATTTCCACAACTTTCTTCATGTTCTGCGAACCTATAAATTGGCCACCGGTGGCACGCGAGTCTACGGCAAGAATCACGCCACCCTTGAATTTGAATCCAAGCGTTGTGGTACCGTGATCGAAGTTAATTTTAACACCCTCTCGTGCCCCATCCACTAGGATTTTGTTCATATTCTCCACTGGCTAGCAAAAGGATTGCTGGTTAGCTTTTTAAAGGAATCTTGAAATTCTGCAACTCACGTTCTCGAATGGAGGTGCCAACAGGCAGTACGGGTTGACCATATTGCTGCAGTATTGCTGAATGTCACGTTCGAAATCTGCTGGGCCGTTGCGTCGCTCCTTGAAATAAGGCTCATTTGCGATGCCACAAATTTCAGCTAAAGCCATACTTATTCCTTATTCTTTGGCGAAATTATGGATTAAAGACAATTTATAGGCAGATACGACAAACGATGCCTTCTGCAGAAATAATTTACCTCTCGTCTTTTGCACAATGACAACTCAAAAATTTTGCCTTAAAGTTGGCGCTGATTGGTGAAAATTTGTGGTGTTTTTAGTGAGGTGAAATCAACAGCATTGCCAGCATAATATAATTTGTAAATTGTTAATTTTCGATTTGTTGGAAAAATTGAAATTTACGATATCATCGTACGTAAATTTGGTGGATAGAATATGAACACAAAATAACAAAAAATTTATTACATTTTAAGATAGTTATATTTTTCAAAAATATTAGTTATATTTAAGAAAAATAACTCATATTCCTTATAATCAGGTGCTGTGCTAAAAAATGATATATGATATGATTTTTTGACGCTGCGACGTTGATTCTGTGTTCCTTCCCTCTTCGAAGCCCTGACTATCGACGCCTTCCGTCGATGCTACGCCTTCCAGTATCCATAATTTAATAGGGCTCAAAGAATTAGAAAAAAAGGGACTGAATAACCATGGCAGTACTTTAGCTTTGGCGTAGCTTGCGGTATCTGACTCTTGCGCTCAGTTTGTTAAAATCATTCGTGGTGTGCAGTGTATCGAATGAATGAGAGAACAAAAAAGAAACAACGAAACGAATTAATAATAACAATAAAGAAGCATATAAGCGGTTACAACGAATGGGACAATTAAATTTTGGAGTGGATTTCTTTTCTGATATTTTCGTACTGAACTAAATATTACAGTGCGTGTAAAAAGTGAAATTGAAAGAAATTCCAGTTTATAATAAAATATTTGTTTTGTACAGAAGATAAAATTAACTGCAAACGAAACGAAGGAAAAAGAAAAGTTATATACGAAAAATAAGTGAAAACAATATATAATTAAATAATATTTAAAAACTTTTTGAATAACATAAAATATAAAAAAGAAAAATCCAGCAATGCGTTCATTAACCACGGCTTTGAGGCAGCCAAAACTGGTTACAACGACAGATTTAGTAAAGCAACGTAATTCGAATGAAAGTTATTTGGTTACACGGAAAAATTCCAGTGCAACAGCAACAGCTGCCACTGCAAGTTGTCCACACTTCTCAGATGCGGCACCAGCTGAGTGGAAGCATGCGTTGCCCTATAATGAAATACCTGGACCAAAGCCTATACCTATTTTGGGCAACACTTGGAGGTCAGTTAGAGTTTGAAGAAAAGGGAAATAAAATTAAAAACAAATTATTACTAATATAAATTAAACTAAATCTTGTAAAAAACTTGACTAATATATTCATGTAAGAAAACAGAAGATTTCAGCGACGACCTTTTTCTAGATACCTTGTAACCATCAGTCTTAATTTTTCTCTTCTTATTATTAAAAGTCATGTCAACCAAGAGCACATAAACAATGTTAAGCAGCTACCAAGTTATGTTTACTCATTATCACTGAGTAAATACCAGAGCTTTTGTTTAATTTTTCATCATAATTCTTGTTAGTTTAACATTGAAAAACACAAAGCAATTAATGAAAAAAAAGTACACGGGTTGGTTAGTTGAAAACTAATTATTTAACAAAACAAAATCCATGTAGATGATTATCTGTCGTTACTCTCATTTAAATTTCTATCTTATTTCATTAATAGAAAGAGTAAAACTGACATAAGACGAGTGAAATAAAAACACACTTAACCATGACCTAAAAGAGTTGCATTTTCTTACAATGTCCGACTTTATTGAAGACCATTAAGTGAATTAACTAAATTGATTTTGTATAAAAAAAAATTTGAGTTATTGTATGTGCGGAAGTAAAACTCAAAATGTTCAAATTTCGACTACATTAAACCGGTTTCAGTTTTTCATAAAATATCATTAACAATCTAACATAAATTAAAGATAAAGTAATTTTTTTATTAAATTCTTCCATCCGCTTCGTTTTTATTGTGCATTAATTTGCATCCGCCTGCAAAAACACAAAAGACTTAAGATGCGAACTTGATGAAGGCTGCGACTTCATGGCCTTTGCCAAGTTCGTTGCTGAAGTCTCTTGTTTCTCTTCCTCTAATATTATTGATCGTTATTGTTCGCGTGCACGCATTTTGCAAGAAAAGAAGAAGAAAAGCGAGTATAAGAGAGAAACAGGTTTTATTTTATTATAAAAAAAATAAATTAATTAAATTGTTAATATTAAATTAAATTTAATTTTGATAAAAATAAATCAATTCAATTGTTAACAGTACTTCATATTGTTGAGGACAAGTGAAAAAATCGCCAAGTAATTTTTGAATAAAGTTTTGAATTGCCAACTCTATTTAAAAAAAACTATTTCAAATTAGCATTATTAACACGAAATTAGTCTGTAGCTTTTCGTCGAATTTTCTTAACAAATTTCGCTTTCTATACTAATTGCGTTGTTAAATATTTCAAGGCCACCAGAGATAGCGATACCTATTTTGCACTCGTTAATCAGAAGTAGCAGTTGGCAGTTCCTGAAAATAAAACCCGGAAGCTGAGTTTTTAATCAAAATTTAAAATAAAGTTTATTCATAACGTACAATTAAATATAATGCGAGTATAAACACAGTAATACAGGTGTAGCTTGGGTGTGGAAACCTAAATTTCAACACTCTGTGAAAATCTCAATAAACTCTAAGCTTTAAAATTCTAGGTGAAGGCAAATATTTTTACTTTTGCATGTTATTTATTGTTATTTATTGAAGTCTCCATTTAAATTATTTACACGATGATGGCGATGAAGGCGATAATTTTCGAAAGCCAACAATTTTAAATAAGATGTTAATTTGCCGAATTAGCGGACCGTGTAAAGTTTTACACTGTGTTGAACTAAAAATGTACACGAATAAATAGATTACTGGTAAACTGAAAATAAGGGCAATAAAAACCTAACAAAACCTTAATTGAAAGTGATAAATCAATTTGTAATTGTTTTCGACGTTTTAAGCTATTTAAATTCTACTACCAATTTTTCTATTAAAATTCTCTTAGATCTAGGAAAAACATTACAATTGCAAGTTATCTTAGTCTATTTTTGGTAGTCACATTTTCTATTTCACAGACTGATGCCTATCATTGGGCAGTATACGATATCAGATGTTGCAAAGATTTCATCGCTCTTGCACGAGCGCTACGGACGGATTGTACGTTTCAGCGGCTTGATAGGACGACCGGACTTGCTTTTTATATACGATGCGGACGAAATTGAAAAGGTGAAAAAACAATTTATAGCTATAAGTATAAAAATAAAGAAAAAAATTATGAAACTGAAAAGTACCAAAACACATTTTTGGTTTAGAATATTTCAAGTTGCTAATTAGTTGACAAAGTTTCCTTGAATGCATTTGACAACAGTTTCAGTGATTTGCAAGCTTCAATTCAAAATCAAATGAGCACTCAAATAAAAAAGAAGAAGTAGAATTGCAGCCTATAAAATCAGATAAGAAGAAGAAGAAGAATGTTTGTAATGATTATGTATTACTGAATTTTATATTTGAATTGAAAGTTACAGCAATCATTTTTCTGTGCGACGTGATTAAAATGTTTAACAGTGAAACATGATACAGTGCATGAGGTAGTTAGATGACGTAAATTTCGAAATCACGATGTAACACAATAAAATTATAAAAGCAAACTATAAAGTAGAGTGAGGTTGATAACGAAATATTTTTCGATAATTCGGTTATTTCGGAAACTACAAATAAGTTGTTTAGCTCGAAAGTAAAAGAACTCAAATAGAATAAATATTATCTTAATCTTTCCTGCAGTGTTATCGAAATGAGGGTCCGACACCATTCCGTCCATCGATGCCCAGTTTGGTGAAGTACAAGAGCGTGGTACGCAAAGATTTCTTCGGCGACTTAGGCGGCGTTGTGGGCGTGTAAGTAGAAAGAATTGGATAACAAAGAAGTATCAATAATTAAAAACAATTTCTTACTTGTATCGTATTAGTCACGGTGAACCATGGCGTGCATTTCGTTCTCGTGTCCAAAAACCAGTGCTGCAGCTGAGTACAGTGCGTCGTTATCTGGAACCACTAGAAATGGTAACTAATGATTTTCTTCAACGCTGTGAAAGTCTGTTGGATGAAAACTCCGAGCTGCCTGAAGATTTCGATAATGAGATACACAAATGGTCACTAGAATGTAGGTTCCTTAATTTAGTATATAAAAGATATAGAAGGACAGTAAAGCGAAACAAATCACAAACTTTACTAAGGTATCGGACAAGTCGCATTGGATACGCGACTGGGCTGCCTTGCGTCGAATCTTTCGCCCGATTCGGAGCCTCAACAAATCATAAACGCTGCGAAATATGCTCTCAGAAATGTAGCCACACTGGAGCTGAAAGCGCCCTTTTGGCGTTATTTCCCCACACCATTATGGACACGTTATGTTAAGAATATGAATTTCTTCGTAGAGTAAGTTAAAAATCCAGCGGAATAGGATGAATTGTAAGCTAATATCAGCTCTTCTGTTCAGAGTTTGTATGAAATACATACAAAGCGCGACACAACGCCTTAAGGATCAAGGACCCAGGCAAGGTGGTGAGCCGTCCTTGCTGCAGAAGGTCATTATGTCTGAGAAAGATGAGAAGATTGCTACCATTATGGCGCTGGATTTGATTTTAGTCGGCATAGATACGGTATTATCGAAAATAGTATTTTGTTCTGAACACGACTTTAAACTTAATGAAAACATTTAGATTTCCATGGCTGTGTGCTCCATACTCTACCAACTGGCTACACGACCTAATGAGCAGCAAAAGGTTCACGAAGAACTGAAGCGCCTATTGCCAGATCCGGATACCCCACTCACGATACAGCTGCTCGATCAAATGCATTACTTGAAGGCATTCGTTCGAGAGGTTTTCCGCATGTACAGCACCGTGATAGGCAATGGTCGCACACTACAGGCGGACACAGTAATATGTGGCTATCGAGTGCCGAAGGGCGTAAGTATTAGATGTCTCGCACCTGTCTCGAATGAATGACATATATCTATCCTTCTACAGGTTCAAGCCGTATTTCCCACCATTGTTACTGGCAACATGGAGCAGTATGTCAGCGAAGCCTCCACGTTCAAACCAGAACGGTGGATTAAGGCCAGTCAGGGCGGTGTGGCGGGAAAACTACATCCGTTTGCTTCACTGCCATACGGTCACGGAGCTCGCATGTGTCTAGGCAGACGTTTTGCCGATTTGGAAATGCAAATCTTGTTGGCCAAGGTAAGCAGCTTCTAACAGATTGTTTTAGTTCTGTGGATTATTCAGCTTTTATTATATTTTTTTTAGTTCTTAATAATTTTACAGCTTTTTATTTGTATTTTTCTTTGTACCTTTTAAGCTTATCAGGAATTACAAGTTGGAATATAATCACGATCCTTTGAACTACGCGGTAACATTTATGTATGCGCCCGAAGGACCGCTGAGATTCAAGCTGACAAAAGTCTCATTAACATAAAATAATTTTAATATTGCACCACACAAACAACTGAGACGTTTATTAAAAACGAGAATTAACAAGTTTATTACACTTTCAATTAATTTTTATCACACACAGCCAATATATATCACATAGAACTCACAAAAGTTCTAATTTTTCTTCCTTTCAAGTTCTATTAGAGCAATTTTGAGCGTAAACTTCAGTTTTGAATCTATGAATTTCTGTTAAGTAACTGCATGGCATAGATATTTCGTAATTGAATACCTATAGGACAGTTCTTGAAATTCGCTGAAAAATTAAAAGATTTAGTACACAAGGTTTTGAATACCTGCCACGCAATTTTCATACATAACTCGGTAATTTTGTACGTCTCATCCATATCATCCACTTCATACACATCTGCGTCGAAGTTGATGTCGCCCTGTTGCAGCAAGATGTTATACAGCACAAAACAAGCACCTACAATATAGTGCACTTCTTTGGGCTCAAAATCGATTTTCTTATACTTGAGCAAACACGTGAATGTGGTCCTTAGAAGTTCGAAAGCACGCTTAATTGTTTCGTCGAAAGCCGACATATGCAGATTATTGAAGGCGAACTCATACTCCGATTCCGGAAATTCGTATGGAGGCATCAGAAACGTATCAACGGGGTAGGCGAAATCAGAAAGCAGCCAGGTAATCGACTCAACATCGCAATGTTTTTGCGACCAAGTTTCGGAAAGAGTATTTCGTAGATAAGAATTCGGGAAGCTGACGCAATCATTACTTGAACCGGGAAATACGCGAACCGACAGAAACATCAGATTTGAATCGCATACCTGAGTGGGAAAGTAATTTTAAATCTCCTTTACGGATAAAATGAAATTAAAATAAAATAAAAAAGAAAGATAAAATAAATAAATATAAAACCAGGGAAATTAAATAGAATAAGAAGTATTATTTTACCGCTTCTACATTGACGCTGTGGTATTTATGCCTGTTTAAGAATTTAGCCGCTTCTTTCCTTGGCTTTGTGATTGAGACATGTAAACAGTCAATACAGCCGAGAGTGTGATCGATTCCGAATTTATCTTCGAAACCATCTATTAGCCGACGCTGCTTCCTTATACTCTTGGGGAAAAATATATATTGCTTCAGCTGCAATATGTAACGCGCGACGTCCACAATGATATTTCTAACCGCGGAGTGGGATCTATTTAGTTTATGGAAGCCGCGGCAGTACAGGAGTTCCGGAGGCAGATTAAAGTCATATTCTCCGGTAGCAAAGTAATGAAAAGCAATTAGTAAACTACAAAGAGCACTACCGTGGGCATCAATTGGCATGCGTTGCGAGAGATCGTAGCCCATAATCTTCTGAACCAAGTTCACCGCCGTCCGCTGATTCATTTGGAAGTACCTGCGAAAATCGCTCTCGGGCAGTTGGAGAATTATTTCATAGTAGCTGGAGCGGGGTGTATTAGGAAGTGAAGTGTAAGTACAGAGATTACGATCTAGCTGATCGGCAAGCGCATCTTCTCGAATCTCAACTGTACTCGCGACATCATTGTATCTGGCGCTGTTACTCAAATCCCCATTTATGTCCACATCATTTATGTCCACATCCAGTTGCATTTGTTCGGAAGTCGAGGGAAAGTTATTATATATCTCACCATCAATGGCCATCAACTCTTGGGTAAATAACAAATCGAAAAATGAGGACATTTTATACTTTTTATATCCGTGTTCTGTTTTGCTTGGAAAAACTTGATGTTATTCGCACTTGAAAAAGATTAAAGTGGTCTAGATTATTTTTCCAGTTAAATATTTTATATCAGCCGTCGTTAGTGGTAATAATTGTAAAATTATATATTTTACGACAAAAGAGGGAAAATTTAAAAAGCAAATTAAAATGTTCAAATATTTTGACTATAAGCAGTGTTACCAACCAAAAAATAAAAAACTTCATTTTAATTGGGCGCTGCGGGAATTCTTTACATTGTTCAACGTTTATACAGTGAAGTAAAAAATTATTATTTCTTCTTGGGCATTCTTCTTAAAGACAATTGGAAGAACTAAACACAAAATCAGCTGTCAAAATTACACAGGCTCTTATGGGAAACGAGAAAAAAATTATATATCTGAGAACAATTGTCCGTAGATAAAGAGACAAATGTCTTCGGGTTAGATGTTTTTCTAATTTGACACACACAAGGTGCTCTTCTTCCTCTTTTGCTATTCCTTTGTTTACATTTCAACACAGGAATTGACGGCTATGACAGATTTTGTGGTTTGTTCGTGGGGCGTGATTATGTTATATACACTGAACAAACAACTAATAATTTTAATTCTTCAAAATAATTGCACCATGCTGATTACTTGAAATTTTAAGTACTATTAAAATTTTTTTAATTTTTAGCAGCCAAATCAAGAAAAGCTTTACGGCCATTTCGAAAAGTCCCAGACATTTCCCTAAATTAGGCAATTGATCTCATGGTCTTTATATTTTTAGTGGCGTTACAAAATAAATTATTTTCAATTTTTTAAATATATGAATTATAAGAAAATTATTCATATTAATTAAAAATATGAATGAATGTATGTATAATCTATATATATAAAAGAAAGTGTCCGAAGCGATGTAATCCCATAACTCGAGAGTGGCCGAACCGATTTTGATGATTTGTACTTTGATGGAAAGGTATTTTCTCAGTACGGGTTTTAAAAAAAAAAAAAAGAAAAAAAAAATCGAAAAAAAGGTCAAAAAATCATCATTTCAAAATGTGTTATTTTGACAACCAAGAGTGTTACGACAGGTTTTTTTCGATTTTTTAAAAAATTTTTTTTTCATTTTGTATTTATTTATTTTAAACAATTGAACTGTCAGATAGACACGCAAACTAACGCCATCTTTTCTCGATCAATGGAGAAGCCAATTTTGTTTCGTGTGTGGTGGCAGTGTCCACGTTGACTAAAAAATTGTTGACGTTGACGTTGTTGTCCATTTTACATGGACTTTACGTTTCGTTTTACCCCACTGAATTTTTGAATTCTTTGGATTTGCCTGGTGTTCCGCAACACATTTTACACCTTAAAGTTGGTTCAGTAGTGATTATGCTTCGAAATTTGCAACCTCCTAAATTGTGTAACGGAACGCGTTTGATTGTAAAGCAAATCATGAACAATATCATTTACGCAACAATTCTCAAAGGCAAGTTTAAAGGAGAACAAGTTCTCATTCCGCGTATTCCTTTGATACCGACAGACATGCCTTTCGAATTCAAACGCATTCAATTCCCGGTTCGTCTTGCGTTCGCCATGACAATCAACAAGGCTCAAGGCCAATCATTGGATGTTTGTGGTCTAAATTTGGAAAATGAATGTTTTTCACATGGCCAACTGTATGTAGCCTGTTCACGTGTTGGTAAGCCATCTGCTTTGTTTGTGTTGGCACCGGAACAAAAAACCAAAAATATTGTGTATCACAAAGTACTAGAATAAAGATGATTTTTTGGAAAGAAAATTTTTTATTTAAAAAATGCAATAGTTTCGTTGTATTTTTGGGTGGGACAAAGTCCGCCGGGGCTGCTAGTGTAACATACAATAACATTATACATATATTCATTTAAAAACTTGAGCAATTTTCCACAGGAATCCTTTTATTCTTTAGGAAACTGCTATAAAATTTAAAACATATTGAATCTCCAAAAATCATTATTTATTTTCGCTTCCATGCCTTATACCAATTTTTCACGAATTTTATATTTTCTTCTGCATCTTGCTTTGCCTCATTTTTCAGCTCGAACACAATTGATAACTTGTACATTTCTCGCGCCTCCTCCAAGATTGTACCAAATATTTCGCATTCTATGTTCGACTGCAGCTTCTTTTCGTTGTACCCTCTATTTTTCAGTCGGTCGTAAAGCACCGTATTCGAACACGTCACCACAAAGACGGCTTGAAACCATCGCTCTGGGAAGAAGCCACAACTGTGGTATTCCACAATATTACCGCCCTGTTGCATTAAAGGTTCCAAGTAATCCATT
Organism: Sicus ferrugineus; assembly: GCA_922984085.1. NCBI lineage: Eukaryota > Metazoa > Arthropoda > Insecta > Diptera > Conopidae > Sicus > Sicus ferrugineus. The sequence goes on from OV277348.1 coordinate 10,279,772, forward strand.
AGCTAAAAAAGCGGAAGCTATCCGAATTCAGATGTTTTTGAACTTTATTAGATATGAACCTTGTCCTCATCGAGCGTGTGGCACGCATATTCCTCATCATATTCTTCAAAGAAATTGTTTTCCTTTGCTATTTCAGAGCAGTCGAGCCAACGGAAGTTTAGCTGCTCCGCTAACCTTTCGCACAGATATGATTTGCCAGCACCGGGTGTACCTGCGTTGAATGAGAGATTCTTTATAGCTTATTTTTAAATTACTTGTGGCATACCAGCGATCATAATATTCGGCTTTGTATCAGTTGTCGCCATTTTCAGATATTTAGTAGTCAGTGGATATATTGTAATTACATGTATTTCTAGCTCAGCAAATACCAATTAGAAAAGACTTTAAAGCATGCCTGTTCCAAACAACACCTTTTCAAGCAGCGCAAAGTACGGAGTTGATATATATGAACTGCGGCGCAAATATCCGAGTTTTTTCGGCGACGTGATTATCATTCCTTGGACTTACATGCTTAAAAAGACTGATATTTTAACATCTGAAAGCATTTTGGAAGATTTACAATCAACATATTTTAAAAAAAATTATGGTTGTTGGCTTACATGAATTTTTCTTACATTACCCTTAGTCGTGTATCTTTCTTTTCACACTTTGGTTTACAAAATGTTCCATCGTAACGTTTAAAAAATGACCCTGAGGAAACGATCTGTAAAAAAATTTGCAGGTATGAGGATAAGATCTGTAAAAAATTTGCAACGTACTTTCATTTGACCGCTTAATATCACGCCGAAACCAGCAACCCTGTTTACTTGCGGAGAGAGAGAGAGAAAGAGAGAGAGAGAGAGAGAGAGAGAGTATTTATTCTCGTTACTCGTATACTATAGAGAGAGAGAGAGAGAGAGCGACATATTCTCTCATTTCTTTCTCAAATGAATTTCTGAGTGTTCCTAAAATTTCATCACATCAGTAATTTTTGTGAGAAACTCACCACATCAGACCCCAAATGACGAATGGTGTTTTTAACTTATACACCTCGACATTTGTCAGAACCTTGATTTTGAGATTTAGTTATATACTCAAAAGCAGTAAATGAGTTTATAAAATTTAAACACATTTATTTGTTTTAATTTATTTATGCACATACACAAATGAGGTATATTATATCGATTTTTTACACAGTTATTTACCGATACTCTGCATAACAATCAAACGCACTTCCGACTAATGCAGATTCACCTTCAATACGGGCAATATCTTTTCTCGGCTTTAGTTTTCGACAGCGCCATATGCTGTAATACTTTGATTGAACTTTTAAAGAAACGTTTTACTATACTTTGCATTTAAGCGAAATTTAATACATATCTTTTATTATGAAACTCCTAAGTAGAGGATATTAATTTTGATTTCAAGGAAAATAATTTTCTGAAATATTGTGCTAAATTGTAAAATGGAAGTAAGTTATAAACTTCTGTTTTTATTAATAATTCATTGAAAAATTCCAACAGTTTTTTATTCAACAACAAATCGGCATACCCAACGAATTGCAGAATTTCTACGCAGTTTTCAGTGAATTTATAATTAAATTTGAAGTTTTTTGCATAATTTTTTTAATTTCAAAACCATCCTATATTCCTTGGCTTAGAGAACAATTTATCACAGATTCACATTAACAAAAACAAATCCAATGCAGAAAATTTTTTCTACCCAGTTCACACTCCAAATGTACTCAATAGTTATCAGAAACTTTGATAACTCTGGAAAATTTAAACTAAAAACACAAAATTCGAAATGAATAGTTTATTAAAATTATATAAAGATAAGTAAATCAAATTTGGCAATGGAATATCTTAATTTTTAATTCACCTCATTCCATTGCCCGGTTGCAAACTGTGTACTTTTTGCGTACCCTTTGTAACACTGAAACTTAAGTAGTGTTGTCTGTGCGTTACGATTTATACTATAGTATTTTTTTTTAATTTAAACATTCACTAGTACGCATAAATATGACCAAATAATTAGTTATTATTTTTATTAAGCTATCCTTTTAATGCTAACATATAATACAATATATAATATGCACATATTATTAAGGACACTTTTTCGAATGTACACTTTTTCCAATTTCGTACTTTTATAATTTCTGCTTGGAAAAGTGAACGGAAATCCTCTACTGTGACGTCATAAAATATTCCACGAATTGTACTGTCACATTTGTAGCATTTCATTGCTAGCTTTTAATTCGTTCGGGCGTTCATTTGGCAATAAGCGGTTTGCAATTCTGTGGAATTTCATTATTTAAAAGTAGAAGAAGCTTGTTAGTGTCAATGTCTACCAAAACTAAAGAACAGCAAAAAGTGTACTGCTCGAAACTAAAAAAGACTTTATTAAAAAAATGTTCAAGGAAATACTCTGATATTTAAAATTAGGATACAAAGTTCTGCTGGCAAAAGCATAAGTATTCACTACCTTCAGTTAGTTTTGCTTGTGCGCCAGGTGTTGGACGGTGTTAATTGGAATTCGATTTTAAAAGAATACAAAATGCAACCACATTTTTTATTCTCTCATCATCACTAAACGTAACCTCAAAATCGAGATAACAGCAGCCAAAGCGTTATTGGGTCTTCCTCTCCGTCAAATTGTGTATGGCAAGGGGAACAAAAATAGTCATAGATGACGGGAAAGAAATAAAAAGGAATTTTCCCTGACTTCGATTCACGTACAAATTCTTGAAGTGGCTACGGACAGGCGCGTCAGCAAACCAGAAGCCAGCTATTGCCAGACAACAAAGGCAGCCTTGTTATTGACCCTTCCAAAGGAGCTAACAACAAGTTGTCACATTCTCCGACTGCGTCTCGGCATCATTCGTTCTTTGAACTCGAAATGGAACAGAAACACAACTCGTCATTGGTGGCAGCAAGGCCACAGGTAGGGAACCAGCAATGCAAGGAGCTACAGGATCGTGACCATGTACAACTAGGATCGTCCAAGGCAGATGTGTCGATATCAACCTTGCCGAACCCTAAACAATCTTTGAAACTGACTAAAATGGCTGCGTCAAATCAAAAGCGGGTCTACAAAATCGTCCTCACTGGTGGTAAGTTATGGGGAAAAGTTTCGTTTTAAAAATACTGTAATCTAAAGTTCCCACTAAATGCGTTCCAGTGTTTTCTATAGCTGTACCCTATTTACCTGTTTTTCCTTCACTTCCCTTTTTCATAGCCACGGGCAAAGTGTTTTGGCTACATTTTGTCAATAACAGATTTTACACGATGTCAAGGTCGTTGGGTGTGTGGTTGATTTTGCCACAGCCATTCGAGTACACACATATATTCAATAATATACACATCACATCCCCCATTCGTATATATTGCTTTAACTTTATTTTTACTTTTATAACGATGATTTTTTTATCTTATATAAAAAAGTTTATCAAGTGTATATAAAAATTCTGCTGGCTAGTTACTTAACTAGTTACTTATTAAGGGAATTATTGCACTCAAAACTGGTTTAAGGTACTCGTAAAACTAAATATAATTGCATTAACACTGGAAATGAAGAAAATCATTCCTAGATATTTTGTAATTCTAAATTATCCTCTTTATGTGTTAAATCCTATTTTTTATAAAAATTATTATTTATCCTTTTTTTACATTTATTAAATTTGTTTCGTTTGTTCGTTTTGCTAGTTTTGTTTTCCTCTGTAGAAAACCCTTACTTTTGATCACTGGTCTTAATTTATAATCATGGTATTAGTTTTTAATAAAATCAAGGCACAGAATATAAAAGGAATTTATTGAATAAAACGGTGACCTGGATATCAGCTTTGATACTTCTTTCATTCGAACTCTGCAATTGAAAACAAGATAAAGAGCGGTATTATTAAGGTCCTATTTAGCTAAAGGATATGATTTAAAATATATAGTTTTTTCGAGTAATTTGTAAACTGTAAACCTATTAGTTCTTGTACTTATTGCTTCAACTCAATAAGAAGTCGTCAAATTCTAAATTTTTTTGTTAGAGGAAACATGAAATTCCCTTGTATCTTTCAAATTTCTGTTTGAAAATATCTTAGTACTCCTTGCATATGAGAGGGAATATAACTTTTCTGACAAACTGTATATGTATATGTCAAGCTATTATCAGTAATTATTGCTCTTCGCTTGTGCCATCCTTGAACCGAGTGAGGCAAAGTTCTTCTGACAAAGTTCTTCTGTTTTTGGAGCTTTTTTCGCTCAGACATGAGTTCCTTATATGTCTAAATATGGACTCGACTTACTTAAGTTAGATTTAAATTTTTGGTAATATTTATTGAACAATTTGAATTTATAAGTCAGTGTTATTTTGATGTGCTTGTTTGCATTTTTTCCTACTTTTCTTTTTAAAAGCTTATTTAAGGTTCATAGCGGTCAAAATAAACGGAGAATTAATCACATGTCTGCTTGTAAACTGATAAGATTTCATTATTGAAGCGTGAAGAGCGCGCGTGCCCATTTCCATCACCTGACTACATTGTAGATAATTAATCATTTACTTTATTTAATTTTTTTGAATAATTTTACAGCAAACAAAAGTAAAATAATTTATATAGCTCACCTTTCTTCAAAATGCTAGCGAACGAAGAAATATGTAAAGGAAACGTAACCTCAAAACTAAATTATATCAGAATTTTTTATTGGTAGAATGCAAAAAATTAATTATTATATTTACATAAGGTTTAAAATTATTACTTTTATTGCGCTTCCCTACACGATAACAAATCCTATGCTAACAACAAATGTAGAATAATCTTTACTACTTTGCCATAAGTCACATTAAATTCAGATGCTTAATTTTATACATTTTCTCACGCGATGTTAATTCATGACATTTTATTTTATAACCTAATGGCGGAAAAACTTTTCTCGAAATGAAAAACGTAATGATAATAACTGGTTCAGGAATCAGTGCAGCATAGATTTGATTACGGAACGAAGTAAATGCAAGCCAAATAAATAAGGTTTTTGCATAACGTGGAAACTGGTTGTCGCTGAATTGAAATTTATACATATATTTTATACCAAAGTCGGGCAGCGTGTTAGTAGGTCGGTAGAGTAAGAGAAAGAATTTATTTAATAAGCTTATAATGTAGCAATAATAATTATAATGTAGCAAAAAATTTCAATAAGTATTTACTACAATATTATAAAATACAAGCTACTTTTAACGTGCCACCTATAAATTAATTGTAAATTGTATAAATACAGAATGCAACTGAAGAGACTTGTGTTACTGTATAAAGTCTGCATTTTATTTCGCAATTATGTCGTAATCTTATTGATTCGATTTAAGAAACGCAGAGAAATTCATAATAAAGTCAAGCAATGCAAATAGAGTCGCATGGCTTTGATATTTACTAGACGCGGCGACCTCAATAATATAATCATTGAATTGTTTGATAGATAAGAGAATCTCTATACACAGTGCATAGTGGTGACAGGCAATGTAGCTTTATAAACATATTCTAAAAGACAGAAATAAAGTGGAATATTAAAGACAAACAGAGTTTTCTCTCAATATTCTACAGGATTTGTGTTTTAAATGCAATCATTTACAAACCAACTCATTCATTTACAAATTAAATTTATCCTTTCACAAATTAAAGTAGCCTTTAATAAAAAAATCCCTTCGCATGGCAATAAAGTCTGGCAGTGCTTGGAGTTAACAGAAGGTTTAATTGATTTCAATTACGAAACATTGAGTAATCGATCGAGAATTCCTCTGTGACTTCCTAGTGTATCTTAAATTGAATTGTTTACTTCACAGCTCTGTTGTTGCTGTTTGTTTGTTGACATTCATTATATTTGTTGTAGTTTTATATTTTTATCTCTCCTCAGTTTTAAAATTTACATTTTACATTTATTTACTTTTTGTATTTATTATTCAACCAAGGTCGTAATTATAAGCGATTGAAAAAATCCGGTGTTCTTTTGTAGTTATTGGGAATTTTAATTACGTCTCGAAAATCTATGAAATTTTAGAGTTAAACTGATTTTTCTAATTCTTGCTTATTCAAAAGCAAAAAAAAATGCGATAAAATTTGATTTACAAAAGTTTAACTGAAAAAGAACATAAATAACTCTTGAATTTCATTGATCACATTTGATACAAAATATTATGTATTTGTGTATTAATTATTGTTAATGGGAGTTGTTATTCATCTTATCCTTTCAGGTCCCTGTGGCGGTAAGACAACCGGGCAATCTCGTCTTTGTACGTTCTTCGAAAATCTTGGCTGGAAGGTACGTTCAAATTGAGAAAAATATCTTTTTGTTAGGGTTTCTAAAGCGGATAATATTATTTCAGTAAAATTAAGTAAACTCAGTAAAGAGGAAACAAAACTATTGTTTTCAAGTCCCTTTGAAGTCTTGAAATCCCCTTAATTTCCCGCAGGTTTTTCCGAGTTAAATCTTATTTTTCTGACTTCTACGTAAACGTCTTAAGAACTTTGATTAGACAGAATAAAAATTGGTACAGCAACGCATGAACTTTTATTTAAATCAACATAATTCATTCATTCTCACTAATTTTAATTTTAAATTCAATAATTTCTGCTCAACTCTCACGTGCTCAAGACTTTCTCAGGCTTCTTCCTAGTTTTGTTTACTCTTTGCAACTCAAAGAATTCGTATTGAGACTGACGTGTGACATTTATCACGACTTTGTTTTGTTTCAAATATTATTTTTCATCATTTAATGCAAACGTCTTTAGATTTAGTTACACTCTAAAATATGCGTAATAGTAAATTTTGATTTACGGAACATCCTATTGGTCTCATCAAACTCATACTGTATACTTATATTAAATTTTATTATATGACCTTAAAAAATAGAAACGTTTTCCAACAAAATAACCATTTCAAATGGCCCACAACACAAAAATGAGCATTTCTCGTTTATATCAATATTTTCAGGTATTCCGTGTGCCTGAAACGGCTACAGTACTTCTCAGGTAAATGCCTAAAAAAGTTAATTTTAATTAAATGAAATTGCTGGCATAAATATTTCACAAATATTAAAATAATTATATAATAAAAATGCAAAGCACATTCATAGTTATGTAACTTTCTCGTTTCCAACTTCCTTTAATTATTTTCAAATGAATTTACATGTGAAATCTCACTTCTAAACAATAAAATTACCGTGTTAAATCGTACAGTATAACAGAATCCAACACAGTTGACAGTTTTCTAAATAATTGCTTGAATTGTGTATGAGAATTTCAACTTGAATTTTGTTCACTTTGCTTTTGATGAAACTTACGATGTGTGATTCGTACTATGCTATATTTATTCTCTCTGCTTTATCTTTCGTTTTTCTCATATAGCGGCGGCGTCAAATTCTCGGATCTCACGGAAAAAGAAGGTAATTTTCTAACATACTCGCACTAGTGGTTAATCATCAGATAAACATACATACTAAATGATATATAACAACTCTTCAAACGTGCATGACACATGATATATCATAACTTCTGCTGAATTGTGTCAGATTATTTACAGCTATAAGCGGCTGTTTTATAATTCCAGCGTTTGTAATACAAAAGCTTACAAGGTGACAAAAAATGTTGAAGGAAGCAAAACAGATATCGGTTAGGAGTTTACTTGTGACTTTAATTTGTTAGTAAATTTCTGTTTTCTACTGCGAGCATAAAGATTCTCGTAAATATTTACATTGGTTTCCGCTTTGTCAAGACGAATATCATCAGGAATTTGTGTATTTTAAGAATTAAAAAACATTGAATCCCATATTATTTAGATGAAATTAAAATTAAATGAAATGAATTTTCACTCTAGAATTCAGGCGTGAGCCGCACAATCTTAAACAAGTTTTTCCCTGCGATATTTCTAGCTGTAGTTTTCACACTTGCCTTCATATGTATTGTTGGCTTTGTACTCGTACTTTGTACTTGTACTAAATTTGTAATGTTTTTTTTGTTAGTATTCTTTCTTAGAGAAAACCCAAGTGGAATTTATCGTTGAGAAAAATTTTTAATTTTTCTGGTATATCTTGGCTGTCTGGTATATCTTGGATGTCAGCCTATTGTTAGTCAGTCTACCTTGTACTTCAATGTCATTTACTCTCATTTCAAAATGCTTCTTAAATTAATATTTTATACCTTTCAAGTTAAACTTTTTCTGGTTTACATTTCCTGTTTAATTCCACTTTTGGTTCGCCTTATTGACCTTAAATTATTGCGTGTCAATGGCCATTAGTCCTTCTTCATGTTTATAATTTCTTTCTTGCAGTTTTGTGTTTGCGACTTGTATCTGTTTCTCACGGAATACGTCGTTTAGACTTATCCAAGCACCAAGAAAAACAAATTTCCTGTAATTATTCTGTAATTATTTTACAGTTTAGTATCGTGGCGAACTATTTCTGTTAATCGTTAAGATACGAGTTAACTTTTCAAGATAGATATTGTATCATTCTACAAACAATTTTGTGTGTTTCTATGACTAGACATTTGTTTGGTTTCCACTAGTAATAATTTATGACAAAAACTATTTCCTTCCATAAAACCATCATAAAGAGATAGCTTATTACTTGTCGTAACTATGACACTATGGCATATTTCAAACTATTTATACAGTAAACAACAAATTATGTCATAAATATTACCATAATTATGGATTGTCAAGACGTAAGTAATATTCAGCATATGAAAAAATGACAAGTTGTAACTCGACGTTAGACTTTTTTAACAAGAAATAGATTTTATCATCATTTATAACCAGTGGAGAAAGGCGGTCAAAAATAACTCTTTTTATCTGATAAACTTTTGGAGTAGACGATAGCATTTTCAAATATTTGTTTCCTTTACAACACTCAATAAACACAGAATTTTAAAAACACACAAAAGAAAAACATACAACTTTATAGAACAGACGTAAATGAAAAACAGAACATACAAGTGATGAAGAAAAGGTTTCGTAGTAAAGAAAGTGGAAATAAATGTGTGGCAAGCAAAATAAACAACTTGTATCTAATTCTGACGCTGACATGTATTACAGTCATTCTTCGAAAATAACGTTGTGAAATAAAATGCTCGTTATAATGTGTAGGTTGATTAATTTAACTGCTTCGTAGGTAATTTTTAATCTACATATATTTTCCTTTCCTTAGAAGTTGAGTTATCAATTTATACGTATGTACATTTTTTAAAATAAACAAGGAATAACAATATCATATAACAGCAAAATGTGGCTTGCTACATTTTACCACAAGCTACAGGGAAAATACGAAGTAATTGATGTCTCTTTGTTACTCGATGAAATACTCGTGTATAACTCAGATATTTATATACTACAGCAGGTGTGGCTATCAGTGTTTGTCTTCGTGGCTGAAATTTGTGCAAATTGTATAGCAGATAATAAATCAAATAATATTAAGAGGAATTTTGTCTAAAGAAAAGAATATTGTGCCTTGTATATATTTTTAGAAATTGTTCGGAAATCTACAGTCCATATTTGTTTCTACATACGCTTTTCCTTTTCTCGATTTACTTTTATACAATATGTGTTTTTTATTTCATTTATTTTTTGTGTATTATGAATTACTTGCTTCTGTACAGTCTACAAACTCTTCGTATCGTATATATATATATATATTATACATTATTTAGCCCCTCCGACTCCAACTACATTCAAATACAAGAATCTTCCATTCGCTGCTCTGCACAGTCTAATAGATTTGACCGCCTCCTGTCCACGCTGCTTGGCCGCGGCTGCATCCAGGCCAAATGGCAGCGAAGGTGAGTGCGTAACCAAAAACTCAAGTTGTTAAAATGTTTTTCCTGCTGTGTGTATATTGTAAAACTTACTTCTCTCTATTAACAGAAAATGAAATTCTCTCATCTTTCCATTGACATTGACATTGAACATTGACATTCGAAAATCAGATGCTTACCGACAGCGAATTGTATGTAATCTGTAATCAATATTCTCAATTCGTTATAAATAGCAGTTTTTACCATTCTTATCATAAATATTGCGGAATCTATTTATTATTAAAACTTCTTTAGACTCTCTCCAATACAATACCCGAATTTATGTCATGGGTAAATTTTTCCTTTCATTTATTTACCTTTTAAAGAAGTGTCAAGGATAAGACAATCAAAAGAGTCAAATATTTTCGCAATTGTTGCGTTCAGTGAATTGTTATTGAAGTATTCGTTTTCACACTCTAAATTATATTATTTGTGAGGAACTTGTATTTGCTAAGTTTATTAGCATATTTACCAAATCGACTTTAATGGAATATTTTAAAGAAATCACAATCAACTTGGGAAAATTTAACTAACCAATCAGATGACTTCCTGATGGGTCTATTGTAGTCGCAATTAGATCAGACATATACTTGTACGAGTATAAATGATTGTGTGTATTAAGATGGCAGACGTGATGATTCCCTTCAGGAAAAGCAATCAATTAAAAACGGGTTTTTTGTTTCCGAATTCGAAAATTGGAACTCTGGTATCCTCGCTCCCCATGAAAGTCTTACATTATTAGGCATCCTGTGAGATATCTGAAACCCCATATTATTAGGCATGTTGTGTAAATATTAATGACTCTGAATGCAGGAGGTGACATCAGGAGGTCAGAACAATCAAAGAGTTGTAAAAATGTAAGGAATTCATATAATCATTCATAGGGGAATTCATAATCATATAATATATGCAAATATTGATTCTGAATATCTTACCGATAAATAGTACTTGCTTTTTATCAAATAGTTCGTTCGTTTTAACCGTTCTTTCGACGACATTGTGATTATTTGTTTATATAAATAAACAAACACGTAAATTGTTTATTTACACTCGTATTTGTATGCATGTTTTCATCTCATTGAATATCATATAAACATGTGATAATTATTTTGTTTTGATACAAATTTACTTAATGGTGGAATTTTTCATTCAATCATTTTTATCATTTTACTGCTTAAAATTAATCGTTCACTTTTATTGTTATTGCTTACTTTTTCCATACATTTCCGAGTGCAAAAATCGAAATTTATTGGTACGTTCAACAAAAAGTTATTAAATTTCTATAATTCTTATGATAAACACTGTAATTTCAATTTATAATTTAACACTGTTGTGTTATTTATTAAAACAATTTATTTAACTTTGTCATTCGAAAATACGAACAAGTAATGCGAGAAAATGAGAGAGTGCGTTAATTACTCTTTAATATTAAGGGTTCGAATTCGAGAGTTAACAAGTTCGTTACTTTAATTTTCTGCGGGGTGTACATAATAATAAATTCGTTTTAAACTTAAAAAGATCTCACTTTCGCGAGTACAAATTCACATGCATCGATTGTCGCTTATTTCAATTATGTTCCTCTTTTTCGGATTAAGATTATTACGTGACGCCTATTAAAAATAAAAAGCTGTTGCGAGTGAGGAAGGAAATGGAAAAAACTGCTTTAATAAAAGCCGACACATTAAGTCTCAGCAATTACAGCTAATTAAATTAAGAAAAGAATAAACGTAGTGTAAAGCGACTCAGTAATATTGGGAAATAATCGCAAATTCGTAATGTTATCTTCCTTTAATTTCTTCTAACTTCAAAGACGCAACCACGAGTAATATTTGAATATAATATTGTCTACAAAAATTCTATAAGCTAAAAGAACACAAGGACTTATAACTTAGTTTACCTACGGAGTATCCGTACGTTTCGCAATCTGCTTCTCACCTTCAAAGCCCGTCCCCACTACCTTCAGTACCCTCTTTTCATACACTATTTTAATTGTCGTCTCTAAAACTCAGGGCTGCTTATTTAATCTAATTAGAAGTTTTGTGTGCGCTCTGCCAAAACAAATGCAATGTAAACAGCAAGAAAATTTATTTAAAAGAGGAATAAGCGTTTACGTCATGTATTTGGGGGAGGGCCGGCCTAGAATAGCTATAGTAAGGAAAACTGTTGGATGAAAACGTCTACGCTTATCAGATCTGATTTCATTGATTTCAGAATGTATAGAAATCAATAGAATCGTACGATGCTAAATTTAAACACAGATTATCTTTTTTGAAATATATTATTCTGTCAGTCATGCGCTTGACTGATTTAATACTCTTACTCATCACTGAATTTTAAAGCTAATTTCATTTAAATATCGTCACGTGTTCAAGTGTAAAAACGAAAATTGGCGTTATCATCACGCTTCGTATTTGTAAAACACCAACTAAATTTATTTACTCTTCGTAATTATGTGGTGCAAAAAGTTGGCGTGATTATTAACTGATTTTCAATCCCAAACTGCTGTACATAACAAATATTTCGTTAAACAGATCGACTCGGGAGAAGACAAGATTATATACTCTTCTACAGCTGAATTTTATACGATATTTTTACTGGTGTATTAAATTAATAATAATAATGAATGAAAATTAAAAATGGTTAAAGATTATTAAAGAATTTATTTCCTAAGCTTTGCAATGCGTTCATTCAAAAAAGTTCGCTCCTTGCCATAAAATGTGCCACCATTATTGACTTGGAAATATTTTTTCCAAAACTGCAAATCATCAATTATTGTTTTTTATTGATATAAAGAATTGTAAAGAACAATAAAAAAGTTGTTTTGTGATTACTAAACGTTCTCAGAATTGCAACGACAGCAATTTATTAAGCTTCTATGTACGAGTTCTTGCCTGATATTTCGCAATCACAATTCTCACACGTATAAGAATAAAGTTCAGAGCCGGTTCAATTGCCTCATCGCGAGCGTAGAGTTGCCGAACAATTCATTTGCATTTTTTGTCACATGGTTATAAATTTCAATACGCAGACTGCTTACATTTGCATACTAAATATTTCATGTGTTTTATTCATTCAGAATTCTTTACTCAGTTTTATCTTTACTCATTGCTTTTCTTTCACAATAGCTTACAAATTTCAGGAGAATCTTATACGAACCATGATACAGATCGAGAACACATATTTCGAGTTAGGCAATTCGAGTACGCGGAATTGTTTGATCATCTGTGATCGTGGCGTTATGGATGCCAGTGCATGTAAGTTTTACAATTTGTGTTCGCCACAAAGTTTAAGTGCATTAGAAATGTCTAGAAATTTACCTCTATTTCTTTCTCTCTGTTGTTTAAGATATTTCCAAAGAAAAATGGGAGAAAATGATGGCTGGGAACAACTGGAATGCCATTGAATTGCGTGATAATCGCTACAATCAAATTCTGCATTTGGTCTCAGCTGCAAATGGTGCAGAGGAATTCTATTCAACTGAGGTAGGTTTGGTTGCTTCTCATTACTTGTTTCTGATATTAATCTTAATGTCAAAAGCTGAGAAATTATTTTATCATTTATTTACTTTATTTATTTATCTTCTTTATATTTCCGTTCTGCAGCTTTGCCGCTGCGGAAAATTTTCTGGACTTTGTCCCCATTCATATATCATGCGATGAAAATTTCCAAATGCGGAAAATAAAAGAAAAGTTTGTGTTTTTCCTTGGGCTATATATAACAGTTTCAATTCTTTCTAAAATCTTGGCACTTTCTACACTATTAACCGAAAAGTAACCATGTGGATTTCAAAGGCCTGACGTAAAGAAAAGAACTTTCGAGTATATTTGTGATATACATTTCCGCATCGAAAACAAGAAAGAGGTCTATTATAATTGACTTGTTAATACCACCAACTTTTCTTAAAGTAAAATAAGAATTTAACTTCATGCACAATTTTTTCCTTGATACTTGGAAAGTTAGTAATTTTATACTCATATAAATATAAAAATTCATATAAACATAAAAATATAAAATAGAAGTAAAAGAGAGTGATATTGAATTTGCAACGTTTTAAGTACACAGTGATTCCAAACAGGGATCGTAATCTATTACATTATACAAACTCCATCTGGGCATGTAATGAAAAAACAAATTTTCGACGGATTTTAGAATTAACGTTTTAAACAAGCGTACTTCAAAATATCTCGAACTAAATATTTTTCCGCAATGGAAGTCATTCAGCTGAAGAAATAATTATAAATCCCATTATTTCGGATTAGTTTTTAATTTCTATGAATTTCCTATATTTTTATTTAGTTTTCATCTAAAAATTTATTTAAAAAATAACAAACTATTATATATTAATGCTTTTCTATTATAATAAGAAATTAAAAAGGCTTTATAAGGTAGGTATTATTTTTACCTACCAGCCACTGTAACTGCAGCTTCATCAATGTGCGGCTAGTGTGTGCTGTTTGTTCAGTCATGATCATCGAAAGCTAACTAAAATCGCTTTTATTCTTCACTATAACTTTTTCCTACTAAAGCTAAAATTTCATTATTATTTCAATGTATTTTCAGGATCATGCCTGTCGTTCTGAGGGCGTTGATTTAGCTCGCGACCTCGACTATAAGTCAGCCGCCGCTTGGGTTGGACACCCATATTTCGATGTCATCGACAACTCTACCAATTTCGAGACGAAAATGAATCGCATGATTGAGGCGGTTTGTCAAAAAATAGGCATCGATATTGGCGATCGTCTACAGTCCACATCGAGGAAGCTGAAATTTTTGGGTAATCATTGAATTGCTGATACTTTATTTAACAAAATGCATTGTTAATGCTTTCAATTATGCCAAATCAAAATATTTTTTATTGCTTGTAATATTAGCTGACTTCTTCTTGCTTTGCTTTTTCTACTCGCAGTTGCTTCTCTGCCACCGGAATCCGAGTTTCCGCCTTTTCAAGACTTCGATGTTGTGCATCACTACCTGCAGTCGTCGGGACCAAAAGTACAAGCTCGCCTACGCAAGCGTGGCCAGAAGAATCACTGGAGCTACATACACACCATTCGCCGCCCCAACGTGCACGGCCAGGCTCGCATTGAAGTTAAGACGCAGCTCACACATCGCGATTACATGAATTTGTTGGCCCAACGTGACGATGCTCACTTCACCATCTACAAGAAGCGACGTTGTTTTCTGATTAACAATCAATATTTTCAACTCGATATCTACAAGGAACCTAGTCATCCACGGTAATGCACACTTGGAATTTTTCACACAATTTAAGCTAACTTCTGCACTTCTTCGCTGTAGTTGCAAGGGGTTGGTATTGCTGGAAACCTATTCTTCGCTCACCGGAGAGGCTCTTAAAAACTGCATGCCAAAGTTTTTGAATATCGTCAAGGAGGTTACGGGAGACCCAGACTATTCAATGTTCAACCTGTCGCTGAAAGAAGACTGGAGCATAACGAAGAAGTTCTGCCGTTCACTGCATGGTAAGGATGGTAAATGTGTACATTATGTTGACGCCAGTGATGATAACAAGCCGAAGTAGTGTGTGACAGAAAACTGTGTTGCTTACAATTGGGGAAGAATGCAGCTTTGACCGCTAAAACCAAATAATTCTTAATAATAAATGTAGATTTAATGGAATATTTTTTCTACAAACCGAAAATGAAAAGCTTTAGAAAATTTATAGTCAGTCATAGACCAAAATTGCTTAATTCATTATTGCTTCTGTTTAAAATTGTGTTAAGAAAGGTTTTCTTCGTTTTAATGTTCTTAGAAGAATACATTTGCTTGCTTAATTACTTTAATTAATTTGAGGAGGCCATTATTAAGCGTGCTATCAGTATTTAATTACTTTTAATTAACTTGTAGTTAGTGCGGACTTGCTTATATTTGAAACATTATGTCTCGTACTTAGAAAAGAAAGAGCGAGTTTCAAAAATGCTTAGCTTTCTAAGCATAAAATAGCTATTTTTAGTTTTATAAACACGGCTATTTGTAGTTGTTTGGAGAAAGTGGACAATTTTAAGCGTTGATGAATCGAAGCAATTTAAATTTAGATATGTTTACGAAACATTTTGAAAGAAATGCCAAAATTTCTGTGGGGAAATTTTCATATATTTCCCTTAGAAAACAACTAAAGCATTGAAAAGCTAAAAGTAAATTTTGCTTTGGCTTATTTCTGTGTAAATCATATGTGATAAGCAACCAGTTTTTATTTGTTTTGGTTCATGCCCTGCATACAATTTTTGTCCAGAATATAAAGAAGATGTGAGAAACAATAATAACGTATTGTTGCGGGAGATGCTTTCATAAGAAGTTTTTGTTTATACAAATACTGCTATGCAGTTAAAATTTCCTTAGCTAAAAAATCATAAAGCTGAACAATTAATTTCTCACATCAGTGGCGTTAGTTTGATTAACTTAAGATGACTAATTATTTGGTAGGAATTTCTTTTTCCCTAAAGTGTACTTTTCTTGTACAAAAAGTCATTTGCAAAAATAAAATTCTACTTTCTTTCTTTAGAAACAGGCAGCGCTCACACGACAAAGCATACAAATGGTGTTTCAAATATGCAATTGGTACTTAACGGTCATGCGAAAGGTTAAGGTCAGCAGCCTAAATTTGAGGTTATAATTTTGCTGCTTAATTAATTCATAAATTGAATCAAAGCAAAGCAGAACTTTATTGCAGCAATCAGAACTAACAACATTTTAAACATTGATTATTGTAATGTGTTGAGTGAGCTTACTTAAGATTACTTGAGCGAGGATATTAGGAAAATGTCAGCAAAGGATCCTCAGTTAGAATGAAGAATAGTTTGCAAGCAGTTTTTGTTCCATCAGCGCCACCATTGAATGAGCTCAGTTTGCTTCATTGCACAGCAGTCGCTTTGTCCACCTTACTTAAGTTAGAGAAGTTGTACTTAAGCGCCCACTTGCTTTACCCTGGCCGCACTTGATCCAAAATTTTAAGTTCCTGCTAAATCGTAAGTTTCAGGTGCACGCCGATTTCCAAAGTTACTTAAAGCGTCATCAAATTATACGTTTTTAATTTTATCGTGCATGCTTAGTCTTAATTTGTGTAGAAATTTGTCGTATATGTTTGTGTCTGTCTTTTGCCAGCAGCAACTGAGTCTTGATTGTCATTTTATTTATTTTAAGTTATATAAACGAAAGATTGTACTAGCGAGAAGTCATGAGAATGAATTATATTTGCAAATAAAAAATGTTAGTCAAATGTATTTTTAATCAAGAAATAGAAGTAAATATTACAACTTTTAACTTGAAATTGTTGAAATAAAATTAGAATTTTGTAAACTCAAACAACAAAAGTTTCTATTTATTGTAACTTTCAGGAAATCAAAATAACTTTTTCTAATGCCAGGTCAGATTTAAAATCAAAAACTAAAATGTACAATAATAAAATTATATCAATAGGAAAATTCAAGTATCCAAATAAATTCATACCAAATAAAACAAACGGTGTTTAATTTTATGCTTTAATTTAACAAATTATGAAATCAAATTGGAAAATAAACAGACGTTTCCCCGATTTGATTTCTTCGAAATAAATTAAAAAAATTATTTTATTAATAAAAACAAAAACTGTTCAAACAGATAAATAACGAAAAATACTTTAGAATTACTAATTTAACTTACTACAAAATTAATAAAATTGTTTAACGAGCACAAAGATGTTCTGAATTTTTTTAAATTTACAAAATTGAATTCAGCTGTTAAAATTCTTTAAGCGGGGCTACAAAATTCAAATACAGTTACAAATACAAATACAAATTGATATATCTGAAAACCGTCTAGAATTTATGACTAGCTTTTTTATTATTTCTCCGCAGAAATAAATAATACATTAATATTGCTTCTAAGATACACTGAATCGAGTCTTTGAATTTTGTATTAAAGTTAGTAAAGTGTTTCGTTTTGACTGGACAAAACGTAAATGCGTACAAGTTGGAGGCGGGCGAAACTACTTCATCTTGTTGATGCTACCGATTAATTTGTCAACAGCGAAATGTATGCGAACATACAGCAAGTAGCCAATAATTAGCGCGGGCAAGCTGACGAACGTAGCCAGGCTCTCGTAAATAAAGCGCGGAGCGAATATCTTCCAAACCATCAGGTGGCGGCAGTGTATGGTGCACGCCATCATGGAGCAGAAAACCTATTAAAATGAGGTGTTAAAAGCTGTGATCTGATTACAAAGAACAACATACACTCGTACCTTAATTCCTTGCATCATGAAGAACTGCGAAGCCAATTTGAACGCGGTGCCCAGGAACTCGCACTCGTTCTCGTACAAAATCAACTCGCCGCGTGTCATATCGAAGCCAAGGCATTCACTGGAAATCTCGCTGGCAGAACGGACGGGCGATGGGCCCAGACGCGGATCGTTTATCGCAGCCTCCCGTTTCCGCAAATCGCGATTGCACTGCGACTTGATGAGATGAGGGAAAAGCGCGAAAACGGAGAAGGTTTCGGTGCTGAGCAAGCCGTACGTGCACATGAAGAATATTTGGCCGCAGAAGGTGCTCAGTATAACCAGAATGGCCGATATGAGGTGAGAGTTGCCTATGCTGGATGAGCGACCAACGAAAGCGGCGCGCCAGTCGATTTGCGACAGAGTTGTCTGATGTGAGGTGGCGAAGAAGCAGAAGTGAGCCAGTAGGAACCAACAGACGATAGCGGTAAATGTGGGTTGAATGCAAGTTTCTGCGAGAATTACGAAAATAAATTCCATAAAATTACGAAGATAATAGAAGTTTATGTGAAAAAAATAAGAAACGTACTCACCAAAACTTATCGCAGTTCTGATTCTCAGGAATGCGTGCAAAACCAGCAAAATTGCAGCCACAACGATGCAGAAGACGAGACCCAGTGATGATTTGGCGCCGAGCAACACAAACAGTACCATGGCCAGGAAGAGCCCGAATGAGATTATGGTGGAGGAGTAGATTGTCGCCAAACCGTAGACCACCGGAATCATATAGCGGCGATCATTCGGCCCATTAGCCTTCGAACAGATGTTTTTTATTTTTCTGTAAATCTCCGGTATGATGCCTCCCTCGCGCGGCAAGGCCAATGACTGCGGTTTGGCTACGTATGTCATGAGCGGAGCAAAGCTGACCACCAGAATCTCCAGCAGTAGAACTGCGTATATAACCAGAGCCATCGCGTCGACGTGCGAACGCTGTATGTTCTTCAGCGAGCTATTGGTCAGCAACAGGTGACCGCCAGCGCATATGGAGCCGACCGTGGGACCATAACGCGCCATTTGCACGTGTAGCGAGTATCCGGTAAGATTTCCACAGGCACGCAGGTAGAGGCGCGTCAGAGTGGTGTACAGCACGATGATGACAACTGACAAAATGTAAATTTCAGTCTGCGCCTTTTGAGCATTCGTCGCCGCCGCATCGTTAGAGAAATCGTCGCAGTTGCCCTGCTCCTCGCGACAGCGAAAGAGCGTGTAGGTGACACGCACCGACACGATTGCCAGAAGAGTGGTCAGGAGCAAACGGAAGGTGACCGACTTTAAGAAGTGGCCGAGACGGAATTTTATTTTGTAGTCCTGGTGGATGCAGTTGTGAAGCAACTCGTAAGCGAGCAGCATGAGGGTGCCCACCAGCAGGTAGGACAGGATTTTGGGCTCCTGTATTATGAAGCTGTTGGAGAAGTAGACGCTGAGGCAGATAAGGCACACGAGTCGCGTGGGCATCTTGTCGAAGCGTTTCATAAGCGACCAATTAGTGGAGATGGCTGTCCAATTCTGCACGGCCAGGAGAGCTAGGATGCCTGTACTCAGCATGTTGCTGCAGAAGATGGCGCCGTGCTCCCCCGATTTGAAGTCGCCGTGATGGTAGAACCGATAGCCAAACACCACAGCAGCCACATTAATCAGATACACATACGCAAGCAGCTTGGGCGTGAACACCTGGTAGTAATCGTGAGGACGCAAGTTATTGACTAGCAAAAACATAAAGAAGACCGGTATGAAGGTCATAACAAGGCCCTGCGACATTTGTGTGGGTTCGAACTTCACCCAAATATCGCGACAGGTGGAGAGGATTAAACGCAGTTCCGTTTTCAAATCGCTGGCAAAGGACTTGAAGCCAGCCGCATTGTAAACCGTTTTCACGCGATGCATAAGCAGCATGAATTCTGTGTTCAGGTGATCCAGTTGCGCGATGCTGAATGTGCGTTCGTTCTCTAATGCGTAGTTGTGGAAATACTTATACATCTGCTGAGCATTCTGCCACGCGTGTAGTAGCAGTATTTGGAAGTCGGACATGTAAGGCACCGCGACGTCGGGCACAATATTGAAATTGATGAGGCCCAAATTGGAGTAGGGAATCGGAATGCCGAGTATGGTGGCCAGTGTGGGCACCAAATCGATCTGAAATTCAAAGAGAAAAAATATTTACTACAGTATTACTAAAGATGGCAGCAATATTTTCGAATTAACAGAATGTATTTGAAATATTTATTCCATTTCTAAACATTCTAAACAATTTCTGAAAGTTATGAAATACAGCTGCATTATAAACGGATTAGATTACATGAGATTCACAAAATGTTTATCTAAAAATCTTAAATGAAAGCAATAAATAGAAAATTGCAACCGAATTATAGCCTTTCCTCCCACAAAATGTAACAAAGAAAGGGGCAAAAATCACCGAAAGATATAAAAAATTGTCAAAAAAGCGATTTCAGTGATGTTTCATGCAAACTTAATTCTTGTATCGCTTACTTGCTGCATCATTTCGTCCTCCAACCCAAATGTATTGGAAACAAAATTATACTGCTTCGAATAGGCAAACAGTAAAGCGTTGATTTCATCTTCCGATTCACCACCATGATCTCCAGAAAGGGTCATGCCGTGGTCGCCCATGATCATCAGGGTTGTTTCGTTATCCATCTGATCGATAACTGAACTGAAATTATTAAAGCAATTCATCAACACATGATCTGGTTAAACTGAAACTCCTTACCGTATCATGCTATTCATTTCACTCAACTTGCGCTCCATTTCGGTATGTAGTGGTCCATGCTTGTGTCCACAATGATCCACACCTAAAAAATGAGCAATCAGTACTTGCCAATCGTTCCTGGCCAGCTCTTTCGGCAAATGCTTCTGTATCTCGTTGTCGACGGTGTCTAAGTCGAAGATATCAAAGCTCGGATAAGCATAAGAACGTTTAAAACGACGTGGGTACAGATCTGTCCAAGTGTTGTCACCCAGGAAAACCACCGGCACATCGTGGCGCACCATTTGATCGATGATGTTGTCTTCGTTGATTTCGGGCGACGCGAAATTCGAACCAACGTCGATAAAAGTCGGTAAGCTGCCTGTAGTCATGCCTTTCAAACGTTGCAACGTGGTAGTGGGAGGATCTGCGCGAAACCGTAGCATGCGTGTTCGTTGCGGTGCCGACAGCAGCAACTCATGCAATACGGACAGCTTGTTTTCGTAAGGCAGCGGTGATTCGCTCACGTTCTCCTTGTACACACCGAACTCATACTTAAGTGCATCGATGACCAACATGATCACCTTGGATTTGGGTGGAAGACAGAGATTGGACGTGGCGTTGACATCCTTGAAGATCTCTTTAACGATGTCCTCGGACAAGAAATATTCCTGTGGAATGCAGAAAATAGCCGATCAGTTAGTTATACCTTTACAAAACTTTGGGCTAGCGAACATCGTTTGGGTTGTTCGACAAACGTCGGCAGCTGCTGACATCAGTTCTTGAGACTCTGGATAGCAGGAAGCCACGAGAAAAGAGCAGCACACCGGAGGCAATAAGATACGCCAGCCAAATAAGCGCAAATGCATAACTGGTTGCAAAATTCATGGCAGTTTAATATGGTTTATTATTTAAAACAATTATTTGTATATCCTAAGAATAGATATTAAGCCCGCAGCCGACATCCCAACCCAATTCTGCTGCAATATTTTTCTGGGTTTACACACACGGATTGCAGTGCATTTACAGTATATTACCAAATGTAATAGATTTTAAAGTACTCAACAAATCAAATACTATAATTTGTTACAATCAAGATTTTTCAGAGACCATTCCTTTTTTTCAATTTAAACTCAGATTAATTTTTCGAAGAGGTTTCGTTTAAGGAAATTTGGGTCTTTTGCTTCTTTTGATTTTACGCAATTCAAGCGATTTTATGTAGTTGTTGTAGTTTTATTTGTTCAGTCTTGGGATGAATATCGACACGTTTGTTTCCAAGAATTATTTCTGTGAAGCAAAAGTGATTTTAACACTTAACAACGCTGGACACTAGAAAGAGCTGACATTAGCGTCAACCGTTTCCCTCGAACAATTTGAATTCAGAGACTTTCAAAATCCTTCAGTTTTTCACTCAAATATTCTTAATATTTATCTAAATAATTAATAAAAACACATTTTCTTAAAGAATTATGAAATCCTTACTATAGTTTGCTTGAATGCCATAAATAAATATTGAAGAGAACAAAGGTAAAGTTTAACCAAAAATTCTTTATTTGCTTAAATTAATACATAAATCGTATATGGAAAAAAGATTATTGTTCTGATAAATCTCAACGCATTTTGTTTTCTTAGTACAAATAAATATTTATTACATCTTTTTTATAACTAAAATATAAAATGTTGCTTTTTTATACAACGCAAATAGATTTAATGGTTACATTTCAAGATTCTTTTATAATCATTATGGTTTCTTCCTTCAACGTATTGTTTTATTAATGCATGTTATATATTTGAAGTTTTAAAACCTAGAACTACAATTTTAAATTAATAAAATTCATTATTTTCATAATTCAATCCTTATTCAATCATATTTATTCTAAGTATACATAATTTATAGAATTAAATTCTAATTTTAAAGCAAAATTATTCCTCGAATTTTCACCCCTAAAGAATTGATGGCATACTTTTAGGCTGAAAAATATTTGATAGAGCAAAGATTGAAGAATATCAAAAAAATGTTGATGTGATCTGAAAGCCTTCGTTGAAGAAAGCTTTTAAATTCTCTCTCTCGCCTTACATAACACGTGTTCAACAATTTACCCTCTCAATGAGTTCCCAAAGCTGTAGATGGTATTTTCCGAAAATCCTACTTGAATTTTAGCTTTTTAATTTGGTTTGGATGGCAGAAACACATCTTTGAATTATCTTTGGTTTAATCCTCTTGCGTTGTGAATTTAATAGCAGATATTTAGTTTTTTCTTAATACTCATAATATACTGATAGACATTATTATCTAAAACGATTTCACTTGTTTTATGAAAAACCATTTTCAACTGAGTACACACTTTTTTTTATACATTTAAATTGCATGATTTAAATACCAAGATTCCACAAAATCCTTTTATTTTCAAGTAATTGAAAAACTTTATAATATTTTATGATTTTAATTTACTTTTGAATCCACAAAAATTCGTAGGTTTTAATAAAAATAGTGTTATAATACTTTTTAAAAAATTGTTTTTTAATGTAGGATCAAACTAAAATTGTATACCCGAGTTACACGGAAAAACTAGCACTCGATATAGCAAGCAATAATAATTAAAAAATCGGTAATAATAATATTATACATGAATACCATGTTCTATTTAATGTAATTAAAAGAATTCCATTTAATATAATTTGCAAAATACGCAAAGTGGAACAAAGGCTAGCAAATTGTTTTAACAAAAATTTCATTGCATAGTTTCAGGCCGCAATAGTTTATGAAAACTTCCGGTATAAAATTAAGCGTTTTGTTAAAAAAATGAAACCGCTTTAAAATTTAATATAAAGTCTTAAAACGGAACTCGAACAACAATGAGGAAAAAGAAAAACCAATTCAAAATGTGCTTAGAAACTCGACGTCTTTTTAGTTTTTCTTTGCATGCTTTTATTTAATAATATAATTTTTATATAATCTATTACGGTTTATTTTACCAAATTCGATTTGATTTTTATGTATTTGATGTTAACATATATTGTTTAAATTTTTACTATACACACACACTAGAAATTTATCATTTACATGAATTCATATTTGCTTTTAATATATTTTGATTCTTGAAAAATTAATAAATATCTTATAAATACTGCAATCTGTTTCTCTTGCATATACTGTCATCTGAAATTGTTTGTATTCCATTTCACACAGATCAGACTTTTTATAAATACTAAAATTATAAAAATCCCAATGCGCGAATATTTAAAATCTCAAAAAGTAGTAAAATCAAATTTGAGAAAACGAAAATTTGTCCTTTTCTAGATCTTCAATTAAGAAAACGAGAGTTAATAAGGCAACAACAAAATGTTAGAGCAACAAAAATACGGAAGAGAGTATAATAATTCTCTTCATTTATAAATTCGGCGTAATTTCGTCACGAATACAACAAACTTTCATAGACATTTATTAACCGTGAAACAACTCCACTTTCTGAAAATCAGCACCAAAGTAGAATCGTTAAAATATCGTTGTTTCCGTTTACGTAAATGACTGACGAACTAAGAAAACTAATTTAGAAAACTACGAGTATTCATTCAGAATGGACAAGATTGAAAATAAGATTTTTTACACCATCTTAGCGGCAAATATAAGAAAGCAGCATCAATTAAAATGGTAAGAAAGAAAATTGTAAAAAATGTGCACTATAAAATGGAGTAACTTTTCCCCAATCCACATCAACTTTATTCCAGTTTTCAACTTCCAGTGGCGGCATCAGCAACAACGTGCTGCAGCACAAAATGTCTCTTCTAAAGTTTGCTTATGTTCACAGAGCGCCAGAGTTATACATATAAAATCTGTTTGGCTTCTGTTGTTTGCTAAAGAATAAAATTTTTATTTCAATTTCAGTAATTTTTATAATATACTTAAATCTAAGAACTACTTTATTGCTATTATTAATAATCATAATTATTACGGCTGCTACTAATATTATTGCTATAAATTATTAACACATCTTTAATTATCATTATTATTATTGTTGTTATTACTAAATTAGCACTAAGCAATAATTTCACATATTCTAAATGCTTTCAACTTTTTCCTTTATTACTTCTTGTATTTTGTTGCTATTAAAAGACTGCAAAAAATGTCAATATATATAAAGAGTAAAAAAAGCCTTATATAATAATATGTAATGTTGTGGAATATTATATAAAAATAGGAATAGAGGAAGAGAGTGAAGGGCAAATAAAAGCGCCAGCATACAAGACGTGTTAACAATGTGATGATTGGTTGAAAGTTGTAAAAACTTAGTGCGTATTTATGCATGTGTGTGTCGCCTTTAAAGTGTACAACATTTAAATTCGAGTATAATAGTCAGCTAATATTTTGTAAATATTTCGAACGTATAAAAATGTAATTCTAATAACGGTATATATAATTCTATAAAACACTTTAATCGTAAAAATAGTTTCAATTGATTACTAAACTGATTCATTAAAGAACTCATTTCAGTATTAGTTGTAATTTCAGTATGAGCGCGTGTAATAAAAAGTATAAAAATATTCTAATACAATATAATGAAAATACTTGAAGTTGTTTTTATAATTATAATAACAATCATCGTTGAATACTTTTCATTGAATTACGTAGAAAATAATAATAAAATGTACTAATAATCATTGCAATGATTATGTTAACAAGAATAATGATAATCCTAATTAGCATGAAATCAATAATTATAATAATAATAATAATAATAATAATTCTCATCACCATCATTGTAATAATAAAGCAATAATAGTGCGAATAAAAATTGTTGCAATAATTTTGTTTAAATATAAAGTTTATTTGCATTAAAAACTATTAATTACTATATGAGAGTAAAAATATTAAATATGATGTGTAAAAAATATGTAATAATACGTGAAATTAAAAGTTACATACTAAAATTTACTTTTAATACATTTTCTTCTCCGTCTAAATATTTAGTTATTTAATTTATATTTTTGATTTGTATTCATTGTTTGTGGTTATGTGGGAATTCTTATTGTTGTTGTTTGTTGTCTGTTTGTTTGGTTGCGTGGTCAGAAAAATATATAAGTAGTCATATATAGATAAAATTGTTCGAACGAAGACATCCGTCGCTTTGCAGTCGCTTGTCGCTTGCATCTCCTTGCATTACTTTGCTGTGTTGCTGTTATTCTGCCTTTCTTTCATGCTTTCGTATTAATAGCAGCTTTTTGTTTGTGTTGTCATTGATGTTTTTGTTGTTGTTGCTGTTGGTGTTGCTGCTGTTGGTGTTGCTGCTGCTGCTACGGCTGCGGTTGCGGCTGCTCCTGATGCCCCCCCTGGAAGATTTCAGCATTTATCAGTAAGCCTGCGCCTCCTTATAATCGCTCTGATCCGATGTGTAGAAATCCTCGAGCTTCCACTGCAGGGTTTCGAATGTAGGTCGCCGCATCGGATCCTTGTGCCAGCACTCGAGCATGATTTCGTAGAGGCGCTGTTCGCAGTTGGGTGGCTGCGGCATGCGGTAGCCGTGTTCCACTTGTGTTAATACTTCGGCGTTTGTCATGCCTACGGGGAGGGAGAGAGTGAGAGTGAGAGTGAGTGAGAGAGAGCGCGAGGAGTGTCGCCACTTCGACACTTCGAGGAACTCAACTCATGCGCGACACCTACCTGGATATGGTATCCGTCCATAAGTGACCAGCTCAGTCAGCAGTATACCGAAACTCCACACGTCCGATTTTATTGAGAATTTGCTGTAGTTTGCCGCTTCCGGCGCAGTCCACTTGATGGGGAAGCGAGCACCGACACGAGCCTCGTACTCGTCTTCCTTTATGAGTCTGCAAAAATAAAGAGAAAATGATTATTAATTCTATTTATTTATTTTAATTAACTCGGAAACTCGGTTAAGTGCAGCTCAAGCTTAGTTTTACAACAAACGCATTTCAACGACTACTCACCTCGCCAGTCCGAAATCTGCAATCTTTACAATATTATTATCGCCCACCAGCACGTTGCGAGCGGCCAGATCGCGATGAATGTAGTTCTGCGACTCCAGGTAAGCCATGCCGGCGGCTATCTGCGCGGCCATATCGATCAGCACCGGCATCTTCAGGCTGCGTCCCTTGCCTGCAATAACTAAAACAATAATCAACTGCAAACCATGTGCAACAACAGAGCGAACAGCAAACAGCAGCAGCAACATCAAACATCAAAACATCAACAGCAAAAGCGCAAATGTCAGCGACAGTAATTCTTTCTTACCTTGCAGGTACTCGAGTAGCGAGCCGTGTTTCATCAACTCAGTGATGATGTAGATCGGTTCCTCTACAGTACACACGGCGTACAATTGAATGAGTTTATTGTGACGCAGCTTCTTCATGATTTGAGCTTCAGCCAAAAAGTCTTTTGGATCCATGGTGCCTGCGAGGAATATTTTACCGATTAAGTGTTAATAAGATTTTGAATTGAGAAAATAAAAATAAATAAAAAAGAGTTAAAAGAAAACATTTAAAAATTCAACCTACCTGATTTCAATGTTTTAATAGCAACTGCTGTGGTGTTGTTCCACAGACCCTCCCAGACTTCGCCGAATTGTCCTGAACCAAGTTTGCGCACAAACTTCAGTGAGGTCCTGTCGATTTCCCACTGATCTCGTGTTCGATGCGAAAGACCCTCAGTGACGGGTTTTTCGATCTAAATGAGGTTTTTTTAAGGTGGGGGGGGGGGGGGGGGGAGAATAGTAGAGAGGAATTAGAAGTGCGTATCGCGTCACAATGTAATATCAAAGATCACTTAATTGCATGAGGAGAAAGCTTTCTACTTATTATGAAAATAGTTCTGTGTATTACTAATGATTGCTACTTAATGCGAGTGGTGTCTCATATTACAATATACTAATAGGGGTGGGGGGAGTCGGTTTATTATCGTGGATGATTTACCAGCTGTGAAATCTGCGTGGGGTTTTGTTTTTTATACTAGTAAATCGATGAGGAGGAGAGAGCTTTTCGTAATAAGGCTGGTGATGATTTTTTAACATGAAAGCATTTGTGATTATATGCGGATACGCCAAATATATCGAATGAGAAACAAATAGGTTTACACAAATAATAAGATAGTAGCAATTTGAAAACTAAACTTAAATGTTTTGGTTCAATTAACTTGCTTTGAAGCACTTTACCTCCTTTTTATCCTTCTTTGAAAGATAAATTAAAAATCACAAAAAAGGAGAAATGAAAAATAATGCATAGATTTGGATGTTAATAGAGAATTTAAACACAAAACACTAATATAATAATTCGTGACCAAACAAATTCCATAATATCGAAAAATTATTTGTACAATACGATATTTGTAATGCTTTTAATTGGAAAAGTTAACAAACTCAAGCATATGTTGGCAGTAGTATTCGTTTATAGTTCCTGGTAAAATCGAATGGTTGGTTTTATCAACTGGTTGGCTGTCTCGATCTCTCATATGTCTCGGTTACACCCTGATCATTCCCAGGTTATTAAGTTTATTGAGACATTCCCAAAACAAGCTCGACAAGAGTGCTTTAATATTTTAATGAAATTAAATACTTCAATCCATTAACTGATATCAGCCTACTATGCAATTAAGTTAATTATTGTCCTAAATTAGCAATCGAAAATCTTTTTCTGGTACAATCTTTTCATCTATAAAATTTGTAAAAATGTAAACAATCAAAATTTAAATAAAAAAAAATACAATTTTCAACATTTTTAAAGTCGAAAATAGCAATTATGGAAAATTGAGTAAATTACTGGCACTTTCAAGATCACATATTAAACTTCTTAATAATATTCGTAGTTATGATTTTTTATGGATTTAAGTGATTGGCAAGGTTTTGACTGGCGATGAAGTTTGTTAATGAGTTTTTTGTTTAGGTTTTTTCTTTACAAAAACAATGCCTACCTCAAAAAGACCCGCGAATTGCTTTGGCTTGATTTCATTTTGAGATTTAGATATTAGAGAACACAATAAAGAACAGAAATGAAAGGGAAATCGTTGAGAAAGAGTTGTGTTTACTCACACTTGGATATTAAAAGAAACAATTAAAGGAAAATAAGACACAACATCGAGAAACAAATGGAACACAAAAGTGAAACGAAATTTTGGATTTTGGATGACTGAACTCATTGAATTTAATGACCAATTGATATCATTCTGCTGAATAAATTATATAATTCTTGGCAAAAAAATTTGAGAATTTTATTTGTCTGTGTATAAAATGCTAAAAGAAGGAAACTTCATGCTGCATTGTTAATAATATTATTATCTAATTATTACGGAATGTATAGAAATAATAGAGAAATGAAGTGGAAAACAAGAATCAAAATCCGATTCTGCTGGAATTCTTTTCTTACCTGCACACACGGCTTGCATAGATTGACGCACAAGCCATCGCAGTCCTTCGAATAGTGTTCGACGAGTTCCTGAAGTGTTCTGTGCAAGAAAAGAGAGAGGAAATTGCGTTCATGACGTATAGTAATTCAGCGAACAGTATTTCGTGTTTTACCTGAATGTTGTGCGTCGTGCGATGAAGAAGCCGCCCTCGTCGAGTTGTCGGATGCGATAGTGCTTCACCGTGTCGCCATCACGCACTGCAGTGGAAAAGCAAAGGGTGGCAACATTACTACTACTGAGTTAAAGTTAAAAAACATTTCGGCTGTTTTCGCAACACGTGCAAATTGAACTAATCAAAATTGACAGCTAGTTGCGTGTTGTACAACTTTCAACTTAACTTACCCGACAGCGAGTAGTCGTTGTGTCGGCTCTCCGAGTCTCTGATTAAAAATGCACCGTGTTCGTTCTCTGGCAGTAACAGTTTCTTCTCAGCCTCAATGCGTTTTATTTTGCGGAAGTACCAACTGCAAGGGGAGGGGAAAAAAGTGCGTGTTGTTAAAAACAGAGCTAAACGGACATCAAAAGCGGATTTCAAAAGCTGGAATGCAATTTTAAAATAACCACTGAACAGGTAAAAATAATGAGACTTCTTACTGAAGCATTAAACAGCTTCTTCGTCTTCCTCTTCTTAAAAATGAGAGATGGCGTATGAGTAGCATTGGGTTTGAGCGGTTGTTGGAAAAGAGAGAATTGGGAGCAACTCACACAAACTGTGACTCGTCCGCGGCGGAGGTGAAGATTTCGACAGTCGAAGCCCATTAAAAAGAGTTTAAATGTTTCATAAATATTTCAAGGAAACTTTAATTAATAAAAGAAAAGAATAATGCAAACTGAAATAAGAAAAAGAAAATCCAGTTAAAGTGAGCATTAAATTTCTACTCCGCTCCCCTTTTAAAAATGTCTGAATCCGTTACTGTTTTCCGTAACGAAGTCAATAACCGCCGCGGGTACTGAAAAACGCAAGCAACAAAACACAACCGACAAAGCAACGCAACAAAGCGAAAAACAATGCAACAGCCAGCGGTGAGAGGAGAGGTGGCGGCCGCCAGTAGAGTACCAGAAGCCAATGAATGAGAGACGCGAAACAGTAATGAAAGCAAGTGCGACCCAATCCAACAACAACAATCTGCTGGATGAGTCATACGCAAGATTATAATATAAAAACCTTCTTAAAGAGAGCGTTTCAAAAAAGAAGAAAATAAAAGTTATAACAGGTTATTTAGTGCAGAGAAAAAAAAAAATATTGTGGCACACTTTAGCAGAGATGAGAGTATTTTTTTGGGGAAAAACATGGTGGTGGAAGATTTCAAAAGCATTCCGAGAAGGATAAAAGAAATGCATCATCAGCTAATAATAAAAATAAATTAGTCACTTCTAAAGAACGATTCCGAGATTATTGTTAAAATGTTTTATTTAGATTTGTAATTAATATACACATTTTAGGACCAGTAAAATATAGTAAAGATCATATAAATTTAAAATTAAACGTTTAAACGTTTCATCTACTGAAAACCATCATCATCATGAAAAAGCGAATCTGATCTAAAATTCATTCGTGCAAGTAGTCGTGCATGAATTTCTCGTAAGTGGGTCATCCCAACCGAATCTTAACACCTTCGGCGACGACAAAAACCAAGCCAACCATCGCCCAACTCAGTAATCACCGAGCTCACAACTCAACACGTTGAACTCAACTTCAAGCAGAGTTTCTCAACGTCGCTTCCTCTCGCACCACCATCAGCGGCTCACGGAGATGGTTTGTTGTTTTTTTTTTAAAATACAGAGCTTAAATTTTATGTGTCTTATAATGTAAAAGTTCGTCCGTCTGTCTATCGTAGATCTCGTTTCAGCTGCGAGACGATATCCGGCCGGCCATTGAGGACAAATGCCTCGTCTATAAATTGATAGAATCGCATCACACGATCGATTGCGAAGCGCTGCTGCCAGCTGTCACTGCTGCGTTCCACTTTGTGTCAGCGAAACGCAAATAAAAGATGGTGTGAAGAGATAAAATCCAAATCAACATAAACAGCCTCCTCCTCATCATCATCGTCGCCGTCGGTGACGCGAGGCAGCAACATCATCATCATCATCATCATCACCAACAGAAGAAGAAGCATATCGTTCCAGTTTAAGTGGAACACATCAGTGGAAAGTAAAAAAATTCTCCATACTTTTCATTTCATTCGGTGGGTGAAGTTTGTAGTCGTAGCGAAGAATTACGTGAAGATGGAGGAGGAGGAGGAGGCTTTCACATCTTATTTAAAATCTGTGGCGCCACAAAACTGTGTGGCCACAGGAAATGTAAAAAAGTAGAAAAGAAAAACAATGAAAGCAAAAGAAAAACACATTCTTTCTGAGGAGAGAATTTTCTACGGAAAAGTAAAGGTTTTTTCAACGTATAAAATGGATACATTCAGCGAGCATCCTGTGGCGAGTTGCTGTTGTTGCCACCGTTGGCAGGCTGACAAGCTGTACCACCAGCCCACTGCAGTGTTGGCTAACGCAGCCTTCTCATTACTTTCTGCCTGATTTGTTGCTTTAGCGCATCTTCTTGGAAGCTGCTACGACGAACGCAAGTTTTTCTGCCTCGCGACGTCGCGACGACGACATCGGAACTCGTTGCATGAAAAAGTACTCGAGGTGTATGTTGCAGCTGCAGCCAAGTCGCGCGGCGCGCGGCGTCAATCGTTGCCAGCCTCGAAAAGGATGTTGTAGCAAAAAGATGGAGTTGCAAAGAAACAGAAATCTTTTTTCACCAGATGTAAGTTTCATTTTTCTTGCGCCCGAGCATACAATGGCATGTGACTGCCTCGAATATCACATAACTTTTCGAAATTAAATCGTATGAGTAAGAAAAACCGCTGCCAAGTGGGACAAAAGATTCCCCCTCGTTTGGAAATACAATTCTATTCTACAAGCATTTTTTCCCCATTTGAAGTCCCAGTATCCCAAATTAACAAGAACTATCAACGCTATCCAGATTATTTATGTAGAATAAGCAAATTAAATTGAAAAGTGAAAATTAAAAGCGAGTGATGATTGAAGGCCATCTTAGCGGGTCAATAGCGCGGCTTGGTTGCAATTTGCTCGAACAGCAATTAAATGGAGGCGTGAATAATCATCATCATCATAAATATGAATGCAATAAAGTTTTATTAATATATTTTAAAGCTTTTCAATTGTTTATCGGGGATTTAAGCGCGAATGAGTTAATAATTGAGAGAGCCAATTTATTTACTTTTATTTATTAGTTGCAAATTTTTCTGTTGTTTTCTAAATCAATTGTAAAATCAAGTTTCTATAAATGGAATTAATTCGGTTTTTGAATTCTTTACTTCTTTATTAAATAATAACTGAATAGTTAGTTTTTTTTTTGGCAATTCAACATTAAGAGAACTTTTAGAAATAACGTTTTCAGATGAATTTATAGCTGAAATTAATTATTTTCTGCATGCACGAACCGTTATAATAATCAC
Organism: Sicus ferrugineus; assembly: GCA_922984085.1. NCBI lineage: Eukaryota > Metazoa > Arthropoda > Insecta > Diptera > Conopidae > Sicus > Sicus ferrugineus. Next base: position 10,312,442 of record OV277348.1, read on the forward strand.
ATTTATAATAAAAATTAAATAATAACGATTATTCCTTCATTTAATTGTTGTTCTTGCAGATTAAAAAATGCCTTAATTTTTATCGATTACTTAGATGACAGTTTGTTTAAACGCAATAAATTATCGGAGGCAGCAGACTCAGATACGCGACCGCGTTTGATCGACGTTCGCAATTAGATGCGCAAACTAGTCTGCGAGAGAGGGGAATGTGTGAGAGAGGGGAATGTGTGAGAGAGGGGAATGTGTGAGAGAGGTGAATAAGAGAGAGAGAGGGGTTTGTGGGTGTGAGGAACAGAGAGCTGAATGCGAGGAGGTACGCGGAGTTGACTTTGATTGAGTTTGCGTTTGCTGTACATCTTTGTTGATCATCGTCACTGAAGTGTGACGAAAGTCTATTTATAGACAGCAAATTATGCTGCCCCCAGTTGTGGTGGTCGGTCTTGTGTCTGCTGGAGTCCAGTTTGGTGCGGTGCATTTCAAGCGAGTCTTGTTATTCTCGATGCACAGCTACAATATATAGAAAATAAAAAGGTTTGGTGATGAAAATGAAGCTGGAGCGGGAATTCAAAGCGATGCAAGCGGTTTTAGTGACGGTTTGAGTGACGGTTTGAGTGACGGTTGGAATGACGGTTCGAATGACACAAGACGAGTACAGCGCGCAGACCAAAATACGGAAAATAATAAAACAAATTTCACTATATTTCAATTATTGCACTATTTGACAAAATTTAAAAAATAGTTGTAACTTTATTTTGTGGGAAGTTTTTCAATTGCCTTCAGAAAAGCGAATTTCCATGGGAATTTTTAATGCAGTGCGAGATTTCTTAATTCACGTGAGATTTCTCTTCTGAATAAATTTTTCTGTTTGCTTGTTGACGAACATGTTTGGCGACAAGCAAAACTAAAGCCGCTGACGCCATTATTATTACTTAACGATGTTTGTGTCTTCCGATGTTTGCCAGCTACAATCGGCAATCGCGGTGCGGTGTTGCTGCGGAAAGAATCTTCTTACAAATTTTATTCCCTCCGCTCCTTCTGGTCGTCTAGCAGCAGCATTCATTTCATCAAACCAGCGATCGACGGGATTGAAGGAAGCCAGCGATCGACGGGATTGAAGGAAGCCATCGATTGATAGTCGTTGTGCGATCATCAAATCACGTCTCGCGGAGAAGAATTTTAAGTTAACTAAAAAAACATTAAAAAAATACAACCACACAAACGGAGGAAAAGCAAAGAAAATAAAAGGAAAGGAAAGAAAAGAAAAGAAAAGAAAAGAAAAGGAAAGAAAAGGAAAGAAAATCACAAGAAAAGAGAAACAAATGCACATCCTGTGTGCAAAATATATTAGCAGCAACATGTAATTCCTCCAGCTCATGTTGCCGGTTGATTTGTCGAAGGAGAAGAGGAGAGAAAGAATGTGACTTCGCTTGCTTTTTACCTACAAACGACGAGTATTTTTAAATCAGTACCAAATGTGGTTTTGGCTAAAAATAACGCAAGATTGCAGAGTGTTGCCGAGTGGTAATGACGGCTGGCCGGCTGCTAATGGCAACGGCGACGGCAACAGGTTGTTGCCAACAGCAGCAACTCGGCCGCAAATCATTTATAATGCACATCAGAGTGTGCGCAAGCGCGCCCATTATTTTCGCGTTGGACGCACGGAGATGACGATGGTGATGGCGATGATAGTGATGATGATGGCGATGATGGTGACGATGGCGATGATGGCGATGATGATGGCGATGATGGCGATGATGGCGATGATGATGGCGACGATGGTGATGATGATGGCGACGATGATAGCGGTGATGATAGCGACGATGATGGCGACGATGGTGACGATGGCGATGATGATGGCGACGATGGTGACGATGGCGATGATGGTGATGATGATAGCGATGATGATAGCGACGATGATAGCGATGATGATAGCGACGATGATGGCGATGATGATGGCGATGATGATGGGGATGATGATGGCGATGACAATGGCGATGACGATGCGGATTTAATCTTAAATTGCAAGGAGCGATGCGAAGAAACACAACGCGACTTGTTACCGCTGATGTTGTCAATATTGACGTCGATAGCCAATCGATGCGTATGGATTGCAGTTAAATTTAGATTAATGCGGTTGTAACTTGATATTCGGATGTTGTTGCTGTCGCTGCGGTTGGCCATTTCGATGCGAAATGCTTCTATTTTATTGTTTTTTAAATGCTGTGACTTTAAAGTGACAAAAATAAAGCGTCTCGATAACATTTCCAATAAAAATGGTTGCTCTCTGCTAAACCTCGTATAAAATCAGAACTCTGTTCCGGATGAGATCGTAGATTGGTGTAAATTTCATCGGTAATCATGACGATTATGATACCGGATATGCGGCACAGATATACCGCAATCAAGTAGAGAATTTTAGAATCTTGCTGGAAGTAGCTTTCTTTATCTATATCCTGAAAACTTATGGTGATGGAAACATCAAATCCCATCGATATCTGGAGAGCATCGAAAGTTCCGACTTCATTTTCGATATCCGCTGATATCGCCGCCGATATGGCATTCGAAAACTTGCAGTTAATATAACCAGATCATACATTCTTTCGAAATTTAATGATGAACTGGGTTTTATGCGCTGCATAACAAATTGCTGACATATTTTTATTTTGCTACATCGACAACGTGTGCCAAAACGGACCATTTTACCGGCCTACAAAATGGTTTACACGACATCTCGGCCAATGTAAATACGAATAAAAGTAAAATAAATAACTGTTTGACGCATTTTTTTTCCTTATAATAAATCAGTCTGGATGACGGTGACAGCAACGGCAACTGATAGCTGGCAACGTTTAATTGAAGCTTTGATTTCTAAATGATTTCAAAGCACATTTTATAGGTGAACTAAACGGTTTCGTTGCCGGAATGTCGGCTGATCTATTAATGAAATGGCACAGTTAACAATAACAACAACAACAAGAGCAACAACAACACCAACAACAACAACAAGAGCAACTACACAACAGCAATGTGAGCGTAGACGGCGACAACGGTGACGATGTCACCTCTTCACAGAAGTCAACAACAGTTTGGAGTTAGCAAGAAAAAGTCTCTGATTTTAGTTATGTTAAGAAATACAGTAACAACAAGAACGGCTGAGAAAACAACAGCACTACCGACAACAACAACAAACAGCGTAGCAACAACAGAAACATAAACAACAATGACAGCATTATCAACAACAACAACAACAACAACAACATTAAACACAGAAACAACGATAGCACAACAACAGCAGCCGCAGCAGCAACACCAACAACAAAACCCGAAGGAGTGCCGTTCAGATGTAGCGGTTTTACGCTCGTATTTAGCTTGACATGAAGTCGGCAGCGACATCTGCATAATAATCATGTACGGTGGCGGCGACGGCGGCAACGGCGGCGGTTGCTGCCGCTGCTTATGCTGTTGATTTAGCTGCATTTAATTGCAACTTTAAATCTGCTTTGCAGCAGTAGTAGAACAACAGCAACAGCCGCCGATCAGCGACAACAACAATTGGTCACAAGAAGAATTTCAATGACAAATATTTGCGCCGGAAAATCGAACGAACGAAGTAATGAAGGAAGGAAGGAACGAACGAACGAACGAAGGAACGAACGAACGAACGAACGAACGAAGGAATGAACGAACGAAGGAACGAACGAACGAAGGAACGAACGAACGAAGGAACGAACGAACGAACGAACGAAGGAACGAACGAACGAACGAACGAAGGAACGAACGCTTCTGGTCAGTCAGGGTTGGAGTTCCTCTGTGGCGGACGAGTAGAAGCAGCAGACAGAGCAGCACAGGCAAGGCTGAGGTTGGCTGGGTGTCCGTCCGTCGTGATTAATCCGAAGTTAGATCAGCACACAAGTTATCAAGTAGTCGTTAAGTAGCACAGATGAGAAGTTTTGAAGAGTTGTAGTTCAGTCGACTTGTAGGTCGGCGGCTGCCCGCGCCCGCATCGCGTGACCCGACCGAGTTTCAGTTCACCCGACCGAGTAGATTTCGTAGGTGCAACAGAGGAGGATTTTTATGATCGGAGGGGGAAAAATCGATCGAAATAAAAACTCGATCGATTGTTAAGAACGCAAAGCTGAAATTAAAGAGCAGAAAAATTACATGAAAATATTAAGTTAAGAAGTTAAATACAAAAAATTCCTCTCAAGTTCACTGAAGGTGTACTGAAAAAAAAAAAGATAAGACAAACATTTCAACAATATTAAAATTGCTGCAACAATAAAAATGCTGCAGTTGAAAACGAAGCCGCTGGCGGATCTGCAGTCGGTGTAAATAGTTAATATTTAACGTAAACAAAGTTGAAAGATTACAAAAGCTTTTGTTCAAATATTTGCTCGGAAGGAAAGCGAGATTGAAAGCGAGGTGAATTTATACAGTTTTTTTACAGCTTTTTCTTTTTTTGTAATTCGCATGAAGTCTGTTATTTTGCGGTAAACAGATGTCGTCACTGGTATTTTCACGTTATTGTAGCGAGATAAAAGTGAAATATAAGAAATTTCAGGAGAAAATTAATTGCTGAAAAAAATTTAGAGAATTTCGTTGCGAATTAAAAAAAAGAGAGAAAAGTTTGCTAGTTTAGATTAAAAGTCGATCAATCATTAGAAGTTAATTCAACAATTTTTAAAAAAATTTTTTTCAATTTTTTTTTAAAAATTAAATCTTTTTTTAAAAATAAAATTTTTTTTTTAAAATGAAATTTTTTTTTTAGTTTATTGAATTAAAATAAAACTACAAACAAGAGCAAACAAAAAAAAAATGTCACACTAACATGCGAGTGCGCTGCACGTTGCAATAGAAAATCCGAACGACGACGACGAAAACCCGTCGCAACTGAGAGTTTTGCGCGAAGCTAAAAATAGATCGGCACGGATCGGTTTAAAATTAAAACGCCGCTTCTGTTTTGTATCAATTTCATGTCAATTTTGGTTATTTAAGTCAATTTGCTGTGTGTTGCTGGTTATTCAGTTGGTTAGCGTGGCGCAGACGCAACAATTTATGCTGGCAGCTGCACAGACAAGCGACACGACAAGCAAGTCGTCACTGCAGCGACTCGCTACGAGTTGTTGAATTAGAGTTTTGCAAGAAAATTATAGTGATTAAAAATGTTTGTTTTTGCGATATTCGATTTTAAGGAAGCGCACTTCTGTGTCTTTTGAAACTGATGTAATTTCTGAATTTAGCAATAATTTATCATATTTCTGAAAGGTCTGCAATAATTTCAAGAGATCGCTTGAGAAAACATCGATGAAATTTTAACTTTCTTTCTTAAATTCAGTGATAGAAAAGCGTTTCAGTGAGCCAACTAAGATTCACGTCTGATAATCACTTTTCAGAACTGAATACGCGTCTCAAGCACGTATGAAGTTTTATACTGTCATTAAATGAAGAGGATTTCATTACGTGTTTCTCAACTCTCATCACTAACGATGATTATTTTCCTTTCCCAACTTAATAACGACTCTCGAAGTAAAGTCATTATTAAGTTGGGAAAGACAGAGAAACACAGAGGAAGACAGACAGAGAGGAAGAGCGGATGGCAGAGATGGAGAGGAAGAGACCGCGGGAGAGGTTCAGGGAGTGAGAAAGAGAGAGATTTTTAAGCGGAGACGATACGAGAATGAATTTAATTCCATCATATTTAAGATCATCTAAAATAATTTCATGAATTACAGCCGTCGTTTGTTGCTATCAACTTTTCTTCGATTATAGTGGAGAAAATAATTGTAAATTTAACTCGCCAATAATTGTAAAAATAACGTACAGATAAAATAATAATTAACATTAATAAATCAATTAAATGTGTAAAAATTCCACACACACACGCACACACATGCAGTGTAGAAGATGAAGAAGATGCGACATGCGGAGAATCACAGAAATCACGTAATTTAATTGATTAAATTTTCCATTGTTTTTGAAGATATGTGATAAGAAAAAAGTAATTGCAACTCCAAGCTTTAGATTTCTATTATTATTACTTAACTTTTAAACGGATTTTCCTCATTAAGTTGTTCTGATATTTTTACGAGACTTTTCATTCAAATAAATAAAAAGAAATAGCAAGAAAAAAACAAAAACGTGACTCTCTAATCAAGAGCAACAATAATGAGTGCAGAGAGTAGCAATTGAATTACTAACTAAATCTCGGGTGAGTGTAAATGTCTGCAATTTGTTGCCGAGTGCAACTCAAACAAAAACTTTTCTCTGCACCTGCCAGGATTTTTTTGCGTAATAAAAGAGTAAGAAAAAACCAAAACAAAAAACTTAAAGAAGCAAAAACACAAACACGCAGATTTTAACAGTAACAAATTGTGTGGAGCAGTAGCAGCAACAACAACTAGCGGTAATCCATCATTTCAGTTGGCGCCAAAGCGAAAATAACTGCATCACATGGCTTTCGGGAGCAGAAATGAGTAAAAAAAGATGGGAAAAGAAGTGGGAGATCCAGGCCGTGTTGAAAATAACCAGCAGGGGCGTACGCAGAATTTTTTCCGAGGCTGGTATTCAACGAAATTGCTACAAATTCTCTCGGAAACTGATACGAAAATTATAAAATTTTCAATTTCGAAGAGGAGCTCTTTGTTCCCCTCCCGCACCCTTCACCAGAGACGTCTAAATACGCCTCTGGAAAAGTGAATTTTCATGTTAGCAAGTTTGCAAGTGATACAAATTTTGTTGTTGCTGCTGCTGCTGCTGTGCTGGTGTGGCGTGATGATGGATGGCACGGCATTTTTGTCACGAATGGCGGAACCAACAACTTGAGCTACTTAAGCAGTAACATGCAGCAGCATCAGAGCAACAAAAGCAACACCAACAACAACGTCAGCATTGAAGCGGCGGCTAAAGGAAGAAATTTCAGTACACACACACACACACACACACACACGCGCACACAAAATAACCAACAGAGAAACTGAAAACTGAAAATCGAAAACATCAAAACACACGAAATCACCTGCAATCATTTAGAAATTTAATTACTTAGCATGCCGATAACTCGTTAGGAGGCGGAGTTGTTGGCATGCTAATCACTTGTTAACGTTTTGCGGTCTCCAAGACCGAGTTTGCTGTTGCAGAAGCTTGTTTGGCGATGATGGTTGCCGCTCTTCGACGATGCTGCCATCGGCAGTCGGCTGTCGGCAGGCGGCGTCGGCAGGCGTCGTCGGATGGCGGCGATCAAGTGGCGCCAGGATGGCATCTCTTTAAATTGCTACAAATTGATGGATTGCATTCAGGATTTCCACTCAATTAAGCGGTTGAGGAAGCACGAGCCGCACGAGATTTCTTTTTAATTGACGAGAAATGATGATAATAAATGAATTGGCACGGAGTGATTTTATTTACATCATTCAAAAATCCACACAGAAGGAAGCAAAGGAAAATAAGAGAATATAAAATAGAAGAACTCAACATAAAATAGAAGAACTGAATATAAAAACTAGAAGAACTGAATAAAATAAAAGAAGATGAGAATATAAAATAGAAGAACAGAAGAATAGAAAAGTTTGAAGCAACAAAATCACAAGCGCGTTTTCCGTAGAAGGAGAGAATTTAATGGCGAGTGTAAAACTCTATTCTCGAGTTTATAGTCGTGCAATCGTCGTTGGTCTCAGCAGCAGCCGTAGGCGGGTCGCAAAGAGTGGGCAGCACAATCGCAAGCATGACTCGAGCGTGAAGACGAAACGTGCGCGTCGGCGACCGAAACTAACAATCGCCTTGTTGTTGTTGGCCGTTTGAAGATTGAGCGAACGCCCCCCATCAGCGTCCGCAGAAACTTTTTAGCTTTTGTTGAATGTTGACAACACCGAGCAACACCAACAACTGCCGCGGCGTCATCAGCAGAAGGAACAACCGAGCAACAGGAAGCGGCAGTCAACAGCAGCCACAGCAAGCGGCAGTCAACAGCAGTCACAGCAAGCAGCAGCCAACATCAGCAACAACAAGCAGCAGCCAACATCAGCAACAACAAGCAGCAGCCAACATCAGCAACAACAAGCAGCAGCCAACATCAGCAACAACAAGCAGCAGCCAACACCAGCAGCAACAACAAGCAGCAGCCAACACAGCAGCAGTCAGTCGGTCGCTCGCTCGCTTGACCACGATTGTCTGCAATTTGCAGTCTGCCTTCAGCACTCAACGCAGCAGGCGCTCGACAATTAAAAAATCCTTTTAATGGCTTTTCCTTCGCGCTTAACTTTTTCGCTTTGCGAGCATCCGTTTTCAACGTTTCAACGACGCAAACGAAAGGAAACTTTAAAGGAGCTCGCGGCAGACCTTCTTGATCTGGTCAAGCAAACGCGAGGTTGAGCGTCCGCCGTCGTCCCGTCTGCGGCTTCTACTTCGATCTTTGTATCTCATAAAAGTTTTTACTAGAATTTTATCTATGCATTTTTTTTTAGAATTTATGGATCGTCTTTCCTTTTTCGGTTGTCTCTGATCGCAGATGTTAAAATTGAAACGGTGGATGGATCGTTTATTAGAATTTAATCTGCTTTCGATGCTTGAGTCTGCGAGATTCTAAGAACGGATCGCATATCGAATGTGTTCGCATTTCCAAATGCGCGCTGAAATTAATGCGATGATATATGAGCGGATTGAATCCGAATGAATTAGCAGACACGAAAAAGGCTGGATGACTGCTGACTGAATGACTGATGCGTCGCGCTGACTGGCTGGATGACTGGCAGGATGACTGGCTGGATGACTGGCTGGATGACTGACTGAATGACTGATTCGTTGCGCTGTTTTGCTGGATGATTTTTATGACTGCGTGGATTTCATTAAAATGTAGCGATTTCAATTATATTTCTGAATTATACTAAATAAAATACTAAATAAAATAATTTAAAATATAGACATTTATTATTTTCCTTATTTTCAAAAATGTGATTTATTGTATAAATGTAAGAGTTAAAAAAAAACCAAGTCAACTGACTTTAGAAAGCTAAAGGTTACTGGAAACTTATCTTCTAAGAACTCGAAACCACAGAAACCCATACATTCGAGTATATAAATGTTTCCCCATGTCAGAAATGTATTAATTTACTTCAGAGACCAGCTGCAGTATTTGTAATCGGGTGCAATTTATCACCATATTAAATTCCAGCTGCAAAAATTAGAATTCTCAATAACGAAAATGGAAACCACAGCAGAACAGACTTCAGAATGTTTCTACTTTTTCCATTTCCCAGTTGGTTTACGAGATGACGCGTCCCAGGCACGCGATTGCTTTCAAGAGTTAAAAAAAAAATTTTAAAGAAAAAAAAAATTAAAAAAAAAAAAATTAAAAATTAAAAATTAGAAAAAGGGAAATGAAGTTTCAGAAATATTAAAACTAAAAAACATTATAATGTTGCACATTCTAAACTGATTACAGCAGCATATAAAAATTTTATTAGTGACGAAAAGTAATTTTTTGCGGTTGGCGAAGCAATAAAATTGATTCTAAATAATAAAAATTTCATTTTAGTTTGACTTCTAAAATTGCTTGTATGCGAATCTGTAATCATCATTATATTCAAGTTTAATTTGCATGTGCAAAAATTGCAACTTCGCGATTCGTAATAATTATTTGTTTCCAGTTGAAAGTATTCAAACCTCCTCCTCCTCCGCCGCCTCCTCTTCACTAACATTTCGTTTCACCAAACTGGTTGGTGTTTCAATAGTTGAGTTCAAGGCTAACACACACACACACACACACACACACACACACACACAGTTATACAATATATACGAGTATCCAAATTCCTTGAAATACTGCATTCATTTTCTTTTTTACCAAATTTTTGGAATTAATATTTAACTACAGACACTTTAATATTGTTGAAATTGTTTCAGTCTGAAGTAGAGTTGTTAAATCAGATTACGATTACTTTTTGATTAGGATCACTAATCTCAATTCTTCGACAGTAATCAGAATGTAATTATTTGTTACTGAAGATATTCGCAGAGTAATCTAAATTTCATTTTGTGGTTTCTTTTTAATTTAAATACAAGTATAATCAGAACAACAAAATTTAGATTACTTTTTCATTAGGATTACTAAGTAATTAAAATTTAATTTTTAGAGTACAATTACTGCCGAAAAAAATTATTTGGATAATTCCTGTATTTTTTATTTAGATTACTGGAGATAATCAAAATGAAATCTAAATTGTTTTTTTCTTGTTTCATTATTTTGAGATTATTTAAAAAATAAAGAAAACTAATGCAATAATCAAAGTAATGAAATTTAGATTTCTTTTTGATTATTTGTGTAATAAACTAAAAATAATCGAAAAACCATTTTAGTCATTTTGATCTTGATTATTTCACTCACAATGAAAAGTAATCAACATGATTTGAAAAATTTTCCTTCATTTTTCTTTTACTAAAATTTGCATGCATTATTTAATGCTGTTTTAACGTAACCGTAACGTAACGTCAATCGTCGTGTCTCACTTCACTCATCAGGCTTTAATGTGAAAGCTTGCTGTTGCTCTTTTGACTGAATACGATGATAAACGATGATGATGATCGTATACATCAGAGAGTGATGGTTGCGATGATCGATGATGTAATCAGCTGTGTGAATTTTAAAGTTGAGCGATCGTGTCGCACATGAACGAGCTTTCATTGTTATGTCAAGAAAATTTCAAACATTACGTTTGAATTATCAATCTTTTAGAAATATCAAATCATCAGGATACAATAGATCTCTTGTATCATCTCGAATACGAAATGATAATAAAAACTGTCTGGTCTCAATAGCATCACCAATTGAATTTCTATAGTCCTACAATTTCAAATCATTACAACAAACAGAAAGAAGCTTTAGATAATTTTTCTTTGTAAATAATTGCAGTGTATTTTGGCCCATTTTCCAAATAAATACGAGTATCACACACTGGAACGGCCCACTATAACGTCCATCCAATACGGAATTTCATACCTAATACGAATTACTTAGAAATGAGTGGCGAAGAAATTTATGTGAATGATTCAGACTATAGCAACCGACAAGAATATTTACTGCCTTCAATGAAAATTACGATGTTTGTACATCATTTGAATGCTTATTAGATGCAGAGATAACTTTATTGCAATTGCAAGCAATTCAATTCAAGAATAATAAAACTCCCAAGGCAGCGCGTCATTATAATCTACAATGACATTTTGCGAGTAAACACAGACATTTCAGCTTTACGTGTCTGCTGAATTACAGCTAATTAAAGCCAAGTAATTGCTTGCCAGCCACATACAGCACGTGGATTAATACGTGAGTTAAAATGTCACGAGAGAATGGAAGAAAGAGGGAGAGAGAGAGAGAGAATCGTATTTACATGATTCAGAATAAAGCAATTTCGTTGATTTGCCCAAAAATCTTACAAATATAATACACTAAATCAGAGTTAAATTATTTATTTTTAATTTATATTCAGTTGGTTGCATTTTGTAAGGAATTTCAGAGCAATGAACGCGCTCGGAGTATCAGCGACTGCTTCACTGTATTAATTTGTCACTTTAAATTTGGCATTTTTGCACTTTTTTTTACACTCTTTTATAAAATGTCTACGTGTCATCAGTTCACTGTCACTTTTTTGATGTAGTTGTTGTTTGTTGTTGTTACTGTTGTTGTTGTTGTTGTTGCTGTTGTTGTTATCATTCCCTTAAAATAAACCTACAAAACCTCGTTTGGGTTTTAAATAGGAATCTCAATGAAATGTCGATCGTTTAATTGTGACCAAGTTCGTGTCTAAAATACAAAATATGAAAAATGGATATTTTTTTGTGTAACCAGTAAATATTTTGTGCTGTTGCATAATCTTTTTCTTTTTTCAGCCAACGTAGTTAACTTTAAAAGTTGTGTAGATATTGTAAAGGTCAACTTTTATAGCGAACCTTTCGTTAAGTCACAAAAAAAAAGCTAATTAAATTTTGTATTTATTAAATTTTAGCAAACTGTCTTGTTTTGTATTGAATTTATTTATTTATCTGCCAGACGTGTATCTAAATACAACTTTTTTTAAAAGTTGAGTTCTCTCCTTCATTCGCTTAGTTTCGTTAAGTTTCGTTAAATTCTTCGTTCAGTTTTTTTTTTGCTCTTGTTTTTGTTTAAACTTGTATTTAGTTGGATTTACATTGTTATAGATTAACTTGATAACAATTAACATTATTTAAGTATGCGCATAAATTAAAATTTATTAGTTCAGATTTCATAAAGTCTCGCTTTACACTTGATTTGTCGTTCAATAGAGCGAAACATTAAATTTGTTCTTTTCTTCTCTGTGAATGAGACGACAGCTCAGATTTTTCGTTGTCTTTTCTCGCAGAAGTTTATTGAAGCCACTAGAATTACGAAGTCTTAGCGACTTTCATTCTCTTTCACAGACTTCAAGGAGTTTAAGAAAAGCAAGAGGAATATAAATAATTTCACTCATAATTTGCTGCTCTCAGATTTTAATGCAGACCTCTTAACTAAAAAGGTTAACTTTTTTTTTACAACTTTATATTTACGCAATTATTGCTTTTATGCGTGGGTGTTTAAGGTGACATTTTTTACTGCCATAATGTAAATGCGTTCCAGCAAAATTGCTATCTAAGCAGGAAGAAAATTGAACGAAGCGTGTAAAAATGGATGTTCAAACGCTGATGCGTGCGCGAGAATGCAAAATATGCGGAAGGGCAACAAGGCGAGGAAATAAAAAAAAAAGAAAAACGTAGAAAAAACACAAAATTACAAAATTTAAAATGTAAAAAACCAAAAACTACTAAACAAAATTGAACTACTAAAAACAAGCAAATTTACAAGCAAATTTCAAAAGCAGCTGGTGTTGTAATACGTCATAAAAACACGTTCCAGATTTGAGAAAAAGTTGCAATAAAACAACAAACTGTACCTTGACGAGGCGGAGGAGGAGGAGGAGGATTTCTACAGGTTATTGGGTTGAACACCGAACCGAAAAACCCCAATTTAATGACTATTTAAAAAATTCCGCATAGTTTTTTTAAGCAGTTTGTTGGTTGGTGTGAAGTGTGCTGTTGACAGTTTAAGTCAATGAGTGCGAAGTTGTGGCCTCCCTTCGGTTCGTTCGTCCGTCGATGCTTCGGCGGGTGAGCGTGACAATCACATTGATTGACTCGATCGGCGCCGTAGTGATGATCGATCGATCGATCGCAAATCACATTCACATTCGCAATGAAAATTATGAATTAGTTTTGTGATGCATGTGAGGGAAGCGCGAGCGAAGGCGATTTTGTCGTTTTGTCAGGTTTGTTTGCTCAATCGATTTGTTTCGCATGTTAGCAATTAAATTGAGTGTGTGATTTTTATGTTTCGCATTCGCAAACTTGTTTAGTTTGATTGCCCCTTTCCTACCCCACACCCGCCCCCCCGTGGCACGAACTGAGTTTGATTTATTTTTGTAGAGCGCCATCCTAACAGGTTACCTGCTGATTTTTAGTTGTTCGTAAATTTTCTCTAAAAGTTGTCGATCGCTCGCTCACTTGATTGATATGCGAATTCAATGCCATCCATCAAATGGGTGTCGGAAACATAAAATAGTAAATCTGCTGTTGGTAATACGAGCTGAAGACAAATTTGGAGCAAACAGTCTCTTTATTATGTCATAATGATAAATATTTAAAATCGATCATCATGTCAGAGGGTGAGTTAGTGAATTAATTGTATTATAATTACTTACGGTTTCTCATTTAAAAATTCACCCCGCGTAAATTCAGAAAGACGGCGTGATTTGCCCTTCTTGGCCTCAAGTGAACTTTTGGCAGCGGATTTTACATTTTTACCGGCCGACGACGGCGACGTGCACGAACACGAACACTGACAGTGATTGCTGTGTATCGGCGGCACTCCGTGCGGTGGCAGTGGCGGCGCTGGCGGCTCGGGCGGAGGTGGCAGTGGTGGCGCTGGCGGCGAGGTATGAGAAGATACCGTTGCCGACGACGCCTGTGTAGCCGGTAAAGGTAATGCTGGCGGCGGCGGCGGCGGCGGTGAGGCGGTACACGTCGTTACAGCAGAAGATTTGTTGCTGTTGCATTCGGCAAACTGTGTCAGCGGCTCGGGCACGAGAGTGCGATCGACCGACGAGCAGAGACACTTGAGTGGCACTTGGTTAGACCAGCGACGTATTTGCGGCTTCACGGCGTATTCGGCACACGGCGGCACGCGTTGCTTTGTTCCTTCGGCACTCGGCAATTCACTGTTATCGAGCGAGAACTTTTTCAAAAGCGGTTGCTGTCGCTGTCGCTGCTGCTGCTGCTGCTGCTTTGCCAAGCAGTGATGCAGTTTTAGGCTGCGACGAGGACGTGGTGGTGACGGCGTGGCAGGTGGTGAGGCTGCAGCAGACATGGAGATGGCATCGAGGGAGTTGGATTTGACTATTTGGCCGCAGGCAGATGGGCGAGAGGCACGCTTCTGAGCGACAATGCGAGCGTAGAGCTCCTCACTGTCGAGCGGTATCAAATTCGTGACCCCAATACGTCGCTTGCTTTGAATGCGTTTGTTGGCTTTTTTATCCACTACATCGGCAACTGAAGCTGCCGCAGCCGCAGCTGCAGCCGCAGTCGCCGTGGCGGCAGCGGTAACTGATGCCTCAACAGGTGCGGCAAGGGATTGACTGCGTCTTGCCGCTGCCACTGCCGCTGCCGCTACTGCTGCTGCTGGCGTTGTCGATTTTGATTCCGACTTCGAGGAGGCGTGTGTGGAACTGGAATGCTTGTACGACAGCATGTTGGACAGTCTACGCATTTTTTTTGGTTTCTTTGCTTTGCTTTTCGAGGGTTCCGGGAAGTCGGGGTGGCCACTTCGTGCCGCCTCCTGCGCCAAATGCTCCGTCTCTTCAATCTTGCGCACCACAAAACGACTCTTCGACGTGCCGATCGGCTTTTTCGCCGACTCAACAGCGGCGGCATCCAGTTTCTCTCCTTGTATGATATCGTAAATCGTGTCATACTTTCGCGTTGCCTTTTCAGACACAACCACGTCTGGCGACCAAGTGTTGCTGCTGGGAGCAGCAACTGTTGTCATCTCCGGTTCTTGTTGTTGCTGCTGCTGCTGCTGCTGTTGTTGTTGTTGCTTCTGTATGATATCGTAGATCATGCCGGACTTTTTGCTTTTATTCTTGTTCTCCTCGCACGTCTCTCTCCTGCTTAAGCCGCTCGCAGTGCCGCGCTCAATGACGGCCGTCAGACTTCTACGCTGTTGCGTGAGCTCACTTTGCGACGTCTTGCGATGCAGGATCTCGTAGATGGTGCCGTACGTCATGTATTTGTCGTACTTCTGGTACGTCAGGTTGTAAATGTCATTCTTGCGCTGTATGATGTCGTAGATGGTGCCGTAGACGAGTTTGTCGTAAATCTTGAAGTTGCGCCGATAGTTCGCCGACTTAGCGCCGGCATTTGCGACGCCGCTTAGCGACGCGCCAGCTGGTTGCAACTGCAGTTCAGCGTCTGCTGTTGACGCGTCTGTGGTGACGGCGGTGGATTTGGAAGCAGCGGCGGCATCCTTTTTACTATTCCTCCGCATCAGTAGAAATGAAGCGTAATTTTTATGTTGCCTTGAATTCTGCCGCTTGAATGGCGATCCTGCAGTCGCTGCGGCATCCGAGGCAGTCAGCCCACCGCTGCTGGTCTCGCATTCACGTACCAAACGTTTGAATTCCTCGTACGACTTACGACGAATGTGCGCTTTTTGCTTCTCCGCAGTCAGCAGCTGATGATCGAGTATTTGCGACGACAGATCCGAATTCTTACGCAGCATAGCTGTGGCTGCTTCTGTAATCGCTGACAATGTCGGCGGCGTAAGAAACTCGTCGCCGGCTTGCGAAAATAGTTTGTGGTACGATAAATCGTCGGCAGGTGTCGATGACGGTAAAGCGGGGTTCGGCATGTCGACGCGCCCGCTGTTTATCTGCTCTGATCTTGACTCCAAAACGTTGGCTGCAGACAAAGTTGTCGCTGTTGTTGCTGCGTTCGCGTTTACAATTGTCGGCGGCTCGCTTTTCCGCATGCCGATTGGCGCCTGAAACTCCTCTGAGGTTTCATTTGTTTGCCGCTTTACTTTCTGCACCGATGTCGTGCTTAGCGTGGCCTGTGCTGCGGCAAACATCGCTTTAAACTCCTCATAAGATTTGCGGCGATTGCGCGATTGCGTCAGACACTCCTTGTAGTTGAGAGGCGGAACGTGTTCGGCACATTTTTCACCACTGGCATTCACTGCAGTGCTGCTCTCGCCGGATGGCGCCACCGGAGCAGGCAAATTGAAGATGTTGGCCAAGCTCGCTGCGGCCGCAGCAGATCCACCTCCAGCAGCGGAACTCTGCAACGAGTTCTCGATCTTATTTTGCATCTCAATGAAGCCCGAGTCCATGGAGCTGATGGTGCATGTGGAGTCGAAACTTGTTTTGCGGCTCGAGCTGTTGCTGTTGGGTGAGGCTGGCGGTGCTCGGACTGCCTCCTGCTCCTCAGCGGGAGCTGCTGTGAGCAACTCTTGACCGCTCTTGACCACTCCGCCCACTCGCTCGCAGTCATCATCTTCGAAACTAATCAAATCCTTAACTATTTGACAGCCATGCTGACCACCACTGTCGAGCACGACTTTATCACAGTTCGCTTCGCCGTTGGCCACACTACCGAGCTGGCCTGGCGCGGCGACACACTCCTCCGCGATCATGTTCATCGGCGAGCTGTGCGGTCCGCGCGCCAGCACTTCACTCTCGAGACTGGCTTGCAGGCCGCCTGCGAAAGCGCCCAGCTTGCGCTGTCTGCGGTTCGCTGCACGCGGTTCGCTGCTCTGGCTGAACGCTTGCTGCGCGCTACACTGGCAGTGCGTGGCAGTGGCCGCCTTGCTCGGCTCGACTTCCATGAGTGGCACGTGTTGGCGCGCACCGATGTCTTTCAAGGCTTCGTCGCCGCCCGCCTCTTCGTGCTGCTCCTCATCTACTTCTTCGTTGACCACATGCAGCGGCTGTCGCATCAGCTCCTCTGACTCCACCTCCACTTTCCCACCGTCCACACCTTCGTAGTCGTTTAAATCAATTAAAATTTTGTCGCAGTCGATCTGCTGAGGCTTTAAAACTTCTTTCAACTCCAGCGGCTCAGCGAGTTTCTTACGAGTTACCGTAGCATACGCGCTTGCGTTCGCTTTGCGTGTCGTGCCGACTGCTGACGAGGCTACGGCCGCAGCAACACCTCCGCGATTATGAAAGATTTTAACACTCTGCATCGGTAATTTGTGCCTACTGTGGCGATTACGTGTCGCTGAAGCGGCCGTAGCCGGCGTGTTGCAGTGCTTGCGTTGCTGGCGCCGTGTGAAATTGCTGACAATGTTGTAGAAGGGATCGTCGAGCGGCGAATCATGCCTTCCCGTTCTTTCCCGTATAGTTCTGGCACAAGTTTTCAGATAACGTTGTAGTATCGACTGATTCGTCGGCTGTTTGGACGAACAACTCAAGCGCGCGGCATTGCAATTCGAGTTGCGGGCGCTGCTGCTGCTGCTGCGGTATGCGTTTCCCGCACATTTGGTCGCATAGAGTTCGTTCATGCATTTTGCACAGCAGAGGAACTCGTACAGGATATCATCGTCGCCGGTGGAGCTGGGAGGCGTGAAGGTGGAGTATTTTGGCTCGAGCGGAAGTTCAGGTTCCACAGTGGATGGCGATGTAGTGTGCATGCCGCCGTTCAAATTATTAGTGGCGGCTGCGGCGTTGTTGCCGACATTGTTGTAAACAACAGCACAGTTATCAACACCTTCGTTATCGACAACGTTGTTACCGACGTCGCTGTTATCGGTCGTCGCAGTGGTGCGGCGGCCGATTGTGTTGTTAGTTGTTGCATGCGCCGCCGCGCTCTTTTGTGCCGTAGTCGTTACAGGCATTAAAATGTACGTGTTTTTCGAATTGATTTTGGCCGCCGCCATCCCCGCTTGTTGGCTGTCACTCGCATTCGCCTGATTCTGGCCAACTGCGGCCTCCCTGTTCGTCGCTTCGCCGCCCCTGCCGACAATGGAACTCTCGATGCTGATGCCGCTGTCGAGCAGCAAAAACGTGCCGTCCGAGGGCAAGACCAGCCTCCCTTCGGCCGCCGCGCTGATCAGCTCGCGCAAGGCCAAAACCTGCTTCTCCGTTACGTTGCCCTGCAGCTGTATGCCGTGCAGCGCGAACGCGGTGGGCTTGTTGTTCACCGAGTTGGGATCGGTGCACCACACTACCGGCATGGTTGCCATGGCCGTTCGGCGTCCGGCTGCGTTTGTCGCGCCGCAAAGCGATGCACTTCGGCTTCACTAATTAGTTGGTCGCGTCGGCGGCCACCACATCAAATCGATTCAATCGATTCAATCGATTCGGCCGCGCTTACCAGCTACTTGGCGGGCTCATTCAAGTTGGCACCGAGTCTGCTGGCAAGTCTGTCAAGCAGTCTGAGGTGAGTTCCAGCGATCGTAGTTTGCTGCTTTTTTAGCTGACTGCTAATTCAAGTCGGCTGCAAATTAAATTAGAAATTCATAGAAGAAAACACAACTCATTAAAATCAAGTTTGCTTTTGAAGAGGCGAACTTTGCTCATTTCTTTGCTGCGCGCGCGCGCGCGTTGTTGGTTTTCATTTGGTTTGCTGATTTCTTTTTCCGCGCGTCCTTTGCGTTTTTCATTAGCGTATGAATGAGAATTAAAGATTTCATTTGAAAGAATGCGACAAGATTTGCCAGCAGAACTTGAAATCCTAACAAACGGTCGACAAATAGAAAGGGTGGTCGCGACGGTCACCTCTTGGTCCACATAAGTTCGATACAGACTTCAAACGAATAACGGATCGAACAACTTTTTGTGAATTGAAGTCTTTTTTGCTTTTTTCCTGTCCGAATGGATGGCAAGATCAGAAAAATGATAAAGTCGGCATGATTGAGGACACTCTGATCGTTGTTGTCGTGTTTGTGTATCAAAATTAATTTTGAGAAATATTTCAGCAACTTGAAAGGAAAGCCAAATTAAAGTCTTTTTTCCCAAGAAATTTAAAATACTACGAAAGTGGCAAATGATCACTGATAAAATCCAACAAGTCTGTATCAACAGAAATCCAACAAATCAAAGCACTCATGTGAAATGTTCTTCACTTTTAGATATTCAGATTTCTAGAGAAATCTCAACCTCTGTGGACTTAGAAATTATAAAGGAAAATTCAAAACCATCGGATCAAAAACGAAAGAGTCACCAATGATCAGTCACCAGGCATTTAAAGATTCTTTTTTTCCATGCGGTCGTAAACTTTGATCAAAAGCCAAATAAGATTATCGGTCACCAGTCATCAGCGAAAGATTCTTCGCTTGATGCGATCATAATAAAATGAAACTATATGATCAAAAAACTAAAAGTGATCATCAGTCACCAGTCATTTAAAGAATCGTTTGTTCGAATCGATCCTAACCCAAAAAACTAAAAGAGATCATCAGTCACCAGTCATTTAAAGAATCGTTTGTTCGAATCGATCTTAAGTGAATAGAATCCTTTGATGAAAATCTAAAACACAAAAGATTATCATTTGATCAAAAAACTAAAAGGCATCATCAGTCATCAGTTAGCAGTCATCTAAAGAATCGTTTGTTCGATGCGATAGTAATTAAATGCAATCGTTAGATCAAAATAAAAACGTCTTCAAACCAGATATCGATAGCGATTACATTTGGGCTTCTTTGAGGGCTTTGAACCCTCAAAATCCCCTCTTTGAACTACAGCTCTGTGTATGAATGTTTGCTTTTTAACTTAAATGTTTCTCTCTCTCTCTCTCTCTCTCTCTCTCTCTTTCTCTTCTCTTTTATTGTATATCGCACAGTGCGGCGATTGTTGGTCGAAGTATAATAAAAGTTGACAACACGCAGTCATTCGCTTGCGCATGCGTGTCGCTCTGCAATTACTGAGTCTGAATTTTAGTTTTGGTCAGCGCATCACGGCAGAGAGAGAGAGAGAGAAATTAAAAAAGAGGGGAACAAAACAACAGTAAGTATTTTTTAGAGCATATAAAACAACAACAGAAAAAGTAAATTATAACATCAATATTCGCCGCAAGTAAAATCGTTTACTTCGTGCAATTTGGCCAAAATATCGTCGCAATTGTTGTGGAAAATTTTCAAAATTGATTTTGTTTATATTATAAAAATTCCATTTATAAAAACTTAGAGCGAAAACGAATTACTAACTAAATTAATTAAGAATTGTAAAATCTTTTTAAAATTATAAACTCTTTCGGAGTCCTCAATTCTTTGCGATTGCAGTGAAAATAAAACACTTCGAAAATCCCCTCAAGAGCTTCCTCATTCTTGACTTTTAGTCGACGTTTAGTGGGTTAAGAGGGTCTACTTGAAACAAAGAATAACTTTAAGAGGGAAAAAGAATCAGAAAACTAAAAACAAACAAGAAGGAAAGGAAAATACACAACAAAAGTGAACTACTTTTCCTTACACATTATTAAGAACAGAAAAGTTCCTCAAGAAAACAAACAACAAGAATTTCCGCTTCAGTAAATTTTGCATGATTTTTAACTTTTAAGAAACTTCAGTTGAGTGGATGTGTTGTTCAGTCAGTCGGTCAGTGTGGCTCAGATTGCTGAGGAAACCGCAGGCAGGCGGCCGACTTTTGACTTCCAGGAAGTCAGTCAGTCAGTTAGTCGATCATTCAGCTGCAGGAAAGAAAATACTTGAAAAACTGGCGTAGACCAGCATAAAAACGCTCACAAAAGACAGCGTTTTAACAATAGCAACAACAACACCTACCACCACACCACAACAACAACAACTGATATAACAACCACAATCAACCGCAGAAGACAACAGCAACATCCTCCACTAGAGCAACAAAGACGACAGTCGACCACGACAACAATCACGACTACAAGAACCAACCACAAATAAGAACGACCAACGACAACCACAATCCATTACAACTACAACCAACCACAGCAAGCAATAACAACAACCACTACCACAAGAACAACGACGACAAACATCTACTATAGCAATAATGACGATAATCGATCACAACAACCACTACTACAACTAAGCCTGAGCAACCACAACACGACCAACCAACCACAACCACACCAATAATCCACCACAACTACAACCAACCACAGCAAACAACAGCAGCCACCACAAGAACAACAACGACAAGTAACTAACAAATCATCGACAGCAATCGACGAACAGTCATCGAGCAACAACCAAGAACCACAAGTACAGCAACCTACCGCAACTACTATCGAACAACGACAATTATAACAACCACAACTACAACCAAACAACTGCAACCACCGGCAAAAACGATCAACCACAACATGAAAAAAAATAATCAACCACAACCTGAACCACAACAAAGAATCAACCAAAACAAAAACCACCGACATAAGAAGAAAAACCACCAACACAACAGCAACACCAACAACAATGGCCAATCAACCAAAACAACAACAACTACCACCGCAAGATCAACAACCACCATTACAAGACCAACAACCATCACTACAATAACAACAACCACCAACACAAAAACGTCTACATTTACAATAGGAATGAATTTCTCTCATAAAAGAGAAATAAATGTTGCTTTTCTTAGCCCTTTCGGATCCTGGATGAAGTGGTACAGAAGCCCCACAAGGAGCGAGAGAGTTTAAGTCCTTGAAAAGGATGAAAGCTGCAAGGATTTTCCTGCCTTCGAGTTTAACAGAAGCCAACATTTTGAGAATATTTTCTTGCTGTAAAGTTTACGTTGTACCACATTTTCGAACCACATTTTCAAACACTTCGATTGAGTACATTCACTCGGAGAAAAACAACACAGAAACCTTCACTTATTTTATTGTTGGCCGTTAAATTGTCGATTTTAGAATTGTTCAGTATCTGCGTACAGAATTTATAAATAGTTTATTGCCATTTTAATAATCTGCAGATAGCCAGTCAGTTCAGTTACGACCTTCTTAGTCACCGTGTGATGAGAGTTGTAAAGACTCTCAAGGTTAGAAGAAGAATCTAAGTAACTGTGATTAAATTTGCATACCTTCGAGGCACGAAGTACTTGCAAGAAAAAAATTCTCTCACGCCAGAATACAGAAAAAGAGTGTGAAAATAATGAGTGAGAGTGAAAATAAAGTAACAATTATAAGTTGAGCAAAAAAGAAAAAAAAACTCGTACTTTGAACTCTGTTAAGCATAAAAATATATTTTCATTTTATTACGAAGATAGAGAAGAGCTATAAAAATTGTGAAAACTATTAAATAAAAAGCGGAATTTTTTTTTTCAGTAATTTTATCTAAAATTAATTTTTTTGTATCTATTTATTTAAATTCGATGTTCGAGTAATCGAACGAAAATCAAATTGGTTTTGCTTAATTTTACTGCAGCAACAACTGCAATGAGCGAAACCACAAAAGTGCCTGCTAACTACAAAAACAAATAATAATAGCAAGTAATAATAAAAAAAAAAAAAATTTAGAAATGTGAGAAAGTTTAAAACTTCAGTTTTGTATGCACTGGAAAGAATTTTGGTTGCACGAATTTCCAACCTACTGAACTCGGCAATTGGAAGGAGAAAATTACAACTCACAAATAATTAACGAATTAAAATGCATGAAAAGAACGTAGAGAAAATTTATTTGTTTTTTTTTAAATTTTTCATTTATTTTTTTATTTTTTTTTTATTTTTTTATTTATTATTTTTTTTTACATGTTTCTAAATTTTCTTTTTTGCAAAGAAGTTAAGAATAAACTAATTAAAGAAAAGTGAAAAGGAAAAGTTTTCTGGCCTAAAAACTTTCTCTAAAAATAAAATTTACTAGAAAATATTAAATCAAGAATTGAATTAGCAGAACAACTGGAATTATAAAAAAAACGAGAACAAATTTCATGCGATTTCTTTTTAAAAGTGTTTATAACTTCTTTTTTTATGAAATTTCATTAGTTGTGAGTTTCGAAGCCGCAATTTTCGTGTTGCTAGTCAAACGTGAATGCAGTTTCTCCTACTGATGTCGCAAAATAATGAGTTTTTCATGATAAAAAGTGAGGATCTGACAATTCTAAGTGGAAAAAGTTAAAGTTTACAACGAGGAACTGAAAAATTTATACTTTTTGAATAACACAGTGATATTGTAGACTTGTATATTTTATATTAATCATTGAAAGTATTGAAAGAAATAACGAAATTACTTGAACAAAACTACACTGAGAAATTTAATAACTCAAATCTAGACACACCTTTTTGAAATCATATATCTTTCTGATAAAAATTATGATTTAAAGTCAGAAACTGAAATTAAAGGAAAGCGAATATTTAATATTTATTATTTAAAAGGTTAAAAGCCTTCAAGTTGACTTATATATGCATTCCAAGCGTCATGTAAGAATACTCGACTCTCACAAGCAGCGTAAATTATTGAACAGAAATTAATAAGACGACGTAAACTGAAAGAAATCATTTTTCAGAAGAAACCGAAATTTGAGGCCGCAAAAACCCCCTTCTTCGGCTTCCTTCATACATTAAAAAAAGCTGAGAAGGTGTTAAAAGTCAAACAGAAACTCAATTTTAATGTAACATAGTAAAGAACAGAAAGAGAGACATAGAAAGAGAGAAAGAGAATACACGATACCAGGGGTACGAGAGAAGAATCCGACAAGCTGAAAACAGCTGTCGGGCCAACCAGTTCAACCGGCTGGCAAGAAATTCGATCTTTTGCAAAAAGCTAGAGTTCGGTTATTGCTTTTCAGTATTGAATGTAAAACGCGAGATACGCGTTATGGCATTAAAAACTGAAAGCTTCTCGATACGTAAAAACTCACCCAACTCATTTTTTACAGTGTTCGATTTTTTTTACATACGATAACTGATATTTTTAAACAGAATTTTAATATTTCCTAATGATTTCTGAGTGAGAAAACAACTTTCTTTACAAGTAGAATAAAGAAAATAACGTTTGTTTTTGATATACAACTAGAAATAAATAATTTAATTAAATAAAAACTAGTGAAATTTGCGTAATACGTAGAATTATTATGAAATTACGTAAATTACACCAAACGGTCAGTGCAAAAAATGACCGAGAACGAGAGGTCGGTCGTCGGCGAATCTCCGCTAATGGATTTGCATACTTGAACACTCGATAGATCGAGCGTTCATGATTCCAATTCAGAAGGTTGCGGCATTCATTCGTTTGCAACCAAACCGAAGAAATTGCGTGCACGAATGGGAGAGCGGAATGGTAAGCGAAAAAAGAAAGAATGAATGAGAAAACACACTCTGTTTGCATACTTGTTGCTGTCAGACAGACAAGCAGAGAGACAGACAGACAAGCAGACAGACAGACAGACAGACGACAGACAGACAAGCAAACAGACAGACAGTTCGGATGGTAGACAGACACTCTGGAGGAGACGGTCAGATTTTGAAAAGCGCGTCCAAACAAGTGTCAGCGGCGGAACGAGGCATTTTTAAGGCGAGGGTTTGAATGAGCGGAAAAATGCTTTGGATTCTCTCAACTTCTCATTTATACGAGGTACAAAGTCAAAGAAAAAAAGAGAATTATAAGCCGAACTACGAGTAAAAACAATCTTTCAACAGCAACAGATGCAGATACAGAATTCTAATTCTCCGTTGAAGTTTTGAAGTTTACCAGGAATGCAGCAAACAACAGGTTGACTGAACTGGCCAGGTGAGCCACTCGGTGGACAGACGACGACGACGACGACATCCTGTGGTAGACGACATCGTTACAATAAAGGAAAAGAAAAAAGAAAGGATAAAAAGGAAGGAATAACAAAAAAAAGAAGGAAAAAAGAAAGGAAGATCTAGAGAAAAAAGAAGTTTTTTCTTAATTTTTCTTGTAGACGTTTGTTGTTGCATGACGTTTAGTTAGTTAGCAAAAAGAAAAAGAAAAAAGCAAAAATTAACAAATCCGCATCAAATGCGACGAAGGTACTCGAAAAGCCAGCAAAGTCCACGCAAAGTACGACCCACTTTGAACCGGTTTCGACGCCAGAAGCCAGCAACCATCAACCAGCCAGCCAGCCAGCCAGCCAGCCAGCCAGCCAAGTCAGCCAAGTCAGCCAAGTCAGCAACAGTGGCAACAATAAACGTGCTGATGACGATGACGACGAGCCAGATAGCAACAATGAAACCACGACTGCAACAAGAAGAAAAACACTTGCAAACGTCCAACAAGCCAACTGAACTCAGAGATTGAGGACGAAGGACAGCAGCGATGGAGAGTGAGGGGTGGGCAGGGGGAGGAGAAGAGGAGGGGCTGGAGGTGCTAAACCAGGCTGAGATCGGGGGAGAGAAGGTATGAAAAAGTCTGTTTGTAGCTCGAGAAACGCTTGGATGTGCTTCGATTTTGTCCACAAAAAAAAAGGCACTTCTTGCATTTGGTGAGAAAAACTCTGCACCGGAGGTAGATAAACTAAAAAGGGGCGGAACAGTGGCGGCATCGAACAGCTGTGAAGGGGGATGGAGAAGCAAAAGGGTGACAAGGGAGTAAAGAAAACGAAGAAGGAGTGAGTAAGCGGGAAGAAAGGAATTAAATGGAAAAAGTGGATGGAGAAGTGAAAAGGGCAGCAGCAGCAGTGGAAAGAAGGGGGTGGAGAGGTGGATAAGGCGAAGAAGGGGAAGGTGGTGAGAAAAGACGACGTAGAAGGTGAATAGAGAGGAAGGTGAAGGGGAAAGAGAAGAGCGCAGAGAGGTGAATTGAACAGCAGAAGCAGGGGAAGAAGAGAGTTTTAAAGAACAATAGAACGAGAAAGGTAGAGAAGAGGGAGGTTTGTTGTTGTTGTTGTTGTTGTTAGCAATTCATGGGAAAATTGAAGTTGTTATTTTTGGGGCGGGGGACTCGAGGTCCACAAGCTCCCTCCTATCAATCCACCACTGCAAGCAACTACAAGAAGAAGAACATTGAAAACGTGCGGCGGTGGATGCATTCAAAATGCATGGAATGGGAAAAATTAAAAAAAACTCAAGACAAGCAAATGAAAGGAAATACGGGCTGCTTGCAACTTTTTGTTGCATTTATTAGCCATACTCACGAGTTGCTAGTGAGCTTATTGAGTAAAAACGAAACAGAAAAAGAGAAAAAATTGAGAGGCTCAAACGAACGAACGAACGAACGAACGAACGAACGAAGGAAGGAAGCAAAAAAATTCATTGCATGAAGTTTGAATGCACGCGACAGTAACTTATGTCATCGATCGGATGAAAGATAAGGAAGAGAAGGAGAGGAGGAGGAAGGGGGAGAGAAGGAGGAGGAGGACGAAGAGGAGGGGGAATAGTGGGGTGGGAAAAAAGGAGAAGAAGAGAAAATCGGAAGAAGTTATGGAAGAACTATTCGAGAATGCAGCCTCCATTCGAGTTGCTGTTGTTCGCATTGAGTTGGAAATCTTTCGAGCCAACATTCAGCCGTTGACGTCGGTTCATTCTAAGATTGTTAGTTTGTTGAGTTTGCTTTTAAGAAGATTTCTGAAGAGTTAGTTTCACTTTCTGGCAGACGAAACTGCGAAAAGGGAAATTTTGATCATTTGAGATTTAAAATGTTTTTTTTTTGAGAGAAGAAATGCGATGTGAAAACCCCACTGATTTGAAAAAAAAAAGCATTCAAGCATTCAAATTTTTACTCGCCAACTTTTACTCGTCAACTATTTCAGAGCTCGCTCAAGTTATAACTAAAAAGTTATTTGAAATCTGTAACTTTTTTTCGCTGCTTATTAACAAGCAACAACTGAACTTCGCTAGACAACAAGAAGAAAGTTTATTGACTTGATTATGGTAGAAAAATTTGAACTCATAAAATAACTTGAGTTGAAATGAATTTCAGAAAAGCCGGCGATTTGAAAGCGAATCAGTGAAGAAAAAAAAAAAACAGTTAATATGATCAATAAATCAATCAATCTTCTCTTTTCATTTGTTCAAATGTAATTTAATAGTTTTACAATATAAAGAGATTAAAAAAAAACTAACAATTACAAGAGTTTCGAAATGTTAAAATAAATTGTGTGCAGAAAAAGAAACGCTGGCGCTTTTTTTGGTGTACAAAAACAACAAATTCTACAACTTCATTCATAGAGTGTCGGGCATGATTCATGATAACAACAACAACACCAAAAACAACAGAAACAACACCACCAACAGCAAAAACAACAACAGCCAACACAAGAACAAAAATGAGAAAGAAATTGTTTCTGGCCGAGGGAAATAAAAATTATTAACAGCTTTTGTGTTGCGAGTATTTGTTTCTCTCTTCCCCTCTCATTGAACAATAAAATCATCAATGAGAACGCATACCAAAAAAACCATCAATGGTGAGCGAAAAAATCACTGAAAATTCCATAAACGTAGAGGAACGAAATTATTATTAAACTGCAAGAATACAAAGGAAAAATACAGAGAAAAGAATTCCAACAGAATTCTTAAATATTACATAAAATCACACACATTCTAAAGAAATCACAAGACGTGAGTAAACATTTCAGGTGACAGAGTGTGAGACGGAGAGAGGGCGTGAGAGTAGCATAAGTTAATCTTACGCATATCAATGAACTAAAAATTAGAAAGAAGCAAACGAAAAAAAAATGCAGACTGCAAAGAATTTAGCAGTCTAACGGTTAACGAAAAACCGCACATCAAAAAAAAAAAAAAAAAAAAAAAAAAGGCGAAAAACAAACTGACCTGAACGTGATTTCAATTTTATTTAATGTAAAACTTTTAAAACCGCAAACGAAGTCTTTAAAAACCAACAACAAACGAGCAAAGAAATAGAAAGTTCTTGTTTTGCGTGCAAAAATAGCAAAATTTTAAGCGCAAAAGTAAAATAAATAAATAAGCAAAATTT
Organism: Sicus ferrugineus; assembly: GCA_922984085.1. Lineage (NCBI taxonomy): Eukaryota > Metazoa > Arthropoda > Insecta > Diptera > Conopidae > Sicus > Sicus ferrugineus. The sequence continues at coordinate 10,340,346 of OV277348.1, forward strand.
AGTTACCTTGAATAAGCGGAATTTTAAAAGAAAATGTTGAGCCGCCCGCGTGTAACGTTGAGAACGAAAGTTGCAGCAACAAAGTAACTGATGTAATAAATGTTGCTGAAAGACTTGTTGCGGAATTTCCTAATTTTCACTTTCCACTCAAAACATTATTTATTTGAATCTTTTCCTAATACAAAGAAGAAGAATATTCTTTATTGATTTCATTTCTTTATTTAATTTTTTGGTTTTTAAAATTAGTCATTTTCTTTGTGCAGTCCAACCTTTTTTAAGTAGCAACCAGCAGTAGATGTTTATATACATCAAAGAGCAACATAAAATTGTCTACATGTTGCGGAAACTTTGCATAAACAGTTTTTCGCGTTTTACAAGAACTCACGAATGATTACACTTGGATGCCGAATGGAGTTGAAGAATGAATCGTTGTGTTGCTGCAATTCGAATTTTTACCACCAACACAAGACAACACAACGAAAAGCTGTTGAAAAAAGTTTTTCGATTTTTATGTTAACAGAAAACAAAAGAAAAACTTGTTCATTACGTTAAAATAATCGATGTGGTTGCCACCGTGTTCACTGCGAGTGCTCGTGGTTAAAATAACACGTTAGTCAGAAAACGATCGAGAAAAACACCATCGTCGTCGACGTCGAGTTGTGAGCGACTTTAAGGAAGAAACACTAGTTATTGTTACTCAAATTGGCTGAAATTTTTCTAATTTTTAAAAGAAATTATTAAGTTTTCAAATTTTTCCTTTTCTTCCTTAGCGCTGGAGAGCCGTCCGTTTTTTTTTAAACTCCCCCCAAACACGTCAGTTTCGCTCCCCGTTTCGCAGACAACTGAATTCGGATTATGAAATTTTTATAGAAAGGTTTTTAAGCCGTTCCGACCAACTCTGCGTTGTCAACGCACACTACGAGCAGAAAGCGTCGAAGCACTCGGTGTTGGTGAGTTTAAGCCAAGTTTTTACTTGGAAAAGCAAATGATGACGATGGTTTTAACGATTCTATTGTGGTGTAGAGTGTGTTAATGTGAGTGAATGTGCGCCTGTTTTCTCAGCTGTGGTAGTATTTTTCTAAGTGTGCGCTTTTAGCGGCAGTCTGAGAGATGAGAGTGCAGCTTAGAGAGAGAGAGAGAGAGAGAGAGAGAGAGAGAGAGAGAGAGAGAGAGAGAGAGAGAGAGAGATAATTTTACCTCTCAACAGGTAAGGAACTGAACATCATTAAGATCACTGAAGAGATCTGAGAGACGACACTGTAAAAACTTTATCCTAAAAAATTCAGTTTAAAATCTGCAAAAAAACAAACAGCTAGAGAAAAAAGAAGCGAAGAAGTGAACAAAAAAAGAGAAGCGAAGGAGTGCACAGCCCGACTATCCATAAGAAAGCCAGACATATGGCAACCCTAGCGCGGAGTCTTCAACAATATTATATATTTATATCTTAATATTTATAATTTCTTAATATTTATAATTTAATATTTATAATTTATATATATAATTTAATTTTTATAACTTAACTTTCTTCTATTTACAATAGAATATTTATATTTGTATTTTTTGTTATTATTATTATTTATAATTTCCTTAATATTTATAATTCCTTCAAGAATATTTCCAATAACAATAATTATAAATAAATTTTCAATAAAATAACTAAGAACTTGAATTTATATTTCTGTGAATTTCCTAGTAATTTTTTTAAGTGCGTCGGAATAAAGTTGAGAGATTTTTTGAGAGACGGATGCGAACAGCTGATCGCCTGAAATAAGTTGCGAGCGCAACAGCTCAACAACTCTTAAATTAGAAGTCAGAGTGTCAGTCAGAGAAGAGAGTTTTCTCAGTTGAGAGGGTTTTGTTGTTGCTGTGGTGGTACTTCTTCATGCAAAAACGAAACTAACAACAAAAATGTTAATAATTCTCAAATGTCAATTATAATGAAGTCAAACTGGATGACGATGATGACTAAGATGACGCTGTTGACAACAGTAGCGGCGATAATGTTGCTGTTGCTGTTCCTGATGCTGGCAGATACCGATATTTACAATTAAGCTGTGCATATAAAATTCTTGTATTTTGTTATACTAACAATTAGTCATGCAGTTTGACATGTAAAAACATCAACAAACAGCAAGCAGCTTGAATTACTTGTTGTTTGCTATCTTTAATTGGCTAATAAATAATTATATTCATCTAAAATTTAGCAATAAAATGTTTTAGCACAGCTTTCGCAGCTTTTTTATGTAATTTTTCTCGACTTTTATACTTAAATCATTTATTTTATGCTTTCCTATTGCTGTCTGTCTGCCGCCCTGTCATCAATTAAAATGTCAAATTGACGCAATACCGCGAATCCGCCGCCATCAAAATGAACGCTAATGAACTCTGGTTGTTGTTGTTGTTGTTGTTGCCTCTGTTTTTCTCTTGCGAAACGTGTAGAATTAGTTAAATCATACATAGCGAGTGCAAATTATATATAGCGAATGCAACTCGCTATCAGGTGTCGCGCGGAAGGCGGCGAGTGGAGTGCGAATTCTACGAGTAGACAAATGCAGCGAAGAACAACTAAATTCAGGCGTAAACATTTCTTAATTCGCAGGAATGACAGATGACACTGAGCAAATATCTCGGTTTGTTCTCGAAGTATAGAATTTCAAATCTAATTCTGAGTGATACGTGATACCGAAATAGCATTCGTAGACTGAAGAAACACTTTTCTAGATTAAATGAATCCATTTTCACGTTAAGCAAAAACTTTTACAGCTAAAATTCAGTTTCAGAATAAATTAAATATTTCAGAATAAATGAAATCGTTCTCAAATATACGAAATTAACTTTTAAACATTTTTGTAATATTTTCCAAATGATATGAATTTTTTTTTTGGAATAAAAAAAAAATTAAGAAGGTAATTTTTTTAGATTAATTCCATTTTTTTCCGTATTCCATAATCAAACCTTTTTCGGAGTAAAGTGAGCTTTTCAAATCCAATTAAACTCTTTTCATGCCAATTTAAGTTTTCCTGTATTAAATAAAGTTATTTTTTTCAGATGAAAACTCTTCTTTGATAAAATTACGTTCTTGAAATTAAATCTCTTTTGAGTTTAAACTGGGCTTTTCAAAGGACTTCCAGATCGACTTAAACGCTTTCCTGCGAAACTTTTATATTATTTTCACTATTTTTGTTTGAGGAAATTTCGTTTTGATGAACGCTTTCGTTTTCAGATGATCTATAAAAGGTGTGGGGAAATTTTAAGGAGCTTTAAGGTCTGTAAATCTATATGTGGAGTTGCACCTTCAAAGCTGAGACCTCTAAATGTTGTATTTTTTTGACTTTTTTTTTCGTTTTGTTTAAATGATTTAATTTACATTGAAGTCACAGAAAATATTCAATAATACAATAAATAATTGAGAGGAAATTTAATTTTTATACTTAACGTAAGCCAGAGAGAAGATAATTGCATTTACTTACCTAAAAAAGAAAGAGAAAAACATTATTAACATACAAAACACTGAAATACTCGCATATTAAGAAATATAAAATAAGATTTCAGTTTTTAGTCTATCAATGAATTGATAACTTGATGAGTTTTCAAGGGAAAAAGTGATAGAAATGGGGAATCAATAGAATGGACACGCATTCAACGCAATTTTATATACTCGTAGCAAGATGATAACTTTTTAGGGAAGCCAATAAATGCCTCCCTGTTGTAAATCCGGATTTCTTCAATTTTGCTCTTCTAAGAAATTCATCGAATAAAAATCATCGAAAAAGAAACGTCACGCGGTGACGAAAAAAAACTCCTCACTACTCTGAAATATTCAAAAAGCATTTTCATTCGGCACTGTAAGCCGAAATTCCTATCTCATCAAATTTGATTAGCATCTGAAAAACAGCGGCACCACCGCATTGCATTCCAGTCGATCTACGTCACAAAAGTCTCTTCTTCTGCTGCAACAATGATATGCGTGATGTAATCACATTTTTGAGAATAGTTATGTGAAAAACTTGGAAGAAAATAGAGAAATTTAGGTCAGTTTCTGTGAAGCTGAGAGCCGCCGAATTTGAATTTCAGATTTCTTGGCCGGAAGCGATTTAAACGGCTGGTTTCAACTGCTCTGCGGAAGTGCAACCAAACGTGTGACGAGGTTGACAAGATTGACATGATGGTTTTTTTAGACTTGAATGAATAGCGGGGTGTATTTTACTCACAATTAGTTAATCAATTAAAACGATTTGCGTTAATTAGTAGAGTGGAAGTGGAAGCAAGACAGGGCAGTCAAGTAGTGCATTAGTGCGGAAATAATTACTTTTCTGTTAATTAGTGAGATTTTAATTTATTCTTTTTCTATTAAACGCAACGAGTGCGATTTGTTTGATTCGCCCAACGCTGATCTAGTTTGGTCTTCAAGTGGGTGACACACCAATAATGCGGCGGCTTCATTCACTCATTCATTGAATGAATGAATGAATTAATGAATACTGCATTCAGTGGTGTGTCATCCACTTTCATTACACTCCGCACACGAAGGGTTTGAAGGTAATCGTTCACGCAGTCGAAACTGACATTTTGCTGTACGACATTTTCGCCAATTTAATCAAATTCAGTAACTAACAAAATTCTCAGTCCATCCATACCATCGCAGAATAGCTAATGAGCTACGGCAATCATAAAAGCTAAATAAAAAAAGAATTTAAATTTAAGTACATTTTCCTGATTTTTGTTAGTTTAATTTTACATTTTAATTCCCTTTAGTTTTCGCTAAATTACGATGTTTGAGTGTCATTATTGCGTGCGTTGTGTTTTTTCTACACCTTCCGGTGCGGAAGAGTCCGAGATACTCTGATAAAATTATATTATTGTCACATCGAACAGTTTTGATGTGATGCGTTTCAATGTCAACGCGTCAACAGTGAAATAAAAGCATAAATAGAAAAAAATGTTTTGTTTTCAAATATTTTGTATATTCTGAAGCGCGATTTGAATTCTAGACACAAAATCGATCGAAGTATTTTATGTCGAAATCGTGAGGGAGCGAAGCTTTTTTATTGATTTTCTGTTATTCATTGAAATGCAATTTGCATTGAAATGCATTCAAATCATATTCGGTTTATGAAGTTTAAGGTCTCATTTTTACCTACTTGCAGTTCAAGAACGAATTTCATCGTTTGGTTGGGGAAAAAGATTTAAAAAAAAGTTGAAATTAAGGTCAGCGATGAGCACTGACACGAGGTGGAGAATAATCGAGGAGAGGAAAACCTAAAAAATAAACGTGTATGGAAGTTATTAACTAATTTGGAAGTTATTAACACAATTTTAGAAAGAACAGAAAATCGAAAGTGATTCTCTTCACATGAAGCAAAAACTTAAACTACGAAAAGATCAAAATGGGGAAATTTCAAGGCACATTTTCGTTTTCCATGCAAACGGTAACGAAAAATTCACGGTAACTAACTATTCAATATTAAGAAATTCACCGGAATCAATATAATGACATGAAATCTGGTTAGTTTTAAATATTTTAACCTGTTTAACACTCGAAAGGCAGCTGAAGAAAGCCTTCATGGGAAGCATGGAGCAAAAATCTTCGTATCTTTGAAAAGGCGATTCTCAGAAAAACCGCAAAAGAAATTCCAAATTTACTCGTATAATAATCGAGTACGAGTTACAAATTGAAAGACAAATAAAAAACAATTCAAAACTTTTTGAGGAAAAATATAAAAGCAAACCAGTTTTGCCTCGTTAAAAAAAATATGAAAGTTTCTCTTTCCAGCAGAATTGAAGAAAAAGTTTTTTGGAAGGAAAAATATTGGGGGGGAGCAAAATTTTAGCATGAAAAATTTACATTAAAATTAAATGAGAAGTTTTGAAAGTTTTTCTAATCAAAAACAATCTTAAGATCTTCTATAACGATTGAAAGAGAGAGTAAATTTTAAATAAAATATAAAAATACAATTTCAAACGTCATTCGACTGACGTAATTTGCCAACTATATGAAGTTTCAGTGATTAATTGCGATGACAAAAAAAGCGCTCATCGTCGCTACGTCAGATCGGTCAAACAGTAGTTGGTTTTTTGTTTATAAGAAGAGCAAAATAAGCACTCAGTAAACAAACGAAACAGCAAACAATGTGGTGTTCAGTGTCAAAACTGTATAGCGGGGGAATTCCCCACCTTAATGTGATTCACAGGAAATCTTAGCGCAAATTCAAATAAATTTATAAGTGCGAAAGATTAAAAATTAGCTTCCTTGTATAAAACGTCTAACTATTTCATTATAATATAAAATGTAATAGCAATTGTTTTCGAGTTTTTCTTTGTAGAAAACGAGAGGAAAACTGAAGCGAAGATGATTTCTATATTCAAAAGTAGGAATTACAACTAATTAGAGAAGATTAAAATAAAGATAAGTGATTAAAAACATAAATATAAATTCAGTATTTTCTTTTCCCGTTTAGTTTATCAAAATTGTGGTTAATCTTCAGTCTGCGTTCGGTTTTAAAACCTCGAAACGATGATGTGAAATTGGTTCTCTTTGTTGAGTGTCCTCTGCAAGAAAGAAGAGAAGCAATTTCTAAATGGCAAACTTAAACTACAGGCAACACGGCTTTTATTACATTCGAACACACATGAACACACACACACACACACACACACAGATATATATACATGTATATAAATAATTTCTATGTTTGCTCGTTCACTTCCTTTCGTTGTCCTTGGCAAGTCGTTGAACTGCGTATTTTAATAACCATGTCTACGCCACTAAAAATGGTTAAAAGCCTCTTTTGGTTACATTGTCGCCTGACAGGGAGAAAACGAGATGGAGCAAATGATAGTGAGGCAGAAGTGTAGCAGAGAGATTAGAGAGCAAATGAGTTGAAAAGGAGAAAAAAAAAGGGAATGAGAACCCCATTCATGCGAACATCTAAATGAAATACAATGCAAAACGATGATTTATGATGCATCTCGCTCTAAAAACTTAAAATCTCAAGAGATCTGATACTCAGTCGACGACTTTTTAAATTTATTAATCCTCAGGAGATGAAATTTGCGCGCCAGAGAGCGATTCTTCCTTTCAATTAAAACAGAAAGAATAGTGAAAAATATTGCATAGCTTCTGTTAAACATTGAAAAAAATTTACATATATAAAATATAATAAAATAAAAGAGTACAAAACTGATGATATAATTGAAGTGATGAAAAGCTGAACCAACTAAAGCGACTAAAAAGTAAAAAATTAAACCCAAGTTTGTTCAAGGAGATTTCGGTTTATTTGTCGATTTATTCTGGGGAAAAAAAGCATGAATATACGGGTGAATAAATTACATTGACATTGTCATAGTCAGTTGTTCAAATTGTGTGAAATAGTTGTACAAATGAAGTTATCAAGGCAGGAAGAGAAATCCAAATAACAAAAATATTGAATAACTAGAATTTATGACGCACACTCACAAAACTGATGGTGAAATGTGTGGGTTTAGGAAGAAGTTACTCATTACAAAGAGTCCGAGAGAGAGAGAGAGAGAGAGAGAGAGAGGGAGAGAGAGAGAGAGGGAGAGAGAGAGAGAGAGAGAGAGAGATAGAGGGGGGAGAGAGAGGAATTGATGTCTATTTGCAATATAAGGATCCTTTTTTAACTTATTCAAATTAAGTTCGGAAAGTTAAATTAAGTTCGTCGGTCCGAAAGTACGAAGAGATATAAATGTATTTTTTTATACTTTATTCAGCTGTATTTTTAACATATTTTCCACCACGTTATAAAATTAAATTTCTGCAATAATTCAACATTAAAGACGGTCAGCAGACAGATATTAAATAACCTTAACGGTGTGCATTCTGAACGCTCTCTCTCTCTCCGCGCTCACTCTTCCCTTCTGACACCAGTCACCCGTCGTACGTGGTGCTCCGCTGCTGTACCGTTATATTGCACCGCCTAATTTAGTACATCTGAGTTAGTGCAGCGTCATCGTAATTTCGGTTATCGTCGATCATCGTTATTAGCTTGCCGAAGAAAGCTTTTTGTCTGCAAATGTGCTGCTGATGAACACAATTTTTGGTGTATTTTTTCCTACTTTAAAATGTTTATTGGTTGGCTTTCTTCTTTAATTTTTAATTTACTGAAACAATTTTTCGATTTTTTTTATTCGCATTAAAACACTCAATCTTGTTATGGATTTCTGTTGTTAATTTCAAGGAAGCAAGTTAAGTCATTTTAATAACAAAACCATTCGGTAAAATACTATTAATAAATTGTTGGCGCCATTAAAGAAAGTTGAGAGTTAATGACGTTATAATTTCTTCAAAATATACTACTTTTTTATCCTTTAAATTAGATGGCTATAATTTTCCCCGAATATTGTGGTTCAAATCTGCAATGAATTTTCATCTCTTCTAACTTCTGGTTTGTGTCTTTGATAAACTACACAGATTTTATTTGCTTTGGTTTGGTTACGTGAGAAATTTTCTAACAGAAAAGTTTATGTAAAACTTCTTAATTTAGTTAATTTAATTTTTCTAGATACTGAATGATTGATTTTCTGAATGAAATGTCATTTTCACTGACTCATTATAATTCTCGTGGTCATATTTCCAGCTGGGTTCGTGCTTTCCGTTTATTTATTTACTTTATCGAAATCGATAACACAAGAAACACCTTGACGTACACAGTGAAATGTTTGCTTTTAAAGTTGTTTATTGCAGATTTTATAAACTGGGTTAAGCACGGCCGCAGCTGAGGATGAGGCGACGACGACTTGTTGTGGTCCGAAGTGTGGATCCTTTTTTGAAATCTTATCTTTTCGTGTTTTTGTACCTCTGTGTAACAAGTAGTTTCAGTGGTTAAGAAGAAGAAGAAGAAGAAGGAGAAGAGGGAGAAGGAGAATGAGAAGGAGAAGAAGACGGAGAAGCATGTGAGGAGAGGGAAGACGTAACAACACGTAACTTCCAGAAACTTATTATTTGTGAGGAATGCAATTTTATGCAATACTGACTGACTTTTTTATTTTAGAATTTGCTTGAGCGGTTTTTTCCCCCCGCTTCATTTATGGAAAATTTATTAATTTTTTATTACAAGAATGATAATGAAACCTGATTATTTCAATGTTGACAATTTATTAATTTATTTTATATTAATGATTATATTAAAATTTACTGACTTATTATAATTGTTATATTAAAATTGATTATATTAAAATTGATTGATTGAATTATTATATTAAAATTGATTGAGTGTTTAAAAGTTTCTATTTTAAATTAATGAAAATTTTACACTAAAAATGATACTTGTAATGTTAATAAAAAACTTTTATTTCGAGTAGAATGAAAATGAATTAATCACAAACGACAATTTTTTCAGAGTATTTGTTTCGCAATTTCTTTTGTTTCAACCAACAATCATTAAAACAGCTGCAAAAACAACAATGGCAATAAAAACAACAGCAGCAACGTCAATATCAGCGACAACAACAACGAACTTGACACCCACTATGAACGCATCAGCGCCACCGTATTGTGTGGCGGTCGTCGTTAGCTAAATTTTAATAAAAATTCGCTTGTTTTATGAAGAGCAAGAAAAAAAAAGAATATTATAATAGAAATTTTATAATACGCTCTCAAACAATTGCATCTCTTTATATGTAAAAAGGGATTCTACGAAGTTATCAAGGACACAAAGCGCAGCTAATAGAAATTCGTTTTTAATCGCGAATATAAACCGAAATTATAAATGAAAGTGAGGAGATCGCAGTTTTCATTTTAAAAATTGTAAAATTGTCAGTGATCAATGATTTTTATATTTTAAATTAAAATATTTAAATAAAACCAAAGCTGCACGAAAACAATTTTGTCAATTTTCCTCGGTTCTAAAAGTTAGCACGGACTTCAACCAAAGCTAAGAAAAAGTTGTTATTTAGCACGGATTTGAACAAGAAACAGCCAAATTTACTTACAATTAGTTAATTCCAATTTTCATTTTAATTGTATCTGATTTTTGTAAAAAGTTAACTTTGAATTAATTTTAAACACTGGAAATAGTTAAGAAAAACATTTTCAACAAGTGAATTGTCAATTTAAACTCATCCATCATTAAAAAAAAAACAAACTTGTATATCATTTAAATATTTATTATTTTTATAGCACCCTTTTTTTTTATTGTATTCTGTCGTTTGCATAGAATTCCACATAACAAACGTATTTAATTTTATTCGCTTTTTTGTTACTGTTTTAGCTACTGTTTCTTCATTATCAAAATTCTTTAAGAATAGTTTTTGCTACTCTTTTCTATCTTAAGGGTCTTGCGAGTTTTATTGCCGTCGTTTTAATAGGTTTCTGCGATGTACTTGACCTGAAATATGTGACATACATACGTAAAGAGCGACAAATTATTGTAAAATGTGTAGAAGGACTTTTGTGTGAATATATGTACGAATTTTTTTTTAAAATATAGTTATTGTTATTGGCTTGAAGCGGTAAACTTGCTTTTTATAGGTTTCTAATACTCGAAGGTTCTTCAAATTACAAGCAGCTGTGATAATTTGCAACAATTAAAGATAAAATATATGAAAAGTATAAACGTTAAAGTAAAAACCGAGGTGACGAGGGGAAGTTGAAAATGAGAGGAAAATAAGAATTTATTTTGGAAAAACAATAATTAATTTAGAAAATATTATTATATACGATCATAAGTAGTATTTAAAATTAAAAAAAACTAAGCACAATTCAAAACAAAGCGTGTGTTTAAAACAAAGGAAAGTAGAACTTGTTTTTACTTTGATTTGTTAAATAATTTAACAATTTTGCAGAAGGAAGGAAAAGTTTGAGTGGCTCCACTCGAAAAAGTTTTACTAAATCCGTTGCATACTTTTAGGCTTCGCGTTAGCTCCGCGTTAGCTTAGCAAAGAACACAACAACAAACGCTCTATACAATGCAGCCCAAAAGGAAATTTAAGGGAAATTTGAGGGAAATTTGAGGGAAATTCAGATCGTACGTATTGTCGTTTCTCGATCGAAAGTAACAAAAATACAGTAGTGAACAGCTAAATGCTGAATATATTTGAAGAAATTAAAGGGATTCAGTTTAGAAAATGATTCAGTTTCGAAAATTAACTAGAACTATTAATTGCAACGTAATTAGAAAATGTGAAACTTACGGTTCAGCTTCGATGGATTTCAATTTGGCAACGTAATTTGACGGTATGTAACCCTCTTGGCGTGTTTTCTTGCTGCGTGCGAGCCACCAATCGCCCTGCAATAATGAAAATCTCAATTAGCTGCATATCGAACTTCATAATAAATTCGAAACAAATTAAACTCTAAATTTACGGGTGTCAGTAACCTACTTCAAGATAACAAGAAAAGTTGAAGGGTTGCAGGGGAGGTCAGTTTCCTCCCTGGGACTCCCCCGGGATTTTTACAGAGCTTCAATTTTCATTATTTTAATAAATTTTAAATTTTATAAATTTCCTACGAAATGAAAGCGTTAAAATCTTCCTTTTCTTAACTTTTATATTTATAACTACAACAACAACAAGAAAACTAACTATAGTTCCAGTTATTTATTCATGGATTTTTTTTTCTATCTGTAAACTTGGCACGTTGCGTCCGTGTTGCTGTTGGACTTGGAAGTGCTTGTGTTGACCTTGTTAAATGGAATTCGGTTGTTGATGGTGTGTAAATCCGGTTCTTCAATCTACACTCTGGCTTCAAAATACGAATAACAAAATCCACTAAAGTTACTGAAGTACTCGTAGTTTCTAATTTTCTAGTTTTTCAGTCAATTAGTGCGGTTAAAATTGTTCAATTAGTTTTTTCATTTCTATAAAAATGAAGATGAAGTTTTTCTTTATGATTAAATAGGCGGTGGAACTTGTAGTTGGCTAATAAGATGCAATTCATGCTTCACTTTACTTAGTAGCGGCTACAATAAGAACAACAACAACCCCACTTAGGCACGTAAAGTTCTCATTTTTGCTCTCATCCTGCTGCAACCGAATCAAAGAAGATTCGTCGCCGCCCAGCGCTGGAAATAAATTTGAGGGGGGAGAGAATCAGTGAGGGAGGAGAGAATCAGTGAGGGAGGGTAAGAGGGGAGGCGGGTGGTGGCCACTGACAGTTGAGGAGGGAACGGCATCCGTGCAACTGAACCTGAAGGACTCACACTTTGAAAGCCACGAGAACTCGACTGACTTACAGTTGCCACTTTTTCCCCTCTTAAGAATTCACTTTTTCCGCTTTCCGTATTCCCACTGATTTATTTTATATTCCTTTATTTTATTTTACTTTATTTTATTTTGTTATTTATTTTTATTTTATTTTTCTTTTATATTTATTACTTTCTTTATGGTTTTTCTACATTCGTAATTAGCATCCACCGGAAGCATGCAATGGAATGCATTGTTATTGTGTCAGCCGTCGCTCTCCATATTGTTGTTCTTTCTCTCTTCTACGAGTACTTCTTGTTCTCACAACAATTGCTGTTTTTTGTTTGTGTCAACCACTTGAACTTTTCGTTTTCATTAGCTTTTCATTGGTTTAGCGTATCCTTTTCTTCTTTATTTTTATTTATTTTTTTTTTTTTGTTATCCATTCATTTTCACTGTTTTGTTTATGTGTAGATTATTTGTCAAGCAGCGCCATCTGCTTTCAGCTCTCACGAAATCCTCAAGCCGCCGACAAGCTTTGCTGTTGATGCCCCCCCCTCTCTCCTCTTAACGAGAGTCAACGGTTTTGTTTACATTTCAGCGAGTGTTCAGTCCGTAGAGAGTTCATTCTGAGAATGATTTTTTGACGTCTCATTTCTTTTTTTAGATTCTATTGTTGTGATTGCGTTTATATGTTGTGAATATATATTTGTTTATATAATTCGTAACTTTGTTGTATTTTTCTAAACTCTCTACAAAATAGTAAAACTATTTTAATATCTACAACTTTTCATTACGAGTAATGAAACGAAAAAGGCAACAACTTACTACCAAAATACCAACTAGTTATCTAAGTTGGTTGAGTCGTTGACCTCTTTTTCATTTCCTCCTACCGCTGTTATGAATGCAAAGTAAGGATAAACGGCAGAGAATGAAGAGGAGGAGGAAGAAGAAGAAGCAAGACACATCACTTCTCTCGCTTATTTAAGCAACAAGTGAGGGATTGAAATTGAATGGGCAGCACAAAACGTGTATTAAATGGCGGCGCACTGAAGAAAAGTAAAAGCTTTCATTTCAAATTAGATACTGCAAAACGTAAGGCAGGCACGAGCGAGCGCTGCTACAACGAGTGAGCGCAGCAACAACTACAAAAGTTGCAACGACTTACTGAGACTTGAGTGTTTTTCTTTATAGTTGTTGCAATATTAACTGTAGAAATGGTAAATAGAGAGAGGGAGAGAGAGAGAGAAAAGTTATTCTTCATGATTCGCACACTTTTTCGGTTGAGACAACAACGACATTTCCTTGTTTGTGTTTTACGTATAAACTCGTCGAAAGTATCAAGTTAAGAAATCCAACAGCGAATTTATTTTTTACTACTCTTTCGGATTCTAAATAGTAAAAACCGCAAAACCGCACCACTGCTGTTCAGCATTAAAAAATCGCTACAACCAACCAAAGCGAACAATAAACACAATTTAATCGGCGTCCCCCCACTCCTCTCTGTCATGCTAATTTCTGTCCCCCCATCATCGGCGATTTTGTGCTTCTTCTCAGCTACAGTGAAGTCAAGTCGCTTTATTCATGTCATTTCAGAGATGGTAGAAAAAATTCGTATTTAAGATTCCGACTGCGTGTGCCACCGGGATGGCGTTCGCTGGGCTCTGCTGGAGCTGGTGGTGGCGTATTCAGGGAGCGAGCGGTGGCGAGGAGTAGCCAGCTCAGCGTACCGCGCTGTGTCATCCTCGCCATTTTCATTTCCATAATTTCTCTCTTTTTCTACTCTTTGTTTCTAATCTGCCTCCTTTTTTTCCATTTTAAGTGTTTTATTTTTACTATTCTAAACTCGTTATCATTATTTTCTTTTATTTCCTTCTACTGTTATTATCAGCTATTTTTTCATACAATTTAATAGTTCGCTAACTTTCAGCTCCATTTTATGGGTTTCACTTGGTGGTATTGCATTATTTTTGCATGTTTTTGTTATCGTAATTTGTTGCTCATTACAAGCTTTCCAATCTTATTAACATTCATTACAAATTACAATTATTTCCGGTTCTTTTGTGGATATTCTACACTTGCCTCGATAGAAGGGGAGGAATTTAAATAGCTACCCCGCCAGGAAGAAGTCAATCAGTCATTAAAATGACTAATCGAGCGAAACGGTTGACTAGAAATGGTTAAATTTCTTGTTTAATTTATATTGAATACTTTAGTATGATCGTAATAAAGTCAAAATTTGCCTACATCTCTTTAAACACACTGAATAAATTTTTCATTTTATATAATTCTGCTACTTTTCCCCTCCATTTCTGTGCACTGAAAGAGTGAACGAGGAAAAACGATTGATAAATAAAGAGCTGCAATTGAAGAATTCGACTTCTTCTACGAACGACCATTACAATGCTTATCTCTGCGTGGCCAATGAAAGCAAATAAGAAATAAAACAGAAGTGGAGTAACAGGCGTTACCAGTTAAAAAAGGTGGATAAAAACTGAAAAGATAACATCAACTCCAGACGCGATGGCATTGAGAGCTGGATGGACTGCGTGACTGAGACTCTGTTATGCTTGCAGAGTGAATGAATCACAAGTGAGGTGGGGTGGGGGAGAGGTAAGCGGGGTGGAAAGAGGGGCAGAAGATGGCGCAAAGTCTAGACAGTTTGTTGTTGAACTCTTTGTGAAAGCAATAATTAAATAAAAGTACACGAAAGCAGGTTGAAATTGTCGGCTTTTTTAAGGATTCGGAGAAGCATTTGGTTGAATGATGGTGCAATAATGGGTCTGGAAACGAAAGCCTTCTTTCACTTTAAATGTTGTATAAAATCGGTATAAAATTTAGCCTTCTAAATAACTTTTGCGAATCGTTTTATTAAATTTAATTGCAAAATAAAGAAATTCGCCAAACGAGAAACATTCAAGCTCCACTAAACTCGAACAAGCAGCAACAGCAAATTAAACAAAATGAAAAACCAACTCTATAACACGAAGCAACTAGTTAGACAACTACAACAACAACTACAGCAACAACAACAACAACAAAGGTTAGCAACACTACTCGGTTACCTATAATTTAAGCAATTTTGAAAAGCAGCAAAAACTGCAGTAAAATCAAGCAAAAGCTTGAAAACGACGAGCGCGCGAACGAATCGTTTGAAGTGGTTTAGCGTCGATCAATGAGCGGCAAAAAAAAAGGAGAATTGATTACGCGATATTAATGCGCAGGAACACCAAGCGCGTCTTCACGCTGGAGTATCTTTTGCTACTACTACTACTACTACACACACACACCCAAACACACATTATATTCAAACCCGTATAAGCAACCGTTAATAGTGTTGCTGGCTGGAGTTACAGTTGTGACTGGCGCTGCTGCTACAGTCCTGCGGTGTGCTTTGATTTTGCATACAACAAACTTATTAATTTTCCTCTTCTTAACTCTAAAACTTAACTAAAGAAAACAAAACGTTTATTTGAAACGCAACGAAGGCCTCTGTAGCGAAACACACACGTCAATTTTCCCCAATAATTAGCAGTGATTAGTTATTGTAATTTAAAAACTTGGCACAACTAAATTTTTACGAGTACATGTTAATTTCCTTTCAGGACCCACTGATAGGATAAAAATAAGCCAGAGGAATCTCAATTAATATATCAACAAATTCAACTGTAATAATAAGAATCAAATTCAAATTCCCCTCCACTCACCTGTGTGTCATTTAATATTTCCAAATGTTCACCCTTGCGGAAGCTCAAGTCTTCGTCTGTGCGTGCATCGTAATCGTAGAGGGCAACGAAAATCTTCGCGTTCGAGCTCGACGTGTCACTCTCCGGTATCTGCGGCACTGGACGTATCTGCTCCTGCGGCTGACCGCCGATCGGCAGCGACAACTGTTGCACGCCGACAACACCGACACCAGCGGGATCGTCCAGCTGGCTGCGCTCGACGTGAGTTTTATCCAGGTCAGGCTTCTCGGTGCGAAGACAGTTGCCCATGTTGCTGTTGTTGTTGCTGTTTGTTGTGGCGGTTATTTGTTTTTCTTAAGATTTCTCTATTTTTTCCTTATAATAGAATTAAATGCAAAGCCAAGCAATGTAGCGTAGTAATGGGCGTGGTTCTCTTGGTTTCAACGGAAGCAGAGAGAAACGCATGAATTGTAAAGAATACTGGAATTTTTCGGCAGTTTATTTGGTTGTTGCGGTTATTTAAATTGTAGCAAAATTGTTTAGAAGTTGCAGCTGTCGCTGTTGCACAGGCTGTTGGCACTCGGGCAAAGCGGCTGTCGTTCTGGCCGCTGTGAGTGGCTGACTGATGGTGATGGACCTCCTCCTGCTTCTCATGCAGACGAATGCACGTTCATGGCGGTGGCGACAGTGATGAATGGACGACGACGACGACGGCGACGTATTCACAAACACACTTTAAAGAAAACAAACACTTCGTTTACTACTAAGACGATTTCTCATAGTTAATTTTGCAGCTAAACATTCTTCAAGCTCTTCTTTCAACTTTAACATGTTTTATTAACTTTGATAAAGGCACCGGAGAGAGATTTTATTAGGGCTTCGGATAAAATTAGCAAACGTCAAAAGCAAGAGAGGGCAAGCATTGACAGCTGACTGACCAACTCCAGTGAAAGAGAATAGCAACAAGCAAACGCTATTCACAATAGATGTGAACAGCATAAAAAAATAAATAAATCCTTAAAAAACATTAAACCAAATTAATAATGCAAGTTCTTTCATTCAGAACAGATGTCAAAGTAGAATGAGGAAGGCACTGGTGGCAAGTGGTGAAAAGTCTCACATTTTTACAAAATATTACATATTATGAACCAAATATATTCGCCAACACATTATATATTTTAATATCCAATTTGTAAAAGGATTTTGTTATTTTCACATAAAACAATGTAAAAAACATGATAGGCGACCGCAATCTGCCACACAAGCACGCACACACCCACACCTACACACTTCACTACTTTGTAAAAATTCCTACTTTTTTCGTCTGTAAATTCTCCTGAATATCATTGATTCGACTCTAGGTACGACCTTAACTTTTTATTAATAATTTAACAAAATTAATATTTTATTCATTTGAAAAAAGACACAAAATACACAAATTCCTTAGAGCACCGAAAAACCGAAGCGAAACGAAAGCCAGACAAATACGAATGAAGTGATCACATGAAGAAGATTAATAAATCGCTTTCCTGCAGTGTTGCAGTGGAATTAAAATTACGCAAAGAAAAGTATTTAAATAAATAGATACGAAAGCCCTTATATTTAGTACGATTTCATACATTTTATAAAGTAAACAACTTAATTTTATTGCTGTAATTATTATGTATTATTGTACATTATTGTTTATATCACTAGTCATATAAAATGTATTTTTTAAAATAAATCAGTTATATAAAATACATTCAACACATTTAATATGTAAATATATATAGGAAATGTCGCAGTCATAGTCAACTAAAAAATCAGCTTTGCGAGTTAAAATTAGCTTTTTGTACCACTTGAAATGTTTCCATATAACAACAGCTTTCGATGACGAAAAAAAAAATAGTTTCCAGGGTTGAGATTTTCTTAATAAAAATTTTCTTGAATGCATTTACAAATTGTAGCATTACCTTGGATTTCAGGATTTACTAATGATTCTTACTATTGATATCGGAACACACGGATGACACCTTTTACACGGAAATTGTTTTGCATAAATTTTAGCAAAATTTAGTAAATATAAATAATTCTGTTCGTGTTCATACTTTCAGCCTAAGATTTTACAATTAACTGCTAAAATAAAGGCAGTTAAACATAAAAGCAAACAAAGGTACAGAATTTAGAAACGTACTGAAATAATACGAAAGTTCTGCCTGCAGCATCACTGTTGTTTGTAATTCAGTTGATTGCAGCCAGGAAGATATTCACAATTATTATGTTGTTAGCTTAGTCGTTGCATAAACTTTTAAGTTACTAAATTAAAATGTTGAGTAAAATATGAATGTCCAAAAAAATGCCACATATTTCGTTCTTTAGGAAATGCATTTCCCTAATTCATTAAGTTTATTATCTGCCTCTTCGGAAACAACTTAGTATTTTATTCAAAACGATATCTTAAACTGAAATTCTTTCGTATTTGAACTCAGTAAAACAACTATGTGAACTCGTGTAAAGCGAGAAAAACTAAAATAAGCATCTTTCTGCATAAAACTTATAAATTTCTAATAAGAATCTTAAGTCGCTGCTTCGTAGTTTTCGTTATCCTTGAGCTGTATACGCGTTACGATGCGAATCATTTTCCATCTCGGCAGTGGTCGTCTGCTATGCTTGATTCTCAGTTCTCGACTGCTGTCTCTCCTGCTCCTGATGCACTTTATGTCTTTCCTGCTCCTGCTCCATCTTATGTCTCTCTTGCTCCTGATGTACTTCATGTCTCTCCTGCTCCACTCCATGTCTCTCCTGCTGACGCACAAGATCATAATAGAGACCTCGTTTCGCCATCAGTTCGTCATGCTTGCCCGCCTACATAAGCAGAGCGCAAGAATGCTTGAATTTTAAGCAAAAAGAAACAAAAGGTTTCAAGTGACCAACCTCGACGATTCTGCCTTGATCCAGCACAACAATCAGATCCGCATTGCGTATCGTCGACAGCCGGTGCGCAATAACAAGTGTGGTGCGATTCAGCACCGCTGTATCCAGCGCTTTCTGTACCTCGGCCTCACTGCTGGCGTCCAAGGCACTCGTGGCCTCGTCAAGGATCAGAATTTTTGGATTCTTCAGAAGAGCGCGCGCAATCGCAATGCGTTGGCGCTGTCCACCGCTCAGCTGGGAGCCTCGCTCGCCCACCGTTGTCTCGTAGCCCTGCGGCAGGGCGGTGATAAAGTCGTGCGACTGCGACAGCAGTGCAGCCGCTTCCACTTCAACCTTAGAGGCACTGGGGCGTCCGTAGCGAATGTTCTCCACGATGCTGGTGGCAAAGAGAACCGGCTGCTGCTCGATGAAGCCCAGCACCTGAGAGCGCAGCCAGTGGGGCGAGATGTCACACAGCCTGTAGCCATCCAATTTAATGCAGCCAGAGGTGGGTTCGTAGAAGCGCTCCACCAACGCAGCGATTGTCGACTTGCCGGAGCCGCTGGCACCGACGAGGGCGACGGTTTCGCCGGGACGTAAAGTGAGACTGAAGTCCTTGAGCACAATCTGGATAAAGGGATATGTTTACTTTGAAATCTGGTGGAAATGCTGCGATTCACCTACTTGATCCGGTCTGCTGGGGTAAGCAAAGTTAACATTTTCGAAGCGTATCTCGCCAGAGAGCCGCTCGGGCGGAATTGTGTAGCCGTGCATGAGAACAACACTGGGTTGCAGCTGCAGATACTGCGAAGGACGAGCAATTATTTGAAGGGTAACTGAGAAGCTTTGCTATGCGCACCTCAAACACACGCGTTCCCGCAGTCATGCCACGTATCATTGTGCCCAGCAGTACAGAGCCCTGCGCCAGCGAGCGCTGCACACCTTGCGAGGCGACCAGGAAGGCCATCAACTGCCCGGGCGACAAGCTCTCCATCGACATCAGATGTCCGCCCATGAAGAGCGTGGCCAAGACCAAGCCGTTCAAGAAGAAGTTCGTCAGGCCCTGAAACACAGCGATGCCATAGCCGAGCTCCTGAGCCAAGCGGGCAGCCTCGTTGGTCTCAGCCTCGAACAAGGTCATCTCGCTGTACTCGCAGGCGCTGGCACGCACCGTGCGGATGTTCGAGATGGCTTCCTCGCACACAGCGGTGGCACGCTCCGACTTTTGGAAGAAACTCGCTTTGAAACTCAAGAGTAGTAAAACTGAAGGTCGCCAAACCAACCTGCGCTTGCGACTCTTTGCTCAGCGCACGCAGCTTTCTGCCCAGGTAGCTCATGAGCGTAACAACGGCGGGGACGGCGGCCAAAGCGATCGCAGCCATGTGTGGCGAGATGAGGAACAACGAGATGCTGCCGCCCACCAGTTGGGCAGCGCTGCGCAAACCCTGCGAGACGAACTGCTTGAAGGACGCCTTGAAGTCGTGCACGTCCGCTGTGAGTCGATTTACTAGCTCGCCAGTACGATTCTCATCGAAGAACGCGATGTCCTGCAGCACAATCTGCTTGAAGAGATCCTGACGTATGCGGGCAGCCATCTGCTCGCCGATGCGGCTCAACAGGCAGATGTAGAGGAAGGTGAAGACAGATTGCAGTACGTAGAGGCTGAGTAGGTTGCTGGCTGGCTTGATTATGTCGCTGAGGAATGAATTCTTATACGGATCTCGGGCAAAAGCGTTGGCGTATTTGGACAGCGCATTGACCAGGCTGCCGAGCAAGTTTGGGATCCGTATGTTGATGAACGCAACGATGAGGGCGGCCTGCAAGAAGGAGGAAGAGAGCTTGGGTTTCAATGAATTGGCAGCCTACTTACAGCGACTGCGCCCAGGAAGGCCCAGAGATGTGGCTGCAGGTAGGACCAGAAGCGCTTCCAATCGAACTGACCGTCGTCGCGGTCCAGTGTATTCTGCAGGACGCCTATTAAGCGGTTTCCCTCGCACTGAACTTGGAGAGAGTTGTACAGAAAGCCCCGTCCGGCCAATCCTATTGAGACCCCAACGCCACCGAGTATTAATGCACGTGTTTTACGCACCGCTTTAGCAGCGCCGTCACATCGCGAATGTGGACCGGAACGTTGCAAGAGCTTCGATGCGCTCTTCAGTTGCGCCTTAAAACTACGCACGGCACTGAGTTGTGGGTGAGCACGAACTCCATACTTGGGCAGTCGGTAGAGTAGCTGCTGACTAGACGGTTGGGAGGAAAGGTAGAACATTTTTTAATTCATGAAATCTTTGATGATGTAACAAATTTTTGAGTGCTGTTGAACTTCAAGTAGAAGTGATTAGGAAATGAACTTTGCTCCCCCCAGTCGACTTCCTTACCTGAACCTGTCATTCCTGCTGCAGGTGGATAACAGCAAACGCAACATCTTTATTTACAAATCCTTTTTGAAGTCAATTTCCGCAATCAGATCAAAACCACGATCAACTTAAATTTTCACAACGAAGGGCAGCAAACATAACATTTAGTTCCCGCTCTTCCTCGTTCCTACGGTAGTTTGCTAATTTCTCAACTGCATTTAAATAAAATCAAACCATGTTGCATTAGAAATTCGACCACCAGTTTGAGGGAGAAAACGTAAATAAATATTTTATGCAAAAGCTCCGCGCGCAAAGGAAACGTCAAATTGATGGCAGCCTGTGATTGAACAGATGTTGGGACTGGCGTTGCCAACCATCGCATGTGTTAGCAGAGGGTGTTCCAGAGGATAAGGAATTTTCAATATTGTGTAGTAATTTCGAATTGAATATTCAATAATCTGCTTCCAGTTTGCGAATAGTGAAAATTAAGTATTTTTAGCGGTTTGTAAATAAATAAGTAATTAAATAATGATATGCATAATTGAATTTAAATACACTCTAAAAAAATCGCTATTATTTCATCTTTCATCGCACTGAAGTTACGAAATTGTGTGTATAATTTCGTGCAAGATATTAAAGTGAAACATATAGAAAAATAATTCCCTCTATATTATCATCTGTTTTAGGAATTAATTTTCTCCTCTGATTCAGCACTCACTTCCTGATGATTTACGTATCTCGTTGTTTTGAAAGACTTCACGTAACGCCAGAATGAATCTGCTCAAAGACGCATTCAAATTTAAATCCCCGCTCGTATTTTGTGTGTTTTTGTACTCTACTGTACTCTACAATGGCATTATTTCAATGAATGTGCTGCTGCATTTTTGCAAATCCATTCAAAGCCGTTTTTGCTGGCTTCGATTTTCGATTTTTGAATCCCAGTTTTTTGTCTTTCCTCTTCATCATGATGTACATTAAAACTTGTGGTTAGTTCGAGCTCTTCTATTGTTATTGTTGCATTTTACACCATTAACGGTTTTACACTGGCCTGTTGTAGCAAAAAAAATCCCGTTATCTTTTTGATTTTGCCGCCGGATTAGATTTCAAGATTGTCTCGTCGGCTTTTTTAAGGTCACCTTCGTTTCTCTAAATCGGATTTTTAATTAAAAACCGCATATTTTGATTTTAAAACTTTCAATTTTTATTTTCAAAAAAGTTTTGAAATTTTTGAAATTTTTTTTTAATTCATTCTACAAAAATTCTCCTGGCTTCCATGTGCATGACAGGCTTTTCTCTCGAAAAATATATGAATAAATTTTCTTTGGTTTTAGACTTTTGAATTCTATTGAGTTTTTCCATTCATTTAGAATTTCATACATATTCGAAATTCGAAAATTTTTTGATTCTGTTTTTTTGAGGTAAAAAATAAAAATGTCGAGAAATAGAATTTATTCAGTCCTGATCGACTTTGTTCACCTTTTCCAGGTTTCATGGCTGGCAGCTGGCAGCTGGCAGCTCCGCAACATGTTTCAGGTGTTTGTTGTTGTTGGTGTTGCTGTGCACTAGTTTTGCTCTTCTTGCTGTTTGTTTTGCCGGTTTAAAACTCCTGCATGATTTATGCAAATTGAATCTGACCTTAGGACAGGCATATGTGTGAGAACGTGCTTAAATGTGTGCGTGCTTGTGGGAAGTAGGAGGCTGTGTTTTTGCGTGTAGGTGTGTGTGCGTGTGTGTATGTCGTGTAGATGGACTCGCATGCACACGTAGTTGCCGTCACTGTTTCAGTGGGATTTTGGGAAACTGCAACCCTGTTTTTTCTCTTAGCGATGATATTCGGTACAAATATCGTCAACAAGATTAATGATCGATCTGAACGTTAGATAAGCTAACAAAAAACGAAGAAATAATATAATTTGGCAATGGTAAAGCGCATAAATTAACAAACATTCAAATTCGAATGCAATTTTCAAATTTAAATGCAATTTTCGTAGTCAAATGACACTCTTGTGTTGTGTTGCAATGCAATTTCGGAAAAGCAACGACAACAACAGCAGCAGCAGCAGCAGTAACAATAATTTAATATATCAGCAAATATAGAAAAGCCAGAAACGATTCATGCTCGGAAATGCTTTGTAACCAACAAGGAATTCACAACATACGACACCGACTGACATAAAGCCACTCAAAGAAGTCCGGAGTTGGTTGGATGTGAAATAAAGCAGCGTGGAAACAGCCGGGAAACCGCATCAGAATTGCAAGAGGACTTGAAATGACTTGACTTGCGTTCAGCATGAAACTTCATTATTAAAGGAAACGCCTGAAATGGGAATTGAAGAGGACGCGTTGCCGGGGAGGCTGAAGGAGGTGCACGGAAATCTGGCAGCCAAAGTGGCCGATGGTCACCGAAGCCAGTGTTGCCTTGCCAACCATCAGAGTTATTAAAGCAAACTTTAAATTAAAACTTTGAATTCTCTTCAAGTTTTTCGATCCAATTTATTTAATAAGCTTAATTAAATTGTTTAATCTGAATGCTTTTATTTATTCAATATATTTAATTTGATTTGTTAGACGATTTTGTGTGTTTGTTTTGTTGTTTCTATTGATTTTGACTACTTTGGTTGATGTAATTAGTTTGAGTGATTTAATTAATTTAATTCAATTGGCTGGCTATATTGAGACGACTAATTTGCTGCATTACAAGTTACTTAAATTACATTACGCTTGATTATATTAGGATTACATTACTGTTGTTTAGAATCCTTTTTTTGATAACCTCAAATTTATCGTTAAATGCCGTCAGAATCACATAAAAAACGAAATTGTAAAAGATAATAAAGGACTCAAAGGATTTCTTAATATAAATAATAATAAAAAAATGCCCACTCAAAGGAATTCCTTGACTTCGAAAGCACTTTCATCTCCAGCGCAGATGTTGGATTTCACTAATTAAAGGATTTCTTGTGAAGTCCTCGCCAAACAGGACACGAATAAAGTTGCTTAGCAATGAAACTCAAATCAAATTCAAGCGAAAATATGTCTCTGCTGGGCAAAAAACTCCTGCTCGATTTTATTTCTGCTGCTTTTCATCACTCGCGCAAATCTGTTTTCTTACTTTCTTTGCAAATACAAATACAACGACAACAACAAGTAGAATAATAAATTGAATTTATCATAAAACCCTGCTGTGTTGTTGTTGTTGTACTTGTTAGTTGCCGCATTGTTTCTGCTACACAGCTGTTGTTGCCGTTGTGACGACCGCAGTTGTTGCCTTCTTTTGTTTCTCACGCTGTTGTCCCCCCCTCTCTCTCTCTCTCTCTCTCTCTATTGTTTACCGTTGCTGTTTGGCATAATAATGATTGCAATGATGATCCTGCTTTGCATTTCTGTTTTCGTTTGTTTATTTTTAAATTGTTCAATCGCATCAAATGCAGAGCATTTCGAAGCCTTGCATTGAAACATCCTTCAGTCCTTCTTTCCTCCCACCGCGCGTCCTCGGCTCGGCGCTCGTTGTTTACAAACGTTGTTTACCTAACGGTTATTCAAATTTGCACAAATCGTTTTGCAGTCGTTGTTTACCGTTAAACAACCCGCCGCACAGGCAACGCGAGAGAGGAAAAGCTGCGTTTGTGCTGCCTGTTGTTAGTCAACGCAGTGCAACGCATTGCAACGCAACGCAACGCAAGGCAAAGCGAATTACATTTCGTTCTTCTTTTTCGTTCTGTTATTTTAATCGTTTTAGCCAACAGCTTAGCGCTCTCAGCCAAAACGGTTTGCAACGGTTGCTGCATTTCTTTTTATTTAATAAATTATCCCATTTTCTGGTTGTTGTTGCTGCTGCTACTTTCTTTTCTCGCCTCGAACGCGAGCATCTTTTGAAGAACATTTAGCGGAATTTAAACTTTCGCTACCTCTCTACAAACTTTCGCTTCACTTCTGGCCAACATTTTAAAATGTCATTCAACCGCGCAACTGCTGCTCGCGTCTCGCTGCTCAAAAGTCAGGAGAGCGACAGCAGCTTCAACTTGCAACCGCAGAGCGACGACGCAGTTTTTCTGCCACTTCAGACATCAAAAGCGCATTAAAAAATATGGCAAGCAAAAATTAAAAGACAAAATTTCACTCTGACGCACCCTTTGGTGCGAGTGTTTCTTCTTCTTCTTCTTCTTCTGGGTCTTCTTTTTCTACTTCTTCTTGTTCTTCGTCTTATAATTTTTCTTCTTTTTTCTAGAACTTTCCTTTGGTTTTCTGCTTGGCCGTCTGATTATGTGCTTCGCATACATTGCGTACTTAAATTGTTGTTGGCATAACAGCAAAAACAAGAATAACAACAACGCACAGCGGCAGCCAACAGTCGCCGCAAAATCTTTTCACAACTTCGTGAAACGCAGCTTTCAACGTCTTAATTATGAAAATGATTCTGGCGGCGTGTCCGTTCTGGATGACGGTGTTGCTGTAGCTGTTGTTGTGGTTGTTGTTGTTGTTGTTGTTGTTCTTATGTTCTTGTTGTTTTTTAATGATGCATTTTGAGGAAAGCTGCAGCTGCAGAAAAAACTTTAAAGATTATGATTTTAATTTTTGTTTTTGGAATTTAAAACAGAATTTCGAATGCAACGGTTTTCATAAGCGAATTTTGTTGTAATGCACGCGACCAAATGCGTGGAAGGCATGAAAGCGACACGGAAAGAGGTGAGAGAGAAAGAGAATACCGAACCCAATAGAGATTTTGGTGGAAATCACAGCTGAGTTCAGCGGATTTGCATTTTCGTACCGTTAACTTACATGAATTTTATTGAAATCGAAATGTCTGAAATACCAAGAGAAGGAGAGAGAGAGAGAGGGAGAGAGTGAGAGTGAGAGAGAGAGAGAGAGAGAGAGAGAGAGAGAGAGAGAGATAGAGAGAGAAATACACGTTGTTTTGCTTTTATTTACCTTGAAAATTTAGTTGTGACGTAAACAGCCAGGCAAACACAAGAATCACGATCGCACACAACCGCCGACACAACCACCCACACATGCTAACAGTGTACGTGTGTATGTGTGTCTGTGCGTTTTTACTACCACTGAATGAATGAATAAAAAAACACATTTAATTGCAATTCTTTACAGAGTTGTTAGAGTAAATGTGGTTGTTGTTGTTGTTGTTGATGTGTTGTTGTTGTTGTTGTTGTATTTTGTGGTGATCCACTTCAAATGCTTCGAACATTTCAACGGATTTACAACTTCATTTTGTGTTGCATTCACAGTTTTTATTGTTCTCGCTAAAATGCGAATTTATTTCATCGTTGGATTGATTCATTGTTGGATGGATTCATTGTAGAATGGATTCATTGTTGGATTGATTCATTGATGCCGCACTGAACAGCATTCAAAATCCTCCAAGCGGCAACCACATTTTTAATAAAAAAAAATCCCAAGCGATTTCCATTCCATTCAAATATTTCGTGGTTCTATCGAGACTCTAACGAGAATCGCCAACGTAAGCAGCGTTCTTACGTTACGTGACGTAACATTAACAGCGGTTTGCCGTGCGTATTTTTTTTGTAATGAATTCCATTTTGCTGATGTTTTCTCGGTTTTTATTGAAATAATTCTCAGTTTTTCTGCAGAAAACTGAATTTAATTTTTGTTGTTATTGTTACGGGACGCTGCTGTTCTGCATGCGGATAACGGCAAATTGCCTCGCATGCCCAACAACACTTTCCGCTACTGGATTACACACTGCAGAGAACGATTACGTTAAATGCGCTCATAAAGTACGCTCAACAATTTCGGTTTGGCTCTCTTCCTCTCTCTCTCTCTCTCTCTCTCTCTCTCTTTCACACTCCTCTTGCGGGGCCACTCATCGGCTAGCCAATATATTTCGGGTACATTGAAACAACAAGAAAAGTGCAACCCTGCCAGGCCGACCGACCGACCGACCGACCGACCGACCGACCGACCGACCGACCGACCGACCGACCGACCGACCGACCGACCGACCGACCGACCGACCGACCGACCGACCGACCGACCGACCGACCGACCGACATACGACGGACAACCGAATAACGAGGACTACCGAATTCCGCATCGGCTAAAATTCGTTCCTCGTTCATCACAGATTGCGGTCCGAAGTCCGAAAAACAAACTGCACGGAACGCCAGCGAGCGCTGCGTCGCGTCGCTTCGCCAGCGAGTGTTGCGTTGCGTTGCGTTGTGTGTCGGCTGCGCCGGAAATGACAAAATTTTATATGACTGGCATTTTGTTAAGGACTTCCGGTGACTGTGTTGTTGTTGTTGCCTTTGTAGTTTCGTTACAGGAGAGTGTAAAAATGGTGTAGAAGCGATTACGTTTTTACGTAGACTGCGCGAAAACAGTGGAATTAAAATGAAATAAAAAATCTCTTTTTTTATATTGTAGGAAAAATTAGGAACATTTTTAAATATTTAAAAATTGTTTAAATAAAAGAAATTCAATGTATTTCTTTAATTTAGATCAGATTTCTAAATTTTGATTAATTATGAGTATTTATTTTATTATTCACAAAATTTATTCAAAATAATTTCTCAGCATGTAGCGTCTTTTTCGTAGTACTGAATTTCACTTTTCTTTGCTTTGATTTTTCATTTTTCCCTGCTTGTTGTCCGTATTGATTTTAATGTTTGATTTTTTATTGTGTAATTTTTTATTTTCTGATTTTTTATTGTTTGTTTTTTTATTATTATTTGATTATAAATTTCATGAGAAACTGAGAATGGTGAAGATTTTTTAGCATATTTAAATTATAGTTTTCAATTTGAAAATGAGAATTGCAATTTGCAGACTTTGTGAGAGAATAACGAGTGGGGAGAACTAAATAAAACACCAAAGAAATCAAAGAAAGAAAAGTTGCTTTGAAAATTACACACCTGGCGAAAAAAAACGCAGGAAACAAAGAAATCCATTACGAGAAGTCAGCGCAAATGTAATGAAATCCGCATTCGTTTGTGTCAGTCATCCACTAACTCAATAACAACTTTTTTCCCCACTCTACAAACGTGATTGCTATTGTTTACAAACTCCTCACACGGTTGCACAGCCAGGGCGGTCAACTCGCACTTTTCCACGTTCGAAAGTCCCGGGAAATGGTAAATTTCCATATAAATTCCTAAATTTATTTATATTATAATCACGAATTCCCTTCATACGAGTACGAGTCCCGGAAAATCACTGTAATTTCGAGAAGTTAAAGTTAAAATGACAAAATTAAAAGTGATATTTAATGCATTAAGTGAGAAATATTGCTGATTTTGACGTTTTCCCCAATATTATTCGGGGAAACCATATCAATTTCGCCATTTTTTTCATATATTTTCAATTTTTCGCTAGTTATTTGCGTCCTCGACAGTGATGTCGTGATGTTGCAAGGTCGACATACCGCGAAATTTGTGTTAATTTTATTCCCGATTCCAATCACCGGCAGAAAAAGACTTCCATTTCCATTTCTGTTGAAATTTGCGGTCTCGATCTCGATTCGCAGTGACTATAAAAAAACAATAACAATAAAAAGTCCCACGGTAATCAAAATCACCAGAGCAAATCACAAAAACTATTATAAATTCTCAAACATGGGATTTTTGCGCCGTAGATGGCAGCCCTGTTCACACCTTCAAACACAGATGCACACAATCAAAGGATTTTTTTACGCTAAATTATTTCTGCTGACAAAAACAATTTAAATCTGAATGATTATGAAGAAAGTGAAATGTGAAAGAGGAAGAAAGAGAGAGAGAGAGAGAGAGAGAGAGAGAGAGAGAGAGAGAGATCGAGATGGTGAGGAAATTTAAAAAGTGTTAGAATGAGACGAAAATCTTGTGTGAGAGACGAACGCTGAATGAAGCGGCTGAAGTGGGAAAACACTTGCGGTTGCCGTAAAAAACGGGAAATGCTGTCAAGCTTGCGGCTGCGGCTGTCATTTAATCGCTGCTCGCAATACTTGAGACGTAATGATGGTTGAGTGTAAGTCGCGTGTGTGCGTGTGGATCTCTTTTGCATACCTGAGTGGAAAATTTAATGTACCGAAAGTTTTAGAGAGAAAGAAAGTTTTAGAGCGAGCGAGAGGAAGAGAGAGGGAGAGTCAGACAATAACTAAAATTAATTAAACAGTCATAAAAATATTTAATTCACAATCCAGTCCGTGCTTGGCGTGCATTTGCACACATCGGGATCTCAGAATTAATTGAGCGATGCAAACGCTGCCGTTGAAGATCGTGAGTCGGGCAGAGGGAGTCGGCAGAGGGAAGCGGCAGACGACGCAGACCGACCGGACAGCCAAGAAGAGAACAAAACTGATGGAAGCACTGAAGTGAATGCTTGTGTGTGTGTGCATGTGTCCGTCCCAGTAACCTCTCGATGTGTCACACGTGCACAGACTGCTGCGAACACATGCAAACAAGTCGTTTGCACACGTCAAACACAAACACAGTCATTCTGAGATATCGAGTGCAAATAATTCGCTTTCTTGAAGCGGCGACGCAGTGGACGATGCCGTTGCAGCAGAATGCGACAGACGAAAGAGAGAAGAAGAGCGTCGACCGATTACCGCTACCATTACGGTTATTGCAGTGTATGTGTGTGTGTATGTGTGTGTGTTGCTTGCTGTTGCTGTCGCTGCTTTTGTTGCTCTCATTAGCTTTGATGTTTCTAACAAGAGTGGGGAAATCCAGCTAAAAAGGCGCGTTTGGGGGATTTAAATCCCCCCCCCCCATTAAGAGGATTTTTATTTTTTTTATTTTTTTAAATAAAAACCAGAAAACTTTATGATACACAAAATTGTTCTTGAGAATTTCAGTTAATAATAAATTTAATTATTAAAGCAGTTTAGAAAATCTGAAGCCGCCTCTGCTTACCAGTGTTGTTGTCACCAGTGCCGCTTTTATTATTGTTGGCCTCTCTTGCTGGGTTCAGTTTTGCCGGTGCTGCCAACGTTTGGTTGCCAGTGCTGCCAACGTTTGATTGCCAGTGCTGCCAACGTCACGTGTCAAGTCCATCAACGAAGTGCTTGCAAATGCATTCAACGCGCACTCAGCCAGCGGCTACGAAGTTCACAGTCAGCACGGAAGGGCGTGAAAATTAGCTGTTGTGTTGCAGATTCATTGCTTCGATGGAGTCATCAGGTCAGCAACTTTTAATGGTCGCAGAGAGAAGATGAAGGCTGTGAGAAGATGAAGGATGGGTGAAGAGGAAGTTGGGGGGGAGGATGAGGCATCAGAAGCAGTCTCCTCCCTCTTTTCTTCTCTCCTCTCATGTCGCGCATGGAAAACTTCTTCTGTTGAAAGCGCTGTGAAAAGCGGAAGCATGAAATACGCGAGTTTTTCTGCTTTCCTTTCGCCCCGACGCTCGTCATTCGGCACCTCAGGCACCGCCACGCCCCTCCCTCCCCTCCCTCCCCACCACTTCCAACCCATTAACTGCAAACACATTTTTAAAAACGATATTCCAGTGTCACCGTCTCGCTGCCAGAAAACTACGGAACGAGAATGCGCGCGAGTCAAGCAACTCGTAGAAAAGTCATGAAAATTTTGTTCCTTCAGCACGAATGCTGAATATTATTTGGTGCGCTTCCGCGTTTCCGTGCCACCCACCCGCCGGCAGCCACCAGCCACCAGTCATCAGCCAGCAGCCACCAGTCATCAGCCAGCAGCCACCAGGCACCAGTCATCAGCCACCAGTCATCAGCCAGCAGCCACCAGCCACCAGTCATCAGCCACCAGTCATCAGCCAGCAGCCACCAGTCATCAGCCACCAGTCATCAGCCACCACTCATCAGCCAGCAGCCACCAGCCACCAGTCATCAGCCACCAGTCATTAGCCAGCAGCCACCAGCCACCAGTCAGCAGACACCAGTCAGCAGCCAGCAGCCACCAGCCACCAGTCATCAGCCACCAGTCATCAGCCAGCAGCCACCACTCATCAGCAACCAGCTACCAGCGTCACTCCCACCAACCGCCAGCAACCCACTCGGCGAATGTAAGTCGCGTCCGTTTGCCGGTCATGATTAGACGACATCGCCGCAAACTTTTCCGTCCCCCGCTGCCCTCCAATCCCCCGCTTCCACGCCGCCAACCCTCCCACCGAAACGATGGCCTTGCTGAGAGGGAGAGCGGAAGTGAAATGAATTTATTGCGTAAGTGCATCGGGGCCGCACATCAGATGACAACAAAGACTTCATTCAACGAAATACGCGGCGGAGGCGAAACTTGTTTAGAAATTAACTCGGTCAAATGGAAGAGAATAAAATGAGAGAAGGAGGCGGTGGGTGGGGTGGGGGGTCGTGACAGAGGGTGGAAGTAAAGGCGGGGTGTGGGGTGAGGAGGGGTGCGTTGTCAGCGCTTCGAGTTGGCGGCAGAGGAAAGAAAAATCCAAGCAAGGGCAAAGTTTTAAATTAAAATATCATTCATTAATGTAAGCGAGAGCATTCGGAGTGAATTTTGTGCCTTCGCTACTTCTTCTTCCATTTCTTCTTCTTCTTCCTTCACTTCTTCCACTTCTTCTTCTTCTTTCCCTTCTTCTTCTTCTTCGTGCAGAGTTGCACAAAAGCAGTTAATTTGATTTAGTAGTTGGCAGTCATTGTGTGTGTCGTCGGAGGTTAAAACAGAGAAACAGAGAAACAGAGAAGAAAATTTGAGGAATAAGTAAAAATGGAAAGAGGAAAGGAAAGAAAAATTAAATGAGTTGTTCAACTTCTCTCCCCCCCCCCCCTCTAAAATAGCAACGGTAAAGAAATCCCTTCTATTTTGAATGACCGTTGATAAAATGTTCTCAAATTTCTTTATTATTCGTACTACAAAAAACAAAAACTAGCGGCAAAAGCAGACGTGAATGTCTAACGTGATTTCTAACGTGAATTCCTTTCTAATGAAAGCAACAACAACGACAAGGACAACAACAACAAGGACAGCAGCAGCAACAACAACGACCAACGCAACGAAATGCCAACGAACACGTTATGCGAACACAAGAATTTTGCTCGCTAACGAATGAAAAAACAGCAGCAGGAGCGGCAAAGGAATCTCGAGCAACGAGAGAGTCAAGAGCAAGTAAAAAATCTTCGCTTTTAATTGCGAAGATCAAAATTAATCGCCGTTGCTGCTGCTGCTCCAGTTGGTGTTGGTGTTGCTGCTTCCGTGGCTGCTGCTGGTGGAAGGACGAATTTTTCGAAAGCATAAATCTTGCCAAGCATTCGGAACGCGAAGCGCTTGCAAAAGCGAGGCGTTCGTCGAAGGCTGAAACACGTACGACAAAGAGAAAGGAAGAAGAAGAAGAGGCAGAACCACAACAATAAAATATCAAACAACAGCAACAACAAAAGTGGAAACAATAAGAATAAAAAATAGCAACAAGCAACAACGTCAACAATAACCTCCTTCCCACCATCATCATCATCATCGTCACCATCATCATCATCACCATCATCATTATCATCATCATCATCATCATCATCATCATCATCATCATCATCATCATCATCATCATCATCATCATTATTATCACCATCATCATCGTCATTGTAGCGAAATTATTATCAGATTTTAGATTTCAACTTTTAGGATTTAAAATTAATTTTTTTAACCTTATAATTTAATTTAAGAAATTGTTAAATTAAATGTTCTCAGTGTGGAGAAGAAATTATTGATCGCACTGCCATCAAATCCAGTCGCTGAGAGAAAAATCGAGGAAGAAGGACAAGTAAAACGAGATACAGAGAGAGAGAGAGAGAGAGAGAGAGAAAAGGAAGGTGAGAAGAAGAGGAAGGAGATGCTGGCGACAACAATAAAGAAAAAACGCATCTCAACCTTTTCTCACTTTTTTGCTGTGTGCAGCGAATTCAACTTCTGCCAAAACTAACGATGAACTGAAATTTGGCATTCATTGGAGATACGAGAGGCTGTGGAAGGAACAGGAGGAGAAGAAGGAACAGGAGGAGAAGAAGGAGGAGGAGAAGAAGGAGGAGGAGAGGGAGGAGGAGAAGGAGGATGACCGGGGGTAAAAGTGAAAAAGGAGACGGTTTTGCACGAAAAACGCTTTTTCTGCTTTCACAATCAAAAAAAACGCTGCAATAAAAGACGAAGGAACAGCAATGAATTTTAAGTGGAACCAAATTTTAGGAAAAAAGCAACAACAACAATAACAACGACATACTCTTACTAGGACTACAACAACCACAATTTTTTATTGTTATCAACTCAGCAGCATCGCACGCCAACGCTATCTTCAAATTCGTTACCTACACCCTCACACTCTCACACACACACACTTGCACGCATGTACAACGAACAGTGCAACAACAACAACAACAACACGGAAAAACGCCACCGTTATGCATGAGGAAAACCACTTCCGCTTTGCTGTACTCGTCGTTTAAAAAATACGACGAACAACCGCAAAAGCGATAAAAACGAAACGAAAAAAAAAACCGAGAAAAAATGTGTTCGCGCGAATGGCAAGCGAAAGGTGTGAGAAAAGAGGAAAACCTGTTAAAGTGTGAAAAATAAAATTATGGTTTGCGCAAAATCAATAAATCAGCACGCTTGCATCTGCCGCCGTCTCTCGTTGGTCTCGTCTCTCGTTGGTCTCGTCTCTCGTTGGTCTCGTCTTTCGTTGGTTTCGTCTCTCGTTGGTTTCGTCTTTCGTTGGTTTCGTCTCTCGACGGTGTCGTCGCTCGTTGATCTCGTCTTTCGTTGGTCTCGTCTCTCGTTGGTCCCGTCTCTCGTTGGTCCCGTCTCTCGTTGGTTTCGTCTCTCGTTGGTTTCGTTTTTCGTTGGTTTCGTCTCTCGTTAGTCTCGTCTTTCGTTGGTCTCGTCTTTTGTTGGTCTCGTCTTTTGTTGGTCTCATCTCTCGTTGGTCTCGTCTTTCGTTGGTCTCGTCTTTTGTTGGTCCCGTCTCTCGTTGGTCTCGTCGCTCGTTGGTCTCGTCTCTCGTTTGTTTCGTCGCTCGTTGATCTCGTCTTTCGTTGGTCTCGTCTTTCGTTGGCCTCGTCTTTTGTTGGTCTCATCTCTCGTTGGTCTCGTCTCTCGTCGGTGTCGTCGCTCGTTGGTCCTGTCTCTCGTTGGTCTCGTCTCTCGTTGGTCTTCCCTTGTTGCGCCACCTGGGAAGCGCAGGGATCCGCAAACGGTGTGCCGCGACCCACTGGTGGACGTACGTTTGTCATTTCGGAAAGTCCTCCCAACCAAAGCTGCGGAACGCTGTGGGACTTCAAGAGCGCCTCCATTAGTCGCATCGCGCCAACGTCGTTGCCAGCTGAGGACACACGATGCAGCAGGAGAGCCATTTCTGGATTTAGAATCATTGAATAATAAAATCAGCACGCACAGGAAGAAGCGGGGGGCGACAGATAGATCGAGAAAGGCAGAAAGATATACGAGTTCAGTTTTTCACAAAGTCGTTCGTGGAGAAAGCTGCGTTTTTATATGAAATTGCGTTGAAATTTTATTTCGGCGATCAATAAAATGTCACTCGATAATTTCTCGCTTTTCTCTTCTCTTTTTTCCTTTTCATTCCTTCTCTCTTCTCTTCTTTCCTTCACTTTAGGGAGGGAAAAGAAGGACGGCAGCTGTTCGTGCGCTTCTAATTTCTTCTCCATTACTGCGAATCTCCTCACCTAACTCTCTCTCTCTCTCGCTCACTGCGTTACCGTTTTCTCCTCTCACGACCTCATTTAATGTACGTAAAAACAACTTTTAAGTGCTTCATTGTTGCGTTAACGCATTCAGTGAATTTTTAAATTGCATTTATGTTTGCTTTTAACATTTTATCGTGCTTCTTTTCGGTTTCAACAGAAAACTACTGCGATCTCTCCACCGCAATTTCCACAGCAAAGATTGAATTGGTTTTAAATAACCAACGCGGTTTTTCTCGATTTTTATTGTAGTTTTTCGTTTTTGTTTTAGAAAATTGAAAAAATACATACATACATGCATACATAAATGCAAACATACATACATACATGCATTCATACATACAGAAATACAGACATACATGCATACACACATACAGACATACATTCATACATTAGCGCTACTTAAAACTCCTTCATTTATTCCTTCATTTCATTACTCGCGATATTTCAACTACTTTTACTACTACTTTGCTACTCTAGTACTTTTTTTAGCGTTTTATTAGCTACTTTTTTCTACTCTTCGTTCACTTTTTTCTTGTATTTGTGCTGCTTATTTCACTTAATGCTGA
This sequence comes from Sicus ferrugineus, assembly GCA_922984085.1. NCBI lineage: Eukaryota > Metazoa > Arthropoda > Insecta > Diptera > Conopidae > Sicus > Sicus ferrugineus. The sequence continues at coordinate 10,375,627 of OV277348.1, forward strand.
TGATGCTTGTGCTCTCTCCTCTGATGCTTGTGCTCTCTCCTCTCTCTGCCGCCTCCTCCTCACCAACCCGCCTCCACCGTCTCCACCGCCTCGCCAACTCGCCTCCACCGCTCCCGCTCACCTTCCCTTCTCAGACTTTTATGTAGCGATTTGTGCCTCACTGCAGCGCGTTGTATCGAATGCTGGTATCGAAGTTTTATTTGCTCCGTGCAGAATCCGGCTTCGGTCCGCCCGTCCGCTCGCAATGAGCAACGGAAGCGTTCAATAGAAAAGATGGCAGCACAATGAAAGGAGAGATAAGAGAGAGCGGAGAAAACTTAGCTGTTAATTACACTCGCTCAGAAGCCATCGAGTTTTCACTGCAGCGAAAAGCTACTCGCAACAGCAACGTTTTTGCTCGTTTTACTCTTTACTAGTTTCACTTTTTTTTAGTTGTGATCTTTCCTTCTCTCGCTCTCTCCACCCTCTCGCTCTCTCCCCCCTCTCGCTCTCACCCTCTTCACAGCTCTCCTTCCGCGCTCTGCATTTTATTTTTATTCGCTTCAGTGAGTCTCGCTTCCTGCCATCTGCTGGCGTCCGTATCCTTGCACTTCCGGCTTCCGCTGTACGTTGCTGCATCCAGCCGTGATGCGGCGGATTTCGTATTATCGCCGGTCGACGCCGACCTTTAAGCTGCCCTATCATCGGCGCTGCGCTGCGCCGCGATAACATTTGCGTGAAAATCGCTTCCGCTTCCGCTGACAAATGCTGTCGAAGTTATCTTTTTTTCGCCCCTTTGTTTCGTGTTTTATTTTGTTTCCGCTGCTGTTCAGCGTCAGCTTCAGCTTCAGCTTCGCAATTCGTTAAATAGAATGGAAAATCTGTCTGTGTTGAGGATTTGCTGTAACTTTTTTCCTTTTTTCTCTGCGTTTCATTAGTTGAAGTAAACTGAATTTAGTGTTTGCTCTGGCTTTGCTGGCTCTTCTTTCTTCTCTCAGCTGTCGTTAGTCAACTTAAGCTACAAAGTTGCCGAGCGCAGGATAATTAAAAGTGGGCTGTGGCGTTTTTTTTTGTGTGGCGAATGCGTAGCGAAGGTGAATGCGTGGGTGAGTAGGAAGGCGTAGGAGGGCGTAGGGGGCGTGTAGGGGGCGTGGGGGAAGTGAGTGAAATTCTGGCAATTTTAAAAATGAATTTCTGTTTTAATTTACTTTAATTTCAATTTATTAATTTCAAAGAAATTCTCATTATTGTACTGCAAACAGATGTAAGAAAAAAGGTTTTTATTAAAAATAAATTTAAATCTAAAGATTAAAAGAAGCCATCATTAAATCTCGTAGTTTTAAAAAGAAAAGGGAAAAATTTACAAAAGCAAATTTAAATCTCATTTTGCTTTAAAAAGTCTGTAGCAACTTTTCAGCGCATTTTTTTCGCAGTGTAGAAAGTCATCAAAAAACTGCACAACTAACGAGTTGCTGGCAACGTGTTTCCAGACCCGAAATGAACCGAAATGACATGAAAACAATTGCTCAGCAAAAATTCCTCTCTCTCACACACACACACACACACGCACACAAACGAAAACAACAACATCATTCTCGTAGTTTAAAATAAAGCAAAAATAATATCAAAAAGAGTGAAAATGCAATTTTGGAAGACACTGAGAAGGAAACAAAAACAAGAAAAAAACGATTCTCTCCACCGCTCACACACCGCCCGCCCCCTCTGCAAAACTGCCTACTCAGCAACTAAACCGAATTTTGAAAATTTGCACATGTTGGCCGGTTTGTCAGGAGAACAACAACAAGGAACAAAAAAGCGAACAACAAAATCCGCTCTGGTATCACATGGACGGAAATGTGAAAATCATTTCAGTTTATATTGAAATGCATGTTTGTTCGAATGTAAATGCGTGTGTGCGTGTGTGTGTGGGTGTGCGTGTGTGTGTGTGCGTGTGTGTGTGTGTGTGGGTGTGTGTGTGTGTGCCATTGTGTCAGTGTGTATATTGGTCAGTGGTTGCGTGCGCTGGCAACTGAAAAATCTGCACAGAAATTTCTGCCCGAGACATTCGCAGCGAGGACAACGAAACGTTTTTCGCATCTAGTATTTGTGTGTGTGTGTGTGTGTGTGGGAGAAAATTTGTGTTGTTGAATTCTAATGCAGTGCAACCTCAGGCTAAACCGCAACAACAACACAACAACAACAACAACTACAGCAACCAGTAATTTATACGAGTAACAAAGACACACACACAAATTTCGTTGCTGTTGTTGCTGCCACTGCTGCTCCCGCTGCCACTCGTTGATGCAGTTCGTTGTCGTTGCAAAACTAGCTTCACAAACCACGAGCAACAATTTGGGAAAATCGGTTAATTTTAAAAACAGACTAAAATTCACAAATACACTTAAATTTGTAGCGTGTTCGAGGGCGCAAAAACTCAACACAAAATTGTTGTGTGACGGTTTTGTAATAAAAAAAAATACAGAAGATTATATATAAAAAAAAATAAAATAAAAAAATTAAAGCAAAAAAAAAATATTTTAAAATGTAACAACAATTACTTTATTTATTTATTTTATGAAGACTCGTCATTAGTGAGTGGGGAAAATTTCAAGCTTTTAAAATAACAGGTTTTCAGTCACTCAAAAATGTTAATGTAAAAATACAACTAAAATTTCCAATGTTTGAATATTTCCACTGAGTTTCGTTCTTCGAAAATTCCACCTCGCCACACACAATTATAAAAGTGGATCGAAATCTTTTCATGCTGCGCGTGTATGTTGGAGTTGAAGGTTGCAGGTACCGAAAGCCTTTCGTTCCATACACCACATGAGGTCAAATTAAGGTCACGCTCGCGTGCCAGAGTTCGTATTAAAAAATCCCGGTGCGGCCATTGAAGGTTTTGTTTGTTTAACGATTTTACGAATTTATAAAAGCAACTCAACTAACTGAATGCGAACCGCAGTCTATTCACGATGGATGCACGTTGCGTCCATCTGCTTTGCGTTGTTGTTGTTCGCGCAAAATACTATTGCGAGTACGCAACGCGAGGCTAATTTTGAGCGCAGTCGTGAACACGAGCGGCGACTTTCGGCTGCAACGAGATGACGTGGAAGTCTGAAAGCGACACGACAACACGTTCGTGTTGCATATGTGGGCGTTGGGGGGGGGGGGCGTGGGGAGGTTTGTGGGGTTGTCTGTTGCTCCCCCTCCTCCTCTTGCGCTGCCCTCGACTCAACCCCACCTTCGAATGCTGAAATTTTGCCGCGCCTCGATTTCAATCTCGCAAAATACAAGGAAAGACACGGCGCAAAAGTTGGGTTTCCACTACTCGTGCTTGCATAGAATGAGATACGTGTATGCATGCGTGTGTGTATGTATGTGAGTGTGTGTATGTGTGTGTGTGTGTGCGTGTGTGTGTGGGCGTGGATGTGTGTGTGTGTGTTGGTCGTCCAGTAATCCAACTCTTGGTCGCCCGCCATGTAACGCAGAAGTGAAATTTTATTTTAAATTTCAATTCTATTTTGTGTGCTTAACACTGCCGTCCGTCCGGTCGCCAGCATAACTGAAGCTGGCTGAAACTGAATGCTCTCGCAACTTGCTAACATGTCGTTTTGTTCTTCCATCTCTTTCTAATTTACATCTACAACTTGTCTGTTTTCAGCAGATGTGACAGCAAATGAGAAGAAAAACTGGAACAAATTAAAATTAAAAACTTCGCATTGACAAGAACAACGACAAACTTTCCACCGCAAATGTTGTTATTATCAACTGCAGATTCGTTTTAAAATTTACTATTAAAATCAGTTAAATTTGTTTGAAAATAAATTTATAGAGTTAAATTTCTTAACAGCGAAATTTTCCCTACAGCAGCGCGAATTTAAAAGCGCAAAAATTCATCTCAAACTTTCCATCCATTGCATCGTCATACCAACGAGCATCGCGTCGAAATCAAGTGGTTTTCACTTCGCTGATCAAGAGATAAAAAAAAGTTTTCATTTTCTTAAGTTTTACTTCGCCCTCTCGGGGGCGCAATCAGTGCCAGAGGAATGCGAAACAACACTGCAAGGATTAATTTGACAAAGGAAAAAAAACCACGAGAATCACAAGAGCCGGAAAAATTCACCGAAAATCACACACGGTTACAAGAATAACCACACACACACACGCGCACACACAGACACACACACACACACACACACACGCGCGCGCGAGCACATATTGTGCTGATGTTTTGATGTTGCTGTACCTCGCGCGGAAGAGAGATGAAGACAGTTAAGTGAGTGTAAAAAGAATATTTTAAAAAATAAAAAAGAGAAAAGGATTCCGCGTTTGAACAGGTGCAGCGGACGCGAGTACAGCAGAAAACAGAGCTTAAAATTGCTACAGCAACAGCAACAGGGTTCCCCTCTCGCCCTCCATCACCTCAGGGTATCCTGTGTGTGTTGTTGCCGTGTCCTGTGTGTTGTTGCTACCCGCTGCGGATTGAAAAATGCGACCCTGCAGGCGAATTTGTACTGTTTGCGCACTTAAATTGAATAGGATTTCGTTGCTTCAGATTGCTGCACTACAGTTACACTTGCACTTACACACTCACACGTACCGGTACGTCCGCCCTTACTAACACATGCGTCTACATTGAAATGCTGCTACTTATCCTGGAGCAGAACAGCGTGCATTTGTTTCACTCGCGATGAGGAAAGCGTTTCGACAGCTCCGTCTGATGGATTCAGTGTTTAAATGTTGCTTAAATGCTGCTCTTGTTGTTGTTGTTGTTGTTGTTGTTGCTGCTGCTGCTGCTGCTGTCGCTCTTTCTACTTCTGTTAATGATGAAATTCACAGACTAGTTTTTCTTGCTTTTGTTGAGTTCGTGCTGGCATTTTCACTGTTTTTTAATGTCAATTCCTGATATATGCGAACACTTGTAGTTGCAGAAAAAAATTTTAGATCTCAATAAATGTTGCTGACACGTAGGAAGGTTGAAATGTATTTGTTTCAGCGAAATTCATAAAAGAAGCTTCAATAAGTTGAATTAACGAGTCGTCAGTTATTTATAATTTCAATGTTACTCATACGCCGTCGGGAACCAAATTTAAACAGTCTAAAAATAAAATAGAATAAAACAAAATCAAATAAAATAAAATACACAAAAATAAAACAAAATGAAATAAAATAAATTTAAATAAAATAAAATAAAATAAAATGAAATATAATCAAATAAATAAAAATAAAATAAAACAAAATAAGGTAAAATAAAATAAAATAAAGTAAAATAAAAAAATAAAGTAATATAAAATAAAATAAAATAATATGAAATAAAATAAAATAAAATAAAATACAATAACACAAAATAAAATAAAGTAAAATAAAGTAAAACAAAATAAAACAAAATAAAATAAAATAAAACAAAATAAAATAAAATAAAATAAAATAAAACAAAATAAAATAAAATAAAATAAAATAGAATCAAAGTGGAGAGAGAAAATGAAGAAGTAAGTGAGTCTGCCTGTACCTAATAACCTCTTGTGTCCTCTGCCCCACCGTTAACCTCTTTCTGCTACTGGAAATTGCAGGTGAAAATCAAGACATTGAATACCAACATAAAACGATTTAAGTGCTGCGTTGAGTCGCACTTTGTTGCTGTAGTTTCCGCTAACGTACAGCTAAACGAGCTTTCAGTATTGATTGACGAAAAAAGGAAGTCAATAGAAATTTTTATGTCAGTATAAATTTAGTATGTCACAGAAGTGACGTCATTAAAATAGCAAAATTGTCCTTTATTCAGTTAAGATCTGCCTTATGTATTTAAATCAACTACTACAGAAGTTCTCTAGTCTCCTGGGTAGCTAAATATAAATTGGAAACTTGTAACTTTTTATTTGTTATTAAATTACTTTAAAATGCTGAACGAGAGATACGAAATTGTGTGTTTTATGTCTGCTTTTAAGTGTCGACTGACTGTATTGCAAGCGGAACGAGACAATCGAATTCTTTATTATTTATTTATTTACAAGGTAGATATTTGTTACTTTATTTTTTAAGCCTTGATAAATAGTTCAGTTACTGAAATCTGTTTCTGAGGCTTAACATGCGCGCCTAAAAATATGCAGTGACCTGCAGTGTCAGCTGCACAATCTGCAGATTTACTTCACTCCGAACCACAGAGGCAAATAAAGACGACAAACCAAATACACACACACCCGCACACACACACACACTCCCACCCGCGCACACACACGCACACATACTCATATTACAACTGTTTCACACCACGGGTATGCAATGAATAAAATCACATGAGAAATATTCATTTTTACGAGTATAACTGCGAGTATCTGTCAGCACACAGATGGCGTCGCGCCGTTGAAACAACACAGAAACACTTGTCTCCAAAATACCATTGCATTTATTAAAATTTGAAGCACTCAACAAGCGAAAAGCCCTCTCCGAGCATGAAAAGCTCTCGACACGTGCAGGCGCAGATATACAGATGCACTCGTGTAGATTTGCCATGCAACCGCAAGTGCGACGCTACGCTTCCGCACATATTAGCAGACAAACAACACACGCACACATACACACACCCAGTTTTACATGAATGCAACACATGGACTTGGACACGAAACAAAAACATATGAATGCATTGAGCAATGTGAGTGAAATACTAATGAAACAAGTGAACATCGGCACCAGAGGAAATCTACGTGTATTTTGTGTGCTAAAAAGGGACGGACGCATCATTTCAGTTGTCCACGATGCGGTTTCTGCTTTCTGTCGCAATCTCAGTTCTTCCTTCTCAACACATTTTACCATTTTTCCTAATTTCTCTTCCCTCTCTCTCTCTCTCACACTTTCTATTGCCCTCCTTCGTCCGTTCTCTCTCTCACTCTTTCCATCGTAATCTCTCGCTCGATCTCTCTCTCTCGCCCGATCTCTCTCTCACTTGCTCTATACTATTTTTATCTCTTCTTCATTCGCTCCCTGTCTCTCTCGCTCTCTCTCTCTTTCCCCTTTTCTCGCTCTTTCTACCGCTATCCTTCTTTCTCAATCTCGCTCTCTCTCTCTACACGCTTCGATTTATTTCTCTATCTTACACTCTCTCTCACCACCTCTCTTTTCTATCGCCCTCTCCCGACTCTCTCCCATCTCTCTCTGTCTCTCACTTCCTCTCTACCTCATTATTTTTCGCCCTCTTTCGCTCCCTCTCTCCCCTCTTTCCTCCTTTCTCTCTCACTTTTTCACGCTCTTTCTACCACTCTCCCTCTCTCTCCCTCTCTCGCTCTCTTTCACTCTCTCGCTCTCTATCTCCCTCTCTCTATCTCCCTCTCTCTATCTCCCTCTCTCTATATCTGTCTCTCTTTCTCTTCATCTCTCATTCTCTCGCCCTCTCCGTCTCTCTCTTCGTTCTTCTATGCCTCTCCCTCTCTTTCACCCCCTCTTCCTCCTTTCTACCATCACCAGCTCTCTCCTTCTCTCTTTCAGTTTGATTATAAGATGCTCGTTTCCTTTTTTCTCTCTCTGGTACCTTTGCACCTTCAAATTCTCTCCGGCAAGCAAACCTTCTGTGATTTCTCTTGCTAAGCCTAAAAGTTTCTTATGCAAAGCAAAGCCACCGTCATCATGTTCGTTAGTTGTTTGTGTAAATGAGACGCAAAACAGAAACGTACTTGAAACAAAAAAGTTTGTGGAATGAACATCATCGTCGAGATTTTATTATTAATGAACGCTTACGTCCTTGTTAAATATTAATTAAATTCTGTGTGCTGCAGAAAGGGAAGTGAATTCTTGTTCGGATTTCATGTAAGTGTAAATTGGGTTTATGTGAGAGTGTGTGCGCGTGTGTGCGTGTGTGTGTGCGTGTATGTGTGTTCGTGTGTGTGTGTGTTTATGTGCGGTTGAGTCAGTGTTTGTGATACACTGCTCCGTGTATTCTTGTTTTACATAATTTTCGTCGTACATCTGACAAAAAGCACAAATTTATGCTTAACTTGCTTCATATTAAGGGAAGGAAAATTGCGATTGTTGTTGTTATTGTTGTTAATCTGCTGTTGTTGGTGAAAATCGATATTAGTGTTGTTGTTATTGCGGTTGGTTTGCCTTACGGTTGTCGAATGATGCTTGCTGTAGTCAAGTAACGTGGAATGTAAGCACTTCTTCGTCAGATAGATTTAATTAAATTCTAACTTGCTTTCCATTAGATTAACAAACTAAAGTAAGTTTTCAGCTGAGAGGGAAATGCATAAATTAAAAATTTCCTAAGATATATGGAAAACCTGCAAATATTTAGAGGTGGGAGTGTGGGTGGGCGTGTTAGTGGTGCAGTTGCCAGTGAACCTTCAAGTGTGGCATCCAGAACTGTCAACAGATTTTTCGTAGCTCGTCCAGCTTTCGGGATGTTTGCGGAAAAGTGTCGCAAAAATTGAAATTATTGTAATATTAAAAATTAAATTTTTGTGATATTAAAAATTGCATTACAAGTGTTTCGTCAGTAAAGGAAACAATGTTTAGATTTTTCAATAAAATGTATATTTTATTATATAAAAAATACATTATTTCTAACATAACTTTTTTCTAACTCAACGTATTTTAATGTATTTTCTTAAAGTCTCCGAGCTAAAAGTAAAAATACAATTTAATGTAGCCAATTATTGTATATCTATTGTGAATCTGACATAAAATAGGATGCAACATTTCTGTAAAGTTTAATTGCGTGTTTTCGTTACAATTTTCTATATGTGGCAACTCTCGGAATAAGTGCAAACAATTTGTAATGAAAAGTAAAAGAATTAAAACCAATTATGGAATTTAAATAAATAAAAGTATGCAATAAATATGCAATAAAATACACAAAATTACATTCTATGCTGCGCATCAATCTTGAATCATTAAAGAGAATTAAATTTTGCTATCAAATATTTAAACTTCATACTGATACGTGATTAAGGAACAGCAAAAAACTTTTAATTTTATTTAAATTAATTAAAGGAAAATCCACTACGATTAACATACTTAAGAACTAATTAAAACTTAATTAAAAAAATTTGCAACTCTAGTTGATCTGCTAAAAGTTGGCGAAGTTCACAATAGAAGTGTAGGAGAAAACTACTGTGAATTATTTAAAGTTTCGTTTTCGCTTTTACGTTTTCGAAACTATTTAAAAAAGCGTTCATTGCCTCTGTTTAAATATAATTAGAATTGTAAACAATAGAAATTCCGTTTCGTTATTGTGAATGAAGATCATTGCGAGTTTTTATGAATTTCAACTTAGTTTCGCCTCGAATCAGAATAAATTTTCTTCGTTTTGAAGTGCGTAATTATTATACCGCAATCCAAGTCTGAAAAATTAAATATTTGCGGATGATATTTTGATTGTTCGCATAACTTGTTGAAGTTAATGACATCATAAACGTTTTGGCATCAACGTTTCATCCATTATGAATGATGTCATGATTCAAATATTATCGTAGATAATGTTTCTAAAATCCCAAGTATAGTGAATGACAAGTTTATTATATATTTGGGAATGACTGTGAATTGTAAACATTTGTTATATCTTCATATTGTGTTTTCTTACTGTTTCCCTTCTCTTCTCTTTCAGTCGCATCAGTTCGCTAACGTCAATATTGATTCCACATTATATATCATTGTGAATGATATTACTTGGAATTTATTACTCGAAAAGTTTCTACCAACTGACTATTGTAAACATGAATCGTTTCCACACTATTCACGGCAATAAGCGTGGATTAAAGCGTCCCATAAACAGTATCAAACCCGTCGGATTGTGACGCACAAAGTACAGGAACGGCTTATCGAAACGTAGACGTGGTGTCGCGTCAGGCACACGTGCCTGTCGTGGCCTTAGTGGCAGAGGCAACTCTAAAAATTTCGGATCTAGAAGATCGTCGTAGAATCCGCGCCCCAATGCTGAGTCCTGTACCAGTGAGCCGAAATCAACAATCGCTTCAGACGAATCGAAGCCATCATCGTCGTCATCGTTAGCGACATCTTTGTTGCGCTTGCGTAACGGTGGCGCCGGATACATTTCCACATGATGGTGATCGGCGATCTTATCCTCGCCGCAAGTGCTGAACGTATTGATCTGCACCATGTCCGAGAGGTAGATGTCGCGATTCGAGGACCCTGTCAGACCTCGCAAATCGGCAAAGTCCGACTGGAAGAGACCGCGCAAACCCATTTTCTGCAAGCCGAGGGAAGCGTTGACGAAGGAACGATGTGAGAAACGCGGCAACTGCACTTCCATTCCCGGACGATCCATTAGCGAAGTGAGTACGTTACTCCAGGCATTCTCCCTAAATGCCACCTGAACCAGCTGACGTTCTAAGCGGTCCAGGTTATCACTGAGCGAAATCGAGCTTTGGTGCCCTGGCATGAGGTAAATGGAACTCACCGTCTCCTCTATGCTGCCGAACGCTACGACTGTAGCATCTAACTTGGGTTCGTAGCCCGCTGTGAAGCCGCTTCTGTAGAGGACCGCCGGTATTGGCACCAATCGGCGTTGACGCACAGACGGATGTACTTGGAAGAACATCTCGCCGTCCCGATCGACTGTAGACCCATGCGAGCAATCGGTTTGGAACAGGTTTGCCGATATAGTTGCCAGCGGTCCGTTCACCCAAATGCTATTGGTGCGCAGATACTCGAGCACCTTGCCCATGGTGTGGCGCTTCATCAGTAAGTTCGTGCGTCGTCGTATGATGTCGCTGACCACATGGAAGTTAACCTCTTCCACGTGGCCCGAATAGAGTTGCTGCGTCTTCTCCTTGAAGAATTGTAGTACTTTTCCATTCGCACGATCGCTAAAGATCTCACGTACGAATGCGGCCGTCGCGATATTGCTATCCGTGGCTCGTTCCACCGAGTCAGTGACGTTCTTGAAGACCAGGTGAGGATTGAAGGTAACCATGTCATCAAGCTTGAGCACCTCGTTCATTTCACCCGAAGTTCCACCACGCGCACCCAGAAATACCATGGAGAGCATTGAAGTGAGAGCGAATGGTGAGATGACCAAACTGCGTGCCGAACTGATCCGCTCAGAAGTGATCGATTTCCAATAGCTGAAGGCCAACTCGTTGCAAAGGTGGGTGAATTGGAGGAGGTCGTTGTCCAGATTGGCTGTTGATGCCTCCAGACCCTTTGAGTTCTCAGGACTTGGCTCCAGTCTGACGGGGGGACGAGTTGCCTGCGCGGATGTATGCATGAGATTAGTTAATGAAGGTGGTCGTTGCATGGGACGTTGTTGTTGTTGTTGCTGGGATTGATTTGGAGAAGGAGGAGGAGGAGGAGGATTTATTACGCTATATGCCGGCTTCATTGGCTCGGCTTGTTGGCCGTATGAGTTGTGAACGGGTTGTTTAAAATAGGAAACAGGCTTAAGTGTGTTCAAACGTTTGGTCGTAGTCGTTGTGGTGGTTGGCATTCTACTTGGCCTAGGCGGTGACGTGGTAGCCTTAGTTGTTGTTGTTGTTGTGCTGCTTGTGACAATAGACGAACTCGATATATTCACATCAAAGCCTCCTCCCTGATCCTCTTCGTCTTCCTCATCCTGTTCTGCTGTTTCATGAGTAGACTCGTATATACCCTGTTGATCCCTTACAATGTTCTCGTAATTATTTTCCATCAAGGTAGGCTGCGCTGATTCCGCTGGGTCTTCTTCTGAACTGGGTAGATTCATTGCTGGTGTTTTTGACCCTAACAAGCTTGTCGGATTTCCTTTTTCATCCTCGGTTCTATTTAGGAACAAAGCTGTAGGTTTGGCTGTTGCTTCTCCCAACTTTACATAAGGATCTTTTTTCAAGGAATCCATCGACTCGTCAACTTCATCTGAAGAGATGGTTGCTGTGGGCTCATCGGATGTGGCTGCTTCTATGACCTCTTCGCTTGTCCTCATTGCGTCTTCATAAATATGTGTTGTTTCTTCCAAACTTTCTGCGATTTCAGATCCCAAATCTGCTACTGCACCTGTTGCAGGCAGTTCGCTCGATTTCTCTGGTCCAGACTGAAGTTTTTGTGAATTGAATTCCAAATCCTTTTTCAGTTCAAGATCTGTCGATTTAGTTACATCAGCTTGTACTTGAGTTACAATGTCTCCTGCATGCAATTCGCTTGGCATTTCCTGACTTTCTATACCCACTGCTTCTCCAACCTTCTCGTGGGACTCTACGACATAGCTCAGCTGTGGTCTCGTTGCATTTATTACACTATCGCTTTCTGTATCCTTTTCCTTGTTTTCTTCTTCACTCTTATTTTCTTCTTGCTCGGTTTCTTCACTAACTTCACTTTCATCATTAGAATTTGGAAGCGCATAAATTAAAGCTGAGTCTTCTTTAATATCTGTGTCCTCAATCCTTTGATTTTCTACGTTCGACTCAATTGCAGTCACATCTGATGTAAAATCTAATCCAGTAGAGTTAATCTGTGTTGTGTCCTCTTCACTTTCAGTAGATAATGTCGTGTACGCTTCGTCCGAACCTGGGCTGGTAGTCGTACCTTCCGAAAGTTCGGGAATTAAAGATTCACCCTCTTGAATTTCCAACTTTTGTCCATTATCGTCAATGGCGATACTGGTTCCATTCGCATATCCCTCCTCCGATTTCGTAAGCTCCACAGCCTCTACTTCAGATGAGAACTTCTCCAAAGTCTCTTCGTAGGTACCTACTGTATCTGACTTTGTTTCTTCTTTTGTTTTCAACGATGCATTGTTTTCCTCTTCCTTAGTATCTTTATCTGTTAAATATTCTGAAGTTTCTTGGTTGAACGTTGCTTCTGTCGCATTAGTTAGCTCCTGCCTTTGGTATTCATATTGAGCTTCTTTATCAACTTCGACTTGTTCATAAGTTTGAGGAAGCGATGCTACAGAAGATATCGTTGATGTGTCCTTATCAATTTCCTCGTTGTTGTTTACAGAAACAGTTGTTGTTTCTTTCATCGATAAATATTCCTCTTCTTTTCTGATTAGTTCTTCGTTGTTGGGTATGATTGCTGCAGCTTCAGCATCTGCTATAGAATTTTGTGATATCTTCGGTTTACTGAATTCCTCTGCCGTACTGTTATCATAGTTCGGCTCCTCATTTGGATTATTTTCGGACAACTTCACAGACACTTCATCGGGTAAAGTATCTGTTTCATTATAAAGAGGGGCTGCCTCTACGTGTGACGATAGCGGTGGAAAATCAGTTGGTTCAAAAAGGAACGAAGTGTTGAGTTGTGCGAAATTCGTCAGCCGGTTACTGGAGTCCTCTTTCTGTACCGTGGACAGTTTATATGGCGGCTCATTGTCGGTAATCTGTTGAATTACGTCTGACATGAGGAATTCCAGCTCGTCCTTTGTATCGTTGTTTGAATTCATAACATTCTCAGCTGTTGGTAAAGTATTAGTTCCATCGATTAATGCGGATGCTACCGTAGCTGCCTGTGTCTGGAAGTTGGCCATGGATATTTTCTCAGTAGGTTCAATGACGTTCAGGTTTAGATATGGCTTCAAATCGGTCACCAGAGGTTGTTCAGTGTTCCCTTCTTCCACTTTCTCAGGCCGAGTAACTGGTATTCGAAGTTTAAAATCACTGTCACGAACTGTCAAAGGGTCGTTTATGTCAAACTCGGCTTCTGATAAATCTTCGCGAGTTGGCTCCTCTTGTGAGTAACCACTAGTTTGAGTCTCTAGAATCTCTGTGGTAGTCAACTCGGTAATTATTGGATCTGAAATTTCTGCGTATAAATTTTGAAGACGATCAATATCACCAGGTGCATTTTCTTCTCCTACTTTGTGTTGGGGAATTATCGTTGTTGGAATAATGGGATCGTTTTCGAATTCTTGGTCTTCTTTCTCTATAGTATCGACAGTAGAATCTGAAACTTCTAGCTTAGTGAGAGGATCAACTTGTGTTAAGGTGACGGTTGTTATGAGATCTGGTTTCTTTGTTGTTATCTTGGGATTATTATTCATGATCTCGGGACTGTTGCTCATCATTTCATCCTTTTCGAACTCCGGCCGGTTTTCAATATCCGATTGCTTCTCTGATCCCGTACTCGGTTCGGCACTACCGAATTCTTGTGTTGTCGTGGTACTATTTTGATCTGATGTTGATAGTTGTGGACGTGTTTTTATGGTGACAACTGGTGATAAATCTTTCTCTTCATTGAGGGCACTTATGGAATTTGTAGAGTTACTTGGCTTCGTTATTTCCGTAGACTCTTCCGGTGTCAACGAGTCAATGCCTGAAGTAATGTTCGAGGGCGCAGTAGCTGTTACTGTTGGTGTCTCCGGCAGAGGTTTTCTTATATCGACTATAACTTCCTCTTTTCCACCAGTCGCCTCAGCAGTTAACACTGGTTCTTTTGCGATTATCGGTTTTTCTTTCTTATTCTCGCTAATATTTTCCAGCTTTTGTGACTCATCTTGTTGTAGAGTTTGCATGATTTGATCGAATGAAAGTTTTGTGTTTTGATCTTCGTCAGAATGCACTGGGGTTTGATGTTGTTGATTTTGATTTAGTTTTACTATGGAAAAAGAGGGAAGTGGTTGAATCTTAAGAGAGCTTCCATCAGTCTCTTCTGAGACACCTTGAAGTTGCTGCTGAGGACGTGGCCGATTGATGACATATGAAGGCGGAACCGAATATGCGGGAACGGGTGCAAATGTTGGCGGTGCTGGTGTTGCTGTTGTGGAGGGAGTTGTTGAATCTGTGATCGTTGGTTCAAAGCCAGGGAAGGATTCAACAATCAATTCAGCCGGTGTTGTTGATGTTGGCATTGCTGGAGCACTTGTTGTTGCAGTTGTCGTTGGTGTCGTTGAAATCGGTGTTGTAGTTGTTTTTCTTGTTGTTGTAAAGAAAATCGGCTTAGTTGGTTTTGGTCGATGCTTGTGATGATTATGTTGCTGATGCCTGTTATATGTGACTTCTTGTTGTCCGGTGGACTCGGCAACTAAATCGTGAACCGGATGATGCGTGGTGGATGGGCGTGGCCGGTGAGGTTTGTGAGAAGGTTTTTGAGTTGATGAATGAGGTTTCTGAGTCGATGCGCTGGGATGATGATCAGGATGAGGAGATGGCTTCTTCTTTTTCTTCGTTGGCGTTGAAGCGGAGGATGTAGTTGATGATGGTATTGGTGATACAGTTGTGGAGACCGTAGATGTTGTAGGTACTGGAGTAGTGGTGGTTGTAGTTGTTGTTGGTTCCGGGGTTGTAGTTGTCGGTGGTTCTGGGGTTGTAGTTGTAGTTGGTTCTGGAGTTGTGGAGGTTGTAGTTGTTGCAGGTTCTGTCGTCGTAGTGCTGACAGTCGTTGATTCTGGTGCAGTTGTAGTTGTAGTCGGCTTTTTCTTTATTTTTTGCTTATGGTGTGTTGTACCCGGTCTTCGAGTAGGGCGGGGATGACTTCCGTTGTCTGGATTCTTATTACGATGCGGTGGTGCATGACTTTGTTGCGAACTCGTAGGTTTCTTGCCCACATAATTCAAAATTTGCTCCGGCTTCATTGTCGTTGTACCGACAGGTTTTCTTTTGCCGGTGGTCTGGATCATCTCCTGGTTATTCACGAACACCCGTCGTGTGGTGGTCTCTGGATCATCAGTGGTGGACGGACTGTGGTAGGTTGGTTGTAAATTCATGACTGAGAACCCATCGAAGTTCTGCATGTTCGAAGCGATGCTCTGATACTGTTGGATGCCAGTGTATACTGACTCGTGGGGATCCAACTCTTCCTGCACAACCTGCGGCGTCTGTGCCGATAACTCGGTCACTCTGGCTGTGGTAGAAGGAGAGACGGTGGTGGTCTTGCGCTTCTGTCCCGGTTTACGTTTCGGCGGTTTCGGTTTCTTGGTACTTCGCGTAGGTTTCTGGGTAGAGTTTTCCAGAAGTTCCGAGTCTGGGGTCATAACAATCTGTTGTGGTTTCTGATGAGGAAATATGTTGTCACCTGTGTTGCCGAATATGGCTGGTAGAATCATAGACCACGACGTAGAAACATCGGGTGTATCCAGTAATGGAGCTGCATCCGCTGTTACATTCTTCTTGCTCTCCACCTGTTTATTCAGCACACTCTGTACGCTGTTCACGATGTCCTGCACATTCTTTTCGGGTTCGCGCTCCTCCACGGGCGCGGTGTGAATGATCGATGGACCCTCGCCGTCACCATTCGCCACGATGCTCTGAATCTCCTGCATTGTCATCAGCCGCTTGACGAGTTCGCCGTTGTCGTCGAAGGTAAAGAACTCGTAGCGGTCGGGATTAAGTAGGTTGATCGGGCTAGCCACCTGCAGCGATGGCTCTGGTTTCGGCACCTTGTGTCCCATGGCGTCGGTGAATTGTGGCTCATTGCCGTTCAGTACGACAGACACGGAAGTAACAACACTGCAAGGAGAGGAGAGGAAAGAAAACTATGAAAAAGCATGGTTAGAAAGGTATTTGGTGTGTTTGCAAAGTTAAATGCAGAGGAATTTCAAGTTCTCGATGGAAGGCGAACTTAAAGTGGAAGTTGACATCTACGGTTTTACAGTAGAATTTCTTGTACACAGTCACTCTTCAGTCACAATAGTTAACGTCTCTCCCCCATTTCCCTCCTCCAACGGAACTAATGCATTTTAATGCAACTCATCGATTTTTCGGCGATTCGCTATGATACCGCATCAAAATGGACTTCATTGCATGCAGCATTCTTCTGTTGGTCGATCGACTGCGGCATATTGTAACGCGGTAAATCTGAGTGATTTCTTCTTCTCATTCTTCTTCACGGTAAACGCCAGAAGTCTATCATTAGTTATGGAATTTGCTGAAGCTTCAGCAAGAATTCAAATACAGTGAGAGTCGTCGGCACAATGAAATGGAAGAAACGTGCTGCTGTCGACATGTGACGCTCCTTGCATCGACCTGTTAGTGTAACGGGCGGACGGGCAGGTGGCGAACGAAGTAGTGAAGACAGAAAAATCCGTAAAGAATTTGCCGCATCATCGAACCCACATGAAGACTGCGGCAAAAGCGTGTCGGCATTAGCACATTATTTTCAATGGTCGTAGGAAGAACGGGGAAGAAGGAGCAGTTGCCCCTACACCTTCTGGGTATTGAATATTTAACAAAAATAGTTTATCAAATTGCTTAATCGCCAAAGTTTTCATTGAAAAATTCAAATTTTCATCCAAAAATTGTTTCTTTTGGCATTGATTTCTTCCACAGAAACATCCCCATCTCAAACATTCTCTCCGTGTCAAATGTTCTCCTTTCCCAAAATATTCTCCCCCACCAACCACTGGAAATATAATGGTGTGTGCGTAGTGGAGGCTCCTGGTTTAATACATGAATATTTGAGCTGAGAAACACACGTTGGCGTAAGTTTCCATGTATGCGTGCAAATACTTTGATGCTCTTTTCGCACATGTTTCAGTTTATTGAAATTTAATGGAATTCTGAAATGTGGTGGGATTTTGGCATTATTCAGATATTTAGATATTAGGATTTCAGACTTTAAAAACAATCAAATGATTAGAGAAGAGTTTATTATTGTTTTTAATATGTTCAAATTTTGAATTACAATAAATGTTTTGATTTTTGAAAGTTTCGCATAATTCAGACACAAATACAATTTGATTTGAGTTTTGAATTTTAAAAATTTGAACGAATTTTAAATCTATTCATAAAATTGTTTAATAAAAACTAATAAAAAAAGAAATCAGCTTTTTTTGTCCACAATCATGTGTACTCGTCCACAGAAGGCTGTTGTCGTGAACATTAAGTATCGCTTGTGCTGGCCGCAAACTCTGCTGCAATAAACGCCAAACTCTGCTGCAATAAACGAGCGAGTCATTTGTTCCAACTAATCTACATATAATGGTCGCGCCAACAAATCACTGTCAGCTCTTGGACGGCGTGTCCTGGCGAATGCCAAACGGAGCGAAGGCAAATCAAAATACGGATGCATTTGATTTGCACGCAGCGGCGAACCCCACGAAGCTGGAAGAGAAAGCGTGAATCCCGGAAAGGACAATGACAAATTTTACGTGTGCGTTTCTGCAGCGTCAGATTTGCATACGTGCGTCATCTTGTCATTTAAACTCGTATAAATGTGCCCCCGTATGTGTGATGCAGCGAACGCAGAACGCAGGAAAGACAGAATCCTGTAGGTTTTTTTTACCATGGCAAAAAATCCATTTGTTTTCAGAAAAGGCGTTTTCCCCCCAGCTTCCAGCATAAAACATGTGTGGGGACGCACATTAAAATGGAGACCACCGTGGTCACTCAGTCGGATATGCGACATAACCAGCGCTAGCTGTACTGTTCCTTCAATCCTAACCATTCTCCATCTGCAGATCACATCTAATATTTGTCATGCGCTCGACGTCTTTGACATGACTGACTGACTTCCACGCTATCGTGGGCTGGATGATGGTTAACGTCCAAGTTGATTCCGAAATCTAACGTTAACCACACTACTGGCGGCTGAGGTAGTCTATCGTAGATGAGGTTATGGTTTTTTTTTATGCCAGTTGTAACCAAGCTTAGGGGATGTTGCGGATTTGTTGGTTCCGAAGGGATGATAGGTTAGTGGGAAGGGGAAAGAGGGGTAGTGACGGTTTACACTTCGCTTAAAGGTTTCGACGTTGGTGGAAACTTTTCCTGGTTGTAGGAGGAAACGTCTTTTCTCCAGTGCTATGAGTTCCTTACGACTTATGTGATTTTTAAGTTAACGCAGGTTGAGTCTTAAAAAATATGGCCTGAAATGTGGTGAAAGCTGAAAGCATTTCATTTTCCAATGGTTGCATATTTTGAATGATTTTTAAGAAGATTTGAGAGAACTTCTTCGCACCGCGAAGAGAAATCTGTTGCAGTATCGGTAGAAGTGAAACTTTCACACTTTTTTCCTTTAATTTTCCTCGAGAAATTAAAAGAAAAGAAGAACATAAGTTAAAAAAGTAGTATGCTGTGGTCATCCAGAAAAAAATTACCCATACATTTCCAAAATCCAGTATTTACTGTTTCATTTTCGCTAATAATAATAAGTTTATCATTCATTGTGACCTCCTCAAAAAATTAGGTCTCATTTTACCATTTAGTTAGTTTATTGCAGCAAAATCACGTACAGTAAGCGAACTCGTAGCGGTATCATCGCTACTAAAAAACCAACTCAGTTTGCAATGACATCAATGTTACAAAAGTCCGCCGATCACAGTGCAAAATCTGCGACCCACGACGACCACATGACAGGTCCATCAACCGAGCAATCAAGCGTTCATCACCTGCTGAGCCAGCAATTTAGCCAGCGGTTAACATGGACCAAAACCACATAAAAACGAAAAGAGAACCGAGTGAAAATCCAGCTGAGTCTGTCGACCATGCACGTGCTTCATCGAGCCAAAGATTGAATTTGGTTACCAAATAAAACTGGAAATAAATTTCGTAGCAGCTGCATATATACGAGTATGTACTCGTACAGACAAATAAATAGTCTGATGTGGTTTTAGTTGAAGCAGTAGATGGCTGATGGTGCGTATTCGAATGATGGTTAATTCCAGCAATGGCTAATCCTGTTGGCGGTTGGTGATGAAGTTGATTTAGATGATGGTAGGGTTGGAGAAGTAGTTGGAAAGGACGGTTGATGTGCATGGTTGGTGAAGCTTTGATGGATGGTTCCGAAGCATAAGTGAATGGACTAATTACAGTAATGTATGTGTTAAATGAGAGTTCGTGATTGTCATCAGCGAAGCATGGTAGAGCTGGTCGCCGAAAACTGGTCACGAGTTCAACAGGTGATTGAGGACCCGTTGCTTCCCGTGATGATTGTTACGAGTGATGA
Source organism: Sicus ferrugineus (assembly GCA_922984085.1). Classification (NCBI taxonomy): domain Eukaryota; kingdom Metazoa; phylum Arthropoda; class Insecta; order Diptera; family Conopidae; genus Sicus; species Sicus ferrugineus. Next base: position 10,395,406 of record OV277348.1, read on the forward strand.
TTGTAGAAGACGGTTAGCAGGTTTGTTTCATAGAACTTTTTAAGAGGACGCTGATGCTTGGTGATGAAACTACTTTAAAGAGGATGGTTGGTCGAATTGTTTGGTCTAGTTGGTTCACACAAGTGATTAGTGAATCAGCTGGACTGAAGCAATGGTTGAGTAAATGAAGTTGACTTAAAAGAGGGTTGCTTCATGGTTGGTGATGGATTTTTGGTGGACCGTTTGGTTTAGTTAGTTGATAGAACTGACCATTGCGTCAGCAGGATTGAAGGAAGGATCATCTGGTTTAGTTGGTTGATAGATTGGATGGATTGATCCTTGGTTATCAGAACCGATACCGATATATCGTTTCCAGCAACCAGTAGCGAACTGATGAGATCGGTTGGTTGGCCGTATTCATTATGGTTGCTTAGGATCAGAGCCTAACCCCCTCAGGGGCTCGGACTTCTGAGCCCCCCTTAATACAAGAAGGCTGTGGTTCCGCATGAATTTAGAAACTACAAACTGTCCGATTTTCTCTCCTTGTTTCTGTTTTCCATAGATTTGCGCTTCCTCCCACACATTATTCTCTTCCGCCTGAATGTCACGCTGTCGTCATGTGTGCTTTCATTAGGCGAAGAGCTTTTTGGAGGTTTGCCGCTAATTCCGGCCGAACAACAATCAGCCAAGAAGCGCTGCTGAAATAGAATTCGTTTGGATTGCGAATCGAATTTAGTTACCTAAGCTAATTTGCTGCTGGCACTGCATGCGATGGCAACGATAGAAAACAGAAAAACAAACACAACATCACTGCATGAGGGTAACTGCGGATATTCAGAGCAGATAATTCAGCGCGATATCTAAATTGGCTGCTTCAATTTTGTTGGTGTGACTGCACCCAGTAGTTCGTATTCATGGCTGAATTCGGATGAAATGTGTATCAGTTGAGAACACAAAAGGCTTTTCCAATCTGGTCAACAAATTCACCAAATAAAGGACTTTGGGGCAAGTAAGTCTTATATTACTGTATTTTATTTAATAATAATTAATTTTACTTTTAATATGTACGAGGATAAAAACGTAGAAAATAAAAATCGGAAATCCGATGGCACCCACCTGGATCCAATAATTTTCTTCGATGATTCGCTCTCTCGTTCAGAGATGTTGCTGGCGTCGGCAGTTGCTGTTGCCTCTTCCAGCTGAGGTACAGCGGCCTTGAAGACGATAGCGGGCTGCAAGTGCTTCGGCGCTAATGTACGGACCGCTGATGATGAACTTGTTTTCGTTGCTGCTGTTACAGTTGATAACGTTGATGCTGAAGTCCGGCTGCTTTTGCCGGAGTTTGAGGGATTGCTGACCAAATACGGCTGCATAGCGCCTCCACCGCTCTCCTCGTAACTCGCTGTTACGACGGGCGCGTCACCTGGTGGTTGGGTTGGAGGATAAGCGTTGCTAAGCAGCACTTGACCATGGTGAAGCAACAGAACCAGCAACAGAATATAAAGGCGCATCTTGGGTTCCGTCTAAATTGCCCCTGAGGGTTGAGGTGTTGTGTTTGTGTTATTTGGATATGGTTGTAATGAAAAAATGTTGTTGTATTTCCAACTGAAGTAAATATTTTTATTATTTCATGCCTGGAAAAAAGAAAAAAGAATTATTCCAGCAAGCAAGAGTTGTAAGAGGGAAAAAGAAAAAGCTGGGTACTCTTTTCTTAAATTACAAGTGTGATTGCAAATATATATTGTTAAACTAAGCGTTGCAATTGCTGTACGAATACTAACATTAGTAACATACATTTTCAATCCTAAACTCCTCTACATAACATGGAATACCCAAATTTTGCGACATCTCTATTCGTTCTTCCACAGTCGTGATTTCGACAGATGGACTAACGGAAGGACAGCGCTGAATCGACTCAATAGATGACACTGAGCAAGAATATATTGTACCTACTTGTGTCCTTCTCTGCCTTACAAACGAAAGAAAAAGTGAAAATACCCTCTCCCTTCGGGTGTAGAGTATAAAAAGACCTACAAGTCACCCTTCAACGGAATGTCTTGAAACTAAATAAAATAATAAAAAAGGAAATTTCAAAATTTATATAGAGTCTATTTATTGTATTCGAGTCCAATTACAATACACAATATGTATGGGAAAAGCTTAAATCCGATGAATCAGCGAAACAAGCAAGGCCCACTGTGATCTATTTCCAAGTCTGGTTTGTTCCTTTCTTTGTTGCACTCAAATTGACACAAATTTCTATAGGTTACTCCATCAGACCCGCAGAGTAGACGAGATTCATTTTGTGAGATTCACTTTGGTTCAACAAATACTGTGCGCCATACTTATACAATATGCTAAAAATAAAAGTACAAAGTCATATTTATACTGATACTAAATATATTATCGCACTATTTATTTACTAATTAAAACCTGCGACTTCATTTGCATGGTTTAAGAATACCAACCGGCACTTCTGACGTTATATAAAAGATTAGATCGTGAATACAGTTTATGGAAGTTTGAGATAAAAAAATTCGAAAGTTAGAGATAAAAAAAACAGCGTAATAATATCTAATTCAATAGTGCTAGATATAAAACGATGTGACATAATGCAGCATGGAAATGCCAACGAGAATATTTCGGGTGCCCCAAATCCGTATAAAAGCACCAGCGATTTTCGAAATCAGCAGTCAGTTCAAATAATTTGTTCTCGATCTCACACTTGGGGCTCTTTATAGTCATGAAGCTTTCCACCGCCTTCTTGTTAGCACTTTTGGCAGCTCTACACATCCTGACAGCAGACTCAATGATAATAACAGCTCCGAGGGTCTGCAGATGTTTGGAAAGTAAACTTCGTCCACTCTGCGGGTCTGATGGAGTAACCTATAGAAATTTGTGCGAATTTGAGTGCACAAAAAGAAGGAGCAAACGAGCCTTGATAATTGATCGTCGTGGTCCTTGCTGGGATCGGATTTGTGCTTTACCCCGTGCGAACTGTGCATTGTAATTGGATTCAAATACAATACGGTAACCTATAGAAATTTGTGTCAATTTGAGTGCAACAAAGAAAGGAACAAACCAGACTTGGAAATAGATCACAGTGGGCCTTGCTTGTTTCGCTGATTCATCGGATTGGAGCTTTTCCCATACATATTCTGTATTGTAATTGGACTCGAATACAATAAAGAGACTCTATATAAATTTTGAAATTTCCTTTCTTATTATTTTATTTAATTTTAAGATTGCCCGTTGAAGGGTGACTTGGAGTTCGTTAATGTGTCACATGTAGGAAACAACGTGTTGTCGTCTGACATGTGATGCTGATAGATTTAACCAGCCAGGAGCATGCAAGAGTCCGGGGAGACACTCGTTGCCATTGAAATGCAAATCGAAATCCATTGAGAGGTAAACAACAAAATGAGTCGAACAGAAATACAGATAGAAATATAGTGACAGATAGGAACCGAACCGCTGGCAGGAATGATGAATGACAGGTACGGATGCAGAGAGAATGTGAGGCGGCAGAAGAAAGAGAAGCGAATAAATACGACAAACAAGAACAACAGTATTCACTCCGTTGACAGCAATAACAACAAATTATTTCTTGAAGCTGGTTAGATGCGTAATGGGATATCGTGATGGTCATATTGACAGTGAATTTTGGTTAAGTGTAAATTATTGCTTTGATGAACAAGTTGCCAATATGTCGCATTTTTTTAAATAACAGCAGCATTCAACTAGAAATTATTGTTAGAGTGAAGAACATAATTTCGTTATTTTGATGAACGGCACTTGTCAATATGACAAACCGCTGTCGTTGCTATAATATATAATGATGAACAGTTGCTAGTTGTTACAGCACTGAAGAAATGGCTCACCTTACATTCGTTAGAATGACACTAGACATCTTCAATTTGAAGCTTTTATTCAATGAATTTGATTAATGATTCAATGTTCATGACGAATGATGATTGCGATTTTCAGTGTGATAACTAAGATATTAAGAGAAAGCCATTCTAGCATTTGATCTCCTCAAAATGAACTTCTAATTATCAGCTACAGAACTGCGTTTATTAAATTATCAACAGTGATTTTCATTTTGATAATTTGATTTAATAAAATCTACTTCTATCTTTATCTTACGAAAACTTTATAATTTTAGCTTGATTATGTGAATTGATAAATGTGAATAATGTGAATTAACTGAAATCTAAATAAAATTGATTGCAGAATAAGATGGTTTGTAATAAGTGTATTCAATCATTTAAATTGCTTTCATAAACATTTGAACTCCTTTTTCCTTTTTCTCCTTAAACTTTTTCTTTTTCTCAAATCTGTTCAATACTTTTAAAAACTATTGTGTGCGAATGTAAAGATAGCTGTGTATTTTGTATCCTAGTTTAAAACAAAGGAAAACCAAATAAATCGCGCATCCTTTGTAGCGAACGCTTTCAGACGTACGAATTCCCCGAAATTTATACGCTTCATGCGTCCTAGTTTCGGTTTCCAAGCAGAAAACCACCATGAATTCCCAAGACGCACACACACACACACACACCAACCCCCACCCCTTGACATAACGGTTTTCGATTTACTTAGGCTGTCCGCCATGTTGGCGGAAGGAAACCCATCAGCGTGTTGCAGCCATTTACACCGCGAACTCTTCCGTTGCGCGAATCCTTCGCAGCGAAGCGAGGCATTTCGTGGAAAACTTTATCGTTCGCTCACTCTCTGTACGCGACTTCGATCTCTCGCAGGTTAGCGAGGATGCGCTGAAATCCTCGCGAAACGGCCGCCGGATACGAGTGAGTAAATTCATAAACTGCTGTAGCCAGCATAGTCAGCAACTTTCTGCTGCAACGTACAGCTGGGATTTGATGCTTTTGAGATTTTCAGTTGTTTTTATTTCGACGTTGCCAGCTTAACTTAGCACTGGAATCTCTGAGGATTTGCTTCGATTTGCTTGCAAAGTACTTGCGGGAGTGAGGGGAAGCGCAAAGTGAAAATTTCCCTCAAGTTTCCCGCCCAGCGAGTCGATTCTTTTCTCGATTCTTTTCTCGATTCATTCGGATTTTTTGTTTATTGAAGCCTCAATTATTGCTGGTTCTTTTTTCCGAATAAAGAAGTTCGGCCCGCCTCAATACGACTCAGAGGAGCTTCAGTGACGGCATCGTTTTAATGCCTCGTTCCCCGCCGTCTGCCCACCTGTCTGGTTGTGCCTTCAAGTGCGTGCTTTGATGCGAATTTCATTTTCCGTTTGTCCCAAATTCGAGACGTTTTCTTTCTTGGTTGCCAACGCGGAAATCCGTCCTGTCTTCGTGCCACTCAAAACCTCTCGAAGCCGCAAACGCCCTACACTGGCAAAACCGATATTTTAATTTACGATATCGCGACTGGAAACCTCGAAAATAAATCTGATGATAGCCCTCCGTCATAATGGCAGTTGGAGTTAAACTCAGTTTGATGAATGCGTGTCTTTTGGTACGTTTCTGGGAGACTGACAATCTCGTTCATTTTACTGAACAAACGTCGATGTCAACTTGATGTTCAGCGTTTTTTTTCCAGTGTACGATAGCTTGAACATCCCTGACTGTTTGTGGACCACTTAAGACTTCTTTTTACATTCAAATCACATCTCAACTACTTTCGGCTGCCCGTTTTTTCTTAGCCTGTTTTTTCCTCTTTATTTGTTTGTTTGCTGGTTTGTAAGTTTTCTCTCTTCGGAAATCTGCTTTTGTGCAAATTATTGTTTTTGACGTAAATATGGTGTTAGAATTTTTTCAAACAATTGGAGGGAAGGACATTTTCTGACATGAGATGTGAGCGCACGAGTGAAAACACAGAGTTCCCGCGCGTTTTTGTAATTGCAATAACAATTACGAAGATTTTGATCATCCGTTTTGTTGTCAAGTTTTACGAAAAACTGAACAAAACATTAACGACACAAGTCACATAAAAGTTAATCGAACTGAGGGATTAAAAAACCATTAAGAAAAGAATAAAAATGGTTTCAAAAGAAAGAAAACTTGAAGAAGTTGAGCTTTTCTCTCAGATTTTCTTCTTAAAAATTAACTTTCAATTACAGTCGGAATTACAATCGCAGTCACGTCCTTGTTTGCAGTTTAGATGACAAATTTTATCGTTCCGTTTCTGGTTGCTGGTGAAACTGTCCGCATTGCACTATCCTCTCCTCTCTCCCACGCCCTGCTGCCACTCCCCCATCCCTTTCTTCCCTTGCCCGCCCTCACCTTAATCATCGCACGACTCTTTCTCGAGAACTCGATTTGTCATTCGTCGTTTTTAAATCTCAGTTGCGTGTGATGCACAGAAGTGGGGAAAGAACGGTGTCAACTGATGACATCACGTGAGAATGCGTGCAGCCATAAAAGCGTGAGTCCTGAATGCACCTTGACAAAAAAAGGATACTTAAAAGTTTTGCGATTTGTGTGCGAAAACTTGAATTAATTCGGCATTAAGAAGAATGGAAAGAAGGGAAAAATAGAGCGATTAAAAGAAGAACAGCATGAAGGAGGATTTCAAGGAGAAGGATATCGAGAATTGTGCGCCAGCAATCGTGAGACCAACTGCAACCATTTAATCTGTGAATGATGAAAGCGGCGAAAGTTGAATCCGCTTCGGAGCGCACAAGTTTCGCAGAGTTTTTGTTAATTAAACGTAACGCACGTGCAAGCGACAACTTTAACGCGGCTGCTGGATGGCGCTGAAAACGAATGTGTTTGTGACTCGAGCTGCAGTACTGACATCGCTAATTGCTTTTGATTAAAACGTATCTATTACAGCAACGTTAACATTCACCTGAGGTGGGAATGTAAGGAAAGGGAAAATAAATAAACGAAATAAAAATAATAGGAAAATAAATGATTCCTGGATCAAATGTATTTCGAACTTTTTGATAAACAGTTCCGGTCAAATAGAAATTTTACCGAGATTATCGACCGATTTATCTAAAACATTTCATTCTGAAAACGCACTCCATAATCTCGTGTTTTAATACGAATGCCAAGTTTTTGGAGAATGTGAAAAAATTATATAATATTGGCTTTAAAAAATGAGCTTATTAATTATCGCTGCTCAAAGTTTAATAAATCGTTGTGATTGAAGTGAATTCATGCATTCGCACAAGTAAAAAACAACTGGAAGCATGGATGTGCGAAGAAGTATCGTAAGTATGTGGGTGTGTGTGTGTGTGTGTGTGTGTGCGTGTTGTTGTTTTTATGAGGGTGCTTAACAAGCAATACATTCGCTCGTAATTTTTACTACGAAGGAATGAGCGAATTGTTTTAATAATATAATTGATGTTGTTTTAATGCGATTCTGTGCGCTTTATTAATTAAAGCTGAATGCGTTAAGCGACTGATAAGCACGCACACACACACACGCACACAAACAACGATGCTGAATAACTGCTTGTTTATACGACGGACGGCAGTATCGGTGGCTGTAGTGATCGCAGGCGCGCGCGCGTCTACGTGTTTGTGCAGATCAGCAGAATATGCGAGCAAATAATTTCCATATTTACTGCAGTTGACATTATTGAATTTTTCGCCTTCTCTCTGTTCTTAATTAACAACTTGTCAAATAAAATCATAATTAAAATCATTGTTAAGATTCTCTTTACCTACTGGAATCAATACTGACGAAATAAGTGGAAATACAAAACTTCAAATAAGTGGAAATAAAAAGAAACTTACTGACCATATAAAAAACAAGTTGCACCCGGAATTCACCGAATATTTCAAGTTTTCAAATGCCAATAAGAACCTCGTATCTCTCCGTCGTTTAAGTTGGCTTTCGATGAATTGTTTCTCTAACCAAAGAACTTTTTCAACAAATCGAAAGAACTCGCAACTGGGTAATCAGTGAAGAAACTCATGACGAAAAGTGGTGGTGCGGCAACAGGAAGAAGAGAAGTAAGAGGACTTTAAGGTGTAGCAAATTAACGAACTCCATGAGCTTCGAGTGGAAATGCCATTCAATTCATAGAGAAGCGGAAAGACGATGGGACGGAGGGAATGCACGTAACTACCGCTGGCGTGGTTAACAACTGACTTCGCCCATTTTCAGTCCTAAACTGCTCTACATCACACGGAATATTCAAATATTCTGCGACAACTCTATTTGTTCTTCCACAGTCGTGATTTCAACAGATGGACTAACGGAAGGACAGCGCTGAATCGACTCAATAGATGACACTCAGCAAGAATATATCGCATCTACTACTTACCTGTATCTATCTTGTCTCCTTCTCTACCTTACAAAAGGAAGAACAAAGTGAATACACCCTCTCCCTTCGGGTATAAAAAGACCTACAAGTCACCCTTCAACGAGAAATCTTAAAACTAAATTAAATAAAAAAAGGAAATTTCAAAATTTATATAGAGGCTCTTTATTGTATTTGAATCCAATTACAATACACAGTGTGTATTGGAAAAGCACGAAACCGATGAATCAGTAGAACACGCAAAGACCATCATTACTTATTTTCAAGTCTGGTTTTCTGTTTGTTTTGATGCACTCAAATTCGCACAAATTTCTATAGATTACTCCATCAGACCCGCAGACTGGACGAAGTTTTCTCGAACATCTGCAGACCAGCGGAGCTGTTATTATCGATGAGTCTGCTGTCAGGATGTGTAGAGCAGCCAAAAGTGCTAACAAGAAGGCGGTGAAAAGCTTCATGACTATAAAGAGCCCCAAGTGTGAGATCGAGAACAAATTATGTGAACTGACTGCTGATTTCGAAAATCGCGGCTGCTTTTATACGGATTTGGGGCACCCGAAATATTCTCGTTGGCATTTCCATACCGCATTATGCCACATAGGTCTATATTTAATAAGATACCTCGGTACTTTTAATAACGGCACGTTTTAGCAATTATAAAACTAATTTTTATCTCGAAATTTTTTTCCTCTAAGTTTCATGAACTGTATTCACGATCTAATCTCTTATCTAGTCTTATATGACTTCAGATGTGCCGGTTGGTTCTGTTTGCTTACTAAATAAAACCCGCGACTTCGTTTGCTTGGTCTTAAATTTAATGCGATAATATATTTAGTACCAGTATAAATTTGACTTTGTACTTGTATACAGTTCATGAAACTTAGAGGAAAAAAATTTCGAGATAAAAATTAGTTTTATAATTGCTAAAACGTGCCGTTATTAAAAGTACCGAGGTATCTTATTAAATATAGACCTATGTGGCATAATGCGGTATGGAAATGCCAACGAGAATATTTCGGGTGCCCCAAATCCGTATAAAAGCAGCCGCGATTTTCGAAATCAGCAGTCAGTTCACATAATTTGTTCTCGATCTTACACTTGGGGCTCTTTATAGTCATGAAGCTTTTCACCGCCTTCTTGTTAGCACTTTTGGCTGCTCTACACATCCTGACAGCAGACTCATCGATAATAACAGCTCCGCTGGTCTGCAGATGTTCGAGAAAACTTCGTCCAGTCTGCGGGTCTGATGGAGTAACCTATAGAAATTTGTGCGAATTTGAGTGCATCAAAACAAACAGAAAACCAGACTTGAAAATAAGTAATGATGGTCTTTGCGTGTTCTACTGATTCATCGGCTTCGTGCTTTTCCAATACACACTGTGTATTGTAATTGGATTCAAATACAATAAAGAGCCTCTATATAAATTTTGAAATTTCCTTTTTTTATTTAATTTAGTTTTAAGATTTCTCGTTGAAGGGTGACTTGTAGGTCTTTTTATACCCGAAGGGAGAGGGTGTATTCACTTTGTTCTTCCTTTTGTAAGGTAGAGAAGGAGACAAGATAGATACAGGTAAGTAGTAGATGCGATATATTCTTGCTGAGTGTCATCTATTGAGTCGATTCAGCGCTGTCCTTCCGTTAGTCCATCTGATGAAATCACGACTGTGGAAGAACAAATAGAGTTGTCGCAGAAAATTTGAATATTCCGTGTGATGTAGAGCAGTTTAGGACTGAAAATGGGCGAAGTCAGTTGTTAACCACGCCAGCGGTAGTTACGTGCATTCCCTCCGTCCCATCATCTTTCCGCTTCTCTATGAATTGAATGGCATTTCCACTCAAAGCTCATGGAGTTCGTTAATTTGCTACACCTTAAAGTCCTCTTACTTCTCTTCTTCCTGTTGCCGTACCACCACTTTTCGTCATGAGTTTCTTCACTGATTACCCAGTTGCGAGTTCTTTCGATTTGTTGAAAAAGTTCTTTGGTTAGAGAAACAATTCATCGAAAGCCAACTTAAACGACGGAGAGATACGAGCTTCTTATTGGCATTTGAAAACTTGAAATATTCGGTGAATTCCGGGTGCAACTTGTTTTTTATATGGTCAGTAAGTTTCTTTTTATTTCCACTTATTTGAAGTTTTGTATTTCCACTTATTTCGTCAGTATTGATTCCAGTAGGTAAAGAGAATCTTAACAATGATTTTAATTATGATTTTATTTGACAAGTTGTTAATTAAGAACAGAGAGAAGGCGAAAAATTCAATAATGTCAACTGCAGTAAATATGGAAATTATTTGCTCGCATATTCTGCAGATCTCCACAAACACGTAGACGCGCGCGCGCCTGCGATCACTACAGCCACCGATACTGCCGTCCGTCGTATAAACAAGCAGTTATTCAGCATCGTTGTTTGTGTGCGTGTGTGTGTGTGCGTGCTTATCAGTCGCTTAACGCATTCAGCTTTAATTAATAAAGCGCACAGAATCGCATTAAAACAACATCAATTATATTATTAAAACAATTCGCTCATTCCTTCGTAGTAAAAATTACGAGCGAATGTATTGCATGTTAAGCACTTTCATAAAAACAACAACACGCACAATACTTTTCGTTCATAACGAAAAACGACACTGAAGATGGCACAACGCCGAAACCGGTTTGTCTACAGACCAAATTTGACAAGGGATGACGGAAATTCGTTCTAATTCGTTCCAAAATACATCATCTTCTTACCCTGTCGGAAAAACGATCGAGTACCAAGATGTTTGTTGTTGTTGTTGTTGTTTTTGTTGTTGTTGTTTTTATGTGGTTGTCGTGAGAGCTTTACATTGCTTCTTCAATGTTGGTTTTAATGCCTTCTTGCATTCTTTCTGGTTCTCTTTACTACTCTGGGAAATTATTAATTTCTGCTAAAATCTCCAAAGATGTTTGGAAAAAATCTTCGAGTGCACGTATAAACTTTTCAAGCGTCCTTTTATATATATATGTATATATGTATGTGTGTGTGCTGATATGTATGTGTATGCTGATATGTATATGTGTGCGCTGATATGGTCGCGTGTCTGTATTGGGGTGTAGAAAAGATTTTTGCAACTGGAATTCCAAGTTCTAACCGATTAGAATTTCGTTGTTATTGTGGTGGCGTTCTCGTTCCGTAGCTAATAAAATTCTGAACTTTTAATTTTTAATTTTAATCTTTGTAGTTAGAACTCAATGAAATCTTAGATTTTCCAGTTTTCCGATCATTGAGTATTGATTTTCAGGTATTCGTGAGAGGGAAACCTGGATGTTCTTTAATTATTTCTCGTTATTTTCTCATTTTAGATTTAGGTTTCATGTTGCAAATAGTATTTCGTTTCGATTGCACTTCTCACACTTACTCGACTTCTTATGAATGACCGTAACTTTCAGCCGTTTTTTTTGCTGCTTTTTCGAAAAAGGAAAAAAGTCCCTTCAAAATCTTTTCAACTATCCTCTCAACTCATTCTTAATAAATGCCATGCAAGCGTTTCGCTAAAAGGACTCGCTGTTGCACACTAACAGGAATGGACGAGTATCTTTACACGGCCACCACTACACTCACAGCCGCCGCCATCGCCATCGCCATCGCCACCGCCAACACCACAGCCATCGCCAACTCCAGCGGCGTCGAGTGGAACAGGTTGAGTCATTCATAAGCAACGAATACTTTTGCACTTTTCGTGCATGTTCAACAGCTGGTGAAGGCCGCAACATACATACACACGCACACACACACACGTACATGTATTAGGAGAATTTTTCGGTACCCAAATTATCCGGGATCTCGACATCGGAACCCCTAACTCACTCACTCGCCTGCAAACTCACGGACTGGAGTGGAATTTTCTCATAGTCATCGAAATAAATTGTGACCATTTTTCACGACTCCCGACAGGATGTAGAGCAGCAACGAAGCTGCAGCGTTGGTGCGCCGCGGCGGTTCTCCTCGCCTTGATACGCGCGTCTGAGGCCCGCGCACCGCAGACTTGAGGTGGTTTTAAGAGTCGCTTTGGCAGACTTTTGAACGTTCGTTGGGTGACGGCGAAATGCAGTGGGGGGGAGGAGTGAATGTCAACGCCACGCAAAGTTTTGTCGCCGACCGTGAGTCCCCGAGCACGGCTGGCGATAAAGTGGAGTAGATGGAAGTGGAAGTGGAAGCTGCCGCTGTTGGCGAGGACGACGAGGTGTGAGGACGAGGTGTGAGGAAGCCAGGATGTATTCATGACTCTTATCTTCCAGCAGGATACAGGTGTGAGTGAAACCCTCATACACACACACACACACACACACACACACACACACACACACACACATACATACATACACACACACACACACACAGAGTTATGTTGAGGTGTGAACAGATGCGAAGATTTGCGCTCACAAATCAAGTTGATCTCGTGAGCCAACATCGTTCGAGAGCGCTGTGATTTTTTTATTTTTTTGATTTTTTTTTACATTTTTTCCAACACTTGCGGTTGTTGCAGTTGTTGGTGGTGTCCGATTTCTACCCTTTTTCGCCACGTTTTTTTCATTTTGGCTATGTAATTTTTTCCTCGAGAAATTTCAGCGAAGTTTCCTCAACCTCGTCACTCGATGAGCTCAGAAGAGCATCTTGAGTCCTTCACATTTATTTTGTCATCGAGAATTTTTCTCGTGGGCATTTAAAAAGTTTTCCTAGTTTTTTTCTCTCTCTTTATCAGCCAACTTTAGTGTCTTTCAAGACTTCTACAGCATGTTGGACTTTCCGTGGTTGTCGCGCGGTGACTTGGTTTGCATAAATTATGACGTCATCTTGGGAATTTATTAAAGTTTTTCTCTTGTTGTTTTTGTGAGCAGTGTTGCTGGTGTTGTTGCTGGTGTTGTTGTTATTGTTAATTGTTGTTGAATGTGTCCTCGTTTTATAATATAAAATATTTTTATAAGAAAGAAACAAATACGTAAAAAACAACAGGATAGAAAAGCTTGGTTTTTTAACTAGAATTTCTTTGTTTCTTTTATATTTCTCTGCTTCCCACTGCACTTTCGCCTGCCCCCCCCTCTTGGATTCGTTGCAGCGCCCCTGTTACTCCCTTCGACGGCTCTTCGCAGTAGCGCGGCATTTCAAATTTTTCGAATCTGTCGTTCGGTTCCGCGTTCCGTTGGCTTTCCTTCCACGGCAGCAGTAATCAAATCGGGTCAGCGAGCTGCTGCAGCTGCAGATTGCGTTACTTTATTTACCTTGACCATCCATCGTTTAATTTGCCCCTTTTTTCTGCACCGTTTTTCTGTAACGTTTTTATTTTCCCCCCACTTTTTTTCCTTTGGTTTTGATAATTTTTTTGCTTGTTTGTTTGTTTTTCAAATTGTTTGCTGGCGTGCACTTGTACTCGTTGTTATTGTTGATGTTGTTGTTCTTGTTGCTCTGGCTGTTGTTGTTGTTGTTGTTGTTGTTGTTGTTGTTGTTGTTGTCGTTGTCGTTGTTGTTGTTGTTGTTTTCGCTCGTCGTGTCGCTCGGTTTCAATTTCATGCACTTTGAACTGAAACTGCGCGCTGCAAGCATTTTTCTTCCCTTGATATTTGAAACATTCGAAGTCGCAATCAGTCAGCCCGCCAGTGCTGCGAATTCCAGCGTTCCTGCAACTGCAATTCTAAGGAATTTCTTTTTTCTTTGAATTTTATTAATACAAATTTAATAATTTGTTTTATTTCATTCGATAATATATTAAATTATATATTTAAAATCCATAAAATTTTTTAGAACTTGAAAAATGAACTCGAGCTTAACACGTTAAGAACCTCTGCGTTGTGTTGCTTCAAATGAAATTTTATTGTTAAAATTGGACGCCACATTTGTTGCGAGTGCGTGTGTTGGAATTTCTAACGTGAGTCTCTCTCTCTCTCTCTCTCACCCCGAACTTTATAAGCGAATAAGTTTTCATTACACGGAGAGCAACGTGATTACTTGCAGCGAGGTAATTGAGAAAAAGAGCAGTGAAAAAAAAAAAAAGAATAAAATTGGCAAACACATTCTATGAAGCGAATTTTACACTTTATGTTTAATATTACTTTTTAACAAAGAAAATTAAATTCATTTTCATTTTTAAACTTTCTCCCCCTCTCTCTCACCCTCTCCATCTCTCTCTCGCTCTCTCTCCTTCTCTTTGTCTCTCTATCTCCCTCCCTTTCTCACTGTCAGACACTTTCTCACTTCCAAAAAAAACTGCTTACAGTTTTTCGATTGTTTTCAACTTGAATGTTTGCGTCAAACACGTACGTAATAAAATCTCCTCACTCAACACTCTCCGCAAATCGCACGAATTCTCAACATTCACGCACACACGCTGTGTTGCCATAACAACCACATAACGGAGCATATGAAATCTATTCAAATTGAATCAGAAAAATGGCGCCATTTCGGCCATTCAAACGTTTTCTGTGCTTTTTGCCAACACTTTTTGATGGTCGGCATTCATTTCGCATGCAAAACACTGAAAATCCAAGCAATCTAAATAAATATTGATATCAACATTGATATCGCCACCGTCAACAACAATAACAACAACAACAACAACACCAGGATCAAGTTATCAATGTAGTAAATGGATTTGAGTTGAGCGTCAGTTTTTCATTTTTTTTTCTTTTTGCCAGTTGGTCAGCAGAGGGTTAAGAATCGAGTTGTCGTACCGAATGTCAGAGGGTAATCAATTAAATTTTGACATGAAGCCAAATGTAGAAATAAAACAACAACAAAAACAACAACAAAACGTCAATTGTTGACAGTGGATGAGTTGAGTTTTGAATTCAGTTTTATGTGAAGTTTTATCGGTTTATTGGCTGTCTTCTCAATTGTTATTCATTCATTCATTGCTTTCGATGTCATTGTTCTCGTTGCTGTCATTTCTTTGTTAACTTTGATGGCAATTCATTTGTTATTCATAACATTTTTAATTGTTTTTTCCAAAATAAATGATAAGCAGAAAACAAGAAGAACAACCAAAATAACAGCAATTAAAGCATAAAAACGGAAATAAAAACGCATAATAAAAATAAATAATTTCGAACTCGAATTAGAAGTATTTCATATTTAATATTTTCAATACTTTTTCACTACCTTTTTGAGAAATACTACTTTCGCAAGGAAGTCTTTCCTCCTCGACTGAAATACCGTGAAGGCTCCTAAAAAATCCTGGTACTCAGCTTTCCCCACTTCAAATGTAACGACGTGAAGTGGCAACACTGTTGCAAATGAATGTTTTCAATTTTTTTATGTTTTGCGTCTACTTTTCCGCACGTGACAATTTACAGTCGTTAAAAGTGAATCGTTTGGGCGTGGCTCGTGTAGGTGTGACGTCACATAGGCAGATGTCTGTGTTTGTGTGTGTATGTATGCGTGTGTGTGATCAACTTTAACCCTTTCATGCAAGAACGAACTTTTTCACATTTTCACACTTCATTTTGCTGTCGGATGTTCATTTTCACACTCATTTAATTTACTCCATTTTTTTGGACACCGCTGTTTTTGCTTTTCATTTACTGTTGTTTTTTTGTTATCACTTTTTTTTTAAATTTTTTTGTCCTTCTGATTTAGATAACCTGAAATTTCGTACTTCAACGATTTCCATTCGTTATTTATGAAATAAATGTCACGATTCTCGAAATTTTGCATTAATTTTGTTTATCCTGGATGTTGTTGTGGTTGTTGTTGTTGTTACCCTTGCTGCTGTAACGGTTTCTCGACTATGAATCCGCTTGATAGGCCGCTCTTACAATTTCGGTAACTTGATTCGTTTCTCCTGAATTAGATTACCGTTTCACTGTTGCTGTTGCTGTTGTTGTTGTTGTAGTTGTTGTTGTTGCTACTGTTGTCAAGAAATCCTGTGGCCGACCTTTTCAAAGGAGTTCCCTTTCAGCTGCTTGAGTCTTGCATGCCTCCGCCGGATATCCTTGATTTCATGCCGCTGCGAAGAGGAAAATTCAACCGAATTTCTTTCGAGTTGCATACCAATTTAAGTCTGTCTGTCTGCCTGTCTGTCTCCCCGTTTGTCTGTTTGTCTGTCTGTTTGACCGCCTGCTACTGCAAACGACAATCATTTGCCTTCCTTTAGATTCCGTCATGCATAAAATTCGGCCACGTTTTCGTTGCTGACCGGAAGGATGCGATCCCGACGGAGCCTGAAGCACTTTTTGCTGTATCCTTTTTTGAAATCCTTGTGGGAGTGTCTTCGATATGCATGTCATGCATGAGTTTTCGGTCCATACCAATTTGTCAGTTTTTATTACGATTAAGTTTACCTTCGGCGATTGAAACTGTCCTACGAAGTCCTTCGAAGTTTCTTAATAAACGTTGAATTTGAGGACTATAATTGGTCGAGATCTGGGGAACCCCATTACTCACTCTTCTGGATTTCACCATTCTTATTTTCGAATTGACGCTTTTTAAATGCTTAAAAGTGAAATTAAAACGCTTTAAATTAAACTTACATATATTAAATCCCATTCGAAAGCTTTTAATTGAATGTAAAAAGTTTAAATTTGAAATCAAGAAGAGCGCAGAAGTTCTGTAATCGCCTCACGCCGTACCATTGCATACTTTTAGGCCAATCTGTAGATCGTCTCTCGGTTTTACCACTAGCTTTGTGCACAGGGTGACCCAGAAGAGTGAGAAGTACAGTTTCCGAATTTTGTGGTTCCAAATTTTTGGCCAACTCGAACTTTCAGTTCAATTAAAGTTTCCAGCATAAAGTCTTTCTCTCCACTCATCTTTCGTCATCGCGAAAAGAGTGTAAAAAGTGAAAAAAAAACACTTTGAACACGTGTTGCCTTCAGTGTTGCCTTCAGTGTTGCCACCTACTAGCAAGACATTACAAATTCAAATTTTTCACGTCACCGAAGTTAACATCACCAACTTTTCAAACTCGAGCTACTCGTATTTTAACACCCGCCGAAGATTCAACGACGCGAAGTAGCAAAAAAGTCAACTCGTTAGCTTTCTGTGCAACCTGTACAAGAACACAGCAACAACAATAACAAAACAACAACAACAACAACAACATGAAAAATAATAATAATAATAATAATAACAATAACAACAAAAGCAGCAGCAGCATCGGTATCGTCAAAAGCAACAATAACAGCAACATTATAATCAACAACAAGAATAACAAAAACACTATTTTAGACAAGTGGAATTTTCCTCACACAAACACCAACACACGCAAACACAAACACACGCAAACACCAACACACTCACATACCTTTCATTGAATCGCAATACCTACCCATCGCTTACGAACTCATTAACGAACACCCTCGGTGGGTGTGGAAACGAGCTCGAACTCTCGAACTCTCGAAGAGATGAAAACTTTGTAGAGCGCTTCCGAAAGTATTACGGTAGCGTATCTTTCGGTGGCATCTTCCGCCATCTCGACTCTCAACGTTCTACAGTGACTTTTATTGAGGTCCTCGTTTTTCAGAGATTTTCAACTGTCATCTCCACACCCCAACCAACACCGCCGATACAGTCCTCTGAACTCATCACGCCACAGAAACAGAGTGAACTCATCCGTGTGGTGCTGTCAGAGTTGGTTACCGCTGGCACAGGTTGCTCTACACTCGGCTGTATGGTTAACAGGAGGGTTGCCGCCGCCGAGGACGACGTGATGTCGAGGAGTACCGTGTTAATTACTTAAGTGAAGGTAAATAGAATGCGGTGTTAGAGGCACCGAAGCGCAAACGTAATGAAGTCGTAACATTTTCTAGTAACTTTAAAAATCCAACAACAGAAGAACCAAAATAATATCAAGTCAAATAAATGTCTGCTTTAAGATAGATCATTAGAGAGAAAGGAGTTCAAGTATGTTGAGACAGTCTATTATAGTATATTACAATGAGATCTACAGATCTACAATATCTACCAGAATGGGACTATAATATCTGAAATATCTGAATACTGGACATCGTTGATGTATCACATTTTGAATCGCAATTTGAAAGGTTCATTTGCGGTCGTGATTGTTGTCGAGATGGAAAACTATTGGAGGCCGTTATCGTCTTGAATTCGAGGCGGCAATCGAGATCGAGACGAAAATTTTTAGTTCAGAACAGTAATTAATAAAAAAGTACGCATCGTCATTTTTAGAATCCTTCAGATATCAAAGTCATCGTTTCATTAGAAAAAGAAAAACATCGAAAACCTCAAAAATTCCGATCAAAACTGCAATTTCAATTTAATTAACTGTCGGTTTTTTCAGTTTCCACATAACTTCTTGCTGTCAAATTTCTGCTCTTACAGCTCTGTAGCAACTTGATTGCATGTCACACTTGGTGTTGCTGATGGGAGGCAAATGCATGAGTAGCTTGATGTTTCGAGTGCATGGCAGGCAATATTTTTCCACCTTTATCTTTCCTCGAATTTTGAGGCCACTTGCAACGATTTGTTGTTGTTGTTGTTGTTGTTGTTGGTGTTGTCGCTTGGTGTAGCAAGTTCTGTATGTGAGATATTTCGGAAACTTTGCAAAATTGATTTTTACACTTTTCGATGATGCTGCCGCCAGTGAGTTATTATTTTGCTCCTGCAGAGCAACAATTTTGGCAATCGTTCAAATTGTATTCCCACTTCTAGTCTTTCTTGTTGTTGTAAAGTGTTTTCCCAGGAAAAGTAAATTTTTTCAGAGTAGTCGATATTTTGTGTTTTATTTTTTCAAAGAGAATGAAATGTTTGCAGTTTCTTAGGTTTCGTATCGTAAAATAATATAAATTAAAATTACTTACCGAGCTAGTTGTCACCTTGATTACTTATTGTGGTTGTTGTTACTCACAGCATTTAATCTTCAAGAAATTTTGTAAAAGATTTTATTAGTTTCCCAATGTCATCATTCTAAAAAGAAATATTTACTAAAACTTCTTAGTTTTTTCTTTTCACTTGCGCAATGTAATTTCTATATATAGGGTGGGCCATCGGTTAGCTTTTTTTTCTCACCATCGATTCTTTTTCCGCAGCGGTGGTTTGAAAACCATTCTTTGAGGTCCGAAACAATTAACTGATGATAGCCACAGCTTGCGATATATCGACTCTATTTTCCGTACCTTTATTTCTTGAAAGGGATTCTATAACATGAGGAACCAGAGATTATTTCTTGAGTTTATGGAACGAATTAAAGAATTCATTCGACTAAAGTCGAAAGAATGTTTAGATTATACTAATTTGATGCTAAGGTGTGGAGTACCAAGTCACTTAACAATATCATAACATGGAAATCGAGGTAGAGACAACGACGAGTTCGATGCTAATCCAGGTCTTGAGAAGCCCAGATAGTCTGTATAGGTAAATCACTGTAGAAAGTAGTGAAAGCTACTCATAAATTATTGTAGTCGCGCGATGACTGAACTCATCGCGATCTGTAGAATCGGAAGAAACCGCCTAAAGGACAGAAGAAGATGTGGCTTAAAATGATTATCGCTTTTAGGGAAAGACAAAAGAAACGCAAAATTAGTGATACACACAAAAAATTAGATATAAAAACTAGCATTTCTCTCCTGACTTAACTTCCTCAACTACCTGCTTTCAGTTTTACTTTTCAACTTCTCCTCCAACTGCTTTTATAAATCTCGTTGCTATTTTCGGACAACACAATTTTTTGTTGCCTTTAATTTCTTTATTATAGCTGAGGTCTTCTAAAAATGTACCACTTTGAGCCGCTTATCGGCCATAAAAACCACAACAACAAACGCAGACGTGGCCGACAACAACAACGGACAAGAACGATGCTGACGGTCGTTACTGCTTTCGGCAGGCAACAAGTTGTCGTCGCTCCTCGCCTCTCGTCTGACCGGATCCAGGTGACCCACATTTAGGCCAGCTACAGTCAGTCGGCCGCCAATCATCCTGCCATCTCTTCGAAAGTCTGCTTAAGTTCCTGCGTAGCCTGTCCTGTCCTGTCCATCTGTCTGTTTGTCTGTTTTTCTGATTTTTAAGCGTGCAGATTTGACAGTCGATAGGAAGAAACTGGAACTGGAACGTTTTTTCCCCCTTTCGTTTTGATGTCTTTTTAGTCGTGAGATTTGGAATTTTCCCTCACGAAATTTATGAAGAAATTCAGCTTGTAGTTCTCAATTAAATTAGACGCACCTTTAAGTAGTGTTAATTTGATGTTTGCCAATCTTTTGCTTTTTATTCTATTAAATTTCACATTACAAAATCACCATTCATCACTAGAAATGAGTCAGAAAATGAACGAAATATCAAATTTAATGGAAATCCAAACAAACACTTAAGCGATCAGTTAAGTTCGTTAACCTCACACGAAAAGACTTTTAAGCGCAAAACCAACTAAAGACGATTTATGTCGATACGTGTTCAGGCTTTGAAAACGTTTAACCCGATTCTGCTTGTTGATTGAGATTCGCGGCTTACAAAATTTAAACATAAGAATCTGTTATCTGCTCGCAATATTTGCTCACATTTTTAGATTTCACTACGTTGTAGATTTCTGTTCCTGTTTTGCTGAATTTTAATAACTTTTCGCCTATTTAAATTCTTATTTAATGTTTGCTGAACTCCTTTTTTTTTATTTGTCTTTTAGTCCATTAGCAGCAACATAAATTTTTGATTAATGACATTTTTACGAAAAAAAGAAGGAAAATTTTCAAAGTATCCGTAATATGAAGGGCGGTCAAGGAAGGTAAGGAAAACTTGAAACAGCGATAAGTAGCGATTCCACGAAAAGTTGTGGGGAGCGAAGGACGAAAAACAAAGAAAACGAGTTAAAATACAAAACAAACACCACAAAATCGCTTTTCTTGAGAAACTTTTAACGGCAAAGTGAACAGCGAGAATCCAAGAAGGTTCTTGAGGGTTCCGGCGGGGTATTTCGGGATTCTCCAACACCAAAACGAGCTGCTCTACCTGATTTAAGTGCTCGAATTGTTCTGGAAATGTACAAAAAATAAAATAAAAAACTTTATTCCTGGTTGTATGAGCGGTAAGCGGTCGCTTTTAATTTAGCTAATTAAGGTGAGGGATGGTCAGTATTTCCTGAAGCTTCTGCTTCTCCCTCCGCTCCTGCTTCTTCTCCCAACGCTCCTTCTCCTTCTCCCATCGCTTCTTCTTCTTCTCCCATCGCTTCTTCTTCTCCCTCGTTTCGCAGTTATGATGAGCTCGTAATGCATCAGAGCGTAACGTCAATTCAGACTTTACGACCCCAAAAATGTTGTATTTACGAGCCTAAACAACAAGTAGTTGCTTTGTTGCTATTATTGCCGTATTGTTGTTGTGGTTTTTCTTGTTGTTGTGGTGTTGTTGTTGTTGTTGTTGTGGTTGCTGTTTGGTTGCCGTGTACTCTACTACTCCTCGAAGTGGGTTTGTTTGGAAAACCATCTGTTTTGTAATTTCAAAAGCGTCTTGTGCGGCAGCAGAGCATGTAATGACGTCTTTAATTCCCATTAAAATGATGACAGAAACAGAAACAACAACAGCAACAACAACAACAACAACAACGACAACAACAACAACAACAGAAACAACAACAACAACGACAATAACAAAAGCCCCAACATCAAAAATTATGACATGTTGTACGCTACATTAAATATTGAACTGAAGGTCATGATGACGCAGGCTAGAAAGTTGTTGGGGGTCATTAATTCAAAGGGTTGACGAAGGAGAAAAAGTGCGAACAGCGGTAGCTTTTAATGACCTCTTAATGTATTTGGATTATGAAAAATATTTAGAGATATATCTGCTTGTAGTTAATAATAAAGATAATTAATAAGAGTTAAATTAACTAACAGTTTGTTAAATTAACAACTTAAATAGTTAAATCAACAAGTTGAATCAACAACTTATATAATTAATATAACAACTTAAATAGTTTAATCAATAACTTAAAAAATTAAACTAAGTTCAACAAATAAATCAACAACATGCAAGGGTGAACAACTTAAATAATTAAATTGACGATATTTGACTATTAAATTAACTTCTTAAATAATTAAATTAACAACATTACAAAACAAAGTTTGTAATATTCTTGTGTAACTTTCTGTGTGTCGGAATTTTCTCTTTATTTTATCACATCCCCATGCGAAAAGCGAAAAATCAAAAAGAATTTAGATTTTCCGACCCTGGCGAACAATAGTTCGAACTCAAAACATCATCAATCCAGTCGAGGATGATAATTTTTTCAATGAAGGACGTTTTTTCTTTAACGAGTTGAGAGAAAAACGAAAAACGCACAAAGAATCGACACAATAAAAAAGATGACGTTAGTAATAACGATACTAACCAAATAATGGTGGCAACAATGTAAAATTTAACGCTTTACTTAGCTGAGTTGTAAGCTCACAACTCACAATACCGCAGAAACGCTATAAATTATTCACATGGAAAAAATGCTGATGAGCTCGAGTTCAGCGAAGTAAGGATGGGAAAGATGCAGCAGCACAGATTTTGCGGTTTCGAAACTTCTTCTTGCTGCGCTCGTTGAATTAAAAATGTGAATTTTCATTGCAAATTCTGTAATTTTAACAATAAATTTGATTACACTAAAAGCAACTCAACACGCAGGACGGATGGATGGATGGATGGGAGGGACGAAAAGGCAGTAAAGAATGAATGGTACCGAAATGAGATGTTGGAAGCGGACCGGAGCTGACTTGCAGAAGAAAAACCCACTCTGTCGGTTGAGGCGAAGGGGTTTTAGGGGTGTGGGGGGATTGTGGGGGTAGGTGGTGGTTTAATGCTAATTTTAACATAGAAGTCAAAAGTTGAACAAAGTTTTTGACATGCAAGTTTTTGCGGAATATTTGCATAAGCAATCAAGTACGCGGTTTGCAGCATTAAATTCTGCGGCGAGTCCATTGGCACCCGCATGAACTTCTAATATTATCTTAAATATCAACTTTGAGAAAGAGTGTAAATGAAAACGAAGTTTATACTTAACAGGCTTTTCTACTTAAGGGGCTGATAAACTCGGTCTAGCCCGAAAATGCCTCCATTCTTCTCTTAATATCACTACATTCCGAGTTGGGTCTTAATACTCAACTACAAATTCAGGTGTTGATTGAGGCAAGACGAACATTTGTAACTAATAATACGGGATCAGCTCGGTATGCTGGCGCCTTACGGAGTCTTGTGGCGCGGGCGAGTTTGATGGCTGGATGATAGAAAGACAAGCAAGCTGACGTAATGATAATTAAAGTCGCTGTGTTAACAAGTGGCTCGCAGCACTGCGTGGTGCCGAGCCGGGTACCATTTCGGGATAATTAATTGTAGAGCGATAATCTGTGGAGCGTCATAAAAAGGCACCGCCGCCGGCTCGGCGAGGTGCAGCGAAAGCAGCCGACAAAAGAGAAGGGAAAGAAGAGAGAGGCTAAAAAATGCTATAAAGAAACTAAGCGCGGCGGAGTTCAGGAAAGAATCTCGGAGTTCAGTGAAGAAATTAGAAAAGGACCGCAATGAAGAAGGCAATGAATAATTTACTCATCTAAATTGGTACGAAACAGTTTTGTAATGGAGTTGGCGGTAGAAGTTGGTTGGCGGTTGTTTGTTTTAATTAGTGTGATTAAATTACAAAAAAACACAAGAATTGGGGTCAGTAAAATGGGTAACGGCTTCGTTCCTTGTTTATGTATGCTTTTTCCTTAATTATTCCTGGTTTAGTTTGATAAATAATTAATTAGTGAAAAATTAATAAAAGATAAATAAAGAAAGGGGAATATTTATGCTTATTTTAATACAAAAAGATCTATTAAGTTAAGATCAAAATCGGGTAAAACTATAACAACTTGAGATTGTGTGCGCACCTTAATTGGCTCAGTGTACACACCCGAAAAAGTTGAGGCTTTACTAAAATTAACCAAAAAAGTCGTTGCTTTACTATTTTAAACCGAAGAAATAGTTGAAAATAACCGAACAAACTGTTGAATTACTATTCTTAACCGGAGAAATAGTAAAACTACCTGCAAATATTGTTAATTCATTATTCTTACCATAAAAAATATTAAAATCTACCGAAAAAGTTGCTGTTTTACTATCTTAAACCCGATAAATTGTAGAATTTACCGGAAAAGTTGCTGCTTTACTGAATTAAACCGAAGAAATAGTAAAATTAACCGAAGTGAATTGACGTCGTTGTTTTTCTATTTTAGACCGGAGAACTTGTGAAAATAACAGCAAAAGTTGTTGCTTTACTATCTTACAGCAGAGAAACAGTAAAATTAACTGAAGAAGTTTTTGTTTCTCTAACTTAAACTGGGGAAATAGTAAAACTAAGTGAAAAAAATATCATTGATCGGAGAAATGGTAAAACTAATTGATAGCATTGTTTATTTACCGTTTTTACCAGAAGAAATAGTGAAAGCAACCGAAGAAGTTGTTGCTTTACTAACTTAAACCAGAGAAATAGTAAAATTAACCGAAAAAGTTGTTACAACTGGGTACCAAAAGCTACTCTAAAATAATAAAAATCTTTTCACCCATGTATGAGACAATTTAAAGTATGAAATTTCAAAATTAAGTCTAAAACTTTGAAATCCCTCTCTCTTCTTTACATTATTGATGATGCGAACATTTCACGTACCGTGTTTGTGAAAAGTTTAAAATGTCAAAAAACATCGTGGCTTCGCCTCGCTGTCAGGTTTTTGTTGTTCGTTTTTTTTTGTTTGGCGTTTTCTGTTTGTTTTAGCAAAGATTATGGCATACTTTTGCTAAGATACGAATTTATGGCAACTTTTCCGGGACCACTAAAATTGCAGTTTCAGCCTCGCTGCCGCCTCTCCCTCGCGGCAAACAAGTTTTTGCTGGCGCGATTTTCCCGCCTGGCGAGTTTGTTTTAACGCCTTATTAGGTCAATGTTTGAGTTGCATAAATTCAATTTTGCAGAATTCGTCATTTATCGCAAAAACACACAAACAATGCGGATAAAAACGAGCACAATCAATCATTTATTGTATAAAATAATAGGTACGCTCTGTTGGAGAGAGATGGAAAAATTAGTTCAAGCCGCATACACTGTAAAAATTCTCGGTAGAAAGTATATAAATGAGGATTGTTTTTATAATTTTTTTCAACGACTCTTGAATGAATTTAAACACACGTTTTGTTCGCATTGAGTTGCTTTTACATGAAATTTGATAAACTTTAATATGAATTTTTTGATAAAGCGAGAAGCGTATAGAAAAACTGTGAAATTTCTAGAGATTTTCTTTTTAATCTTTCAACGAAGGCAATTTTGAATATATGGTCGCTACAGGTCGATGGCCAGACTAACTGACAGACAGAAGGAGTGAAAGGATTTGTTGTGGATTTCTACTAATTTTAAATTCATAACAAATCGTAACAAAAATCTTTCCAGTGTAGAAAGCGCCTTAAAGAAGTACGAGCAGTTTACTGCTGCTGCCGGCGCTGTTTGTAGAATGTTCTGTTGACTTTTAGCAGCGCCTGTTTGCAGTTCCCATCCGCATCCACGGCGACTTTCTAATCACTCCGAGCGCCCAAGCGCTCACCAGCCGGTGCTGCAGACGCGGCCGCTTTCAGTGTGGCCAGCGAGTGGCTAACGAAGCACTTCAGATTCCCTATTTAAATGGGCTGCGCTTGTACGTTCGGGGATTTCTTTTGCGGTCTTTTTTCCCGCTCTTGTCGGTTGTGTTTTACTTTCTAATTGTTTCTGTCTACAGAATTTTAACCATGTTATTCCGTTCTCGAAGCGTCGGTACCGCGGTTTTAACTCGATCTTTGTAGATAAAATAAAATAGCATAAAACAATTTCAATTCTCTCTCTGTATTTCTGAGATACATTGAATATTAATGGCTTCCTTGGCCTCGTCAGTGGCTGAACTACTTCCTTCGCCGCTTTCCCTCTGACAGCCACTGAGACTTTCTTGTCGTCGACTTCTTAACTCTTCACTTCGTTCTACAAACTCGCAGCCGCCGGCGTTGGGTGACGGATGATGAGTGGTGAGGCTGGAGCGGCTGTTTGGCAGCTCCGTCGGGATTTCTTTGAATATCATTTAATTTAATAAGTTAACGTTAACGTTTCCTGCGCGGATGATGGCGTTCAGCGTTGCTGGTTCCGTTCCCGGAGCTGCTAATTTCTTCCAATTACAGATTTTCTCTTCCTTCAATTATCCCGCGTTCTGATTATAGCAGCGAGTGGCCTACTTCCGTCTTGCTTGCAGTAACAACTGATTATATGAATTGGGGAAAAGTGGCTGCTTGTTGCTCTACAATCCGAGTTCTCTTAACTTCCGCGGGAGGTTTAGTTGTCAAGGTTTTAAATCATTAAAATTAATAATGCAAATCAATTCAGTTTTCCCGTGTATCACCAATAATTACAACTCAGCGCCAGTGAGCTTCTAGGCGATGAAATCCCGGTGTTAATCTTGCCTGCGAGACGTTAATAATTTTGCGGAAGGAGATTAATTAACTGTCAAAATTTTGAGATGTGATTAAATTAATCAACTTGTAGTGTGGCTTTCATAGTTTCAATGGGTGTCCACTTTTGTCGATTTCGATTGCAGTAGCGAATGCGAGATTTAAGGCAATAATAGTAAAGAATTTCCAGGAAAGTTCCATTCCATCTCACATCCCGCAAAAACTAAAAGTCATCCGTTCCCGAAGCACACATTCAACTTCGAGAGAATCAGCCGGATGTGTCAAGCAATTTGATGATGGCACAGACGGAAAATAACAAAGTGTCAATTACGTTAAGAGACGACATCAATATCTAGCAGAACGCAAACTGTAATTGCAATCGACGAGGTACGAGCAACTCTGCGCTGCGGTAACTGAAGGCATCGAAGAAGAATCACTAAGGCGATGCGATTCTCGAGCGCTTGCAGCGAAGAAGAATTGAAACTTGTCGTTGATTAAAAAAGAGGAGGATGTTGACATTTGTGGCAGAAGATGGATTGTGGAGTCTGTATGCGAGTGCAAAATGATTACATGGGGAAAATGGAGGAAAATCAAGGAAAATAGAAGAAGAAGAAACCAACAATTAGCACTTCTGGCTGCATGAGGAGGGATTGTGAGGGGAGAGTGGGGAGTGAGGGACAGAGTTGCTTAGAAATTGCTTAGAAATTGCTTAGATGTGAAAAAGATTGAAATGACAAAAGCGTTTCCGCCCGCCGACCATCAATTGATCGCTGTAGTGAAACTGTGTACAAGTGAAGAACTTCTGTTTCATATCAGTTCGAATATTTCAACAGACACACAGACAGTCAGACGGACAGAATGTTAGACACACAGCCAGTCAGTCGGCCGCCCAGTCGCCCAGTCAACCAAGTTCTTGGTCGACGAGCCCATTCCGCGGCACCGCATTCCGACTGGCGGTCCTTGACACCGACACGACCATAACAAGTTCATTGCTGAGATAAGAACGTAAACGCAGGCCGCCGGACGTGAATTTTCTTTGTAGAGTACGCTGTTCCCCTCCTCTCACCAACATGGAGAAAAATAGGTTCTCCATTAACAAGGAATTAACAATCTCAGTGCGAAATCATGTGTGAATTTTAACTTCACGAAGAGAATTAAATCTTCTCTAGTTTACATGATAATCAAGACATCGCATTCATCCTTTTTGTCATTTAGATTTCGAGGGGATACCCTGGACTGCGACGACTCCTTCAATGGAGGCAACAATCGGGATCGAGTCGACCTTCTTCAGTCGAGACAGGAAGCGAAATCGAAATCTAACTACACATTATTAAGAGAGTTACAATAAAATTTGATTGTAAAAAATATCTTGAAAATTCTACTCTCCACAGAAATTATAAGTTTATAAAATTGCGTATTTCAAACTTACTTAACTATCAAAAATTCGAGGAATAAGAAAGTTTAGACCGAACATCTCGGGGCTTCTAATTAATAAATTGTTTGTGTTGAAAGTTACGTTGTAATTTCTTTGCAGTGTCTTTTTTATTTTCACTAAAAACTCGCCACAACAAAAGTTCTCTGCGTGTACGAGAACCATTCTTCTTTCACCAGCTGCGAATGCTAGGAAAAGCAGGAAACTCTTATGTTGCGGTTGCCGCAGAAGCTGCCGATGGAGATGGTGGTGGAGATGGAGATGGAGATGAAGATGAAGACGTAAACAAGCGCATCTTGGCCGAGTGCAAATGCCAGTCTTCTGGTCTGCTGGTGGATTTATTGAGCACACGTTAGTGATGCCAATGCACGGACTCCGGCTGCGGTGCTGCTGTTGTTGCTGTCACTGAGCCCCGCCAGGAGGAGCGAGCGTCGACGAGTGAGAGCGAAGTGAGCGGATTGCGAGCGGAATGTAAGCGGAGTGTGAGCGCAGTTGTTGCAATAAACATTAAATTAAATAACATGAGAAAAACACGCTGCCTGGCTAGAACTGCAGCAGGAATTAAGACACGTTTTATTGTTGAATTACAGTGCAGCCACACAGCTGTACGCCACGCCCCCCTTCATCCCCCCCCCCCAACAACCGAGTTAGTCAAGCAACCAGTGAACCAGCCAGCCAGCCAGCTGAGTGAGTTGAGTGGCTCTGTGAATCGGTGGGCTGAATTGGCTCGCACACGTAATTGACAAGACGTCCGCCAGCAGAGCGACATCATTTTGCAGTGTGGCGGGATTCTAGTGTGCATTTTCTGGTTGTTGTTGTTGTTGTTGGTGTTTGCCACTTCCTGCTCTGAATTGCTACTCCGAGTGCTCGTTGAGAAAGCAAAGGAATGCATCGGCATTACAATTCTACTCACAATTTCCCCCATTTTCCTGTTTTTTTACACATTTGCTCGCTTACTCGTGTACAGGGGCGTCGAGAGAATTCTTCGAGGTGGGCATAGCAAGATATTTTCGGTTAGGAAATTCATATATTTTGTGTCACTCATAGAATTAGCTTACAAATGACATTTCATTTCATAGATTAGTTAAAAAAGGACATTTTTTCAATTAATTTTTAAGGTAGAAATTCCCTCCCCTCCCCTGTCTTTCTTCCATTTTAATAGTTTGAAAAACAAATCAAAAAGTTTTATTCTACGGAATAAATTTTGTCCAGAGCTCTACTGTAAACGCAACGCAGGGTTGCCATCTCGAACAAACATGGTAACGCGTAGTTTTCAAATCCTCTTATCACTGCATTCTTCTAAATCCTTGTTTGCCGTGTAATTTTTATAGTTTTTGTTTATAATGTTGTTAGTTCTGCTAATCCTGAAACAAACTTTCACATGTACGAATTCCTACCTGTTCGCTGAAATCCTTTAGAGTTGCAATCCGCTTCAGGAAAATGTGTTGAAAAGCATACGAAAAATGTGTTTGCAATTCTCGCAGATGTTAACTTTGTTCACTTGTGAAGTCTCTCGTTTTATTCGTAATTTATTGCAACTCTAAATCTCTTAATATTCACACAAGTCTCGCCCGAGTTACTTGTAAATTATTGACACTCTCAACTAAAAACACTGTTAAACTTTGACTTTGAGAGACTTTTTTGAGGATTGTAATTCGATTTCAAATTTTATTCTTGCTTCTTTCTTTATTTTTATCCTTTTTTTATCCTTTTCAAAAGCAACTCTTGCACTTGCTATTTATTGCGAGAAAATTCTTTGTTGCTTCTTTCGAACTTCGATCCTTTTTCGAAAAGCTTCCTCTTCTTCTTACACTTCCAAGAAGTTCATCCGAACGTCTGCAGCGTTGTATTCGAACTGATTCTCCGTGGAGTTTGTGGCATTGAAGTCTTTTAACCACGCAAAATAAGCTCGTATACCACGAACTCGGCCAACATCAGGACCGGCTTCGTAGCCATTAACATGTTGTTACCATTACTGTTTTTACTACTGTTGTTGTCGTTGTGGCTGCTGCTCTTGTTGGCTCCGAGTTGTTGGCAAACCGCAAACCAATCCAACCAAAAACCTGAAGTCAGACCAAGAAGTCTACAAGAAGATCTACTTTCGGCTGAGAAAGAAGAGAATGAAAGCAAGAGAAAGAGCGGGAAAGAGCGAGAGAGAGAGAGAGAGAGCGCCAGAGAGGGAGCGAACGATCTCATCTGACCAAGTAGAGTGTTGAACGCTGTTTGCATGACTCGAAATCAGTCAAAGAAGTCTGTATTTGGCTAAAAAGTGGGTAAAAAGTGTTAAAAAGCGGTTATGAGAGCATTTTTAAAGAGAATCGGCGCGATCTTCCACTCAGAAAGAGAAGGAGAGAGAGAGAGAGAGAGAGAGAGAGAGATAGGGATAGAGAAAGGAAGAGAGGGAGAAAGCGAGTAACACTTAGTAAAAGAAACAATGAAAGAGGATTTTAATTCTGGCTCAGCAAAATAACCTGCTGTGGGAACGGAAACTAAAAAAGACCCGAATTCCCGTTTTAAGTACCGCTTTCGTTTAAACTTGGCTTGATCTCTCTTGATCGCTTCTTCTACTCATCATTTTTTGAGTAGACTTTGAAACGATGACAATTTGAAGCTACGAGAGTTTTTGCAATTCAATGAGTTGGATGGAAAAATAAACCGCGAGATCGGAAGAGAAGGGGAAAAAGGAAGAGTACATGAAAGGGAGGGAGTGTAAGAGAGAGAAAGAGAAAGAGAAAGAGAGAGAGAGAGAGAGAGAGAGAGAGAGAGAGAAAGAGAGTGAGAGAGGGAGTCAGAAAGCGGGAGAGAGGTAGAACGAATGTTTGTCCAAAATCCACTAAAGTTAATGTAAATAATATGCTAAAAACTCGCCGAACTTTCTTTAAAAAAACCCAAAATAAAAACGATAAATTAAATTAGGTCTTCGCAACAATATCAATAAATGACGTTTTCTTTCCTCAGGCAAAAAGTGGGGGTCGTTAACCTTAAAAAATCGCATTCTGCTGGTGTACGAGTAGACGTGTGATTAGAGCTTCAAATAGCGATATTTAAATTTTGCTCTAATTTGTTGGCCGTGGTAAAGAGTCACGATCATCATGGCGATCATCGTGAGAATCGTCATTTTGGTTACTGTGTTCGCTATTGCAAGAATTACATGGTGATCATCATCGCCATGATCGCGTTATCAGTGATCGTTGCAATCTTCCTGATCTTGGTTACTGATGCCTCAGGATGACCACTTTGTCATGGTGATTACGAACATCATCGCCTTTATAGTAACCAACAAGATTATGAGCACCGAACATAATCATCTGCATCATCTCACTTTTGCAAGGATTTCCACGCTTCGTGTTTTGATACTCGCCGCGACCTTTGACACTCCGTCTTTCGTCAGCCATTAAAGAAGCAAGCGAAACGCAATCAACTGAAAAGTGTGTGTCTTCCACACTCGACCTAAACGGTCAACTGCGTGGTTGCCAGACGAAAACACAGACGAATCGGACGAGCTGTACTCAACTCTCGACTTGAAGCGAGTTGCGTTCAGTGTGCGGCTGCCTGCGTTATGAACGCGAGTCTAAAATTTAGAAATGGTCTGCGTTGATCTGCGGCGACTTTTGTTGTTGTGAGAAAGTGTTTCTTGGGTAGAGCGGGGAGCGGGGGCGATGCTGGGGCTGATGGTGAGCGGGAAGCGCCAACGGAGCGGGACGAGGAAGATGTGGTGCAACTTTTCGTCATATTTTGCGAGTCAAATCGTGTCAAATTTGATGACAACGCACGGAGGATCGTCATTTGGCAAGCGCAGGTCGTCACTAGCAAGCGAAAGCGTTGAAAACGGTTTGTGTGAAGCGTCAACTTAAATAAAAATAAAAGTGTACAACACTTAATAGACTTTTAATTTATGACGCCAAGATCGGAAAACACCGCTGACTTTTTTCTGACCTCAGCCTGCCTGAATCCGAACTCCGCACTCCGAACTCCGAACACACTCGTGATTAATGAGCTCTCGAGTTGTTATCAGGCAGCCGCCGCGCAATCGGTGAGCGGCGACCGCGGTTCGCTTGACGTTAACAAATGCTAATTGAAATATTAGCCAGAATCGATTGCAACGAGAAGCGGGACGGCGGGCTGCCAAATGCCAACAAGTGCCAACCACTACGCTGACCTCAGGCTAACCTCTGTGTGCGTGCGTGCGGAGGCGAGGCGAGGCGAGTCAACGTAATGAAATACGCATCCGGAGTGCTTTTGTCGCCATCTAGCGGTCTTTCCGCGAGGCACGCACACACACACACGCATCTGCAAGATGAAATGCTGAGTTCTAAAATTGCGATTGCAACATTTTGCTGCTGAAGCGCATAAATCGAAATGCTTTTAGCCAAATTGCTTCAGAAGTTTGCAATTTTGTGAGTTGATTTCCATGAACGGCGATTCAGTGCACGTTTGGCCGCAGGATGTTTTGTTTTTGTTTTACGAGTTGTTGTTGTTGGTGGTGCTTTCAAACTACAAAAAGACCTCTCAAAATTGAGTTATTAAAACGCGCAACAATTTCTAAGAATCAACCAGTTAAAACAAAAAAAAATTAATAACAATAACAAATTGCCGGCATTCGCAATTTCAAAATGATTTCAACAATTTGGTAATTTTTTTTGAAATTGCTTCGGGCGCTGGAACTAACAAATGACAAAATTTGGCTGTAACATCGTAACATCGGCTGTAAAATCCTGAAGAATTCGGTAGAATTGAAATGAATACTCGAGGTGGGCTCTGTCGATCTTTTGGAACAAAATATCTTCTTCTGTAAGCAAACATACTTTGAAGTCTTATAGCGTGCAGTTTGAAGTCTTATAGCATCCAGTCCTGTAGAGGTGTAAGTTTCTACTAGCGATTTTCTCCACTCACCACGTGTTGATCCCGTAATTTAAAGCAACGAAATCGACGAATGTGTCGAGATATATCGCTGCAATTCCGATATACCATCTATAATTGTAACCATTGAGAGTTGAATTGTAGGGTTCTAACATAAGGCTATAAAATGTGAAAGAATCTTCACTTTCAATGAGATTTGCTTCACTTTCGAAAGGAGGAAAAAAAAAACACTTTTGGATGGATAGAATGGTACGGATATTCATTCCTCTTGTAAGGTTAAGTTGTTGTCAGTTTTGTCTCGCTGTTCGTTCCTTTCCAGTTCTAACTAATTATAACCAGCAATTAATTTAGTCAGGTAGAGAACTATATACACTCTACATATATGAGACATGAAACCTACCGAAAAGAAGATATGGTTCTGTTGCACGTGCGTATAATCAATTTCTCGTGAACTGTCAAAAACTCACACTTCGGAAAAGAGAAATATACGAGAAAGAATTCATTTCACGTGTGTGGATTAAAAGTGAAAGCGTGGAGGGCAGAAAACTCTGTCTGTCACTCGAAACGAGAAGATAAAGAGAAGAATTAATAGGGCAATTAAGCCGAATAATTCCTGAGAAGAGAACAGGTAAAAACTTTTACATGTTCAACAACAGGTAAAAACTTTCGGGTATGACGAAATCATGACAAAAATATACCAGATTTTTTTGTTTCGAAAAGAAAAATCTTTGGGAAATAAGAAAGTGTAAAATAAGGAAGGCATTATTACGTAGTCGTCTTTATTATGAATCAGGAAAATCAATTGTCAGAGTGCATTTAGAGAAATAGACCATTCGAGGGTTAAGAAAATGCAGTGACCATTTAAACTTATTTGTGATTCCTAAGAAATCTAATAAGCAAAAAAAAAAAACTTCAAAGCGAAACTTACCTCATAAAATCCACGAAACTCAAACTCTGGAAGTGCCGTAAAATCAATTTTAAGGATACCGATGATAACTCCGACTAAAAACCCATTTGAGTTTCATATTCCTCGTGTACGTTCTTCGTTCTTCTCAGCTGAAACCTGTCGAAAATGTGAAATATTCAATTTTAAGCTGCCTTAAAAAAGTTGTTTCGTCGTGTGTAATAAAATAAGTAATTCTACAAATTCTCCGCTCAGGTCAGGAGTATCTTTGAGATTTTCTACGAAACCACAACCACAGACGACATGCTGCGAACCGCAAGCGATGAATATAAAATGCTGACCGAATCGCGGCGGCAGAATCTGTAGAAAGTGTTTAGTTTCGGTTGCAGCCGAGTCAGGGCAGGCGGCATTGGGATTCCCGCGTGTGTGGCAGAGGTGTGGAATTGTAAATGAGCGATAAATTAAATGAGATAAATTAATCTGCACCGTTGCAACACGATACTCGCATCAGGGCTGCATGGAATTCCTACGGCGACATAGAAGAACATGAGTGAAATTGACCTGATTGTGAGTTGGCTTGCAAAGGGCGGACGGGGGTTAATAAACCGTCCTGCGGTGTTCTACTGTTCGGAGGAATGTAGGCTACCGTAAGATTCTCTGAAACGTGGCTTACAGTTTGAGGTTTGGATTCTCCAATCAAATAAAATCTTAAGTTAACTAATCGCTTTTCATACATAAAATCGTATTTAAATCCCCATCAGGCGGCACAGATAAGCGAAAACCACTTGCAGAAAATTATTTCCGCTAATTTTCAAGGTTCGAGAACTTCACCAGGTAAAAAAAGCAGGTAGCAGATACTGCGGTTACGGTTACTCAGAAAGCATCCAAAAGATACGAATGGAACTCAGAAAAGCGTTTGAATGATTTCAAAGTATGAACTCCAAACAGGTTGAGGAAATGATAAAATTACTGTGAGTGAACAGCAAGGGAAGAGCGGGGAAGCCGGACAGAGTTTCGAGATTCTTCACAAGTCGATAAAACCATTAAAATCGTCTGTAACAAAAAACTCAATCAAAACCGTAGAAATATAATAATGAAACCTGCAACGACGACTGAAACGACAAGCTTAAAAAAACGGACCACAACAAATATGTTTCCAGCAGCATTTAACGTAATTCACGCACTTTACAGCTTACTGAACCAGATGAACGGGAACAAAAAACCACAAAACTGAACCAACGAACTCCTCTAAACCACCGAGAACCGTTTCTTTGCGGTATTCTGTGCGGTAGTGGATGCCTGTTGGTGAGAATGTCGGGTGGGAGGGGATCAGAGAGAGGCCGAGACTGATAATGCGGACCAAAAGGTGAAGCCGGCCGCCTGCAGAAGGTAGCCAGACAACCATACGGTTGCTCATGCGTGTTGTGCGTGCGTAGAGGTGTCTGCCGACTCACTCTACGTGATCACGCTTTTCAGAGCCCAGCAACGCCATCAACGCCATCAACATCAGCAGCACTTTGCTGTCAGCATCATCGCACCTTAAAATCAGCATAATCATCGGGGGACCGACCGCAGATGGACCAAACTTGCTACACACAGTCAGTGCGTTTTTCCGTTTAAATTATATAAAATCAAGAAAAAGAATTACTTATAATTTTCTAAGTCTTCTGAGAGTTTTTATGAGCTTTTCTTCATTTTGATGACTCCGAAAATGTGTCCACTTTCATGGCGACTTTCTCGCAATTTGGCCGTCATTCAAATGAAAGTGAGGCGTCCAAAGGTGCAGCTAATATGTTCACCTCAACAGCACTCTTCAAATCGTACGGAATTTAGAACGCAATAAAAGTAAAATGTGCGCTCTACATTGGCCCAGATAGCTACAAAAAACGTTTCGTACGTGAGCTGCGATTAATTTCCCTTTTTTCAAGTTTTACTTTTTCGTTTCAGCTACGATATTAATTGTGGAAATCATAAACACAAAGAAATAAAGAATTCTAAGCACACTTTGCTAAAGTTTGAAGTTATTAATTCAACACTCGAACGAGCGTGGAGCCATTTTGAGTACATGACTGAGCCAAGATTGACCCAAGAGTGAGCTGACACACTGAGCCAAGATTGATCCAAGAGTGAGCCAAGATTGAGCAAACATTTTATATAAAACTTTTGACTTGAAATTCTTAGAATGCCACAAAATGTGAAAGTAAATCCGGATAGGATAGAATTATTGAATAGTCGACCATATTGCTAGAAGTTGATTTAGGTTATTCTTACTTAAATTAAAAATTAGGGAAGTTAAATAAGGAATACACTTGTGTGTTGTATGGAGAATCAATTTTGTATGGAGAAAAAATGCTAAAAATTGGTGTAAAACTCATTTGCGCGTTTTTCGTGAGGAACTTTTTAAGCGAAAGCAGATGAAGAATATTCCTCGTTATCATTATATTGTTAAAAATCGTTGGAGGTAGACGAAGTTTTATTTATTTTTGCACGTGTTTTTAGCAGGTTTCCATGCCGTCAGATTCTTCTGCCAGATTGTTTCTAAGTCAGACTGAGAATTGGAAAGCGGAGACCCATTTCGAAGAAGACAGAAGAAGAAAAGTAAGTAAACTTAAAACAAGTTTTTCTAAAATTTTAGTTGATAATATACATTTTTAATTTAATACTTTCTCAAGTTACAGTCTAATACAAGTTGCAGCGTAAAAAAAAGAGTGGAGATAAAACTTTATTTTAATTTAATGAGTTTTTCCTTAATAATTCTTGCATTTCACTGTCACTGAAAAGAAGTTTCGTTGTTGATGGTTTCAAGTTTAGTACGGCAATAATTGTGTTTTATAACTCTTTCCACCAAGGGCGTGCGCAAGATTTTTCCAAGGGGGCTTATGAATTTTCTACTAAAATAATAGAATAGAAGTAGAAAATAGAGATGAGAATGTCGACATTTGTGTGGGTTTCTCGAGGGCAAATGGCTCTTGAAACCCTCTTCGCTACGCCTCTACTTTCTACTTTTTCTTCTTCCTCTTTTCCTTGTTCTTCTCTCTTCCTCTTCTTCTCTTTATGTCTCTCTCTCTCTCTCTCTCTCTCTCTCTCTCCCTCTCTCCCTCTCTCTCTTCAGCAAAGTAGTTGTTGCCTTTAATTAACATGGAAAGCCGGCGCATCGAAAGCCTGAACGTCGTTGCCGCCGCCGCCGACTTTTAAAGTTTTACTTACTGTCGAGAACTACTTTGGTTTTATAGCGTCTCAGCGCTGCGTCGTTCCAGCTGCACAAAATCTGGGAAAAGTACGTAGTAAGGTTTCCTGTTCCACTGTCTCTTTTTATGTTCGCAGTGTCTTAGATTTTCTTTAAGAAAATAATCTAGAAAACTGAAGTAGTTAAAAACTGCAACAAAACTTTCGATTAAACATCGTAAAACG
Source organism: Sicus ferrugineus (assembly GCA_922984085.1). Lineage (NCBI taxonomy): Eukaryota > Metazoa > Arthropoda > Insecta > Diptera > Conopidae > Sicus > Sicus ferrugineus. Next base: position 10,432,609 of record OV277348.1, read on the forward strand.
AGCAAGAAATTCTAAAAAAAACACCACAATACTTTTGCGACAATTTGTCCGTCCTTGGTAATGAAGAAGTTCGTAAAAATTGTCGTCTCAAAATTAGAGGAAATCGGTACACAAACCGTAAATAGAGAGAGAAGAGAGTTTGACCTCTTCGTGTCGATGTTCTGGTTTAGTTGTTTGTTTTTTGTATTTAACTTGCAGCTTCTAATCTAAATATCGAATCAGTTTAATGGGGTTTAAATGGTCGTTTTCGATTAAAAGTCGATACATCTTCAATTAAGGATGCACTTTTCTCAGTTTTCCTTCTGCGTAACACTTTTGATCGTAAACTGAAGGAAGGTGCGGTCAACTTTTGTTCATTGAAAAATGATGCGCATAAAAGTTTAGCAACTACAATGCGCTTGTATGTCAATCGACTGTGTGTGTGTGTGTGTGTGTGTGTGTGTGTCGGCTGTGTTTATGTGTCAGGTGTATTCTTGCTGTATTTATGCTGAACACACATTACGTGACACAAGAATGCCAGAGACTTTTTCTCATTTACATAAAATTTTCTGCTTGAGCTGCTGGTGTACGATTAACCTTCGCACGGACAGAAAAAACTTGCACGTGGTTGATTTTATGTACCTCAAAATGCGCGTACAAGTGAGTACATCGTGTATTTTGTTGTGAGGGAGGGTCGTCCATGTTTATTGATAACAGTGAATGGCATTCAGTTAATTCTAACTTTCTCATCGAATCCGTATCGCGTTCATGTGGACACCCGGTTGGGCACATACGGTCCATGTGAAGGTTAAGCCGAAGCCGAGTGGAACAAAAAATGAATCACAAAATTTTTTTTTCAAAAGTCGGCAGTCGGCAGCGCGCGTTTCATTAGCAGCAGCAACATTTTAGCATGCCGACTCGCGCCTGCGCTGCTTGTTGCGCGTCTCTCCAGCGTGAAAGTCGGTTTGTTCTTCCATGACCTCCTCCTCCGCCTGCCATTCTTCAGACTGCATCTGCAGCCGCGCGATCGTCTTCTGGTGACTGCATAAATCTCATTTTGTTTCCTGCCTTTTGTAGTTTGTATGCTTTTTGGGCTTTTTTCCCCCTGCTTTTTGAGGTCGCCCTGGTTACATTCATTTGTCTGGAGTTCCCACAGTTCTTGTTGACACCTTTTTTCCCTGACAAGTTGTTATTTTCTTATTTTATTTATTGGGAATGTATTTGGGAGAGTTAAGTGGGCGGTGGAGTGAGAGGCGAGGAGGGTTTCTTGCTCTCTCGGGAAATGATGTTTTCTCTTTTCAATGTGATTTCCGAACAGAGACGGGTAGCCACATTCTTTCTACGTGAAGCTTATATTAAATATAAATATAAATACATAAAATGTACCCTCAGCTCACGTGTTGTTGTTGTTTTTGTAGTGCTCACAGTGAAATGGCTCCATCAAAGATAACCAAAATCGGAATTCATTGAACATGCAAAATTTTGCCCCCTACATTCTCACAGACTTCGAGCTTCAACGCAGACTGGAATCTCACATCTCCTCGTTTCTGCGGCTGACCATGACATTAATTTCGGATAATTGGATTTGATTTCCAAGCAATAAATACGGCAATGGATAGTTCATAATCAGGATATCGAGTGTTCAAAGCTCTGCGTTTGCAGCAGGATGCATGCGTTCGACTGAAGTTGCCTCCAGACACGAGACTTCCTTGTCAGTCCCGTCTTAAACAGACGATTGCTGTAGCAATTGGAATTAAAGAGAGAAATAGTTTTTATATAAAGAAAATCCCACTCAACGATACTCAGACAACTCTTTGCAAATTTAATTTAGTTACTCACAGCGCTGAGAAATACTCTCGGCATCGATATATTAATTTGAATGCCTCACCTCGCACCCCAACACACCTTCCTGCACCCGACCATCACTGCCTCCTTCTTCCCTGCGTCCAGCAACGAATTGCCACGCCTTGCAATCCATTGAAATGCATGCACATTTAAAGCTGTATAAATTATTACGGCGCTCCATTAAGCGCAACTGCATTTAGTACTCGGTAAGTTTAACCGAATTCACGCAATTTATTTCCATTACGAAAGTTGGTGTCACGTCTCTCAAAGTGGCGGAGGTGGCGGAGGTGGCGGAAGTGGCTGCAGTGGCGGCAGTAGTTCGCACAGGATCCGCGCGGACCACTCCACGAACGGCTCCTCGGTCCTGGCGCCACGCCCCGCCAGCCCCGCCAGCCCCGCCCGCCCCGCACACCCTCCCCGCGTCAACCACAAGCTACACCGGACAGAGTTACGAACACGATGCGTGTGTACGCGTATTTTAATAAAATTGAAAGTTTGTATGCAGTCGAGGAGTTTTGCTTGTTTCATTGCGAGTAATAAATAAAAGCGTTGAGATGCTGTTTCGCCTCAAGGATGCCGCCCTTGTTGGCTTTGGAGAGGTCGAGAGCAGGGGGAAACAGCGGGAAATAGGGCAACGAGGGGAAAGAGGAGACGCAGAGAGTTGTTGTGTACACAGGATACAAATAAAACTCAAAAGGAAAGCGAACAGAAAACTCGGAGAGTGGAAAGCGTTAATCTGATAGAATACGAGAGGCTACAATTTTAACCATATGCGTAGGCGGGAAGAGGGATGAGGGGCAGGAGGTGTGGAGGAGGAAAGTAATTGTCATAAAAAGAACTTTACTGTCAGCAATTGTAGTAACTGCCATCATAACAATACCCACAAAAATCTATAAAAATCATTTCGCCCTCGACGACAAATAGTTTTCATCACGTATTTGATGTATTGTAGGTTGAAGAAGTGGCGCATCCGGGGGGACAATTAGAGGGACATTTAGGGAACTTTTGGGGGCATTGAGGAGGACATTTAGAGGAACGTTTGGAAGGGACATTTAGAAGAAGAAATTTAGAGAGGAGGAGACACTAAGGGGATTCATAAAACCGATTCTACAAAAGCTTTAATTTTGTCATATTTTACCCCACGAATTGGGAACCAACAACCAACCAACCTTCTCCTCCTCACCGAACAAAATGTCTCTAGTTACGCCACTGCTGCGAAGGAAGGTGGTTTTTATTGCTGCTTATAGGACGCCGTTTATGTGCTTCGGCGACTGCCCACTCTCGGTCCACTTTCCTGAGATGAGCACAATAAACAAAACCACCAACAACAATAACTACAACTACATCACCATAAAACTAAGTAACGCTTTACAAGCCAACCGTCATCGGGGGCAGTAAATTTATCATCCCTCTTCGGGGAAATATTTTCCTATCATCATTTTTTATCTTCTTTCTACGTTCGTTTTCCCTACGGGTGCTTCTTCATTTTTTTGGTCTTTGTATTTGTTGTGTTATAAATTCATATTTGTAATTTATTTCTTTCGATGCTTGCCAGATTATTTCGGTCAAGGGAATTTTCTAGATTAGAGTTTTGTGTGTTGGTGATAGTGATAGTGATAGTTATGGTGATAGTGATAGTGATAGTGATAGTCATAGTGATAGTGATAGTGATAGTGATAGTGACAGTGATAGTGATAGTGATAGTGATAGTCATAGTGATAGTGATAGTGATAGTGACAGTGATAGTGATAGTGATAGTCATAGTGATAGTGATAGTGATAGTGATAGTGATAGTGATAGTGATAGTGATAGTGACAGTGATAGTGATAGTGGTAGTGGTAGTGGTAGTGATAGTGATAGTGATAGTGATAGTGATAGTGATAGTGATAGTGATAGTGATAGTGATAGTGATAGTGATAGTGATAGTGATAGTGAGGGTGATAGTGACAGTGATAGTGATAGTGATAGTGATAGTGATAGTGAGAGTGATAGTGATAGTGATAGTGATACTGTTCTCAAATAAAGTTTTCTGGATGTCAGGTAATATAACGTAAATATTAAGGTGGAAAGTCCTTCCATGATAAGTTGGTAGTAAATAAATACCGTTAGCAACACTGTTGTAGTTCGCTCCCCTGTGAGCGACTCTGTCTCTTTCATACGCTTGTGTAAAGTTTTAATTTTCTGCGCTGCTTCATGCCACTTTTCTGTTTTTATTTTTGTACTTAACTGCTCAATCCTGCCGTTGCTGACAACGTGTGACGTGAGAAGAAACGTAAAGGTTTACCTGGCCATTTAAATAGGTGTGGGTGGGTGTAAAGTGTGTGAGTGTGGGGGTATAGAAGCGACTCAGTCTTTGGGAGTCTTGCACTCTTTGTTGTCGTTGTCTTTCGTTGTTTTCACGATTTACTATAAATTAACAACACCTACTAACTCTGGCAACCGAGTGGAACGAGCGCAGCGGCGAAGCAGATCCTCTCAGGAATCATTTCAGTGCGGTCAAGGGACAAGAAAAACATCTTGCTGAAATACTTTTCTAATGTTGGAAACAGCGCTGCTGCTCGTAAAAGTTCTACAAGTTGGTGTTCGTCATGAAGACCGACGAATTATAAACGCTATCGTTGAGTGTGTAAACACAATAACTCGGTTATTGATCGCTCCATTCCTTACACGCAGGAAAAACTATTCAGACTTCAATACAACACAAAAGCACAAAAGATTACCAGCAATTGTAAAGTTGTGACGCATCAAATACAAGTTTTTTATTGCTCAAGTCTCTCGGTTTTAATGTCAGATGTGTTAAGTTGGGTGCATTTAGTCGGCTGCATCTGCTCAAAGACACCATCAGTTCCATTTTGTTGCACTCACCATTACAAATACGAGGTTGTGTTTTTGCGGAGTTCCTTGTGTCTTCCTTGCACTTCTTTCGGCGCTCCTCTGAGACATAAATAAGTTCTTCTTATCTAACGACGCGACGAGAGCTCACTTTTGTGCATTCGAATCGAAATTTAGTGATACGGACGCAAACGTGGTCTCAAAAGGCAGAGAAAAAAATCGAACTTCCGCTGTGAAATGGCGTGCGTGTGTGTGAGGAACCGAGTAAGAGTTAAATGTAAAATATGGAATTTAAGGAATATTTTGTAAGTCTTCACCGTTTGAAGTTTTTTTAGGGGCATTTCGGGGGCTCTTTCAGGATACTCACGGTCACATAAATAAATATATATAGTATATAGTATATAGTATTTTCCGAAATTTGAAATGTAACTTGCGAAATGTTTAACAAAAAATCTGTTTTCTTTTACATCAGTGAGATTGAGTAATAAATCGAAGAATAATAGTAAGTTGAATGCAAAAATAATAAAACTCAGTTGCGAACACACACACGCACACAAACACACACACACAGGAACACACACACACACACACAACACTCGCAAAGGCGGAGCGACATCCTAGTTTATCATTATATTTTTCCACTTTGCTGGTTTTATGAATTTGAACACGAACACATTTACAAATGGAAGCAGAAAATACATACACACACATTCACAAGCGCACACACAAGCACACGCGAATATGTCTTATCACAGAGAGCATTAGTGAAAATCGTTAAGAAGCAGAATTTCTTTCTCTCTGTCAAAGGAAATCCATTTTCACAAAATCCTGTTCGGTTTCAGTGCCCTTCTTGTCGTTGTTGGCGTTGTCGTTCTCACGGCGTTGTCATCGCCGTTGTTGTTGTTGCTGTTGTTGTTGTTGTTTTTGTCGTGGTTGTTGTTGTTGTAGACGTTGTTCCTGCTAATGTGCGATCAAACAAATCGTTCGAAGGAAATGTTACACACAAAGTGTTGAACGATGATGATAATCAGCAGCGTCATCAGCAACATTTTCATCGCTAACAGCAACGGTATCGCGAACTTTTCGAAAACGTGCCACCCAGATATTCAACGCGCACTGAGAACCACGAGAGTGAGTACGAGGAACAGTGCTACGGGGAGTTTGATTCGAGGGTGAGTACTCGAAATCCTTGAGGTCTAAAGCTCAAATCGCAGTTTTTCAAAGGACGAAGCAACCAAATGCATGTCGTGTTCAGCGTACACATTAAGCGTGTATAACTGATTGACTGATTGACTGACTGACTGTCTGACTGACTGACTGACTGGCTGACTGACTGACTCGCTGGCGGCTGCAACTGTGTTGCATCGCGAGTATTTCAACCCGTGCGGCCTTTGATAGCCGAGCAATGCAAACAGCAGTTAAATGAAGTGCAGAGCAGGATATCAAAAGTTGAATACTTATTAGCCGTCCGTTTTCCCCTCGTTTTTAGCGGCTTTTACTCACTCAACTGCCTCTATTCACTCATTCATGCGTTATACCATTCATTCGTTTATTTCGTTTGCCTTTCAGTGATGTATTCGGTAAATTGTATTCATTCACTCAGTTCTCGGCGTTTCTCTAATTTTTTTCTTACCTCTGCGGCAACTTTTGATCCGGAACACGATAATTGATATCTAGTGAGAGGATTTCTTGTTTTGTCCAAACATTTGAATTTAGATCGACGAAACGCATTTTTCTATAGATCCAGCTTGCCAGACTGGGATAGATTATCCAGGGATCCAGGGATCCAGGGATCCATTCACTCGAACTTTAATCTTCATTATCTAACTTCCTGAGAAACTCAGGAATGTTCTTTATTTCACTTACTGTTAATTAATTCAGTCGGCCGCTTAAGTCATAAAAACAGAGTAATAAAACGTTTTGTCTTATCTTACAACTTTTAGCTTACTCGGGCTGTAATGGATCACCGCCGCGCGGTCCAAAATATGAGGCAGGAAAGCTCGTCGCTGACGACTTCATTTCACTACCGTCGCCGGCGTTAAGCACACGCAAACTTTTTATTGTAGCAGGAAATTGGATAAAATTAAGCTACAGTGTTTATTCCCCAAACAACAACTTCGAGCAACAAAGAAAACTGCTGACATTTAACTACTTTCACGACATTTCCTGCATGGAGAACGTTGGTTATATTTAAATTCTTGTCTGCCTTATTTAATTTATTGTTTGCCTCATGTCATCACCATCATCAACGTCAAAATCTGCAGAAGTTCTACGCACTTGAAAATATCAATCGCGTTCATAAATTATTCCAGTTCCACACGCACTTTTATATCGATCCAAGCTTTTTGAAATACAAGTGACTTTAGACGATTTGACGCAAAGTCCATTCGATGTGTTATTCTGCGGTTCGGTGGGAATTCTCATCGATGATTTGGTGAGTGTCAGCTGCTCATGATATTTCAAATATTTCATTATTGGCCAGTTGCTGTTTCCTAATATAAGAAGGAAATTAAATTTGTCCGTAATTTATTATAACTAAACTTCTTATGAAGTCCTTGAAACTTCCATCTTTCATCATCCATAATTGTTGTTGTTGCTGTTATTCTGCGCATTTTTCGCATCTTATTTTGGTTTATTTACGCTTCGCATTCCTTCCTCTTTTACTTTTAGTAATTAATCTGAAAACTTGATTGAGTTTGTTTGGTTGAGGAAGATGAGGATGAAGAAGAGAAGGACCGGGAGGAGGAGAGTTAGGACGCGATGGGGAAAGGGTTGTGGAGTGGTGAAGAAAGAAGGAATCAGGGAAGAAGATTTCACAGTTGTGTTATGCGTGGTTGCTAGTACGCGAATTCCTAAGAAAGAGATACAATTTTTTAGCATACTTTAGAGCGCTCACACGCTGGTTTGTGTGAAAGTATTTAATTCTCGGTGGGTTGTGCTCTGGAAGCAAAAACTGAGGTTTCTTGTAGTAAAGGAATCTCCAAAATATAGTATAGATATATTTCTTAACATATAAAAAAAAAAACAAAATAAAAAAAATTTTTGTTTTTTTTTTAATTTTTTTCTTGTGTGTAAAAATTAAAAAAAATAAAAAAATTAAAATTGAAAGAAACAATTGTAACTAAAAAACAAAATTATAAAATTTCTCTCGCGTACTCACCCTCTCCCTCTCATTCTCTCCCGCGTTGATCTTCTGTCTCACTCTCTCTCTCTCTTTCGCTCTCCCCTCTCCCGTGCTCTCTCTGTCACCCTCCCCGGTCACCTCTCAGCTCTCAGCCCCGTCTTTCATTTCACTTCTAGCTGACAATTTTCATTGTGTTCCCTCCCCGTAAAATATCGACCGTACACGTTGTCACGTGACATCCTTGTAAAAGCTGGTCACTTATAAATCAAGACAAACATCGTAATTCTTCCTTCTTTTTTTTAATCTTCTCAATTTTTTACTTTTTTAGTTTTAAATGTTGCTGCCCAGCGCAATATGTTGCCGCTAATAAATTTGTTCATCTGTATCTTGGCTTGTCTTGTACGCGCTCGTTCATCTCATCAATCTGAAGATTTGTTGGTCTCTGTCTTCGTGAGAAGAAGCGTTTCTCTCGTGACTCTGGAAGGGACGGCGGGTGATTTATTTTGGGAGTTGTTCAGCTGTTCTGAGAGCAAGTGAAATTCTGAAAACGTGAGGAAAGAGAGAGCAATCAATTTATACGTCATCCTTAAGGAATTTAATAAGATTCCTTGTATTGAAATTTATGTTGCTGACCTGTATTGTTGCACTTGGGAGGTGATATAACTTTCTTGGTGGATTTTTGTTGCTGATTTTCGACGCCAGTCGTCAAACTGGTCATCAAGTTTTCTTCAAAATCAAAAGTCAAAATCTTCTTTGATACTCACGCATTTAAATTATATAATATATGCGTGTAAATATGGAGAAAACAGAAGTTAAATAAGAGAAAAATGCGAGGTTTGGTGTGCGTTGCGCTTCGTTACACGAAAATTTGTTCAGTTGCTCAACTTGACTCCCCAAATCCCACTTCAATTCCAGCTGTCATCCACGCAACTCTGCTCGCATACACTGGTATTCGCTTCCGGCCCAGAGCTGCGGCATTTCCGGTGGCGATAGTAACGGCAATGCAGACGCTGTCGGGTCCTTTTTTCATCTCTTGCTTGCTGGTTTCTGCTGTAGTTCTCACTTGCATTTTTTCCAAATTGCATTTGGTGATTTCAATTTAAAATATAATAATAATAATAATAATAATAATAATAATAATAATAATAATAATAATAATAATAATAATAATAATAATAATAATAATAATAATAATAATAATAATAATAATAATAATAATAATAATAATAATAATAATAATAATAATAATAATCATTTATAAACTGTTGACGACATGCGCCGAAATGAGAGTCCCCAGTGTACCACAAAAAGTTGGTTAGAATTCAAAGCAGCTCACAAAAACCGCAAAATCCAACACAAAGTATAAAGTGGACACACCGTGGATTCGAATTTAAATGAGAGCAGTAAAATCTGCGAAAACGTTTACAAATCTGTTGGTTGACAGAGCTTGGTTTTCAAATACACAGATCCACATGCAGACACACACACACACAACTACCCACATATAATTCCAACTCAAACAGTCACGATGAAACTCAAATCCGCAAAATGGCGCTCTGTTTGAACTCGCTAAACGTGACCTCAACCTGTCGCCGCCGCACGATTTGGCAGTAATTTCCAGCGGTGTTTGGTTAACCCGCTCCGGTCTACTCCTCTTTTTCGGGAGGCGATCAAACGACGGATTTGCAAATATTTAAATGCTGCCACATGTATATAAAAAACAGAGTTAATTTCCAGCAGAAAACGTCACGGATGTTCGCCAAAGAATTTAGCTTTGAAATGTGTTAAATGTTTTAAATGCAATATATTAAAAGTTTTCAATTGCAATAAAATACAATATATTAAATTCGTGGATTTAGGAAAGGAGAAATGCATCGTATTTTTTATAAAAAAACTATTCTTTAATGACTTCAACCGCGTGGTGAAGTCGACGATGTGTTTAACAACTTCAGAGAAAAGAAAAACCTGAGAGCGACTTCCACTAATTTAAGGGAATTCTAACGCAGTCAGTGACTTCAATGACTTTAATTTACTTACTCGACTTCAATGCGTCTTTTCAGAAGTACGTATTTCAGCATCACTGAAGAATGTCCTCACGACTTCACAACGACACAGGACAGTTACATTGTACGAGTCTATTAACTAGGATGAAATTTATGACGCGATGGCAACAGAAATCATAATGTCGCCTGTGATACTGATACCTCACGCAGTATCGCGTTAGTAGGAATTCGTACCTTTTATGGTGGGAAGTATAGATTTCAATTGGCGAGCATTGATTGTAAAGCTGTAATGAAGAGCGAATATCCTGAATTTTATGGCGTCATTTCGAAAATCCCACCGACGAATCGCTCAAGAAAAGTGTCGCCGTTTTCGAGACATAAATCGATGAAACTGTGGAGAAGAAAGGAATGCTTTGTTGAACCGTCCGTCCTACCACGCAATAGTGTGGTGAAAAGAAATTCAGGATTTCCTTCCAACTCCTACTTCTGACATAAATTGCCCCTCCTTCCCTCGTCTTGCGAAATGCTGCTCCACGCAACTTTAACTGTCAATCCTGGCTGTCGCATCCACATCCTGCAGGTTATTAAACTTTATTATTTGCATTTTTCCCCGCACAGAATTCATAGCACGTCATTTACTTCGCTTCCTTATTCTACGCAATATTTTTCCCTTCATTCGCGGAGCTCTGAACCAAGAGAGGTCACTACTTCTGCCTCGTTCACTCACTGCACGTATGAGTGGCACCTAGTGTACCTCGAGGTATTGCGCGCAACTTTACCACGCTTTACTTACTTACGCGAAAGTTGGGATCGGAATGGGTCTACTGGTAGCCCCCGGGCGCAAGAAATTTGGCGTCTTTACAACTGATTATTTACGAAACTCGAGGCAGTGTGGGAAAATGTGAACTTTTTCGGGGAAAACTTGAATATCACTGCGAATACCAATGAGTTACATAATCCAAAAATATATAGTGGATAATAAAACTTGTCGACAATTTGAGTTTTTCGTCACGTTTCCGTGTCCCCGGCGATACGGGGCCACTCGCGGTCAACTGCTTGGAGCGCCTCTGCAAAAATTGCGTCCCCAGGAAAGGCGACGTTAATTTATTTGCTTCTCACCTGCCTGGTACTCGCGCTGGCATTCTCGCAGCGAAGGGTGGGACCGAGTGCATAAATTTACAATGCTGCTAGCATAAATTTTTTGTATTTTGATTAAGTGTTAAGTGGCGCAGCGGAAGTGCTGTAAGCTGCACAAGCTGCACACAAGGGCGTGTGGGGACGGGCGCGGGATAATTATTGAATAAAGAAATTTAGTGAAGCATTAAAGCGAGATTGAGTAGCGGAAAGAGAGCGATAAGCAGCGGGGAATAACAGGAGAGGCACAGGAAAAAAGGAGAAAAGAAATAAGTTATTTTAAAGAAGTTTACAACGACATCGGCGAAGGATTTACCAGTGATGTAGGATAACAATTGAACGGTCTGATTATGCATTTTAAAAGAATAGAAAACTGGAGAAAATTCGGGAAGCGTTTATTACAGAATTTCGCTGGCATCAACCCTCATATTTCCCCAACCATCGCCTAAAAGTATGCAATGCAATTCGTGTGAAATCCCATGTGTTTCGCGTCCGAGTTCAAACTCGTAAGGGACTCGAACGAACGTTCAACGGTAGCATAAACTATTTAAGTTTCCTTCAGATCTCATTACATTAACGAGCTCTCCCGATTTTCACGGTATCTACTCGATGACCAGTCAGCGAGCAAACAGCAAAGTGAACCGAAGAAGGTCGATAAAAAGCGAAGTAAGAAGTTTCCTCGACTCGTCAGAAGCGCCATGAAAAAGTCGTAAAAAGTTCGTTAACCCGAAAATAGCAACGCTTTGGCACCGAAATGCTCTCCCGATAAGCATTCAGCTGGGAACAATAAAACCTCGAGGAAAAGTTTTCACTTCTCACGACGATTTTAATAGTCGCACTGATTTCGATGGCCATCCTGATCGGTGCTCGGAAATAACTTTTGATTGCTTGCATCATCCAAGTTGGTTGTTCGATTTTATAGTGCGTTCAGTTGTGCGATCAAATGGGGGCCGCAAGTGCTGCGTGGCCGCTTTCAATCGAATTTAAAAAGCTAATCTAGGTTGCATGATGGATTTTTTTGGGGGGAGGGTGGGGGAAAGTTACACTCACATCTACAGAGGCGCTAACTAACGGTAAAAGGATAGCGAATCCATGCCTCTCGTAAATAACAAAGTCAACAAGACATCGAGCAGTTGGTTGGCGCGTCGAAGGCTGCAGATTCTGAATCGTTTAATTTTTCAACAGCAGCTTTTTCTCTTTTTTTTTATCAGAGTCCTCCACGTACGCTTCGCATTTATTACCTCCTGCCCACTGCCCCTCCTTCGCCATTCCAGCGAATACCAGGATGTTGCAGCCGGTCGATGGTGGAGCCGCAGCCAGCGATGAAGAGGGACGACAATTGATGGGGCGCATGAATGAAGTGGAAGCTGTGACGTCAGCAACACACTGTGTGTGTTGTTGGCGATCTGTGTTTGTGTGTTTCTGCGTGTGTGTGTCTCTTTTGTGGAAGTTGGTCCTATGTGGTTGTTGTTGTTGCTGTTGGTTCAGCAGTTTGTTTGCTCCAAGCCGCAGCATCCAGGCTTGAACAGCAACAAAAATCAACACCGGCTTCAAGGACGTTTTTGTTGTTGTTTTCGTGTTTGGTGTTGCGGTTGCTGGTCTCATTGATTCGATGTTGTTTTTGTTGGTGTTGTTGTTGTTGTTGTTGTTGTTGTAGTTGCTGCTGTATTTCGTTTTGGTTTGTCGGTGTGCTCGTCGTTGTTATTTTGTTATTGCCGCTGCTGTTATGGTTCTGTTGTTGTTGTTGTTTAATTTGTTGTTATTGTTTTTGTTGTTGTTGTCGCTGAGACCTGATAGCATTTCTGTCTCATGGATCGAACGATATTCGTGTAGAAATTCTCTTTCAGATCTCGATAATTATATCAACTTGAAATTAAATTTCACTCTAATTAATTCACTTAATTTCAGTTCATGCTTTGCCTTTACATGAGTTTCTAACCTCTTCATCGCGAGGACCTTCACTCCGTTCGCCATACTTCGGATAATCCTACATTTTCAGCACGTTCTAATTGCGATTCATTGCAACAAATCAGCTGAAACTGAAAGGCTCGCTTTGATTTATGAACGACTTTTCGTTAAAAAGCACTCGAGCAGGTGATGCAATTATGCTCAGCTTCAAGTGCGCTCCTACTTTCCCTCTCCCTTCCTTCCTCGACCATCATGTTAGTCAATAAATCAATTAGTTGCACTAAAATTAAGATTTATTAAAATTTTCCATGTGAATAATTAATGCTGACACACTTAGTTGCAAGTGGCTGCTGCGCTTCATTGAAGCGGCGTGATACGAATCGGTTATCACAGGTTGAAGGCCTTCAATAGAATAGAACAACTAAAGGGCGGATATAGTTAAAGGACTAAAAATGAAACGAAGTACTGAGGTGCGGAGGTTTAAAATAGAATTGTTGAAATAAAAAAATTAAGTCCTTTCTGTAAATGCTTGAAAAGCATATAAATAACAACGCGTTTGGTAAAGGATAACAAAAAATTGACAACGACTACCGATAATCACAATCAGAATAATAAAACTACAAACAAGAAGGACAACATTATCAACGCAATCATCAATTACATGACAGTCGTCCCGACTAACAACGTCATCTTGAAAACTTTTCTCATCATCATTCACATCTTCATTATAATCGTCTTCTTCATCGCACTCGTGCTTATTCACCTCCATCGCATCACCATCACCATCACCATCATCATAATCATCCTCATCCTCATCTTCGTCCTCGTCCTCATCCTCATCCTCATCCTCATCCTCATCCTCAACCTCATCCTCATCCTCATCCTCATCCTCATCCTCATCCTCATCCTCATCCTCATCCTCATCCTCATCCTCATCCTCATCCTCATCCTCATCCTCATCCTCATCCTCATCCTCATCCTCATCCTCATCCTCATCCTCATCCTCATCCTCATCCTCATCCTCATCCTCATCCTCATCCTCATCCTCATCCTCATCCTCATCCTCATCCTCATCCTCATCCTCATCCTCATCCTCATCCTCATCCTCATCCTCATCCTCATCCTCATCCTCATCCTCATCCTCATCCTCATCCTCATCCTCATCCTCATCCTCATCCTCATCCTCATCCTCATCCTCATCCTCATCTTCGTCCTCATGCAGTGCAATCAATTGACGTGGTTGCTCCGCGGGGAGCAACAGCAGCAGCAACCTGGAGCAACAACTCGTCAGCGATGCGCTGATGCCATTAATTTTAATGAACAGGAAATCAAAGGTGTGCAAGTGGATTTCCAAGCAGTTTCCGCTTAAGCCTGCATTACGTCCCATTACAACTAATGACGATCCTATTGGTGGCTGTGATTGCGTGCGGCTGTGTGTGCGTGTCAAGGATATCGCTGTGCTCTGCGATGCGCCGCGCTGCGCTGCTGGCTCTGACGTGTGTTTTCATACATGCGTCAGAAACATGTGCGTCATTCATAAATTAAGTGATGTATATTATATTCCAGAAGTCCAGGCCTGTGGCAAAACTACTCTTGGAAAAAATAGGAGAAAACAGAACTCGACAGAAGAAAGATTGATTCTTTTAATCACAAATTTAATTTAATCTAAAAGAGAATTTGCTCGTGTTTCTCCACAACTTCCCGAGCAAATAGGGAAATGCGGAAGGATATTCTGGACAGGACAACCGTATTACCCTGACATTTTTAGTCCCGCACCGTTCTTTAAAACCTGCGCGCCATCCTGCCTTCTAAATATCCTTGATTTCCATATTTAAGCCAGTCGACTCCTCTGCATTTTTAAGTCTCACTATCAATGCTGTGACAGCCGTCTGTACTGTGGACCGTATTATTTAAATGACGTCCTTAGCGGTCTTTATAGCGCTCCTGCAATTTGTTACTTTTCCGTAAAAAGTTCGAAAAAAACCGGAAAAACCGAAGAGCAAGGAAAGAAAAAAAGACGAATTAAAAGAAGATAAAAAAGGAAGAAAAATGAAGAGCTCTGTGACAAATTGTCGCCGCTTTGTTAGGATGACAAATAACACGCAAAGAAAGGAAGACTGAAGTGTTCGTGTCGCCAGTGTCCAGCAATTCGTCCGTTTCGTGCAAATTATTCAACATAAACGGCTTTTGATTACAATGAGTTGAGCATGAATGAGCGGTACAAAAGGGTCTCGATAAAAGCGACGAAAAGAAACGATTTTTAGTATTTCTTTTCTAAAGTTTTCTGCTTTTCTTCACGGTGCAAACGAATTGTTGTACTTTGGGGATGAAATTGCAGTAATTTGAATGTATTTTAGAGAGTTTTTGCTTTGGTTTTCCTCTTGTTTGAGCAATCTTTCATTTACATGCCCAACATTTGTAAAAATATTCACATCATGCGCGCTTTTGACGAATTGTACGAATCTGCACTTTAAACGATTGTTAAATGCAAGCAAATGGAAGAAAAAATTTGCGTTGTTTATACTCGATTAAATGTTGACTGAGAGCGAAATCACGAGGAATAAATTACAATTTATCAGGAATTTCCACTTTCAAATGGTGAATTCTTAATAGTGAATTCCTAATTGCGTATATTGTGAAAATACGATTACTTTTAATAATCGAAAAATAATCTTCCCTTGTTTAGATTTGATTATTTGAAATTTGATTTTGGAATTATCTAATCAATAATGAAACTGCTTCCTTAAATAATAAAAGAATAATCAAAATATAACAATCTTTGAGTATTTATTCAATAGGCTTGAAATAATTTAGACGGAAGTAATCAGTGTATTCGTATTGCAAAAATTACTTGACAATTACTAGCAAATCGCGATCGAAAAGTAATCGTAGTCGAGCAGCTCGGTTTCACTTAATGCGTGCATAAATTAAGCGACAAAATCATTAAGTAAATTAGACGCTTTAGTTTGCACAATTTGATTTAATCGACTTGAAGAATCAACGCACGCAACCAATATCTCGCCTCATGGGCGACAGTAATTGGCTCAGAAAATTGCTAATAAAACTGACCTGACTCTGATTTGCTTGCAATCAATAAATCATTTTGGACACACTTCAGGAAGTGAACGACAACACTTTCGGGTTGCTTTTTGTGGGCTTGCGGGCAAGAGGAAGTTCGTAGTAGGGGTGTTTTGTCTCCTTTTGTGGAGGACGACGTGTTATAAATTAATTTTCCTTATATAACAAAACTTTTCGTCTTTCCAATGCGTTCTTTTATTTTATTGTTCGCGTTGCCAGGCGCTCATGATGTAAGATTGGTCTTCCTTGGCTTCTCCATATCTACCTTCATATAACTTCTTATTAACTTGGTTTAACCTCTCGCTTTGGTTGTAGGGTGTAAAAATTGGTCGATATTTTCTATTTGTACCTCTTAGCATAATCAATTCTAAGAAAAAACTTTTTGATTTCCACAGTCTTCTTCTACAAAGAGACGAACTATTTTTCTCTATGCTCGAAACTTTTCATCGGCTGCGTTTCATATTTGTGGCTGTCAACATTTTAAACTTTTTGAGAAGTTTTCGAAAGTTTTGATGGGCTAAAATGTTAAGACCGGCCTGAAAATATTGATTGATTTAATTTCTCTCCTAAAATAATGCCAATATTTTGAGAAGAGCAAACAAGGAGAAGATGTAAAGGAAAAAACGAGAAAATGAAAAGCTATTTCTTTGAATACCAAAAAAACTATCGAAATATTTGTTGTTTTGCATACTTTGCGCTCTTAATTTTCCTTCTACAAAACATTTCTTCGGAAGTCGAGAAACGTATCAGGCAAAGGAACTTCAGGGAGGTTTCAAACAGATCTTAACTTGTTTATCAAATATTTGTTTATGTGTGGATGAAACTTTCGTAGTTGAAACCGGAAAGTTTCGAAGCATCGAATTCGCCCAAATGTCGGTCCTGTTGAGAGGATACGTCAAAATGCTAAGCCAATAAAGATGCTCGTATTTTGAAAAATTAAAAGCAAATTGTTGCAATATTTCGAGTATCTAAATTTTCATTTTATTTCACTTTTAATTTGCATAAATTTTTAAGGGGTTTTTATTTCAAATTCAAGTTCCTCGAAATAATAACGTAAGAATCCCTTACTGAAAAGTCTTTTCATGAACAAGGAAGAGTAACTCGGTTTTTTAATTAAAATGTTTTCAACTACAGAACTTTTTCGAGAAGGGAACTTTAATACAAGTAATATTAAAGGTGAAAAAAGTAAAAAAACTCCTCGTTTATACGAGTAAGGCAAGGAAAATTAAGGACGCAACTTTAAATCGCTGGAGTTTTTTCGAAGAGTGAAAATGGAAAATCAAGTCGTGTAAATCGTTATAAGAATTTTTCCTTAAAGTTTTTTGTAGGGTGAATATTTAAATGTAAAGTTAAGGATTCTCCAAGTGTTCGTTTATAGGCAAACTTCATAAATTATAAACGGGTGCGTCTTTAAAGCGAAATAAAAACAAGCTTTTGATTAATTATATATTACTTTATTTAATCTCTGCATCGCTTACAACTAACACTTCAATTAGTTCTTCCATTACATTTACTTTCTTGTATTGAATGTTGTGTTTTCTCATAAATGCCTAGAAATACATAAAGTTTTCAAATTCAATAATTTTTTCGGTGATTTCGCAACTTCTACAATATTTACACTGAAATTAAGTTTTTGTTGAAATGCTTTCTAGATTTTCTAGATTTTTATTGTTTCTTTTTTTTTTTTTTGTTTTTGTTTATTTTACGCTTCTATCTTTTCTACCTTTAAATGTACAAACATCAATTAGTATTCTGTTTACCTAACGAAAGCGCTATTGGATCGCGCTACACGTGCACGCATTTTACTGCATCGCGTGAAAATAACTTTTTATTGCCTCATTTGATGGAACGAAATGCAACGAAGCGCAGGAGAGAGCGAGACGTATTCCTAATAATTCTCTTGATGATTTTAAGCAGAGAGTATTCTCTCAATCCGCTCAAAGTTTTGTAGCTACAGCAGACGCCTGAAAATATGCATCAGAAATTTTCATTAAAATATCCCGCTCATCTGCGTTTAGTTGTGTTTCGTTTTACAAGTTGGGACGAGTTGAGTGATGATTAAAAAATTTTTGATCGCATGTAGCCGCGCCCGTTAACGTAAATGTGAAATGCAAATTTGGAGAATATTCAATAAGTCTAAATCTTGCTATTAAAATTGTTTCTTTCAATTATTTGTGATGTTTTCTATTTAAATTTTTCCGAATTGTTATCACTGACTTTTTAACACTATTCACACTTAACATTTAAGCGATTTTTCAATATTTTACTGCACTTGAGTGTTTTCTTCGATATCTTTTTTAGTGTATATTTATAATGCAGATATTTAAGGTTCCAATTTTGCTTTCATTTTGTAGTTTTAATTATTTTTTAATTATTATTTTATTGATTTTAGTAATTCAGTTTCCACAATTTTTCCCCCAAACTTTTCGAGTTTTATTTGATTGTTACTGCAAACAACATTTTCAGTAATTTTTATGGTATTTTTAAGGTTCTCTTTAAATCGTAATTTTGATCAAGAAAGGATATCGTATACCTAATTTTTGCGCTTCTAAATTAATCATAAAATTGTTGTGTGTGAAAAACAAAAAACTTTTCTAATAACGACAATAAATTTGTGGATTGTGCCGTTATGCGGGTAAGCATGGCTTGGATATAGAAATTATCACAAAAAATTGTACACATTTATCATCGAAAATTCATAATTTTTTTCTTTCACGTATTCTGATGGCACAGCGCATGTAATTATTGTACTTCCCACATAAATTACGTGATTAGTCGCTGAGGGAATTCGTAAATGCAGGCCGCGTAAGTGACCACCACCCGGTCCACACATGCACCACCCGGTCCACACACGGATCACCATTCCGAACACGCCATCATGTTTATCGCGAATTATTAGCTTTTATTGGCGGATGGTTGTGTTTAACCCTCACGTGGTCTCAAATGGTTAAGTATTTTTATTCTTTAATTGGACTCCAAAAGCTATTTCTCACTTCAGATTTCAGCATGTCTTAATTTAAACAACCCTTAGAAAATTAATTTCATATTTGAGAATAAATTAATATAGTAAATTAATTATATATTTAACGAAAACCACGACATCTTTTATATAGTTTTAATAAAATACCTGAGGATAACGCCGAGTTTGTCGATGTAATCTTCATGTTTTTGCAGATAATAAAGTTTAAAATGGAAAAGAATTTCAGCCATTTTAGGGTCAGTGGTGTAAGTTGTGTAATTATTAACTTGAGAACGATGTTTGCAGGCGTTCAGTACTCGTGTTTTTGTCATTAATGTGTCCTTGTTTATTATTTTCGCGTTTTAATGCTTTATTTATTTCACATTTTTAAACGTACTAATTTTTCCTTTTTTGTTAAATTTTCATATCCTCTTCTCTTCTTCGAATTAAGTTTTCATGTTGTATTTCTTCACATATTTTTTTCCGAAATTCTTACTCTCATAAATTTTAAATATTAAAGTTTTATATGTACAAATTTATTTGAAGAGCTTTGAAAAACACTTCGAGTTCTATTCGATTTACTTAACAAATAATTTTTTTATTTACACAACTTAATTATTCTTAACCTACAAAGTTTTTATTAATACATAAAAATTAATAAACATTTATAAATTTCGTTTCTAGAATATAAGTTTAGAATGGAAATAGTAAACACTAGTTTATAAAATAAAAATTCCCTCAATTTCAGCACTTTCATAGACTATTTCATATCTAATTCAGAAATAGTTCTTTGGAGATATCGACGAATTTCGTCGATTTTCAAAATATGACAATCAATATCCATCAATTTTTCACGTCTTTTTGTAACTTTTATTAAACCAGTTAAAAGTAAGCCGTCACTACAAATACAGTTACGTGACGAAATTAGAGAAACTAACTGATGGTCCACCCTTTATATTTCTGAAATTATAAAAGCTATTTCGGCGAGAAACTGAGTGATAAATATGTCAATAGAAATTGTGGGTAAAATTTATATCGAACTGTACAAAAAAGTAGAAATTAAGACATTTTATATATTCAACAATTATAGAAACATTTATAATTTTATTTTAATATTTTCTTTTAATATTACTCACATTTTTAATAATTACTTCGTATTAACAACATTCTAGTAATAATTTCTTTAATTTCCTTAGACTTTTTTTAATAAGTGTAAACTACAATGTATATTGTTATTTAGACTAATTTTATATACTACTGATTTTTTAGCTTTTCTATTGTATTTAAGACTAAAATTTATACTTAATTGTGAAGTAATTTATTAAACAGGAATTATTTTTGTTTTCTAGTTATCCTTAAGTTAAGAAGAAGTGTCTGGAAAAAGTATGAAAAACAAGAAAATTAGTTTATTAAACGAAGTACACTTTTTAAGAAGGATAAACTGGTTTTTTTAAATAACGACTAACTAACGAAAAAGTTTGAAGTAGAGGAGAATTTCCAAATCTGATGATTTCCATAACGAATTTCTATATAAAATTAAGCACTGATTTCGAAAAACAAGTCTTCTGTTTGGTATAAAAATGGTACCACGAACGAATTACAGTTTTTTATCGGCCTTACAGGTTTTTACCGGCCTTTTTTATAGGAATTAGCTATGGAACCATTCAGATAAAAAATACTGTACATACATCTGAATAAAAACGGTCCGCAGACTCACCTTAAAACCAGCGTATTCAGTAATATGCAGGGAACCAGAAGGTTCATCAAAATCTTTGTTATACGATCGGCGGAAGAGGTGTTTCGTCGTGATATGGCTGCCATATTGTCGCCTGAAAAATGGAAAAAAGGCGCGCTCAGAGAAAGAATATAAAGGAGAATAGAAAAAATATATATACGAGAATGGAATAAATATATATATATATCTAACCCCGTGCCCTTCCCCACAGTCCTTACCTTTTGACACGAACACATAAATGCTCGCTGGTTCTGTGTTACTGGCCGAACATGTATAGTTTCCCGAATCGGCAATTTGAGGCTCTCGTATAATGAGGCGGCTCTGCGTACGTGTGCCCGGTGTCGTTTCTATCGAGATGTCACGTCGTGAATCGTAGTAGTTGATGAGGCGATCATTTTTCTGCCAGTAGACGTATTGTGGCGGTGTTGGACTCTGAAATCAGAGAAACAGTAACGAAAACCGATGATTTTAATATTTTAACCTTAAATCCATTATAAATTCAATAAAATTGCACTATAGTGTAGAATAATATTTGCAATTTGCAAGCAAAAATCAGTGCGGATTCATTGAAATATTTACAATGTTGCAATTCTAATGACATGAATTGCGCGATGTGGTTTTCCGCACCGACGCACGCGGCGTGCAACTCTGGTCAGCACTGATGATGGCCTATTTGCCGACATCATCAGTGTCGACCATCATTAGTGTTGACCATCATATTTGTGGTTTTTAATTATTAAAGATTTTTAAGCTAAAATTCATTTGAAATTTTGTGTGAAATTTTAATACCGCCATCATAAGAGAAAATAAAGGCAACTATTAAAGCTATTTGATCTGTGATTATTATTTAATAATCGCGTAAATTAATATTCGCGTAATATAATATTTCGAGTCAGCAAGAATTTTCATCACGAAAATGATGTAATGGTAAAAATTCTCCTATCACAAAATCGAAAGTTTTGATTATTGAATAAGCAGATTTTGCAAAATGGTCGATGAATGGCTTTTCGATTATTTTGTATGCCGTGTAGCGCGGGTGTTTCTGGATCAGAATCGTGAATCATCATCATCGTTATTTATCTTCCACATTGAAATTCCCAGAGAATTAGTGAACCACTTGAGAGCCGTTGTTTCAGATGAAGAAAATGGTTGTTTTTTACCTTTTCAATGATGCACACCAAATTGATTGTTGATCCCATGTCCACATGCAGCTCTCCCGAGCCCAGAATAAAGGCTTCTGGCACAACTACTTGCAGGTTGACGAAATGCGAGATGATGCCAGTAGGCGTGGAAACCTAAGAGAAGATGATTTCTTTAATATAACGAAGAATTTTTTTAAAAGAATAAGTTTCGGTTTCAGTTTTCGCATGTTTTATTAGCCTATTGAGGTGAATATCAATATTTGAAGCTTGATTTTAATGTAAACTTAAATTATTCCTCATTTTCAGACTCATTTATTCGAATTCTACGCAATACAGAATAGATAAATGGAATGTGAAAAGGAAAATCAGTGTGAATCAAATTGGAATTCAGCAAAGCGATAAATTTCAACAGGAAAAGTCAATACAGAAGCATGAAATATGAAATGATTTTACCAACATTTAGAAATACAATATTGATATATTCCACAGATTTGTGCAAATTTTTCCCCGTATAACTTTTCACTATAATGAAACCTAGTCACTGCAAAATAACGCTAACCAACCCCCACACCCACCTCTTCGTGTTCCCGCTTGATACGCCCGCAGTTGGGTCAAAATAAATACGTAAAAATCCACATTTATTCCGAACACTGATAACTTGTGTGAAAATACAGCTTATTTCAGATGTAAAATATTGCAAATCGTGTATCTGCAAGAGATTGTTAACACTAAAAGAAAAAAACATCGCTTCTCATCGCCTGAAAAGACTTGTTTAAAACTTTAAAAGCTTGCCAGACTTGTGGAAAAATGTTGAGCGAAATTTGTTGAATTCATGGTTAGTTTTACGGATTAATATTAAAAACCCTTTCGAAACCTTAAGAAGATTTCAGTTTTTAGTCACATGTTTCATTTTTTCATCACATGTAATTGATTGTTGTCTAGTTAAATTTGTGGAGGCAATAAATTTGAATTAACAAACATCCGCAGACACCTAGGATAGTCCTTGCAAATAACAGCTAATTGCGTTCGTGTTAAAAGTACACAACAAACAAGTGTATCAGGTGACAGTTTCAATAAACAATAAAGGAAAAACACACCCACTATCGACGGAATGCTATATTCAGGAACAAATACAAACTGATAAATTTCTGCACGGACTCAATTTATTTGTTTAAAATGAGATGTCAGGTCTTTAGATGTGACTGCGAGGGAAGGAAGCATGAAGAAGCACATTAAAAGCCACTTGGCAATAATACACCGACTAATAATGGAATGACAGAAGCAAACAGAACGTCCGGCAGGCAGATAACAGAAGGAAATAAGTAAAGGATAGTCAGAGTTCAACAATAGTTCGGATATCGCACGGTGAACCGACTCATTGTGAATTGCAGATTCTGTTCTTTGGGGCGAAACAGAGTGGATTAGAAATGCCGAAGGAGGTGAGGAATTCTTTGAGAAAAGGGTGTCAAATGGACGGAGGGCAGGAGGGATGGCAATGGATGACGTTCGAATAATTAGCCATGAAGAATGGAAAGCTCAGCAAAAGAGCAGAGCAAGCTTGTGGGCCACTGATAATGGAATTATTAGGGTACACCTGCACTAAAGATAAAGATGAGAACGATGTTCAGCTTGTGAGAAGGAAGGAAGGAAGGAAGGAAGGGAGGGTGGTAAAGAGAGAAACCGGAAAGCTGCAGGGGTTGACGTAAAGCGGGTGAGGATGTTAAATGAAAGGAAGTCCAGATATGGATACAATTTTGGCAAACTAAATTTTGACTGAGTAAAGAAAATCGAAACAGAAACAAAATTATGTAGATTTAAAATATATTTTACAAGAAAGTATAAAATAAAAGGGATTCCTTCGGGAGGGAGGCTGAATAAACATATTTGAGAACCTCTTTTTGCGCACTTCAGGTTAATTTCTTGTCTATTTCAGGCGGAAGAGGCTGCAACCCCCATTGTCCCCCCCACTTGGCCCCCCACTTGTCCCCCCACTTGTCCCCCAACTGGTGACCCACTTCGCTGTTCTCGTGTGACACATAACACTTCTGTTCTTCGCATTTAAATTTCAGATAGATTCATGCAAAATCCAAGGAAAACCTTTAAAAATGCAAATCACAAAATAGCAAATGCAAATCCACGAAAATGAGAAGGAATGAAACTGAAAGAATGAATGCAACGTGGCTGCAAGTGCGAAATCCGGGACATGGCAGCATCGCTCCTTCCAGAGGCGTATTCACGGTTAGGTTGTGGGGTTTTCAAGGGGAAACAACTTTGGAAAAACCTTCCCCGACTACACCTCTGCTTCCGTCCCATCGAAAGTTAAAAAACTCAATCAGCATTCGAAGGACGAAACACTCCTTACCTGGCACTCGTACATGCCGTGATCTCGCCGCTGCACGAACTTTATCTGCAGCGTCCATGTGTTGGATCCGGGCGTGTGCAGGATGGCGAACCGCTCGTCGTTCGTGTACAGCTGGGCGCCCGACGACAGGATGTGCCAGTCCCGGCGCCGAATCCAAGATATCTGGTTCTGCGGCGATCGGAAGAAGCAGCAAAGCGGGGAAGAGTGCAGCGTTGAAGAAGGAGAAAACATTAGTAATCGTCAAGTTAAACTTTGTGGATACAAAAAAGAAGAAGAGGATAACGACTGATTGAGATGCATTCGAAATACAAAGCTGAAGACTTAGAAGGAAACACTAAAAATAACAATAAAATAAACACCGAGCTCAGAGACGAACAATAACAGTAACTCGGAAACTCATCGAGAAATGTGGCAACGTGAACCACCCTCGCCCGCTACCGTCCCCTACTTAAAAGTTCGTAAAACGTTTTTGTGTCGCTTCATTATTGCTGGCTGTAAAAAGTGTAAAGTTAGTTTTGTCCTTGTGGGTGGGAGGGTCGGTGGTCGGTGTGGAGGAGGAGAGGCAGGGAGGAGAGTTGATTTTGTATTGGATTACAGCATTAAAAATTTATCACTCTACTTCGTTACACCAAGTTCATTTTTACATAAAAGCTGCACGCTTTCATTTAGCTGCAGAGCAAATAGTTTCAGTTGATATAGAAGAATGAAATTTGCCGTACAGGCTTCTCAAAAATATATTGAGAGACTGTATCGAAATGCACCGAATCGGACTCGATCCACGACCACCTGCCGTACCACCGAAATATTTACAGCCCTCTTACTTCAACTAAATAAACGATAACACGTTCCAACATTTGACTATGAGGTTATCTAACCAATTTCACGCTTATTTTACACTTAAATATGAGAAATTCCTACCACGAAAAAAATCATATTAAACAAATCGATAGTTTTTTATATTATCTGCTTTTAATAATTCCAAAAATTGATTTTGATTTCATTTTAAGTGAAATTATTTTCACTCAATGCGGTCAAAATTTAATTACCATAATTTTAATTATCAAAATTATTTCTAACTATTTTGCACTCATTGAAAGTTTGCAGTTCAATTTGCTAAAAATTGCTGAGAGTTAATTAGGCTATAAACATTTTTTGGTTGTAAGTGTTGTTGTTGCGCTTGAAAATTGCATAAAATTAATGTTATTATCAATGATGATGATGAATTACAAACAATAGTAAATTCAAAAAAATTTCGTATGAACCAACGAAAAGCGTTTGTAATGAACTTTTAAATAAAATAACTTCTAAAATTAGTGAAAAGTTTTATCTGTCTGGTAAACAAACAATTTAAAAATTAACAAGCGTAAATGTTGGAATGTAACTTTCTAATGAAGTGAAAAAAGTTTAACGAGAACGCAGGGTTTTCTATTATAAATTCATAGTTTCGAAACTTTGCGCTGGAAACTATTAAAACATTTAATGTGTTATAGAAAGCTGGTGGAGCATTTAAAATGATCATTTGCAAATCTTGTTTAACAAAAACAACAACCACAACCACAAAAAAATAATAAGTTTTCGCACCAACAACGAAGCTGAGTGAAGTGTCCTTAAATTTGCGCCTTGATTAAAGGATTTCAGATAAACTCAGTTTATTCCAGGAAGTCTTGATCAGAGGATTAGCTTATTTTGGATTTGGTTTGGTTAGATAAGGTTTTGTTAGCTCAAGTTTGGTTAGGTTGGGTTACGCTAGGTTAGGTTTGACTAGGTGTGGTTAGATTATGTTAGGTTAGTTTAGGTTTTCTTTTGTTAGTTTGGGTTCGATTAGGCTAAGTTAGATTCAGATTTTATTACTTTATATTAGGTAAGGTTCGGTTAGGTTTCCTTAGGTTAGGCTTGGTTTAGTTAGGTTACATTATTAAAAAACTAAATATCGTCCGTTTTCGTATTTACTTTCAAAGGAAATCCCATTTATTTCGTCCTCGAATTTCACGTTTTTATGTCAAAACTTATTATTCAAATCCATGTTGTTTTTCTTGCGCTCCTACGATGCCTCCTTCTGATTTGCATGGTTTTCAGTCATTCCAAAATTATATTTCGTATATCTGAATTTTGCACATCCTCGCAGTGCAGATCAACGTCGTCCCTGACATTCCGCGTTCACGATTTTCTTTCTACCTCATGCAGATACATTTTTTATGTATGAACTCATTCATCTTGCGGATGAACTTGCTTTGCTGCTGGTACCTGCGCAAATAAAAAAGACGCGTGTCCTGCATCCTTAGTCACGTTTGTATCTCGTTGCTGCACATGTTTGCGAAAGATATTTCGGTGCAAAGCGATTAGGAGCGTGTGAGTGTGTGTTTGTGTGCGTGTGTGTGTGTGTACACATGTCCTTGGGTGGTTCTAGCGTTCTATGCCACCATATTTCATCGTCTGACATAATCTGATGATTTCTGTCGAGCTGATGTTTGTATGACGCGTATTTTTCGCTTTGCGTTCGTCTTTCTGTTTGTTCGTCTGTTTTGCGGTGAACAAAATCCGCTTAGCGGTTTCTTACGCATAAATTTTGAAAAAACTCGTATTATGAAATTTTTTCAAACTTAAAAATGTATTACTAGTAACATTCACAATAAACTTTAACATTCCTAGTGCATTCCTAAATTGTCAAATTAGAATAATAAAACAAGAAATAAAAATTAAAAACATGCTTAACTTGTAAATAAGAAAGAAATAAATTTATTAGGCCTCATTTTGCAAAATAGACTTTATGCACTTCGAGTTGGTGAACTTTTGTAGTTCGCTTTTAATATTTAAAGTCTAAATTCAATAGCACACTCGATTCTCGTATCGATTGAAAATGACTGTCTTGATCTCAATTATTGCCTGAAATTCGAGACGGGAACAATAATCGCCTCGTCGCGTGTGCATCTCTAGGCGTCAAATCTGTCAAAAACGAATTTAGAGAACTTTGAAGGCTAAATCGAGATCTTCACTTTCTGGTGAAGCTTTCAGTTGCAATCTTCGATTCCTCTTAGAAATAATTACTGCAATATCGAACACCGCGAGCTTATTAAGAAATGAAGAACAGATTTCGCTTTCCAGATTTTCGATTGCCGTTTTTTAATAAATTGATAAAGTTGATATAATATAAAATGTGCAAATGAGTACCAATATCAGTGACTAACAACAACAATTAATCAAAAACAAACCCAATTTACACCCACTCTATCCACTCCCGAAACTTTGCAGACCAAAAATGCGGTGCCTCCCAGCTGGACGGTCGTGTTGTGTGCCATCATCTGCGAAGAGAATAAGAGAAAAAAATTAGTAGTCGAAACAATTTCGTCTCTCTCGTGATTGCAGATTAATAAATTTATAAATTATTTTTCCCCATTCTCTAGATTTTAATTTCTGGTTTTTGACGGTTTTTAAAAAAAACTTTATCATCACTAATTTCCGATCTTTGCCTCTTGCTTTTAAAAAAAAAGATTCCTCCATTTTTCACTTCCTTCTTTTTCTCTAGCAAATTAATTTTTAATAATGTGGTAACAACGAAACGAAGAAATATTTATTCTCACCATTAAGTTTGCTTGGTTGGCGGTTGAATTCATTTGCAACGCTAACTAGCACACAAACAAACAAACAGACAAAGCCACACTTACATTGCCAAACATATTAACTCAGCCTCACACGCAAAATGCACTCAGAAGGAAAGCGGAAGATGTGTGTATGTGTGTGTGTGTGTGTAGAGAACAAATAATGCAATAAAAGCTTCTTTCAACTAATTAAACACGTCCTTTCCTGCCCCGCTGGTGTGTATTGTAAAAACAGTTTTACATGTATCTGTTTTCTCTATGTGTATTTGTATTGCATGCATTAATTTCGTATTTATAAGCATCCCTTCACAACGTCTGCTCATCTGTCTGTCCGTTTCCACGTCTGTCTGTTTATCTGCTTGCACTTTTCTTTTCTTCCTTGTTTCCGTTGTTGTGGAATAAATGGAAAATTTCAATTAACAATTTACTCGAGTAAATATTAGCCAAGATTATACGAATAATTAATTAAGAAAAAAACACACGAACAGAAGGTAACAAAATGGCAACATCTTCGGTATCCTCAGCAGCTGTTGGCACAGAGAAAATGCACTTAAATTTAATTATTTGTAGGGTAGCTTAAGGATGCTTTAATGCTTTTGGCATCTACTTCTCAAGGCAACCATCAAACTACAAAGAAAACACAAAGAGGAAAGTAAATTAAATGGAAACTTAACACAGAAATAGATTAGAATAAATTGTAAAAGCAGCCGGCACGTTACTGAGTGGGAGAGCCTAAAATTATACTGGATTTTTACCTTAAAATTGAATTTAAAAGAATGTGGGGTTTATTATGAAGTTTACTTTAAATTAAGAGGCTTTCTGTGAAAAATGTAATTAAATAGAAAGATAAACCGATGACGGATATATTAAAACTCAGCAGATTTATCCTCTCAGAGCGAAGTTGTTTTTAGAAGTGTGCAACAACTGCAAAGAGCTATTTAATAATCAAAATACTTCGGATTAAAGTTGAAAAATTGCAACTCCTCTCAGACTGCATGAGATTTATTAATATTTGAGCGGAGGTGAAGCTTCCTAGAAATATGAAAAAGTTTGTCTAAAATCAAGCGAATCCACAGAGGAAAGCAAAGAGAACGAAGAATTTTTTCCCTAAAACTACGCAACGTTTTAATGAACTTGAAGTCATGATTGCATAACTGATAGAAATACCTTCTTTTTGCCTACACTAATTTTAAAGTAAATACTGATACTTGAGTTTTAAAAGGGAAAATCTAAAAGCGAAATGAATTCGAACATTTCACTCCCAACCATCTTTTTAAAATCAGCCTAAAAGTAGGCAACAACTTTCATACTCGCTACCACTGACCTCGCTATCTTCGAACACTGGACTGTCGCTCGAGTCCAGGCTGTTGTCCACTTTTGAGTCCGGATTGATGCCGCCTGCCATCCATAACTTCTTCCAGTCGTTATCGGTTAATATTGATTTTTGCTCTGCAAAGAGAAAAGGAAGAACAGAATGATGAGTCAATCATGCAGGTGATGAGCAAAGCGTGTTGAAACAGCATGAGTGAAATCAATTATCAATATGTTGACATTATAAACGGCAGTCACGAAAAAAACAACAACAAAAACAACAACAACAACAACAACAACAGTGAGCACGATAGTCATCTCTGGGTGCTCATTTTCTCATTGAGAGCCTTCATTTCATCGTCTTCCTCTCCCCAAAAATAAAAGCGAAAAACAGGCCGTCCCCATCTGCCGACAAAAAGTGTCAGCCACGCGAATGGCACGAATACAGAATAAATGACTCGAGTGGATTTCGGAAATAGGGGGCCGAAAGTAATTTCCAAGGCAATTGCTATCTGTGTTCGTGGCATCAGCTCGATTGATGAGAGCGATAAAAATGGTTTGGGGGCACTTTTTCGCTTCTACTCGAGGTGGCAAAAGTATTATTGAGTGAGTGCTGAAAACACGGGCACAACTGGAGAGAATATTGAATGATTGAATAGCTTTTTCAATCATTTTCTGAGAAACTTCTGTCGTTCTGTTTTTGTCGCGCTGGAGAGTTTTAATTCTGCTGATTTCGATGGTTTTCAAAATGTCACGATATATCTTGATCGGACTCTTTTGAGACTGATTGATTGATTGAGTTGTGAATAATTTCAAAAGCTCGCCATAACTCTTGTTTCTGCTTTCAATTATTGTGTAATGTCTTCGGAACCCTCTTCAATTGTCGAATATTTATGGAATTATTTCGTTTTTCTCGTTGTTGTCATGACGTTGTTGCGAAATCATGGCAATCCACTTCATCATGGGGAGCGGTTATCGCCCTGCTATCATCATAATTATTGTAATGTTGTTGACGTTTTGTTTGTTTTATTGACTTATTCGCCCTTGCTGTGGCATTCACGGTTGTCATGTTTGTTTCTTTATTGTCGTCGTAATGGATGTTTTGTTTTCCCCGTCACTCCTGTTTGCGTTGCTCTGCCTAATCTATCCTGCCACGCAATTATCATTGTAATGTTGTTTCAATTATGGTGTTGTGGTTGCCGCCGTTGTCATTTCCATCACCACGTATAGATGATTTTTCATTTCGCCCTGAGTGCCATTACTTTGTTGGCTTTGTTGTTGGGCTATCTATCGTTTTAATGAGTTTCGCATTCAGTGCGATGTGTCTGAAATGTTGTCGTGTAGCTGATGTTTAAGTGCAACACTTTACAAACATGGGTTTTTTTCTGAAAGCAAATTTGGTTTTTTTTAATTTTTTTTTTTTTTTTTTTTTGTAAATCGATTTCGGAGGGTGTTCTAGTCTGTTCTTTCGATGTTGGTCTCCCTTCAAAGCGAAAGTTGTAATGGTGATGATGTTGTTGCATGTGTATGTGTTGCGGTATCGGTGTGTGATGTCTGTGAATGCGAGCCGCTATTAATTGCATCCACATAATGAGGAGAAAACTAGAGGGAACTAAAGAGGGCTCAGGATAACTTACAATCACGAAGGATAAAGCTGAAGGGCGCTTGGACGATGATTAAATATCATCGATTTTTGCTGTTGTTGTTGTCGCTCTACACCCTGCTAATGAGTTCTTTAGTAGTTGTGCGGAAATGAACGATGAGTTTTTAACGAAACTTTCTTCCTTATCTTCCAGTTACTGGTAGAAACTACAATGGCGAAATGATATAAAAATGGACCCCCCAAATTTCTCTCCATGCCTCTCGTGGCACAATTTCTCATGTTTCAGGCTTTTTTTTAAGGCCTGAATCATCTCTTTAAGCCCTCATTTCCTTCAGTTAACCTCATAAAATTCGCAACAGCAAAGCCCAAAATTAAAAGCCTGTCAAAAGTAGTATTTTTTGCTCTGCCCAAATCTAAATTGAGGTCAAGCTGACTGAGAGCCTCTCTGCAGAATCCCTGCAGCGTGTAGAAATCGTTTATTTTGTGCTCTCCCGTGTTTTGGTGTGCGTTTTTTACACCCCGTTTCACTCGCATTCTTATGCCTCACATACACTCCACCACCTCACGCTAGGGAGTCGGTGAGGCCTGAAGGCCAAATAGAAGCACTCAAAATGAAAGGACTTCAGATCCTCTGCGAGGGTTAGCGGAAAAACGTATTCGTGTAGGCATGCGTATGTGTACGTGTGCGTGTGTGTGTGTGTATATGCATGTATGTATGCATACGTGTGGATGTGTGTGTGTGTGTGTAGGTGTGCACATCTGTATGATGTTGTGTGTCCTTCCACTGCAGCCACAGTATGCGTTGACGAAAGCAGTCTGCTGGTCTCAAAGATCCCCACACATCTATACATACATACACACATACATACATACATCCCGCTACACCGAAAAATCTTTGTATGTGTGAGTGAAAATGTGCACTCGTGCATGCGGGTGTCCGTGTCTGTCTATTCATGTATTTCTAGCCAAGTTATGAGCAAAAATAAGCCTTTGTGTGTGTAAATCCGTCCACTGAAAAAAACAACCACTGAAAATCTAATAAACGCATTTTGAACACAAAGCTGAAAATATTGCAAAAATTCGACCACTCGAAGCGGAATCCGGAAAACGTAAATGTGAACAGTGAAACAGTGAAAGTAAAGCGAAAATTACGTTACAATGCGAAATGAGATTAAAGTGAAAATGTTCTGAAGAAGTTACACTTTTGTAGTTGTAAAATTGAAGGACATTTTCAGTTAACGCTGCTTTAACTGGAAACGTTAAAAGAAACTCATTTCAGTTGTCTTTGTGATTAGCGTTCGCAGTACTAAAATGTTAAATCGTTGAACTAAAAGTCCTTCCCGTCCTCTTCCTTTCAGGATGTTTTAAAATCTTCAGTCAAATAGGCCTTCCATTCCCTTTACACTTCAACAACTCTTTCTCTTCTTTTCTTCTTGTCTTCTCTTCTTTTCTCTTCTCTTCTTGAGTAAAATTACAAATTATTTCTAAGTAGACAACTTTTAATGAGACACTAAAATTGCAAACTAGGGATGCCATAAATTATTTCAGTTACGACTTGTTAAGCGGAAAAACGCATTTTATATACATTACTTTTCACGGAGTTGACTTCACTTCATTGTGACATCAACTACGGGAGACGGCAGGAACAACAACTGCAATGAATGCACAAATAGAGAGACTCATGGCCGCAGGTACGACGTCCGCTTAACATTAAAAATGGGAAAAAACGCGAAACAGCAACAAAAGAAAAACAAACAAAAAAAACCGAAAAAACAGAACGCCTTTTTCCAGCATCTTGAATTATATTTTATTTCAAGTTATTTAATTTTTCTGGCTTTTACTTTTCTTGTGTCTGGCAGCTCTTAAAAGCAGCTGCCATCTATCCGTCGAGACGCAGAGACAGAAACGCAAAAAACGCCTGAGAAGAGAAGAAGAGAAATGAAAATTAGTCAACAGTTAAGTGCCGGTCGTTGTTCGGTCTTTTGTTGTCGTTGTTCTTGTTCTTTTTGAGTACTTTATTTTCTTTTTAATGTATATTTTCCACTTGAGTTGTCCACTAATAGTTTTTTGATGGTGTGAAAAGTTTTATAAGCTTTTCAGATGGCCATTCTTGAATTTGAGATGGTTTCTCGCTCTACCGCCAACTCACATCACTCAAATATCGAGAGCGAACCGAATCTAATCCACAGAGATGTCGTGAACCATCGCAACCGTTGCGTTGAACCGCACGGTTCAGAGCCGAGAGCCGTGGCAACACGTGACAATGGCATTTGAGAGAGGAATTGGTTGCGACCACATCAGGGATATTTAATGCTGGCAGGGGGCGGCCTTCTGAGGGTACCTGGGTACCTGCTGTGTAGGCGGGAATCTCGTAGTGAATCCTGTAGACGCCTCGCTGCGATGCTTAGATGTCACGTTCCCAGCATTCCGTAGAGAATCGACCCACGAAAATAACATAATGACAATGAAAAAGACGTTGGGGAGAAATAGCGAACAGAGAAAACACCAGATGGAATTGTAAAATATAGTAAAAAAACGTAGTAAACAAAATTTTCGCAACCCAAACCAAAGAAAACCGAAACAGGTCGCAGAATTTTAGAGAAAGTCAAGAGAATAAACGTTCAACAGCAAGTGTAAAACGTGTTGCGGTGGGAAAAACTCTGAGGGGAAATTATTTTGCAATAAATAACAAGGAAAACCGAATTTATTCCATCTTCTTTCCTCCCCTAATCAGCAGACTTTCCTACCTAGAAGTGGAAGGGGCTGGTGATCTCTTTCAAATTTTCCCCCTGACAAATTTGCGGCGCATAAATTGAAAAATTATAATGGGATTATTTGCAAAATACAGTCGGCCGAAGGACTGCAGGCCACTCCCGCTGCGGAACCGGGAAGCTTCCGAGTGAGTAGCAGGTGCGCACATGGGCTTCACTTCAGACGCGCAAATATTTCATGATTTTTGTAGCATACTTTTCGGCGCGCTGCCTTGAAGCGTCCGAAGGGGAGTTTGAGGGGAGTTTTTATGCAAAACAGGAGTCATAAAACTGAACTGAAGTTGATGGCCTCAGATTTAAGGTAATGAGGGGATTCGCTCAATGAAAAGAGGGAGAGAGAGAGAGAGAGAGAGAGAGAGATGGTTAGAGAGAGGGAGAGAGAGAATTAGCGCTTCCTACTCAAAAAACTATTCTATAACAGTAGCAAATTCCATTAATCAGGATTCAGGGATTTAACGAAAATGAGGCAGCAAATTAAATTTTAATGAGAGAGAAACTCATGAATTCCTGTAGAAATACGAGTTGTCATCAATGAGAAATAACTGGGGCTGTGAAGAATTTTTTGCGGACACTGACAGCTATGAAATCCTTGTACTTCATCGTAATCAAATCAATTCTCAGTTAATTGGTGGATAATAATGTGCTTTAATTTAATTAAATGCACGAGAATATAGGAAACTAAATGAATTTTTAAGGACTATCGAATTTTGTCACTATTTAACAACCGGTTGCTCCCCTCTTGCATTTTATTAACTTAGCAGAGAGTGTGGGAAAATTTTAAGCGACATTCAAGCTCGCTTGTCAAAGAAGTCACGTGCAGCGCAAAGCAAATCCACTTTAAAAGCTCACATTTCACTTGAACGCCTCTTCATCGCACTCTCAACGCTCCCCCTCCTCCTTTCACGCACCCAGAGTTGCCACTTTGTGTGGACTTTGAAGCAACTCGTGAGCATTTTGAAGCAATTCGTGAAGTAACGAAATTATATTTTACTTATATTTATATCTATATATCGGAAATTCTTTTGTTGTATTGTGGAGATGGACTTTACTTTAACTTTACGAGTTGGCAACACTGCTCGAACGTCATCACTGTCACTCCGTGCAAATATCTCTCAGTCAGGTTCGCCTTGAATATCCTCACATTCCTCCATCCGAGCGTAATGTTGAGCTGCCAGCTTTTCACGTTTGTTAACGTTCTTCAGCGTTTCTAAGGCTCGGATTCCTTCAAGTACAGCTTTGCGAAGACGTGTGCGTGGCAGCGAACTCAAGGTCACCGCGATGTAGGAAGCGTCAACCCGTCGTCCACTCAGCCACCCACTCAGCGCACCTAAGAACTCTTCGGCTGAATTCGAGCAGACATTTTTACGCCTTCTTAAGACGCTTCAACTGCTTTCGTTTTCCTTTCTCTTCCTTTTACTTTTTCCGCCTCCCCTTCTTCGAGCGGAAGCATTTTCACTTCACATGTTTGCAACTCGAATACTTAAAAGTTTGAAGGTCTTCCATCTTAGAGAGGCTTATTGAACTCTCCACACGCGTGCCGCGTGCCGGGGGTGGCTTGAGTTGCGACAAATGCTGGTTTCACTTTCTTGGCGAGCCACCGTCTTCGCTGCCGGATTAAAATGGATGACGACGTCGTCGTCTCTGCAACGGAAGACTTTCATGTTTCACGCTTCAAGTAGTTAATTTCAATATTCAGGCAAAGCGAATGTCATTTCTCATTTTCTCGTTGAAGGCGGCGGCGAAACACTAACGTAATTTATGTATTTTTTATGCGTGACCTAAAATATTAGCATGTGTCAGGAGTGTTGCTTCCGTTTCCGTTTATTTCGAGCCAATTTGGGAGCAGGCAGTGGGGTCGCGAATGGTCGGAGAAGGCGAGGGCAGCTACCCTGGTGACGGATTTAATATTTTTCCTTAATTTGTCTAAATTACTTTCGAAGTTAAATTAAAAGTTTTTCATATTTTTCTTCAGGAATTGTGAATTTATTTCTGCAAAACAGCAAAAATTTAAACTTAAGCCTCTTCAAAACCCTCGAAAAAAGGACAACCCACGCCCTTGACAGCAGAAAACTTTATTGCGAATGCTGTCAGAGTGGAATACTTTGCGTTACGAGTGCTGCGAGTGACGAATATTTGGAGTGATCAAATCAGAAGACATCAAAAGAAATGGAAAGAAATTTATGATTACTTGCAGTGGGAACGAGGAGGTTGCGTAATGCGGTCCCTGCTTTGGTAGGAATAACGAGGGTGAAGCGAATAACGACGGTCAACCGAAAATGATTGTCATCGTAATAAAGGTTCAGCACGAGATGCTTTTATGGCAGCCTCTCGACACAATTGGATACACACTTGCAAACTAACATACACACGCACACACGTACACACCCACACCCACACCCACACATGTACACACCGACACACACAAATACACTTTCATATTTATGAATTGCCTATTAAATAAGCTTCCGGTAGAGCAGTTTTTTGCAATTTGTTACCACTGACTATTTCTAGGCTTGTATTACGAACACATGTGCGTGTGTATGTGTGTGCATCCACTTATGTATGAGTGCGTGTACTTGAATGAATTCGACTTTTATTCTTCCTTAATAACGAATTCACAAAGTGGCAACTTCTATAAGATTTCCTTCAATTTATTTGGGAAACGTTGACGAGAAATCACGGAAATTACAAAAATAAGTGGACACCAGGAGAAAAATACGAACAAAATGATTGTTGTTGGTAATATTGAATTGGCATTCATATTTCATAGTTAGTTGGGGGAAAATTAGTCTTTAATAAGCATTAAATCGAATGCCGAAATGTTGTTCGTCTCAGAAAGTTTCGAAGTAGAGAGTTGATCAGATTTATGCGTTTAGATAATTTTAAATGCATTTTATTTGTTCAAATGTAGGTGGTTGTTAAATATTATTAAATATTCGAAGACGAACTTCCAGTAAATATTGCATTAAGTCTGAAAACTCGCAAACTTACCCGGTTCCAGGGTGGTCGCCAGCATTATAGATGGCAGGCACAGCAATATAATCCGGATTTCCAGCATATTTGTTGGAATTGTTGAGTCGCCGGCGTATCTGGATGTACGACTCGCCCTCGATCAATGCGTGCGATTCGGTTCTACCAGTGGGCGTGGGCGTGGGCGTGGGCGTGTTCTGAGCAGAGCGGCCCTCGGCAGGTGATTCTCTCTCGTTTCCGAATCAGTGGTTCTCGAAGGATTAATGGATTTTTTTATATTTTTTTTGCTGCAGTGCCTCCTTCTCTTCGATAACCTTTTTGTTAACCTTTTTCTACGTCAGTTTATATTAGCTGAACGGATATGGATAAAATGAATAATGACTGCCGTCCTCAATGTGTCACGGATGAGAGAGGAGATGTCCCGCCGGCTATTGTTGCTGGGTTCGTCCTTTCCCTGCTGTACTTGTTAGCTAGTCAGTTAATCACATGACACAACCGTCAATCCGAGGTTTACTTTCGGTAAAAGATCCTTGTTAATTTTAACACAACACTTGTTCGACGTTCGTATTGTTGTATAGTCTTCTACTACGCTTGCTACTTTTCTACTCCTCCTGCGCTGTTGCTACTACGACTACCTATTGTTGGTTAATCTCTATTGCTGTTGTTGTTGTCGTTTGGAGAAGCGTTCTTGTTATTTTGACAGTTTCATCATTTTTCATTGGGTTTTCAAGTCCTACCAGTACCTGCTTCACCAGCTTTTCGCTACTAACTTTCCTTACAATGTCGCCCGTCATGTAGAGTGTGGTAATTTTTAGTTGTTATTGTTGTTGTTGTTGTTGTTGTGTTGTTTTGTTATCTCACCGCCAGTGATAAATCGGTTATCCAGCACAGCCTTTATTGCTGGCAGGATATGAGGAAGAATGACAAAACTGCCACTTTTTTCACTTTTTTTAGTTTTCCACTCTCATTCATTTTGCTTTTTAAGTTTGCACTCTAAATCGATTTATAGCAGTTAACAATCTCATGCACTGCAATGCAATCATCGTTGTTAATGCTTTTTTTTCTTCTTTGGGACTTTCTATGAGTTTGCAAAAATACTACCTTTTTCGGTACTTTTTTGCTACTTTTTTTGCTACTTTTTTGCTAGTTTTTTTTCAACTTTTTTCCCTATTCAGTTTAGAGTCATTTCGCTGACTTTGCATTTGTCATTCCATAAATGTATGAAAATCACTTGAATACAATTTCAATGGCAATCATTTCGCAAAGCATTCGTTTGTCCCGTTCGTTTTTTCTCCTTGTTTTTTCTGCTTTCGGAGCGAAGCTTCTCCGTTCTGCAAGTAGAGAAGAAGAGAATGAAAATAATATGAGAAAAATATTTTTATCTTATGATTTTCTTTGTATGGATTTATATAAGCTTGTGTGCGTTTGAGAGTTAGTTTTTTCTTCGTACTACTAAAATACTACTAAAATAAAATGTACTACGGAATACAATAAATCACATTTTTTGTCCACATAATAAATTTCTGCTGCACTTTTATTGCGTTTCTACTTCGCTTGAAACATTTTGATTCTTTTCGCATTTTTTCCTAATTTTATTATACTTTTTTAATCTTCTTTTTCACTACTTCATCTACTTTTTGTTTAATACTTTCAGTCTTTACTTTTTACTAATATTTCTTGTTACCTTTTTTGCTGAATCGCATTCTATTTCTCCTTTTTTAGAAACTTTTTTGAAAGAACCTCCAC
This sequence comes from Sicus ferrugineus, assembly GCA_922984085.1. Classification (NCBI taxonomy): domain Eukaryota; kingdom Metazoa; phylum Arthropoda; class Insecta; order Diptera; family Conopidae; genus Sicus; species Sicus ferrugineus. The sequence goes on from OV277348.1 coordinate 10,470,707, forward strand.
TACTCTTCGTCTCTTTGTTGCTTCCTTTTTCTAAATTTGTTCCTCCTTTTTTTGTTCCTACTTTTTTGTGCACAGCTACATATTTTCTATCTTTTTTCCGCTACACTTTCTTTTCCCATCTCATGAAATCATGAAATCGTCTACTGACTTTTGCATAAGTCTTCCGTTTTCTTCTGGCGACCATCTTTTTTCGGGTTGCCTTCCGTAATAATTGATTGCAACTGCGATTTCTTGAGTACCCAACTAACTTTTTACTACCCACTCCTCCCCCCTCTCAGCGTCGTCCTTTGTGTCACATTTTACGATATCCTGCATTGCAACAGAGCGTTTTTGCGCAAGTGCCACTCAAGGACTCGTTTTTATGCTACGCAAGCGAAATCATAAATTTGCGATAGAATCGCCTTCCATTTGAGGTTGAATCAATAAAATGCGATATTTACAGGATTCTGTGGAAGGAACTGAAGTGGAAGCGTCGGTAGTTGTAGTCTATTGCGATAATATTTGGTATCGGGGGCGTATTTTGTAACTAACTAACAATTACAGAAGACCAAGTGGCTCATGGAGCTATTCTTGGGACAAAAAGGGGAATGCCATGAAAACGACGAATCCCAGGTATGTAAAGAAAACGATTTGATTTACTTGTTTGGTGGAAATAAACTTGTAACGTGACTGACTATTCGCACTGTATAACTTCGAAGTCCTTCGACGACTCCTTCTGATCGCACGTTGGATGAAAACATTCATCTCAACGACTGCATAAATTAAAAAAGATAAAGACTTGGGGAAAATTCGAGATACAGCACTCCTCTTACACCAACCACGCCTCTTTCGTTAGTGACGGAGGCGCAGCCACTGCTAACACGCGTCCTCCCGAAAGACTGCAACTCGTGCGGCTCTTGTGACTCCAGTACGAGCGGCAAGTAATGACATGCAGTGCCATTTCTGCTGCTTAATGCCGGCGGTAATTTAGTGCTGCACTGCGGTGAACGCGAGGGAGTGCTCGGGCTCCCCTCTGCCTCGCATTAATTATTTCGCTCGGAGGCGAGCAGCGGCACTCAACTAATTCATTGAATGCATTCACTGCGAGCGCGGGTCAACCGCACGACTTCCACTGCCGGCGTATCAGGGTTGCCAACTTGCTGTAGCGCGGAATGCACTTGCGACCACCTCGTCGGCTGCGGTCGGTTGCGTGTCTCGCTTGACAGAGACGGTTTGTCCTCTTCAGCGCTGACTGCCTGAGTGATGGACTGACTGACTGTCTGTTTTTTCCTCGCTCAGCATTCCTCGCTGGCTTTCCTGGCTGGCTGTCCGCTGTCCGTACTGCAGTCGGCTACGTGTTGCCATTGCAGCTCGCATACTAATAATAATAAGCAACCCACTCATTAAGAGAAACAAAAACCGAGTCCGCACTAAAAACGTAACGAAGTTTCTGCATTTGCATGACGTTCGTGCGGCGGGCAGACGTCGAGTGTGGCAGGCAAGGAGAGCCGATGTGCTGGTCGCTCGGCGGCGAAGAGCAGCGCGTCTATCAATTGAAATGGATGGCGCTCGAGAGTGCAATAAATTGCTCTCCCGTCTGCCAGAGGGAGCGCGCGCTGTGCGGCCTGCGGCTGATCGTGATGACTGCAGCTTAATTAAAATTTCTGCGCAGCGTTGAAGAAATTGAACTGAACGCTTGTAGAGCGACAGCCAGCTGACGCAATGCAGCGCGTTTTTTGAGATGAGAGGCAGTTTTCGCGAACGAAACCAAGGTTAAGCAGCAAATGCGATTATAAATTCCAATTAAAAAACCAAACTTGTAGACCAACTCGATCGCCAGAATCCGTGCGAAATAACAGGAAAATATAAAGTGATAAAATCGCATCACTGAACAAAATCGCGATAAGTTTGCATTTTAATGATGTTATTGATGAAGAATGAGATGTGAGAGGAAGGAGAAAAAAAACGACCATTTCATACCTGCTTTTGATAGAAATCTATTTTCATATAGCAGTTTTTTTTCTTGCTAATGGGGACAGCAAGTCACTGTCGACAGCAGACTTTCCTACCTCCGTCGCCGCTCATTTTATACTCGCGCTGATGGAATATATTGCGGCGACGACGGCGGTGGTGGAAAATCTTTAGTTGCAGCCGCAGCCAGCAGCATAAAATCAGGCTGAGTGGACACGCGGTAGACTGTGTGACCCGGTAAAGAAGGAGTTGGGATCATGAAGGGGAGTGCGAGAGGGAGGGAGTGTGTGTGTGTGTGTTTCTCTCTCTCTCTGTTGCTTTTGGTGTCGCAGACGCCCTTCATTGACTGAGCGAAAAGTGATAAAAAAAGGCAAAGAAAACGAAAGGAGAGAAGAAAGAGAGAAACGGTAATGAAAAATTAATTAAGTAAAAAAGCAGCAACGCAATATTGGCTGCCAGCACTTTTTTCGTTAATTTTCTGCTTTCCTTTTACCGGAGTTCACCCTGTTTTTCGTTTTTAACTTAAACTTCGAGAAGACTTCACTCGCTAGGATTGCGGGTTTCATTCTCATTCCGTCCCTCCGGTGTAAGAAAACTCCGAGGGAACGAACACTCTCGAAATCACTTAACATATTATAATTTATTTTAATCTTAATTTATTTACTAGAACTTCTTAACCGGATGAATTTGCGATTCGCTTTTTACTGAAAAAACAATTTCGCTCCCTTATCGCGCTGAATTACAATGTAAACGCGTCTCGTTATTTGCAGTGAGTGCATGAAAAAAAAAACCAAACAATTGTAGGCATCCAGCTGAGAGAACGAGCAACAAAGTCTACCGTCGGGTGTAACGGGTCGTATGAGTGACTTTAATTTGTGCTCTGCACGCTGAGCCGCGCCGCCGCATGTTGTCTCGGCGGCGGCGGCGGCGGCGACGGTGGAACTCGTTTCATTTTCATGCTGCTGACGAACACGAATGCCGATGTACGGCCGCCTCCAGCGACCAGCCTGCGCCGTCGGCGAGAACAGCGTGAAATAGCATTTCAGCCGAGACATGAAAAATGGATGCAGACGTGGCAACAAAATCGTTTCCACAACGAATGCAACATTCTATTTAAACGTGTGTGTGCACGACGACAACGGAACTGAGAATTTTATGATGGTAAATCACAATACATGAATTGCGAAGGAATACATAAAGCAGCACACACACACATTCATGGACACATGCAGCAGCACATCTACAAAGCAACATCGTCGTCGTTGTCGGCCTCCGCACTTATTTTCCACTTTTGTGTAATTCAAATGCAGCGATTCCAATTATTTTCCACTTTAGAATGTTTGTTAGTGTGTTTGTTAGTGTGTTGCAGGGCAGGTCAAGTGCTCGCTGTTGTTGTTGTTGTTGTTGTAGGCACTTAAGTGCATGCGTACAAAGTATGACTTTTAAATAAATAGAGTGAAGCCATTAAAAGAAATGCCTTCACCTCAAGTGTTGTGTGAAGAAATCACACAAATCTTTCCCTGCACACACAGACGCACACGCACACAACCACATAGCCACACAACCACACAAACACACACACTCATACACACACGCACCACATGCTGCTTTATTATGGTTGGTGTGTGTGTTAGTTTTGAAAGAAATCTACCGAGTTAAAGAAAAGAATGAACGGCGTCAATTGCGAGGAATGGCATTAAAACGGAATTTGTAAGGCATGACAGCCACCATTAGAAGTAGCAAATCACAGTTTTCACATTCGAAATGGAAGAAAAAGTCGTTCCAGGGAAGGAGTTTTCGATGTGGCGACGAATAGGAAAGAAAAACTAAGAAATTTCAGAGAAAACTGTAATAACTGAAGGGGAAACAATTGTTGGGTGGAATAGAGGGGTGGTAAAAAGAGGGGGTGGTAAGTGTGGTGGCGGTAGAACGGGCGAGTGGTAATGAAGAGATGGGAGGCAGGAGTGGCGGCCTAATAAGCGAGGAAATAAAGGGTTGCGGGGGAAGAATTCCGTACATTTGCGTGCAGTTGTTAATTTGGTTGGTCACCGGGCTGGCAAGTGTTGCCATTGCGAATTGACGGCATTTTGATGCTCTAATAAGCACGAGAATGGGAGGGCATTCATTGGGGCGCGTTTTACTCGTTACCAGAGGCGTACAGAGGCGTGCGGGGGCACGACTTCCGTCAGGAGGGGAGCGCCATATTTTCGCGTTCCCCGCTCTGTTTATTTTCACCTCCTCCTCCTCCTCCTCCTCCTTCTGCTCCTCCTGCTCCTTCTCCTCCTCCTGCTCCTCCTCCTGCTCCTCCTTCTCCTCCTGCTCCTCCTGCTCCTGCTCCTCCTCCGCCTCCACCTTGTGAACTCTTGCAGTTTTATGCATCTGTTTTCATCGCCTTCCCCTTGAAGTCTCTTCTTGTTGTTCGTAAATTTATTCCGCTTTTTTCATTGTTTTGTGTGGTTTTATGTTTCTAATCCTTTTTTAATTGCAGTGCAAAATTTATGTTTCCACGAGATTGCATGCGGATTTTGCAAAGTTTTACTTTTGAGTGCTCTAAAAATGGCGGGAGGTCTGATTTCCGCTACTCATGCAGCGATTAAAATGCAATCGCGATGGCGTGATGGCTCCGCAGGGTGAGGAGGGTGAGGAGGGTGAGGAAGGTGAGGAGGGTGGGAGGATGGTAGCGGTGTTAACTACGCGGTTTGCATGGCAGTTAGTAGTCGTCTATAAAATTGCTGGCAATTTAACGAAATCAATTTTGTACAGTCACACATTTGAAAATGCCGGAAGTTTTCGTTTTAAATAGTGAAATAATAACATACTGACACGATATAATAAATTAGGAAAGAAATAAATTGCAAAACAGTGGATAAATATTGAAAATAAAAGCAAAATTTCGAAAAGAATTCATTTAAAAACGAATTCATTTAAAAACACAAAACCGCGCGTGAACGAAGAATCGGCATTTGCTGCGAATGCACATGTGTATGCGTACGTGTGAAGCTGTTTATGTATGCAGCAGCAGCTGCCTTCGATGTGTTTGCAACAACTGTTCCGCAGCTCAGAGGAGTTTGCAACTTTCTCAATCAACAGCAAATGAGGAGCAGCAGCAAAAACGGAGGAGAATCCGTGCCTTTCATCGGCTTCTTTGCTTCCGCCCGCTCTCTTGCTTCACCTCAACCTGCCTTGACGCCTTCTCCTCCTCCACCTCCTCCTCCTACTCCTCCTCCTGCTCTTCCCCTCCTCATCCTCCTTCCCTGCTGTGCAACATGAAATTTCTTTTACGAGCAGCAAAAAATCAACACGTCATGACTGCAAGTTGTTTGCAAACCGCCTCAAAGTATGCAACGAAAATTGAATGCGAGCACTCGTCCCCCTCCTGCCCCTCCTCGCACACCCCGCGGGCAACAAAACACTTCATGCAAATCATGTGCCGTTATTAGAAGAACCGTTTTATTACTCTACTTGCAAAGTTGCAGCTGGCATGCACTTTCCGTTCTACAGCATTTTTCGCTGAGCTCGTTCCTCTTCTCCACAAACTACCGCCCCTCGCGCCTCCCCCTCCCCCACGCCCATGACTTAGCGCTCTCGCACAGAGGCCACTTTTCGGGTGCCGCCTAAAAGCAGACTACAGGCGAGTCGACGAAGATACGACAAAGTTTTCAGTTTATAATTCGTTGCCAGTTTATTTTCGGCCTTCTATTGCTCGCTCGGCGTTCGCTGTGTGTCAGCTGTGAGCTGAAAGAGTGGAAGGGCAATCAGAGCGAACAGGGAGAGGAAGAGTCTGAGAGAGAGAATGAGTGGGAGAAAGAGTTGGAACAAGCGGAAGGAAGAGTGAAGGACAAAGCGGAACCTCTACAGCGGTCCGGAAGAGGCTAGCGAAAAAAAAGAGAAACTGTGGAAATGAGAAAAGTTTTCGTGCAAAAAATTCGAAAAACAAGAAATTATATTCCGGAATTGCCAGCCGAAGATGCCGTTCCGTCGCCTTTCACAGTTCGAGTTGATAGCGTCGAGCACGCAAGACAGCCGCAGCCGCAGCAGCAGCAGGTGAAAACTTTGACAAGTCTGCGAGAGCGAGTGCATTTTTGACAGCAACTGAAACTGAAACTTCATCCTGTTCGAGGATGAGTTGCAGCGACTTTCAATTGAGTTCACTGTACTCGGCTCTGCTAGAGCGAGGAGGGAGTGAAGAGGATCGCGTGTGAGCGCAACGGAGACGGAAGCGCTTAACGTGACTTCCTGCCTTCGTGACCTCATCGTTATCCTTTCATCCTCGCTGCTGCTGGCCGCCAGCGCCAGTCTCTGGTTGCAGTTACTTCAAATACTGGCGAAAAATTCCTCGCTCCTTCTTTGGCGTGGAAGTTCTGCGAGTTTTATTAATCATATTTTGCGAAATTCAGATTTTATCTTCCATTCCGTTTGCAATAAATATTCGCTACAATGAAGAGTGCAAAACTTTAGCTCTAAATTGGGCGCAGCCTACACCACAAATTACCCCAATAATTTGCGGTTTAATTTTGGCCCAGGAAATGGTTTGGTTTTGACTTTTTTTTTCTATTTTCGAACTACTGAAATTATTGCGTGCAGTAAAATGTTAAGGAAAGAAATTCAAATGGAAAATCTAGTGATTGAATTGACTGGACAAGAACTTTTAAAACAACAACAGATATATTTCACCGGAAATACATGTTTGGAAATTACAATTTCAAATAAAGTTGAAGCGACACACTCGATCTTCCTCGAGCGATTTCTGGAGAAATCAGCGCGAATTTTGATATCTATTTTGCATCTCATCATCGCTCTTCTCTGCGCTTCGGCGATTTTCACAAATTTCGCTTCAATTAGCTTAACGATGCACTTCATTTTAATGCTTTAATAAGATTCCGCATCATTAGCAAGCGCGAATATTATATGCGCTCATTACGCGAATGGCTGGGTTCAGGAGTTCGGAGTCTCCCGCCTTATTTTCCGTGTTGCTGTTTACTATTTCATTTTCATAAATCCTCTCTTCTCGGTCTAGATTGCGCGCTCCAAATTAAAACCAAATTTAGATTTTGATAAGCTTTCGTTTCGCCACCGAAAGCCATAATGATTTCCGTAGCAGGAAATGAGGTTATTTTAGTGCCGGCGTTATTATTGCATTTTGAATTGTTAATATTAAATGCTAACGAGTAAAAATTGTTGAGGGAGATCTAATGATTGCACTTTGATTACATTATATTTCACTTATGATCTGTATAAATTAATTTTGATTTGGTATTTTGATCTGAAACTTTATATTTTCCTGAAGAGTCGCAAGATTGTTCGCTGGAAGGCATCGTCTTTCCTACGCATTCAGTTGATACTTTTCTAGAAAGTCACATGATTCAGTATCCATCTTTTCATCCTTGGAAATAAAGTTTCTCGCCACTTTTTTGATGAAGAGTTTTCGTATTTTTCATAATTCATATCTCAGTATCGCGTCCTCGAAGTGAGTTAATGCAATACGAAATGTCGACTTCAATATTGGACGCTAATTAATTGACAGTCTAGACGGTTTTCACCCAGGAGACAACAACATTTTCACAGTTGAGTTGGTGACATTGAATGATTACGGCTGTCAATTGTAGAGAGAGCAGAAAAGTTGAGAGAGTTTTAAGTTTAAAGTATTTGTAAAGAGACAATTTTATTTTTTTTTTTTATTTTTTTTTATTTTTTTTTTTAATGTATTTTAGTTATGAATTTTGAAAGTTTAGTTTTCCGAATTTTTTCATTTTTCTGGTATCGTTTCAGCGTTCAGCGCAACTTCTCAACTCATCCGTTTATTTATTTATGCATTCTAGGCGAAACTTTTGAATAAAAAAGCGGACACTGAGTTGTCGAAAGCGTAAACCGAGGAACCCAAAAAAGGACGTCGGTTCGGCAAACATCCTTGCCAACCTAAGCTGCCACATAAACATGTCTGTGAAGTTTTATTAATTTCTGGAGCTGCACACAAAAACCGATATTAAAAGCGGTTTCGCAGCAGCAGCTTGAAGCGGGGAAAAACATACTGAACACGAAACAACAAACGCAAACACTCTCGCATAGAAGCAAGACATGCACACAGACATTTACAATAGCCTGCACCCACTTACACACCCACACACACACACACACACACACACACACACACGTGTTTCTACGAAGTAGTTTGCAGTTTTTAGTTGTTGACTTTCGTGAACAAAAACGTGAATTATTTGATATACGAAAAGCAGAACACGAAAAAAATTGCTACACTGAACAAAACAAAAATTCAATTTGTACTTTCAGTTTAGTTCAGTTTTTCATTTGTAATTCAAGACTGAACTGAGGAAGAATTTAATTACTTTAATTGTTTAATAATTCCACTGAGTTAGGAAATTGAGTTCGGTGTGTGCATGATTTTCTAAATTAAGTTTAATGCGCAGAATCTTGTGAATTGCGGTGTAATTTTGTTGGCAACTTTTTCCTTAAATTTTTTAACTTCTTGTATTTGTATTTAGTTAAAATTTTCGCCCGAAGGCTTCAACGGCAATCACCACACAAAAGCAAAACGATTGAGCAACAACAACATCTACAAAAGCAATAACAAAAACTGTCAGTTGGTGAGAATAATTTAGCTGTTAAAATAGCTAAAATGTGAGAGTAAAAACAATGCGAACTCGGAAAAGCTCTTCAAAATGGTCGCTCGTTTTGTTGTTATTTAACGAGCACTTTTTCGCTCCTTATGATTTATTATGTGAATAGTTGTGGTTGCTGTTGTTGTTGTTGTTGTTGTTGTTGTTGTTGTTGTTGTTGTTTTTGTTGTTGTTTTGTTGTTGTTGATGTGTTGGGCTGTTACTGCTACATGTAGTTCTCTCCGTCATTATATATTTTTATTATTATTTTTAACAAAATGTTCTCGATGAAAAAACCAGAAATGTGATTTTAGTTATTTGTGGTTTTTGGCGTTGTATTTCCTCTGTTGAACGGCGCTGCTGGGGGAAGAAAAAAAACATTAAATGTCGAGTCATTTAAACATGCAAATAACTGCAAATGTGTCATAAATTCGATCACAAAGTTGCACTCTAAAAGTGAAAAATGAAATACGAAAGCTGTTAGCGAATTACAGCAAATCTCGTGATGAGACATACAAAACTGACCTCCGTCGCGTCCCCTCTCCCCATTCTATCCTTTCACGCTCTCTAGCCCTCCTTTGGAACTCCCTGGCCCTCGTTTAATCCATCCTTCATCACCAGCTTCTCGATCATGCCTTCCGCTCTCCTTTCCGTTCCGCTTTTCCTTCGCAGCCACTCTTCCCGCTCTCCCTTCCCGCTCTCCCTTCCTGCTCTCCTATCCCGCTGTCCCATCCCGCTCTCCCATCCCGCTCTCTCCACAGGCTTGACCTTCCTCTTCACACCGCTATAATTGTCATTGTAATCGTTTCCATTCCTTCGTCACAGGAGAAAATTAATATTTACAACACTCATTAATTAGCTTTACTGCAGCCGTCAACAAGGCGTGATCGCGACGTGTTTTGTTGCAATGTGTCGTCCGCACGGCAATAAACGGAGGCCGCTGCCGTCGTCTATTATACTCGAAATTAAGAGCCGTTTATTTTATCCTTAACAGTCGGTGTTTTTATTTTTATTGTGTTGAAAATACGTGTTGGCATTTCCACGGTTTCATTTCATTTCAACAAAAATATTGTTTTGGAACAAAAAAAGGGAACAAAAAAAGGGAAAAATAAAAACAAGGGAAAAATACACAACAGTAGAGACTAAAAAAATTAGTACTAAGGAAGGATTTAAAAGGAAGAATTTAAAAAATCGCTAAGACAGTGTGAGGAATTTAATTAATTGTAAATATAAATTTTGTAAGAATAATAATGAAAATAAGAATAAAAATCAAGCAAAAATTTAAGCTTCTATGTTTCTATGAAATCCTGACATCAAAGTGTTAAGAAGACACACGTACACACACACACACACACATACACACACACACATTCTATACAAAGCCTACAATATGGTCTGCTATTTCAACCCTTTGACACCCGCTCACTTAAGCTGCTACGATTTTAATGGTTTTCAACTCGAAATTGCAGATGGCAGCACTTTACAGATGCAGGCCACAGTGACCACAGCAGGAAATCCTGCCTCCCCCCCCCCACGCTCCCTTCTGGCAAATTCTCGTGGTACTTGCATTCATGGGCGCCGCAGTGGATGGGTGCCACGGAGAAGTGAGTCTCAGAGTCTCTTCTCTGAGAAGTGCCTACAATAATCTGACTGCCTCTCGTTTTTCAAACTCGAAGAGTATTTTGATGCTTTACCTCTCCCTCATTGAAGTCCCCCTCAATCGAAGTCCCCCTCAATCGAAGTCCCCCTCAATCGAAGTCCCCCTCAATCGAAGTCCCCCTCAATCGAAGTCCCCCTCAATCGAAGTCCCCCTCAATCGAAGTCCCCCTCAATCGAAGTCCCCCTCAATCGAAGTCCCCCTCAATCGAAGTCCCCCTCAATCGAAGTCCCCCTCAATCGAAGTCCCCCTCAATCGAAGTCCCCCTCAATCGAAGTCCCCCTCAATCGAAGTCCCCCTCAATCGAAGTCCCCCTCAATCGAAGTCCCCCTCAATCGAAGTCCCCCTCAATCGAAGTCCCCCTCAATCGAAGTCCCCCTCAATCGAAGTCCCCCTCAATCGAAGTCCCCCTCAATCGAAGTCCCCCTCAATCGAAGTCCCCCTCAATCGAAGTCCCCCTCAATCGAAGTCCCCCTCAATCGAAGTCCCCCTCAATCGAAGTCCCCCTCAATCGAAGTCCCCCTCAATCGAAGTCCCCCTCAATCGAAGTCCCCCTCAATCGAAGTCCCCCTCAATCGAAGTCCCCCTCAATCGAAGTCCCCCTCAATCGAAGTCCCCCTCAATCGAAGTCCCCCTCAATCGAAGTCCCCCTCAATCGAAGTCCCCCTCAATCGAAGTCCCCCTCAATCGAAGTCCCCCTCAATCGAAGTCCCCCTCAATCGAAGTCCCCCTCAATCGAAGTCCCCCTCAATCGAAGTCCCCCTCAATCGAAGTCCCCCTCAATCGAAGTCCCCCTCAATCGAAGTCCCCCTCAATCGAAGTCCCCCTCAATCGAAGTCCCCCTCAATCGAAGTCCCCCTCAATCGAAGTCCCCCTCAATCGAAGTCCCCCTCAATCGAAGTCCCCCTCAATCGAAGTCCCCCTCAATCGAAGTCCCCCTCAATCGAAGTCCCCCTCAATCGAAGTCCCCCTCAATCGAAGTCCCCCTCAATCGAAGTCCCCCTCATCGAAGTCGCCATCATCGAAATCCCCTCATCAAAGTCCACGCAAACTACACCTCTGCTGGTATTCCATCCTCTCTGCCTCAGGGAGAAGAGAATAAATGTGACCAGCCCTTGGCTGCAACAAACGGCTGAGTCAGCAAAGAAAAAACAGCCTGAATTGGCAACTCCTGAGCCGGCAGCTCACGCTGTCAACCGCAGCAAACAATATGAACGAACGAGTGGCCGAAATAATGAATGAACGATATTTAGAATGGAGGGAGGAAGTGAAATAAAGGACGAAATCCTCTTCTTGGTTTCTGATTCTGCGGGTATTTACCCATGTGTGTTTTTGAATATGTGTGTGTGTGTTTGGGTGTGTGTGGATTTTTAGTTTTAAAAATTTCTTCTGTAGCACGAGAGTGTTGAAAATACCGGGCAAAAACTAATTATATAGGCTAATTTCTACGGCCACCACTGTAACCACGCCGACAAACGCAGAGATTAAAGAAGACGAGAAACTAAAACTTTAAGAAAAACTTAAAATTAAATATAGAATTCCGAAATTTTTTACAAATTTTCTACAATTACTCGTAACTTCCGATTTCTACAATAATTCAATTTTCTGCAGATTTTAATATTTTTGCACATTGAAGTTTCAGTCATTTTCGTATTTAGTTACTCGTATTTTAGTGTAACCGCAAAAATGCGTTTCTGGAACAACAACTCGAATTACGGAAGTTTGAAATAAAGGAAAACAACTGAAAATCCTGCCAAGGATATAATTCGAGTTCAGTTGCCGGCAGCAGCCCACAAACTGCTGCTAATTATTGCTCGCGGCGCTGTAAGCAACGCAACGAATTCAGAAAGCTGGCATCACATCAACCGAAGCCGTGAGCGTGGGTAAACCGAGTGAGGAGAGCCGAAGGGAGAGCGGGAAGGGAGAGATGAAGGGTTGACGATCAAAGGATTGGTTTGAATCCCAGCAAAACTCATTTCCAAAAGAATTAATTTTTTGTGCAGATGAAAAGATTTAAATGCTCAACAAGATGCCATCAGTGAAAAACAAAATGGTCGTCGGAGGCTTCAGTGGCGAGAAAAGAGGGATTTTCAGCGTGATTATTACCACAAACTAAAAATCTTATAAATTTTCGGGGGTTTGCAGCTCCCTTATGAACCCCCTCCTGCTACGCCCGTGGCTGTGCAACTCTGACGCGACGCTCGCAATCGTTTTGGAGCGCATTTTTGAACCCCGGCATGAATTGGCGCGATTCTGTGCCGTGAGCTTCAGTTGCGGTTGCCTGCCTGCTGATTTAAATTCTGCCGAGTGTCGGCGTTACGTGTGTTGTTGGTGTTGCCTGAGTTGTTGGTGTTGCGTGAGTTGTTGGTGTTGCATGTGTGCATTGTGTCGTTTTGAGTGATGGCTGCTGAAAGCATGCAACATTATTAATCACCACCGCAACATGGATTGCTGGCATTCGGCTGACTTCGCATGACTTCACGTGAAATCCTCCGCCTGCCTGCATGTGACTCTCGTTGACTGGCGCCCAGTTGAGTTGCACGTTGACTGCGTGCACGCGTTTCATTTACGGTTCACCCATCATGAGCTGCCACAATTGTGCGCTCGTCTGGTTCTTCTTATCGTAAAACGCTTCCTTGCGGTTACAAAGTAACAAGTTGGCAGTTTCAATTTATTTCGGTTGCACCAACCGTCCGTTGCTCACGCGGTACGTTTTTCGTGCTTGCAGAAATTTAATTGAACAAAAATTGTAATCAATTTGGGATGATTTGGTGTTTTCTCGGGCTTATAAATGCCATTCTTACCTGTTCGATTTAAGTGCGCTGTTGTTGCCTCAGTTTAGCGCTGAAATAGAAGAATAAATTAAGCATCAGTTAATGCAATTGTCATCAACGAAGTTGTTAATACTTGAAATGAATACTTAAAAATACAGAAATCTAATTATTATAATATAATAAAAAATAATTCTAATCCCTGCGGTTTTCCCTACACGCGTAATGTTTCCATCTCAAGGGAAAAGCAGAACGAAAGCTTATTGAACTCCAAATGGAACCCCAAACTCTTCGTTTATCCCAACTTCACCCACATTTCTTCCCGCCGCTGCCTGCTTTACCTGCGCGTTAATGGCTGCTCTGCTTGTTGTTATCAAAGCCGCGCGCTCTACTTTCTTCATTTCTTTCTGAGGGTTTCGGAGGATTTCTTCATGAGGGTTTTTAATTGGCTTTCAACTCCCTGCGCTTCTTTGTTTCCTACACTTTACTGCCTCTTCGAAGGCGGTACTTGTTGATGGCGCCGCTTTTTACAACTCTTTCATAGTTTAATGCGAGCACAACCCGCCGCTTATGCAGAGCGCGGACTTGAAGGTGTTTGGGGTGTTCGTAAAATTCAATTGCCATCTCGTATAAAACGACGAGACAGACGACGTGGCACTCGTAAAATATGCTCGTGTGCTGTTGCGTGCTCGAAGAGAGCAATAAAAAGGTTTTTATTTGCAATGCTTTTCCGTGAAAATAACTTGTTATTGGCTCAAATAACGTTAATAAGCTAAAAAAGGTGTAATGAAAATTATATAAACTGGGGAAAACTTCTGGTCTGGTAAGAATTTCTTGCTCCAGACAAGGAATAGAAAATTATATGGAATTCTGCCTCAAATATAACAACAACACCAACAACACCACCAACACCAAATCAACAACAACAACCCCACAACAGTACCAGAATTTTATAAATCTAAAATGCAGGTTTTCCCTCATTTCCTCGCCGAACTCAACTCGCATCTCACGGTTGCTGGTTGCGAAGGAAAGATTAATTTTTCGCTTGGTTTCCTCTACGCGTTGGCTACACTTACGAGTCTTCTATTATAATTCCTCAAAAAAGGGACGGACATAAACTTCTTGCGGGTCGCCATGCGAGGGTCAGAAGTGTTCCTTCCTGGATTTCGTCCTAAGCGTTCGTCCTTTAATGCCGATTGCGTTTATATGGGCGGCCGGTGGTTTTCATGCTGGCTGCGTACCTTTTTCGATCATTTCATTTATTATGACTGCATTATTATGGCGTTACTAAAATAAGCTTTTGGTAAAATTCTCAATTTGAACTCGTGACATGATTAAATGTGAGAATTGTCAAAATTTCAATGTCAAAATTAAATTTTACCAGAAAGAGAAATGAAAAATGTTAAGAAAGTAGAGAGTCCTCCGCGTTATTACGTGTTTGACTACTGGAAGCAGTTAAGCTGGCATTTCAAGTGTTAAGCAAACCAGCTTTCGAATTAAGGAAGGACGAGAAAATGTTTTCGCTTCTTCTTTAAAATTCTAAAGATTCAAAAATGTCTTTTCTTCTACTCAAAGAAGTTACTTTATTTTTGATTACATTTTATATAAGTATTTCGTTGCGTTCTTCATTTTATCTCAACCCACGGACCCACTTAACTTACCTCACCCCACCGTCCCCCCGCTTCTCACCCGACAACTTTTCATTCGCGATCTTTTGAAATCCCACAAAGAAATGGAAGCGGCAACGAGGATTCAAGATAAAAACAATTCAAATATTTGTTTAACCCTCGACTTGCAGGGGTGACTTTTTTTTTGTTAACTGTGAAGTGGCGGGGAAGTCGGCTGAGTGAGATGTGGTGTGGGTTGGGGCGGTGAAGAGGTGGCGCAGGAGGAGGGGATGTGAAATGAAACCATTAAGTGACCGAAACGTTGGCAGCTGCTGATGACGACGCTGCTTCTGCAGGACGAGAAGGACTCCACGCTTCGTTTCAGTTGTCATGACAGTCATTGGCATGATTATTAGTTGTTGTTGTTGTCGTTGTTGTTGTTCTTCCTCTTATTATTATTAAACTTATAATTACAAGCAGCACTTTGAACTCAAGTTGAATTGAGATTCCACTCCAAGATGTCTTCACTTCAGCGCGGCTTTCAATTCAAAGCTGTAGCGACATTTAATTCTTTTTCAATTAATTTTAATACTTATTGATTAAGCAGAGCGATTTTATTAATGCACTTTTTAGTTTTTTATAAATAATTGTTTAGTTTTTAATATTTTCTTATTTCTGGTATCTTTTCGGGGACGTTCTGTGATCCGCAATCTCTCTGATTTGCAAACATGATTAAGAATTACGAACTCTAAGCTTATCATCGCTATGATGGTTAAGATTGTCGGATTGTCGCAATTTTACCCTTCACTGCCATCGGCGACGACGACGGCAGCCGCTGAACTGCGCTTCTGAATGAAACCGGAAAGGATGTCATGAAAACGGTTAACCGCGCGCCGTTGCAGATGCAGCGTAGGGTTGCCTGCTGCCCGCCGCAGCGCACCCCCCGGCAACCGGCAGAGACGCGGTTAAATTATGCACGAAATAATTTCGCAGTGACAACGAAATCCCGCAGGTGCTCGTAATACAGCAGCGCTGAATGCCATCGTCGCCGGAATGCAGAGTTCAGGTGGGGGCGCAGTGCTGCTCGTTGCATACGGTACCTCAAGGACCACGGAACACAAAGGAATGCGATCTCCCCTTCCCCTTCTTCACCCCCTAATACTCCCCTCACATACACGACTTTACATTCCGCTCTTTCAGAGGGGATTTCCACGGGGTCAGTAAACTGCGAACTGCGAACTCCGCCGAAGCGTGGAAGTCACATGCGAACTCCGAACACTGGTGTGTTGTCGCCTGCGGACTGCGAAGGACCAAACACTCCCCCACCCTTCACCAACCCCCGCACCCCCTTACAGTGGCTTCATCTAATCAGCACTCAGCTTTTATCCTTAATTCAACATCCCTTCATTACAGCGCGTCTCTCTCGCATTCGGTGGCGTCCGTTGGGGTCCTGAAGCCCCGACTCCGTCAAATTATCTGCGCTGTAGTCGAAGCTTTTCGGGTGCACGAGTAAAGCTTCGCCTTAACGAGTTTTTTTGAATATTTTCCGGCTTTTGTGCGAACTCATCGTCGTCCTTCGTTGCAGTTGTCTTTTCTTATTTGCTTTTGGAATGAAAAGAGTTCTTTGTTTCTGCCGAAATAAAAAAACTACACGTATTAAGCAGCGAAAATTTCAAATTACATTTTTTACTCCTGTTATTATTTTAGTTGTTTCCCCAAGCTCGTCCTCTCATTATTTTTGCACTCTACTTGTTACGTTTGCAACGCTACGAGTTGTCAAATTTTACCACAAGAATTGTAGAATTTTTAATTATAGAAAATACGGAGAAAAAAAATTCACTAATAAGTTCATTTTATTTACATTTTTCTCGCTTAAAACACGTGGAATTTACGTTTCGATGGCAGCTGAGGATATCCACAGAAATCGGGGAGCAACTGCTGCTCTGCAGTGCGAACCAGGATTCCAGGAAGGAAGTGCTCACTAAAAATGCTGTCCTGCATGCCTCTGCGTCCGTGCGTGCGTGTGTGCGAAGCAGCAGCAACAGCAGCAGTTGCAGCAGCAGCAGCAGCAGCAGTTGCAAGAGATAAACACATTGCTGCTGCAGTCTTCCGCATCGCCAGCGCGCCGGCAAGTCAAGCTGCAACTTCGCACAAGAAGGCGGCAACGGCAGCAGCAGCAGCAGCAAGTGTGGCGCTATAAGTGGAGCAGCAGTTCAGCAGGACGCACAGGATGCGCGCACGTTGCCAGCCGAGTGCGACGTGCAACGAGCGGCAGCGAAATAAAAATAAAATTAAAGCCCTGCAGTGCAGCGAAGCGTTGAACTCATCCTGAGTTGATGCGATTTCACTTTTTTGTGCGCGGCTTTCATTAAATTAATGCTCAGCAGTTTGTTTTAATTAAGTTGTTCCAGTTTTGCGTTCGCGTTCACATAAGTTGTCATTTTTTGCTCCACTTGAGTCGAGAGTTCCTCGCTTTCGGAAGTTTCTGTTTTTCTTGCTGGCAGTTTGGGGTTTTTGCGTTAATCGCTGAGATTTTTTCTCAGGTTGCTTTTCTCTTTTGTTACGAATTAAACGGAGTTTAAATAAATTAAACAATTATTCTTAAAAGTCTTTAGAGGAAGTTAGTGGAAAATTTGAATGCAATATTGTTTCGTTGTTTCATGTTTTTCTTCCCTTTATTTTTAATCCACTTTTTCCCCTCATTCGAGTATCATTTATGTTTTTCCCCCACTTCATTACGTTTCTAAAATCAAAGTCTCTCAATAGCGTATTCAATTGTTTGAATTCTCTTTTGAATTCAATTCTCTTTTGAATTCAAAGTTTGAAGTTTATCATTAGAAGTGTATTGATTTCCTTGATTGTCCTTCGTTTTCTCTAGCGTACTCAACAAACTCAGATGGCAATCAATATTTTCTATAAGCCATCGTGCTTAGAGCGGAATCTCGAGTGTCCTTGACAACAAATCTACTCAGTGACGGTCACTCAATTGCTGGTTGCTAGTTGCCGCTTCTTAGTAGATTATTTTTTGTTTTGTCAATTTAACTTACGTTGCCATGACTTGGAGATTCCTTCTCCAAATTGTCACCAAAATTTAAAGGGCAACATTTTCTATCTCAACGAGTAACAGTGAGTAGGGAGAATATTAATTTCGACGAGAAATCTCTGCAGTTCCATTGAAGCGTACTCGCTCCATTGTAAGCAACGAGTAGATATTTTAACGAGTACAAATAATTCTATAGAAATCGCAACCTTAAAGGAATCGTTATTATTTCTTATAAAACTCGTTATTTGTATTTATGTACGTCATTATAGCAACTCGTTGTTTCTAACAGTCGTTATTAAGTTACTTTGTCCACAAATTTTTACTCGTTGCCGAGTAACTACTGAAAATATTAATAATTGTTGGCAAATAATTTTGTAATTTGAAATATTTAATTTGTTCGATTACTTTAGATGTCCTTTTATTCGCCCCTCCCCTCTTCCCTTGTTTTGTTACTGTACTGTCACTCCTTCGTACTTCTTCTTATCTGTTTGTCATTCTTGTGCTCAAAGTAAAACACAGAAATGCAAGAATAAACGTGATTGAAGGATGGCAAGAGATAAGCAAGACTTGCTTTACTTGGCGTTGAAATAACTTCGTGTAACTGGGTCACAAGTTTTCATGCTGGCACGGATTGCCGAACGAGTGCATGTTTTCACTTGAATTTTATTTGAATTTCTATTCTGTTCTGCTTTAAATTCTGAAGAATTTCTTCAAAAATCTGCCTTTTCATGAGGGAATTCAATGAATGTTTAAGTTAAAAAAGATTTTTCTTTTCTAAGCCAAGCAAATTGGCTGCACTGAGTATCATTTCGAAGTTCGAGGAGGAGAACAAGCTGGAGATTTCATTGGTAGAAATCAGACAAAAAGATATTAAGTGGAATTCGTTCCTTTGCGGAGGGAATGACGACGTTCTCACCAGGAAAGTCAAGGTTGCATTATCCTTCAATCAACACCCGTTCATTTTCAGAAAGCTTTCGTCTCTTTCGTCTCTCTGAAGAATACTCTTGATGCTCTGAAACAGCGTCTGACTGCGATGTTAGGGGTTTTCATGGCTTTTTGAATAAATTCCACTGGCGTAGTTTTGTATGGATCATTAAGAGTTGAATTGCGGTAATAAATCCTCTTTCAGCTGATTTCACCTCGGGGAATTCAACGACTTAAACTGTATGAACCGAATTAATGATTTCGAATAATGATTTCGTTCGAACGGATGCTCGTACTTGCAAACTTTGATTGCGTTCCCATGCGAAATTTTCGCCATTATTCTTAATTTTTTCGGACAACCAGATATTTATGGCGTCTTTATTGACACACATCTACGAAGTTCACAGTGATATCGTAGTGACTCGCAGTGCAATCATGTAGTTGAGTCACGCAGAGCTTTCGAGAGTCAACGAGAAAATACGGCAAAGCTGTCGACACCAGTTTAGGAAGCATTTAGCGGAAATGAGAAGGAAACCGCAAACTTAACTAACTCGCATTAAAAACAGGACGTATAAATTGTGATTAGTGAGCAGGAAACTAAATTGTTTGTGTTGCCGCCACACACACACTCGCACGCAGACAGGGACACAAGCACACACACACACACACACACATATGCAACGAGCAAATATAACTGTCATTAATTTGAAATCTACGCCGCACACGACTTAAAAGTGAGAAAATAACGGCGCAGTTAAATGAACGAACAACACGCACCTGGAAAATGTTTGACAACAAAAAGGAACAACTTAAAAAATAATAACAACAACAATAGCGCAATAGCAACCATGAAAAATGCCAACACTGTAAGTTGCACCGCAGCGATAGAATAAACAAAATTAATGACAGCTTAGAATATCGAGGACGTGCTTGGCTGTTGACTTTAGTTTACAAATTTCATACTAAAACGTGTCATTTCTAAACTGAGGATTCTTTCACTGCACTTAACTTTTTACCGGATTTAGAAACCGAGGGAAAACGTTCGCATGGCCAAGGACGAAAGGACACGCAACTGTTTTGCACATACGATTGAACTGCGGCCGCCCTGCAGCACTCTAAACTGCATTCGCTTGTTTTAATTGTCCGCTCCGTCTACTTTTTTATGCGGTGTAAATTTGATCGGATATCCTTTTCGAGAAATCGCCTCAAGGATTCATGAAGTGGACAACAAAGCGATTTGGCGCAAATTCAAATGACAAAAAAAGGAAAGACATCAAGCCGATTGCGGGTCGGAAAAACACCGAAAGGGAGGAGTTGCGCTTGCAGTCCGTGCTGCAGAGGAAACTCGTTGTGCGAGAGACAGTGCGAGAGACAAACGTATGGCGATGGGCGTGGCAACCAACTCAAAGCATTGCCTCCTGGTGTTGTGACTTCTTGTGGTGTATTTTTTAATTAAGTATGAAACGCGCAAATCCATGCGCGATAAAATCGTAGATCTGCTCTTCGGTTGCCAATTTTCGCCTTCACGTTTCTCTCATTCAAACACAAAATGAATGCGTTAATTTAAATGTTTACAAAAAAAAACAAAAAAAAAAACTCCTGTGCACTGAGCTACTTTCAACATCTTCTTCCCAAGCCAAAGAACTTTAAACACGAGCCACTTAACCTTCCCGAGCTCTTTTAACCCTTTCAAGGATAACACAGGTGCAGTTGCAAGGATGACACAGGAGGACACGCACACCCACTCACACTCACACTCAGCCAGCTCAACCACCACAACTTGTTCGCACCATTTTGCTCGCTCCTTCCGCACATGATTCATGTCCTCGCATATCCTGACACTGACTCAACACTTTACAGCAAAACTTTGGATGTCCGCACCGTGATTACCATGTCCTGCTGAAGCCGCATTCAACGCAGCTTCCAATGCAAGTTTGTTAAAAGGATATTCAAGTGTGAAGCCTGTTCTGCTATTTCCGTTATCAACAATTTAAAAGCATTTGACGTCATTTTTCATTATTGCTCGATTCTTTCTTCTTTTCCCCTGCATTTTTAATTTCCAGATTTCATTTTTTCCTTTTGTTTTGTCTACTTTTCGTCCTTGCAATGTTAAGCCTTCTGTTCGTTCAATTTCAACAGCATTAACTCGACTGACCTTCTTTTGATCCTCCTTCTTGCCTCCTTTGTGTGGCGCGCGCCCTCAAGGACCAAACAGGACTCGAGGTAGAGGCGCGGCTGCACGTGTTGAACGTGTTCGAGTGTCGTCGAATGAATGAGCAGCAGATGCAGCCAGCAAGGAGCAGGATATCGAGGAGGAGCCGCGGGGGCTTTCAAGGATTGCAAGAGTGTCCTGCCAACAGTGTTCAACGCCTCATTTGTTCGCTGTCAGTGTTCGGTCGACTTTTTTTTGTATTTATATTTGTGTAGGTGTTTGAATGTGTGGCAAGTGTGTGAGTGTGTCGTTTCATGCAATAAAGTTGTTGCTTTCGTTGTTCTGTCGTGTTGTCCTTACAGTTGGATTTAATATAAATCTGCAAACAAAAGATCAAATTTTCGCCACTCACAATTGAGTCCACAGAGCAAAGTGCAAAACACAAAAACAAAAATTCGACGAAAGAATTGTGTTTGGAAACCGTTTCTCTTTTTTCGCAGGATTCTACAACGGAAACTGAAAAACGGAAGAATCCTTATGAAAGCCAAATTTATGATATGAAGCAGATTTTGCGCGGGATTTTAATCGACTGCATTCATTTTATTTGCATTTAATTTTAAAATTTCACTCACGCGCACACAGAGCTGCCAACACGGCCTTCGAGTTGCCATGCAACCAAACAAATGTATGCAGTCTGAACCGACGTTTCTAGCAAGAGTTTCAGTTGAAATGGGAAAAAAGACAGAAATTAACGCCAAAAAAGACAGCCAGCTTTTCCCATTTTTTCACCACAACCTCCACACCTCCACCTCCGCACAGCCTACGAGTTGTTTAAGTGTGCAGCTCAATAATCCGGATTCGGTTTTTTTTTTGTGTTCATTGCTTGTATCCGAGTGTTAATTTTAATTCCACCCTGAATGATTTTCCCGCATCGCGATCAATAATTGAAAGTCGGAAATAAAAATAATTGAAGGCAATTCAATTGAAACTCATTCGGAAAGCTGATTGAAAGCGCCAATTTAATGGGTCAGCTTAGTTCAGAAATGTTTAAAGTTTGAAATTTGATCTAAAAAAATGTCATTTGAAGAAATTTCAATTTATATTCATAGCAGCACATTTAATTTTGCTATTGCGGTATTTAATATCACTTGAAATCTCGATTCCTTTTTGTTTTCAGTCACTAAATATGACTGAAATAAATATAAATAGAAATAAATACATGAAATAAATAAAAAAAAAATAAAAAGTAAAAAAAGATATAAAATTAAATGTAAAAATAAATATATGAAAGAAATATAAATATATTTTTGCCATTTTGGCAATATAAAAATTAGAAAAAATGGAAATTCTCCGATCATATCTTCAATTTCAATCTCTATTAATATTTCTGAAAGTTTTCCTTTTGAAATTGAATAAAATACCGGGACGCGATTATGCAACTTACATTTTTATTGCTTAATTATGAGCTGAAGTTTTCATTTTCTCTCCTTCCCTTCGTCTCACCCTCAATTGTGGGCAACTTTGAAGTTGATCCACTTTGCGTGCTCTTATTTAGCACTGAAGATTTTTGCCGAGGCGCCTGCTTTCCGCAACAAAACTGAAAACTTATTTAAGAAGTACAACAAGGTAGAGGAAAAGCTTGAAAGAGGATAGGAGCAAAAAAAAGAAAGTGAAGGAAAGAGGAAAAAAGTGCTGCGTTGCCGGCTTGAAAGTGTTTCACTGGCTCGGAATATTAAATGATTTTTGCTGACGCACCTCAACAGGTCTGTAAACGAGATTCCACAAGCGAAGTTGATTAGTTTTTAAGTTATCTGCTCTATTTTATAATGCTGAGATGCTGCAGCGGACCCTGCTGACCCTTGATTCCCTGCTGACCCTTGCGATGGTACGAGTCCATCGCACCGAAGAACGCAGAAGGAAAAACGAAACTGGAAGAAGAAGTTGTTGGCAGACTTGTTAGTTACTTGCAATCGCAAAAAAAAGGCTTATAATCGCGATGGAGGAGGAAAAGAGAGATGATAGAGAAGAGGTTGAGAGTGAGCGATGACTTCTTCTCTCATCTGCTGATCAACTCCTTGATGTTCGTTGTTGCAAACGTTAAACTTTAGAATTCTACAAGAACACGAAACTCTCATGAAAAACGCAGCGAAGAGGTGTCAAAAAATCTTATTATTTGCATCGATCCTTTTTTTGTGTGTGTCTCAGACTCTTTTGCAAGTTGTTCGAGTTCAGAACGTTTGTTGTTGAGTGTTTTATGTTCTTTCTAACAGCGTTTTTAATGCTCTACTGAACCGAAAGCTCTACTTTTAATTTGATTTGATGTTAATTTAACTTCTAATAATAGAGAAATGCTCTACTGAACCGAAAGCTCTACTTTTAATTTGATTTGATGTTAATTTAATTTCTAATAATAGAGAACAAACCCCCGACGCCCGCCCCTACTGCGCCTCACAAGGATTACATTAGCAACATCAACTCGGCGTTCACCACGACGTATACGCAACCACAATTCCGCTTACATCCGCGGATTTCTTAGGAATTCGCCACCAGCAGCGAGGTTTTAGTTTGCGCTGCAGTATCGACGGCGCTCAGTGGTTACGACTCAGTAAGAACTCATGTTCCTGTACCACCCCGTGAACCCTGCCACCCGCTGCTCACCCCGTCACACCTCACTTTGCTTTAAGCGCATCTAATTTGGAAGTTATTTGAATACAACATCCATCCGCCTGAAGGCGAAAAGATATTTAAATGACCGCACTTGAATGCAAATGTGTGTTACGTGTATTGAATACAAAAATGTGGACGTGTGTGTTTGTGTGTTTGTGCGTGTGTGTGTGAGCGCGTGCCTTGCATTTACAGCATAAAAGTTCGCATTGAAAGCAGGTGGCATTGAAGCTGAAGTCACGGATGATTACATCGCTGCAAGGTGTACATGAGAGTAAATGTAAGTGTATTTGTGTACGTATGCGGTTGTGAGTGTGTGCGTATATGCATGGGTGTGCTGGCGATCTGCACAACTGATGTTCGCAATTACCTTCGCAAGGACTGCCACGAATTCTAATTGAGAAGAACGTTTTTTGTATTAAACTTTCGGAAGACCTCGCATGAAATTAATTTCCATCCGGCAATTTTATGGATTCCCGATCCACTAACTTTTATAAATTTCCATGTAGGCTGTTAGCTGCTGAGGGTATCTAATCGATAATCTGTCCTACGTAATCCTTTAAAACTCCTCCAAGCAGACACCTGAGTGTCACTCTCAGCCACATTAGTTCAATATGCAGCCAGCGGCTGTAAATAATTGGATTAGAAAAGCTTTTTTAGAAAAACGCAACACAGCTGGATGCTTCTCTGAAAACCTGTAAAGGGTGTTGTAGGAGAAAAACTTCTGCAATGCTAGAGGCGAATAATATTAAAAACAATATAAACAACTTCAAAGAGTAATGAGAAAACAATTTTAAAGTGCAGGTAGAATTAGAAGATGGGATTTGAAGACCGAAATTAACAGCCAACAGTGTTAATTCTCCCATTTCATTTTATTCGAACCAAATCAGTATTAAAAGCAGAACCCTGTATCGTCCTTTGCTATGTGGTTTTCAAATTTACACACATACGCAGCACATATGTGCTGGGTTGTATGTGTATATGTGTGTGTGTGTGTATGTGTGTGTGTCGATGTGCGTGTTAGTTAACAGCCATCGTTATTCTATTTCCAGCACAGCAGGTCATCGTGCAGGTTAACCGCTTTTATAATGTTCTGGTTTTGCTGCTTTTTACTTGTCGTTGTTTTTGCTGTTGCTGTTGCTGTGTTTGCGAACCTGTAAGCAAGCGCAGGTGTACAGAATGATAATTTTAGAGTCCTGTCACGTGTTTGTGTGTGTGTGTCCGTGCTTTCATCCGCGTTCTGAGCTTCCCTCCGCACGTTCAATGTTTCAATGTTTCTTCCGTTCTGTCATGTTGCCAAGATAAGCCATTGTTTTTCAATTTTAGTTTTGGCGTTGTTGTTTGTGTTGTTGTTGTTGTCGTTTTGTTTTTCCAAACCACCCACACATTTACGTATGTGTGTTCATATACACATCACCGCACCATGTTCAGATTGCGGGTGTGTGGTGCGCACACCATCAACATTTTCACGACAAGCATTGAATCTTGAAATCCCATTTTATAGTTGAAACTATAAAATAGCATTTCGGGATTATAACATGAAGTTATTTACATTTATCATTGGAGTGTTTTTAAGTAATTTCAAGTCTCTGAAGTCAGTTGAATCATTTCAAGTGGCTGAAGTTACTTTAAGTTATTCCAAGTCATTTGAAATATTCAATTTCTTCAAACGCATCAAATTATCTTTACACATTCCAAATGTTTCTCTTTTCCTATGATTTCCAATTGATTGTATGATTTGGAGTCATTGATGTTATTTCGAGTCGTTGTAGTTAATTGAAGTCCTCCGTCACACGTCACTGAATTGACGTTATATTATTGAATTCACTAGCAATCATTAAAGTTATTTGAAGTTTTTTTTTATTGAATATTAGCTTATAATTAAAATCATAAACTAACAGATAGAAATAATACAAGAGCAACTGAGGCCTTCAGCTAACAATTAATATTAATATTTGAAGTTATTAAAATAAATTACGAGTCGTTGAAGCGATTTATATAATTTGAGACTACTGAACTCATCGTGTTTGTCTGTCATGTCAATGGAGTCATTTGATAATGACTTTGAAGTTGTTGAAGTCATTTGAGGTCATATGAGACTTTGAGAACCATGAGAACCCATTATTGTGGCTTCAAATCACTGAATACATTCTCTTAAGTCTCTGAAGTTGGATGAAAAGCATGAAAACATTGAAGTTGATGAGGTGATTTGAAGTTTTAAAATCATTTGACGTCTATTCAGCTTTTGAAGTCACAGAAATCGGAAGCATTTTATGTTATGAAGCCATTTTATGTAGCTAAAATCAGTGAAAGTAATTGCAAGACCCTGAGTTGTAAAGTTAGTTAGAGCTTTGAAGTCATTCAACATTTCACACAGACTTCAAATTACTCCAATAACCTCAGATTACTTTAAGCGACTTCAATGTCTTCGAAGTAGGGTACCCCCTTCATCCATCTTCGTAGAATAACACGAACCTCGAAGATCGCTTAAGTTAATCTGAGGTTATTGAAGTAATTTGAAGTCTCTGCAGCATTTCAATTCAGGGAAATCGGAATAATTAGGTGGTGTGCATATAGATTTGTCCAATTTATCAGTTGTGATTCCTGCGGTTGCTTTTATTATAATTTTTTTATCCGCTGTTCTATTATAAGGGATGGAGCAAAAAAAAACTATGCGAACAAGAACTGAAAACCCGTACAAATAAATTACTTAACTACAAGACACGCATACACACGCATACACTCACGCGCGGCACGCATGTAGCATGTACGCTAATAAATTACAATCCACACACACACACACACACACACACACACACGCGCGCGCGCGCGCCTGCACAGAAGAAGGATGGGGCCATTATTTAACTTAATAAAGATTTTCATGCTCCACGGAGTTGCCAGAGTTGTGTTGTCTCCATAATTGAGGGATATGCGAGGTGGCGCGCTACCTGCCTTTCTGCGTCGTCCTTTATGAAGTCCTCGCTGAAGTTTCGTGTTTTCGCGTTTTTCTTTCTTTCTTGTTGCTTAACATTTTGCAACTGCTACGATTAAAAGTGCTGCCGAGAATGTCGAGAATCTTCATTCATACAAGGATACTTTGTTGTTTTATGCGTATACATGTGTGTGCGTTCGCCACAATCCTTGCGGCGGCTGTTTTAGTATGCGAAAGCTTATGTGTGTTCATTCGCATTCACGTAGAAGTTGTCTGTAACCGCCAATTAAAGGAATTAAGGCGCATACAGAGTTTATCCTTTGCTGTGCTGTACGAGGGAAGGATATTCGCGGCCGAAGGACCCAGATTTATAGCCAGGAATGGTAATTTAACAGTGTTGCTTCCAATTGAGTTGTACAAGTTGAACAGCTGAATACGCATCGAACACATACGAGATCTTAAGAGAGAACCAAATCTGAGAAAGAGGAATATAAAGCGAATATATAATCAACATTGTTGTTATTACAAAGTTATGAGATCAAGTAATTGTTGACCTCGTCCAAATCCGCTTGGACACCCCACAGGACGATGGATCGAAGTGTAATAAAAAAACAGGGATTAACTTTTTAAACTGCAATTAAGTGAGCGAATAAATTACAGCTTAACTGAAATGCCATTGGTATTAATGACCTCAGCAAGTGAAATTCACAAATAAACGTAGAAAATCCGTTTATCCGCTGTTAATCACTGTCATGTTACCGTCACAACGCGAACAAAAACCAGCCAGATATATCAATGTCAATAAGCTGGGGTCAGATGAGACTAAATGTCATCTATGTATCAACACGCGTTTACCATATCAAACGCACACATACATATGTAGACGTCAAGGATTATTTGATTTGTCGTGTCCTTTTGTCGGATAAGTTGAAGTCGAACTAACAAAGGCGGTGTGACATATATTTTCCCAAACTGCCACTGACATTGCTGTCATTAACAATAAACAATTGACAGCTTAAAAGGGGTCGCCGAGAGGCGAGGTTTGACCCAAGGACCATTTATTGATGCTAATGGTGTTGTTGCTTTTCATGTGTCCATTTCTCTCTCTTAACGTGTCCTTTTAATTGTATAACGTAGATTTCTGTTTCGAGAAATTGGTGTGGAATTCGTGAGTATTCATTGATTTCAGTGTCGTTCTCGTGTTTGTTCTCATGACACACTTCAATTTTAAATTTACGGTATCCTAACCTTATCCTCGAGAAGAGAAAATAAACGTAGATAAACGCTGACGGGAAGGGCGGGCGAGGGGAGAGCCAGCGACGTGATATCTGAGTGCTTTTCTCTCTCCGTGCAAGTGCGCTGCAATTACACTGCACCATGAAACAGCGTCGTGGAGTGCCATTAATGAAGTTTATTCGGTCCGTCGATGTACGTACGTGTGAACACACTATTGCCATTTTCCATTACTGCGCTTTCAATAGTTCAAATTGTTCTTTTCAGTTTTTAATTCAGCGAATATCACACTACGTGCTAAACTGCTAACAAATGCATTTCGCGCTGCCGAAGTGAATTTGCAAGTTTGTAACAACGCCAACAGCAGCAACAACAACAACAACCCAGTCACATCACTACACCCAGGTCACGTCTGCCAGTGTTGCCATCGTACACACACACACACACACACACACACACACACACTTCGGTACAGGTGTTGATGCTACCATAAATCAAAGCGAAACTAATAAATACTGGAGAAGAAGAGAGAAATAGAATACCACTCAGGTCTCGTTGCCATTTTCGCAGCGATGTGGTTCGTGTGATAAACTGCGGCACGAACTATTATCGCACGTAAATCGTTTTCTATTTTCTATTTTCCATTATAAGGTCTGCTGCTCTCCATTTTGAAGTGCACATTCGTGCTGAAGTATAGAATTTCTACGTTTCTCGCCGAAGGAAACTAAAAAAAAGCACATCAAATGTAAAACGAGATAAAATATTATAAAATGTAAGCAAATCAAGTAAAATAAGGAATGAAATAATGCAAATGCACGAAAACCACAAATTAAGAAAAACCATGAAATTGTTTCACTTAACTTAAATAAAATTCTTTACATGGGGCTAAACTGGGTCGGAAGAGGTTAAGAGGAGGAACAAATAAATGGAGCGAGACGCCACAAGTAGAGTTGCTAGGAAATCCAACTTAACAACTCGCAACGTATTTTCTTCGTTGGAAACGAAGGTTTATTTCGACTCCTGTAGGTTTTCCCGAACGCGTTTCAAATGATTGTCAGCTGTCGATAGCAGATGACATCCAATTAGGTTTTGTCAACATAATAACAGTGTTTGTTGTTATTTTGTTTCAGTGCGTGTTATTTTCTTAGATATTAAATTGTAATGGCTTACAGGAATCATTTATTTGTAACAATAACTCAGGCGTTTCAATCTTCAGTTCGACTCATAAGTCTTTTCTTCTTATTCTGGCTCATTCATTTTCGAACAAAGATCAAGCTTTCGTATGTAGAAAAAAAACGCGCCAAGAAATGTACCGAATCTTCTCTGTGTGAAAAAAACAATCCCGAGGTATAATAGTGCATTATTTTGCGAATTAACAACATTGATAATAGCAACATTCTTAAAATTCGCAATGAGATTTTGATAGAAAAAGAGAAAATAAAATACTCTGAGTGACATTGAACTGAATTTTATAGCAATTTTAAAAAGAAACTAACTGATGGCCCATCCTATGTTACACAAAATTAATACTGAAATAACAAAAACACCGATAATAATTTTATTCACAGATGAAGCGTGAAAATTTACGCAGAATATTTTCAACAAAAACACTTTGTAAAATACACAAGAAATAATAATTCCAAGAATATTCTAAATAACTTTGTTATTTACTTTTCATTTGAAAGTTTTTATCCTTCCACAAAATCTGGACTTTACACGAATGTTTTCCATTTAGTTCTGATCTATTTTTCTCGTATTTCAGCTTTTTATTCTGTTCTTTCTGAAAATTCCTTATGAGTTACAAAATATTATAAGGAAATATTTGTAAAATTTATGCATGATTATTTTAAATAAATTGCCGTAGTATCGTAGCAAAATAATGTTCTCCTTCTTGAGATTTTTGGGGTTTTGTATTGAAAATTAAAGATTTGTTGAATATTGTACATGACGAGTGAATAATCGGTAAATTTCTGAACTTGCTTCATGTTATCGTGTTATTATAGCGAATTTCTAGAATTCCTGAAGAAGTCTTAGAGAGATTTTAGATTCAGAGATCATGAAAACTCACAAATTTAATAAATACTCAAATCTCACATTTTTGTGTTAATCTACATTTAAGAATAACTAACAAATTCTTTACTATTTTGGGGTATTTAAGTCCGATCCCTCAAAAATCTCGAGAACTGGAGTCTCGTATGTCTCTCTTCAATATTCAGAGTATTTTAGTAGTCTGTCGGTTTTACTCGACTTTCATAAATTCAATCAGCCGCATTTCCTAGACGACAATGTGTTGGTATTTTTCCTGTTTTTCAGTATTTTCGCAAGGTGTCAACATTCATCAAAACGTTTGTTTCGCGTGTACGAGAGCAACACCGAAAGCCTTTTGTCCTCGGCTAACAAGGCGGCGAGCAACGTCATCGGGCCAAAGAATGCTTCATGGCTTTTGTCTTGGGAACATTTAGAGTATGCAAAGCACAGATCACACACACACACACACACACACACACCTACACATTTACGCAAGCTACAACATGAGGACAATACATCAGAAACCACAACCACCAATATAGAGGATCACAGGGTAAAATGTGTGGTGATGACTTGGAAGAAATTTATAACATGAATGGAATATGAAAACCAGCAGTAGCGGCAACAACAAAATCTGAAAACTGACAATGGAAACCCTCACACAACACACACACACACACGCACACACACATACACACACAGACGCCCCAATAGATGAACTTCTATATACAATGAAAGCCACAGCATGCTTTTGACATTCACTGAAGTTTGTGGTTTCATTCATGGAAACACTTTTCGAAATTCCGACGAAGGTGAGAAATGAGATGTCCTTGCGCACATGTGACCCTGTGTCCTTTGTACGAAAAGGATGTCGGAGTAATTTCTGAAAATGGCTTCAAAATTCATTCGTTCAATTCGAAGTTGAACCACACGCTGAAATAAAATTAATTAAGGATCATTTCACGCACTACATAATATAAGTTTAATTATAATCCAGTTAGACGCTCAACTTCTACTTCTTATTTTTTATATTACGTTTTTGTTTTATTTAAACTTAAACGAATACAGGGATTTGGCTCGTTCCATTCATGCCAGACCTTTTCTTGAAGCGAAACTTTCAAATCGCAGCTGGCTATCATTTTAAGCTGCCTTCGACCACAAAGAATCAACCCTCCGCATTGCCCCGCCACCCCCCAAACGCAATCAAATCTGTCGTCCTTCTTAAAACGCGATTTTAAACGCTTTGTAATCGGGAGGAGTGAAAAAGTTTTGCACAAAATTGGATATCTCAGGATTTTATTAGCACGACATCGTAATAAAGTGAAAGAAGGAGAACAAAAAGCAGCTGCAACAACAAGACTTTCGAACAACTTGCGAGAGAAATTGAAATCAGGGAGGAGAGAATCATTAACCCGCCAGAGGGGAGCCGAAATCCAATTCAAATTGAGGTGCAAATGATGCTGACCGAAACTGATTGCTTAAGTGGCCACATCTCCAGCAACAGGAAGCAGCAACGCTTAGCAGTTGATCCTTTTTCGGCGAAGGACGAGGAGCGAGAAGACGGAATCGCAAAATCGCAAAATCGCAAGAACTGAAGGACACGCCAGCTGTGCGCACGCACGTGACTGATATGTACGCAGCAGTGACTGCAGCTGCGTGTGAGAGGATTCAAGCAGAGAGGAAGGACACTGAAAACAAGGACAACCTAACGCAGGACACGGAGAAGAAAGGGAGGGATAAGATGAATTGTGGCTGCGGGGTGGAAGGATGAAGAAAGGAATACAACGCCAGACGAAGTCTTCTTCGTCCCTAGAAGACTTCCTGCTGTCGAAGTGCTGGTGGAAAATGAGTGCTTCCGTTCATCCTTTTTTGACTCTTTTCGTCCTTGCGTTGGGAAGACGGTTGCGCTGTAGGTGGAGTCCGCCCGCGTTGTTCGTCAGTGCTGTGAGCTTTACAGATTTCTTCATAAATCACTCGCTTGTTACGTTCGAAGCTCCCAATGGCTCTTCCTTCCGAGCGAGGAAATGAATGGCTTCGAAGTGGTTGGCTTGCGTTGGGCGTGTGTTGCGCCGCACTGCATGTGGGACGAACGTGGACGTAACAAATGAAGTGCGACTGATGAGGTGAGCATAATCTGTTCATCCAACAGAGACAACAAGAACAACGAGATCATCATCTGGCAACGCTAATGACTAAAAACCCGCTTTTCTATTAAGAATCCATTAAATCGCAGGCAATCAGAACGAGGCGGGATGTTTCGTTGTCGTTGTTATTTTATTTTATTATTAATATTTTGTTGTTGTTGTGTTCTGCTGCTGCTTTCCTTTTGTTGTTGCGCTTGTGAGTATTTGCGCGCAGTTGTTGTGCGCTATCACAATATTGCACTCGTAGATTGCTTTCTAATTTCATTTCTCTGGTCCAGCATTGACAGCTGTCAGACTCCATTTGATGTGTTCGACTTTAGAAGGGATTTTTCTATTCTTTGAAGAACATTTCAAAATTGTCGGAAACAATTCGATTCCCTCAAACACACGCGATATATTGCAAGTAAACACATCCAGTTAGTGTGAGCCGACTTCATTGAGGAAGCCGACTTCATTGAGGAAGAGAACCGAGATACAATTTTGCTCTTCTTATGATTGCTTTTGAGTTCTCTTCTCCTCATTCTGCGCTTTTCCTCTCTTTTCTTTTCATCACATTTTATTATCATGTGCACACGAATGTCATTATAAAGACAGCCGAGCAAAACGCTGCACGCAAGACAATAAATTAACAGGACAATAAAATATTGACGGTAGCACTCGTATTTTCTCAATAACTTAATTCGTGACTGAAATTTTCTGCAGCCATTGCTGTTGTAAATGCCGTAGCTCCTCTCATTATTTTGTACTTCCCCTGCAGTGGGAAATCAAAGAGTTATTGAGTTTTATTACTTTGATTACTAGTTTGAAACTAATTACAATACTTCAAAAACATCGTATGCGCATGTATGTCTGTATGTGTGTCGAATCGACCACCATTAGCCTCATTTTACGGTGTAGTTATCGCACCTTAATCAGTAGCGCCTACTTAAAAGCAACTCTATTCAATCAAATGCCGCACCAACAAGGAAAAAACATCTAAGCAGATTACTTTCCCGCTAAAAAGTTACGTAAAAATTACAACTCTTCCGTCCGTGTTGCTTTATATTTTCCCTGTTCTCTGCTTTCGCTCCCGCTGAAACGTTTCTTTCTACAGCTGCTTTTTATCTCGGCACCTTCTCTGCCTTCCTTTTAATTAGGTTTTTATGTTTCAATTAGAGTTTCATACTTTTAATTAAAGCTCCAGAGAGACGCACAATGAGTGGAAATGGTGGAAGTGGTGGAAATAAAAATGCAGTCCCCTAATAAAATAATACGGGGCGAATGAAAAATAGGAGTGGAGAGCAAACCGAAGGGACTAAAAGGGGATTAGAGAAGCAAAGAGACTAACACAGGGACAGCCTTCGCTTCTAAAAAGGATTTCCTGCGCCATTATGAGGCATACAATTTTATAACAACTCGGAAAGTGCATTTAATGCATCTCATGTTAGTTCATTAGAATGGATCAAAAGGGGAAACTTTCTACTGAGAAGAGAGAAAAACGATTTGCATTTTAAATACACCGACCCCTCCTCACCCCAGCAGGAACCGCTAACTACGCCCGTGGCTGCTCTTGTTTATTTAGCGGAAATCGCGCTGCCTTCGCTAAGCAATCAAGCGGATTTCGTTCGATTGAATTCACGCGGCTTCTTGTTCTCCTTCTACAGCGCAATCAAAATTCCGCACTTCGATGCTCAAAATAAAGTAAATAAATAACACAGCACGTTGCTGCTCCTCATTAATGCAAATCAATACGCGGTGGCGATGCCGAATAAATTAACTAAGCAAACCGTCCAGTTTAATTATGCTAATTAGGGGCACCAAACAAGGCAAGTGATAGCGAGAGGGAGGAGGGGCGCCTCTAAAAACTCGCTTTATTGACCACAGTGGCAAAGCGAAAGCGTGGGTGGGTGGACGTTGTAGTGCAGCCACTTGAAGGCCTCTAATTTCACACCTACTTGACGAGGCTTCGGCTGCCACACGGCGCCTCCTGTAACTACGAATTCCATAATGAAGACGAGAGCCGCAAATGCAGGACACGTATTCAGCTTTTAACAGAAAGCATTAAAGCAGCAGAGCAACTCGTAAAACTGTTCAAATGGGAGTGTAAACACTGCGCTTGTGGATCGCGTGCGGGGAGCTGCAAACAGTGTTGCCGTTTGGCTCGTAAATGGCGGTACCAAAAAGTGGAGTAGATATCAAAAAATAACGCGGATAACATGTACTGAATTAATCGTATTTCTAAACGAAGCTTTAATTCAGCTTATATACTGCAGAGCGATAGCGCAATTTGGTCGATTTATCTCAATTGTACGACTCTTACGTGCATTTCAAAATCCACACCTTCTTGTACAAAATGCGGACGCGTCCTTTATTACTCGTAGTTAATAAAGGTCCAACGTCGAATAGCATAGCTATGGCAACACTGGCTGTAGGCCAATTTTCAGTGTTGTGAGAGGTAAGGGATAAAAATTAGGTGAAGGTTTCTAATGCCATAAATCCCGTCTGAGTAGTTAAATTGAAACAGATGGGCATAAAATAATTAAAGTGCCCCGAAAAATTCAGTGAGCTCTTAAATAGAAAGCAAATTTAAAGAACGACGCCATTTTATAGAACGATACTGCAGAATTAGAGCGAAAAAGTACATTATAAAGAGTGTATAGAAAATATTGAGAAACTCAGACTGGGAAAATTATTTTTAGCTCACGGAAAAAAGGTTAAAACTGAAAGCATTTGAGTTTTGTACAGTTTTCTAAGTTCATTATAAATACGAGCCTATCTCAATCTCTCTCTCCCTCTCTCTCTCTTGCTCTCTCTCTCTCTCTCTCTCAATCTCTCTTTTCTCTCTCTCTCTCCATCTTTCTCTATCTTTCTCCATCTCTCAATCTCTCTCTCCATATCTCTCCATTCCTCTCTCTCCATTTCTCTCTCCATCTCTCTCTCCATCTCTCTCTCTCCTCCTCTCTTCATTCATATATCTATCTAACTCCTTCTCTCTTTATCCATCTCTCCATATCTTTCTCTCTCTCTCTATCTATCTATCTCTCTCTCTCTCTATCTCTTCCTCTCCATCTCACCTCTCTTCTTCTCCTTCTCCCCTCTCTGCCTCTTCCTTCCCCCGTCTGTATATCACTCTCGCCTCTCTGCCTCACCCTCTTCCTCACCCATCCCTTCCTCACACACTCTCTCTCTCTCCGTCTCCCTCATCTCTCAGTAAATTTACGCTCGGCCTATTTACATAACTTAAGACTTGCTGGTGAAGGAGGCTGAGGAATTTAAAAGGAAATACTTAAGGATTTGCGCTTAGGAAATAAAATGAAAGCGTGTGGAATGATAAGACGAAACAATGTCAGTGGCACTGATGGGCGGAGTGATAGAGGCCGACAGGAGCTCCACAGGGGAGCGTGAAAGCTTTCCTGAGAATGACAGAATTTACAGAGGAAAAATAAAGAAACTGAAAGATGGTGGAAGTAAGAGGTGGAAGTTTGCAGACGATTAGGGGGGACATAAAATGATTATGAACGAAATAAAAGTAGGCGAAGCAAGCAGAACGTGAAAAAGACGTGTTAGTCGAACGTGCACGGTAGGCGTGGTGGGTGGTGGGAGGTTTCGGCGCTGAGTGCTGAATAATTGAATTACACAAAATCACTGCAATTTGAACGCCAACCAACGCCAGCAGGTGGCAAGTGAGGCATGAATTCGCCACCGGATTATGCGATTTATAATAAGATAACTCGGGAAACGAACGTGATCTTGGATTTAATTTAGATTGGAGTGTCAAAATCAAGAAAAAACAACCCTCTGCAACCTCATATAAGTCTAAATTTCTCTTCCCAAGTTCCTTCTCATTCTCAAAGTTTCTAAGTGATTTCAAACGAGGGACGCGATATAAAAATCCCCCGATCTAGATTAAATAATAATATAATAGGAAATGCTATTGTAATCATTGTCGTGTCCTTCTTTGGTTGTTGTTGTTGTTGTTCTTGCGAGCTTTGAAACTTTGCTTTGCGCAGTGAAAAATCCTTTGATGTTTTGCTTTGCCAAGTGGAAAGTTTTCTTTTTTTTCTATTATTTCCGTGCTTCAGATTTTGTGGAGAAAATGACTCTAACAAAACCAACCTTGGCTTTGTTTTTTTTTTTTTTTTTTTTTTTTTTTTTTTTGTTGTGGTTTCAGG
Source organism: Sicus ferrugineus (assembly GCA_922984085.1). Classification (NCBI taxonomy): domain Eukaryota; kingdom Metazoa; phylum Arthropoda; class Insecta; order Diptera; family Conopidae; genus Sicus; species Sicus ferrugineus. The sequence goes on from OV277348.1 coordinate 10,506,577, forward strand.
TAGCACACAATCACGAAACCTTAATATTTGTGGTCTGAGGTAACCATTAGTATTTGAATCCGCAAATTGTGTCATTAACGATTTGGATAGAAATCTGGAGGGGAAGATCCATCCCTCGTTCCAATCAAAATTTGTGTGTGCGGCAGGCACTCGTTTCGAATTACAAAATCATTATTTTCCACTCTGGAAAAAAAGCGACATACAATATATTTTCAGATTAATTAACAAAATGGCAACCAAAGACTCGGGTGCACCAAAACAGGTAAAAAATAACAAATCTACTCACACTCCCGCAATTTGTCACCCACCCTGCTGGGAAACTAAAACTAAACGTGCGTTTCATTCTTCAGCCGTCGGCAATTTTATATAAGTACAGTAAATAACGGAATCAATTTATTTAAGTGCACAACAGAAAGTGCGATAAAACACAAGAGTAGGAGAGTCTCCACGTAGAAGGAAGTGAAGCAGAAACTACGAGTAGAGAGAAGGAAAGAGAAGCGTCAAGAGGAGCAGCTGGCATCAGCCTGAGCAAATCGTTACTGAAAGTTGTGGAAAGAGACTGCTTTTCTCTTTATATAAAAGAAGAGAGAAGCGATATAAGAAGGAGAGAAAAAGGCAAAGGCAGAAATAGAGAGCGATATAAGAGAGAGGCAGAGAGAGGGAGAGAACGATAAAGAGAGAGAAAGGAAAAACGAGAAAGATAAAGAGAGAAAGAGAAAAACTTATAGAGAGGGAGAGCGAGAAAGGGAGAAAGAAAAATAGGGAGAGGAAGGTAAATGGATAAAGAGACAGAAAAAGAGAGAGGGAAAGAAAGAGAGGGTGAGAAAGAGAGAGATACAGAGAAAGAGAGAGTGAGAGAGAGAGAGAGGGAGAGAAAGATAAAGAGAAAGATAGAGTGAGAGAAAGAGAGATGGGTAGGGAGGGAGAGAGGGAGAGAGGGAGAGAGAGAAAGGTAAAGGGAGAAAGAGAAAAAGAGAGAGAGAAAGACGGATAGAGAGGAAGAAAGAGAGATAGAGAGATAGGGAGAGGAAGGTAAAGGGAAGAAAGAGACAGAAAAAGAGAGAGAGGGGGACAGGAAGAGAGATTGAGAAAGAGCGCGAGAGAGATAAAGAGTGAGAGAAGGAGAGAGAGAAGAACAGACAGAGAGAGAGAGAGAGAGAGAATAAGAAAAAAGAGAAAGATAGAGAGGGTGCGCGATAACGGCGAACGTTACGCACCTGGCGACGCGAAAGTCCCCTCCCGCCACACCAACGCGCTCGCGAAACCACCGCCGCCGACCCATCAGCTGGTGATGCATGTTGATTTCTTGTTTATTTAAGAGTTCGCGCGGAATAAAAGTCACCTTCTGTCGCCGCACAAGCGACACGCTTCAGCAACGCAAATACGCACACACACACATGCATGTGTAAAAGTACATCTACACACCGACATACATCAAATTAAGTTATTCACTACGAAAGAAAAAGTCATCTAGAAGAGTAAACAAAATTCCAGCAAGGATTCTCTCGCTTCTTTCGCTTTCTGTAACAAAGTTGTTTTTGTTGTTGTGGTTTACGATAAAAATATTGACTGACAGTTTGTTTTTGCAAGTCATTTTCAATGAATTCTCTTCCATTCCTAGAAACTCGAGCAAGTGCAAAAAATGCTAGCTTAACAATGAAAATCTCAAGGCGAAACCAGTACGAAAACATAGTGGAAAATTTTAAAAAACGAGTAGAAACAAATATTTCCACAAGCAGAGGAGAAACTAAAGCAGAAACTTACGAGAACTGCAACTGATGGCAACTTTTGGGGTAAAAAAGTGACGCTTCGCAGTTGCTTCACTTTGAACGAACGTGACTTCGGAGGCCACGATAAGATCACGAAATGCGAGATACGAGCTACAGAATACAACGCCGACTTCTCGCGTTGCTTTACACGGTTATTTATTTACTTTTCTCACAACTATCTTCTCAACTTCATCGATTGCAAGCCAGCAACAAGGCGAGGAACTCAGAAGAGATACCAAAAATACGCACAAACAACGACAAAAACTTCTTCATGTAGCATCCGTTTTTCTTCAGCTCAACTTTTTGCGGAGTCGATGTACTTAAATTTCAGCGAAATCTAAACATCGCAACCGCGGTGCAGCTCTCTCGTTTTCCTCAGCTTTATATTTTCTCTTCTATTCCGATTTTAATTTCGAAGCTGTATAAAAATGAGTTCAAAAAATTCCATTCATTAAATATTGAAATTTACACAGACAGAGTTGGCTGTGCTGTGTAACGATTAGCGGGAGGGGGAGGGAAGCGGCGGGAGGAGCAGAAAAAGGCCGCAAATGTTAATCACATTAATTGTTTTATAATAAATATAATTTAATTAATTTTAATTGTTTTGTTGGCTTGTTTTTGTAGTGCGCAACTGAGCCGCCATCACAAACTACTAATGAAAACCAACCGAAACACATCCGACACACACAGCCACACACACACACACATACACACACATAAACGCTATACAGGGTGTGCATGACATCATTTTTAACAGTTCGTCTTCACTGTGTAAATATTTCTACTCTTCGCATGAATGCAGGTCGTTTCCGGTTTAAGTGTTTGCATATGTAAACACACACACCCACACATGCACGCACGCACACACCATATCCATTCTTAGATATTTCAAAAGCTTTTTAATTATAACGTGATTAAAACTGGTTATTAATTTGAATTCATCCATCCATTTTTGGCTTCTATTCTTTTCGCTCTCTTGTGATTTCAATCACAATTGTGAGAGAAAGACTGAATGACAGACAAAAGGAGGAAGAAACAATTAAATCTTAGAAATTCATAGCAGAGGTTAAAAAAGAAAGAAAAGCAATAAAATGTAAGGAATTTTTGGAATAAAAAGCTCGTGTGTGAGCGTCACAAGAATTTCGCTGCGCCTAAAATTAGGCAAGGAAATTCATTCAGGGTTTGGTGGAGTGATTCAGCGTGAAGGAAGAACGTGAGTCACTCACTTAAGCGTCCCATATAAGCTCGCCATAAATATTCCGCGTCCCACTCAATTTAATCGAAGCCTAAACGTAGGTTCGGATTTTTCCATTCCTCCATTAAAACTTCCTTCTTGTGTTACTTGTACGCGTGTACTGATGTTATCTGGGTTTCATTCAATTTCATAATGCATTGTTGTTGTAGTTTTTGTTGCTTTCTGGCTGCGTTGTCTCCTTTTTTTTTATTTATTTGCGTGTGTCGATTGCTAAGCGAGTTGGAACACTAAAGTAGACACGGAGTTTAAATTCTAAGTTGTCGACAGCGTCTCTTTTTAAATTCTCTAAAATAAATAATGCTGAGCTGAGGCTTGAAATACCCGTAATAAAACGGAAAAAATGACTTTCAAGGAAGTCATGCTTGACTTTTGAGCTTAAAATTCCACCGAAAGCCATTCTGTTCAGTGAAGTCCTCAGCATTCGAGCATCCAGATTAGCTGTGAACCCGCGCATTACTGAATCTGAATGGAGAACCGAGTTTTTATTTTATTTTCCGCATTTCCTGAATTGCGAGAATGTAGTTGTGTGCATGCATGCGTGCGTGTATTTGTGTGTGTGTGCATGCAGGAAGTGTGACATCCTGGTAGTTTCTGGCGCATTTCAAGCTTTGCATCTGCCGAATATCTGTCAACATTTCGTGCCTCGCGTTGACAACGTGAAACTTTGAATTTCATCTCGTTGCGTCGAACAGGCGAGAAATTCCTTGTACACGTCGTGCTGAGGAACTTCTTTCAAATAAATTTCTACTCTTCTCAGGACTTCAACGCGAAGTCAGTCTGCATTGAATGATGTGCAACAATTTGAGTTCAGCTTGTCTTTCTGCAGACTTGCAGGCGTTTTAGCGATTTTTTCCTTACTTTTCTTTGCCTCTGCTTGTTGCTTTTATTCTCCTAACTCTCTCCTGGTTGGCATCCTCAACCTCCTCCGAAATGAACAACAAAAAATCTCTTTTTAATGGAGCTCCGGAAGAGTGCAACTGGAGAGGCTTAAAATGAAGTCACGACGACGACAAACAAATCAGCTGACAAAAGAAAGTGCTTTCGTGTCAAGGCTTTTAAGCAGACGTGACTGTGGCAGAGTGTGTGTGTGTGTGTGTGTGTGTGTGTGTGTGTGTGTGTGTGTGTGTGTGCCTTTGTATGTGTCTGTGTGTGCACGCGCGCGCTGGTGCATTTAATATGTCAGAAGTCTGCAGAAGCGCTTCATTTCACTCAGCAGCAGCCAGCGTTGCCACCTTGTCACTTCACGACATCGCACCCTCTGTGACATCGCAGCCAAAACGAGCTCCAACGAATTTCTGCCACTTTTGGTAACTTTTTTGCCCCCATTTTGCTTGTCGGCCGATTTTGTTTCACTGCAACAGATTTCTCGCGAATTTGCCTCTCCTCGCGAATAATCTTCTTTACTCACCCGTTACGCCCAACTCACGCCGCCCCCTTTTAATTTCTAAGGCGTGGAAAAATCCGCATTACTTGATTCAAAGTTAGTTTCTCTCCGAACTCTATTATCGCTGCGAATTCGAGACCTTTTCGATGACGAGAACGATTCCGTCTCCTCCGCATCACTAAATAAAGCGTACAAAATAAAACCCGAACCCTGGATTGCAGTTTAGATTACCATTAAATAGGTCTTTCTGCTCCTAATTAGGCCTTCGGGAGCTGAAAAAACAGTAACAACTGAGCTTCCTGAGTTACCGACTTGTCGAGAAGGAAGTCTCAACTAATTAGTAGGCAGTCGACAAGCATTACAAGCTTCCATTTGCAGCAGATCCTACGAAAGCCTCTTTCTCTTCGAAATCATGAAGCAAGGATCCTCAACTACCCTCACCGCCACCACCCTAATGGAAGTCCTATTCTATGCAGCCAAACAACAAAAAACACAAAAAACCGAGAAGAGTTCGTATTATAAGTCCGTGAATGACTGCCAGTGCTGTCAGACTTTAAGTCGGGAGTGATGTGATCCGATGGCGACGATGCCAAGCTGAGGTTGCCACACCGCGTGACTGTAATTAAAAGTTGTCATTCATAAAATGCCAGGAAACACGGATAACAACGGAGGCGAAGGAAGGAAAGAAAAAGCGAAACATATGCAGAGATGTACTAAATAATGGCGCATACATACACACACACACACACATTACACACACATACACTCACACACATTACACACTACACACATACGTATTTTACAATGTTGTGTTGCTACGGTCTACTCAACACGCGATGATGGCGCGCATTAAAAACTGGCAAATAAAGGCTGGCTTCAGCGTGTCTGTGAAAGTACGTGTGTATGTGTGTGTGTTTGTACGTTTTTGTATTTCATCTGTCTGTAATTTAAAAGGGCTTCGAGCCATTCATACCATTTTGAAGGACTTCTTTATGAGTCTCCAATAAACGCTTCTACTCGAGCTACTTTGTCTCGAACTTCCTCTCTTTTTTCCTCGCTCTTCGTCGGTGTCTTTTCATGCTTCGTTTAAATTCCAGCAAAAGTAGATACACTCAAAAAAACCAGGAAATACTTTTACTTCAGCCATATTTAACGCAGAGATAAAGCGATAACCACGCCAAAGTTACCAGCTTAATTTTGCACGGTCTCATTAAAACTTGAAATTTTTGTAACTTGGGATTTTAAAGGTTGAATGGCGTTGTTGTAGAGGGGGGAGCGGGGAGTAGACACAGAGGAAGAGCGGTCGAGGTCACGCAATGCTCCACGAGCTCCACGTTGACATCATCAACGATTTTTTGCATTCGTATGCGTTGACATCCACCACCAACAGCGACGGAAGTGACAGAAGTCAACTTTTTCTGCAGTTTTTCCTCGCTTTTTCTGTTTTTCCAACGTGTTTTGCATTTCGAAAGAAACAATGTCTTTATATAACTTCTTTGTTGTTGCTTTTTACTTATTTTAGCCCGCTTTTTAATAAAAAAAATTTAAAACTTTCATCGATTTTTTTAACTTATCACTTTTTTCGTTTTTATTTGCGTTACATATTTTAAAGGAAATTAAAAATTAACTATATTACAAATAAATTAAACCAAAAATTACAAATTTCAAAGAAATTCAACAGAGCAAAGACAGAATTTAAAGCAATTCTTAATATAAAAAAATAATAAGACAGCTTTTATTCTTCATTCTTTTCGTCGTGAATTTGAATCCTTTAAAAAAGCGTTGCGTCCCTAATATTTGAGATTGAAATTAATGAGCAGCTGTCAGTGGAAGAGAAATTTATACATTTTTGCTCATTTCTGCGCCTCATCAATTTCGCTAAACAGCCTCGAGGTAAACCTTCAGTCGCACTCATCGATGTCTAGACGTGGCTTGAAGTCAAATGAGTTCATTTTCTAGCGCGCCGTTGTTGTCGTCGCTGCTGTCTTGTTTGTGAAATTCCTATTTGCGATATTTTTTCTATTTATCTGGAATATTTTCACAGGAAAATCCATCACACCAACCCGAAATTTCCCACCTCGACAGCACGAGAGACGAACGAGTGTCCGTCTTTAATTTGCTTAGATGCGTTCATTAATTAGTTTATTTATTATTCAAATTTTGCCATAATTTCTCTCTTCATTCCAACTTGACGTTTGTCTGATTTTCCTCCTTCCCTCTCCCTCCTCCTCTCTCTCACTAACCCCTCTCTCCCGCTTCCCCTCGTTCACTGTCTCTCAGTCACCCGCCAAATTTGTCTAAAATCCTTATAAATTCTTAACGAATTCATTTATCTTCTTGCTCCACGAAGTATTTTTCAAGTTTCTCGACTGCCTCGAGCTCAACCGAATCCAGTTCAGCTCAGTTCAGTTCAGTTGGGTTCATTTTTAGCTAATTGCTTCAACTTCGACCTCTCGAGCGTGTTGGCTTTCAGTCAATTACCGTGGCGCTGAGTGCAGAAAGTTGCAAATTGAAATTGAATAAGTTTTGCGAAGGATCGACGTCGCTGAATTTCGAGAAAATTCGTGTATTCGTTCTTAACGTGGCTAGAAGTGAGTAGAAGTTTGTGTGGCAGGCGCACCATCGAATCTGTTGCCGTTCTACTTGAGATACACGGTAATTGAATAGGATTTCGTAGGTACGAAGGGTAAATGGTGAATTTTTTCTAGTGAAATGACATAATAAATTCAGTTAAATTCCAGCAAGAATCGTCTTTTCAATCGATTGAAACTGAAAGCGGCGTAATTAATGTTTTTCTCCTGATATTTATTTTCAATCAATCGAAGGATCATATAAACTCCACATAATTTGAAAACAGAAACCGATATTTTGTTTCGTACTTATTAATATTACTTTTTTTTGTGTATGAATGTCACGATATTGAAAGTAAAGCGCAGAATGTAGGCTTGGCTCGATTTTCTGTTGGTTTTCAATTACTAACTTCGTCCATTAATACGGGGAAAATTCTGACTCCTCCCAGAGTAGGCGGTGAGGAAAGCAAGTCATTATTTTGAGTACCACTCAGGTGTGTACACGTCAAAAAATACGCACTTTATAACTGAAACACGCACACAAACACACATCTACTAACTGTATGTTATTAAATATTCAAGGCCAAGGCGTGTAAATGGCTACAGACATACAAAATAAGTGCCCAACACGCCCATTTCGCCCCCGATCCCTTCCCATTCCCATCGTATGGCAAAACAAATCGTTAATCCAAAGAATCTCCTATACTTGCACGCTATACAGGCGTCGTGTGAGTGTGTGTTACTCAGTAAGTTTGACTGGCATATATATATAAAAAAAAAATAAAAAAAAAAAAATCGCTTCGTCCAAGTCAAGCCAGAACAATAAATTAAGAATGTTGGCTATCATGTTCGCCCACGTCTACGTGGGGACGAACAGAATTTATGTTGTAATTATGCGACCGAGAGCTTGTATTCGGTCGGTCGCCGCCACACTTCGGTTCGTACGCAGTGATAGCGGTTACGCACCCGATGCTGGGGTCACTGAACTGATTCCCTGCTCAGATTAGATAAATTTGGCGGATGAAATTCAGCAGGCGTTTGTTCTCTGCCTCCCTCTCCTCACCCAACCGGTGCGACGCCTTCAATTCGGTCCTCTTCGCTTCGCTTTCCTCGAGTTCTTGCTCGACTGCGAATTCGAGCGAAAGCGGCTCGTCATTCGACTGCGAGTTCGGCACACGACATTCAGGGTTTTCTCCCCATGTTTTTACGAAGACTTACATCTTATTTTGGAATAGGCAGTTCAACAGAACTCCGTTTCCGCTCCCCTCTTCGCTTCATTTAATTCAATTAGTTGGGGAACACTCGGCTCAACGGATTTCTTTGCGTGCCGCTTCCGAGTAATTAATTTCGCTCGGCATTTTCACCTGCTTGCCAGCTGACAGCTGCACGCACGTCGCTCACCGGGACGATTAAGTTTGGCGGGTGGGGGGGACCAGTGAAACACACACTCATTGGCACGCATGCAGCGGCAATAATAAATAATAAAAAATAAAGTTTTCCTTTAGTTTGCGGGGAAATATTTGATCAACTCATTCTGTCCGAAGGCCGCGCGGCACGGCTTACGTCATGTGGGTGCTTCGGCAAAGCACACCCAACATTCTTCAACATATTCTCTGCCTCCCACTCTCCTTCTCTTCCTTTTTCCCCTCTTCCCCCACCCCGTCAGCACCTCTTCTCACGACCAACACCACCACCACCACCTCCACTTCGTCCACACTTGACACACCCTCATTTATTTTGTTCGGCAAACAAACGTTTTTGTGGTTTTTCTTCGCAAACTCCTGTCAAACTTTATTTGATATGGTTTCGGTGACCGCAAATCGTGGAGTGTAGGAGCTCGAAGAGGCTCACAAAAACCTCTGCAAAGTTAAAAGTTTTAAGCTTTTGCGGTTCTGAGATTAATTATTCTGCTCTTGAATTGTTTTCCTTGCAAAATTATTCCTCTCTCTTTTAGAAAAAATAATGAAAAATAATCTCATTGGTGGGTAACGGTAAACAAAGAGCGTTCAGCATCACTTGTTGAGATGCTGAGAAACTCTCGCAATAGCTTCGCACAACCAACACAATCAACGAAACGAGCTGCTCCATTACAACTACCAGCGCATATAAATAAAATAGCATCGAAATAAATGAGCTTCATTTATATTCATTCGGAATCTCCAGCGAAACTCCAACCAGCTACAAAGGATTTCCTTTTAATGTCGGCTAATAAATTGAAACACATATCCTGGCACACACACACACCCGCACGCACCGCACACGCAAGCTTACGCGTAATCACACACGTAGTCGTTATACACAGACACACACACACACCCGCGACTACTCACACCATCACCACCATCATCACTCATACGCAGCGATGTACCCGCGTGTGGAACACAACGAACGCTGCTTCGTGAGTTTGTTGCCGTCGTGCGTCGCATCAAGTTGGAACTCGTTTAACAAAAGATGGCGGGCTAACAGTACAGCCGCACCTTCACCCGTTTACACACACGCTAGCAGCCGCATACACTCGCACGCAACCGTCACACTGTTGAGTGTCACGTACGCGATCAAAACGGACGGATCAAAAAATCGTTTACGAAAGTAGCTGCAAATGTACTGATTTACTGACTGTCTTACTGATTTACTGATACAGGGTGCGAGGAGCTTTTCTCCACCAGCTTGAGTTTTAATAGAGAAAAATTAAGTTAAATCAAATAATTCAGTGTATTTTATAATATCAAAATTTAGCTTAATAAATACAAATAAATAAAATTAGAAAAGAAACCCCATAATTGGAAACGCTTGAGATTCGAACCCACGTCTCTTGGTTGGCAAGACAACGCGTGGCTTTTCCAGCCACAAGTTGACACTTTTTTTTTTTTTGAAGAAGGCGATAGCTGTCAAAGTCGGACGTGATTTCTTTCCTACTAAAAAAATAAAAATTTTATATAAAAAAAAATAAAAAATATTAATTTCTTTGCCTTTGCATTGATTTTGCAAATAATTTTGACCACAAAAGTTCGCTCATAAGAGTGTAAAGTGGTTTACGGTTTTTAAATGGCTTCGCAAGCCAATCTCAAGGTTAAAAAAGTGCCACCGGATAAGTCTTTGTTGCCGTCATCAAAAAAGTCACTGGATCAGGATTTGGCGAATGCATGTTTTGATGCTACTCCTACTACAGGTGGTCGAGGTTCAAGCGAGTCTCAGATGTTTCAATTTGGCGCTGTGTCTGCCGTCAACGTTCAACCGGCTTCTGATCGCCATAATGAATTTTCAACTACTTCAATGGAATGTACAGATGTCAACACTAAGGAATTTGAACATGTGGTTAATAAACGCCGCAGAACAGGAAGTAATCATGAAATTGATCTGTCATCTTACGCTATGAGGAGTCAAGTGCAGCTTTCTCAATCGAAACAGATAAGTTCAGAAAATCGTTTTGCTATACTAGGTAAACTGGAAATTGAATCTGACCCGACTACCGTTAGACCTCGGCAACCTGCACATCAGAAAGCCAATGTTAAAAGTATTGATAATACCTTTTGTCCTCCAATTTTTTTATATCATGTAGATATCAAACATTTAGTTAAGCAATTAAATGAGAAAAATATTGTTTTTAAAATTGTAAACAAAAACAAAAATAAGAGTAAACTTTATCTTAAAAGTGCATCAGCTCATTCCGAAATGATGCAACTCTTAAATGATAAAAATGTGGAGTCGTACTCCTACACTCCCAAACAGCTAAAACATACTAAGTTGGTTTTACGGGGACTGTATCATAATACTGAAACTGACGAGATCAAGAGTGCAATCGATTTCTTAGTTCCAAACATAGTGTCGAACGTTTCAAAGTTTTCAACCATTTATTCGAAAAAAAACAACATTGACACAGGTTTATTTCTTATTACGTTGAATTTGGGAAAGTCAGCAAATGAGGTAACAGCTCTAAGGTTCCTTCTTAACCAAAGGATCACTTGGGAATCACCCAGAAATTCTAAGAAGGAGGTACAGTGTTGGAGATGCCAGAAATGGGGTCATATGTCCAATAATTGCAACAGACCCTTCTGTTGCGTTAAGTGTGATCAAAAGCATCTACCAGGGGCTTGTAAGTTTGTTTCGAATGCGAACAATTTGCCTTATTGTGTGAATTGCCAACAGTCTGGCCATCCGTCAAGTTTTAGAGGTTGCCCAGTGTTCAAGAAATTCGTTGAAGGCAAAAATAATCGTAAAAAAGAATCTATTGATAGAAAAATGTTGGCTTCAGCTAATGTGCGCACTTCAATTAACAATTCTAACTTCATATCTCCTAACAGGTCTTTTGCCAGTCTTTTTAAAGATTCTGTTCCGAAAAAATCCGCAAGGCCTGCTTTAATTAAGGAATTTTTAGAGATTGCAAACTCACTGTGTCAACCTGTGGAGCTTTCTTTAGAAGACAAAATTGTGTTATTTTTATCAGATTACAAATCACTGTCAAAAGTGGAAGCTAAGAAACGTTGCATGTCTCTTTTACAAGAAGTTAACGATGCCTATGGTCCGTGATTTTCTTAACGTTCTTTCATTTAATGTTAGGTCACTAATTGAAGTGAGCCGAAGACTAGATTTACTACAGTTGTTAAATTTAAATAACATTGACGTTGCGTTTGTTCAGGAAACTCACTTGAGGGCTAATCAAAAAGTTTACCTGGAGGATTTTACATTTCTTCGTGATAATAGTCAGCTTGGGGTTGGCATAGTATTAAGGAAGTCTTTGAAATTTTCGAAAATTAACGGTGTTGGAATAAGTTTTCCTAATTTATTTATATCAATTGACACTCTAGTTAATGGTGTCACCAAGAAATATTTATTTGGGTCGTTTTATATTCCATGTAACTCTCCACATTCTTTAGTCTATGATGGGCTATCAATCTTAGCGCGCTTGTCTCAAAATTTTGATGGAACCATTGTTGGAGGAGACTTCAATGCAAAAAACGTTGACTGGGGTGATTCCATTAATAATACCAATGGTAATGCACTCTTCAGTTGGTTACAGCACAATATTCTCAGCTTCACAAGGTTATCGGACTCAACACCTTCTTATCCTAACGGTTCGTCTTTTCTTGACCACTTCCTAATCAGCTCAAATCTTTTAAACTCCACAAATCAAAATTTTAAAATTTCCAGTCTTCCTACTTTTTCTGATCATTACCCTCTTAAATTGCATATTAAATTCACGGATTTTGAGTTTCTTCTCCATTCCCCCCATTTTTTCACCTCCTTCAGAAGAACCAATTGGGATACGTTTAGAAATGATTTCGTTAATGAAATAATAAATCATTTTCCTCCGTCTTGTAGAAATTTAAGTAATCACGAAATTGATGCTTTCATATCACTGTTTTCTAATTCTTTAAATTCATTGGTTACACTTCATTCTGAAAGAATTGTTAGAGAAAATAAAAAAATTATTATTTCTGACAATATAAAATATTTGTTTAAAATCAAGCATCGTTGGCAGAGGGATTTGAAGCGTATTTATCATTGTAATTTCAACCGTTCAAGTCCAAGTTACTTACTCCTGTCTAAGCAAATTCAACTGTTGAGCATTATTATTAAAAAACAAGTAGAAATTGAACAGTCCAAAATTTTTAGCGTTAAACTGAGCAAAATTGTGCCAGGCCCAAGGGCTCATAAACAAATCTATAGTTTAATAGGAGCTAAAAAAAAATCATTAGCAAAAAACCTTTCAGTTAACGGCGTCGATATTGAAAATAACGATGAAAAACTGCAACATCTGCTAGCTCATTTTTCCAATATTTACAAGGGTTCTCCTCCTGGCAGGGACATTTCTTATATAGAAAATTCGCTAACAAATATTTTTGCTCAATCTCCACAAAGCATCCATATTTTTAGTAATGTTTTAAGTGCACTCAATGAATGCCACCTTCCTAGGTTGACTTATTTGGACGAAGTTTTCTCTTGTGCTGTTAAACTGAATAGCAAAAGGTCTTCTGGTCTAGATGACGTCTCTAATTTCTTAATTAAAAGACTTCCTATGAAAGCTTTTGAATATATTGCAATTGTTTTTAATAATTGTTTAAATAATTCATATTTTCCTGACGCGTGGAAAGTCTCTAAGATTATTCCTATTCAAAAAAAGTCAAACAACTTTGAGGTAAATAATCTGAGACCAATTTCTTTGTTGTCTAATCTAGGAAAGCTTTTTGAAAACGTTATTCGCAGAATTATGGACGTCGGGCTGGATCCATCTTATATTCCAAATTTGCAGTTTGGTTTTAAAAAAGGTCACTCAACAGTTGATGCTTTATTGAAATTTCAAAATGATATAGTTTCTAACTTGCGTAATCGTCGTTGCACCGTTGCAATTTCTTTAGACATTGATAAGGCTTTTGATCGCGCATATCATAACGGAATTCTTTTTAAAATGTTTCAAATTGGTTTCGCTCCCTCAATTATTAAATTATTCAAGAGTTTCTTTGCAAACAGAAAGTTTTGCGTTCTTTTTAATGGATTGCTTTCGGATATTGGTGACATAAGTTGTGGAGTCCCTCAGGGTTCCATCTTAGCTCCTCATCTTTTCAATATTTTAATGTACGATTTCCCACACTTTGGGCCTAATTCGACGGGTCTTTTGTATGCTGACGACTCTCTTCTGTACTCTCACCATGAGTCCCCTAAGTTGGCGTTAGATCAGACTTTGCAACATCTGCAAATTGTACGACGTTTCTACGAGAAATGGGGTATTAAAGTTAATGCATCTAAAAGTGAAGCCATTTGCATCAGGAATGCTTCAGGGAAATGTAAGTCGTTTGTTGTGCCTGAAAGCAAAACTTTACAATTCGCTCTGAATGGGTCTGAGATTCCTTTCAAGGATTCCATTAAATATCTTGGCATTAATTTTTACAGTCTTCTGAAATTTAACAAACATGCAAGAATTGTACTGAAAAAAGCTTACAGAATTTTGGGCACTTTTTCAAGTATTCTTTGGAACAGAAACTTACCAAAGAGGACAAAACTTTTGTTGTATAAAACCTGTATTAGACCTGTTATCTTGTATGGATTTCCTATTTGGTTTAACGTTTCTCCAACTGTCATTAGAGAATTTGAAATTTTAGAACGCAAGGTCTTACGTCATTGCATTGGAAAGTATTTCCAATCGCCTACAAAACGTTTCTCGAATCGTTTCGTTTATTCGGAAGCTAAAGTTTGCCCAATTGGCCTTTACGTGTCAGATATTCTACATAGATTTATCAATAGAATTTCTTGCCATGTTAACGATTGCATTCTTGATATCTTCAACCAACAAAGAGTTTTTAGCTGGTCAAATTTAAGGTATTTATCACCCATTGGCTTCGCTAACGAAGCTCCCGCTAATTTTGATTTAAATGTGTCACTTTGTCACAATTTTTATAAAAATACAGTTCCTGATTCTCATAGAGGTTAGCACTCAAATGTGTCTAAAAGGTTTGTTTTCTCTTTTTTGGTTTTGTATTAATTTTTTATTATTTTTTTTTTCTTTATTTTTCTTTTCTTAGAGCACTAAGTTAGCATTAAGTTAGCATTAAGATCTAATCTAGTTTAAGTGATCTATATATCTCAATCCATGTCAGCTCCGGGAGCAAGAGCGTTTAATGTTCATGTTATTGTTTTCTTCAATGTTCTCTTCTTATTAATAAGTTTGATACTGCTGTACATATATGTTTTTTAGATAATACATTATAGTCTTTAATTTTTATCCACAATTGTAATTTGAATTTTTATAAACTTATAATGTTGTTGAAAAAAGGCTCAATAAAATTTCAATTCAATTCAATTGACACTTTTTTTCTTCGACCTTGTAAAGCTGCATATAATTCACATTATGTTCAATAAAAATGAGATTATTAAGCTGATTTAGTATCACCTTCAAAAGGACTTCTAGAAACTAAAGGGCGTGGAAAACCTCAATAACGAAGAAATAATAAAGAAATTGTATGATTTTTCTCCATAGTCCTTAAAAATCTCTTGCGGCGAGCGTCTGTTCCCACGTATCCTTCGGTCCGATATTCGATTTCAATTGAAATGTATTCGTGTGATTTCCATTTACGCTTGTATGTACCGTGCAGACTTTAATTCTCTTCATACAAAGTTGTTCGGTTCGCTTGATTTCCATCAATTTTTCTGTGTTTTCTACTTTTTATAGTGATTTAAAATGGCAAGAGTGGAGCGTCACGTAATGCACGTTTGCGTGTGACTGAAGTGATACGAAATGACAGACTGATTCAGTCCAATTTATATGCCATTCACGGTTGCGTTCGAAATTTTAAATTCAGTGTATTTAAATCGTCCCGGCGTCATAATTAAGGGGATGGGAAGGTGTGCGGGGAGGGAAGGAGGCGGTGGAAGGGGTTTGGAATGGAATGGTTGAGAAGGTTGTGGAGAGGAATGGCAAGAGGAAGGCTGGGAACGCGAGGATTTATTTACCATACGGAGAAAGGGTTACCAGGTCTGGTAGAAGCGTTTGTGAGGATTTGCGCGAGAGGGATTTGGTTGAGTAGCGCGCAGTGAGGGGCGTGGACGTTGGAAAGGTAAGGCGACGTCTTCTCTCTTGCTGCTGTGAAGAGAAGAGCAGTGGGAGCGAGGTATGCGAATCCCTGTACGCATTCGAAAATAACACGCGATTAATAACAGCCTGCATTTCCCTCTGTGTAAACGAGATTTTATCTTCAACCGCATTCAGTACGCATTCAGAACTGAGTGGAGCAGTCAGTTCACAACAACGCAAACCCAGATCTCATTTCACCGCAGGAACGTGTTAAGAGTTGCTCGCTTATCTTTGAAAAATTAAATGTTTTTTCATTGAAATTGTATTGTTTTAAATAATTATTTCGCAAGAGCTTTTCTGTTGCAGCGCGCCCCTCAACTCTCTTCAGCTCTCTTTGCCGAGATTTTCGCCGCACTTCCACACGGTTGTGGCAACCGAAGCCGTTCTTGCCTCCCCGGCTTCCACTCCCGACGTCCTGCAACCTTCGCCGCATCCTTCGTCGCCACCGCAGCCGCAGCACATCGCACATCTCTGCTGTGCACGTGAATGCCGGGTGAAGCAGGTCAGTGCGGCCCCGAAATCGGAACACTTGAGGCGGGCGAGTCGTTGTGGTCAGTAGACGCGGTTGGCTGATTTCGTGCCCACTCGAGTGCACCGCGCGAACCGGTTTAAATAGCAGATTTGCTATTCTTTCTGGCAGGACGAGGGACTTGTACGCGGCACGTGGTGGCGGTATTTCTTCTTCTCTTTTCAGCCATTGTAGTGGAACAATGTTTACCGTTATGCTTTAGTTTAATTAATCTGAGTACCCTCGAGGCTCAGAAGAGTACGCTGAGTTCGCTGAGTACGCTTTGCGAAGAGGAAAGAATGCGGAACCACCAAGTCACGTAAACTCATTAAAACGAAGGAGGAGAATTAAAAATATTTAGTGCAATTAAAATTTAATTTATTTAGTTAATTTAATTGGTTTCTTTAATTTTTATGAATCGAAAAATGCATCTTAAAATTAAAATTTCATCTTAAAATTGCATCAAAATTGCGTTTTCTCTTCACCAATCAGTCGATCGATTTTTCCTCACCAAACGTTCAGCATCCTTTTTTCAGCCAAAATACACACTTACGTTGCCAAGTAAAAAGAGAAACGAAAAGCACGGAAAAGCGAATGAAAAATAAAAAAGGACGATCGTAAATTTGCTGCATTAAATGCCGTGTCGACCACTGCTGCCAATTGGCATTAATTTTGCTCCAGTTCAATGAAATCTCCGGAGTGGAGGCCACAGAAAGGGCGAGAAAAGCGCGCACTTATTTGCATGCGTGTAAATAATGCAAAAGTAGATGGCAATGCCAACAAACACACACACACACACAGTCTTTATATTAAATTCTGCCCTTTTCCAGCCTGCATAAAATATTTACAGTTCGCGTTCATTAAAATTAAAATTAATTCGAAATGCTTGCTGCTCTACTTTAACATTTTAGTGAATGTTTTTAAATATTAATGACGGGAAATAAAGAAAACGGAAACTCACCGCATGACCAAAATTAAAATGTTTAACCTGTCCTGATATTTGACTGCCAACGCAATTTATTGTGGCGATTTTATCACAAGTTTTTCTTTTTTTTTGTTTCAAAAAATATGCAGCGCTTTCTTTTTCAATTATGAGTTTTTACGTATAATACTTCTTTTTTAGTTTCAATTAATATTCTTGTGCCCGCACCCACAATCATCACTTGATTACCACGGGGAAAAATAAATATTTATTTGTCCTTTTGCGCTGCAACACAATCAAAGATAACAACTTCCGCTCCAGCATCGTATCGATGCTGTAATCTTCACTCAGCCAACCGCATTTGATGTAATTAAAATTCTGCAAATTTGCAATACGTTTGCGTTTCGCACAACAAAGCTAAATTAACGCTTGCTTGACACTTGTATAAGTGCGGTTGTTGTTGTTGTTGTTAGTGTTGTTGTTGCCACACTACAACACGTCAGCCAGTAAAGTTTGTTTTGCAATAATTGCATTTATCAGGCGGCAGCTGTCAAGCAGGTTCGCGGTAGAGTTCGTTGAAATTGAATAAAATTTAAAAAATACAGTAAAAATGCGGCGAAAAAGTTAAGTAAAGTAGAGAGAGAAAAGTAGAGGGAGAAAAGTAGAGAGAGAATAGTAGAGAGAGAAAAGTAGAGAGAAAAAAGTAGAGAGAGAAAAGTAGGGAGTAAAAATGCAATTAAATTATTGCATGTAAAATGAATCCTCACGATGACTGATGGCCCTCATGATGACAAATATTTATATAGGATTTCTTATATCATTTCAAGACATAAATTCCTAGCAGAAAACTTGTGGAGTTGTTTGTCTTTTTGCTTTTTCTGTAACTCGAAGCACGAGTAACTCGATCTCATCCCAGAGTAACACGCGATCATCCATTCATTGAAGGCGGAATTATGGATTCTGGTTGTTGACTTAAAAAAGATGCATTTTACGAGTATCATCACGACGTGGCTGGTGTTAAATTCTAAGTTTTCTCTCTGTTTATAAGCCATAAAAACGCACACACGCGCGTCTGAAGACCGCAGAAACCACGAAGCCGTAAAAATTTTATGCTCTCGAACTTCACAATATCAATCTTCCGGGCTAATAAATAAAAACGCGAGTGTAAACTTGACACCGGCATGAGTGGATGTTAATGTGCGGCGTGTTTCCGCATCGGCTGAATAATCCACCGAAATCGCCGAGAGAAGGAGTTGCGTACGAATTGCGTCATGGCGCAGCTCCTTCAATATGGCGTTAGAAATAAGTTGGTAGTTGGCTCTTTTATTTAATATTCAAATTGAAAATTTTATGTCACCATAAACAGCGAAAAAATCTGAACTGAACAGCTGGGTTTTAAAAATTAAAACCTCGCAATGAACTGCTGCAACTCGTGCGTTTTTATTCGTTGACGAGCGCATAATTTGAACTTCTTTCGCAGTTGTTGCTCCCCCCACGCCCTCCCTCCGCCCAAGGGAGTCTCAAGTAATTCAATGAATTCCAAAGTCCCTGAAGCGTGCTAACAAATAATTCAATTCAATGCAGTTGTCAGGTTAATTACATTTTCTCGCTCAGTTGAGGCTGTTGAAGGAATCTGAATTTTTCGTTCGCTTCTCGTTGCTGGACTCGTTAGAATTCCCTCTCGTTTTCTCTCCGCCGCCGTTTTGTTTAAACAGCTAACTGGCTCGACGTGGCAGCAGCTACTTAACTCCAGCGGCTGCGCTGCGGTCCGGTCCGGTCCAGTCTGGTCCGTGCCCACAGCGGTTAATGGCTGTCGGTCAATATTTGGCTGCAGCTACCTCAACTTGTAAGCAGTTTAACAGCAAATTAGAGAGCGGAAATTAGGAGAGAAGGTACGCAATTCAGCAAGAAGAAAGGAGGGAAGTTGGAAGAAGAAGAACTTTGTAGAGAACATTTTCACCCGGCATCGTGATTCACCGTTCCAAATTCACTTTCTTTCCTTTCTCTTGCCTTTGGGCGCCGGCAGCCGCGACCCATTTTAAATGAGTTGTTTATGGAACACAAGGCACCGCCCTCCCTCTCCCCCTCGCCCCATCACCTAGTTACCCCTCCCCCGCGCTTCTCGCAACAAATACTCTTTCTTTCTTCTTTCTTAGCCTCGTTAGGTTTTCGAAAAGGTCAGGTCGGTATATTCTGAGCTTAATGTGAAAACTTTTCAAAGTGTTCTTGCCGTCAAAAGGGTACCGGCTGTTGTTGTCATTGTTGTTGTTGTTATTTTGTTGGTGTTGTTGTTGTTGTTGTTGTTGTTGTTGTTGCTCATTTATTTAAGAATCTATTAAGGGTTGAGGAAGTTGAGAGTTAAAGAAGGATGAGAAAATAATTAGTTTGTGGAAGAAGTTTTGAGAAAATTTTCACACTTAATATTGATTTATTGCAGACTTTCCTGAAAAGGATTGAAGCGACGAGTATAAAATAGTCTCAATCTTATAGATGGAGTTTAAGAAAAGAATTTAATAACAAAATTGAAAAAGCAGCAGCAACAACAACCACAACAACAACAATGTTACTACCATCAGCTGATGCCATTTCAAACTCACGGCTGGCAGCGAGTAGCGAGAATGCTGTCGACACCGAGTTAGTTTTGCTCGCCAATTCAATGGATTCCGCAACGAATAACGCAGCCAACTCTCCCCTCCTCCTCCTCCTCCTACTCCTCCCCCCTTCGCAAACATCGCCCACCATCTACAGCAACTCAAACCCACTTCAACATTTCCGATCTAAAAACGAAAGTCAAGCTGAGCCAGAAATCTGCCCGTAAAACGATATCAGAATCGCAAGCAGATGGTATCGTTAGATGGCCCCACAGAAATCGAAACTTATGGAAAAATGATACGCTGTTGGGGTGATTGTTGTTGTTGCCGTTGTTGGGGTTGGGGTTGTTGTTGTTGTTTACTTCTCTCTCGAGTTTGAGAGGCTTACAGTTTAACAACAAAGTATCCGTGTCTGTAGTTGGCGATGCTTGTTTTTGAGTCGCGTTCAAATCCGCACGAACTTCTTGGTTTTCGTTGGTTTTTGGTTTTCTTTGGGTTCCGAGGATTTGGAGGTGATAACATCTCATCACTTTTCATGTTTCAACTCATTTCCTCTATACGAAACTCATTTTCTCCATTAGGGAAAACTTTTCAGCGCCGTTAATTTCGAAGTTTATAAATGTCGGATGTGTTGATGGGGTGGCGGCGACAGGAAGGGTGAAGGGCACCCACTACTGACAGATAACTGGTTGCCCGCGTAAGGCGAAGGTATCTGTATCGCGAGCAAGATAATCTCGGCTTGAATTTCTCTTCTTCTATGCTTCTTAACTCGCTAGAAAAATGTCGAAACTTTTTCGCCCCATTTTCTGAAGAATGAAACTTCCTTCAGTTATAGCATTCGTATCTGAAAACATCTATTTTTCAACTCCACACATACACATGCACACACACACACACACACACACACACACACACACACGCACACACACACACACAACACACCTACACACTTTCTTTTACGCTCCTGACGGTAGGAGCGCGGATTCTGTTTCGCTTCGTGTTTTACATGTTTTTCCACCCTCACCGCAAAAAATTCCATTTATTCGCACTCGCAGTTCGCTGATGCTGTGATTTCTACATTTTATTCGCAGCGCGTAAAGCATACTTTTCAGTTAAATGCACGTGTGTGAGTGACAGGAACACCAACACGAGATTACAGTTTGTAGATTCGCATTGCTTTCTTTTGTTTTTCTTATGTTTCTCTTATTTCCTCCCTTCCCCCGAAACGTGCCGTGAACTTCGAAGGTAAAACATGTTTTCCTTGTTTTCACTTTCTGAGATATTTTTCTTGAAGCTCTCATTTTGTCCCTGGTTTTCTTTAAACTAAAACTTTTCCTTTTTCTAATAACAAGAAATGAGTGAGTTTCTGCTAAAATTACTAAGTGTCGGAGATGGTTGCGAAAAGACTTCAAATTAATTAATTTATGAAGTTCAATTAGAAAATTTTATGAGTTCAGTTGGAGAAAAAGAAAAATGCGTGTTTCTTTTTACTTTTCACGCCTGAATTCTGTAGGCAAGCAAAGACTTTTCGGTTGGAAAATCACTGCTTCTTCGTTTTCTTCTTCCGTAACACTTCACTTCTCCTCCGTGCAGTGAAAAGTTTATTTTGTTGCCGGTTTCAGCCAGAAAATGTAGACCAGACTACGATTGTCGACAACGAGACGCTGAGACACGGGAATGGATGTCATTTCATTCTTCATATGAACGCCATTTCACTCTCCATATGAACGCCATTTCATTCTTCATATGAATGTCATTCCATTTTTCATATGAATGCGATTTCACTCTCCATATGAACGCCATTTCATTCTTCATATGAACGGCATTTCATTCTCCATATGATTGCCTCTTTAATCTCCATATGAATGCCTCCTAATTCTCGCTGCGAATGCAACACATGGATGCGAAACGACGTACGAGTATGTATGGGTATCCTGCGGACACTTAGAAGTTGCTTAACAGCCATACAAATGCTGCTCGTCTGCCACTTCCCGACCTCCTGAAGGTCTTCACTTTCTTCTCTCCGTGCCATGGCGCGGCCGGGCCGTTCTTGCGTCGAACTGTGACCGGCGGCAATATTGTGTTTATCTTGTAGATAAAATATGTGTTCCTACATGTTTCTCATGTGTTTTATGATGCAGTCGCGCGAAGGGTGAGGGGCTGGGGAGGCTGAGTCTGCTCGGCGGGACTTGGGATGGAATGTGTTGCCGGTTAAGCCGGGTATCGAGTTTATTGTTGTCCTCCTGAGCTTCTGGCGCTCATCGTGCGTTGTGGTTTTAGCTGTTTTCCAGTGATGTTCGAGTGGAATTTAAATTGAATGGGCCGACCGGTCGCTTGTTGGCGTCAGAAGGATGTTGGTTATGGCACAATTTAGTAAGGGATTTGCGATATGAACGCATTTTTAAGCTACTTCTTATAGCTAGATAATTCCAGAAAAGAAGTGAGAAAGAAATGGAGTTTTTAATACAAAAGACTTTCATCGAAAAGCACTCAACTTCTCCTTAAAATGATCCAATTCCTTGCAATAAATTTTAATCAGAAGCTAATGCAAAGCACTCATCTTTAGGATGAAAAATAACTTCACAAGAATCTTTTAAGGAAAGTCTGCTGCTATATACGATAAAAATCACCGATAATTCCGAAAACAAAACACCCACACAAACAAAAACCTGCCTTCTAGCAAACACAAGAGACAAATAAAGGCGCTGATTTACTGTGATAGCTTAATTTTCGCCCGTAGCCTGGTTTTCGTGTTCCCCCAGCCATTCATTCGGTCACATTCGCTTTCCTCTTCGAGGCAACGTGAAACTTCTGACTTCACTAACGTCAACTTCCGATGTGACAACAGCAAACGACTATAAAGCGCCTGAATATCCGGCACTTTATGCAAGCAACGTTATAATCTCGCATTTCCTCGCACATGTGGTATCTGCTGGCATTATAGAAAACTTTTGCTGGCATGTTTGCTTCTATTACGAGTACAATATATTGAAATATGGCGCAGAAATAAACGGGGGGACCATTTGAATATAAGAAAAGTAATGATAAAGTAGCTGGAAAATGTAAAGAAAATGTTATTTATTGCAAAAACCGAAAGAAACTGCTGATTCCTTTTCCAGGATTAATACCGAGGACGAAAAGAGGAGGAGGTTAAAATGAAGAAATGAGAAAACTTGAGCTTTTTAAAGACCGGATTCAATTTTTCCTCAGTGACGTTCGAGAAATGTTTGCTTAATTTTTTTTTTGTTTCGGTGTCTTACTGTTACCATCGAATGGCGTTTCATTCGTTCGATTCATGAATATTTTCGCCGCTTTCCTTATTTCATTTCCACTCATTTGTGTCCTTGCGCTGGATTTTTTGCACTGCAATAAATAAAACCAAATTGTAGCAGTTGATTGCAAGCGCCACCTGTAGAGCGGAAATTAATTGTTTGTCGTTTATTTGACATTCCAGTCCGAGGACTTCAATACGATTAAGAGGAGAAAGAAAGAAGGAAAAAAAAACGAATTTCCTTTATGAAAAACAGTGAAAGTTTTCTGCTCACATTTTAAATGTACAGCGGAAAAGAGGGAAAAAAGGAAGAATAATCTGATTCAGTGATGTGTTTTTAAAATTATTACGATTATTATTGGGAGAATTATTGTCGTAAAAATTTACACTAACTAATTAAACGTAATCAGGTAATTTTTTAAGCAATTAACTGCGCTATGAATGGCTAAAGTGGCTAAAAGTGGACCATTTCTAGTATAATTCGCCTGTTTCGGTATTAAAAGGCAGTTTTTAAACTTATTTTCAAAATTAAGAATACAAAAAAAAAAAAATAAAAAAACTTCAAAAATTAAATATAATTTAAGCACATTAAAATAAAGAAAACACGATTACGTATATAAAAAGCAATACAATTATCAATAACGCTTATTAAACTCATCTGAAATAACTCATCTGAAATAACTAATAACAATTAATTATATTATTTTGAATGCAGTCACTGAATACCAGCACTTCAGTCTCATAAGAGTCTTAAATTCAAATGCTTTCGTTTGCCTGAGTGTGACCTTTCGTATAGAAGGCCAATTTAGTTGGTTTCTCCCTTTATTGGAGAGGATAAAACACTTTACACACACATACATACGTGTTCAAATATATGTGCGAACGAAATTCAAAAGAAAACAGACCAAACACAATACAATACACTCAGGAGTTTCCTCGCGAGGATGCACTGACTGACAAAAACTGATTTGAGTTCTCATCATGAAAGCTTTGTGTTTCTATTTCAAGGATTATTTTGTTGTTGTTTTCGCTTAACATGAGGTTGCCTTTAATTTATGTGTAGTTTGTGTGTCGTTAGTAAACTCATATTAACTTGAAAAATCGAAAAATAACTACGAAAATTTAAGTGTATTTAGTTTGCATTAATCCGTATTAAAGTCATCGAAATAAAAATCCAATTTAAACCACAAGGATTTGCCTGATTTGCGAATTGCAAATCTTCACCTCAAAGATTTTTTTCAACCTTAAAGTTTTCTGTTGTCCTTCAATTCGGTTTTTCAGGACTCTTTTTATTCGCAGAAAAAGGGGAAACTCATTTTGTATTGCCCTCATTATGGCTAAAATGGTCGTTGACTGATTGTTTAGATTACGACTAACGACACTCAAGGGACGTACGAAATGCTGGCTATAATATCGCTAATAAATAACTTCTGCCACTTTATTTCTGCGACCTTATTTTTGCCCGATGCTTAAAATATAGAAAATTTAATTTGAAAGAGAAATTCAATTGCGAAAACCATTACAGCTAAAAAGCGCTGACGGGAAATCCGTTTCAGAGTAACAGAAATGGTTGAAATTCCTTAAAATCCCTAACAATTTTCTGTCTTCCAGTTAAGCACAATTTAATTTGTTATTTTGCAGCACAATAACTTACTTAATTTCTGTAACTTTTCATACAATGCTATAAAATTTCAGGTTTTCGTATCCAATGTTTGCTCCATTGAGTATTTAAACGTAAATATCAATAGTGTGATTATTACAGATGCCAAGATATACAATCTAAATTGCCTCGAAACCCCAAAACAGGTCGACGTCATTGCCATCGCAGTGTACAACCGATTGCCAACTCTTATTGGAACTTCATTAAAATCTCATTACTCGATCATCTGGATGCGCACTTCAAATTACGCGTTCAAAGGGCAGAGTGCATCAGAACGCAAAATTCCACGATAACAAATCAGTATTCAAAACGACAGCAAGTGCGAGACGAAGAAGTGACTTCCTCGATGAGCCGATATCCTGTCTATTAAGTCGGCCAAATACAATATATTAACTCAGATTGAATTTTGTGTACGCAATGAAGTGTAATTGTTGCAAAGGAATGTTAATTACAGGACATCAAGTTCATTCCATTATTGTTGTTATTACTGTTAGTTATGTCCGAGTAATTACAGCCAATCTGACGAAAGTTGCATTTGGTTCCTTGAATGTCCTTTTATTTATTGTGATTAACGCAACTTTAAAGAATCTATTTTAATAAATCATTTGAAAACTTTACATATAATGCAAATGCTTGCTTGTATGTTCCATCACCCTTTCAATTTCCTTTTCCACTTTCTTTCCTTAATTTTCCCCTCCTTTTTTGTTCCATCATATCGAGCTCACTTCATATTATATTTGGAAAAACTTGCCTGCGTGATTCGCCATCACACAAAAAAAAACCGAGCAGAACACATGCTAGAGTATCCTTGAAAATCAACCAGGATTACAGTGGAACAACAAAAAGCTACAACATTATAAAGTGATTTAAAGGATAAAAGTATCAATTTTTTACGGGCCGGTGGTGGGGGGCGAAAAAAGAAACGGAAATATTTCCACACCAATGCCGGAAAAGCTTGTAGAGAGATAAAATTGATGATGATGGATACGATCATGAAAGGATAGCTTTGAGGATGCTAGTTTTTGTTGTTGTTGTTGTTGTTGTTGTTGCTATTATCACTGCTATATGCTGGGCCTAATGAAGACCTTTTTGATTTGAAAAAGAAAGCTTCAAAGGGAAATTTTGCGAATAATGCGAACAAAACGAAAGTTGATGTTGCTGTTATCGTTACGGTTGTTGTTATGGTTGTTGTTGTTGTCGTTATGATTGTTGTTGTTCTTATGGTTGTTTTGTTGTTGTTGTTGTTGTTGTTGTTGTCGGCGTTGTTGGTCCTCTTGTTCTTGTTGTTGTTTATGTGCAAATATCTTTTAGATGCAAATTTAATAACGAGAAAAAATTCCTCTAAAAAATGTGAAAGGATTTTGTGTGGATTTTGCTGCTTGAATTCACGGTTATGGAATAAAAAGTTGATTTTTTCATTATATCGAAATTGTTTCAAATTATTTAAATTTAAAAATTTTTAAAGGTAACATTTTTGAAAAATTTGAATCGCTTCCTAAATATTTTCAATATATGCATTTCCCGCATTTTGTAACTAGAAAACTAAAGTTTCTTTCCTCCTCTGATCTGATGTCGCAAGTGAAATTTTCACAGAATAATATTTGATAGAAATAGAATCGGGTAACGAGTGAATAAAGTGTCGAGTTAATCAATCGAACCTTTTAAACGACTTGATAGTGAAACAATTTCAACTTTTCATCGTGCGCATCGGCAGCTCCATTGAATCTGCATCAAGTCTTTAGAAACTTTCTGTGCCGCTTTTATACCATTTTTGCTCATATATAACTTTTCAATTTCACTTAGAAAGTTTTGTCTTGGTTGTTTTTATCGTACGACAACATCTGCGCTCATTCATGTGAAAATTGTTACTCAATTTTTGATGATTTATGCAATTTCAAGAAATTTCCAAGTCATTAGTGCTGGTGCGGTATTCTATATCGTCGCCATTTTGTTGTTTCTACCGATGAATAGCTCTCAAAAACCGTTTTCGGACGGATATAAAATACCATTTTCGTTTAAATTCGTTCCGACTTGCCGATCTTCTTAGAAATCTTCTTGTTTTTAAAGGGAAATAATTGTAGGATATTTCAATCAGTCGAACGGGTACAAATAATCTCTATATAGTCTTTAATTTCCCTCATCGCCCTATTATACATTTGAATTTTCTCTACTCTGAAGCCTCCTTCAACGTGAATCCTATCAGAATTCGGAAAGGTTGAGTACCACTGCCTGTCCGCTTCTTCAAGGAAATTAAGCTGTATTTCTGTCATGACGTACACGTATCTAATTTACGACATAACAAGTTACATTCCGCTGTATGTCACATAATCCGAACTTAATAGGATTTGAGTCACGAGAAAGGACACGCAAGAGTGGACACGCAGAAGACTCAACAAATAAAAATTCAGTAAACGCAATAAGTCAACCGACAAGGGGCGGCAAACCCTCTGCTGAATACCGAGCATACATGGATGACCTCGCAATTAATTCGCCGCCTGATTTCTCTACTTCGCCTATAATTCCGGGATTAATATACTCGTAGTATAATTTTTGCTTTTTCTTCATTTGTTCTCATTTCTAACAGGGATATCACGGTGACCGCGCGTTTTCCCTATTAAACTGTCGGTGACCAAGTCGGTCTCAACTCTCTGCATACGTTTAATGAAGACTTTTATTAAAAATCTTTTCTTTTCTTCTCTTTTAGTAATTAATTTCCGTATCGCTGCTTCTTGTGTTTTTCTTGTTTTTTTTTTCTTTCTTTTTTTTCTCTTTATTTTCCCTTTTTTTCTTTTTTTCTGTTCTGGTTTTGTTTTTCTCACTTGACTTCTTAGCTAAATTTTTGTGTAATTTTTCTTTCCCAATTTCGTATGCTGAGTTGCTTGTTTTTCTTTTTTAATACTTTTCTTTGAGAAAATATTCGTAGAAAATCTGGTGTGACAAGCTATTGCGGGTTTTGCCTGGCAATCCCTGCATGCGTCTTCTCACACTGTTATTCTAAAATTCATCCTGACATTTTCGACGGCATAGCAATTTAAATATTAGACAAAATATAGAAGTTCAGCTACCTAAACTTACTTGGTTTTCCCACGGAAGTGAATTTCTATAGCAAATCCAGACGGATGATGACGACGAAATGTTTTGCCTTTTGTTTTGTAACTTTTCTGAGATTTTCTTTAATCAACAAGTAGTTTTTGTTTATCTTTACTTATAATTAATTTTTAATAAGGTGTGTTTAATTTAATTAAAACTTGCAATAATTCCAATTCTTCTTATTTAGAGAGTTTTAATATTTTATTTTAGTTTTAGAAACTTTTCAAACCAGAGTAGAACGATTTTTCTCCATCACCGGATAGTTTACTGAAACGTTCTTTATTTTGCATAGAATGTATCGGGAATCGATTATTTTCACCACGCTTTGTAATGACAACTTTATATTTCACATTTTAAATCCCTTTCGAAAGTTTCCAATTGCATTTATTTGTTGATATGATTTTGAGCGGGTTTTTTCAGAGCTTTTAGCTGTATTTTTCTTCAACTGTAAAAAAATACATAAAATGATTATTAGATTTGTTATAGCAAATGATGTAAATATATTGTAGAAATACCTAATATAATTTTAAATTTTTATCAGTTTTTAATGATCGTGTAAAACGAATTATTTTGCGGAAAGGCCTTCATTTTCTTTTTGCCTTTATAATTTTATTTGTTTGTAATTTCAAATAACCAAAGAAAAACCTCAAAACCTTTGCAAAACCTAACTTTTCACGAATTTAGCGATTTTACTAACCCGCCAAAAAAGAAAAAAGTGCTAGTAATCGAATTCAGGCAGCAATCGAAATCGAACGGGTACAACAACAACAACATTTGCATACTTACTTGAGCTGCCATCGAGCTGCCGACGCATTTGGCGTTAATTTAGGCCAGCGCGGCGGTAGAGCGGCGACGCGTCGCCGGAAACCTCGCAAATGTGTGTCGAGTTCAGAATGGCATTCCACTCGTCAAACACGAGTGACGATGATGCCGCTGCCGATGCCAAGTGGTGTTGCTCTGGTGTCTCAAGTTTACACAACAACATCGAGCATGAGTTGGAAGGGAGTCACAGGGGATCCGAGGGGGGACTTCAAATAATCCGCACGCTTGATGCACGACGATAATTTGCACGCGGACGAACCAGTTGCGGGTTGTCTGTACGCCACTTCGAAGTCCTTGGCGACGAGGACGCTTTCTGTGCCGCCCTTCTGTCCCTCCCGTCTTTCTTTCTCGCTAATCCGCCGAAGAAAAGACAGCGAAAGAGCGTCGTGGCCCCGAGGGATACGCGCCGAGCGCTGAGCGCTGAGGTCAGTGGAGTGAGAGCACGACTTGACACAATTTCAGCGTGTGACACACGAGAGTCCCTTCACTTTGCGCGTTTAGAGCACAGAAATCACTTGACATTGAGTAGGCGGGGAGACACAATTGGCGTTGACAGCGTCATTCGTCACACGCACGCACGTACACGCACACACTCACGCGTACTGGTGGCGTCACTGTGGATGCCGTTCGCACATCCTGGCTTATCCTTTCTAAGGCTGCAAAACGCGCTCTCGTACGTTGTGTCCGTAGAACGCGAGTAAGCAACGAAATCACACGTGAGCCAAATTTCAAGTGTTTCCGCGCACACGCACCCCTGCACTCGCACCCCTGCACTCGCACCCCTGCAGCACGCGTCGGGAATACACAGGAAACAAGGATTCAGTTGCCAGCACGAGGCTTCGGAAAATCGGAGTTAATATTTTACGTGGCGTTAATTTCTGAAAACTGTTTTTTCTACTTTTCCCCGAGGAGTTCCTCCGCGAGAGAACATCCACGAATTGCACTTCACACAGTATCGAGGGCAACCGCCCGCCACTCAGCCAACGTCTCGCACCAAACACGGCTGTCTGCGCTTCTGACCAGCGCTTGCGACGAGTATCCACCGTAGACTGGCGCTGCTGCTGCCGCTGCTGCTGCTCACGCCCGTCGCTCCTGCACGCAACGGAATCCCAGCCGTGAAAATGTCTGGGCCGCCCAGCCGATGCCTGCCCAGCCGCTCCAGCTCTCCGCGTCGTCACGTCGCTGCGTGTCGTCACTGACAGCTGGAATCGCGTTCGGTGCGCATGCCGCCCGAGTGGCGCTGACATCCTGCTGCCGCGCTGTGACATCCTTTCGGAGCGACTCTCGTGAGCTTTGCTCTCTTGCGAACTTCGAATCGCGTTGGCTTCTGCAGCTCGTGCGATTTCGTTTGTTGGCTCGTTGCGAGTTCGTCGTTCATTGACAGCTGTTACAGCGCACTTGCGCTCTCTGGTGGAGGACAGTCGTGTGTTGCTCTCTGAGCGGATTCGGAGTTCGTCATTTTTGGAAGCAACCAGCTGTGTTGTGACTGTGATTTTCGAACTTCCAGGAAAGTTCTCTCACTCCACCCTCTCTCAATCACTCTCTCTTTCTCTCTGTCATTTTATTTCTCTTCGTTTTTAGAAGCTTTTGCCGTCCTGTCAAATTATTACAATTTATTGTTTTTGTTTTGTTCCCGTCTTTACTTTTTTAACTGTCTGGAAATGATTTGAAGGAATGTCTTTATTCCCACTAAACTGAGGCATTCCTTGGAAATCAAATCTTTTTAAATCCCCTCGAATCCTTCTACAATCTCAAAATGTTTGACCTGAAAATGTTTGTTTCGAAAACAGTTGAAAAAATATTAAAAATTCTGGAAATTCTTAAATTATAATCTATAAAGAAAATGGATTTTACATAATTGCGATTGAAAAAATTTTTAAGTCGATTCATTTCATATTCTCCTTGTTTTCGCCCCTTTTTCTCACTCATTTCTGGAAGTCGTGGGTCAGACAAATATTTTGCTGCACTATTTCTGTTCTCTTCTCTTCTGTTCTGCCAACTTCGCAATACCGACCGAATTGTTAACTGAATCAGCTTCGAGATTACAGAGTCGAGTTGTTTAATTGTGTTCCTCGCTTGTCACTACCACTTCATTTAAAATTCGACCTGCAATCAAGTTTCGGCAGAAGGCTTCAAATTGTCACAAATCAAGGAGTTAATTTTTAAATAGCTTCAGTGCAAGACAGGCAGAACCACAGAGCAATAAACACGAAATCCATACATGCAGCAATCTACACACACACACACACACGACAGCAGTTGGCTGGCAGACACCAGACTGTGTGTGTGTGGAACACGAGTGAAACGTAAACGAGAAGGAGCAGGAAGAAGTAGAAGAGAGGAAATACGAAGCCCACAGCATTCAATCACAGTCACAAATGACTTTAATAACCACACACAGCGAAAGGCACAGCGAAAACTACACCAACAACAACGGCAACAACACTACCACCAGCTAAATGACGGCATACTGAAGTCGTACAAAAAAAAAACAAAAAAAAACTACACAGCAACACCAGCAAACCAACAGCGGAAACACTGGCAGCAAAACGGCAAAAAAGTTCACACTGCATTTTGGCCGAAATCATCGTCCACAGCTGCGCAAGCGGCAGCAAAAACGATTACAACAGCAACAGCAACAACAGCAACAACAACAATTTAACTTCAGTGCGAGTAGTGAGAAAAACCAAAGGATTTCACAAATGCAGCAATCAAAAATGGCCAACAGGACGAACAGAAGCGGCCACGACGTCAACCCGCGTGTGGCTGCTGTCAGTTTTTATTAATTCGAGCCAACCACAATGCAAAACGCGTTGAGGGGTGGGTGGCGGGGGCGGGGGGAGTCGCTGGAATGCGGGAGTAACAGCGACCTAAGGCAACAAACCGTCATCACCACCACCACCGCCACCACCACCACCGCCACCACCAACGACGATGGGATGCGATGCTCGCTTGAGACTCGAACGCGCAGCCAAGAGAATGAGAAGTGAAGTCAAACGAGAGAACGAAAGCGTGCGAAAGGAGTGCGAGAGGAAAATGTGTGAACGATGTGAACGACATACAGACGAAGAATGTGGTGAGAGAACGACGAGAGGGAGGGATGGAGAGTCAACGAGTAGTTTTTCTAAATTGAAAATCCTTATCCTCTCTCTGGAAATCGTGATATTTGAATTGAAGTACACGATTTCAATACTGACAACCGTCGTTTTCTCTTTGATCTCCTTATTTAAAATCCCTCTTCCCCCCCCTGCCTGAGTGGCCACTCCTTTTTTTTTTGTAGTGCAGTGTTTTCATTACTTCGGAGAGGTGGCAACCCAGCCAATGTGGTTGCCAGCCGGATGTGAGTGAAATGATGCACGAGCAACAACTGGACTCGAAAGTTGCAGCTCTCAACTCCGACTTCCGGTCGTACGATGGCGGCAATCGCGTTCGAATTCTATTCAGCCACCTCATTGTGGTGTGGGGAGGGGGGATGTGAGGAACAGGAGGAGGAGCAGGAGAAGAAAACAGAGGGGAAAACGAAAGAGAAAAGCGGAAGAGAAGCGCAGAGTTCCCGAGTGCATGCAATAAATAAGTCAGCTGGATTGCACGCACTGAAGTATGAATTCTGTAGCCGGCGAGTTGAGTGGACTAGGGATGGGAAGGGGAAGGGGTAGGGGAAGGGACGGGGAGCTGTGAGGGGGGAAGGTGGAGAGAAGAAAATTCAGGAAGTCCTGTTTCCGCAATGTTTTCCGATGATCGTATTTCTGTGATGCGCCTCATTAACTCTGCGTCCGAATGTCCTCATTTTATTGGTTTCACTCACTCACTCTTCTCTATATCTCTCTCATTGCACACTCTCTTCCCGCCCCTCCCCTCTCCCCCTCTCCCAATCCCACTGTCTCTTCCTCTCACTCTGTCTCTTCCTCTCACTCTGTCTCTCCCTCTCACTCTGTCCCTTCCACTCTCTCTCATTTCAGCTTTCAGTTGAGATTGAGTGAAATAAAAAGCTTTTGAAATTCTATGATTTTCTGCTTATCTCTACCGAAAATTAATTTTAATTTTTAATTCTCACAAGAATCGCACGAGAAAGAGAAACCCAGTGAAAGACGTGCAAATGTATTGTTGTTATTTTCCTCCATTTTTATACGTTTACTCTCTGCCACTTTTTAGTTCACCTTCCGGAAAATAATTTATTCATCTGTTAAACTTTTCGTATGATTTGCATGTTTTTTTCTGTCCGTGACTGGCTGTGTGATTGCAATGCTATTCATTCAATCTTTCTGTTGATGGCATAAAAAACATAAATTAATTGATACACTTCGTTGGCGATCTCGGTTGTCTTCGCCGTTTCTTACAACGAAGGAGTGGAAAAACAAAAAAAAAATAAAATAAAATAAAAGAAAACCAAAAATGGTAATAAAAGAGGACGGAAAAAATTGCGCAAACTTGGAAAATTTTGAAGTGGCACTCATTTCAGTTCTTCGTGAGAGTCATTTTCTCCGAAGTCCAAAGACAGTTTTTGTCTCTCTTTGCCTATTTTTTGGCTCTTTTTTTGCTCTTTCAGTATTTTTATTTGCTCTGTAGACTTTTCTACTACAATTTGAAGTGTGTAGTAGTAGCAACAACAACAACTTTTACCACTATAAATGTACTGTTACTGCTACTCTTTCCTAATACCTACACTACTTTAACTACTACTTATACTACCTTATCTACTACTATTGTAGTAGTTTCGAGCCACTTTCTACTACTTTTTTATTACGTAATTATTTTTATCGCTTACTTTCCGAGTGGCATGCAAATAGTTTGGTCCTGAGGATAAAATTGCTACAAAGTACGCGTTCTTTCGATGTCGTTGTGTCGCCGTTGTTCTCGTTTTTCATTCCCTTTTCTGTTCCTTTGTCGCGTGTGATGATGTGAATGTCATTTAAAGGCGAATTTTTATTACATCTCAACACCTCCTCCGCCATCCTCTGCCTTATTTTCACTACCGAAATCTAAGTTTCGATCCGCACCAAGAAGAAAAACTATATTTCGAAATTCTTCTTCCTTTTTAATTCGTTTAATCGTTTATTTTCTGCTCGTTTTTTCAAGAGAGGAATTCAGAGTGTGTGTGTGTGTGTTTCAAGAGTTCAGAGCCACTTGAAAAGTAACCGCCAATAGTGTGTGTGTCTGTCTGTCTGTCTTTGTATGCGTGAACTTTGTAAGCGCTTTACATCGTTTTTGAAGTTTGATTTCGTTCTAATAAACTGAAGAACTTTTCGTTGCACCGCATGATTGAATACAACCAAACACGCGCACGCAAATGAATATTAATGCACACACACACACACACATACAAACACACACACACACACACATCTCGATCGAATGCAACTCCAGTCAAACCAACGCCGAAGTTTATTAAATATTCTGCTGAAACTACGAGGTGAAGTTTGATTTCGTTCGGTTCGTTGAGTTGCTCAGCAAGGAAAACTTTGCCGAAATACTCGCATATTTAATCCTGCACTCGCATCTGTTACTGAAGTACCATCATTAGTGGAAACCAGGATTTATTATGCTGAATTCAATTTGGAAATATTTAAAACAATTTAGAAGAAGTTTCAGTTGCAAAAGAGTTTCATATTTCAGTTGAAAATCGCGCTCAAAAGCTGAAAGCTGAAGTTTCTACAAAAATATGAAAAAAATAAGCTACCATCTCTAGTTCCTCCCCCCACCCCCAACACGCCCTTTCCAGCCCCCTTCCACACACCAACAACCTTGTGGAACCAACTCTGGAACATCAAAATAAAGTTAAGTGAGTAAATGGAATCACTTGAGTCGGACATGCAGACAAATGAGTCTCTCAAAGCACACCTAAAATCAAATAAACAACTTCGGCCGCGCCACGCCCCCTCCTCCCCCTCCCCGCCCACATTTCGATATAGTTAATCACACAACTCAGGAAGAAGGAGATCAAAAAAGAGAGTAGAACAAAAAGAAGGAATGTCAAATCAAATGGCAACAACAAAGCGCGGCAGTGGGAGAGAAGGTGTCGCGCAACCCATCCACTCTCACGGAGTTACACAGTCAGCCGCTCTTTCGGTTAAGCGCGCTCACTACAGCACTGAACACTGCTTCTGCAGTCATTCTCACTCACTTCCTCTTCCTCTCTCCCTCTCCCTCTCCCAAGACGACGAATTTCATTCGATTTTATTTGCCGAGAGTTCAAAGTAACAACTGAGTTCTTCCCTGAATCAAGTGAAGTGAATGAGGTTTTCTAGCCATCAGCATGAGAGGTTGCACACAAATGAACACACACACACACACACACACACACACACACACTCAAACTCAGTGTGCTGCCCTCCAAACTTTCGGTCGTTAAATCTGCGCTTGACATTCACTGAAAATATTTACAACTTTTGTGACTCGAGTTTGATTATTTAAGAATTCTTATTATTAATATTAAAAATGCTGAATTTCAAATACAAGTTTCCTTCATTGATAACCAATTAAAAACGTTATTAAAGAATCCGTTTTAATTTCAGAATAAGGAAATCTGAGAAAATATGATTCTCGTCTCATTTTGTTTGATTTTCCTCTTATTTATCTTTTGTTTTATTTATTTTTCGCATTCTCCACTTGACTGTAGTATGTTGTTAAATTTATTGTTGCTTGCTGCTTCAGCATCAACATTGCAACACAAACAATAAACTTGAGCTGACAGAAGACTTTTTCGCTTCGCTTACAAGGAAAACAATAAACAAGCGTTTTTCTTATCTTACAAACGCTCGGCTATTAACTGCAAAGGGAGAAACAACAACAACAACCACAACAACAACAACAACAGCAACAATAACAACAGCAACAATAACAACAGAAGAAGAAGAGACACGACAAAAATCGCAGCAACT
This sequence comes from Sicus ferrugineus, assembly GCA_922984085.1. Classification (NCBI taxonomy): domain Eukaryota; kingdom Metazoa; phylum Arthropoda; class Insecta; order Diptera; family Conopidae; genus Sicus; species Sicus ferrugineus. The sequence continues at coordinate 10,541,863 of OV277348.1, forward strand.
GCAACGATTAGTTTTTACATGGTTACCAGAAAGCGAAGAATAAATCAAGGAAACAACAAACTTTTCGTTTTCCTCAGCTAAGGCTGCGTGTGTTGTTGTTGTTGTTGTTGTTATTGCCTTCATTATTGTTGCTGTCATGTTGTTGTTGTTGTTGTTGTTGTTGTTATGTTGTTGTTGTTGTTGTTGTTGTTGTTGTTGTTGTTGTTGTTATATTTGAGTTGCGATAATGAATGCAAGGATGAATGTCTTTCTTTCCCTTCTTTGCAGTCCACATTTATTCAGTTTTTCTCTATTTATTTTTCTTTTTTTTGTTTATTCCTGTTATTTTGATATTTTTATCATAGATTATGCAAACTTTGAGAAGTCGCAACGTCAACAAATTCGAAAAAAGTGTGCAATTTTGAGAAGCGTTATTTTTTCTCACGATTCTTCGCGTTTTATTAATTTAAAGAATTCCTTAAAAATGCGGAACTTTTCACTCGAACTGAAGAAAGGACACAATTTTTTAACGGTCGCTCTTGTTGTTGTTGTTATTTTTGTTGTTGTTGTATGGGTGTGTCTCCGGTTTTCTTGTCTTTTTTTAATAAATACTAAAATAGCAGACTGCAGTGAAGGACGACTATTTTCGCGGTTATCTTTTGTGTCTTTTGTATTTCTGAATTTTTGCTTGCACTCCTTCGTTCGTTAGTGTAAACAGTTGATAAAAAGAGGGGAAAATTCGTGGAAACACAGGCGAATGTTGGTGTTTGCTGTGGACCACACAATGGTGCCGATATCGCTCTGCTTTTCTTATTTATGCACGCGTTGATAACGCGCTGATGATGAATGATTTTCTGCACTCAACCCGGCGAACCTCGCCGTGCAAGTGAGTATTTCTCTCTCTCTCTCTCTCTCTCTCTCTCTCTCTCTCTCTCCGTGTGTGTGTGCGTGTGTGAGAGAGAGTTGAGGAAGCTTTAATTGATTTTTAAGTTTTTTAAAGAACAGCAGCTACTTTTCGAGCTTCCTTACACAAAATTTTCACGTGTGGATCGTTTCTTTGTTGTATTTTTATAAAATAGAATACGTAATGCTGCCACAATACCAACACAAACACAACCACAGACACACACACACTCGCACACGCAACAACTCTCACACAGATTTGTATAGCGCAGCTATAAATTTAATAAACGTCAGCAACATCAGCGACGCCGTGTTGCAGGAAGGAAAAACATCTGTTAACAATTATTTACAACATCTGAGGAAAATTTGCCGCTCGGAAGAATGTGGAACAAAGAAATACGCTGATATGTGTGCGTGTGCGTTCGATGTGTTCGTTCGCATGTGTTGGTTTGGTTTCAGCGGCTGCTGAGCTTCCTCTGCTCACTGAGATCGCTAGACTGCTAATTTTTACTCTCTTCAGATGAGCATAAAATTATTTTCGAAATTATTTTTATTTACGAAATCTTTCTTAGATTTGAAAAATTAACTAATTCATGAAGTCGTTCGATTAGTTTTGAAATCATTAATTTGCGTAATTGGAATTTAAGTCATTTAAATCATTTAAATAACTCGAAATTCCTAATTTAGTTACTCGACTCGACTACTTATTTCTCTCCTCTATCTCTCTCTCTCTCTCTCTTTCCGGCTTCTCCGCTGTCGCTGTCATTTCAATTCATCTGCTTTACACGACTTGATGACGATGAAGTTTGAAATTTATTTTAAATTGCTTTTTGCGAAAGTTAAAGCGGAAATCCATTTTGATTTCTCGTTGAGGAAACATGAATACATATTCACACACTTGTAAACACACACACACACACACACAGACAAACACACACACAGACATACACACGCAAATACCCACATTCTGACATGAAACGCCTAAAGATGAGCATTTAAAACCTTAAATTATAAACTCCAGCGCCGCTCTTATCTACTCTGCAGCTCGAAAACTACTTCATCTGTGTGGGTGGGGCTGTGTGGGCGTGTTTGTGTGGCAAGAGAATTAGTGGAACGCACGCCGTCGTCTATAATGCAGCCGAATATACAGTTGAAAACACGCACACACGCAGATATTCCGTCTTATGTGCGCCGCCATACAAATGCGTCGCACACACATTCACCTAAACATTTAATCCCACACACACGCACACATACACACAAACACATACACACAGACACACACACCCATACATACACCCATACACACACACACCCCCTTACAAACCCATACACTAACATTTATCTGCATATATTGCAGCTCTTCAGTTGCAAAAGTAGCTCAACTCTGGCAATCCATAAACACGGATGTTCGTATGTTTGCGCGTCCACAGAATCTTTAATCCTGCCGACTGGTGTTCCGTGTACAGAGACGTAGTCAGAATTTTTGTCCAGAGGCAGCGGGGTCTTTTCTAGAAGGGGCTGAGAATTAAAACGCTTGATACAAATTTTAGTAGAACAAAAAAACGATAAATAAAAATAATTTATTTATTCTAGAATTCTAAATTATTTTGATTTCGCAGAGGATTCAAGTGTCCCTCATCACACACTCCCGCCCCCGCTTCACCACGCCTTCGTTTCTTTTTATCCGCTGTTATCAGACACAGAATTTGCTTGTTTTTGTATTGAGATTTGTATTTCCGTGTCGAGTTGCGACAAATTCTGTGCATTCATAAAGCATTCGGATGCGTAGACTCTGCATTCGCTTGCATGAGTATGCGTATAGGAGTATGTGTGTGTGTGTGTGTGTGTGTGTGTTTGTGTGTGTGTCTTCGCTTCGGTGCGGCTAAAAGTTTGATAGGCTTTCGGATTCGTATTCGTCTTCACACAGAAAAGTGTGTGAAAACGATCCGAATTCGAAACACACAGCATCGTTTTCGATTATTTAAATTACAAGTTGGTAACTAAATGTTTATCTCTAAATTTCTAGACAACGCTTAAAATTCAAGAAATACAAGCTTCGATAGCAGCTCGACTTTGGCAGTCGAGATCAAGCTGGAGGTGGCAGCGCACTCACGTGGCAGCGAGTCACACGTTGGCTGCAACAGCAGCTGACTGCATTTGACTACAACGTGTGCATTTAATTTCATTTTCCGATTGGCTTTCGATAAAATCTGCATTTCGAGCATCTCGTGAGAGAAGAAAGCAGAAATTCGAGCAAAACTCTGTTTATTAAATCTAATTAAATCAAATTAATTTCAATAAATTTGCCTAGACGCCTCTGGAATTAAAAACTTGACCGCGATTTTAGAAAGATTGTAAAGCGCAAATCCGAAATAAGCATTTCTTTCGTTTTAATATTATTTTAAATCAGACCAGAAGCAATTTATTTATGACTTAATTTTTCGATTTCTCGTTCCCAGCCAGAGGGGGATCGATAATTCCATTAAAATCGAACTCTGTACGTAGTTCGCAACTAATTACATTTTGCGGATTAAACGGGAGCGAAAGACAAGAAATAACGCAGAAAAGAAGAAATTCAATTTGTAAGCGAAAATATTCTTCCACAGAGAAAACGAAAAAAAACGCACGAAAAAATTGAGTTTTTATTAAATCAATTTTAATTGAATTTTAATTGTAATGTCGGATAGAAAAATGTTTTCCGCACTAAAGCAGTTTTAATTAATATCAATATATTGCACGATACAAATATGTGAGGAAATACTGATGATGGACATTATTAGAAAAATTCAAAATCCATCTGTTTAACCAAATAATAATAAAATGTCAATCTATTACAGTAAAACTTTGAAGAAGGTAGTGAGAAACTGTTAGAAGGTGTTGATAGTCACTCAGATTTTACACAGTTGAAGCATTCAAAGCCCTCGAGAACCTAAATCAAGTTCTTTAATTTTGAACTTTCGAAACAAAATATATTTTCCCTGTCATCATTCCGAACGTTGGCTTCCCCTCAAGAAAAGGTGAGACTTTTCTCTCGTAACTTCCTCTCTCTCAACTCTATGCATTCCCTTCACTGTGGAGCTAAAAATGGAACCCATTACCGCGTTCTCCTCCCTGCATTACCGAGTTCGAGTAAACTAAAGTTTTACAAAGTTTATGGCGAATTTTTTAACTCTGACGCCATCCTTTTCATTCTTTTCTGTTGCAATTCTTCTTCGTCAGCATCTCCTTCCTTTTCTTTATCTTCGTCCTTCTCTTCATCGCCGTCCTTGTCTTCATCTCCTCCTCTTGTCATCATGTTTCCTCTTTCCTGATAATTTCTTTTATTATTTACTTCGTCCTGTGTTTCTCTTCAATCCTTCACGGCGAAGGAAGTGTAAGAAGTTTTTAGTTGTGTTTGAACGAAGTTCTTGCAATAAGGAAGTTATTGTTATTTTGTTGTTTCCCATTTGGCGTTGTTGTTGTTGTTTGTGGTACATTCCTTATATTTTTTGGTCAACTTTTTTGGTCAACAATCGCCCTTCCAGTGAAAAAAGGAGGCACCAGAAAAGACTTTAATACATTCTGAGGTTTCATGTGTCACTTTTAAGTATCCAAAAGATATTCCATCTCATCTGGTTGGTTTCTCCATGCTGTCCAAAAATCATTTCACTAAAAATCGAAGTGGACTTTTTGTACCCAGTTACGCAACGTAATCAGAGGTCGCCGAAATTGTTCACGTTCCACGCCGGCAGTTACAAATCCTTATCCGACCAAGCCACAGACCCATTTCAGTGCGTTCCTCGTGGTCGTGATGTCATTCGGAGTGAAAAACGTGCAATATTTACCCAAAATAAAAGTAGTCGTCGGGTGGGGAGACGCGGTGGGTCTGAGTATCGTGTGTCCGATACGATTTGCGGTTGTCGTAATGGCGCAGCTTTAACAGCTTCGATGAAATAAAAGTGCAGTCACGTTTTCATAAAATCCATTAAATGCAAGCTAACTCTAGGTATTTTGAAAGTACAATGATAAAGTTACGCATTTGACGCGCAGAACTGAAGTGGAGAATTTGGTGCGCGCATTATATTGAAGTTAAAGTCTGTACGAAAACTAAATTCCGCTCTCTATGGACATTTCAATAGATTTAAATGCAAAAGTTCCTCATTTTCGCGTCCAAAATCATTAATTCGAATGAATAAGAGGGAAAATCAATAATTTCCTTATATAATCTCGCACATAATGACGATGAGTCGGTCACGATAGCGATCACTCGGCCATAATCACTGTATTTCCAAGGATATTATAAGGGTCTCGTAGCTTACAGTTTCCCAACATATTTTGCCTGCCTGCATTCGAAAAAAAACCTCTTTAATCCATTAAGCGCGCGACGTAATTGACTTTTTCGTAATTGACACGCGATAGGTTGACGTTGACACAGGCCATCGATATCAGCGATTAAAACGCCGCAACGTATCACTGAAACAATTAATGTCGAGCTTAAAAATTGTCCTGCTAGACAGGAAAAAACTGCCGCTGGGCAGCTGTAATTATTTGACTGAAATGAGATTAATTTGACATTTCCGGGTGGTCGTGAGAGTGAGAATAACTTGAAGTTTTGATCCATAAAATGCACTGCACAATTTCATGATTGTTTATCAGTTTGTGGAATATTTAAAATTGAGAACACTTTTCTCTGGTTGGCTTCTCAAATTCTCTGCTCCGTCTCGCTTCTGAAATGTTTTGTCGGCGCCAGGGATTTGAAAGCCAAATGAAACTTTATTAAGAAATGTTTATTCGTTTTGAGAAATGATATTCTGTGAACTAAACGATATATAAACAAGCAGAGTTACTCCATTGTAGGATCTTCAGATGTAAATTCTGAAAATCTTCAACGATGACACTAGCAAATAACTCTACGAATACATTAACCACCGTCACACGTCCCACGGCCAGTGACCATCTCCGAATCTTTTCTCATAATAGCATTTTTCCCCATCGAGTTAGTGACGGATGACCAGAGGCAACCAAGTGAGAGTCACGACTAGTCGAGTCCTAAGATACGTCATGCAGTCTTCTCGTTTTGGTAGTTGTTGTTGTTGTTGTGAGTTCTCAACAGCACGTTTTGGCCAGCCGACAAACCGCTTTGGACGGTCGGCCGTTGAGAAACATTGCAGTTGAGGACCTTTGCATTGTAGCGAGACTCGAAGAGATCTGGTAGCTGCATGCAGTTGTTGTGACGGTGCCGTCGTCCTGGTTGTCGTCGTCCTGGTTGTCCTCCCTGCCATCGGGGCCGCCGGCGTTGTCCTTCTCTTCTGAATGGCCGACATTCTTTATTCATGAATGGCACTCGTGTTCTCGAACAGCAGCTTCTGACTTCGCATTCCGGCCTCGCCATCTTTCATTGTTACGTCCATCCGTTCAGCTTCCGGCGAGTTCCTGCTACGTTTGTTGGTCCAATCGTGCGGTGTCCTTCATCCTGTCTGTCCGCTTGTCCACTGGTCTGTTCGTTTGCTTGTCTACCGGACTGGCCGTCTCTCCGGTTGACTGTCATCCGATTCTCCGGCTGCTTGGGTGTCCCCTCGTGTGTTCGTCCTCCTGGTAGACTCTCCTCCTGGCAGACTCTCCTCCTGGTAGTCTCTCCTCCTGGCAGTCTCTCCTCTCGTCTGTCTGCACGGCTGTCTGTCTGCCTATCGGTTGCTGTCTGCCTTCCCCCCGCTACCATTCAGCCCTTCGAGTGCTTCGTTCAAGCGCTCCTCTCGAACGTTTTTCCTCTGGCTGAAGTCGTTAAGGGTTGTTGGATTGGACTCGAATGGTAACTTATGTCGAAATTGTCCCTCGAGTGCGAGCGCATAAAGCATCCGTGCAGCTTCCTGGATGTACGAGACACTGCACTGGTTGGTAATTCAGGCAGTTATTCTTCACCAAATCTTCCTCTAAACGCAATAAAAACACGAAAGCCGGGAAGCACGATACTCCACAATATACTCCGTAGTATTTTCCCGACTGGCAATGCCAAGAAATCCAAGATTCTTGAGGAGAGAATGTCATTTCTAGTCGACATACACGGCATTGCAATGGTATGCAGGCGAGAATATCATTGTATTGTGTAACAAGTTTATAAAGAATTCAGTTTCTCTGGAATCATTGAACTGTTTTCAGAATTTTTTCTGCTCTGTTGCAAGTGATTCAGATATTAGAAAAATTAAATTGCTGGTAATGAAAAACGTGCGGATTTTATTATTAAAATCATATCGTTATCGGGGAAAGAAAAGGTTGAGGATAAGATTTTCTCATTTTAATTTACAATTTAAATCTGGAGACAGAATATGCAGTCCTACTAAATTCATTCCAGCCCATTTAATATTAAGGACTTTGTTACCTACACACACACACACACACACAATCTTCTTCACCAACTGTAGTTGCAACGGCATCTGAAGTGTACACCACTCAACGAATCGTTTTAAATTCATTAAAAATTCAAACTGTTCACACGTAGAACCGCAAATGTAAGCACACAGATGTTCACAGATGCACACAGTAAAAACAGACACACACGTATCCACACACACACACACCGACACACACACACACACACACACACAACGACATGTCGCTCTGGTCGAACGTCGAACGGGAGCAGCACTCGAGAGCCGTTCAGAGATTCGTTCATTTAGATTTTCACTTGGAGTTGACTTCTTTACTGTTTTATTCTTGTTTTCTTCTCTCTCTCTCTCTTTCTCTCTCTCTCTCTCTCTCTCTCTCTTTCACAATCCAATTTTCTAACAACAAAATCTAATGTTTGTATCCGAATCGAGTGTGATTTCAATTAAGAAATCCCCAAAAATATACATCTATTTTCTTATATTATTCTGTGAAATTCAGTGGAAATCTTTGCAGTAATTCAGCACCAAAAGAGAGCAAAAGGAAGAGAAAATCGCTCTGCTCCTCTCTCTCTCTCTCTCTCTCTCTCTCTCTCTCGCCATACGATTTGCAACATGTTGCCAGTTGAATGCTAATTACGTCACCGCTGTCCAGCGTTTGATGCTAAAAAGAGATGCTGGTGGTGCTGTTTGTGGAGGGGTTGGGAAGGGGCAACAAAATGGCGGAAGGCAAGTGAGGTATTGGTTGCGTGCGTGTTGAGACTGCTAAATTTGCCATCTAAGAAGTGCAGATATTACGAGCTGCGAACGGAAATGGAAATTTAGAGAAATGCATTCCGTGCGAGGTGGTGAGAGGGAAGGATAGTGGGGAGGATAGTGAGGAGGAGAGTGGGTAGAGGGCGTGGCAGAGTATAAAACTTCAGGGGGGAAAACAAGGAACAAGTCAAGGACGTGAGAGGAGGCGTGTTGTGTGATGGTGACTCTGAAAGCTGCTACCGGAAATAATTCAAATGAAAAGGTTTTCTTAAAGCAATTAAATTTCTTCTCATTTCTTCCGAAAGTTTCTTCTAATTGCACTCAATTTTTGCTAATTTTTCTTACTTTCGATAGAGAACTTTAAAGATTTTTTTTTCGCTTTACAAAAAAGATTCATTTTCGCGACTGCAAGTTATTCACAGATTAACAGTTGCAGCGCTGACACTGACATTTTCACACGCTTCCGACATCGCGATAACAAATAAAAATCTGTAAAATTCACGCTGTCCGTTCGCGTTGATAGCGTATCGTATTTGACGGTAACTTTGCTCCGCGCCAATTTATAGCAACTCAACACGTTAAAAAACTCTAATAAATTAAGCAAAAACATGAACTCACACACACACATACACACACACACACACACACACACACACATTTATTCTTCCGCGGTTGTTACGGAATAATAAATGTATCTGAAAGTTACACAGTTTTTCTTTTTTTTAAATAGTTACAACGGGCAACCGTATTGAGAAGTGAATAAATTGTGAAATTTAATGAGAACTTTAATCAACACGGAGGCAAGGCAGTGCGTATGTATGTGTAACTTGCAGTCGGTGTGTGTGTGTGTGTGTGTGTGTGTGTGTGTGCCTGTGTTTTTGCGGCTGTGAGTGAGCGTTTTTTCAATTTTATTTCCATCGAAACTCGGTTGTTCGCCACGCAGAAGCCAATTCAGCCCTGAAGTATGCAACAGTTTTTTTCACGAATTTTCCCACATCGCGCCTTGAAGCGAAACTCGAAACTTCTGTGTTTCTGTCTGTCCTTTCATTTCGTATTGTGTCTTACATTATTTTTAAATTAGTAAACAGTTTGCATCACGTTTTACAGAAAGTTTTCTTGTCGCTTTTTTGCCCAAAATTTTTATTTTCTAATCATCAAATTCAACATGAATTCTTTACGTTTGATTGATTGACGATGTGAGAATTTGAAATGTCAAGAGCAGAACATTTTTCCAAAGGTGCAAAATAACAACAACAACAACAAAACCAACACCAACAACAGCAAATAAATAACAGCAACTCTCCCCCCCAAAAAAAAAGCAGCAAATATTTGGTTACAGAGGAAAAATTGTTGTTTTGAAAAATTGTACACATTTACGAAATTGAACCAAAAATGAATGGAAGCGAAATGGCAGTCAATTTGTTGAGCGCCAGAAAATATGCAACAATAAATTTAAAATCAGATTTGGTGAGAGAAAACCAAAAAAAACGGGGAACTGAGGCGTGTTGAAGGGGACGAATTTTGGGGAGTTCCACCCAACCTCACCTCATTCCCTCACCGAAGCATCGATTTTTAGTTGTTTTATTTTATTAAGTGTGGAAAAATCCTTAAAAAACTTTGGGGAAACTCACCCTCTTGTCTCCCCCTTCCAAAGAAAAGAATGCTAGCGATATTTTGTTAACAGTGAAATCAATCAGAGGGCGATAGCGAACAACAAATATAACAACAACAGCAACAACAACACTAGTAAACACAGACACATGCATACCAAAAAAGCTCTCCGAAAAAAGAAACAAACAACAATTTCAACTCAAAATTGTCACGTTGTCAGTCAGTCAGTCAGCTGAAAAATTGGCTATAAACTGAAGCTGTTTGTTTTCGTTGAACGAACGCGCAGACGAAGTTTAACTACGAGTTTTTTGTTGGTTTCGTACTTTCATTTTCACGAAACTGTTATCGAGAATATTTTTAGAGAGATTTTCTGAATACTTCTGGTTGTTGTTGTTGTTGTTGTTGTTTTTGTTGGTGTTTGTTGTTGCTCCTACTGCTGTTGTTGCTGTTTGGTTTGTTGTTGTTGGTCGTGCTCGTGCCGTTGTTGTCGTTTTTAAAATTTTCAATTCCGTAGCGTCACCTGCAACTGAAAATTCATGTTTACATGAACGTGCGCAACATGTTGCTCTCGACGATGACAACACATGTTGACGCGTACCAAATAAAGTTCGGATTGTTGTTGCTGTTGTTTTTTTGTACTATAGAAAGAACTAATTGTGTGTGTGTGTGTGTGTGTGTGTGTGAGTTTATTGCTACAACATTTTGAAATAAGTAAAAAAAACTGATTTTTTTCATGGAATTCGTGGATTCTACATTTTTATTAATAACAACGCAACGATTAAACAACTTTAAACTGCAACAATTGAAATCTTTTTGCTCTCCAGAAAAACAACCAACTAGCGAAAACAATTAAAACAAAAGAAAACATTTTATCTTGTTGATATTCCAGTTGTTACTGTTGCTAGAACAACAACAAATAACGACAACAACCTTCAAAGCAAAAAAAAAAATTCTTTTATTTTTTATTTTTGTTTTTTGTTATTATGCAAACAATTCCGTCTCTTGACCTCAATCTCGAGGGCAGTTTTAACCCGGAATTCTAACGGCGTGCCGACGTGCTTGTAGATTTAATTGTAGATTTAAATACTGTGCGAAATTTTGTTCGGTAGTTTTTTCTTTGTCTAAAGTTGCTTTCATGTTTTAAACGAATGAAGGAACCGCGGGAAATACCAGCCGTGAAGCCGCCATTGGCATCTCTGGCTTCGTTAGCAACATTTCTCTCGCCAGTGAGAGCAACATAAGTGATCATCAACATTTGTATCTCCATCGATGCCAATAGCAACATCGCTCTCTTCATATACATGTTGCCTGATCTTTCTTTCGTGTTAGAGAGGCCAATTGGTTTCGTGAGAGGCCAACATTTTCGCTTCATCCGAGAAGGAGGAGCGGAGGAGCGGAGGAGCGGAGGAGCGGAGGAGCGGAGGAGCGGAGGAGCGGAGGAGCGGAGGAGCGGAGGAGCGGAGGACCTGCAAATCGCCCGGTGTCCCCATCAGGGTCGTAATTAGGGTCATTCTTCTCCCCTTTTATTACTTTAAATGAAATTTTCACATCTCAAACGATAACTTTTCGGGGCCGTTTTCGGCACGAATCCAAACTGCATTTAATTTTATTATCTGCAGAGAGACTCGCTTTATTTGCCGTTATTATTACGACGCTCCGCAAGATGGATGCGCAGACGGGTGCAAAGAGCTGACAAAAACGCTGGCAGAAACACTGCACACACACACGCAAACAGTTTCACCCATTTCCACCAAGGCACACACGCACACACAGCAAAACTAATGAAGCGTCCGGAGCCAGAAAAGGACGTGCAAGCGATACAAATACAAAGTAACGACATGGAAGAGAAACCAGGAAAAGGAAAGCTAAAAATGGCGGCCTGAACGCGTTCGGATGGTGAGGTCGGGATGCCCGTTAAGCAACTGAAAATGAGATAATTTTCTAATTTTCTAAACGAGCCGAGTCGAGAAAACAACAGAACAGGAATTTAAAATAAAACAATAGCATTCCGCCAAAAGCCCGCCATCGAAACGGGGCAGCCGGGCAACCTGAATTTGTGGCTTGTCACAATTTAAGATCCCCACAATCCCATGATCCCCACCGATGACGTTATCAAGGAAAATCCTTCAAAATCCCGCATTTTCTATGGATTTTAAGGTAATATTCAGGAAACTTCCTGCAACACTAACGTTTTTACTTTATAAAATTTATAAATAATTAGACATTGAAGTCCTTGATAATTGTGAATAATCTTAATCACATCGAAGATTGTTTTTCCCCTATTAATCTTCTGATATTTTCTGTAAGAATTGAATATAATCTGAACTGAACAGACATTTTCGAAATTTCTGGAAATTGAAAAATTTAAAATCCGGGAAGAATTTTCGGGACTGTGAAAACGTGGGATTTTGGTTTTCTATGCCTACTCCGGTCCCTCACGAATTCTTTAGGCAGTCATAAAAATTAAGTGTTTCTGAAGACTCTCAACTATTTAGTTTCTAACTGTCTTCGTCTATCTGACTCTGACTCCCTCTCTCTCTCTCTCTCTCTCTCTCCTCCTTTCTCTCGCTCCCTCTCTCTCTCTCTCTCTCTTTCTCTCTCTCCCTCTCACTACATTTGAGCTGCTTGTGTTACACTTTGTTGTGATTTTTATGCCTTCACATTGCCATTTCACAATTTTGTCTGCTCTGCTGAGTCGGTTTGTCTGCGTTTTAGCGTCTGCCTCTTCTTCGTGAACGCGCAATTTCAGTCCTTTTTTACACATCCACCACCACCATCCATCTCGCCCCCTCTACCCTCGCCGCCCTTGTTTGTCTGTTGCGGCACTTGAACGTTTCCTTTGTCCGTTTTATTCTTCGTTTCGCTGCCAGCGCCGGCATGAAGATCAAAATAATTGTTGACGTACACGTTATGCGCTGACGTCCTTTATTATTATTATGACTCGAGTGCGCGAAATTGAATTAAAGTAATAATTTTCGAGTGCAGGGCGGCGGAAAGTTTGGCCGGAGGCGCTCAAAAGACGATGTGTGAGATTTTTATTTTGGTAGTTGTGATGTTCGACCGAGCATGTAGGAGTGTGTGTGCGTGTGGGTGGGTGTGTGGGTGTGGGTGTATGTTTGTAAGTGTGTGTACGTGTGTGTACGTGTGTGTGTACGAGTGTGTGTGCGCGTGTGTGTGTGTGAGAAGGAAGAGAAAGTGAGGGTGTTGGAGGGGGAAAATGACATGAAATCAATTTGAATGCAAGCTGAAAGTGACATTTTAACAGAAGTAATGTGCGTGTGTGTGTGTGTGTGTGTGTGTGTGTGTGTGTGCGTCTTCGCGCCGCGGATTCCCACCACAACTACGAACTTTCTCATTCAGTTGTGCATTTAAACGAATGCAACTCAAAAACATCTCAATTCGACTCTGCTTTTCGTCGCTACGCGCTCCACTGAAATCCAGCTTCCGATTGGACTTCACAAGTCAGTGGAAAAGCTTTTGCAAGCATTGTAAATTTAATTTAAATGTAAATTATTTGCATCCGTAAAAAGATGCGCGCACTTCACGATGCGCTCTCCACTTAAACCATCCCGTCTCTCCTTCTCTTCACTCAGCATTAAAGAAGAAAAGATTTTCACTGGAATTCAGAGAATCTCATAAATTCTATTTACGCGCGCTCAGTCCCTCCCCCAGACCCCTCCACGCCCCCTTCCACAACATCCACGCAGCGCGTGTTCTTTCAAGTTTCTCTTCAGGAACTTCATGCATTTTTCACTTCAACTTGTTGGCCACAAATCAGAATCAGAGCAAATATTTGCGTTTAGAGTTCAGGGTAACCACTTCAAATACAGAGAGAGAGAGGGTGGGGGATGACGAGGGCAAGGAAAGGAAGGGACCGACCGACCGATCCGCTTCAGAAGTCATGCAAACGAGTGAAAAATGTGTTTCTAATGTTTATGGAAGCAGATTGCGAGGGCAACATTTCCGAAATTCCGCTCAATTCACCGCGTGAAGCGTGTTGATGGGGTGGCCAAAAATTTCGCAAATACGAGTACTTGACGGCAACTCAAGGACTCGATGAAAATTTAAAATCTCTTTCTAGAACACGTAAGAATGATTTGCCGAGTCCTTCAAGTTGTTCCTTCGCGCTGTCAACACTGGAGGAGAGAAATTAAATAAGATAAAAAGTGTTAATTAAAAATTGTCAAGTACAGCTGAACAGCGCTTGCAGCCCCTCATGAAGTCACTTTGTGTGTCGATTACTTGAGCTTCGATTGCCGCCAAGCCCTCGACATCGTTTCACGGACGTCTTCAGACGTCGAGGAGCTGAAAATTTCGAGTTTCACTAGAAAAACGCTTATTGTTGCCAACCAACAAATCGGCGGACTTTTAATTGCAAAAATTATAACAGCGAGCTGGCTGCGGATCGGCAAGCAACTTCGAACTGAGTAAATAAAAGCGAGTGCGTCGAGTTCCGAAATCAAGCTCAAGTGTCGCTACTCGTATCTAATCAGCGCGGAGTCAGAGTTTGAAAGCCACTCAACGCCACTCAAATGGAAATTTTAATAAAATCGACCACTGAAGGGAAGGTTGACACTAAACTAGAGTAAGCGAGGGAGCTGCACTGAGAAAACCGTATTTGTAATTCCATCAGAAGCAACTGAATATGTTATTAAATAGATAAAAACTACTAGCAACTAATTAAACAAAACAACAAATAATAAAACTAAATAAGAAAATAATAAACAAACGAATGAAGTCAATATAGCGGGGAGTCAGAGTTAGACAGCCATTCAACGCCACTCAAATGGTAATTTTAAATGCAATAAATAAAAACTAATAAAAAGCACCTAAATAAACAAAACAACAAACAGTAAATCTAAATAAATAATAATAAACAAGCGAATGAAGTCAATATATTATATAAATAAGAAACATTTTCTTTCTATAATTTTGTGGTTATTTTTACATAAAATTGTGTAGGGAGGAAAAAGTAGGAATGGTGTTAACTCCCTATTTTTTGCAGTGTAAGATCTGATCGGCCGCCCTATAAATGGAACGATAAGAATCGGTGCAGTCAAGACGATCGCATTCAGTTTCCATTACAGAGCAGAATATTAAAGTTCACATCCCGCTTGGGATTTCAGTCTCTTCTGAGAATCACGAACTCTACGCGATGAAACTCTGCGCACTCGTCGCCTTGATCCTGCTGTCGAACCTCGGCTGTTTCGCTGCCAAGGACTGGTGGGAAAATGGGAACTTCTACCAAATCTATCCGCGTTCCTTCCGCGACAGCAACGGTGACGGCATCGGCGATTTGAATGGTGAGAATGGCAGCTGCAGCCACATGCAACATGACAGATCATCTCTGTACAGAGAGAAACTTGACTCGCTCTAGGCGTCGCCGAGAAACTTCGGTATCTGAAGGATATCGGCTTCACCGCTGTCTGGCTGTCGCCCATCTTCAAGTCGCCCATGGTGGACTTCGGCTACGACATCTCCGACTTCTACCAGATTCAACCCGAGTACGGCAACATGCAGGACTTCGAGAACCTCATCGAACGCGCCAAGGAGGTGGACATCAAGATCATACTGGACTTCGTGCCCAACCACACGAGCGACGAGTGTGAGTGGTTCGTGAAGTCGGTGAATCGCGAACCGGGCTACGAGGATTTCTACGTTTGGCACGACGGCATCGTGAACGCGAACGGCACCCGCCGACCGCCGAACAACTGGATCAGCGCCTTCCGCTACAGCGCCTGGGAGTGGAACGCACAGCGAGGCCAGTATTACCTGCACCAGTTCTCGACCAAACAGGCCGACCTGAACTTCCGCAACCCCCTCGTGGTGGCGAAAATGAAGGACGTCATGCGTTTTTGGCTGGACAAGGGTATTGGCGGCTTCCGCATCGACGCGCTGCCCTTCATGTTCGAGGCTGAGGGGCTGCCTGACGAGCCGGTCATCGACGACGTGTCCCAGTGCCCGGACCCGGACGACTGGTGCCATCTCAATCACACGTACACGCAGAATCAACCCGAATCCATCGAGATGGTGTATCAGTTCCGTGAGCTGACCGAACAGTACAAGCGGGACCACGGCGGCGACACGAGGGTGCTGCTCACCGAGGCCTACACGACGTTCGAGAACCTTATGCGTTACTATGGCGACGGCCGACGAAACGGCTCGATGGTGCCCTTCAACTTCCATTTTATGAACAGCGTGACGAACGCGTCGAGTGCGGCCGATGTCATGCAATACGTGCAGCGGTGGATGAACGCTATGCCGCGAGGCGTTCGGGCCAATTGGGTGCTGGGCAACCACGACAACCTGAGGTTCTCCACGCGTCTGGGTCCCAGGCGATTGGATTTGTTTAACATACTGCTGCAGACTCTACCCGGGAATGCGGTGACATATTATGTGAGTACGAGGGGATAGAAAGAACAGGGGTTGGGGGAAGGGAAGAGGGGTGAGTAACGGGCAAAAGGAATGACGGGAAAGGCGTGGATGACGGAAGGAGAAAAGTAATGGAGGGCTAAGGACGGCTCTAGTTCGTCCGAAGTTTTGATATTTCGGGAATAATAGAGAAAATCAATTTTTCCTTTACATTTCAACTTATTTCTACTGCCAGGGCGAGGAAATCGGCATGGTGGACCCCCATATCACCTGGGAGGAGACTGTGGACCCACAGGGTTGTAATGCCAACCCGAATAACTACCAGAGTTATTCTCGAGACCCGGCAAGGACACCGTATCAATGGGATGCTTCAAATAACGCGGGTTAGTCAGAAATCTTGGGGAATAAAACTTAAACAAAACGGAAACGGATTCACTGTTAACCTCACTCCCTCTTCAGGTTTCACGTCGGGCATTAAAACGTGGCTACCGCTGGCCTCTGACTATAAAACCAACAATGCCTTGGCTCAACTGCGTGCGCCGAAGAGTCACCTACAGATCTTCAGGAAGTTGATACGTCTTCGCAAAGAACCCTCCATGCAAGACGGCACCCTACAAATGCACGCTACAGCCGATGATGTACTCATCTATTCCAGGTAAGAAACCCGTTGCGAGCACGTATTGATGTTGCGCGACTACAATTTCGGTTCCTTCCCCAGACAAACACCCGGTAGCAACTGGTACGTGATGGTCCTGAACATGGGCAACAAAACATCTACGATGGACGTGAACGACTATTTTAAAATCGGCTCACGAGCGGAAGTCATAACCAGCTCCATGCAGTCGAAATATAAAGACGGGTATGTGAGAAGGCGATGGCAAAAATAAAAAAAATCTATAATTACACTTTTACACTTTCAGAGAGATTGTTGATCCTTCGAAATTCGAGACCGAACCACACGTTGGCGTCGTTTTGGGTAGCATATTGTAAACCGAGAGAGTGAAATAAACATTTCATGACTTTCATAAACAAAATGTATACTTTGTGAATTTAAATAAACAATAAAAAGCACGAGCAAACTCTCGGAAAAATAATGGAAATCAAAACGAAAGCAACGTCGCGATGTCACGTTTTTCAGATTTATTTCCTTTTTAACTAAACAGGAAGGGAATACAAAGGCAACACAAACACATACAAGCATGGAATCAGTTGAAGAGGAAGTGGAATTTTCTGACAACTCGTCTAAAACTTTGTGGCGAAAGCTGTCAAAGCAGCTGAAATTGAATAATTCTGACAATTGCTTTTGCATGGAACTTGCAAACTACTGTCTGTGAAGCTTGTTCTGGTTGTGCTTTTTGTTGTTGTTGTTGTTGTTGTTTACGGTTTATTATATCAAGTGTGATGCTTAGATTTTGAATTACAGCTTTTTTTCTTCTAATTACTGGAACACAATTAGTTAAAAAGTGAAAACTAAACGAGGAAATTTATAATAAAAATAAGTACTCGCAATCGCGTCAAATTTACAAAGTGTTTACAAAACACTTACAACACGTTTAAAATTCTGTATTTAGCAAAAACTACAAAATGTTTACAAAATGTTAAAATGATAAAAATTTACAAAATATATAGAAAAATTTTACAGAGCGTTTACAGAGCGTTTACAAAACGTTTACGAAACGTTTACAAATCGTTTACATTACGTTTCCAGAAAGTTACGTAAAGAAAGTTGATGAGGAAGAATTAAAATTAAAGAAGAATTTCAAAAGAATTTTAGTTTTTATTAGCTTTTTTTACTTTTTTTTAAATAAAATACGATTGCTGAAGGATAAATTGAACGCAATGAAAAATGTGTTTTTTCTGTTGATTCCTTTCTTGGCCAAATAAAAATTAAATATTGAAACGTTTAAAATTTAATTAAAATTTCAACAAAACGCAAATTTTAACTGAAAATTAAGCTGGAGCAAAAAATATGAAAAAGTAAAGAAAACTTAAAGAAAGTTGAAAGCTGAACCTGAACTGTGCTTCTCAGTTATATAATATTAGATTATAGATTAACCCAAGTCAACTAATATTCAATCTACTCTCATACAACAACAACAACAACAACAACAAAAATATCAGCTCTGTTTAAATGACATGCAAAAAGGATGAGCAAACCACAACCTAATGAAGTCCCTCGTATGCAGAAAACGTTAACAGAGACACGATTATGCTGGAGGAAAACATGCAACATGGAAGCGGCAAGAGATTCTCTAGACATTCTTATGAACGAAGCAGAAGTAAATGCATGCAAATCATTTCACATGATAAGGACAGCATTAAAAATTCAGATAAACCTGAGAAAATAACATGCAGCACGTGAGGCTGGACGAAGGTAGCAAGGAGGTCACGTTCAGACACGTAGATCTGGCATAATTTTGTCTTTATTACGGAGGACATGTTTGTTCTTCTATTGTGGGTTTTTATATTTTGTTTACGGATTCTTGTTTTCTGTTCAGCTCAACGTTTTCGTTCCGTTAACTTGAAGTCTTTTTATAGTTAAGAATTTCCTACAAATTCTAGTTTTTCCCCAACTAAATCCGTTCGTCCCGGTTTACCCGTTCTGTTGCACCCTCAGCCCCTTCTGTCTTCACTCCTCTTCTGTCTTTTCTCTCTTCAACCTTTTATTCCCTCTTAGCTGTTGTCTTGCTATTGCTGTTTTGTTGACTTCGCTCTGATTGCGAGGACCGTTTCTTTGGCATCCTTTTTCACTCCTTTTTGCCTTTAGTAACTCTGAATGGAACCTTTTTTCATGCAGTAGAAGTGCTTCGAAATGTTGCTTTTCTTCTTGAGTTCTTCGCTTTATTTTTCTCCCTGAAGTGGGAGGATGTTTCGCTTTGTTGTCGGGAGGATGTTGTGCTGACATTCGAAATTTGTACACTCCATAATTTCTGTACATTTGCACTGAATTTCTTTTGTTAACAAAAATTTAGCTTAAGGTGGGATGACCTCAGAAAACGGAAGATAAGTTTTTGCTTGTAAAATGTTGAAAAATAAAGAAAAATCAAGTTTTTCCCTTCTCCACTTTATTGCTGAACAATTCGCTGCAAAAGCATATTTTAATTCTATGATGCAGCTAATGTGAGACCAACCGGGCATACGAGCGTTTTTGAAAAATCGTCACAAACTGTAGCAATCACCAGTCGTCTCCCCACCCCTCACAACCCCACGATCCTTACACTGATGCAATATTCTGCACACCATAACTTTGCGGTGATTTACATCGCTCAGAACTGGACGAGAAATGGTAACAAACTGAAAAAAGTGGCAATGCATTCGGTTTTTTATGCGTTGCGAGAGCAGCGTGACAGACAACCAGTGCCGATGTGTGGTGAGTGATGACGGCAATAAACAACAATAACGCGCACAATTGCAGCACAAATAATAAAATTAGATTTTAATAAAAACAAACAAGTTTGAGTGCAATTTAAAGTGAATTTTAACACTTCGGGTGAATTTCGATGACTCTGTTTTAAAGTCATAAAAAAGATTCCCAAATTCCCTAGAAATTTTTCGGGGCACTATTGTGTTAAAACTTGTTAATCTGATATTTTCTTTTAATTCTTCATTAAGCTGTATTAACAGTGTCATTAAGAAGATTTATTTAATTTTGCGAAATCGTAGAATCCCAGGAAATGTGACTCCGTTTAACTTTCAACGTTATTTAGTTGTTCAATTAATCTTACCAATTGTAACATACTTTGCTTTAGTTTATAACAGACTTGACGCTTCCTCCCGAATATATTTGAAAACATTTCCCTATTTAAAAATCAATTCTAGGATGTGATATAATTAATTACCTGAAAGCAAGAAACTGTTTTTCTCTTGATAAACTAATTTCTCCATAAATATCCATCTTATCTTTATGATAGCCTTCAGTTTAGTTGTCTCGAAGGTTAGTGCTAAGAGCACCGAGACTTGGCAGCTTAACCTTTATGTGACTGAAGAAAAAAACAACATATTATGGCTGACAAGGTACCTGGGTACCTTGAATGAAAATATCTTGAAATATTCATAAATATTAACAAATTATCAACTTTTATAATTTATTTGTTAGATTTATCATTTGGTAATTGAAATTCAGTAACTTATAACTTATTAACGTAGTGTTAAGTGTACTTTTTGTACTTTCCGTACATCGTTGCTCAGAACTTTACGGTTATTTAAGTTCCCGCGCAAACGTGGCAGCTCTTTCATTTGTGATTATTATTCTTTAGTGTGCTGTGCATTTTTTAAAAATTAAAAGTTGTGGATATATAGCGTTTTCGTTAATATGGATAATAATAATGAAAGTGATTCAAGTCATTTGGAAAAAAGACCAAAAAGATCCAGGTACTGAATGAATGGTTGTTTTCTTCCTAAATTTCACGGTTTTGTCTTTTATAGATTGTGTTCAGTTGAAGTTAGAGCCTTTAGGCTATTTGCAACACATGCGATCAATAATATAAATGTAAATAATGTAAATTATCAATAATTCAATAAATTATAAGCTTTATATGTTGGCATTCATTCAAATATTGTGCGACATTATCATAATATGTCATTTTCAGACTCAACAATTTTTTGTACAGCGAAACTTTTTATCTCTCGTCCACTGAGCTGATATATCACTTTAAACTTTGTCCATGAATGTTTTATAGATGTTTTTACCGATAAGACAGTTGTCACCAATGCCTGCTTATTCTGAGAAATCCATTTATTTAGGTCCTCTAGGTTGGCAAAAGTAGAAAGGAAAGACGATGTTCTTGTTCTCACGAAGGATGATCGTATATTGAAAGAATGTAATATGAAAAAAATTAACTTAACATATAGTGTTGGCAGGTATGTAAGAAATAACACGAGAAGTGCTGAGGAATTCCTGTTGCCACCTTGCATTTCAATATTAGGTTTATATAATAAGATAAACGGTATTCAACGCCACAGGTGACACTTTCTAAATAGTTCTGGTAGTTCCGAAAGCGAAAAACGATGGTTTTCACCCATATCGAAGTACAAGTGTAGGATTCCTCGTCGTTAATTGAGGTTTGTCGGTTTTATTTTGCGCATGAAAACCATGTCTCGATGTAAAAACTGTAAAATTAAAATCACAAATTAAAAGTATTGCAACTAAGATCCAAATAGCTCTCACGGTTCTTTGCTGGAAATCCTGCGACACTTAATAAGAAGCAGGCAAGTATTAGGACGATAATCTTCATCTCGGACTATTGCGTTTAAGCGCGGTAAACTTCAGTGCGATACTGTGTGAGTTTGAGGATAACAGACTAACCTTTTATACTATTTCGCCACTAAAAAGATGGCAATAGTCTACATTTCGAAGTACCATATCAGCAGTTTTTAATCTGATTAGTGTTTAATTTTAAAATTGTTTTTATTACCTCGCTTTCTTGTCCTTGTTTCTTGTTCGGTACAAATTATGCAATTGATTTTAAACTAACTTTCTGATGAGCTAGAGACTTGAAATTTTAAATATACTATAGCTCAAGCCATTTTACGTAGTTTCGCCGAACGTTAACTTCACACCAGTCAACAATTTAGGATTTCATTTAACGTATTAAATTTTATTAGCTGATTCTCGGTTTCATGGTTCTTACGAAACTTATTGAAGCAATATTTTCTTACATTCCAACGTGTTTTGTAGCTTTTAATTTATTCAACTTCTTTTATACGAACTTTGAATTTTCTAATATCGCAGAATAGAGCTGTGAACACCGAAAAAAATAACGCTTTCAGTTCTGAAGCGTGTGAATTTCATACTCAGCTTTGCTTTTACTTGTGTCGCTTGTTTACGATTTAATTTACTTTTTCTTGTACTCGCTGTCTTCATGTCCTTTCACTCCATCCCTAGACGCACGCCAAAACCCTTTTTTATTACTTCTCTTAACTATGTTGACATTTCCGGGGGCACGAATACCAGCGCTCAGACTCCCTCCTTCCGTCCTTGCAGCCAGGACAGGACAGGACAGGACAGGACAGAGGACAGGACAGAGGACAGGACGTTCGTCGTGTATGATTTGTTTGCCCTCCTTCGTTGTTTTTTCGTCCTTTCTGCCGCATGTTAAACGAGGTCAAAATTAATGGACGTTTAGCTTCTGCGAACAGAAAAACATAAAATAAACCGCGACGCGCGTACACAGACGCAGAATGCTGGCTGTACTTCACGTATTCGGAATGATGGCCGCGAGGGAATGCAGAGATCTGACGGCTTGTCAAGCGTGGCTGGCGAAAGGATGGAGCGGTGGATGGCGAACTCCGATGCGAGCTCCGCCGTGAAACAAAAGCGACAGCGCAGCAAAGCTAAGCCCACACATATTGTTGAATGATGATGATCCGCAGGCACACGTGACCCACACACGCGCACGTATCTGTGAGACGCTGGCACGCACACACACGCAGGCCGCCTGCAGTTTTATGGCTCGTCCTGACGCGATGCTATGATGTCCTGTCCGAATTCTATTTCATTTTTGTACTGCTAAGTCAAATAAATGTTTTTGCTTTTTGTTCTTATATCTGTGTTTGGTTTTTATTTCCTCTGTTGTCTTCTGGCTTCTTGTATTTTATTTATTAATCATTTTTTATTTTGCTTCTTGTTGTGTGTATTTAATTTTCACAACAATTTGCAGTCATGTCCTCGAACTCTGCGGCTTTTTTATGACTGTCTTTAGCCTTGTTTATCATTTGCGAGGACCCAGTCAGCTATAATTTCCTGCATTAGCCATCATTTCGTTGTACCATCCGAACATTTGATGTGATTTCAGTTGCATTCTTAAGTAGGATGGAAAGATTGGTCGCTTCTAATTGCCGCCTGTTTATGTTGTCGGGTCTCTTTAGAGTCTTAATGGCACAACAGGTGACTAAAGAAATTTTACTGAGAAATTTTACTGAAACCCCAAAATCCCACCATTCATGTGTAGCACCCTGTATTTGTGTGCGGACTTAAATCAACAAATCCAGCGAGCAACGAGAACAACGACAGCATCGCAGCCGCAACATACCGAAATCAGCCATCATAAGTGTTGCCACATTGACGCAACTTGCGTTAGTGTGAGTGGGGACGTGTGTGTGTGGGCGTGTGTGTGGGCGTGTGTGTGCGTATTTGAGTTGAATGTTTATGGGTGGCCGTGTGTTTGTGTTTTTGTTGAATGTATGTATGACTTGCGTCTGCTTCAAAAGTAAGCGCGATCTGGCATCCTTTGCGGTTGAAGTTTAAACCGGATTGATGACTGACGAGTTGATCGTGTTTTTAATAGACTTATCAATATCTTGCGGCCGCTTATAGCCGACTTTTGCTCACAGCAATGAAATACTCGTAACAATTGATGGACCCCCCAGTGGCGCTTTGATGGATTTTGATTAACCAATTTCCGCATTTCAATGGCGCTTTTGTTGCGCACCATCGAATTCTTAATTGATATTTAGTAGTAAATTTCTATTCGATTGATTGCGCCTATCAAAACTCAAAGCTATTAGAATAGCTTTGAGTTTTTGATTATTTCTGAGAGACGAATGAATTCGAAGCAAATTGGAAATGTATTTGGCAAAAAATTCCAATCAATTTCAATCAACTTGAAGTTTTTAAAGTTACCGATGAGTTTTTTAAAAGTTGATTAAACTTGGAAAATTAAAATTAACCACTGGAAAAACGCGTTTTTAAAGCTTCAATAAACTCAGATCTCGGTGTTCAGATTTCTATTTTGCCGGCGGCGGCGGCGGCCGGATTGCAATTCTCGCAACGAATGCGAAACCAGTACGTGCTCACCAAAAATTCCGTTGCATAGTTTTAGGCGACGCTGAAAGCAAAGCAATTTTCAGCAGGTTGGAAATCAAACGGCAGCCAATTTTCGGGAGAGAAAATGAATTTCGCAGTATAAAACAGAAACAGCTTCGCCAGAGGAAGACTCTGCCTTTGAGATGAAAATTATTTGAAAATGTTTCAAATGTTAAATGAATTTTTTTTTCTCTTTAAGGCTTCCGATTTCTGAAATTGTTTGCCAACAAGTGGAATGACACCCCGTAAGACAAGAAAACAACATCAAGAACACTGACAACAACAACAATAACAACAACAACCGTATAACAAACACTAACTACGAGTAGAATACCGCAAACACAACAAATTAAAGGCAAAATATAAACACACGCAAGAAACACAAACGCACACCGACTGCTCTCGTTCAGTGGAAGCAACTCTATCACTCTCTTTCTCTCTCTCTCTCTCTCTCTCTCTGTCTCTCTCTCTCTCTCTCTCACACACTGTGAGAGAGAAGGATCAACGCACAGCAGGCGTGCCAACGAACTTAAAACTAACGAAGCAAGCGATTGAATAAACGCTGAATTAAACCTCCTCCTCCTCCTCCTCCTTCTCCTCCTCCTCCTCCTTCTCCTCCTCATACTCAACCTCCTCCTTCTTCCTTTTTCCATTCCTTCCTTCTTCGCCAACAGTCTGCCACAAAAGCAGGGAATTTGATGAGGTTTTGATGGTAAATATGTGTTGTGGACGATAGCAACAGCATTGAACGACACAAGGAAGTGTTTACACTGGAAAAAATGCAATTAACTGGCGAGAAAATTAAGCGTCAAACTTTGCAGATAAGAAAAAGCCACAAAATTCCAATTTAAAGAGTTCAAAATATCCGAACACTTCATAAATCATTGAAGAGAGAACAGAGAAAAACAAAATCTTATGAACTGAAATGAAAATTTGAGATGAAAATTTTCGAGGTAAAAATTTGAGAGATAAAAATTGCAAGCCAAGAAAATGGTAAAGCAAAAAACCAAAGAAAATTGAAAAGCCACAAGCAGGAATAAATATTTAAGCTTCATTGATTGAACAAAAACCTCCACTAGACTGACTTTGCCTCCACGCAAAATCGTCGCAAAGGAGCTGCAATTGAGCCACTTGAGGGGCAGCCAAGGGGTCTCGAGTACCTTCGCAGACGAAAAATTGAAGGAGAAAATGAACGTCTGTCACTCTAAGCCGAGTGAAGTATATCAACGCATTATAAATGCCGTTCTTGTTCTCGCCGTAAGGCTTTTCTTCGAAAGTCTAGAAATTTCGAAAATGGGAAACAATTTTGAAAGGGAAAAATTTCATTTGTGCTTCCATGAGAAAGATGAGAACGCTAAATTTGATCCGGAATTCTAAATGCGAAAGTCGCTGAGCTGCAATTTAGCGACGCGAATTTCGCGGTTGGCTTAAACGTTTCGGCTTGAATCTGTTTTGTTATCAAAAAAACTGACTTTGCATTGCAATAACATTGCATTTACACTTCGAAATCCAAAAATCATTATAATTGTATTGTAATCTTGTAGTGAAAAAGAAATAAAATCCACATAATCTTCATTTTTCCTCATTACAATTTCATGGCAATCGTGGATGAAAGCACGACCGACTTCCCTGCAATTTATGACACTTTGATAGCAGTGATATAAATTGCAATGAATGTCTTTAAATATTTTCAGGTGTGAAACGTCCTGAACATTCCATTAAATGGCTTCTAAAACTAATAAATCTGAGCTCTGTTTCGTACCATTTCAGGCAGCGATTTGCAGCAATTTGAACCACATTTTCGTGTTTTCAGTGTGACTTAAATTGAAGTCGACACAACGACACAACGACAAAGACGCAGCATTAAATTTGATGCAAATACTCACAACGCAGCCATACGAAGTTGACTTGTTAATTCCGCGATGTAAAATCTTAGCAGGCGTTGCGATTACACACTGAAGTCGGAAGATTTTATTCGGAAAGCACCGGGAAGCTCCCAATTTCCTCTCTGAAAGTGAACTCATTCAGCCACCACTCGACATACGCGCCGCTCTCAACCTCCCCATCCACCCCAACTACCTTCGTCTCAATAATAATCAACCCTCTTCAGTTGGAATCACTGAAATTCAGTGAAGTTGAGCACTTGATTCTTCAATTACGAAGCTCTTAACTTGCCCCAGCCTGCCTGCGCTGCGCCGATTGCCAGTCGACGAGGAGTCGGCAAGTCGGCTTCATGCGCCAGTTTTACCCCGTCGAGTGCGAAACCCGTTCGAGTTGTTATTGAAATACGCGGCGGCTACCGTTGCGGTGCTGATGCAATTCATTTGGTGGGGAGGGAGAAGTTCACTGGGTGGAGGGGGAGTTCTTTAGAGGACGGGGGAGTTCTTTAGAGGACGGGGAAGTTCATCGTTTTCGTCTTTTTCCATCGCTTCATTAAGAAAATATTAAATTCACTTTACCACACAACCAGACATCAGCAAAGTGAGGAAGTCTGCCGGCTGAATCAAGAATTCAGTCCTCCTGCAATTGAACACCGGGTGACTCGGCTTCAAGTGGGGTTAACTGGGTGAGGCGACGTGGAGTTCGCCGCCCTCTCTTGACGCACGACGAGCGACGAGCGACGAGCGACGAGTGTGTTATGCAGCCGATGTGTGTCGCGTGTGACGTCGATTCTTGTGTGAGTCGTATTAATTTTCAATTATGGGATTCACGTGAGTCGAAAATTAGTGTTGAGTGTTGTGATGATGAGCGGAGAGGGGGAGGGGGCAGGCTAAGGGGTTCTGGAAGCAGGCGTCTTTTGGTGTCCATGTCACAGAAGCCGTTTGGTCTCGATGTCACAGAAGTTTCAAGAACTTTGATATTTTTTTCAGAAATCATAAGTCGTATTTTTACACAAAATCCATTATTATACAAAATAAATTGTATAATTTCATTAATTATTCTTCTTTCGTTCTTGGAGTCGATCAAAAATTCCCGAAACCTTCATCAAATAAACTTAGAAGTTTTTTTAAATAAATATTTCACTCGAAATAATTAAAACTTGACATCAAGGACATTTGAAATGTTTTATTTTTGTAAGCGACACTGAAAACACCTGAGAAAATTACACCGATGCACTGATGCTGATGTCAATATGTATGTAACACACACACACACACACACATCTTTCAAGGCCAACCAAGATGGCTGGTGGAAGAGTTCACATCTGCGGCGAACGGAAATCAAGCGACATTTTGAGAAAAAAGAGAGCGTGAGTTGAAAGGGAGCAACGGATTTCATGGATTTCTCTTCTTTAAAATGAAATCACCATCAGAAAAAAAAATTGAAAAAAAAATTCATGGAATTTCTCGCGCTGTCAGTTACGCCGTCAACAGAATCCATCAAGTTGAGGTTCATTTTATCAAATACACTTCAGCATGAGAGCAACTCTGTCTCTCTCACCCTCTCACCCTCTCTCTCCCTCTCTCTCTCTCTCTCTCTCCCTCTCTTGTATTTTGACATAAATGCGCCGAAAACTGTCAGAATCACTGCAAGTTAACAAAAAGTGTATTAAGATGTCGATTTTTTGTTAGTTTCTTCTTTATTTCTTCTGTGACTCTCACAAAATGTGATTGAAAAAGCAGCAAAATGTAGAGAAAATCTTTTGTCTTGACGACTTTAAATTTGAAGCGGAATAATTGGAAATCCACTCGTGAAAATACGCAATTTCTGTTGATATTAAAACCGATAATTGCGACTTGAGAAGAAAATCCAGCAGAGAGCTTCAGCATGGATATGATAAACGTTGCCATTTATTGCTGTCTAACTTTCCCTCCTCCGTTCCTCGGCCCCATCTTCCCACACAGCGTTTATTTGACGTTTATGAAAATGTTTACCGACTCCTTTAACAAGATTCGCAGTTCGCAACTTAGCGCAGAAAGTTTTCAACGTGTCAATTAATATGCTGGCACCGCAGAAGCCGAATGCAACTCCTCAGCAACCGAATGCAACTCCCCGGCAACTCCATTTGCGAGTCCAGCACGTAATGCGGCTGTCAAAAGTTGCACAAACTGGGATTTCACGGCGTTATTGAGGGGACGATGGGGGTATTTTGGACCGAAGAAAGGCAAGCATAGTTGTGATGTGAACAAACAGCACGAGCAACAAGTGGATGGATATCGATTGAGATCAAAACTGAAGGGAAAAATCGCGCGCTATTCAGCGTTCAACGAAAAAATGATAGAAGAAGAAAAGAAATCAGAGATTGCAATCCTCTTCTCAGTTTATTGTTTAAATTTACATTTAGCAACAATAAAATCCTCTAAAATCATACAAGTTGTTTGCAGACAAATATCATCTCATTCAGCCTGAAATATTTCAACTGCCATCGGCTGTTGTTTCGCTTACAAAGAGCAAAATATTTACATTCAACTTAAAACACACAAAACAAAAAGCAATCTGAGTAAACAGACGTAAAGATTGCGATTCTTTTATAGTGCGATTCTTTTCTAGTATTTTGCATTTCATCTATTTTAAGACGCTTCGAAATGCTCAAGAAAACCACGGATTTCAGTGCAAAATGTTTTCAATGAAGTTGATTTGCGGGTTTCTTGAGCAGAATCAAAAGAAAATCGACTCCACTTTCAGTTGAATGGCGATCTTAATGCGTGCGATGTGTGGACTTCAGTTTCGCCATTATAAATGAAATTATTATGAAATCAATTGAGAAGCAGAGCGAGATAAAACTTTCGTTTTGTTTGCCCTGCTCGTCAGTTAGTTTCGTCCATTTGAAGTCTAAAATAATCGTGATTATTTTCTTATCATCTCGAAAATGATGAAGTGTGAAACTTGTTGTTGTTTTTCTAGGTTGCATAACGGTTAGCAACGGTATCGTTTGTGTTTTTTTTCGAGAAATGATGAATTTTTCGAGAAATGGCAAATAAATGCGAGCAATAATCGTTGGCTGGAAATTAACGTTGGCTAGCAATTCACGAGCGACTTCGAGTTTCCTTTCAATTCTCGGATGTTAGATAAAGCGACGAGCTTTCCATTTTGAAACAATCACACAGTTCTTAATTTATTATTTTGTATTAATTTAACGTGATGGATGATTCTGTTGAAGCGCTTTAAATGCTGCCACCAGAAACGACGTTGCATTAAATCGTTCTTACCACGTCAAATTAATGAGAAGTTTATCGCAATCCTTTTTTTTTTTTTGATTTCCTATTGTTATCAATTGACTTCAATTGTAAACTGCTGCCGCCAAATGATAAGAATGGAAAAAACGCCCAACCGCGATACCACTGAAAGAATTGAATGTAATACTGAAATCGCTTCTGCACCAGTGTGGCGAAGCCAATCTTTTTTCTCCACAGCGCCTGCAATAGTTGCGCGATACATTTTTTGTAATTGTCTTGAGAAATGAAAATTCTCATGAGATTTTTTTAATTTTGATCAATATGCGATTTTTAAATTCACTCAAATTTTATTTATTGTGATATTTTGTGTAAGATTTTTTAATTGCTGTGATATTTTGTGTGTGATTCTCCAATTATCGTGATATTCTGTGTGAAAGTCTTTAATTAGTGTGAGATTTTTCACTTTAATAATTCTTTAATATTTTGTGTGAGATTTTTTAATTACTGTGATAATAAGTTATTTACTGTGATATTTCAGGCGAGAAATTTCTGATTATCGCGGTATTTTGTTACATATTTCGCAATTGCTTGAGATTTTTAAATTACTGTGCGATTTTGCGTGAGATTTTTGAGATTTTTTTAATTGTAGCGATGAGAAAATGAGAATTTTATGTGTAAATTTTAATTAATTAATCGTAATACAAAGTCGGAGTTCGATTTTGATTCTATTGTACGTGTTTGTGATGGAAATGTTGATGAATTGCGAAGTTGCAGCCAAAGAAAAAGAAAATGTCTCTTGTGTTTCGAAGTTCTAGCCGAAAAATCGAAGTTCTAGCCGCGGAATTGTAAGCGGAAAAATTTCTTGCCCTCCAAAATAAGATTTTCGATATTTGAATCTCTTGAAAACACTTAAATGAGTGTGAAATTTCGATCTGAAAATGCAATCAGAGAGCTTCTTAGAATTCGCGGAAGCGCGGTTGGCGACTCCTGCTGCAGAGGTGCCACCGTAGAGCGGTGAGTGAGTGGAGAAAAAGTAGA
This sequence comes from Sicus ferrugineus, assembly GCA_922984085.1. NCBI lineage: Eukaryota > Metazoa > Arthropoda > Insecta > Diptera > Conopidae > Sicus > Sicus ferrugineus. The sequence continues at coordinate 10,571,805 of OV277348.1, forward strand.
GAACGGTGGAGAGCAGAAAGTGAAGAGCGCAGCAGGGCTGGAGAGGTAAAGAATTAAATGAATTTAATCTTCTGCCCCTCAAGGCAACTCCATCGACATCCAGTGGCTTCCAATGAACTTTCAGTCGGCTGAAGCGGCGGCGGCGATCGCGACCATCCATCCGTCCATCGTTCGTGCGAGTTGCTCTTCACAGAGTGGCGTGGGATTGCGTGAGTGGAACAGCAAGTTCGCATTTCCAGATGATGTACGCGAGTAATTTAAAGTGAGAGTGAGGAGTGAAAAGCGACGAAATGTGAGAATTTACGGAACCGTTTAAATTTAAATAAATTCTTTTGTGTTTTGCCGGCGTATTAATGAAAATCCATTTCCGTAGGCGGATTTTTCGAAATTGAATTGAAACCTTCCGCGCCCCGTGGTGATTTCTGTTCTTTACCGTCATCGTCATCGTCACCTCAACTTCGGCAACTCAACGCCACCTCCTCGTCGCGTTGCCACCTCCTCGACGCGTTGCCAACTCTTCGCCGCGTTGTCACCTCTTCGTCGCGTTGCCACCCTCTGCTCAGCTCATCACAACAATTGAGTTTCCTCTAGTGCGCGAATCTCATCGTTCATCGTACTCGCGAGCTACTCGTATTTTTACCCTGATTGGAAGCGCAGTGAAAAATGTTGACCAGCTCTAAATTCGCCGCACATCTCGAGCGGTTCGATAGCAGCTCGGATGCGCGGACAGCAACAACAACAACACCACCACCAACAACTTCCGCTGTGGTAAATGATGATGATGGCTATACAACATTCGCTGCCAGCGACTACAACAACATCGGCGGCAGCGACTACAGCAGCCATAATAATCACGGCAGTTGCAGCAACAATACAAACAATAGCTACAACAACAAGAACAACAAAACTCTCTTCACTAACCAGCGGGATTTCTTAGTGGATGCGGACGACAACGTGGCGGTGGAGGAGGATGAGGAGGAGGAGGTGGAGGTGGCTTCGATGCTTAAAAACAGAAATCTAGTCGGCAACAACACCACCTCCACCACCACCACCACCACCAACAACAACAACAACAGTGATTACACTCACACAATGAACAACAATGAGAATCACAATTTTTCATTTGATGCCGAGCAAACAATGGATGTGCCGTTACTCAGCCACAATGGCAACAACAACAACTACAACGATGCAAGTAAAAATTGAAACTAGAAAGGTGACGATTTTTCGAGTGCAGCTCAAGTTTAAATAATTGATATTGAATTAAATATCACGTAATAATTTTTCAAAAGAAAAAACAAACTTCAAGAAATTAGAATTTAATATTATATTCGGTTTTATTTTTGAAATTTCGATATTGTTTATTTTCGAATTTCCCATTCACGTTGATTTCGTTTGCGCTCTCAATTTACACATCAATATTTGAGAGAGAGAGAGAGAGAGAGGAAAATAAACGAAAATCCACAAATTTGAATTTGAGTTTGCACTTGGCTAGAGTAAACATTTACATTTATATATACACGGACACACACACACACATACACGTGCACGTACACATGTGCAAACACGCAGCCTCGCCTTCTACGGGTATTTAAAATTTCATCCGTTTAAAAAATAACCGAAAAATTGGCGGAATTTCAGCGCTTTTCAAACAACGCAACGGCAAAAACGGCAACTACGAAAAACAGCAACAACACAGCGGAATCGCTTGATTGCTGCTAAACGGCTGCCACGCAATTCATTGCATGTCATCAGTGCGTGCAAATTGCGAAAATCGCAAACGCAACATTTAAATCGCATGCAACATTTATTCAGCGATAATAATTAGCATCGTCGTTGTTGCTTTGAGTTTCTCTTATTTTGATATTTTTGCTTGCTCTCTCTCTCTCACTCTCTCCCTGTGTTCATTTGTTCCGTTACTACAGTGCGACGATCATGAGATGCAGCTGCAGCAGCAGCGACACCAGCAGGAGCAACGCAGCTGCCGCTGCCGCCAGCCTGGATTCGGCGTCAATCTGATGGACAAAACAGCCAAAGAAGCCAAATTCAAAATCTTATTGGCGATCTCGTTGTGCGTGATTTTCATGGTAAGCCGACGGTGTTCTGTGGTCGACTCCTCCGCTGATGCTTTCCGCCGTCGCGCACGTTCGTGCTTGCAAGCGTCCGACTCGAAGCTCGCAGCCGTCCGACTCGCAACTCACAAACTCGCAACTCGCAGCCAATTGTGTCTCCTCTCCGCGTTGCTCAATAAATTCACGTTGCATTCATCGATTTCAATTCCCCGCGCGCTCTAATCAACGCGGATGGATTGCGTTGATGAAAAGAGTTTCAAGAATGCACGGCGCACTGTGAAAAAGAAAATTAACTTTTACATTTCAAGTTTCCCCTCAATCCCTCCGGAGTTAGTGATTTTTTTCAGCACAATAATCGCATCGCGTTCACTGTGCGCCGCACGTGTTCTGCTTGAACTTCTCAAACGAACGCACGGACGGCGGAGAGGAATTAATGATCCGCTCTCTCTCACTCTCTCACCACGAAACTTCAACTCCATTTCGTTACTTTTTGCGACAGATAATCGAATTCCTCGGCGGCTACTTGGCCGGCAGTCTCGCCATCGTGACGGACGCCGCTCACTTGGCCTCGGATTGCGTGAGTTTCGTGATTGGCCTGATCTCGATCTGGCTGGGCGGCCGTCCGCCCGATGCGCGGATGTCCTTCGGCTACAAGCGCACGGGTGAGTTTTTCTTAGCATTAAAAATTCTCACTTGATCTCAGTATTAAAAATCCTCACTCTCGCTCTCCATTTTACGCTCTCAATATTACGAATTTTCGATCGCTCTCGGTATTACTAATTTTCAATTCTTCTCAATATCAAAAATTCTCTGTATTGAAGAAGGAAACAATTTTTATTTTTCCAAAATAAGAGATTAAATTTTTTGCAATTTTGTTTTTTTTTAAATCCTTTAATTCTTTTTTTTTATTCCTTTTGCTCTATTTAATGAAATAAATTCTTGTTAAATTCAAAGACTCCGCCGTTGCATCTCGAGACAAACGGAATGAAAAGCTGTTGCCTGCAGCTAATTTAAAATTCAATTTCAATTAAAAAAAATTCGCCACTTCGAGCGAATGCAGCAGCTGCTGCTGCTGGAAGAAGAGCTGCAATTGTATCTCACGGATACAAGAGGCGAAAATGAAGCGCCAACAAAAAAAGTGTAACTGCAACCCGTCGTAACGAAGCGAGTCCACGTTACGAGGGTGCAAAAAAAACGCCCCGATTGGGATGAACATTTTCCACACTTTTATTTATTTATTATTTTTTTTTATTTTTTTTTTTTATTTTTTTTTTTTTTTTTAATTTTTTTTTTTTTTTTTTTTTTTTTTTTTTTTTTTTGTCATCGCCATTTTTTTGGCTTTTTGGTTTGATTTTTAAGTCCTTTTTGGTTGCTGAATTTTTTATATCCGTAAAATGTACCAAAATAAACACAATGGCATTTTACAACAACAACAACAACCACCACCACTACTACCATCCCGACACCCCGCAGAGGTCATGGGCGCCCTTATATCGATCTGCAGCATCTGGATTCTCACGGCAACGCTGGTTTTGGCCGCTCTGGAGCGTCTGCTCTCCGACGACTACGAGTTGGACGGCGAAACGATGATGATTATATCGGGAATCGGCATTGTAATCAATGTAATGTAAGTTTGAGGAGGAAGAAAATAACTAAATAGAAACTACGTGTAAAATAGATTGAACATTTGCGAAATTTTACACTTCTTTTGTTAACTTGAACGTTAAAATTAGAAAACTAAGCAAAGATAAAAATCATTTTAAATAACAATAATAATTTAAAGATTTTCGAATTTTTTTTTAATCGCAAATTTTTTGATAACCTATTTATATTTCTAATTTGTCGCTAATTTTTCTCACACTACAGCATGGCCAAGATACTGCACGGCTCTTCAATTCTGCCGCCTGGCGGCGCTCACAGCCACACGCACGCCCACTCACACGCCCACTCGCACTCGCACGGAGTGCACTTGACGGCCGACTGCAGCGACGACAGCGCAAGTGAGCCGCAGCACGCGCACGAGTAAGCATTCGGTCGCGCATTGAATTCGATTGAATGAATCCGCTTTGTTTTACGGGCGCTTGACGACGCGCTGCCGAGAAAAACGGGAAACGGGAAACGGGAAGCACAGAAATTAATAATAAATGCAATAAAAGAAGAGAAACAACGTAAATACTCTCGGTTAAGCGAGATTTAGCGAGATTTCTCGCTCCAACTTACGTAATTCAAACAAACAACTCGACAAACAACTCAACAATCACAACAAATCAACTCCAAACTAATTTATAATTTTTCAAATTTTAGTTTTCCTTTAATTTTCTACTTGCAGTCGGGCGGAGAAAAATCTCAATCTGCGAGCGGCGATGATACACGTCATCGGCGATCTGGTTCAGAGTATAGGAATCTTCTTGGCCGCGATATTCATTCACTTCTTCGTAAGCAGCAACCGACGATTCGCCGATTTTACCGATTCACCGATTTAACGTCACCGATTTTCAGCCCAGCGCCAAGTTCATGGATCCCCTGTGCACCCTACTGTTCTCCGTTATAGTGCTGCTGACCACCGTGGGCCTCTTCAAGGAGTCGGCGTGCATCATCGCGGACGCGGTGCCGCGCGAGGTGTCCACGGCAGACCTGCGCATGGATCTGGCGAACATCGAAGGCGTACAGTAAGCAACTTCATTTCTCTCGCATTTTCCCGAGCAAATCACGTGAATTTCGTTGCCTTTCCTTCTTCGTCCTCTTCACTTCACTAGATCGGTGCACCATCTCAACGTGTGGAAGCATACGACCAACTTTAATGTGATGATGGTCCATCTGGTTGTTGGTAGGCCGGGATTCTTGATACTCTAGGATTTCTAACCAACTTTGCATTCCCACTTTCTCAGACTCCCTCATCGATGGTGAAGCTGTTCTGCACAAGGCAACAACACTCGCCAGCAGTCACAAATACCGCATCAAACACTCCACCATACAAATAGAGCGTCCGTCGTCGTATTACAGCGCAGTGTAGCAGTCGTCCTTCTTTCCTTTTTCCCCCACAAAGGACGAGAGTTGTTCACCGTAACACGACAATAAATGAAAACTCGAGCTTGTGATTGGTAGGAAGACGAAGCCAAAGATTACCAGGTGCTTTCAACTCCACACAGACTCTATAATTTAGGACCAGCGGTCACCATTTAGTTCGTGTTTCAAGTTCGATGAGTTTCTTAGCTTAATCGAGACTGAAGTTGTTATAGAAACAAGATGTCCATTCATCTATATATAGGGCCATTTTGAGTATAGGAAACCCCGAAAATTCGAAACTTATATTATTGTCATCGAAAATCCGAAGGAATGACTATATTTGTAGTACGAAGACTGATCTGTAGCTGGCGTCTGCAAACGTCAGCGGGGAGTCCGCACCTCCAGAAGGAGTTTTTAGAGATTTTTTGAGTGCTATATAAAAGTATTTCTTTAATGTAGAAATTGGAATTTATGGAGAAGCGAAATGTAAGCAATTTCAAGTGCAATCACCTTTATTAGTAATAGAAATTCTAATTATTATATTGATTACATGTCCTTGTTACTGATAATAATTATAAATAGCTTAAGTTATGGTAAAATATAATTTTATAATAAGAAAAACCACAATAAAACATTTCAAGATTGATTTCCAGAGCTTTTTCAATTTAACTCTCTACCCGCTCAGCACGAGACGATCCACACGAGAGCTTTAACCCCCTCTCTCTCTCTCTCTCTCTCTCTCTCCCCATCCCTCCACCCAGTAACCTAAAATGAAGCAGACAGTTGTTGGGTAGCGAACGGTACCTTACAACAATTACAACGCATTTCTGCATACTTGCAAAAAGCCTCATCGAATGAAGATCTCAAAAGTCTTCTTATTACTGAAATTCCACTCTAAATCCTTACGAAATCGATTCTCACAAAACCCGGAACCTCTCAATTTAAGAGACTTCGAAATGCATGCGTGAACTCTCGACAGTACAGCAGCAACAACAGCTCATGCGGCAACAACAGCTCATGCGGCAACAACAGCTCACACAAGAACAACAGCAGCTCATACAACAACAACAACAACAGCAAGTGAAGAGAACGCATTACAACGGAATTAACAAGCAAACGAGTGCCTTTAAATTTTGAAGTTTAAAAGCCGAAAGCGAGCGTTTTCAAGCCTGACTTGAGTGGCAGTATGAGTGCATGAGCGACGAATACATGAGGCAAACGAGTGCCTTTAAATTTTGAAGTTTAAAAGCCGAAAGCGAGCGTTTTCAAGCCTGACTTGAGTGGCAGTATGAGTGCATGAGCGACGAATACATGAGCTCGTGTATGTATATGGAGGGTTTGTAAGTATATGGTGTGTGTGTGTGTGTGTGTGTGTGTGTGTGTGTGTGTGTGTGTGGGCGTGATTGCAGTCATGTGTGGGTGTGATTACACATGTGTGCGACAGTTTTATGTGGTTGTGTTTATCTCCGCTTCTCGTGTGTTTATTAAATTGAAATTAATTTTTATGAACACAGCAAAATGCAGTCTGACCCGCCATTTTAAAAATCACTCTGGCGAAAATGTTGTCCGGCGCGCCCTGGCAAACCCTGCGAAATCCTGGGAAACAAATTCCGCAGTCTGCTTTTGTGTATTTTGTCCCATTTTTCTTCTCCACTGCGATAACTTGATTATTAATTTAAATCATGCATATTTAAAACTTAATTGCAGACGTCTGCAATTTTCAACAGCTTCAGTTGTTGCTGCTTTTTGTCATTAATTTTTATAGTTTTCTGCAGGTTTATTTTTAATTTTACTGGCTTTTAATGAAATACCTGGCTGAGTCCGCCAAAATATTGTTATTGTTTTCGCTGGTATTCGCTTTTTAATTGGTTAATTCGAAGGTCGATCGTTTCATTACAACCAAAATATGTTGATCAACACAACAAATTGGAACGTCCGGGGTAAGCGAATCGGATTTTAATGAGAGAGAGAGAGAGAATCCCGCACAGTTTGAAGTCTGTTAATTGAGTGGAAGCGCAGTGAAAGCAGGAAGGACGAAAAAATGCCTCCTGGATAGAAACGCCTCGATGAATGCTAAATTCAATGGCAGTAAAAACAGCAACACAATTTTACTTCAATTACAATTTATTTTACATAATTAGTTTACAGTTTTCAGTATTAACAAGTATTTCATGAACTCCTAAAATGCCTAAACGTCAGCGCGCGTCTTAGATTCCAACATTTTCCAAACTATTAACCAGAAAATTATCTTATGGATTAAATAACGTCAACGTGATACGAAATACAAGAGAAAAACAGTATTTTCTGCTTTTTGAGAGTATGAAAAACAATTAATTTAGCTAATAAATATATAAATTCACATGTTTTCATCTGAAGTTAAGTGAAAACTTATTGTTTCGCTCATTTTTTAACAGGTTTTGCAATTTCTAGTTGCAGGAAGCAACAGAATTCTCATTTTAAAAGCTCGCCGAAGCTCGGCAGCTTCCCGGCTAAGCTTCCGGATTAAAATGAAGCTACTTAGCAACAGTTTGCAGAAGAAAAAAGCAGCAAACAGTTCAGATAAATACAACAGAAGAAGTTGAAATGCACTCAAGTTCGCTTCAGAGTTTAAGGAATAATAAATTGCTTCGCTTTTATTTTATTTAACAGAAACTCTTATTTTCTTACCGAGTATTATTTAAATTTATTATAGTTTTCTAGTTTCTTCTTTATTCTAGCAGTATATAAATGTAAAAACCTACTAAAATTACTTCATACATATAATCTTAAATGCTATTTCTTCAGTGCAAATGAATTTAATGTAAGAAAGAAGTGATAAATGTCATTAGCAAAGCGGTTGGCGAAGTTATTCTTTAATAACAAAACGAAAAATAAAAATACGAACAAAGAAGTTCAAAAACTAACTCCATAAATGTCAACACAGCACAGTAAAAAAAAAAGTCAGTGTAATGCTAACAAGGGAGGGAAAGCGCGTTAATTGCATTTCGCTGCAGCTGTCATTTTTCTCAACGCCGACGAGTTGACCTTCTGAGCGGCGTGGGTATCGAGGTGTCGCCGTAAACCTGCGAGTCTTCTTGGGGCGGCAAAAAGCTGTCCTCATCACCTAAGCAGCGGCTGCCTGCAATGAAATTGCGATGAGATTGACGTAAAAGGGTGCGAGAAGAGGGAAGCAATAAAGTGAAATCGACTCCCCAACGTGAAATCGACTCCCCAACGTGAAATCGACTCCCCAACGTGAAATCGACTCCCCAACGTGAAATCGACTCCCCAAACAGTTCAGCCGCTTCTAATGAACTTTCTAGTGTGTAAAGTTATCAGTTGAAGTTATCAGAACTCACCGTAATATCGCGACAGATTCGGATACAGCGTGGAGTTCAGAGGACTCCCGCTCAGAGGACTTCCGCTCAGAGTGTTCGAGCGCAACGGCGATGTTTCATCATCCAGCGACGTGGATCTGCTTGTGTCCGGCTTGTAGAAAGCTGTAAAAATCGAAAACGATAAATTTAAACGCGTGAATTATTTATAAATTCAATATAAGCTTTCTAATTTCCAGAAGTCGAAGTCATTTCCACTCTCACACGTCGTCCAGCCCTCAAGAGGGAGAGCAATGAACGGTCACCCCTTCAACTGGACTTCAAATTAACCCTTCAAATTAACCCTTCAAAATAACCCTTCAAATGAACCCCTTAAATTTCGCAATGTCGCGAGGAACAATCATGTCATCTCCGCAAAACATCCCCCCGGAACGCACAAACGAGTTCTCTTTGCAATTCTTCGCAACACCTTTGAATTCCATTTCCTACTGCGTGCATATGATTCGCACCACGTTTGTCACGACTGCTGCTTATAAGCCTGCGACGCGGCGGTTGTCGTCAGCTTTGCGCAGCGGCGATATCGTAACCGATGAGGTCGTACCGAGGTGCGATTATTGCTAGTTGAAAACTTTAACCAATAACCCGCCGCGGGCACGTGAAATACCGTGCGCTGTGGCAATTTTTGGAAGCCCGAAAGGGCGCGTTTTGAATACATTAGAAAGTTTAAGTTTAAGTTTTTAGTTGCTTTTCTTCCTTCTTGAAGTATTCAAAGAAATCCCTCATTCACTTAAAAGTGTCTCAGCCAAATATTTACTTGTGAGAACTTCAGCAAACATAAATTATTAAAGTTACTGAACTCAGCTCTCAGCGCTTCGCTGTTGCGCGTAAAACTTTTAATGGCTTCATCGGGAAATTGAAATACTTTCGCAACAAACTGAAATGATGAAGAAAATAAAACTGCTGTTCGCGCTGGCCAAAAATTGCACGCAACACAACTGAATTAAAAGTTATTTGCTGAGCAGCGCAACAGCAACAACACATCCGAAATACTTACGTAATTAAATAATAAAGAAGCAAACAAAAATCGCACGAGGGTGCAGGAGGAGCAGGAGGAAAAAGGATGCTGGGGCGAAAAACAATTCGGTTAATTTTTAATTGAGCCAATTTAAGTGAAGAAAGTCAGCAACAGCGAAGAAGTTTAGCATGCAGGAGGAGCAGCAGCAGCAGCACCACCACCATCAGCGCTCTGAGCGATTAATTGCTCCGACTTGGCGAGGAAGACGAGGAAGACGATGAAGATGACCGACCCTCGTTAGATTTGTCGGAGGTAAAAAGTCGTTCGGCGCGCCAGAGGCGGCTGGGGTAGGAAGTGGAAACGAATTGCTGGCTGGCTGCGAAACTTTTTTGGCAGGAAACTCAAAAATGTTTGAATTCACGCAAAATTGGCTCACGACTTCGCGCGAAAAAAATTACTTCGGGAAGAAGAAGAAGAAAAACGTGGGGGAGCGCGAAAGAAATGCGCGAAGAAATGTCTGCTTTTCATATTTGCGACTTGATTTGATCCTCGGTTCGAGCATTAAAAGTTTCTCTTGTCGCACAGAAAGTCATTAGTAAAGTCAAGCAGCTCATTTATCACGGACGCGACTCGCTCATGCACTTCAGCATCAGCTGCTGCTGCTGCCGCCGCCGTTGCTGCCGCCGCTGCTGCTGCTGTAGTGAGCGTCCTGCGAGACACTTCATTGCGACAAACTCAGTGTGTTGCATGTGCTGGCACTTCGTGAGGAGCGCGTTTCGCTGCCGCCAGCCACATTCGTGCTCATCGCCGTCGCCAAGTTCACGCTTGAGTGTCCGTTTCAATTAGTTGCCTCGCTTCTCGCAAATTTGGAGCCGCTCCAAGTGGCGTTGGTGCTTCACAGCAGCAGCAGTAGCAGCAGCAGCAGCAAATCATTCATCGCACAACAGCGTGAGACAGTCGTGACTCAACTCCCACTCGTTTGGTTGTGAGCTGCTTAATTATAATCATCATTCCGCTCAGAGAGTCACATTGCCAAAGTGCTGAGAGGATTTTAGGTGGTAGTGTTGCCACCCCCTCCTCACACCAGCTAATTAACTCTGTTTAGAATTTTTGATATTCAACCAGCCAACATTTCTGGAAGATGAATCGCAATGAATTGCCTTAAATTAATTCGGCAAAAATTCTACAATAATTAATTTCTTTTTCTTTTTACAACTTTTAAAATTGAATTTAACTTTATCAAAAACCCCACGACACCCTTGAATACTCGCCAATCTTCAATGAATGCTAGAATCCATCTGTCAACCGCGCTTGTCATCCTGTTGTTAGGTTGTGGCTGAGATTCCGGGTTGCATGTAAATCGTTGATTTACCAAGCTCACACACGAAAGCGACAAATTTCGGTGCCGCAATAATTTGAGGTCGGCACTGCAGTTCAACACGTCACAGCACTCAACGGCGTTGCTGTCAACACCTTTACACGGTACTTGGAAGCCACAACACGTGGGCGCCGCTCTTGCCGGCGACACCAACACTGACTGGATGCCACCAGTCAGCGGTGGCATCCGTCGTCTGATTGCATCCCACAACAATTCGGCGTCGCTGGAAACCACATTCAAATCGCGTTTGAGGAAATCAGTCAGCAGTTGCAGCAGCGACCGTAAGCAACGAGCAGCGCCACGTGTTACCGGCTGAATTGCAAATGATTTCGAAGTATTTGCATGTGAGAAGGTGAGAGTTGTTGGCGGCAGGGTTGCCATCCATCGGCGAAGGCATAAACGAGCTGGATTACATACACCCTGCGTACATTCAAAGTCTCTCCTAATTACTTCACACGATTCATAGCCGCGTACGCATAATTTATACCCGTTGCAGCCGTTTATCTTCCTTAACCCCTTGACGCCCTCAACCCCCCCCTCATCCTTCAACCCTTTAATCAAACACACACTCGCACATTTCGCACACATACTTCGCATCCATGGATACGAAGATCATTAATTAAACTTACCGGATGAGTTGATATCCTTCGGTTCCGGATTCGTGAAGGTGTAGAGAAACACTGCGGAGAGAGGAGAGAGGAGAGATTAGAGAAGAAGAACGTGTGAGTGAGATGCAAACACAAAATGTAATTAATCAAGGTTGTTAAGCAGAAAAAGCATGGCCGGGGCGGGTGGGAGAGGCGAGGGAACGTCAAAACAGACCAAAAAAAGTGGTCAAAATTCAGCAATGTGAAGAAAACCCAACCAAAGTCATCCGGAAACCCGACAAAACGGGGAAAACAGGACTTTTTATCGGTTCAATGGCTTTAATCTGACGTCTTCGCCTTCTTGCAGCGCTTGCAACGACACTGCAATCAGTGGCGCATCTAAAGAAAGGGATTTGAAGTGTTTAAACTCCCTCTAAAATGGCAACTTCGGTGTTTTACTTTTGAAAGTTGAGGAAAAACTAACTGTAATCAACTTGTTGCGAAGCCCCAGCGGTGATATTCTACCGTTACGTCACTGATTGCAGCCTGCAACTGATTTTATTGCCCGGTTGTTGTAATCAATTGCAAGAAGTTGATAGCTGTGGTTGTTGTTGCCACTTTGTAGTGGGTATCTAAAGTAACCAAAATTACAACAACACCACCACCACCATCAACGACAACAACGACAACAACAACAAACGTTATTGTTTACACTTTCTCGAACAGAAACAAGAATTCATTCCACAAAAAAAGATTCGCCTTGTCAAGATTGGCGAAAAAATAGTTTTTGTGGCGGTGATAATGGGCGAGAATTTGGTCTCGCTGCCACAGCAAGAGGAAGAAGAATAAGAAGAAATGGAAGAAGAAGAGCAACAACAACTCCACCACCTCCTCCAAATACGGCGAACGGAGAAGCAAAAATAAAATCCTAAAACAAAACTAAAACAAGCTCTTCGCGAAAGGCAATGATAAATGAATTCAAAACGAAGGACACGCAAGGATGCTCGTTCGCTCACCAGTCAGCCAGCCAGCCAACAGGTCGGCCGGCCGGCGAGTGCAGGTGGGAATTTTCGTGAGGAAAAACAACCGACTAAAAAACCCAAACTGACTGACTTACCGCTGGAACTCACGATAACTGAATCCGTGTTGCACAGACGACAGACAGTAGCGGCGCGACGGTTGGCAATCTGTATCCGGAGATTAAAAATAATGAATGCTAGGAAGGAGTATTTCTGACAGGACCTTCCTGTCTAAAAAAATCCACACAAAAAATTTTGTGGATTATACATTAAATTCAGCAAGCACGAGGACGATCACGCGAAGCAACGTGGCAAAAATGGAGTTAAAAACCCTGAATTACAATAAATAATTATAAAAGATTTAGAAGATTCTTAGAGGATTTCGAAAGGTTTTCCTTTTATTTTGCACATAATCATGTAATTTCATTATTTTGGTATTTGAAAAATTCACAATTTAATTACACATTCTCGTTTTCCAATATTTCTTGTCTCACATTCCCCTCAAGTGCATGAAAAACGAGCTGCAGAAATAAGTTTCAGCACTCGCTGCTTAATCGCTGCGAAGGACCAAAACGGCAAAAACCTTCCTTTTTCTGCATGGCACGAGTATAAATATGAAAATTCATACAAATTTCATTGAATATCAACGATAAATCAATGTGAAGCTGGGCAAAAAGTTGAAGTTAAAAACTCTTAACAAGCAACTGCTACTGCTGCTGCAGCCGTTGCTACCGCAAGCATTCAGAGGTCGAGTGCCAGCAACGCATGAGAAAAGTGTGAAATAAATACGAGCATCGCGGCGGAGTACGCTGGGGACAAACGAGAGCACTGAAGGGCTAACTACAGCAAATGAATTGCCGTTGATTTCACTGAAAGTTTCGATAAACAACACGAGGACCACCACAAATCAATGGCGAGAAATCATGAAAAACTAAAATTCGGCAGAAACTTTTTGGGGGGGCAGAAGTACAGCAATCTAAAACTCAGAAGGGTGATATGAAGCAAAAACTGAAAGGTGTGGAAAAGTTGTGAGGGACGAGATTTCTGAAATTTTAACAAAATGCAGAAGGAAAACAGAGCGCTCATCGTGCTTCACTAAACTTGGTTTCCCCAAACTTAGTAACAACTAGGGAACAACAACGGCAAAATAAAGATAAAATAATAATAACACAACTCAACAAAAACCAATACTTACGTAGAACGGATGCAACGAGGACGGCCAGGACGGAGACTACCATGGCGACGTTGGAGAGCAGCCTGGACACGAATGACGAACTTTGGAACGGTTGCGTGGAACACTTCAGCTGCAGGGCATTCGAGCCGAGTATCGGAATCTGCAAAGAGAGAGAAAGGGAGAGAGAGAGAGTGAGGGTGAGAAGGAGTTAGTTATGGAGAACCGATAATTCATAGCACAGCTCAACATAACCACACAGGAAGCCGGAAATGGTGTTAATTATTAGAGCGCAATTAATTACTCGTTCGAGGCAGGAAGGTGGAAGCAATTACGTTGCATGGTCGTTGCTGCTTCCTAAGGAAAAATTAGAGTGCAGGAGAAAAAAACTGACTGAAAAATCAGTAGAGGGAGAAAAGATTGGGACGGAAAAAAACTGACTGAAAAGGTCGTCGAGATGAAAACCAAGATCGAGAGCAAATTAAAATGTATTATTAACTTAATTGGCAATTTAATTACTCTGAAACCCTAGCCATTATTTTGCAATCTCACTACTTACTACTATTTTGCTTTTATTTATAGTTTTCTTCATTTGGACTCCAATCAAGTTTACAGCTTCCGCTAGCATTCGTCTGCATTTTTAATGGCGCAAACATCAATGGAAACTTAATTAATTAGCACAAACTAACAAGTTCGTTAAGAAATCAGACTGTAGTTGGCCATCTACACGTACAGTTTTGCTGATTCAAATGTTTACACTTTCGTCAGCAGTGCAGAATGTAAAAAAACACGAGGAGTGAAAAACCGAGGAGTGAAAAAACAAGGAGTGACAAATCTAAGGGCGGAAAAATGAGGAGCGAAAAAACTTTGGCAGCTGCAAAGCAGATCAAGCAATATATTTTCACTACACTCACGGCAAACTTCGCTAAGGGAAAATCAATTTATGTACTTCGGTTTGTTAGTAGTTTTCTTTGCTCCTCTTTTCTTATTGATATTTCATCGCTCGTGCACACCTCGAGCATTCGTGTGTCCCCTTCAGTGCACAAGTAAGCGTAAAAATTACTATCAAAAACGTTCCAAATACATCGAAATCCGAAAGATTTATAGGATTTGTACTAAATAAGTTCAAGAGGTCAGATTCAGGGACAATTATTTATTCAATTGTATCTAATTCAATTCAATTCTGGAATATAGGGAAGATTATGGGGAAAAATTTACGATATCATCGAATTAAAAGGGTTTTCAGCAGAGGGTGATTCAGCAGACCGGTCGGTATTCGGTACCATTACGGTACTAAATACTTTCAAAATTTCAGTTCTTCTTCTTCTACTGATTTCTACTCCTTTTCTACTACTTTATCTACTACCTTTTCTACTTTATCTATGTAAAGATTAAATAAATAAGAAATAAAAACTGCTTTCTCTACTAATTTTTCTACTACTTTTTCTACTACCTTTTCTACTACTTTTTCTACTACCTTTTTCACTACTTTTTTACTACCTTTTTACTACCTTTTCTACTACTTAGAAAAAGGAGTAGAGACTTTTTCTACTACCTTATTTTTCGTCACCTAAAAAGCTGCATTTCACCGTCGATTCGCTTATTTTAAGAAATTGTTTCCAACCCCGAATCATCGCGAAGTGTTATAGGCGAGGGTGTCAAGGGCGGGGAGAGGAGGAGGAGGAGGCAGATGAAGGTAAAAGAGAACGTGAGGATTTGCACGGAAAGTTTAAAAAAAAATACTAAGGTAAAAGTTAGCACTTCCATCAGATAAAAGTCTGATTGAAGCCTTTTCATGGGCGAGCACAGCTGGAGGGGGCCGTGGGGAGATAAGAAGAGATGAAGGGTAGAAAAGTTTGTTCCTTGAATAAAAAAATCGTTGGTTAAATCTTAAGCATTAAAGTGGTGAAGTTAAGACATTGCAAGCCACTCAATGATACGAATTCAAAGTTAAATTCAAGAGAAGATAGAGAAAGTTTTCAAGCTGAAAAAATTTAAATTTTTACTAAATAATATAAATTGAGGAAATCTTTCAATGAATGGTATTTACATTAATTTAGGAGAAAAACTGTATGAAATTCTTCTCCAAAAATACTTCAAAAAGCTTTAAAAATCTTTTGTAGGTGTTTATGAATACGATTATTAAAATTTTGAAAATAACGAATAAAAATTTGAAATGTTTCATTTAAAAAGTTTCAAAAGTTCAGCGAAAGTTAAGACAATTTAACTGAATTTTGAGAAATGCAACTAAATTGAAGGAAATTAATTGTTTTCCAGCATTCAAAAGGACGAAAGGAAACCCTTTACGAATTTCTTCAGTTTCAGTTTATTAAATTCCGCTTAGAAGAACTACATGCAACACATAAAACACAGAAGTTTGCATTTCCTTTCGTTTTGTATGCAATGCACTTCAGAGAAACGAACGCACGCAGTAGAAACAAACACGCATCATCTGTTTACACGCCGCTGACAAAGCAACAAACTCGTGCAAGCAGATACGGATAAAATTCACAATTTTACTACTTGTTACCAAAAATAATTCGCACATCATCATCGTCATCGAAGCAGAAAACAACAATAGCAACACCGAATAGCTTGCAACACTGCAAAAACACATACAGCCAAATATTCTTATCTTCGTTTACACAAGAAACGTTGCCAGCGTGCCGGAGAGCCAGTGATGCCAGACTGCCATGCTGACTGCAGTACAGACGGAGTGGAGTGACTGACTACGGGAAGCTGGTGCTGAAGTATTGCTACTGCTTGCTTTAAATTTAAATTAAATAAATAAAACTACACTCTGATAATGAAAGCTTCCCAGCAGACAATTTGTTGGGGGACTTCTGAGTTTACGCCTGAATTTTGAGGCAAAAATAAGGATTTTTCGAAGCTCAATAGAGCTGCAAAAATATTAGTTCGAGATTAACGTATCAAAATATTCAATTTTTCAGTTTTTTTTTTCGGGGAATGCGGAGAAAATATGAATCCTCTGGATCAGTATATTGGAAATATCATAAATCTTGGTAGGCCTGGAGGAGGATTACTTAGATCCAGGCCTTTCGTTCCCCCTCTGATAGCCACGAATATTTGCTGCTGGGTACAGTCTACCACAAAAGCTCGTTCTAACTTTGGTCGTTCCATATACAAACAGAATAAAGAAAAACAGAGGCTCACACACACATACATTCAAGTGCGAAATAACAGAAAATAGTGCAAAATAAGAGCCACTTTTTTAATGAAAACAACATTGTGAGCATTTAATAATTTGCACTTGTATCGTTTTATGTTATGCAGATGTAATTCGACATCCAAAAACGAGGCCATCCTGCTAGCAAAAACAACATCAATTCACACACTTGGACTATCAAAACGAAGAGGTGCTCGAACTGCAAGGAAAGAGTGGCAGAAATTAGTAGGTATGGGGAATTAGTGAGAACGAAGTACTTTATATAGAACTGTACAATGCAGTTGCATGTTGCTTAATAATCCAAAATAAGAAGAACTGAAGGATTAACATGGCAGTGGCAGTGGCATTCGGTTGATTGTGGAGAGGAAACCACTGTAGACGGGTACGGCAGTGTTGGAAACGGGGTCGAACAGATAGTTTGGGGAGTCCATTATCAACAGATTCACTGAATATTAAACAAATGCATTAACTTGAGTTCAGTTTTACTTAGAAGAGTGTGACGTTCATTTCGGTTGATTACACTCGAGTGGAAACTCAGTCAGGCCGGAGTTCCCTCCTGCGGTACAGTACGGCAGGACACTGAGGATACAAAACAAAGTCGGACCGGAGACAAACTAACAAAAGTGGGTCAGGACCGAGTAGAATGGAATGAAGTAAAACCGGTCATTTCAGATATGAATGGAGTGAAGTGGTGCAGAGTAAAATGCGGCAGAGCACATTAAAAGGGTTATTAAATTTACTAATTTGCCATTTTTAGAACATTTTCTTCCTCCACAGATGGAAGTAATAAGTAAAAAGTATAGCTAAGTATTGCTTGTAATTGCAAAATTGCATGAAAGTAATGTGAACAGTCCTACTTTTAAAATAAAAAAAAAGTGAACGTTTGACCTTACAAAATTTACCATGAGGTTTACGAAAGAATTGGAGATTTACAGAAGCCTAAAAAGACGGGTAAGTAAGGCAGTTAAATTATAACAAATCCTCTTACAAAATGCTTACAAAAGACTTGATCGAATTAAAAAAAAAACTTAGAGTGACGTTTAAATAAATCACGGTTAAGTTTCAGGAATCACATTCACAAAACGTTTACAAAAGGCTTGAGAAAAGGTAACAAAAGCAGTTAAGTACAATAAGTCAGAGTTAAATACCACGCATCCAATTTAATGGCGACCACAAAACTTCGAACTTACCTCGATATTCTGGAGCGTTGTCTCTGAGTGAAGATAAATAAATAGTTGCTCGTCCACTGGCAGGTTCTTCTTCAATTGCACTCTATACTGGAGGGAACCGTGTGCCTTGGTCTGTAATGCCACATCTAGAAATGCTGGATCGGATGGCTTCACCTGCAAGTAGGGGGAACGTGGAAGAGCGTTAATGAAAAGCAGAAACTGAAGGAAATTAAATTTTCTGGTAATAAATTTAAAGAAAATAACGTTTTTTTGATTTTATAGCTATTAATTCTGAAATTTTAAGCTCTTTTAAATGCCATTCATTTAATCAAAGTCATCGCATGCTAGAAGACAAAAAACCACTCGAATTACAGAGCGTAAAATTATCAACCCAATTAAATGCAACAACTGCGTCGACTTAATTAATCACGAAGTCCAAAGGAACAAAAATTGCACCACTTAAGTTTGATTGCGAGAGCGGAAAAAGTGCCGACGAACAAGAGGGTGGAGTGGGGTGCGACTTCATCAGGGAGCGAAATGAACAAATTAGGGGACATCAATTGAAGGCAGCGGCAACGGAAGAAGTGACACTTAAAAATGCTAACATAAAATTATATAGTTGCACAGGACGATTTTTCGCTTTTCTTTCTTGTTGTTGTTGTCGTTGTTGCTTGCTGTCCTTCATGGACAATTTGGTGGCCAACCACTTCTGGAAGTCGAAATTCCTACATTAAGTAAATCTTTTGAGTAAAAAGAAGTGAGTGAAGGAGGGGCGAGAGAGTGCGGAGGAAACGGAAATCATTGCGCGCTCACACACACACACACACACCCCCGAAAGGACGATAAAAAGTGCAGTAAAAAGCGCTGTGAAAATGACTGCAGTTACAGTGGGTGACGGTAATGATTGTGTTGCCACTCGCCAGCGAAAGCCACTCAAGCAGCGTGCGAAGAAGGAAAGCGAATAAAAGAAAAGCGACACAATAGCAGCAGCGTCGAGAGGGTCTCGAAATGACTTCTTGCTGGGCACTTCACTTCCGTTTCCGTTCGAGCAGAAGGACGGACACACATGCGAACTACGTAGTTGTGTAAGTGTGAACTGTCATGGCTTTCATTTCGGATGATTTTGAACAATTCTTAATGTATTTTACACTCACACTAGACGTGCGATAGAAGATGACAAAGGATTTTCTTTTCTATCTGATAAATTTGAAAAAATGCTTCGATATTCATTTGGAAATGATGTGTTGTAAGTGCTTTTACACTTGTTTCCAACCTAGTGAAGCTTAAAAAGTGTTATTCTGTATTGGAATGAGATGCGCTCGATATGTATTGCGACAAAGTATTGAAAATGAAATTTTTGTTTCTTCTGGCCGCCTAAAGGAATGCAACATTTATTAATTCAGTTGTTGAGTTAAACAGCTGCAAAGAGAAGAATTAAATAATATTTTATATGCATGCAATGGAAATTAAATTCAATTAATAGGCAGACACAAACTATGAGGACTTAAAATTTTGTTGTATTTTAACAGCAACGAATTGCCTATTTCGTCATTAAATTATTTTGCACTGTTATATAAATGCAAATTACGTTGGTAAACCCGGAAGCGAACTTTGACATAATTCCAGATTTATTTTTTAATACCTTAAATTCAAGAATTAAAATAATACGTCAACTTATTTTAAATTTAAACTGTTATCGTAGAATCATTTTTATTGTTATTACTATTATCCATCATCAACATTTGATATTGCAAGCAGAAATCATTATGAGTTGCTTTTAGAACTCAGAACCGCTCTATCGCGTAATGATGGGGTAATCACACTTTTCGCAGCAGGAAACAATGTGTTCCAGATAAGCGGAGTGACACAATTTCACAGATGGAAGTAAAGACAAACTCAAGAGAGTCGCAGGACTAGAAATGGGAGCGCTGAACGATAGCCGTACATAAGGACGGTGGGTAGGAAGACAATATCGGGGGACACGTCGAGTAACTGAGGAGAAGTACTGCTATACTTTTCTGCACTTCATGTCGTCTACAACTCGTACTCGAACTACTTCATGATCATCATTGTCTTCAGATTGTAGTTGTAGTTGACAAAATTTGAGTACCAGAGCTGTCAAAATGACTTCTTTGAATCGCTTTGTAGTCATCACTTTTAAAATAAACTTGGGACGATGTAATTGCAGCGAATTCATTTAATCGTAATCATTTAATATTAATAATTTTGGTCTCATAGCTTCTTGGTCTCATAATTTGGTCTCATAATTTGATCGCATAGTAACCGTCTTACTTAGTAGTTGTAGTTGTAATCTAAATGTAGACATTTAAAGTTCCAGATAATACTCGCTTGTGATTTTAACACCGTGCAGAATTATGAAATACAAGCGAATACTTGAAATTCTCCGCAGGGAATTCCACACCGATTACTCTGCTGGCACTGCTGCCAACAATCTCTCCTCCACTCAACACAGGTGAGTGTCATTCACAGCATTATTAGCTTGAGAGCGCTCCACGACGACCAACAATTGCTGCAAATCTAACAGTCCTTCAAATTCTGACGCTAAGTGCAGCAGATTCCATGACTTCGTGCGTAAATCCGCGTATAGCTTTTACGAGAATATTATATACGAATTAAGCATTTGATATACAGACATGAAGTTTATTTTCAGCAAGCATTCGGAGCACCGTAAAGGCGACTGACTCTGAATGTGATTGGAGGGTTCGGAGGCTACAGGCAGACAGACAGACGGAGCTTCAATGTGAGCCGAAATGGCGCAGACCGTAAGTGGGTTTGTAATTCGTAATCGATAATACTGGATTTTATTAAAGTGCATTCACCGTTATATTAAAACTGTGCCATAACTTTTAAGCAGTAAATATTTCACGTGAAAGGGTTTCATTTCAGTTGAAATTATTATTCCCTCGATCATTTGTTATTTTTTGTAGCAAATTTTAGAATTAAAATTTGTGTTTATTAATCCGTTGAGTTCATTTTGCGTTTATTTTGAAGCACACTTTTTGATTTATATTTACTGTAAACATTATAAACTTTTAATCTTTCATAACTTTTGCAGCTTTTGATGAAATTTTGCAGCTTTTCGCATTTATTCGCGAAATAACTCGCGTAATAAAAATTGTGTGTTTTTGTTATATGAAAAAAATAGTTATTAAACTTTGCACTAAAACCAAAATATTAATTGTTTATCACTTAATTGTTTTGCAAATTCATGTCAACAGAACTCGTTACAGTTCAGCGCATTCGCAAATTTTTAATGCTTTATTTCAGCTGTTGTTTTGTTTTTAAATGTGTTTTTCTTATTTAATTTTTTTACTCCATGAAGTGGAAACAATTTCCACATTTTCAATTGAATCAATAGAGCTTCAGTAACGCAGCCACGAGCTGATTCTCAGAAAAAAAAACAAACAGAATGAAAAGTGAAGCGTGATAAAAAACAAAACTTAAATAAAAAGCCGACACCATCAAAAGTTATGAACTGTTCAATTGTTGAAAATGTTACGTTTAATAAACAGATTTCAATTTTATTCACCAGAAACTATAGAAAAAAATTAAACTCATAACTTCTGCGTACAAAGAGGGGGAAAAACGGGCCAAAAATTGTGAGTTCCTTGTTGAAAGAAGGGAAGGACTGAGAAAAACTGATTCGGCAACAAAGTGCGAACCTGGCCAGCGGATGCTGATCAAATATGGCGGCGGCGGCGGCGGCGGTAGCAGCTGCTGGCAGCTAGTCAACCATATCGTTGCCAAAACCTTTAAAAGGGAAAAATGCGGTCGCTGCTGCAAAAAAATGCGGTGGCGAAATTTCAACACAAACGTCCGAGTGAATTCATTTGGAAAATAATTGCGTTCCACACGCAGAGCGGCTGCTACAGCTGTTGGCTTGCGTTGTTGTTCTTTAATTAAAAACGATTTTAAGGATTTGTTGCGGTTCCTGTGTTGGCTTTGGTGTTGTTTTGCGTTGGCTGAGTGAGTGAGAGAGGATGTTGATGTGCGTAATTATTTTTCTGTGATTGTGCAGGCGTGAGTGAGCTGAAGTCTTTTCGAAGCTTATCATTGCATTTTCACAACATGCGTGCGTGTTTATGAGTTCAAATACACTAAATAACTAGCATGTAAAATAACACCAACAACAACAACACAACACGCACTAAAACAGTGACAACTCGCAAGTCAGCTTAAAAAGCATCATCGCCACCTTTCATCCTCCTCGCTAGCAAATCGCACAGTCTGCGTGTGCATTTTAATGTGCAGCAACATCAAATTCAACAGCAGTATCATCAGCCGAAACAAAAAGAACGACCGACAACAACTATAAACTGTTAAAAAAACTAACTGCACAGAATTTAAATTATCCACTTCAAGTCATGTGAATAATTTAAAAGCAATTGAATTTTCAAAAATTATCATTGCAGGCTTTTAGGCGCAGGGATATTTTAAACGAAATATGTAATCATTAATCAAAATAATACGAGCAACGAGCGTTTTTGCTCCCTTTTCGCATAATTATGAGCGCTAATTTAACGTTTTATTTTTACATGTCAACAACAGAAACCGGAATCGACAGGTTGCCACGCACCACCGACGAACGTTGTTTTCTTTTTTTCTCTTTTTCTACAGAAGAATTATTGCATTTGTATGTGTGCGACGATTTCAATATATGAGTTCTACTTTTTACAATAACTGCGTAATTATAAATACAGTTAATTTATGAGTTTTAATTAAATTGAAATAAAAATGGAAGAATTTCAATATGCGAGCAACCAGAACTGTTTTTGCCGACAATAATAAAGCATCACAAAATCGATAATGGTGAGCATTGTATAAATAAACTCCTGGTTTGGCTTACTGAAATAAAAACCATTCATACCAGCCAACAACACTGGCAATAATCACTGGTTATAAGAACGCCAATTCTTTTCAACGCCACTTACCTCAATTTTCTGCAGCACCTTATCGAGTCCCGTGACTGTCAATTGTTGTTCTCTTAATTCATTCATATAAATCGACTCGGGCGCCACCGAAATGCCAGGTACAAATTTCAGCGATAAGGAATCCGAAAGCCCATTCGGTAGTTCAACCTGAAAGTAAGCGAGAAAACAACTTTAACTAGATGTTCAGTCCTTCCGTGTTTAGCTTTAAAAGGAAAAGTAAAGAAACTCACCTCCAGCTCAAAGTGCACAACATCAGTTTTGATGAGGTTGAGTACGTCATTGAAACTGGATGTCAAGACGATCTGGCATGCATAACGACCAGAGTCGACCTCGAAAGTGGGCGTGACCTTATAGTGCTGCAGCACCTGCACTCCCAGCGGCAGCTTCGACGACAGTCGACAAGTGAATAATTTAACAGGCATTCCCTCGAGCTGGCTGGAACACTTGGAAATGTTTTGCGCAATCTAGAGTGAGTGGTGGGGGTGGGGTTTGGGGGGTAAGTAAAATTTAATATTTCACATTTTTTAACTACCTCACTTGTGACTTACCAAATTGGTTAACTTATCCACTTGCAGATGATTGCGCAGCACTAAATGTGCTCGGTAAGAGTTGCCACTGAAAATGTCGAACGATTTTACGAATTGAACCTGTTGACGAAATAAGGAGAAAAATTAAGCCAAGGTAATGGTGGAAAAATTAATTGTGGAATAACAAAAAGCACGACTGAGACTCAGAGTGTCTTGATCTCGGTTCAGTTGTCCACATAAGAAGCTGATTACTCAGTCTTAGCTTAAACTGCTGTCGACCCAGTTATCGTCTCGAACTCGAGTCTGTGACGATCTCGTTTATCGTCTCGACTAACAAAGAAAACACTTTCGTATGACAACGCCAGCTGAATCTCGATTATGTCCTCGAATTCGAGAGATAAAAAGGTTGTCTCGAGACTGTTTGTCCTCTTTACCGAAAAAGGCCGCATTTGGTTTAATTTTTCCCATAAAAATTAAACCAAACCCATAATTTTATTTTCCCATAAAAATTAAACCAAACCCAGAATATCTTTACCTAATTTTTCTTATAATTTCTTACCACATCAGAATCGCGCACTTCGATATCGTATTTGAGGAAACTGCCGCCTGCCTTTTCGCCGTTGGTGACAACAACTTTTTCGCCCAATTTAAAACGGCTGCCCAGAATCTTTGCCACTCCTAAAAAAATCAGAGAAAAATTGATGAAAAGAAGCGAAAAGCAAACGAAAAGCAGAAAAATTAGCAAAATATGCAGCACGACGTTAGCATAAAAAATTAAAATAGTTGATGCGGAAATATTCGGGGAATAAAATCGAGACTGGGGCCAGAGAAATGAATTGAATGTGTTTAATTTTGAAGTGGAAAAATTGATTGCATGGTCATTTTTACATGCCAAGTGAGTGGGAAGGGAGAAAAAAATGCTTTTGATGCCGGATAACGAACTAATTAACTTTGGAACTTATTACATTCGAACTTTTCGCAACTACTTTCGAACACACAAAGCTACCAGTTGGCGTGAAGCTACGTTTGCCAGCGGACTGGCAGCGATTTTGCTTTTAAATTCGCAAAGACTGCATAGATTTTCAGATGGGATTGGATAATCCATCGAAAGTTAAAAAAAAGTTAATCAATCGAATCCATTCTATGCGTGAATACACGAAGTGGGAAATGAGAGATGGATTTTGGAATTACTATGAATGATTAATGATATTTAGCTTCCCTTACAGCTGTACGAAGTTGCATTCTATTAATTCTATTTGAACTAATCGAAATAGAGAGATTTTCAATTCAACATTTCGAAATATTGAAGGTATTGCTAGAAAAATAAGGAAAACAGTAACAAAACGCAACCAATGAAATGGAAGACAAAGAAATCCAAAGAAAATCTTGAGCAAATAAACGATATTAATATTTCATTGCATTAAATTCGCTCCAATAATTCGGAAATTTTAGTTTTCTCCACCAAAGTTTACGAGGATGCTAGATAAGAAAGCGAATCTATTACGAAAAAGAACAACAACAACAACAACAACACAAACTTCATATTTGTATGTAAAACACGAGAAGTTGTAAAGCTATTAAAAGTTTAATAAATGTAAGAATTATAAGAGAATTTTATAATAAAAATGAATTATAATAAAAATGAATCCCTTCATTGAAATCGCTCAAAATTTGATTAAAGAAAAGTTTTATAAACAAAAAAAATATCGTTTACCTTTATTTTTTAAATATGAGATAAACTTTTATCACTATTAACCAAATATTTAAAAACCATAACCAATTTAAAATATTTAAATATTTTTGCTTCAGATGAACTTTCTGTCAATGCTATAAATTTAATGATGCGTAAACATACGAATCGTTTTTAATTTATGTTAAATAACAAGGGAACTCTACAAATTTTGTACTGCTTCCCCTCTTGTAAATCTTTTCGAACATAAAAAATTCATTGATTCATTCGTAACTGAGTTCATCGAAACAGTTTTACTGACTGCACTACTGAATTGCAGCATTTTGCTTCCTGGTCAACGGCGGCGAGGGGTGAAGAACGGGTGAGTTGAAAACTGGGTTACTGAACCCTCTGGAATGCCGTCTCAAGAGGACGTCGAGTATTGTTGTGCGTTCTGTTATTGAATTATTTAACGATTCGATTGTACTGGGTAAGCAGTACAATTCTCCCTTCTTATACATTATATTTAAATATGTGTTGCATTTGAGGAGAGTTGATTGAGGAAGAACTATAAATAGTTCTGGAAAATTGAATTTTTCTCTTAAGTGGAATGAAGACCAATCAATCGAGATGGAAGAAACCAATTCAAAAATAAACCAATCTACAGTATAAAGATCTGTAATTCACAAGGATATTTAAATTGAAAAACGAGAGGTATGAGGAAGTGAAAACAGGGCTTTAAGTGGAACATGAGTACCAATTAAAGAGCCATTCGTTTCTTGAGAACCGCGGTTCTCAGACAGAAAGACCGACGAATGGATGGACAGAGCCAAGTCAGTTAAGAACGCAAACAGGCAGAGTATCTGTAGCTATTTTGACTCGTCTTCTGACTTATAAACGCAGAAAATAAACCACGACATGGATATTGTAATCAAAGATTTCGGATCCTCAAAGGTACAGCGAGAATCTTAATTAAATATGCAGTAATTCAATAATTATTCAAACAAAAGCTAAATCAGTTCGTCGTATATAGAGAAACTAAATTACAATATTAAAATTCATTAAAAGAAACTAAATAATTCATAAATTATACTATTTACTATCTGATAACTTAATCCACTGACTCCTCTTTAAGTGAGGTGAATGACACCTAAAAAAATACCAAATTCTTTCCATAATTTTGATATCATTTTCACTTGACATGCTGCTGAAATAATAAATCACTTTATCAGCTACCAATTCAGGCCACCAGCGATATCAACCACCTTCTGAGAGACCGGCTGACGGACTTATTTGAGCGCAGCAAAGCTCAAATGGCTTAAATGTGAAAAGAATGAGCTTTTCTTTAATTCACTAAAATTATACACGCGGCACGTATTCGATGACTCAGATTTTTCCGGCATTCTTATTCTCTTATTCTTCTTGTTTCCTTTTCTTATTACATTGCTATATTTTCTCTGCAGTTTTTTGGCGGTTCTATCGATCGCATTTTGTTATTTTACAAAATTACAAAGTTCACGTTAAAGCCACAGCTAAAATGACTTTCCTTCTTTCTTAGTAATTTCTATGTGGATTTGTAAGATACAAACGCAGCAAAATACTATAAAACTACATCGTCAACTTGAAAATGTAGAAATAAAACCCTCAAAATAACAGATTAAGAAAACTTACCACTGTGTTTGTCAATCGATACGCGTTGCTCGTCTGAACTGGTCCAAGTTGACGACAAAGTCAGTGGTGAATCGAAGCAGATAATGTCGCCAACGGAGAATATCGTCTGAGATAGGAAACAAAATTGGTAATGGTAGCATCAGCAGCAATCACGCAGGCAGGCGGTGGATTCCGAACGGATGATCAGTAGATGTTAACGTCGTAAGCACATCCATTGAAGGCGGAAACGAAAATTGCATTTGAAGTCGACGTAATGATAATACAAAGACGATTTCATTCCAACCAGCACAGCAGCAGCAGCAGCAGCAGCAGCAGCAGCAGAAGTTCAAAGGATGATATGACACAAGCCAGATTGTTGGCAAGGACGACGACGACATTCAAGTTGATAGCAATGTTCGCAGCATCAAGAAATTGCATGTTGAATGAGATAAAAGGGAGAAAAATTTTAAATCACATTCGTTAGAAAACTTAGTAAGGGAATTTTAGTGAGAAGTATAGAACTTTTACGCGATACTTTAAAAATAAACTAACCTGACATGTAACACTTTCAATAAAAATTCTATATAACTCCAAATAGTTTGTTTTGAACTTAAAATCCTTAGCTTACACATAAGTTTCTTTTATATTTCTAAAGTCATAAATAAAGAAAGCTACAGCAGCTTAGACTACACAAACTTAGCATTCCAACTTTTTGGTGAAAAATCAAGGCTGCTGTGGAGGTATTCCTCACCTCTACCGGGTACTAATTTAAAAATTCCCAACAAACCACAAAGTAAACTTGAGAGTCTTTTACGAAATAAATTTAGTTTGCAAAATAAACTACTTGCAAACATCAGTATGTTGTTGCTAATTCTACTGAGGACGCTGTTCTCGTTATTTCAGTTGCAAAGACTTTTGGAGCTTTTTTATTTCTCAACACTTTGGTAGAGTATTTTTCAAAAGTTTTCTAACAAAAATTCAACCGCATACATATAAGCTGCTGTTACTGCCACAAGAGGCCAGAAGCGAAAAACTTCAGTATGGAGTGCGACGCATGGACGCAACTGCTGTAAAGAGGATATAAAAAGGAAGCAACAATAACAGTCGAACAACTTCAGTGACACGTAGACCACAAAGATAAACAACATACTAGTTAAGCTGGATGAAAGCAAACGAACAGAAGAGGATGGATAGAATAAAAGAATGATCGTCACTTCAAAAAGTTTTCCTTTCGTTAAGCTAAGACGATTTATAGGTGGAATAAAGAGGAAGTCGGCAAGGGAAGGAATGACTTGGTAGAAACGTATGTAGATACTTTAATCTTGCTAAATAGATCACGTTTCAAAAGAGGGGATTTTGATATAACTGTGGGAAGAATAAACTTCTAACACAGGATTTTGAATCTTATTTAAAAAGTTATCATCTTAATTGGAAATATCTTTCAAAATCGTCTGTAATTTTCCTGAAAATCACTTTTATCTTGAGAATCAGTTATTATATATCATCAGATAATTATAGTTATCTTGTGAATTATATTTTATAAAGAACTTACAAATAATATTTAATACCACAATAGCAAAAAAAACATTGTGTTTCGTGTATAAAATAAAATCCACAATTTTTCGAACGAATACCCATCGAAGCATCTTTATATTTCTAGTGCCCTTTCTTTTCCCAACTCACCTTAGTCGGATAGAAATGTTTCGATTCTGCCACGGACAGTTTGATGTAATCCTCAGCATGCTTGACTCCTGTTTTGTCCCGTAAACTAATGGCAATCATGTTGCTTGTCTCCCTGGGGAGATTTATCTGGAGGAGAACGAGGCGCCAAACAAAAGAGAAAAACATAAATAAAATAAAATTCAATACGAGCTGACAGCAAAAATATTCAATCGCAAAAGTGTAGGATAAAATAAAACTGTATTTGTTGCAATCGCAGCACGTAGTGACATGAAATCCCAAATGAAAAATACGATATGAATTCAGAACAAACTAGACATCGACTTCTACAACGTTGTAGCTTTTGAAAGCAAGATAAACCGGCAGCATTTTTAGATATTTTTAAAAGACTTTTAAAGATTTTTCATTCTCTCAATTGAAAAGCCAGTCACTCGACCAGAGGGGAGGCGGATTAGTTTCTTTGGCGTAAATAAGTCTCAAGAGCAGCTTGTAGTTAGCGCATGAATATCCAATGAATTCAAATCTTCTGAAGATTATAAAGAGCAGGTGAGACTGAAATCTTATAACTTCTGATTTATATTCTTGTTATCACATTAAAAAATCTCGAATTTTCCTATTGCTATAAAAATGATTAGCTTTTACGCAAATTACGATCTGACTGAATTGAATTTCTGATAGCTTCCTTCATAGATGTGAAAAGAAATAAGAAGAGAAAACAAGAATCCAGAAAGAAAAGCATTTACTAAAAATAAAAAACTAATATAAAAATGTTGTTCAGTTTGAAAAGTAACAACGCAAGCAAAGAAATCTTAAAGTAGAAAATCCACCAAAAGCAAAGAAGATGAAACTGAGAATTCGACGCATTCTCGAGACAAGCAGTGATTGCACAAAGCTGCAGCGCAAAAAAGAGCAAAGAAAAACTTACCGCAACAGTCAAATTATTTCCAATCAGCACGTCGACGATATCCTTGTGCGACAATTCGTACTTAACGGCATTGACATCTTCGATATTGTGTGAGAATTCATTGCCGAGATTATCGTGCAATGAAACTTTCAGTACGAAGTTCATGCCGCGCGGGATTTTCTCCTCGGTCTGTTTCAATTTCAGCGTTGGATACACCAGAGATGCCAAAATGTATTGAACGCTTTTAACCTCAATGCCGATGGGCAACGTTTGTTCGAATGTTTTGGCCTAAAGGAAGCAAAGAAACGAAAAAGAAAAGTGAAAATAGAAGTGAAAATAAAATACGTAGAAGTTCGAATTTCGGAAGAGAAAAATTGCACAGAATCAGAGATTGTGGCAATAAAATTCAATTAAAAACGCTATCTTCATCAACTCACAATTAGCAAATCTCGTCCCAGTGTATCGTGTGTGCGCACAACGCCATCTGGTGAGACTCTGACGATGCCATTATTGTCGGCGTCTGGTTTGTAGACCGCATCATCTAGATTGGCTTTCAGCTGGATGGTACTGCGTGGTGCGACTAAAATCCAATCCATTGTAATGCGTTTCGGACTTTCCAACTCGAGTATTTTGAACACTGCCACACGGAAGCACGGAAAAATGGGTTAGTTAGAATCGCCGAAATAAAACAGAATTAGGGATATTAATGGGAATTGTTCCATTGTTTGGACGGAACTCACCAACTACTTCTACGGAAGTGGTGATCTTTTGTCCCTCGGCTAATATGATGGTGGCCTGTATTTTAGCTTTGCCCGGATTGAGAGCTTTAATACGCACGGAAATTAGATCCTTATCACTGTACTCAATGCCTTTGTGGGGAAAAATAGAGGAAACGCTTTCCGATTACTACTAGCATTGCAATCTCTTATTTAATAAGAAATCGAATGAAATAAAATAATACAAGACTGTTAGTTCCGTATCTGTTCCTGAAATAAGACTTAACCAATCAAGCTCATCGAAGAACATCAAAATTGATCTGCGGATATTTTGTGAGGACTGTCTGAAGCTTTCAAAACAATGCTGTATCATTATATCCGCAAAATTTCATCTCACGTAGATCTAAAGTTCAATC
This sequence comes from Sicus ferrugineus, assembly GCA_922984085.1. Lineage (NCBI taxonomy): Eukaryota > Metazoa > Arthropoda > Insecta > Diptera > Conopidae > Sicus > Sicus ferrugineus. The sequence continues at coordinate 10,602,237 of OV277348.1, forward strand.
ATGCATAAAAATACCGGTATCGATTTCTTTATTATAAATGAGACTTATTACGGAATCATTATTAATAGTTTAATTATTCTTTCTGAGGGTTATATGTACTCGTATTAATAAACAAACTAATTTCAACTTCTAATTTTTGTAGTTGCAGTTGTGAAAACCTTTGTTGTCTGCAAGAAGTACATTGCCATCATTTACTTATCAACTTACCGGCGTCTGCAAAAATGTTGTAAATATCCACAACATCTCGTTGATTTGTGGACCAGACGACGCGCATATTTTCCAAAGTACCCAAGACCATGGGTGATATTTCTGGCACGCCTTCAAATAGAATGCAGAATAAAGTGAAATGCAAATTTAAATAATCGCCACATTATTACTGCTTACCCCACACCGCTGCTGGCATCACAGCACCACTTCGTATGCGTATTAATGGGGTTCGGATCTGTGTGCTCAGTAAAGGCACCACATGCACCTCGACTGTGTCCTCCGACATAACTACTTCCTTGCCGGAACCAGGAGTTTTCATAATACATTTGCCGGTAATCTTAGTGTCGCCCAATTTCAGTGCGGTGATGATGGCGGATTCCATAGCTTCGTAGTAAAAAGTACAATATAAATTAAGACAAAATTAACGCCAAACATAAGAATTCCAAGGGGTTACAACATACAAATAATTCTTTTATCGTGCACAGAGTAGACGATATTGACATCCGGTTGCGGACCACCATGATAGGAAATCTGAACATTTGAACCAACAACCAGTGTTGAATTGCGTGGATAAAGACGTAAAGGTGGGAAAACCTGCAGATGTTGGAGGTCAATATGAGGAAGACAAATTAATTAGGAAAAGTTGTAAGTTTTAATAAAAATTTGCTTTTAACTTACTTGAATATGCACTGGTTCGCTGCTGACCATATTATCGACACATCCAGAGTTGAAAACTATTTTCGTTTCACCGAGATTATTACCGGTAATGATATATCTGGAAAATTAAGGTATTTGCTTTTCCACAATGTATTCGCAAATATTTAATGGTTTTAAGTCATAGTCTTCGTTTGGTGGTCCGTTAAAAGTCTGTTATTAATCTTAACTTGTCTCTTCTATAATCTAGAAACTCAGCACTTCGATTTACCTTATCTCTCCCTCCTCCAGGCCCAACTGATCGCCCAGCTTTAAACTCAGTATATTTGAGTTGAAAATGTCCTCCGTCAAGTCGTAGATTTGTAAATTAAACGGATCTATATGCAGTACATTGTCATTGGAGTCGTAAAGTCTAATGATGGCTTCGATTGACTTAGTGCGCTCGACTCTGTCAGGCGACTCAACACGTATCGCACCGATTGAAACAACCGAAACAGATAATTGAGCTGGCTCAGTCATCAAGCAGCGATCCGTTAGCTCGATACGCACCTGAAATGACATTAATTGTGAAATGAAGAGATGTATTTCAACTACGAAATGCGTAAAAATATCATACATGGCCAATGCGTAGAGGCGTCACAATCAACTCTCGTTCCTTAGTATCAATTTCAACGTCGATCACCCCAATCTCAGTCAGCTGGAAGTCGTAGAAGCCACTGCCCTGTGCGATCGGTATGCGCTCACGTCGATTCTTGGCCATGAAAATGCTAATGTGGTCGGTGAGGAAGAGAGTGCTGTTGACAGCCATGAAGCGTATTTCATTTTCAATTGTTGGGGTGAAAACTTCACCGGTTTTTGGCTGGACAGAGATAATAAAATAAGCAAGCGATTTATGTGTTTTGGGGACTCACATTTTCGATGGCAAAGTGAGGAGTCTCCGCTTTAATTCCCTGCTTGCGCAAAACTACGCTGTCGTAACGCGCTACAATGCCTTTAATTCGGAAATTATTGGTCACCCCTGCAATGGTGCTGATCAGTACATTCTTGCCGGGCACGCCTATGCCTTTCACCAACTCCACTTCCGCGATCCGGTGATGCCTGATGGCATCGCTGCTATAACGTTCGTCACCAGCGGTGAACTCCCACTCAATGAAGAGCGAGGAAATGTTCATGAGCTTGCGATTCATGGCATCCAGCACTTCGATTTCGATTTCAAACTTATCGTCGCGGTCTTTGATGTGCATCAGCGAGTTCCGCATTTCCATGGGACACGACTTGCGCAGCTGTTCCACCGCATAGAGGTTCAGAAACCTCGGCTTGACGCAGTAGACCTTCGTCGTCGCACCAGAAACGTATGCCTCGAATTTCGGAGTATTCAGAGCGTTGTATACGTTGAAGTTGAGCACTGTATCGCCCACTTTGCGACACAGAACAGTGAAGGCGTAGACGTTGTTCTGACTGTCGACAGCCACCTCCGAAACGTCCGCTACTTTACTGTTGTACTTGGTGGACTTGGTGAGATCTGCTTCCAACGTAAAAATGCGCTGCGGTCCGTTCGCGAAGATCACATTACGCGAGGAGCCAACAGGCAGCACCACCTCGTTTTCCACGGGATTGTGAATGCTGAGTTTGTCGAAAACGTACAAAGTGGCTTCGTCCTTAAGTTGCTTGCCCATAAATTTGTAAGATAAGCGCAGATTCGTCAAGCCAACTGCAGTACTGCGCAGCTGCAACACCTGACAGGCGCCCTGATGCATTTTCTCCTCGGCTAGAGGGTTGCTGTTATCCAGTTGAAAGATTTGATTGGAAAACTCCAAGTCAAAATGAAGATTCTCGCATCCGGTGAAGGGTACGTATGTCTCGTTCTCGTACGTATAGACGGCCACATGCAAACGAACGTAATCGCGCAAAGCGGTCTCAAAGTTATATTTAACGATCTCCAACTTTGCTGGCGGTAGGAAAAAGATTTCGGCTTGGCGTTGTATTTTATGATTTCGGGCAAGAGCGACACGAATGTTTGCATGAACCGCAAGCAGAGAGCCACCCGTCTCAAAGCTATCCAAAGAACGTCCATCACTGTCGCGTATTACAGTGGTGGCTAAACCATTTTGATTGACCTGCACGGCGCGTGGGTTTTGAGAACTCCAAACGTAAGAACCGTCGCCACCCGCCGCCACAAACTGAATTCGTTGAGTCTGCAGGATGTTTGGATCGTAAGGCAGGATAACTTTGCGCGGTGAAAGAGAGAGTTTGCTGAAGATTTGTATTTCGGCTTGAGCACTAAGCTGCAGGAATGAAAAATGGGATATAAATATTATTTAGTGGAGAAAAGTCTTATATATTTGATTCTTTCCTATTGATACACTGTTCGATTAATCGATTTAAAAGCTTCGATTAGTACTGAAAAAACTATTAGTCGCCTAATGGATTGAATTGAAGCGACATTGGCGACCACTCGAGCAATCGATAGTTTTCAATTGATCGGATAATCAATTTAAGCAACTGATCGAATGCTGCTTTCGAACCGATTAATCCATTGTATATTATACAAATAAAACTCTTATATTTACATCTTTGAATGATCCATAAACTAGGGTCCTTCCTGGCTTCACAGCAGCTCCGTACAGACGGGTGTTGTTGCTGTTGCGTTTCATTATATAAAACATCATTTCATCCAACTCCGCCGACATTGGAAAGCGTGAGCCCAACGTAATTTTCTGATCGCTGCAAATATATCGAGTTAGGTTAAACCATTCGATGTCACATATTTACTAACTCAACTCTGTATACAAATCCAATGCGATTTCATGTCTTTCTCCCTCTACCGTCACCCAGTTATTATGCGGTAACAATGTCATACCCAATCGGGTTGGAGCGCATACGGTTATCTGAGCACTGGGCACAGACGACTTCATCACCGCGTTGTCAGACTCAAAAACACCAGTCGTGGGCACATTACGATCACGTAACGCCACCGCAGTGCGCCCCAACGTTAGGCCGGTTACGCTGGTATGCTGGATGCTGGCGACATGCGTGTGCTCAATTTCCAGAAAATACTGATCGTTGAGAGAGATCTCTTGCAGTTTCCCCTGCTTGAGCTGCAGTATGCGGAAGTTTATAGTGTCGCCTGCTATCATATGCACCTCAGAGGGTTCCAATATGATGTTTGCCAAGACGTTGATGTACACCTCGATGGAGGACACACGTGCGTACTCCGGATACGGTAGACTGACAGTCACCTAAAGCAAAGTGTCGAGTGAAGGCGTCGAGCAAAATTCAGCTTCCTGCACCCACCTTTGCGGTGCCTGTGTTAATTCCCTCCAGCAGCACCATGTAGCCCTTAATGCGCTGCGCCTCAAATTTCTCCAGTGATGGCGGCACTTCATGATAGGGGCTCTCGGTGAAGGTTAGGAAACGCAACGCTGGTGACCAGCCCTTTGTCCCGCGACTCACTGACGAAATCGCCCAGTTGAATTCAATGCCCTCCAGTGTGGTGAAGGCGTTGCCTTGAGAGTCTTCGGCTCGCAATTCAAACGTTTCGGGAGCCTCTTCCAGAAACAGTTGACGCGTCGTTGTGTGGACGCCGAGTCTATCGATGATGTCCAAAATAACATCACAACGTAGCAATTCGCCACTACTTGTGTCATCAGCGAGCACAATCGCTGTATTGCGCTTCCTTTCGCGCGTCAATACCGTGATTAGGGCACGATAAGCACACTCGCCTTCCAAGTCCTCGTAAAGAGGAGTTATCAATATCAAATCCTGACGCGAGGACGACCTAGAAAATGGACATTTATACGATCTGGTACTTATAGCGCTAAACACAATATTGAGGTTATGTTTTTGATGGGGCCGCCGACAATAGTGAAGTAAACGATTTGGCGGCGGCGACTTGCCGAAATTAAGGAATGCCGCAGTTCCACAACTGTTTCTTATACAAATACCAACTATACAATTCAAACCGCCGGAACCAAAACATCCCCGTGGAACTAATCCGATGCAAGACTGCTTACCATCTGAAGCAACCCTTTTCGATGACTTCCAGGGTAAAGTTGATGGATATTTTGTCAAAAATTGGAAGCAGCACACGGGGATAATTTAATTTAGCTGCGTTGGCTATTTTATTTGCAAAAAATATTAGCAAAACTAATCCTAGAATCACTTTTATTCTCTCCATGGCGGGATTCCTCACGTTCTGAATCAAAGACAACATGTAAGATCGACAGCTGTAAGATCGATGCCAGCGCTGTGGAAAAAGGATTTTTGTGGGATTATTTAATTATCTGTAAAGTGCGATTTCTTCGGAAAGTTTTTGTTAAAGCGAAGGATTTTCTATTATGATTGCAAAATTCCTTGCAGAATTTTCAGTGGTAATAAGAAATATTTTCATGGAATAGTAAGGTAATCGAGCAACACGTACAAAATACAATGCTTAACATTTAGGGCCACTAAGCACAAAACTACCTTTCTTAACATAAACTAAATAACAAGCAAAAGTGTTGTTTTCGGCCTGGCCGAAATCTAAATATCCTACACCTGAGTAATTAAAAAAATTATAATTTCGCCACTTAACTATTTTTTATGGGATATTGACAACTTTTGTAAAAGTGGGTAAAACACGCCGGTTTTGGGAATACAAGTTTGCAATACCTGTAGATACATCGTGATAAAATTACGTGTTACCATCTTACACCGTTTACGAGATATTGACCGGATATATCGTGATATAATTACATCTACAATACCGTTCATGAGATATTGCCAAATTTGCTATGAGTTTGCGAGATATTCACATTATAAAATTTTTTAAAACGTGGTGCCTTTACATTCTGTATGTAAAGTAGGCGTGATTGTCAACCGATTTCGCCCATTTTCAATACCAAACTACCCTACATAATAGAAAATATATGTGACAAATTTCAGTGCGATATCTCCTTTCGTTGTCCTGTAATCCTGATTTCAGCAGACAGACAGACGGACGGATAGGGCTAAATCGATTCAAGAGGTAACGCCGAGCAAGAACGAAAAAAAAGGAACATATATTTTTCTGTATTTATCTCATTACCTTCTCTGCCTTGCAAACGGAAGAACAATGTGAATATACACTCTCTCACAACAGTTGTAACATCCTAAGTGTATCCGAACACAAGCAATGACTAACTTGTCTGACTTAGCACGCGATTTTATATACCGCCCAGTGATACTTAGAGTTAATATATTTGTCAAATTTAGAAAATAAGAAATCGAATATTAAATAAATTGTCAGTGTATGACTATTTTAATAAAAATTTCAGCTCTTTAATTTTAATGTTAATAATACATTAAGGACCGCCGATAAATTTTTTAAATAAATGTGGAACTTCTTATTTTACCGATAAATGCAAAAATTCCCAGGTATTCTATAGTGCAATTGACAGCCCTGACACCTGTGCTAGGATAGCATCGTTGCTGGAACTGCTAACCCAACAGGCCTACGAACGATATTGCAACACAAATTCGCTCAAAAGACTGAGACAACTTATTTACCATCTTCCAAATAAACTAACATTGTTGCTGAAAAATGTTTTTCAATGCATTTATAAATGTGTAACTTTGGAGCCACGCCGCAGGTAATAAAATTCCAACAACAAAATTCTGAGTGTAGCCCTGATTAGAGTATTCGTCCGATTTCGTACAAACTCCGACGTAAATGTCAAAATCAATATCTACCTTAGGGGGATTGCGTATATCCGATTACCGAAATAATGTCCAAAACCAGCGCGAAGACAAACACCTGCCGAGAGTAGATATTTTGGACAACAAAAGCTCCGAAGACAGCTTTTTGAGATTCCTTAATATTTTTCGTGAAAGCACGCTGGATTATTAAACAATTTAATAATTTATTTTAAGTCAACAATTTACCAAAAAGATTTTGTTTCTTAAGTTAAATTCTACAAACAGTCTAGTCAATTAGTGTCTTTAATTTGCCTGTTCCTGTATTGGAATGGTACAGATCCCTGGTTCATAAAATAATCGGCCAATTTATCCCTAAGATTATACACCTCTACTGATGAATTCCGATAATTGTTTGTTATGGAAGGTAGAGCACCGCCGACGTCGGCTAGTTCGATTTGCCACCCTCCTTTTTGCAAGTCATTTTCAGAGTTTTCCCAATCCGCATATTTATCCGGACAATACCATCGTTCAGAGTCGTTCACCATTATAAAATTGTGCAGGACTAAGCAAACCAGAACAATTTTTTCGCAATTTTCAGGAATGCATTCAATAATGGTCCGTAGCACCCGCCATCGTGCCGCCAAAATCCCAAAACTGTTTTCAATTGCCCGACGAGCTCTAGATAATCTATAATTGAAAACCTCTTTTATTTCAGGCAGCTGTGTGCCCGCATAAGGCCGCATTAAGTTTTTCCTCAGCGGAAACGCTGCACTCCCAACGAAGAAAAAGGGGAATGTTTGGTCGTCATCATCCCATAAAGGAGCATCTGGAGGCAATGATAAGTTATTCTCCAATAAGCTTTTCCCAAATTTGGAACTCTGAAGTACTCCTAACAAAATAATATCAGAAATTAAAATGGTTTAAACTGGATAAAAAATTTTAGGACATTACCTCCATCGAATTGGCTGCCAGTGATTCCAACACTGACTGATGTAAAAATATACTTCGCATCGCAGCTGGCCATAAGAACAATGCTATAAAATTTTTTATAGTTGTAAAACGTCGTCCCTGAATTCTTGGGACATACAATAGCGACGTGTTTGCCATCTATTGCTCCAACGCAGTTTGGCACATCCCACGTCGTGCGAAAGTCCTTGGCAATATTTCTATAATGCGCCTCCGTAGGCTCACTTAAGTATAGCGGAGAGAGCACGTCCCATATTGCTTCGCAGGTCTCCAGTATAATGTTGCGGGCTGTGGTCTTTCCTATTTTATAGCTCCATGCGATTTTCTGGAACGACATTCCATGCGCTAGATACCTAATAAACTTAATGAGTTTTGAGATTGACTCCAAATTGTTTGTGCACTTACCAAAGTGTCATAGAAAGCCTCTCCTCAGGACCAATAAGTTGCCGCGGCTTCTCTAAACAGGGGCTGACCAAGCCAAGCAGCAAATCATAGACCGCACGTGTCATCCTCGTGTGGATGAAAAATTGTAACTCATCCTCCTCTTTTATATTTAGAAACACTTTTTGAAAATAACCATTCGATTGGCGGTCAACATTTAACGGGCAGACGGACCATCGTCTTTTTCGTTGAGAATTTTCCATTTGAGTTGAAAACTGATATTTGTCTTATGGATTCGTGTGCAAACGTTTATAGAATCGTGAGAGCGGATCTTGACAAATATATTAAAACCATTTTGCTATTTTACCGCCAAAGTGACAAATAACAGAGGCTGCCACCTCAATTTTCTACTCAGTTTGCCAACCCTTTTGCCCTGTTTAAATAAATGTAAAATTGCATCGAGTTTTGGAACAACGCAAGAATTTATTTCGTTAAAAAAAACATCAGGGGTTTTAATGTAGTTAGGAACAACACAGAAATAATAGGTATTTCTTACAATTAGTGTTAAAATACCAAGTACTGAAGTTAATTTAGCATAATATGTGCCAATTATTATTTATGAGGATCTATTGCGAAATTGAAATAATGGCGATAAGGACGGCGAGGAGCACATAAATTTGGTCAATCAAAATCCAATACTTTACAATAAATTTTGCGGATTAGCACAGATCTGCGACTCAGCTATAGTTTTCAATTTCAACAAGACTTTCCTAAAACACCCATGACTTATACGGTTCCTATGTACTTAATCTCAAATATATAAAAATAGAAATTAATTAATAGAAATACATGTATATCCATGCAAAAAGAAAAAAAAACCCTTTTGTATCGTTCATTTTAAAATACCCACATTCAAATTACTTCCCAATGAAACTAGCAACCTTAACAGCAGATTTTCAGTATATTCGAATTGCAACCCTTTTAGCCCTTCCTCAGAAACCAATTATGTTCATAAACTGGGAAACTCGTTAATGGCTTATGCCATCTGAATGATCCTGGCTAGGCGTAGATTAAGATTCTTCTTTTTGAGTCAGCATTTTTGAAGAATTCGTGGCTACACGTAATTTCTCGTTTTTTGTTAAAAGTCGTATACGTGTGATTCCTAAATGTCTGTGAGTGAAATTTACGTTCCGTAAACCACTTTGGAAAACTGGTTCGTACGGCAACTATTTACCTGCGCGCGTAAGAACCAAATTTCTGACAGCATTTTGGTTAAAAAAAATATTTACATTTGAATCCAGTCTGGAGACCTTTCCCTTTCCTAACTCACCTGTTCCAGAATTTTGTGTCAAAAGAAATCTTGTATAGCCACGGCTACTTTTCGGCAAATATACATAATTTTGTTCCTTCAAGTCAGTGACAAGTCTATTGTAAAATATCGGCGCAGATCTGTGATTATGCACTAGTATTTCAGTATTTCTGAAATTATTTGTAACTTAAAAACAGCTGAAAATGTCCAGGGAAGGAAGCGAAGACCGTGAAAATCCTAAGGAAGAACCAACCAGGAAACCGAAATTTAAAATGCAAGAACTGGAAAATGTTAAAAAGTTGGAGGAAAAAGAAATATTCATCTACATTCAGAGCTTGCACGAAGTCCTGAAGAAAAAAGATAAAAAACTAAAGAAATACAAAGAAAAAATAAAAAAACTGGTAATAAATTCGTATGATTGTACAGTTGAAATCGGATCTGAATTCCAATCATCTGAAAAAGGTAAAAAAGGTTACACGGCTGGAGACGGCTAACAAAGCAACGGAAGTCGAGCCCCGCATAAAATCTCCGGGGAATAAGGAAAAACAAGAAGCTGGATCGGAGTCAGTTAAAGAAAATAGTAAGTTGTAAACATCAATTATTTCGTTCTTTTATTTCCATTAATTTACAAAGTACAAAAGACTCGTCACGTTCCTTTACACTTTGCGACTCGCAATTGCAGCGACCAAAGCAGCTCCTCTACCGGAACCATCTTCCGAGAGCATCAGGTCGAAGCTAAGGCCTGGGTTTAGTAATTTATCGATGGTTTTTTCGCATGTAGGCATCGAACTTGGGATGAAAGCGGTACACCGAACCATCTACGCCCACAACAACGTGTGGTTCGTTAATGCGGTTGATCAAGCCGGCAACAGCAATGCCAGCCAGCTTGGCTGCACGCCTGGAAATGCATTCACATAAGTGCTGCAGCTTCTGGCAGTCTTCTAACGAAGCCTCTTCCGTTCCCAGCAGCTCTCGTAGAACCTGCCGAGTATTGCTGAAGTCTGGGAAGACGTCTGCTTCGATTGTGGACAGGAATCGCGTCTCAAATAAGTTCGGATTATGGGCCAGCAACTCGGCGAACTTAACTTTGAACGTGCATTTGGTGAAAATAAGATTTTCCTCGATGGCTTTAATTAGCACCAAGCGCACCAAGGCCCCTAAGTACATACCTGAGGAAGAAATTGAAGATAAATATTGATTGAGCTTTGCTAGCTTTGTGTTTGCTGAATTGTGTCATTCCTTCTCGGATTAGTCACCTGATATCATCTTTTCAAACAGTTGATGCCCCGCATTCAACGTATTTCGATCTATCTGTCGATCATAATCGGTGCGTATGAAATCCAGCGTTCCACCATCACCAAACGCACCCCATTCGGTGTTGATCAACACCTGCTGCTTGTTCATCTTGAGTTCCTCCTCTAGCATGTCGACACGTGCAACTTGCTCCACATAACAGGCGTTGCAGCCGGTGCCAATAATGACTCCGATTCTACACTCGGTATTTCGATGTGCACAGGAGAGCAGAGTGCCGGTGGTATCATTGAGTATGGCCATCACATCGATGCGGAGATCGCCGCGTCTTTCCAAAGCTTCATTGAGCAGCTGTCCCACATCCTGCTGCTTTACACCGCTGCACTGAAAACCTTTGGTCCAACGCATCAGCAGCGCTTTAGTCAGACCCAACTGCAGGCAGGGAAAAGAGAACGTAAACCCCAGCGGCAAATGCTCATCACCCAGATTGTGTTTTTGAACAAATGCAGCCAGGCAGTGTGCTATATGATCGAACAGCTGTGTGCCAGGACCCACCATGATTTCTGGTGGTACGGCAAAGGTTTCCGAAGTCACGTCCGCTTCGTGGTGTCCTTTGAATTGCACCAGCAGTACGCGAAAGTTTGTGCCGCCCAAATCCAGTGCCAAGTACTTGCCCGTCTCCATGCCTGTGGGCAAATCTTGCACGTACGTAACGAAACACTTGATGTCCGACTGCGCGTGCGTGTCCTTAGCTAGACCTTTCTCTATCGCGCTACTAAAGCGTTTGGAGATCTCTTTCATTTGGGAGTCGCTGATATGAAAGTTTTTCAGTAGCTCCTTAAATTTGCGGTCCTGCATGCTTATATTGGCTAAATAATAATAATGCTTCCCTCGCAGCTAAGTAACAAATTAGAACTAATTAATGCGTCGAGCCACTTCCTCAGCACACCTCCTAACGAGCTAATTTTTGCTGGGAATTTGTCTCCTAACAATAATTTCACATCATAAAGATTTCGCTTGATAAGAGTTTATTAAAGATTACTGATCGCTTCATGTTTTGCCGCGCTGAGAAAATATATGGTTCCATTATTTTTCCCTTTAGAGTGGAGGAAATGCAAGAAAATTCGAAATTAAGGATTGCAATGAATTAAGCATTAAAATATACTGAGAACAAAAGTTTTACAATGGCTAAAAAAAAAGTAAAACTTTATGAAGGAATTACTAAAACTTTAAAGTTTTTAAAAACTTTATTCGAATTTTCAATTAATTGATAGTAGTATTTTTGAAAACATTCTTGAAATTCTCTAAAACGGAGAATCAATACACAGAGCTGCTTATGAGATTCTTATTTAGAAGTTCGTGATAATTAATTATCAGTTAACTTTGCATTTCCACTGATTTGTTTTTAATTTTCCTTCCTTTCTAGCCCGTCTTTCGGGGCAAAAGTGCATTTTAATATAATTACAATATCAGATTTAATAAAAATATGTGTAAATTCAATCTTTGGGAGTCTGCGATCGGCTGGAATGTGAAAATACATTAACATTTGATGACTTTCTCACTATTGTTCCATTTTTGTATTTATTCCACTTGATTACCCAAATAAGGCAAATACCGGCATTACACGGCGTTTTAATATTCTCAAATAGCGTTTTAATTCATACGATATTTAGCTTTGCTGAATAAATATAAAACGTTAATCATTTTCTGTACTAAACGCGTAAAATAATAGTTACGATTGTAAACAACAGAGTTATTATGGCGAATTATAAGTTCAATAAAGGAGAACCGCCTGATAATGTTAATGGTTTAGCTCGACCTGATAGCAGATGTTGCTGGCGTGGCTGTTCAGCTCACCAAATGCACTTGCAGACGCTTTCAATGTCAGTTACATGAGCAGCAAAAGACAAATACAATAAACCAAATGAAATATATACGTCAACGGAAAAGTGTTTCTGCATTGTATATCCCTTTCATCCCCGAGACGTCCAGGCAGTTTTATTGCGATTCCGGATATTAGTTTAGTTGTTAATTTCTTATACCAACTACAGTGAATAAGCAATTGCGAAGGCGTTTATTTTTCCGCTGCTTTCTCTCTTTACAATGGAATTTCATTTCGTTCATTATAAAACTTCGAAAGTCGTAAAGATAGAAGCACCGCAGGTTTTGTTAAGAGTTGTTATCTGTTCTTTCTTCTGGCTTTTTTGTTCCCGAAGGCCTGGCCTACTAATCCGCTTAATTTACTATTATTTTGACCCCTTTGAAGGTTTCTAGTGACACAACTTGTAAGCAGTGGACACAAAGCCCTCAAGAGATTTTATCATGTTATTACCAAAGTTATCTGTTGTTTTTCTACTTCAAATAATTAGCATCCTAAATGATTCTATATTTTAATAGACCCCTTTGATATAATTCTTTTGGCTAACTTCTTCTTTTTTCTCCCTTCACAGCTGCCTTAAGTTTGGTCGACGAAATACGCCAAGCCGCTGAGCAAGCACAGAATTTAAATGGTTTTATTTACGAGCCGACTTCAGGTCTTTACTTTGATCAAAAGACTGGTTACTATTATAATGCGGTACTTAATAATTAAGCATATCTGAATGATTAAGTTTTATTATGTACTCGATTGAAATCCTTGCAGGAGTATGGCTTGTATTATGATGGCAACACTGGCTGCTACTACAAATATGATCAGGAAAAAAATGAGTTTGAATTTCATTCACAAGTTTCGGTTACTGAATCCACAGCAGAAGCACCTACAAAGGTAATAATTGTGGTTGAAATTTCGTTGCATAGTTTCAGGCAGCTTAAAAAATTGTTTCATTTATTCGAAAATGAAGAATCTAGGATATTCTTCGCACCTAAGAATTTCTCCCCGATTTTTAACCTCCACTAATTCAATCCTTTCTTCCCTTTCTTCCAGACATCCAACGGCAATGATATTTTTGATAAATACGTAAATACTGCACTTTTAAATCGTTTCTCAAAGCTTAAAATTCACAAGATGCGTGGAAGCGCATTAGGTAAACTTTTTGGTCGGAATGTGCGATGAAAACGCGGATTTCTTTTCTCAACTTACAGACGATCGCTGACGATGAGGCGGAGTGGGGTGTGGACATCAGTGAACTTAGACAACAGAAACGTAATAAAGAAAATATAAGTTCACCAACTAAACGCAACGCCAGCCACACAACACGAAAAAGTAAACGTAGACGTCGAGAAGAGCGACGTCGAGAAGAGCGACGTCGAAAGCATTCAGCTTCAGAATCCGACTTCACCGAGGACACCGACAACAGCAGCAATACACGCGATGGAAGGAGTGGCTCTACGCATAAAAGTGAACCGAAGGACATCGAAGACGGTGAACTGGACAGTTCATCGAACAGTGGTAGTGGTAGCAACGATAGTAGGTGTTGTGAAGAGGGTGCGAATGCAGAGGACGATACCGTTGAGATTTTTAACAGAGGCAGTCGGTTTCAAGGTGGGTGAGGGTACGAAAGTGAAGCCAAAACAAATTTGTTACTGAGAAGTGAGAGTTCTAAAGCATTATCGATCTGGATTTGCTTAATATTCGCAGATATCGCCAAGAAGTATCCACCTCCATTACGTATTATTGTGCTGGAATCGCAGCAGGAGTCTTTGAAAGTGGGGAGTCTCAGCCTCATCACTTTCAAGGGCGGTACTTTGGGACGCGAGGGCCAACACGATGTCATTATACCGGATATAAATGTCTCGAAGGTAATTCTGGACATCGAAATAAATGAAAATTATGTTTCTACATTTAATTAAACCAATATAAAACGATTTCTTTACGTCGACAGTTTCATCTGAAATTTATTTACGATAACAAGAGATGCATTTATAAGTGCACCGATCTGGGTTCGCGCAATGGCACGCTGCTGAATGGCACACGCATGTCCACCGCCAAGATGGAGAGCGATCCGCGTGATTTGGTGCACGGCAGCATAATACAAATCGGGACAACGAAGCTCCTGTGCCACGTGCACGAGGGAAACAGCACATGTGGCCAGTGCGAGCCGGGTCTGCTGATCGAAGAAGCCTGCAAGGATACGCCTGCAGCGACCGTAACACTTACACGCAGAGAGCAGCTGAAGAAGATACAGAAGAAATACGGTCTCGAAAATGAAAGTGAGTTCGGGTCTTTCTCTTCCTACAGCCCTACAATTAAAATTTAACATAAACTTCAGAATTCATTGAGAACAAAGTGGGAGTGAGCAATTACAATGATCGTGCCGCAGCACGTCGCATACAAGTTGGCAGCACCAACGAAAACGAGAAGACGGAAAGCGCTTCGGTGAACACGTAAGTTTAGCGTGTGTAGACACCGATGAGGTTGTAATTATATGAATTTTCTCCCCTTCAGTGCCATTTCAAGTGAAAACAAGGGCTTCAAGATGCTTTCAAAGCTGGGTTGGAACGAAGGAGAAGCTCTGGGCAAAGCAGGTGGCAGCAGTAGTAGCGGTGGCCTTTTAGAGCCGGTAAAGTTCGTCTTGCACTTTGTTGACGTTCGGTTCACTATTCCGTTTCTCTTCGCAGATTAATGTCACCTCTAACGAGGGCAAAAAAGGCCTCGGCAGTGAGGAGAGCCACCCAGCCGCCAGTGCACTGACTTTGAACTCGGCTGCCAAAACCAAATTGGCCAATTTAAAAAAGACTCAAGAGCGTTACCAGAAAACTGATATTTTCCGCGAAAGCGACAATGAAAGCAATTAATTTTCTATATCTCAGCGTGTTTTTTAGTAAAACTCAGCAAAATCACATTAATATTTTTATTGTTTTTATTTGAATTCTTCTTTTTAAAGTATATTATTAAATATGGTTATAAATTCATTATTATTGCTAAGCACTCGATTGGTTTCGTGTCTGTAATTTCTCTCTATCGCGTTTCTAACCAAGCTGAGTGCAGATATTCTTATTTCTTGTTAATCTATCAGTCAATAAACGGGACATTGTGTTCAAAAATTAAAAGCATTTTAGTAAGCTAATTAAATTAAGTCAGCAGCTATATTATTGGTTAAAACATCGTTTTTTACAATAAATTCACGTAAGAACATCAGATCTGCTTTCAATTTTGTTTGCTACTTTATAAAATTGATATCTTAAATCATTAATTTGTTAATTAAACTTACTGAAGCCTCTAGTGATATGTGTTTCAACTACTTTCTGCACTACAAATTCATATAAATGAAGCAAGTGATTTTATAGTTGACTTGCCAAGTAAATTACTATTAATATTTTCTCAATAAATAGAACTACAAACAATCTTTGGAGCTGCAAGGAAGTGCAGAGATAACTGTTAAGTTCGACTAATACTGGCAGCAGAAGCGGAATAATCGTAACATTAAAATCGGCAGAATAAAAGTAGAACAAGATAAAACTTAGAATAAAATTTAAAACTAAAGTGAAGAGAAATCCACTTAAATAAAGTGATACAGAAATCCACTTAAATAATTGAACAAACAAAACAACACAATATAAATATGTTAAAACTAAAAACAAATATTACATCTGACAGAATTGGACTGAATTGAGCTTCTTTATTTTTGCCTACCGCTTTACACACCGAAGTAAATAACTGGAAACCCATGCGAGTTCTAAACATTTTCGCTAGTGCTAAATTTACTAATTATATTTGTTAACTGGCATTCGCCCAACGCCATGGCATCGATAAAGAATCCCGTGGCGCACGAATCCTTGCGCATCTCGCACCACGAATTGTAGGTGCGTCTGTTGGCGCCACAAATTTTGCCCTCCTCGTAGCGAAGCGACTAAAATAAGAAATTAAAAAGGAAAACACTATAAAATCAGGAGGAAAATTAGGAAGTGGCTGGATTTATGCCACCATACACACCGCTGGTCGTCGCTTCCGCGCGCACTTATAGCGACAGGACACGCAGCGCGGCTCGTGGGTCAGCAGGTCGACCAGGCAGCTGCGTTTGGGGCCGCAGTTGATGTCGCCGCAGGAAACACGGTCGTCTGCAAGCAATAAAAATGCACTTTAAAATGTGCGGCAGCGAGTGCAGGATTAAAAGCCGTTGAGTGTGGCACGCATGCATGCATGCATGCACACCAATAAGGAAAACACTTCGGCTTCGTCTTCTTCTTCTGGTTCTCCTGGTTGTTGCTCTGGCGGCGAAATCATTCATTCGGGCTTCGGGATTTTATGAGTCTGCGTGTCTTGCTGTGGCTTCAGCTTCTTCCGGCTTGTGTTTCGTATGCTTGCTGCAATCATGGGAATTTTGGCAGGTGTAAAACGTGGCTGCGCTTTTGACTAACAGCGAATCGCCTGTGCGAAGCCGAAGCCATTGAAGGCGACGGGTTTTGAAGCCGTGGGGTTTTTGCTTTTAACCTCGAGTCAGCCGCGTTTGGCCTGCGATTTTATTAGCCCTCGTGGTTAACGTTAATTTATGCAATTCCACATACAGCCGGATACGATTTAATTTTCTCTCATTTAATCTTTCCAAAAAATATTTCCTTTAATACGCTTGCCGTTCAACGTTTAAAAACCCGTTGATTTCATTTTTAAGCCATTAAAAAACAAGAATAAAAAGAAGAAGAAGAGGAAGAGGTGGGAGAACAACCACTAGTCTGTCAATCCTTTCTAAACCCTTCCGTTCTCCCCTTCTCACCCAGCAAAGTATTGCAGCCAAAGAAAACAAAAACGCAGACAGACGATAAACTTTTAATGGCTCGAAGGATACTAAAAATTATTGCAGACGCTTTTGCGCGTGTGCAACAACATTCAGAAGGTCGCGCGTGCAACTTCTTCTTCCGTCAGACGTCATATTTTATCAGAATTCACTGTGCCTTGCAGTTTGCAGTTGTGGTTTTATTTTATTTTATTGTTTGCTCGTTATTTTTTCCCTTTTTGCACAAGTAAAATAAAAGCTGGAGTCTTCACTCGAACGCATACATAATTGGAACGGACAGTTTGAGCTCGGAAGGCTGAGTGGACACGCAGCCGCTTGTAGCCACGAACATGTGAGATTTTTGTATTATTTTTTCTACAGTGGAAAAAATCGAGAAAATTTTTACATGAACTTTATCGAATGTTCAATTTGATTTTAGAAAATGTTCCCACTACATTTACATAAGTTCATTTAGAATATGTAATTCAATACGATATTAGAATTTTTTCAGAAACTTAAGGAATTTAAAATATATTAGAGAAAAATCCAAATAAAACTACAAACGTATTTAGAGTTTTTCAATCCTATTTTGACGAGAACGTGTGATAAAATTTTTTTTTATTTCATCCTGTGTTACACGGAGCAGTCTGAGAGTTTTATAGTTATAAACTCGCACAGGAATTCGAGCATTTAAATCGGAACTCATGAGTTCTCCTTCTTTATTTTTATGGAGAATTTAAATTATATAAAGTGCATCATGAAATAGTTATGATAAGGTGAAATTAAACTTCTCCAGATTATTGCAATTTAATAAAAAAGCTTAATTTAATGTGTATTAATTCTCGAAAGCGCTGAAAACGTCTTCTAGGCTTGGAGTTGCAACTATCGAACAGACCAACTTGCCACACAGACAGACAGGCAGACAGACGCACGGAGGGGGCAGCCAAACAAAAGGCGAGGACCGCTGCATCGTTGCATCGCTGCAGATGCAACCTAAACGTAGAAAGAAGGCGCACTGCAAGATATGCGATTGCAGCGACCCTTCCGCAGAACGCGCCGCCGAAACCAGACTTTTAATGTATGCAGGCGGCTGCACATAAAAATTACCTGGTTATCAGTCCGTCCGTCCGTCCGTCCGTCTGTCTGGCTGTCTGTTGGTCTGCTCGCAAGCTGCCTGTTTGCTGGTGTCGTTAACGTCGTCCTCGGCGCGGCTGGCGGCTGGCGGCTGGTTTGGTAGCGAAGAGCGCCCGCTCGATTTTATCGCCAAATAATAAGCGCGCTGGTTGGATACGCATGCGCAACACAGTAGCACTCAGAAATGATGACGACGACAACGACCACGACGACAACGACGACCACGACGACAACGACGACGACGACGACTGTGACGACGGTGACGACGGTGACGATGACGACGACAACGACCACGACGACGACTGTGACGACGACGACGACTGCAACGGCTGCAGACAGATCGTCTGAGTGGGGACTGCAAATGCAAGAGTGTTGCGATCACAAACACCGTGAAAGCCAGACAATATTTTGACGGTAACAGGAGCAGTAACTGTATTTGGTTGTTGTTGTGGTTGTTGTTGCGGTTTTGTTGTTGTTGCTGTTGTATGAAGAAACCTTTCACACTTACATAATTTTTGTTATTTACAAAAATACTTGTATTCGAGTGCTTGAATAGCCAAAAAATAAAACTTTAAACTCGAGAACTAAAACAGCCAACTATTTGGAAAAAACTTCCTAAAACTTAAGCATTTTCAACATTTTCGTTCATATAGTCTACGTAAAAAAAGGAGATTTCAAAAGAAAGAATGAAATCTATTTAAAGAAAACAGTATTCGATGCAGCAAGACGAGAAAAGGACGATTCAAGTCCATCAACACGCATGTGGAAGCTTAAGGAGAAGAAGTAAAAAGCGAAAGAGAGCGAAAAAAAACACAAAAACTCTCTTTCTGCGGGTTCATTCATAATTTATACAGAAGCTGCAGACAGAAGTGATTTCTGCTCCGATCACAAAGGCGAGGATGGACGAACGCGAGTGGTCAGCAACGTTATGGTTGTCCATTCATGGAATTGATGGCGGAAATGGCGGTAATACGACTGACACGAATTCTCCGCGGGGAGCGGAGGCAGGATGGCAGACGGACAGCCGAGCGGCGCTGAAGACGGCAGCCCCCCACTCACTTGACGACCACTGTGAGTTGGTAGGAACGTCACAGGGTGAGTCAGAGTGCGGGAAGGGAATCGCGGAGCGGCAGGCACGGGAACGTAGAGCACTCAGCAGCCGCACCATTCATCGCAGGAGGTGGCTGCGAATGGCGTGGATTGGCTGCTGGTGCGGGTTGGTTGCACTTGTTGTTGTTGTTGTTGTGGTCAATGTTTTTCTCTTCCTTCTCCACCTTTTAAGCTTTAATAAATTCCTTAATATTCCCCTTTTTTCTCTGCCTTTGTTGCGGATTTTTCTGTAAACATACTTGAAGTCCGTTGAAAGGATTCGATTTGGTTGGCAAGATGAGAAAAACCGTCTCGAATTCGAGGCGAGATGGAGACTTTTTAGCGAGAATTGTTTGAGTTTTAGAAGCTCTAGCAATTTCAGCGTCAAGTTGAAATGATTTACTGACGTCTAATAATAAGAATCTTAATTGCAGCTTCTCGTAATGGAAATGCACGTGCTGTTGCGATCTTAAACGCGATCGAAGTCGAAGTCGAAGTCGCCGTTGCTGCTGCCCGTTTTGATCACGGCAACCGCGTCAGATCGCCTCGGTCGGCAGCGACGGACGCGACTGACGCGACTCCAGCGTAAGTGCTGCCGACTCACATATCAATTTAGTGAAATCATAAACATTTTAATGTCAATTTTTATGTGCCTCAATTATGAAGATCGCCAGCTACCGGAATTCGCAGCGAAATCGGCATCGCGAGCCAGCCAGTCGTTCGATCGGTCTGCGGATGGGCGTCCCGACTGGCGAGTCAATTAATGGTCCTCAACTTCGCTAGTTAGTTGGTCGCCCCGCCTCCCCCCCCCCCCCCACGAACCCCCTTCAACCAGCCTGTGAGTTGAACAGTCAGTTAGTTGGTCGACCAAGTCTCTCGACATTGTCAATTGGCGACTTAATGTTGGGTTACCATGTGGCGCTGGAAGGCCAGGAAAACCAGTTTTGAAAACGCAATCGAGCGAGTGGGGAAAAATTTCCACATTAATCTCCACACACACACACATTCTGTAATTATTAATTCTTTTAATTACTAGCTGCTCGTTGTACAGCTGAAATGGAATCGCATTTCCAATTCCTCTGTCCCACTAAACCAGTTGGCGGCATCGCTGTGTTGCGCGACACGCAGCAGCGCTCTGTGTCGTCCGCTCAAGTGTTTTTCACACTCAATCATTTGTCAGGCTGACAGGCTGACTGGCAACAGGAGCGGGACAGCAACAGCGGCAGTAACAACAACAACATTAGTGTGCGCTCTCCGAAGAGAGGCGATTTGCTGTGATGTGAGTACACGAGTGGGCGCCAGATTGCGCAATTATTTAACAACAGACGGCGTGCTACTCGCTCCCGTAATTAATTGTTATCAAATTCACTGTCGTGTTGTACAACATGGTTGCGTTGGTTGATTCAACCGTTCACCCGGTTGATCCAGCGATGCGTCGTAATTAACTTCTGAATATTCATGCGGTAGCGACTGCAGTTGCGGTTGGAATTCGAATTGGATTTGTTGATTTGAACTGCAGCTGTCAGTGTTTACTGGGTGTCAGTGACAGCTGTTGCTGGTGTCAGGTGTCAGTTTCTCGAGTAACTGTAACAACAATAACAGCAGGTATTGAACTGCTTGTCTCTCTGTACTGTTACGTCTCTCTGTTGTGTTTCTCTGTTGCGTCTCTCTGTTGCGTCCCTCTGTTGCGTCTCTCTGTTGCGTCCCTCTGTTGCGTCTCTGGGTTGTGTTTCTCTGTTGCGTCTCTCTGTTGTGTCTCTCTTGTTGTGTTTCTCTGTTGCGTCTCACTGTTGCGTCTCACTGTTGCGTTTCTCTGTTGCGTCTCACTGTTGCGTCTCTCTGTTTTAAGATTTCCGTGAATAACTTGAGCAAATTCAATATTTTTAAAATCCTCATTAATAAATTAAGTTGCTGGTTAATCGAGAATTATCATCTGCTTCATGCTGCAACATCATTATGCTGCAACAACTTACAGCGGCTGAGCTTTTGCGGTCATCCGTCACATTAGTGCTGCATCTTGTCATTAATTGGATCCACAGAAATTAGACACCCGATATCAGTGGCTGACGACAAGCGCAAACCGCAAGCTAATTTTTTCCGGTGGCAATCATCGTAAATTTCTGCAACACTGATTGAGAAATCAGACACCAACAGTGTTGCCATTCGCTTGGAATAAATTTTATAGTGCAAAGGAAGAGAAAAAAGTTTCAAAACACGACATTTATAATTTTCTCGCCAGTAATTTGCAGATAAATAGAAGTCGCAGAAAAGTGATTTGTTATTAAAAAAAAGCGCATCTTCAGACGTGCAGTAGGAAGAAGGAATGAAAAATTATTGACCACTTTTATTGTGGCAACACTGATCGGCGTCACAACACAGCAACGGCGGTGGCGCCACCGCAGAAGAGTAACCGTCAAACATCGGTGACAACAACGCTGAAACGCATGTTTGTGTTTACTGCAGTGTAAACGTGGCTTGGCTTCGGTGCGCCAAAGCGAGAGCAATCGGTGGCGAAGCTCAGGTTGCTCCGGCGCTGCGAAAACGCAAATCAGCGATGAGAGCAATCAATGCGCTCGAAATCCAATCCACGCCAGCGGATCCGCAGAATGCTCGACGGTAGAATTACTGAGGCAGTTGAGTTGCTTGAGTGCTTGAATGGAATGGAATGGAATGGAATGGAATGGAATGGAATGGAATGGAATGGAACGGAACGGAACGGAATGGAATGGAATGGAATGGATTGGAATGGAATGGAATGGAATGGATTGGAATGGAATGGAATGGAATGGAATGGAATGGAATGGAATGGAATGGAATGGAATGGAATGGAATGGAATGGAATGGAATGGAACGGAATGGAACGGAATGGAACGGAATGGAACGGAATGGAACGGAATGGAATGGAATGGAATGGAATGGAGAATCGATCGAGTGGATGGGCGACTGATTGGATGGATGGTTGGCTGGCTGGCTGGCTGACTGGCTGTCGCTTGATTGCCTCCTGTGGTCGCTGCCGCAGTAGTTGTTGCAATTAATCCGAGGCACAGAATGCGGCTGCGCGGCCACCTTCACCAGCCAAGCAGTCGCATGCAATTCGATCCAACGCAAGGCAATGCAATGAAATCGAAGCGAATGCATTGCGGTGAAAATTGCTCACTTAACAATCAGAATAATGAATGCATTCGAGTTGTGCATTCGAGTTGTGCATTCGAGTTGATGCGGTCACAACAGTGGAAACCGCAGCGGTAGCAAACATTTTCTCCTCAATCATTAAAACCGTTTTTGCATTTAAGATGGCTAGAAAATTGCAGGCGCAGTTGAAATCTTATTAGAAAAACTCTGCTTGTTACTCCTGCAGTTTTTCTCCTCCTTTCTCTCTCCTTCACTCCCTCTCTCTCTCTCTCTCTCTCTCTCTCTGTCTCAGAGACATTTAAATAAACTAAAATGGAAAGTTCATCGGTTAATTCCACTCACCTCGACACGGTCCCGGATATGCGACGCCAATCGACCGGCCGATTTTGCAAATCATCCGATTGATGTCGCACACGCTGCGATACGTTTTGCCGTCGACGCCGCAAACAGCGCGCGACACCTCGATTTCGTCGCCGCGTGCATCAGCGTCGTCGTCCAGCGGACAGTCGATTCGGCAGGCGATGCAGTGCGGTATCGTGTACTGGTCCTGGATGCACGTTAACCCCTTCAGACACTTGACGCCGTTGCAAGACGCTAAATGCGTTGCAAGCGGGGCGAAGGCGGGGAAAGAGAAGAAACAAACAAAAGAGAAGAACAAAATGTTAAAATTCTAACTTAATAAATTAAAAAAAAAACAAAAAAAATTTTGTATGTCCCGTTTTTCCTAACGTTTTGTTGAATTATATTTCCCAATTCCATTTCGTTTCAGCGTTCCCATTCTGCACACAAAAATGACAACGGAAAAATGCGAAGAAACCAAAGTTGGAAATCTGCAAACAAGAAATTTGGGCGTCGATCGCAACGCAAATGAGAAGCCATGAGATGCAGGAAGCAAAGCGCTGCAAACGAATGCCAAGAAAGTGCGCTGCAACAACGGCAACAACAACAGAAGGTAGCACAGCCAGCGAACGACATAAGCAACCAGATCAGCAGCAACAACAACAACGCAGCCAGGCAGCCAGCCAGCTAACAACAACAACAAACGAAAAATGCAACAACAAAAAATCAGCGATAGAAACGCAGTTGCGCAGTTGCGCAGTTGCAGCCGGAGGCGGCGCGCGCGTGCAGAACTCGTTAGATTAAAATTTGTTGGCTGCGGTGACCGTGAGGCGGCAAGGATAACGAGTTTCAAGCGGTTGCTGGCCGCTGTCGCTGCGCCGGCTGGCGGCCACTCGGCTGGTTGCTACAAAGTTGTGGCCGCGTTCTGGAGCAACCATTTGTTAATTTGTATTTTCTTCGCGTAGATTTGGTGGACGCGTGCCATCCGTGTAAAGGTGGGCGTAGGGAAAGGAAGGACTGAGAGGGTGAAACGCCCCCCCCCCGCCACCTCTCTACCGCGAAATAATCTTTAAATTGCAATAACAACTCGTAAACTTTTGGGTACCATAAAAATGCTCGGAATTAATGAATATTTTGTTGCTGATTATTTTTGTGAATATTTGTTCCTCTCTGACGCGGTCAGCAATGGGCGACGCGAGCCACGCCCATGGACTCCCGTCCTGCGGAATGTCAACCAACAAGTCATCGTTTGCAGCGAGCGCAAGCCATTCAAACTCCCAACTGAGTTCTAGAACTCTTAACACGCGATAATCTTTGTTTACTTTCGCATTACGAATGAGCAGTCGAATCGGGGATTTCGATTATTTGGAAGCCCATCAGTTTGGCTTCAATATCACCGCGCGATCATGCTAGCAAACCTTCGTGTTGTTGTTGCTGCGCGTATAAATGCGAGAAGTAAGGAGAAGCTCGTGGTCGTCGATTGAGCAGGAAACAGCGAGAGCGAAAAATTGCTTTCTATGCTTGAGAACTTCAAAATCGGAGACGTCATTTCATTTCAAACTCTTCGCACATTTTAGCCTCTTCTCACTCTATTACAAATTTACTCTCTCCGCTCAACTGGTTGATTCTTCTGCTTGATTGCCTCTTTCTTAGATTTTTATTATATATTTGCCTTCTTTTTCCGTCTCACTCTCTATCACTTCTTTAATCTTCTTCATCGATCCACGCCTGCAGGTGCAACATAATTCTGTGAGAAATATTATTGCGAAATTCATTGATGTCAAAAATGGCGCCACCAGAAATTCACCGTCTGATCGCGTCTCCCACTTTCTGGATGGAAAGAAAGTGGGAGACTCTCTCTCTCTCCCCGTGTCGCTCTAACTCAATTTCTCTTTCTATCTCCCTCCCTCACTCAGTGCTAGATGATGACAAATTTGACAGTTTATTGTTTTCATTTTTGTGATGCAATCATAAAATGTTGTTGAGGTTAATTGAAATTCTTGGGTTCCGTAGTTGCAATTCGAAATTTTCATTTCTATTTTAATATCCAGAATTTCAGGATGTAAAGTTAATCGAATGCGAGTTTTATCATTAGACTTTCTTTTCTTAAATTTTCTCGCTTTAAATTCGTTCGTATGGATTTATGAAGAAACCAAGAATGTTAAATTTTGAAGGAAAAATTGGTACGAAATCGGATTTCGAACAAGATGAGGATACCGATTAATATTTCGTAATTTCGAAAATATGTTTAAAATTAAAATTGATAATTTATCTCTTCTCATCTCTTCTCATGTAATCTTATAATCTACGCAAAAAAAACCTTTAAAAACCTGATAAAATCGTTTTTAAGAACATCCGTCTTCTTTCATATTTTGATGGCCAAAAAAAAAATTTGTCGCTATTTAATTATTAAACTCGTCTCAGAGATCTTTCTCCTTCACCTCAAATGCGCAAGCAAAAATTGCCATTTTATTAAAAACTATAATTTCCGACTCATTAATCTTGTTTTATGATGAAAAATCTTTTTAAAATCCCGTCCATCTTTCAAGTCGGCAGATAGGATTTTGCACTCTCTGTCAGCCAGAAGAACATTCGTCGCACTTTCTGTGGACGTGAAAATAAATCAATTTTATGCTACTTTCAGATACTTTCATGTCTTCGTTTCGCAAAATTATGATTCTTCAGAAGTTTACAGGTTGTCTCTCGTCGTATGCGAGCGACAAAAAATTCGACCACTTTGTTGGCTAGAGATGGGGCAACTTTTTGGCAGAAGACCAATTTCGCGTCGACTTTTCAGATTTCTATAGTTTTGTCGGTCCAATAGAAGGTCCAATATGTGGTGGCAACTGTGCAATATTTTGCATATATTTTTGTTCATTCATGCCATTCTCGATCGGCGAATGCAATTTTGAACATTTTCACGGTGTGTGATTTTCATTCATCGTACTCACTCTTGCAGTGTCCGTGGTACGCCACGACCAGTTCGGCGTTATCGGTGCGACAGGCGCGCTTCTTCAGCTGGCATTCGGTGTTGTACGTTCGCCCATCTGTTCCACACACGGGATTGTGATGATGACTAGAGTGCATTCCGTCCATTTGCTAGTGAGAAAATAGAGGGGAAAATACAAAACTATAATAAGAATTACACAAAATTAAGGACAAAATCCATAACAGAACAGAGATTCATTCACCATTTTGGTTTAATTAAGGCAGCCAATGATGATGTTTAGTTTACTAGCTCTGATTTTGAAAGATTTGTAATTTAATTTTAGACGACTTGGCCAATATTTTCTAAATTAGTATTTCTAAATTAGTACGTCCAAGGCTAAACTTTTCTTCGAAAATGTATGTCTACGTTTTCGATCATCTCTACTGAATGTAAGAATTGAATTAATAGTTCAACAATTTCAAAGTTTTTATGAAATCCCTGTGTTGACTGTAGAGTCGAGAAACTAATATATAATATTAAAAAATACCAGATTTTTATGGCAAGCAATTTTTCCTCCTCCCGATCGAACCTGCAGGAGTTTTAATTGGGGACACCTATTACCGAGAGCTCGTTCTTCAGGCTGCAGTACTTTGTTAGAAGTACCTAACCTTCCCAAGGTTATTCTAAGGTTATTCTAATAATATTCTAGAACTATCTTGACTATCTGCCTCATTGATGATGATAGTTCCACCCGGAAAACCCAGTTAAATACTCGTAATGAACAGAAAACCGAGTTATTAAATCTACAGTCTGAGTGCTGGCAGTCTGAAATACCCTGGATGTCCATATGATTGCTTCATACGTGAGAATTGGACGCATAATAATCGAATATATTCGCCGGATTATCATTGGGCTGCAGACACCCATCTTGCTTCTGTCATCCTGCTGATAATTAACGCTCTACTGACTTCCCTGACAACCTCACTAACAAGCCGATTCCAGCTCAGCCGCTGGGGGTCCATTATGACCCCCGAGTATTTCACAACCTCACTAACAAGCTGATGCCAGCTCGCCCGCTGGTGGTCCATTATGACCCCCGAGTATTTCACGTGCATCTGCTGCCTCCTCAAAATAAAATACGTCTGAAATAATACAACAAAGTAAGAGTAGAAGAAGAGGAAGAAGTGAAGAATCGGCTGATAAGCTCATCGTAATTTCCCACTTCTCAATATTCGCGCTGTCCATTTTCGAATTGCGAGGAATCTCAATTATTTAATCGGAGACGCCAAGTGGTCGGTCGTCGCTATTATCGAATCCCCATTCCAGTAGCATTTCGTCACTTACCGCAAATTGATGCTGCTGATTGGGAAAACCATGCAAATTGAATTTTTCATAAATCCTGTCGTCGAATGTCGTCTCATCGAAGCTAATGAAGTCGCCGCTGATGTTGCCGGCGTTGCGGTTGCGGCCGCTGTTGCCGCCGTCGTCCACGATAACGACGGCAGCCACTGACGCTGATGAAGACCAAGACGGCGATGACCAGGCGGATGAGAACGACGATGATGACGATGACGATGACGCTGATGATGACGCTGATGATGACGCTGATGTGCCTGCTGAAGTTTTCGTTACTGTTGTTGCTGACGCTGCTGCTGCTGCTGCTACTGCTGCTGATCTTGTTCCGGATGATGATGATGATGTTGCCGCCGCCGCGGATGATGACGTTGCTGCTCCCAACGCTGACGCAGCAGAAACACTTCCGCGGTGCAACCAACGCTGATCATCAGACACAAAAGAATGCGCAGGAGTGCTGATGTTGCCGGTTGCTGGTTGCCTTGTCATCAACGACGTCGCTGATGCTCGCGTCGTCGAAGTTGCTGCCGCTGCTGCCGCTGACGATGACTCGGATCCAGAGGTGGCTGCCGAGGCTGTTGCTCCGTCCGCATTTTGATCCTTCAGCTTGTTATGCGGTTTTTTCTTGCGTTTACGTAACTGCTGATGACGTCCGTGCTTTTGTTGTTGTTGCTGCTGCGGCTGCGGCTGCGGCTGCTGCTGTTGCTGTCGCTGATCGCGATTCGGTGCATCCTGCTGCTGCTCAGTCTGATGAAGCTGCCTCAGCTTTGTCTTGTTCGCCTCGAAGTTTCTGGTGCGCTGCAAGTTGTTATTGTTTCTGTGGCTGTAGTTTTTATTATATCTGGACGTTGCTGGCATTGTTGCTGTAGCGCCCGCGACTTCTCCCGTTCCACGGCCCTCCTCCACCTCGGCACTCGTCGCTCCCATCTTCAGTTCGTTCCCGTCGCTGTTCTTCTCGCCGCGTGATGGTCGCTCGCGTTGATCTGATTTATGCACGCGTTGCTTCTCGCCTCTCCGCCGCTTCTTGTTGTTGTTGTTGTTGCTGTGGACGTTGCTGATAACCTGCAGCCTTCTGGTTGTCGTCTTCGCCTCAGCAGCCTCCTCCGCCCGCCGCGTTTCCACTATCAGCAGCCTCTGGCGCTCCTGCGACTCGTCGCCCCGCCGACTGTGCACACCCACCGCGTCGCCATTCGGCACGAAAATCCCTCTTCTTTGGCTTGCATTGCGTTCGCCGCTGCTCAGCTCCGGACCGCCGTCGGCAGTGCGTGTCGCCGCCGGCGCGGCGCCCCACCGGCCGGCGTCCACATTCTGACTCCGAATTTCGCTACTTAAACTACGCGTGTCGCGCCCCGGCTTGCCAAATACGACGGCCGCTTCGACGCTCCTCGCTCTCTCGACGCTCCTCGCTCTCTCGCCGCTCCTCGCTTTCTCGACGTTTCCGACTCGCTCGACGTGATGCGAACGCTGCAGCTGCTGATGCTGGTGCTGATGATGTGATGGCGCGCCGTCACGTTGCTGTGAGTGATGCGATGTCCCTCGGAAGACCTTCGGCCTCCGATGTTTGTGCCGCCGCCGCCGCGCTGCTCCGCCGCACTCGGGCGCGCAAATGCACTTCGGCCGCCCCTTGCGCTTGGCACACCTCTTGCTGGGTCCGCAGTTGACGTTGCGGCAGCTTTCTGCAGAGAGAAGAAAGAGAAAATCGGTGGCAGTGAAAGAGAGGGGGAGTGCAAGAACCGAGGAGAGGAAGCTTCGAAGCACCAGCGCAGCAGCGCGGCTCTGCGTTACTCACCCAAACAGGGCGCGCACTCCATGCCGCCCCCAATCGTCGTGGCGAAGAAGTACTCCACGCTGCTGAGTTCCCGATCGGTGAAGGAGAACTCGTGGTTGCTGCTGCAGCAATCAGCTCGCGTGATGTTCAGCGAGAAGATCTCGTTGCACTTGCCGCTGGAGAGGCTTTTCTGCCAACAGGCGCCACCTGAAAAAATTAACAACGAGAGAGAGAGAGAGAAATTATGAGGTAGTCATTGTTCTTTTTTTCTTTCGTTCCGGTGAAAATATTGTGTTTTAACGGCGTTGAGAGGGGGAACACCGAGATTCGAATTTCGCGAGAGCTTACGGTACTCAAGTTCGATGCTTCTCTCATATTTTTGCTTCTCTCATATTTTGCTGCACTGCAATCGCGAAATTCATTCGTTCTTCTTGGGAAAATAAGTAACAAATTTTTATATTTGAAATTTCAACAAATCAATTTTAAAATTGAAGTTTACTTTCTGTGCAACGTTTCTGCGGCACCGTCGCTCCCCTCAGCCGCGAGCCGCCGCAACACGCGCATTCACTTGCAACACAAATTCTTTCCAAGTCATTAATTTTTATTGAAAATTAATCATCGCCGCAAAGTTGAAGGCAAAAGCAACAAAATACACGTAACGAAAAAATTAATTGAAAGCCGCGCGAAACGCTTACCTTCCACGCCGCAGCCACTCAGCGCCAACGCAATCACGGCCGTCATAAAAACGGGCATCACTTGCGTGCGTCGCCGCCGCCGCCTGTGGACGCGTTGCAGCCGCGCTGGCAGCAAAGACGCAGACGCAGCCGCAGCCGCTGCGCGCGATGTCCGTCGCCGCTGCCGAAGTCGTGGCGGCTCGGGTCGCGCCACTGATTGCCTTCGCGGTCGCTGCGGTTGCCGCGTTGCCTGGCGTTGATGCCGCCGGCTGGCGAGTGTTGACAGTTTGTCATAATTTCGCCGACAGCTCGTTTCATCACTGTCATCATTGACGTCATCATTATCGACGCCATCGTCGGATGCGTCAACATCAAGCGAGTCGCTGTCGCTCTCGCTGTCGCTCTCGCTGTCGCTGTCGCTCTCGCTGCCGCTCTCGCTGTCGTTGCTCACAGAAACCGCGTTGTTGTTGCTCAGCTCTTCACCGCCGACTGCACGCGAGCTCCTGCTGGCGATGCGTTGCTTTGCCGGCAGCAGTGGCAGCGGTGTCGTCGGCGGTGGCAGCGGTGGCGGCGGCGGCGATTGACGATCGATTGCATTGGCAGCAATTAAGAAAACAGCAGAACTTAAATTAATGAAATCGAAGAAGATTTTATCACTTTTGGTCTTCCTGCACTCCGACGCGGTGTCGATGACGGCGGTGTGCTGGTGCTGGTGTTGCTGTTGGTCAGCAGCGTGGCATCGATCGGCATGCACTTCCGGCTCAACCGGAAGTGTGCGGCTGAACTCGGCTGCGCCGCTGCGAAATCTCCGCTTGTATTTGTAGTTGGCTTTGAGGAACGTTGGAATGTCTTTGCGATTTTCAGGAATTCTGCTGTTTTCGAAAACTTCACGGGATCCGCGATGCGTTTGCTGCTGCCGCTTCGCTGATCCGCGTTGTCGCTGATGCTGCTGCTTCGCTCTCCGTTGTTGTTCTTGTGGTTTTCTCATTGCTGTTGTTGCTCTGGTGAATTTCGTGTGCGCTTCTTCACTGAAGGCTGTCGGCTGCTGTGGCCGCTGCATACATCGTCACTGCTGACATTCACAAAAGTTCTGAAATTGGCAATACATATTTTTATTTAAACATTTTTACGATATTTCAACATTTCTCATTTAAAAATTTTCGTTTTCATCAGAACTGCGATGGTTGAAAAAGTCTACAGAAACCGAAGAGAAAAAATAGTTGAATTTTCATAACACAGTTTAAACAAAATTTGAATTTTCTTTAATATTTAAGTTTTCCTTAATATTTAAGTATTTTAATATTTATTCATCGCAATCAATTCATCGCCTGCAATTCATCGCCAGCAATTAAATCGTAAAGAAGTCATCGCGAGAGCAATTCGTCGCCAGCAAGTCATCGCGAGAGCAATTCGTCGCAGCATCAATTCAACGCAAAAACATGGATTATTAAAAATCCCAGGCTTTTTACTGAAGACAAACTTCGATTAAGGAAGTCGACAGATTTCGACTCTTAAAATTTGTGTGAATTTTTAACTGCTGACATCTCATCCGATAAAATTTGCTTACCCTCCTCGTCAGCCCCCCCCCTCCCAACCCTTCAACTTCCACCGCGAATAAATGCCGTTCACGACCACACTTGCGGTTCCTCTCGCTGTTGTTGTTGTTGTTGTTGTTTTGAGGTAACAAATTGAGGTCTGCCTTGCACTCCAGATTATTTTTGACAGCCGAAAGAGGAAAAGCCAATAAAACAACAACAACAACAACAACAAATGCCAGCCACCTTTGCTGACCACAAAAGAATTTAGCAAACATTTTGCAGGAATTCTGCAGAAACCACAACCTAAATTACCATAAAATAAATTCAGAAAACTTTCCAAGTTTTATATTTAGTAAGAGGGGAGACCTCTTCTTCTTCTTCTTCTTCTTCTTCCTCTTGAACTTCTTTCATTTTACACTCTCAGGCAAAAGGAAGAAAATTTAATATTTTGATAGTTTTTATGGAGTTGCGGTCACCGACAGCCAGTGGCGTAGGTAGAAAAACATTTTTGGGGGAGAGATAATGAAAGGGAAGATGAAAGGGATGATGAAAGGGAAGATGAAAGGGAAGATTAAAGGGAAGATTAAAGGGAAGATGAAAGGGAAGATGAAACGGGAGATGAAAGGGAAGATGAAACGGGAGATGAAAGAGGAGATGAAAGGGAAGATGAAAGGGGAGATGAAAGGGAAGATGAAAGGGAAGATGAAAAGGAAGATGAAAGGGAAGATGAAAGGGAAGATGAAAGGGAAGATGAAAGGGAAGATGAAAGGGAAGATGAAAGGGGTGATGAAAGGGAAGATGAAAGGGAAGATGAAAGGGAAGATGAAAGGGGAGATTGCACTCCAAGTTAAAGTTTTCTCAATGATCACTCTATCGATGAAGTAACGATTTGGAGGGGAGTTAGAGACCCCGAAGCCCCCTCGTTGTTTATTTCTACCGCTTCTTCGCTGTTGTACCGTACGTAACCTCCATCCTTAGAACGGAATGGAATTCGTGTAAATGGAACAAACGGAATTGTTGCAACAACACTTTGGTTTGGCATTGAGTGGCTTTGAAAATTCGAAGTATGCGCCGCATTAATTGGACTCAATAGGCTGAGCCTATTTTAACTCTATTAACCGGCCTGTAATCGGCTTTTCGACTCGAGTCAACCTAATGAATTCTAAGCCGCTTCAGCAGTCGTCGCTGCTGGTCGTCGCATCTGGCGTATTTAAATCTTCTCTAATCCGGCAGCCAGTCTTTCAACGTATGGCAGCCACACGACGAATGGTGGGCCTCCGAAGGCTGCCCCACTCCACCTCCTCGCCAAACCTCCTCTCCACAACCCCTCCGGCGCTCAAGAACTCACTTGACTACGATTTCGACTTGCGGCACGTTTATTTCTCCCCAACAATCGCCGAGCTGCTCTGGCTGATGCGGCGGCTCTTGATGCTGCTGTCCTTCAATTATTATGTCTGCCGCTCTGTCTGTCTGTCTGTCTGTCTAGTTAGCTGTAGCTGCAGACGATTTTAATACTCCAGTCCAGTATCCCGAATCCGCTGAAATTCCAAGTGTGTTACGTTTACGTTTCCGTGTGAGTAGATTTGAGAGACGCCGACAAACTGTGGCGTACGCAGAAAAATTTTCGAGGAGAGAAGGGGAGTCTAACTGAAATTTAGACTCTAAATTTTAGAGTTAAATTGATGCAAATTTAATCTCTCAAACTCTGTAATATTGTGACAGTTGAAAGTGATCAAAACATAGAGAAGATTATGCGTGCGAGTGAGATTTTCCAAAATCCAGCCGGATCGCGATATCAGTTCTTGTCTGCTGGCGGGGTTCAGCACTCCCAACGCGCCCCGTCGCCAAATACGTTGCTGGACTCCTGGTTAAGCTTTCGATTTTTATTCTCTGTGATTGTGTTGTGGCAACAGGTAGGAGTTTCTTTGTTGTCTCGCTGCTCTCACTCCTCGCTACTCCACTCGCCACTCGTGCCTCTCAATGTCATCTCTTGTCCCTGATGAAGCGCACTTTAATTGTTGCCGTTGCCGTTCCCGTTGCCGTTGCCGTTGCCGTTCCCGTTGCCTTTGCCGTTGCCGTTCCCGTTGCCTGTTGAATACATTTCTCTGCTCACGCGGTACTTGTTAACCCTTGTGTTCCCTCTCCGCAGGAGGTTAAGAAGAAGACGATGTCTGCCTCTCGGCCAAGTGACTCTTCTCCGCTGGAGTGTATGTTGCAAGTACCAGTACCCCAGCATCTCCCCAGCACTGCCTTCTTCGGTTTTTATAATTTTTCAATTGTTTAGTTTGTGATGTTTATTTTGCAGCAGAGTGTTTCTTCACATAACTGATCCTCACCAAAAATTTCTGGCCGAGGAAATCCTAGCAATTTTCGCTCCACTCGCTTCGGAGGCACTCGGCAAAACAAAACCAGAAATCTACGCTACAAACGAGTTGTTATTCGTTGTACTCGTCAGGTTGTTTTTCTCTTCGAAACATTCAAATTAATTTATTCTGCATGTTAATCTGAAGTTTAGATTTTCACTTCATTGTTGATGCGACGGAAAGTCTGGGGAGGTTTTGAGGTGACAGAGCAATTTCTCTCTTTTTCTCTCTACCGAAACTTCTGAAACTGTGTAAAACGTTTTCATGTTCAATTCGAGGTGATAATTGAAATCGAGAAGACTTCTTTAGTCCAGACGACAATCCAAATCGATGACGCGTCTTGATTCGAGATTATAAACAATATTTTCGTCGAGACGACAACTGAGGTCGAGACGACAACTGAGCGCTCGCTTCTCTTTCAAGTTGAGGACGATAAACGACCAAGAAGATCAATGGAAATGTTTGAAGTTTGAGAAAATATTGAATTTGAAGTAAAAATACAGATCGAGAGTATCACTTTTCAGAAAGCTTCCTGTTTACGAAGAGCAGTCGACGCAAAAGAAAAAAAAAGTTGCTTGATAAATACGACGGATGATGGTAATCTTTGATCAAAATTTCATTCGTTTCGTTCACACGAAAGAAGCTGACATCGACTATTTGAGATCAGACGACGAGACAACATCTGATCTGCCAAGATCATCAGAGACGTCAACATTGTCATTATCATTTTCGAAAGGGGATAAAAAATACGATGAAGATCACGTAATCATTGAACGGATGACGCAAGGAAAATCCATCGGCAGCCGCTCGAAATGTAAATAAATAAATAAATAAAATCTTTGATGTTTTGGTGAGGCTCGAGTGTGGGGCGAGATATCGGGGACACTCTTGGTTCGCCGCGGCATTGGAATTCCGGCATCTGGTGAGAATACAACTCGCTCTCTCTTCCTTCTTCATAATGCCTCCTCCATCTCCAGAAGAGAGCGGCGCGTTTAGCGATCAGCTCTCGTAGAGAGTTGTCGCGTGGAGATCGTTTTAATTCTCTCTCAGATGTGATGAGATTCGTACGGGATTTTTTAATATATTGAGGATTTTTTCAATTGATATAAGATTAATTAATTGAATAACAATAAACTATTAACATTAACAACAACAAAAACAATAGCAAAACCTTTTAAATGCAAAACTGCGAGCGAAGGTTCCCACAATTACATTCTCTCTCTCTCTCTCTCTCTCTCTTTTCTACCCGAAAGTGTTCAAGTTTTCTAGAGTATTTAAAATCAGGAATGCCAAGAATGCACCGGCTCCACAACGAGAGCGGCTAAGAATGCGAGGGCGTGAAACGTATAGCGAGCTGGACGAATAACAAAACCAACAACAATATTGTCTGAGGTTATGTCTGCATGCAAGTCTAAAATCCAACCTACAAAAACACAAAACGATATTCTGAGGTGGCCGCCCGTTCGGAGCGCTTTTTTCTCTGTTATGCGGTCATTGCTGTCCGGTCGGTGGGGTTAGCAGTTGGTCGTCTGTTGGTTGGGTTAGCAGTTGGCCGTCGATCGGTCGGTCGGTCGGTCGGCCGGTCGGTCGTTCGGTCCGTCGATCGCTCCTCCGTTGATCGTAGCGAGCAGCAGTGAGCTGTTGCTAGCAACGCCAAGCATTCCAGCCGCATTGCCGTGGAAGCCACTCACCTCTGCCTCAAATACTGCGTACTATACGAGTACAACAACAACAATAATAAAGGCGGTTGTTGTTGTTGTTGTTGGTGGTGATGTTGCTGTTGTTACAACACCGAGAAACCCAAGCCAAGAGATCGAAAAAATAATTAAAAAGTAGAATTTAAAGTCTAGCTTGGAGCTGAAGGATCCTGCAAATGGCTGTACAGAAAAACAGGTTACAACAGCGCTGGAGAAGAGGGTGTGGAGGGGGGGGAGGGTGGTGACTCACTGTCTGGCCGCCTGTGAACGCAGACTGTCTGGAAGGCTGATGGAAAATCCTTAAATTTACACTGCAAGATTAATGGAATTTTCTGGATTGTGCAATTTTTTCGCCACGTCGTTTTTTCGCCGTTTTTTCGCCGTTTTTTTTTTTCTACAATTTAAAGAAAATGTTGCATCCATTTAATAAAAATTTTATCTTTTAACTGAAACTAGAATCTTTTAACAGAAATCATTTTTAGTATCTACTTCTGGATGAGACATTTAGAATAAAAAATCAAAAAAGTCCCTCAAAAAATCTCTAAAAAGTCTCTTTTTTTGGGGAATGAAAATTTGATTCAGTGTGAAGTATGAAGTGGAAATTGAGCAACCGGATTATCATTGTCAATTCGTCAATTCGTCAATTCGATTGAAATCGAAAATAGAATGAAGTTATTTTGGGAGTTTCTGACAGAATTTAAGCCGATTTGTCCGAATATAACGACAGAATACGAAATCTCCATACAGATTCTAGAATAGTCGAATTCTATGATGAAGTTAATACGAGATCTGTAATGAAATGTTTGTGTTTCCATTGCGGATTTTATAACTGAGGCCTCGATTTCACATCTAAGTTGCCGTCTCTTCGTGAAAGTTTACGCCGCAAATTATGCCAAAAAATTACCTTTTATTGTATGCAGAGTGTGAGGTTTTCGTCGAAAGCTCACATTTTGCTACACTTCAACTCCTAAACTCCTAAAAGCAGCTTTTTATAACCTTTTTATTTGGATTTTCATGAACTTCTAGTGATCGTTTATGAGTTACAAAACTCCACAAGATCACCACGAGATGTACTTTGTAAGATTTTTAGATGTCAGATTTGTATTTTTATGATTTCGCTAATAAAATGATTAATTGTTGCTTTCGTTGCTACACGTTTTGTTTTTTTTTATTGTATTTTCTTATATTTTCTGCTAACAAATTCAGTTCGCCTTCAGAAATCCCTTCTTGAATTTCCAAATTCTGCAAAGCAAACATAATTTTTACTCAACAAAATAAATGGGACACTTTAATGGTCCGCTGTTGCGTTGTTGTTGCTGCTGCTGTTGTTGCTAATTCGCTGCTCTTACTAATTCAGTGTTGCACGTGCGCCTCTTGCGCATGCCTTCTTTGTTTTTTCTTTTTTTTTTGTTCTCTTTCTCTTTTGCGAATTTTATCGCTACCGTTCTCGTTGTTGTCGTCGTTGTTGTTGCTGTTGCTGTTGCTGGTAGGTTGGTTGTTTTTCTCTGTCTGGTTGTTATTGTAATTTATTGCAATAAATTAACATTAAAAAAAATAATAACAACCTCCAAAAAATAATAACAACCTCTTCTTCTTCTTCTTTCTTAACCCTTTAGGTGCTGCTGAATTTTAGAATTAAGAATTAAGTCAAGAAATTCTTTATCTTTCTTATTTTATTAAATCATCAAAACATAAAAATTTCCTGAATTTAATTATGTTTTTTTCCTTTTATTTAAAAAAAGAAATTTTTAGAAATTATTATAATTAAAAACATATAAAACTTTTTCGTGTACGATTTTTGCTGTCGAAACTGAAAATTTACGACCGTATAAAAATGTCACACGTATAAATTTTGAGTGGAATCTTTTCTGGCCTTAAAATGAGGAGAAGTTACGGTCTGTGAGCCAAAAATTATTTTTGTAACTACATAAATTCAACCGCGTGACCATAAAAACCACCTTGAAATCATTAAAGAAAACTGGAGTTTTTGGGTTTTTTAAAAAAAGAAAACTTTCGAAAGGATTTCTTTTAAATTAACGAATTAGAATGCTGATTTCAACCCAAAAGATGCTGATTTCAACCCAGAAACCCAAGGACAAAAGTTTATGTATTTTCTAGTCCTTTATTAGATTTTTAAAAAAATAACAATTATTTTTGATTTTTATTTTTCTGATTTTTATTTTGCAAGTTTTTCCTAGATTTTTTTAGTTTTTTTTCTGTCAGTCTCTCTCTGCGTCTGCTGGTTTCCTGTCTTCTGTCTATCTGATTGCTGTCTGTCTGTCTCTCCATCTGTCTGTTTGTCTTCTGGGTGTCTTCTGTCTGTCTTCTCTCCGTCTGTCTATCTATCCGTTGGTCTGCTTTGCTTTTGTATGTTTGACTGTCTTTTCTCTGTCTTCTATATGTCTTTCCTCTATCTGTCTTCCTATCTTCTATCAGTCTTCTGCCTGTCTGTCAGTTTTTGTCTGTCTGGCTCTCCGTCCATCTCTCCGTCTACCTGTCTTCGTCTGGCTGTCCCTTCGTCTGTCTCTCCATCTGACTGTTTGTTTTCTGTATGTCTTCTCTTTGTCTGCTTACTGTCTGTCTTCTATCTTTGTTTGGCTGTCTGTCTATCCGTTTGTCTGTCTTTTGTCTGTCTGTCTTCTCTCTGTCTTCTCTGTCTTCTCTGTCTTCTCTCTGCCTTCTATCTGTCTCTTCGTCGATCTGTCTTCCTGTCTTCTATCAATCTTCTGATTATCTGCCTTCTGTAGGTCAGTTTTCTGGCTGTCTGTCTTTGTCTGTATGTTTTTCCGTCTGTCTCTCCGTCAGTCGTTCCGTCTATCTATCTGCTGGCCTGTCTGTTTTCTTCTATTATTTTCCACACGTCTTTATCTGATCGTCTTCCATCTGTGTGCTTCCCTCCTCATTTGTCTGCCTGTCTTCTATCTTCTGTCTGTCTGTCTCTCTCGCTGTCCGTTGAAATTAATATTACAGAAGATCAAATAGAGGTATCGCGATAAAATTTGACACAAATATTCTCTGTGATGTAGAGCACTTTGGGATTGAAAATGGTCGAGATTGGTTAATAACCACGCCTACTTTTCATACTAATTTTGTAGACACCACTTTTTCGAAAATATTTAAAAGCGAGCGTCTCATCAACGATGTGAGATTTTAAGACGAAATATTATTCCAAAATATCGGACAAGGATCGACGACCTTTTATTCCATCTGAACATCTGAGTTTCGCTGTTCTTTTTATTTTCATTTCGTTCTACATTTTCGGTTTGGTTGACAAAATGACGGAATTTTTGTTTTCGTTAAAAAATTATTTAAAAGTTGTTCACTAATTAATTGAAAAATACGAGTTAATGCAAAAACAAATAATTATAAACACACAAAAAATGGTAAATAATGCATGAAATTCAAAAATGTGTATTTTAAGCCTGTTAATAATAACGGAATATTAAAATAAATTTCAAAATTTAATGCGTAAAAATACGCGTGGGAGAAAATTTTCTTTGCTCTTTGAAAAATCTTGTTTTTCTTGAATTTCTAAATGTTTTTCGGTTTTTCTGGCGTTGTTTGAACACACAATTTTCTCGTTTTCAATTATTTTACTCTCGGTTATTTCATTAATTTTTGGGATTTTTTTATTAGCAAACTTTTGTTAATTAAATGAAAAAAAAAGAAGAAAACAAACACAAGAAACCATAAAAATTACAAAAAATTTTGCACATAAATGTTAAAAATTCACAAAAGCCTCAATAAGGCCACAAACACAACAACAACAACAACCACAACAACAACCTCTAGTTAAGCCGTTCAAGTTGGTTGCTTGAAATAAACGAGGGGAAAAAATCACACTAAAATTTCATATTTTAATATTTTTTTTTCACCAGCTCAGCGAAATCGTGGTAAGACAACGAGAACAATTTATTTAAAACGAAATTTTTGCAATTCAATAAATTTATAGATTCTTTATATTGCCTTAAATTTGTCTCTTCCTTTCTTTGAATTCACTTTCAACTTTCGCACCGCTTGCAACACCGAAGACGCGCCCGCTGCAACTGCTGTTCGGAGACTAACTGAATTTCCAACCGCCGCGATTCTCAGTTTAGGTAAGAAAACGCAAATTTCCACCGCTGCTGCTGCTGCTGTTGTTGTCGTTGATGTTGATGTTGGTTGGTGTCGCTGTGAGCGACACGACGCTGGCTGACTGTTTTTGGCTGCTTGGTTGTTTGTTGCTGTTGATGTTTCACTTGCGGCTGAAGGAAGAACGTAACATAACAACAACAATAAATCCAAACGCAACAGCCACAACAACAATAAAAAACAAACTTCAGGAAGCTTGAAAACACGCACACTGATACACGTGTATTTTCACCAAATACATTCGCGTTGCAACATGTTGCTTTTGCTCTCATTGCAACATGTTGCTGCCCGATTTTTATGGCGGGAAATGCACTTCCGCTTCGTTTGTTGCGATTTTGGCTGGTGAGTCATACTTGCTTTTTATTTTCGCTGGTTGGAACGAGATGTTGCAGCAACATTTAATACGCTCCAGCTACACTTAATATGTTGCTGGCAAAGCACGTGTTTATTTGTTGCTGAACGGCTAGTGAGGAGGAGAGAGCAGTGAAGGTTTCTCTCTTTTTTCTTGTGTTAGGTGAAGAGTGCAGCTGCGTTTGGCTGCGTTTGTGAGGATGTGTGGGTGTGGGTGTGTGTGTGTGTGCATGTGGTTTGGAAGTGTGAAAAA
This sequence comes from Sicus ferrugineus, assembly GCA_922984085.1. Taxonomy (NCBI): domain Eukaryota; kingdom Metazoa; phylum Arthropoda; class Insecta; order Diptera; family Conopidae; genus Sicus; species Sicus ferrugineus. The sequence goes on from OV277348.1 coordinate 10,642,061, forward strand.
GCTGTGGAATTTTTAGTTTAATTTTTCACAAGTTTTCTTTGCATTTTCTTGGATTTTTATTTGGATTTTGCGTTTTTATATTTCTATTTTAATTTTCACAGTTATTTGAATTCGGCTTAAATATTAATATCTGTTTATTTGATTTAATTTTTGTTTTTATTTCCCTTCAATTTGATTTTACTTCAGTTTTGTATTTTTTTCCAGTCCCTACTTTCCAGTCCCTCCTTTTCAGTCCCTCATTTCCCGTCCTTCCTTTCCATACCCCACCATTCCAGTTCCGTCTTCACTTCCAGTCGCCTTTCCACTCCCCTTCACTCCTTTCCAGTTCCCTCTTTTCCAGTCCCCTACTTTCCAGTCCCTTTCCAGTTACGTCCTTTCCAGTTACGTCCTTTCCACTGACCTTCCTTTCCAGTTCCTCCCTTGCAGTCCCTCCTTTCCAGTCCATCGTTTCCAGTCCCCCCTCCCCAGTTCCTCCTTTCCAGTCTCTCCTTTCCAGTCATTCCTTTCCAGTTACGTCCTTTCCACTGACCTTCCTTTCCAGTTCCTCCCTTGCAGTCCCTCCTTTCCAGTCCATCGTTTCCAGTCCCCCTCCCCAGTTCCTCCTTTCCAGTCTCTCCTTTCCAGTCCATCGTTTCCAGTCCCTCCTTTCTAGTCTCTCCTTTCCAGTTACTACTTTCCAGTCCTATTTTCCAGTCCGTCCTTTCCATTACCCTTCTTTCCAGTCAACTCTTTTCCAGTCTCCGCCTTTCCAGTCCCTCCTTTCAACTTCCCTTCATTTCCAGTTCCCTCCTTTCCAGTTCCCTCCTTTCCAGTCGGCACCTTTCCAGTCGGCACCTTTCCAGTCCCCTCCTTCCCGCCCCTTACCCCTCCCCCTCCCCCCACCAGGGTTACCACATCTCGTAATTCCGGCTTCACGCTCAACACGGGCTCGCCAAATATTTACTCGTTCAGCTGTCATTGCCAACGACTTCTGGTCAAAGTGAGCCGAGCCGAGCCGGCTAATAAACGCCGGCCGCCGCGAGCTTTACGGCCAACCGAAGCCCGTAAACACATCTAAGCAGAAAATATTCTCGCTGTCCGAGCGCGAGATGTCGATAAACATTTCTAAGCACGAAGCAGAAGTCCGCGACAGTCACACAACAGCAAATACACACTTTTTAGTGTCCATTGTTTTCGCTGGTAATGCAAACGCAAACGCAAACGCAAGCAGCCGGCAACACGTCCTCCGCTGCGCTCCCCTGCCGTCCCTCCTCCCCCTTCTCCACACAACGCGCTGCCATCACCAGTCAACGCCACTCAGCGCAACACAACGCGACGCGTCAACAGCGCGCTGCACGCTGCAGTCGGCGGTCGGCGGTCGACGGTCGGCGGGCCAACCGAGTGGACAAAAAACACACCGAAACAACATTCGTGTGCGCTGATGTGTTGCAGCACGAACGAGGAGCTGAAAAAATGAGCAAATCCAAGGAGTTGCAAGTGGCAGCCGCCGCCGCCGCCGCCGCCGCCGCCGCAATACAATCGACCAGCATGCAAGTAGCAGCAGCAGCAGCAGCGAGATTTTTTTATGGCAGCAACGCGCTCGTAATTTAGATCGAATTGCCTTGATATTTATTAAAACAAACGTCTAACAAACTAACCGAATACAATGAAGATAACAGACGCAACAGCAGCAGCAGCAACAACAGCAGCAGCAACAACAGCAGCAGCAACAACAGCAGCAGCAACAACAGCAGCAGCAACAACAGCAGCAGCAGCAACAGCAACAACAACATTGAGCTGCACTTATGGAGTGTCGGACGTTGAGATTCGAAGGCAGAAACAAAAGATTTCGTTTTTCGTTGGTTTAAAATGTGGGGAGGAGATAAAATACGCCAAACAAGCTGCCAGCTACCAGTTTTACAGTAGCAAACAACGATAACAACAACAACAACAACAAAAACAAATGTTTCCGAAGTAACAAAAATTGTTACGGGATTTTTTTCAGCGCCAAATTGCTGAAATTTAAGAAAATTTGCACCAAAAAACTCGTCATTTATTGCTGGAATTTTATTGTTCGTTTGCGTGTTGTTGGCTCATTAAAAGCAGGGATTCCGGCACGAGATCAAGAATATAAGCAACAACAACAGAAGCAGTGACAACAACAACAACAACAACAACAACAAGGGCCACAATAATTCAATTCAATTGAAAATCGCAAAAGCTGATGCTGCTCTGCTTACTCGTTGTTGTCTACAATTATCGTTGTTGTTGTTGTTGCGATGGGTGTTGTTGTGATGGGCGTTGTTGTGATGGGCGTTGTTGTGCTGGTTGTTGTTGCGATGGTTGTTGTTGTGCTGGTTGTTGTTGCGATGGTTGTTGTTTTGGTGGCTTTTGTTGTTCTTCCGAAGACCAACGATAGTCGAGAGTCGACTGAAAACTGCATCTAATTCGTTATTCGCACACTGAATGAAACCCAAATATTTTCATGTTGCACGCGGAATGTTTCACGTCACGCTGCCGGCTGCCGGTGCGAACGCAGTGAGAATGAAACGGACGACGAACGTGCACAGGGATGATGCATCCTTCACATCCTTTCCTGTTTGACGGAAAATAAGGACGGACATTCTGATGATGGATGGGTGCGAGTAAAGCGATCCGATGTTTGGATAGTTGAAAGTTTGCTGCGATGCGAGGTTGTTGTGATGAATGAATGCAGACGCTGGATGGATGAGTTGAGTGGATGACGACGAGCAACATCGCTCAGGATGTGCAATAGTTGTTGTTGTGTGTTTCTAATATTGCTGCTTGTGGCAGCAACGACTGCCGTTCGCTGTTCTCCAGCTGCGTGGAGATGGCAAGAATTTTAATAGGAATTTATTTAGAAATCATATTAGACGACGAAAGCGTTTGATGAATGAAATGAATGGAAGAAATGAAGTGAATAAATGAAGAATAAATTAAATGAAGAGCTTCAACACAAAATTAGAAATATTGCAAAAAAAAACAAGATTGCAATTTTCTATTTGGACAAATTTTTTGTTATGTTGAAGAATGGTTTTGTTGTATTGACGACAAGTTTCGTTATATTGACAACAAGTTTCGTTATGTTGAAAAACGGGTTTTCAATTTAAGGAACGAACTTCGCCAAGTTAACAACACAGACAATTGAATTAACAAATTTTTTGTTATATTGAAGAACGGTTTTTGTTGTATTGACGACAAGTTTTGTTATATTGATATTTGTTATATTGAAGTTCTGTTAAATTGAAGATCGCGTGAATTTTAAGATTTTAAGAACGATTTTCGCCAATTTAACAACGTGGAAAATTGACCAACACAAAGTCATCGATTCAACAATTTCCTGCATTACTTTCTGGTATCAAAAAAACTTTGCAAATAAACAACAAACAATTATTAACGAATAATTTCCGTTGTGAAGCGATAAATTTTGCAATTTATAAGATTAAAATGCCGTTGAATATCGGACACCAGCTGTCGTCAGATTGAAATCACTTTTAATTATTGCAGCAAATTGAGTTGCAACAGCAACTGCAACAACAGCAGCAACAACAGCAGCAACAACAGCAGCAACAGCAGCAACAACAGCAGCAACAACAACAGCAACACTTGTGACTGCACACAATAACAACAATTAAGGTTAAGCCAAGATATGAAAGTGCAGAGTTATGCAAGCGAGCGCCACGAGCACGACTCGACCTCCCATAATTACACTGGCTGGCATTCGGTAACGCGATTTGTAGGTCTCCGCGGCCGTCCGTCCGTCCGATTGTGTGCCACGTGCACGCGCACACACACACACACACACACACACGCACACGTCGATCGACATGTCGTCCACTTCTCACCTGTCGTGTCTGTCCATGTTAGGCGTCGACTGACTTACATTTGGTTGAATTCACTCATTCAATCATTGCAAGCGCGAGTGACAGAAAAGTGGAATCTGGCATCTCTGCAAATTTATAGCAGGCAAAAACACGCGTGGTTGCACAGCCAACAACAACAACAACAAATGAATGACAGGGCAGTAACAACAACAAAAGCGGGAACAAAATATTACTCATTTGAATCACCCTGTGTTGTCGTTGGTGGACTGACTGACAATCAATTACGAATTAATTTGTATCTCTCTGGCAATCGCAACCACACTGATTGACTGACTTTCACGCCGAAACTAAGACATTTTATAGCCCCTCTTCGCCCCTCTTCGCCCCTCTTCGCCCCTCTTAACAACCAGTTTCACACACAAACAAAGATTGACATAGTTGGTCGTCATGTAAACATCATCGGTGGTTGTCATTTTAGCCACGGTGGTTCTAATCAGTGGTTGTCAGCTTGACATCATCGTTGGTGGGCATACAGACAACATCGCTGGCTGTCATATTGACAAAATGTTTGGTGGTTGTCACACTGGCAACAACGGCGGTTGTCACACCGACAACATCAGCGGGTGTCACACTGGCAACAATCGTTGGTTGTTCTATTGACAACATCGGTGGTTATTAACTTGCAATTTCCATATTGACGAACGAAGCGTTCACATCGATTTTACAATCGATTGTCAATATGAAGAACGATTTGACGTCAGTGTACGGAACACGATTGTCAATGTGAACAATGAGTTTGTCAATATGAGAAACTTGGTTTTCAGGGTGAAAAACTCGTTTGTTGGTATAAAAAATGCGTTTGTCAGTATAAAAAAATAAATATAAATAAATAAAGAACGCGGTTGTCAATCTAAAGAACGTGGTTGTCAGTGTGGTTGTCAATACGAAGTAGGTAATTGTCAAAGCGAAGAACGTTGTTTTCAATTTAACTACATGAAAATTGACCAAAAAAATTGCTGTTGGCTCAAATTTGACAGCCAAAGTCATCAAATTGACAACAACTAGTATAAAAGCGACATCGGGCTTTAATTCTGTGAAGAGTTAATGTTGCCCACCTGAGAGTTTAATTACACTTTCAAAGACCTTCGTCTCCTTCCCCCACCCCCCCCCCCCTCTAATATTTTCTCATCTCCGTTTTCCTCTCGTGAGAAACTTAAAATAGCCTTGAATGCAAATCGTTGTTTCGGTCAATCAAAGAAAGAAACTCAATGTCAGGAAAGCTTCCGTGACGCAAGAACAACAACGTCAATTCATTTCAGTGTACCACTCGAGCGAGAAAAGTGGGACAGCAGTGGCGACAATTTGCCGCGCATCGCGCAAATTAGAGAAAATTGAAATTTAAATGACGTACCACTCGATGTCGGATGAATTTTTGATATTTCATCGAACGAAACGCGGACGGAAGCCAGTTCCAGTTTTCGATCAGATCGAATAACGAGATGACATGAATTCTCAGTGACTCATCAGCTGTGCCACGGTCGGCGCTCTCATACCCTCTCATTCGGTGGAGGGTGGGGGGGGGTGTGAGGGGACCCCCTGATTATTGGTTTTTGTGAGATTTGTGAGATTTTGACGCGTATTTTGTGAGTGAAATTCATGTTGTACAAAAGTAGTTGGATTATTTTTATAAAAATATCTTTGGAGAGAGAAAGCGACAGTTTCTCCACCTCTCTCTATCTCTCCCTCTCTCTCCCTCTCTGTCCCTCTCTCTGCTTTCGAAGCCCTTAACCCACCACTTTCTCTATTCTCCGCTCGGTGGTCCAAAGGCCACCCCACTTCATTTTTCCGCTTCTTTTCCAACTCTTTTCCCACTTTTTCTTCGAATTTATGATCCTTAACTGTCCGCCAGCCAGCCAGCCAGCCAGCCACCGTCCATTAACAGCTCATGACCGGAAAACCTTTGAAGTCCGCAGACTTAAGCGGTTTTGTTTGGTCATCCATTTTATTTGATATTCGATCCTGTTCGCAGTGCACTTCATTGCAAGGAAATGCGTTCGTTGGTCGGTTGGTCGGTGGGTCGGTGGGTCGGTTGGTTGGTCGGTGGGTCGGTGATGCGATGCAAGCAGTTTGGGACGGCAAAGAAGGTGGGTCGCGGTGTGGCGAGGGTAGGAGAGACAGAGAGAGAGAGAGAGGGAGGGAGGAGAGAGAGTCACGTCGGGACAGCGTAATCCTTCTGTTATCAAACCCTCTTTAAGGAGCTCAAATAGTTCGAAGTTCAGTTGCGTTGCGTTCACTTAGATGGCGTATCGAATGTTTATTCGAGAGCAAATTTCTGAGCGGTGGCAACGACCGACCGACCGACCGACAGACGGCGGACAGACAGATAGAGGGAGCGGCAAACGTTTGGAGTTGTTGGCGGAGAACAAAAGTCGTCGTCGTCGTCGTCGTCGTCGCCGTCGTCGTCGTCGTCGTCGTCGTCGTCGGTCGGTACGATTCTTTGTGTTCGTCATTAAGTATTTCGTTTTTTCTATACAGTTTTCCTCTTTCGCCCTCTATTTTCCTCTTGCTGAACGCCGGCACATCAGTCTCCAGTTGATGACCGCTCTCGTCTGGCTCTCTGTCGGATGAGTCGGCTCTCTACTCTTTCGCTGAACTCTTTGCGGTGTCTAAAGTTACTCTAATTCCGCCGATGTTACCGTACTTAAGTGTCTGCAGTTGTTGTTGTCGGCGTTGATGTTGTTGGTGTTGTTGTTGTTGTTCCTCTTTTCTATTCCATCGCCTGTTTTTTTTTGTGAATGTAATTTCATGCGTTCACTGAAAGCTTCTGTGAAATTGTGATTTGCTTTTTGTGTTGATTTCTCTATTAAGATGTGCGATTGAGAGGTTGACGCGGAAGAAAGGTTAGTGAGCGGGTAGTTTTCCTTCTCTTTATTTAATGCTTTTACAGCGTTTTTTTTAACAACAGAGATTACAAGAAACTTCACACCTACGAGAGGCCAATCAAAGAAAAAGAGCGAAGAGTTTGAGTAAATGTGTAAAGTGAGACACTTTATTTTTTACCGAGATGTTAGTTCGTCTCTCTCTCGTTTCATGTTAATATCTCTCGTTAAAAAAAATTTCCTTTAGTTCTAAATTTTTCGTAGAATAAAATTTCGAAAGTTTTAAATTTTTTTTAAAAATAAATTACTAAAAAATCCTGCAGTTTTAAACATGTAAAAATAAAACAAAAAATTACTAATATATTTACTACTAAAAATAAAATAAAAAAAAATTATTATTATTCTTGAAAACGTTATTATTCTTGAAAACACAAATAAATGCAAAAGAAGTTCACCGAACGATACAACTGCTACTCGTATTTGCGAGAAATAAACAAAGAAGAGAACTAATGAAAGAATTCGCGCAAATATTTTGATTGTCGAGCGCTCTCAACTACGATTTAAGTAGCAAACAAATTTTTCACATAAACATTCTTCGATTCTTTTAATAATGAATTTTTCGCAAGTTCTTTTCCAAATTGTTTACAAGTTATTTTACGCTCGCTTATTGTTTACATTGCTGGGCTTTTCGTTTTCTGTTTGCAAGCTTACATCGATCGAACGCGAGAGAGAGAGAGACGAGAGAGACGACTTATCGGTGATCGAACGAGAGAGACAACTTGTCGTCGCCAGGTTGAGCGAGCGCTGACGTGCAGCACGTCACGTCACGTCTGCGCTTCGCTGGAAGTTGTCTTCCCAACCGATCGCCGATCGTGTCATCTTACGTTGCTGCTCTGCATTTTATAATTCTCTTCCTCCCAGTAAACAACATTTGCTCACCCTGAAAGTCTCCAGTAACGGAGAACGGAATGCTCGTATTTATTTATTCTGCCAATAAAAAGAATCACTCAAGTCTAATTGAAGTTGTGTTGGGAGAACTTTTAGTGGAACAACAATTCGTGAGTAAAAATGTTCACACAGCCGAGAAGAAGGCATAAAAACTCCACCTGCCGGCATCTCGTAAACTCGCGCATCGACAGTCGCGTCCGAGTCGCATTTTCGTAATCAGATCGTCGCTCTCAGGGATTCTTGGTGAAGCACAAACAGCCAGATCGAATTTAATTCGAGGCAGCTTCGTCTGCCTGTCTGTTGCCTGCCTGTCTGGCGAACGCCGGCCGCCGGCCGCTCCACGAATTCGTTTAGAACGGCAGAACGAAGAAATTCAAAACTTCGCTATGCTTTTCGTTGTTGTTGTTTCAACTCCTCCGAATGACTCGTCGTAAATGTGCTTCCTTCGCTTCTGTGTTTACGTAGGCTTTACTATATTAGTGTGTGTGTGTGTGTGTGTGTGTGTGTGTGTGTGTATTTCGCGGGGGCGTGTCATCTCTAAGTAAACACAAATGCCATTTCTTTTGCTCGAATTTTATAAATTTACTAGTTAATTACGAGTTAATTTTTAGCAATTTTTCTTGTTTAGACGACATCTTAACCCCAAATTTATATTTCTATTTTTTCTATGTTTAAAGTAAAAATTAAAAGAAAAATAAGATAACTTAAATTCCAGAGTTACAGAGATATATAAATAATATCTCTTAGAAATTATATAAATTATATAAATAAATTTTGTTTCATTTAAATTAATTTTATATTTGCTTAACATATTCGCAACTTTAACATTAAATATCGCTGTTACGTATGTCTCTGTTCTAAATACTCGCTGTTATTATGTACCGCTGTTATCACTTCTCTCTGTTAGTAATTTATAAAAGGAAATTCCTGTCTTTAGCTTGGACACAAACCTTGCGGGAAGTTTGGTGAGTTGTGGACTCATAATGGTGTGTAATTCGTTTTTTTTGTAAGGGAGGGGGAGGGGAGATGCAAATTAAGCAGCGCCTTCCGTCGCGGTGCGGAAGACACCTGCTATAAATCAAGAAACCCAAGCGACCTGCTACGCTCATCAATGAAACTCAAAACCATTTTCCATTTTTTGCTGCAGCCAAGCCAAGTAAACTGAAGGACCGACCGAGAAGAGGCGTCATAAACGCGGGGTTAGCGGAGGGTTAAAAGGGTTGAGGGTTGAGGGTTGACGACGGCAGACGACGACGACTGGCTGCCGACATGAAGTCGTAAGGAGCAGAATGCGGAAATCGGAGTAAAACGGTTGCCGCGCGTTTATTGTTGCCGGCGGTGTTGCGCTGCCACCGCAATTCAGAGTAAGAAAGGCGAAGTGAAATTGAATTGTTTCGCGGATTCGGTAATATTTGGCGCCCAACTTTAATGGGAAGACAAAAATCAGCCACTTTTCAGCGGAAATTCCAAGTGCTCGTCTATGATTTTCCTTGTTAAGAAGGTAGGAAAATGAGAAAAATATGAGTATAAAATTTAAATGAGCGAACGATGAGAGGTAAAAAAACTTCAGCTCGATCTTGATTCCTTCCACGTCTTCACAACTCGTTCGGTTTCTGAGATATCGTCTCTCAGAAATGAATGATGTCAAGTATTTCAAGTATTTTGCATGAATTTCAACTGAACTCCCTCACCACTCGGGAAAGTGGCATCAAAATTCAAATATTAATAGATTCAGTGAGTGAAAATGTCGAAATTTAGAGTCTGATTGCTGTTTTGATTACTTGTATTACTCAGTTAGAGATTGATTACTTTTTTAATTACTAATCGTAATCGTAATCTAACTTTCTATATTACGATTACAAGCAAAAAAGTTGTCAGCATATTTTCAAATAATTAAAAGATTTTTTATATTTTGCTATTTTCGAATAATCAAAAATAATTAACAAGTAATCAAAATGATTTCATTTTTTGTAGACGTAATTAGATTAGAAATGATTACAAAGAAATTATTAATTTCGCATTTCACTGAAGTGAATTTGGGTGGACTGATTTGATTGATTTGATTGATTATTTTGAATTTTTCTTTCATCACTGAAAATTTACTTCTTTCGCTGGTGAAATTCAAGGAGAAAATTAATGCCAAATATTTACATTACTTGCGTTCCCTCTATTTTCGCTACTTAATTGACAAAAATAGCTCTACTTTCCTGCATTATAATTTCACTTCTTTCGATATTTGAAAGGCGATAACTTGTGAACCGAATAAGGAACGGAAAAGAGAAGAAAGACGATTGTAATTCTCATTTTTATGATCATAAACGGGTGCCAAAAACCCTCGAAATCGGTGGGGAAATCTTCGAGATCGGTGGGGTTGGATTCGCTAAAGAAAAACTGCGACAAAGTGGAACAAAAGTGTGGGTTGTACGACGACTGACTGACACTCACTTGACATTTCTTCGCCGATGTCAATCAAATAATTAAGAAGTTTAGCCTATTTTTGGAAATTTAAGTAGTGATTTAGTTTCATTGACGTGACACACTTTTAATTTGAAGTAAAAATAAAACAGAAATAAATAATTTTAGTAGGAATTTCGTTCGTTGTCATTTTGTTTGATTTATTGGCGCGATAACTTTTTACTATCGATGTAAACGTTGCATTTAATGTCTTCATTAAGCAGACAATAATTCCCTCATTATTGTCCACACCAAATTCACTTCCGAATATTTGAAAAGTTGGGTGGAAACTCACGCTCACCGCTCACGTCTTCGCGTCTTCGCGGTTCGCAAGGACGTGTTAATTCGTGCTTAAATGGCGTCGCCGAGTTGAGGTTATGAATTTCTAATATTCAATAATGCAGATTAAAAGAGGAAAAAGAGGAAAAAGAGGAAATTTTCAGCTAAAAGAAGGACGGACCAAAAATGGTGACACATTGAAATCACTTCGCACTTCGCACCGCTGACAGCGACAACCTGCTGCTGGAGCGTCGAGCCGATTCGATATTCAAGCCGTCGTGTGCGTCAATAATGTTTGTTATGAATAAATTCATTGATATCGGAGTCCGAAAAAGGGGTGAACATCTGGCGGATGCGGATGCGTGTGCGCGGAAGAAACGAAGACGTTTGGATTTTATTAGCACTCAATTTTAGCGTTTAAATGGCTATGAAAGTCAATCAATCACATCAATTGCTTCAGAGTGGATGACGTTGAAATCGTTGAATTGATGTAATTCATGAAAATTCGTCTAGAGATATTTGAAGATTATGATTCCATCAGAGCTTGAAATTATTTAATTATGTGAGCCTGTAATTATTTGCGATTTTGAGCACCATTTCGACTCTTCATCGAGCGCTAGAAGCTGAATGCAGAGCATCCGAGTGCGATAGTTGACTGCGATTTCTGCACGTTGATCCCTTCTAATCGCTTCGTCGGGTCGTTCAACGGAACTTCAACTTGACTCAACGACGTCAACTGGTGCAGCCGCCGTCGCAAGCATAACGAACGCTACTCGTGCAGGTCGTTAACTCAATTAATTCTCGCATTTAGTTTCGCATGGAGCAGCAGATTAGCCGACAGATAACACCGGCGACCAGCAGAAGCAGCGGCGGCGGTGGTGGTGTCGGCGGCGGTGGCGGCGGCGCCGGCGGTGGCGGTTGGATGTCGGCGGCGGCGGTTGGATGTCGGTGGCGGCAGCACTCAATCACTGGAACGCCATTCAAGCTCGGCGCGGCGCGGACGACGCGTTGCCAGCGGCCAGCGGCACATGTCAACAACTAATGAACAACAATAAACGAGGAGGAATAAAAGAAGTCGGTGGTGGGCAATGACGAGTCGCACCGGTGGGGGGGGGACTGAAATTGCACTTCATTATCAGCGAAAGCAGGGCGCGGCGAGGCGCTCAAAATACAGCGAAGTGCTGGCGACCGCGGAAGAAACGAGTCGCGAGTGGCGAGTCGCGAGTCGCTCGGCGCTCGGCGCTGATAAGCGAGTGCGAATGAGTGAAGCTTTGCCTTCTCAGAGCCTAGGATAACAGTAAACACCGAGCGCTGGATCTCGTGTCCTCAATGTCGTGGAAGTTAAGCGATTTTCCAACGATCTCCACTGAGACTTCGCCGACCTTCCGCTGCCTCTTTTTCGAAATAGAAACCTAAACTGAAAAACCTTCTTAATTTATTAAATTATTTAGTTGTTTTTTTCCCTAATTTACATCAATTTTAGTTTTCCATTAAAACTGAATAAATGGAAAAGAGTTTTTTAATTTCTATCTGAAAATGTGTGTTAATCTTGTTTAAGTTATTTTCAATTTTATTATTCATCCTGAAATCGCTTATTGCCACAAAATGACACACTCAACATCTTAAGGAGAATATAAAAATAATTACAAATAATAATAAATACAGAAATAATGTGAAAACAAAGATGGAAAATAAAACCCTGCTTACAATTTTTTGCCTTTGATAAAATTGCATGCATTAACAGGCTGAAAAGCAGCAGCAACAACAGCCAGAAGTAGCAACCAAAATAGAAAAATAGCAGGAAAAGCAACAAAACAATGGAAAAAAATCACTTCTCTCTGTCTTAATCAGCGCTGGAGTTGCCGGCGGCAGCATCGCGTCGCCAACCGCGCGCGAGCGCTACTTGAGTCAACAACTAAACGGTGGCGACAGACTTGAAAACATTTTCAAGTCTTGGAAAATTTCTTGTAATGCATCCACATCTCCACTGCACGCAGCAAAATTGCGAGTGAAAATGTTAATGGGAATTTACAAGTTCTGCATTGTTCACAATCTAGACTTTGCTACAATTTTTTTGTTCAGTGTGGTGGTGCTTGAGTGCGTAGACAAGACATAATAAGCACTAACAACACCATCGCCGCTCATTACTTTACCGGCGACAACTACAACACAACGACAACAACTTCATCCACACCATCAAAACATACTCAGCACTCGCTGTTGATCAGCCGAATGGGTGAGGAGAGCGCTGTAAAGTTTTTAAAGTGTGTGGAGTGAGCGGGGAGCGGCTGCTAAACGATCTCTGCACTCACACGCATACGACTGCAACTCCATGTAGTAATAAAAATGCAGCAACAGCTGAAGCAACAACAGCAGCATTGATAGGATAATTTTATAAATGGCAAGATTCCCCCTCTCACCAGTCACCCAACAACGCCATTTAACTCTCCCACCGAAAGCAGTTCCACCAGTTCACGACCTCTGAAGTGTGGCACAGCTGCACTTCAACAGAGCGGCGGATATCGCAGCAGCGCACGAGTCGTGCAACTCTGCCGCCGACTCGTTTTCGATTACATTCGCTGCATCATTTGACTCCGGCCGCCGCTTGCACTCGAAGGGCACAACGAGCTACTCAAGCTCGATCATCTGATCGCCTCAGTCAGCAGAGTCGGCCAGCGCTGGCCTTGAACGCCGCCGCGCGGGTGGCAGCGACAGCAACAGCAACTGAAGCTGCGCGAAGTTGTTGTTCTGCTGTTTGATGATGATGGCGAATCATGAGTTGGAGTTGCTTTTGCTCGTTTCTGCAACGACTTTGGTTCGATCGAATCCTCAAAATTCATTCTCGCAACCAGCAACTGCTGCAACTACAGCCGCAGCAACAAGGAATTCATTATTTTACTTTCATTCAGAGAAAAAAAAAAACGATCATTTCAAGCCATTGATAGAAGAAAACAACGAATAAAAGAAAGGAAAATGAAAGCAAATAACTAAAACAAAAGAGAATAAAATAGATTTCCACGGCGGCTTGACATTCTTTGCGAGTTCAGTGAACACAACAGAAAGCAATCAAACTTTGGAACTCTGAGATTTTAGTTTGGAAAACCCAATGACGTCCCCCTCCACCTCCACCTCCGCCGCCAGCGCCACCGCCACCCATCAACGCACAAGACAAGTCAACGCATTCCATTGCTATTCCTAGAAATTCAACATGAATTCGCTGGAAGGCGGCGTCTACGCGCTACGCACGACGCACGACGCACCAGACCGCAGACGTGACGTGACGTACACGTAAAAAAGTCACAAGAAGTCAGAATCGGCAGCCACGAGTTGCCAAGCGGCAGCTGTTCGTGCTCGACAGAATTACGCGCACGAAGCTGCTTCGAATTCGAAGCCGAAACTGACACCGACTCAAAGGCGGTTTGGACTCTCGCGATGGAGTAAATTAGAGCGGGCGGTCGATGGACGGGTGAGACGAACTGAATTCTCCGCTGATCTTGTAAGTTGGTACGAGTGTGCGTGTGAGTTTGTAGTCTTGTATAGCATTTCGCGGTATTCGTGTGATGGCGTGAATCATCACCATCTTCACGCCAAGCAGCGCTCAACGCTGGCGAAACACGACACCACCACCACTCAACCGTCGTGTCGTTTCCAACAATCTCTCGTGGAATCACTTCATTGACACGATATCAAGTGTTACTCGAATACTCGAGTAGCTTGACCTACTCACTGGCGGCAGTGTAAATTGAATAAATTTCAATGCCAATAAATAACTCGGAAGAAAATTGAATTAAAATAACAAGAAGACATTCGTAAAATGATGAGTTGTTAAACTCGAATTTAACTAAAATTATAGGATTCATAAATAACAAGAATACAGAGTTGATTCTTCGCCTTCTAAGCCGCCGGTCGGTCGCCTGCAACTGAGTAGCTGCTGATCTGCTGCTGATCTGCTGCTTCACATTTCAAAAATACGAAAGCTCTGAGTCACGGAGACGAAAGCTGATTGAAGGAAAATACTTTGAATGCAGGGCGAAAATAAAAGAAAGACGATTTCCTGCGCGACGCTGGAGACTCAACACCGACTCGAGACGGTCAAGCCGGCGTATCTTGCATGCGAGTTGCGCTTCATAAGAAAACTCAAACGCCACTTTCAGGCCTTCGGCGGCAATCAGATCGCGCGCAGGCAGCAAACCAACTATAGAAGCACAACTTAAAAATAACAACAAGAACTATTCTACTCCTCACTCCTACTTCGGCTCAGGGCCGCCTCGAGGGGAGCAGAGGGCCCGGGCGTCATTCATCAAAGGGGCGCCACAAAGCTGTTAATAATTTGAAGAAATGCGAAGTTGTTATGCAATTTTAAAGGTTCTCAAATTTTTCTCTATTTTAAAATAGTTTTATTTTCTAAAATTAATGAAAACTGACGTTCTGACATTAATTATTATTTTTGAATTGCAATTTTCAGGAATTTTGAGAAATACTGTGATTAGTTAATAAAGATTAAATATTAATAAAGTTTAAATATTTCAATGAAGAATGAGAATTTTCATAATTACTCGTAACAAAATCTCCGCGACGACCTCTTCTCAGGGCGTCCTGTCTTCGTGAGGCTCTCTCGTCGTGACGTCCTCTCCTCGTCGTGACGACCTCTCGTCGTGAGGCTCTCTCGTCGTGACGTCCTCTCGTCGTGACGTCCTCTCCTCGTTGCGTCCTCTCCTCATGACGTCCTTCCCTCATGGCGCCCTCTTCGCCCAGCGCCTGGGACGAAATACCCCTCTCTCAGCCCTCAAAAGCGGCCCTGGTTTTGTTGCTGTAGCTGTACATCGAAGCGTCGTCGGCAGCGCGTCGACGCCTCTGCCAGCCTACACGGATCAGCCTCGCGCTGGACTCAAGCGCTCGATGGCGTTTATTTTGCTTTCGGCAGCCGGCGAAGTTACAAGTTCGAGGCAGCGCATGCGATCAACTAATAAATTAAAAGCACACGGAACGTATACGCAACGCAGCGGAGTATCTGCGAGATACGTGAAAAACAAACAAACAACAACCAGCTGCAGTAGTTGACAAGCAACAGAAACAAAAAAAAAAAAAAAAGAAACGGCAACGAATTAAATCCATAATAACAACAATTTATTTTCAAATAATCTACATCCGCAACTCGAAATCTTCACCGCTCTCCGCGCTGCGTGCAACAACGCATTCTGTAGATACGAAATTCCAGGCCAGCCGTTGAAGCGCGTTGCATCTGCGCGAAGATACGCAGAGATACGCAAAGTGAGAAAGTGTTTAATTTTTTATTGTAAACGACAATTTAATTCAATCAAGACGAAATTTAAGCGACTTGGTAACTTTTTAAAAAGCGAAAAGCTAAAAAAAAAACTCCCTTGAAGATACAAAAAATCGTCAGCATCAACCAGAAATAAGAGAAAAATTGTGGCAAAAAAGCAGCAAAATCAATCTTCTCTGGTCCAGTTTTGCGTTCGCGTAGCTAAAAGTGAAAACTTGCGGTGCTTTTTGCGGTGCTTTTTGCGGTGCTTTTTGCGGTGTCGGCGGTGCGTGCGTGAAGTGCGTTCGTGCGTGCGTGCGTTCGTGCGCATCCAGTGGATACTCTGGCGCTGTGAGTGGTTGTCGTCAGCGGCACCGTGTTGTCAATGTGAATCGCGTGATTTGCCGCATGTCAACGGCGACCACGTCGTCTGAGATTCCTATAGTTTTCTTCCACTCAATTGCGATGAATTAGTTTAGACGTATCTAATTTTTTCTTTCCGACAAAAAAGTTTCCCCGTCAATTACTTAATTATTTAATTAAGCGAAAATGTCGGCGCACAAGTCACAGATGGTGGTGCTGCTGCTGCTGTTGGGATTCTGCGTGTTCCTCCTGCACGCTGCGCTCGCCTTCAATTATTCGCCCGTCCCGAATTTCATCATCGCCGCCCCCCGCAATCCGAAGGTCTTTCAGCCCAAAGTGCGGAGCTCTTATTTCGGCTACCAGATGGTTATGCGACAAACGAGGTGAGTGGTAAAGCAGCTGAACTCGAGAGAGAGAGTCTTTCTGGCCCTTCAAGTTTATTTCAAATGAAATTCTAAAAATCATTCTAATTATAAATTAAAATCTAAATTCTAAAATTCAAACTCTGCAATCTAATTAAATGTTAGAGAAGTAAAGCTTATAAAAGAAGAAATTCCAAAATCCAAAGTCTAAATTCTAAAAATTTAAGAACCAAAATATCATATTAAAAGTAAATCCGAAATCTGAATAAGAATTCGCTGATTTTAATAATTAAAAAGGAATTATTAATGTGTTTTGTATCTCACTTTGTTCGCATTTGATTGCATTTCCAATTAAATCTGTACCGAGTTAATTATCCACAATAATTTCGAAGCCAAATTCTCAAATCTCTGCCAAATTAATTGAGATTCAATTCAATTATAGCGAATACACAATGAAAGAGATGAAATTTTTAAGAAGTTATGACTGCAAACATTTGCATGTTAATAAAATTGTAAAGCTTCGTAAGAATTCCTGTTTCTAATAATTCTGGGAGTTGTCATTCCCATTGACGGGAGTTATCATTCCCATTGACGGATATATGAAGCGATTCCCTGCAATATTCAATCACATATCATATCTTCATTTTAATTATCATATAACACAAAAATTAATTTTTTGATCACTCTTTTCTTGAAGACAATAGATTCCCCTAAAACTCATTATTTCCAAAAACAATTACTAATTATAGACTTCTATTTGCGTCAACCGAGATCTAAATATATCAGTTATTACGCAGGAAGCTTCTTTGAAATTATAAATAATTATTATTAAGAAATATTTCACTTAAAACTTGTGTATTAAATGAATTTTAACCGAAGTCTTCCATCACATCGGCACTCAAGAAATAAAAGAACTTCGTTCAAACTTAAAAGAGTTATTTTTAGAGCGTCATCATTAATTTTAAAAGCTCCTCTACAATATTTACAAATAATTTATTGCTCAAACAAAGATAATGAGGTTTACTTTTTGTTAGTTTAGAAGGCAGGATGTGATATCTAAAGTCGCTGCAAATTCTGCATTGATAGGCAGTCGTTATCTCAATTGGATTTTTAGCATCGCATTTCCTTAAAATAAACAATGAAATTGTTCCCCATTTATTGTTCTAAAGATCAAATGGACCTCGGAAGGAATAACAATCGTCAATAAAAGGAATGACTTAGATGCAGATTAGAGAATATTTTCAAAATTTAACTCACGAAACGTAAATGCAACTTTAGAAATTAATTTTTATCGCTATAAGAAAAAACGCCAAAAATCGCCGAATACGTTTCCCTTAAAAATACGAGTACTAATTTATTTATTCAGGTCAAGCACAAACAAGCATTAAGAAACTTACAAGAACAAATGTAATTGTAGATATTTACATGAATATTGCTAGAACTAGAATGCGAGACTGACTTTTTTCTGTCTCAACTCAAGGTTAACAAAGTTCACGATTTTTGAGTTCCCAATCATTTTGCTGTAAATGTTGATTCGTGGTATAAAAAGCCTTAAGAAATAGAAAAATTATAGTGTTTGCTTTAATTTGGAATGAATTTTGTTAGAAAAGTAATAATAAAATAAAATTTCCAAGTGGTTAAAACTTGGATTTTGACTCAAAAAACAAAGGAAAGCATAAAAATCAACAATGAAGAAGATAATTAAATTAAAAACAATAAATTAAAGAAGATTTTTAGTAAAGAAAAGATGAAAACAAGTAAGAATTCCAAACAAACACGAAAAAAGGTGTGAATCAAAGCTCGATAATCTGAATCGAAGCTGAGTAAAACACGAAACTGGTTGAGTTTCAAGTCCTCGTTATTCATGAGAAGGTTTCTTTGCTTGAGTTGAATTTTTCTGTTTTCTTAAGAATAAAACAGCTCAACTTTACATGCTTGAATCACGCGGACAAGTTGAAAATACCACTTGGATTTCCAAATATCTTGTATCGGAACGAAGCACAAACGCTTGCAAAACATGACGAATCTCTGTTGTTAATTGAAGAGCCGCAGAAACCGTTTA
Organism: Sicus ferrugineus; assembly: GCA_922984085.1. Lineage (NCBI taxonomy): Eukaryota > Metazoa > Arthropoda > Insecta > Diptera > Conopidae > Sicus > Sicus ferrugineus. The sequence continues at coordinate 10,660,495 of OV277348.1, forward strand.
AAATGACTAATCTGGGAAGCGGCTGCCAACGGAGACCCGAGAAAAAGTAATGGAAAATGAAGACAAAATACGAAGAGATTCGAGACAGAGAAATCAAGAGACTGCAAATGAAATCGCAATCAAATTGACCTTCAATCGACGGTTGGTATTTAAGAAATCAACTTGTTCGTGACTTTTACTGCTGTCTATGCAAAAAAAAAAATCTCTTTTCTCAAATACTTTACATTTCTGAAAAATAAGAAAATCTTGCAGTATGAGAGGAAAAAATGAGAAAAATGTTTCCAGAAATGATCGTTGATTCAAACAAAATTCAACAATCAATTGAAATGTAATAGAAAAATAAACTCCAGCGATAAACTGTAGATAAAAAAAAATAGATTCACTAAATCCATCTTGAGAAGATAAAAACACTCGAATGCAAGTTGCAAGTTATTAAAAAGAATTCCATGCGTTGTTGGCGTGAGTCACCACAACTCGTCTACTTCCAACCAATAAATTATGTAAAAAAACTACAATGAAAAACCCATTAAAACCACGAGCAGTTTATGCCGCTATCCACGAGATACACGCACGCAAATGTATCTGCCCTCAAACTTTAACCGCAAACGAGCGAGAAATCTGAGAAATCTCTGAAAACAGAAAGAGTGGAGAGAAAGAAAAAACGTGCCGTTGCCGTTGACTTTGAACAAGTTCAAGATATACGTAATTTTTTGCTTGTTTTCCTCCAGAAAGGCCAAGAGCACAAAAAACAACAAAAAAAGGTTGCCAAGCTCAAAGGAAAAGAATTTGCGCCAGGATTCGTGCGCATTCAGTCTGCTGCACTTCTCGGTTGTGGCCTCAAATTTGCATTCAATTAGCTGCCCTTCGGATGGAGAAGAAGCACCACTGATGCCGCAGCACCATCATCATCATCATCATCTGTTGCATGCATCATCTGTCTGCTAAGCATCTGCTTTTGCATGATGATGGAGCGAGCTGGCGCACTCATTCTTCTGCCACGTGCTGCTACATCTTACGCAATGAAACTGAAGGGGAAGGAGGGCTGGGGCCACGTGGGAGAGGCCACTTGCAAGACAGACTTCGTAAAACAAACAATAATTGTCATGGGAACTTTTTCGATGCGATTTAAAGTTGCAATTTCTCATCAAGTCCACAAGGTAGAACTTTGATCTCAAATTTAGATCTGAACTGAATGCAGAAAAGCCCGATTGCATATTTAAATACACGATTTTTCAACCAAGTGATCAATGAGAGTCGGGAAAAAGTATCTGTTTTGCATTTATCTGTCTCTCCACACCCAGCTTTGCTCGAATTATTTATGATGTCACTCACTTAAGATTCAAAAGCTCTGTTTTACTTTAGCTTAGTAAATACTCAGATATAAAAAGCAATTTTGGAGTTTACTTCAGTTTTACTTACTTCAATTTTACGATGGATTTATTAATATCAACGTAAAAACTTCGCAAAAGAATTAAGTTCGCAAAGGATTACAATCAGCTTGCCACGTTGAACAATTTTAAGATTATTTCAAGTTTTTTTCAAGTGTTTGTTGCCTTGAATGAAATACTTTCTAGAATTTACTTTACAGTGTTTTCCAAATATTTTATAAGTCTTTTCGCAAACGTTTTACAATTGTTTTCCAAGTCTTTCCCAAGTCTTTTCCAAGTCTCTTCTAAATATATTCAAAATCTTTCTAAAATCCTTTTCAAAACTTATTATCGAGTTATTAAAAAACACCCTTTAACCTAATTTTAAAATCTGATTGCCACTAAATTCAATGGTATTTTTCGATCTTTTCGAAAATTAGGCAAAACTTAACGATATTTTGAAAAGCGTGTTGGAAAAATTGTTGTCTTCAGTTTGAAAATCATCTCTCTTTTTCACATAGGAAATGGAGTCATTGAGGCTATGAAGTCATTCTGGTCGGAAATTTGCAACCTGGTGCTGTAATTACAGTTAATGTAAAAATAATTAAATTTTTAAAAATAATTTCAGCAATTTTGAAGCACGTGGGTCGAAAGAAGCCACAGAGGTTTGTACGAATAATTGAATTTTTTCGGTTTCTTCTCGCTTTCTATCTTGATTGCGGTCATTAATTAAATGTATCTGAACCCACGCATTTTTTATTGTAACAAACACTGGAATTTAAATTCAAATTAAAAAGTAATTTTCATGAGCAGGAATCACAAAAATGAGCAGAACAAATAATTTATCACTCTCTTATTTCTCTCTCATTCTTAATCTCCTTCTTTCGCATCCTCATCTCAGTTCGTCCTTTCCCATGCTCATTGTAATTTTTCTCACTTTTCGGTCTCATTCTAATTAATTTTAATTTTTAATATTGCACAGTTTTAATTACATTTTCAATTCTAATTATTGTTCCTGTTGTGATATTCAATCTCATTCTGATTTTCGCTCTCATTCTGTTTCTTCTTCTCTTTCTTTTCTTTTCCTTTTTCTCTTTTCCCTTTCCCTTTCCCTTTCTCGCTCTTAGTCTCAGTCTCACTCTCATTATTTCTGCAATTTTATTCTCGCTCTCATTCCCGTTTTCTTTTGCTCTCATTCAATGTTATTAAGATTTCCTATTCCATTCTCTTTACAATGTTGGTTAAAATTCCCCATTTTCTCAATCACATTCTCATTCTTTCCCCATATTAAATACCATTCAGTCTCATTCTCATTTTCGCTCTCATTCTTTTTCTCATTCTAATTATCAGTCTCAGTCTCAGTCTCAGTCTCAGTCTCAGTCTCAGTCTCAGTCTCAGTCTCAGTCTCAGTCTCAGTCTCAGTCTCAGTCTCAGTCTCAGTCTCAGTCTCAGTCTCAGTCTCAGTCTCAGTCTCAGTCTCAGTCTCAGTCTCAGTCTCAGTCTCAGTCTCAGTCTCAGTCTCAGTCTCAGTCTCAGTCTCAGTCTCAGTCTCAGTCTCAGTCTCAGTCTCAGTCTCAGTCTCAGTCTCAGTCTCAGTCTCAGTCTCAGTCTCAGTCTCAGTCTCAGTCTCAGTCTCAGTCTCAGTCTCAGTCTCAGTCTCAGTCTCAGTCTCAGTCTCAGTCTCAGTCTCAGTCTCAGTCTCAGTCTCAGTCTCAGTCTCAGTCTCAGTCTCAGTCTCAGTCTCAGTCTCAGTCTCAGTCTCAGTCTCAGTCTCAGTCTCAGTCTCAGTCTCAGTCTCAGTCTCAGTCTCAGTCTCAGTCTCAGTCTCAGTCTCAGTCTCAGTCTCAGTCTCAGTCTCAGTCTCAGTCTCAGTCTCAGTCTCAGTCTCAGTCTCAGTCTCAGTCTCAGTCTCAGTCTCAGTCTCAGTCTCAGTCTCAGTCTCAGTCTCAGTCTCAGTCTCAGTCTCAGTCTCAGTCTCAGTCTCAGTCTCAGTCTCAGTCTCAGTCTCAGTCTCAGTCTCAGTCTCAGTCTCAGTCTCAGTCTCAGTCTCAGTCTCAGTCTCAGTCTCAGTCTCAGTCTCAGTCTCAGTCTCAGTCTCAGTCTCAGTCTCAGTCTCAGTCTCAGTCTCAGTCTCAGTCTCAGTCTCAGTCTCAGTCTCAGTCTCAGTCTCAGTCTCAGTCTCAGTCTCAGTCTCAGTCTCAGTCTCAGTCTCAGTCTCAGTCTCAGTCTCAGTCTCAGTCTCAGTCTCAGTCTCAGTCTCAGTCTCAGTCTCAGTCTCAGTCTCAGTCTCAGTCTCAGTCTCAGTCTCAGTCTCAGTCTCAGTCTCAGTCTCAGTCTCAGTCTCAGTCTCAGTCTCAGTCTCAGTCTCAGTCTCAGTCTCAGTCTCAGTCTCAGTCTCAGTCTCAGTCTCAGTCTCAGTCTCAGTCTCAGTCTCAGTCTCAGTCTCAGTCTCAGTCTCAGTCTCAGTCTCAGTCTCAGTCTCAGTCTCAGTCTCAGTCTCAGTCTCAGTCTCAGTCTCAGTCTCAGTCTCAGTCTCAGTCTCAGTCTCAGTCTCAGTCTCAGTCTCAGTCTCAGTCTCAGTCTCAGTCTCAGTCTCAGTCTCAGTCTCAGTCTCAGTCTCAGTCTCAGTCTCAGTCTCAGTCTCAGTCTCAGTCTCAGTCTCAGTCTCAGTCTCAGTCCCAGTCTCAGTCTCAGTCTCAGTCTCAGTCTCAGTCTCAGTCCCAGTCTCAGTCTCAGTCTCAGTCTCAGTCTCAGTCCCAGTCTCAGTCTCAGTCTCAGTCTCAGTCTTAGTCTCAGTCTAATTCTCATTCTCATTATCATTCTCATTCTTTCCCCGTTCTAATTACCATTCTCATTCGTCCAAATTTTTTTCTATTTATTCATGACTTTTATTCATGACCCCAAATTATTGTCCCAATCTTTTAATCGGCCCCGCATTTCTCAAGTTTGTTGTTGCTTGAAATGAAATCACGTTTGAAGTGTGTTTATCTTTGAATTGAAATTGTTGACTTTCTCCCAGGCTTCAATTTGGCTCAAAACCATTTAAATTCTTGCCAGCTGACGTATGTAATTCGCCTAATTTTGTTTATTTATTTTAAGCTTCAAAAAGAGAAAAAATTGTAATTAAGGGAGTTTTTTTTATTTAAATAATTATGCATAAATTTAATCTATGTAATGTGATGGCATTTATTAATTATCTGATTATCTGTACGTGATTCAATTTAACTATGATGAAGAAAACAGACGTTTTATTGAATTGGAAGAAGAATTGAAGAGATGTTAATTTCCTCCGAACAAATGAGACTTCACTTATTACCAATAATACAACAAAAACCAACACAACAGCAACAACAATTCGAATGACACACACTTACGCGGCATAATGAAGGTGATTCAGAGACAATTCGCGATAAATTTCAAAATACTCACGCTAAATGCGAAATAGTAATCAGGAAGAGAAAATCATTTTCTCAGAGAAAGAGAAGAGTTTAATTTCTTAACTAAATAATAACGCTCAAAAAGAACAAAAGCAACAACACAACAATTAATGACGAACTCATTTAATACGTAACTTCTTGCTTGGATCGCTTGGATACACAGAACTTGGTGGAGAATTTCAAGTTTAACAGCAACACGGCGGCGACTGTTAAATTCACGAATCAGTTGCTACTCCGTTTTCCTCCCACCGTAGCGAAAAAGTAGTAAAGTCAGTAGTAGAACATCAGTCAGCAATAAAAACACACGTTTAGTATGTTTAGCCGGTTCGGCGAGGTTGGTTGTGGGTCGAGATACGTGTGCGAATCGCGAAACGCGAAACGAATATTAAAATTGTGTGTTTTTATTTGCGAAAACTGCAGAAACCACCAAACTGTGGAAGCCGCAAAATACTTTTGAGAGTTTAACAACTATTAAATTGAACTTATTTGCGGACAAGAAAGCGCCGACAGCATGACGATGGAAGGCCGGCTTGCAGGGATTTCCCTCGCGGTGCTTTTGTGGCACACGACGCGCGCTTACAACTTGTCGCCCCAGCCGAATGTGGTCTTCCGCGAGCCGCAGCTGGTTACCTATTTGCCGAAAGTCCAGTCTTCATATTTCGGCTTCAGTCTGAATCTGAGACCTTCAGGGTAAGCGTGACTCATGGCCGATGTGCCAGCGCCGATGTACCAGTTAACGACGAATACAAGCCGAAACAATGAGATATTCTGCGAGTATTTTTAATGGAACAGAGACAGAAAACTCCGATGAAGTCATAGCTAAGTAGATTCGTTTTTATAGTTATCTCTCTGGCTATTTACGACCTCGCCGTAAAAAGGCACACAAATTAAACTCAACATAAAGTCAACATCGCGTTTTCTCCGATTTATCAGAAAGGTTATATTTTCGGTTCTTCTCTCAGCTATTTGAACGTTCAGTTGTTCGAACTTTTGAACAAATATGTCTGATATCTTGTGTCTACAAAATGCTATTTTAACGCAGTGGGAAAATATTTGTTTTATTGCCTATTTATTTAATAAAACGCCTGTTTGATTGGTTGATCTTCGCATACGTAAGAGTTTCTCGTCTAAATTCCTCCCCAACTCAGGTTCGTATTTCGAATTCAGGCGCAGTTTATCGGTATCGCCTTCATTTCGTTCGATCTCCGTGATAAGATAGCGACTTGCGCTGGTATCTGTTACCACAGTACGTGTATTGGTAACGCATTTCAAAAATAACTGCCATCAATGTCAATAATAACTGAAACTCAACCAATATTAGTGGAAATTCTCGAAGTGCAGTCTATATATGCGTGAATTTCTGCGAAATCCTCACGTATGATATCTGAATTTGTTAAAATGGATGACTTTCATAAGCAGTAATCGTAAAATTTTGTTCAATACACAACTACGACCGATTACGACTTCAGTCTTCCTTGACATCATCATCGAAAGTCTTTTTTCTTGAAAAAAACGAGAATAAAAGGGCAGTCAAGCAAAGTTCTCAAGAACTTCATATAAAGAGTTTTATATTAAAATTTCACCTCGTTTTTTCATTTAATTACTTATATAATATTTTAAGTAATCATATGGTAATCAAGAACTACAGTAATTTGATTATTTATTTTTATTACGATAAAAGTAATATAAATTTGATTGTTCGCTAACTCTAATATTATTTTACAAATAACGAAGAGCAATCTTAAAATAATTAAGATAAAGGAATTTAGATTACTCTCTGATTATTTAAAAAAGATTTATTAAAAATGTATAAATTTATATATTTAAACAATAATCAAGATTTCATGGTAATTTCAGTAATTTTTTGATTGTTTATGATTATTATTTGGAGGTAATGATTACAAAGATAATGATTACAACTCTGGTTCTGAAGACCACATATAATTCGTGATTTACACGTCAATAAGATTTCAGTTTGAAAAGCATTCACTGCAAAACTCATCACGAAACAGGTTTCTTGAATTTTTGCCATAACTATGCCTGTATTTTGTAAATTTGTTTTATTTTTATTATTTGTTTTTCTGTACATTTATTTATTCCTTGTTAAGAGCAGACATTGCCTCCGTATCCACAAATCTCCACCATATTTAGACGTCTGAAGCCACATCTGTCGTATTCCATTCTCTGTATATCGATATGCATTCATAAATAATAGTTGAGTGTAATAAATTAAAGAAAAACAAACCTTAAATATGCATGGATAATGAAATTAATTTGTAAAACTGAATGCTGAACGCAACTGTGGTTACCATATATTTAAACTTAAAGTGAATTCTCAGGAATCCCAGGAATGTGGGACAAGTAAATCTTTAATTCACTTATTTCTCCAGAAATTTGTTTCTTAGTTAGATGACAATAATTCCGGAAACTTCACCAATTGCATTTTGTTGAAATCATTTCAAAGAAAATATTTTCCTCTCTTTCAGCTTAATTGTTGGTGCTCCTCGTGCTCAATCAACACTCGAGTCACAACGAAAAGTCAACGAAACTGGCGCCATCTACAAATGCTCGCTAACGAGTAAAACTTGCGCGCCCTACATATTCGACCCGAATGGCAACATCAACTCGGAGAACAACGAGTACACGTACGACTCGGAGAAGAAGGACAATCAGTGGCTGGGGGCATCAATGGATGGTGGACCCGCCGACAGCGACAAACTGGTCGTGTGTGCACCGCGACTTATAGCGAGCGCAGCCAACGATTACCTCTTGCACGGCGTCTGCTACTGGACACCGAACACCCTGGGCGACAAACCGATGAACGTTAAGAAGATCGCACCGCTCAAGTTGAGGACAAATCAGCTTAAGGAGCGAAATAATCAGCGCTTCTATTATTATATGTTGGGTGAACATGGCCTGAGCGCACACGTGACCGCCAATGGCGAAGAGATTATCATGGGTGCACCGGGCATCCATACGTGGAAAGGATCGGTGGTACGCTATTATCAGAAGACCTATACCGTGGACCCGTCGCTAAGTCGCCGCGACACGGAGGGCGACCGCGTGTCGCGACAAATCGATGAGGAGCCCCGGAAGGAGTACGTGAGTGAGGTGCCGAATCCAGATAAGTGGGATCAACCGAACGATTCGTACTTCGGCTATGCAGTGGGGTCCGGTTACTTTGACAGCATTTTACCGGAGAAACTCATGTATGTGGCAACAGCGCCACAGGCGAGCGAACAATCGGGGGAGGTGAGTTGGGGGAAATGGGAAATGAAGAGAATAAGAAATGGGTTTCGGAAATTTCCGTGCATAAATTGAATGTTTAACTCGAAAGTCCTTTCCAGTTCCTTTTCAAAATTGGTCCTTTCTGCTAGTAAGACCCGGTTTAATTTAAAATCTCCTCTCTCTCTCTTTCATTCTCGCAATAGGCTTACGTGTTCGACATAACCGCCGACACCATTAACAAGCATTACGTATTCCGTGGTACTCAGTTCGGCGAATACTTCGGCTACTCAATTTTAGCTGAGGACTTGAATGGCGACGGGTTGTCGGATGTTATAGTATCGGCACCACAGCACAGTATAAGTGGTTCGTACGATGATGGCGCCATCTACGTCTTCATCAATCAAGGAAGGGTAAGGCTGGTGTAGTGAAGGAAGGGTTACTTTTTTTATAATGAATTTATTGTCCATTTCCGTACACAGTTTAATTTCGAGCGTAAACTTCTGACCTCACCGGTTCACGGTAAAGCAAGATTCGGTACAACCTTGACCACCTTGGGTGACATCAATCATGATGGCTATAACGGTACGTTTCCGTTACGCTAGTTCGATTCCCTATTTCTAGAAACATTAGTAGTTCGCCATAATTTTCTCGTAGAAGAAGTGGATTTTTATCTCTTTTTTTCTCTTTTCCTCAGATATCGCAGTTGGTGCGCCTTTTGCAGGTGGTAATGGTTCCGTCTACATTTACCTGGGCAGTGAAAAGGGTTTACGCGATCATCACAGTCAAGTGCTCCACTCACCCGATGCCCTCACCAGCAGCTTGTACACGCCGCACATGTTCGGCCATGGCCTCGCCAAAGGCACCGATATCGATGGCAACGGCTTCAATGATTTCGCCATAGGTGCCCCCAACGCTGAATCCGTATACGTCTACCGTGCCTATCCGGTGGTTCAGATCATTGCTACCGTCAACTCGCTGAGCCGTGAAATCAAACCAGACCAGAGTCGCTTCCAGATACGAGTTTGTTACATGATTGCGACCACGTCGGAGAAGATACAACGACAGGACTTGGCGATGCGGGTCGTAGTGGATCCACAGGTGAAGCGTGTGCGTCTCGTGCGTACGCAAAGCAACGAGCTGAGTTTCAGTGCCACGGCGGGTACACAGAATCAGTGTACCCTGCTGGACTGTGACGTGCGCTTCAGTACGGCGGACATTTTCAAACCCATCGAATTGGAAATGCACTACGACATCATCAACGGGGTACCGAATTCATCTGGTGAGTAGTGAGTGGGAGGAGGGGGAAGATATACGGGTTTATATTACAGCCTATTTTCCTCTCTGCTTCTCTAATTTGCTCAGAATTCTGTGAGACCTGCGTTGCCGTAGACCCTGCCGAACCCAAGTTATATTCGGAGAAAATAATTTTCAGTACTGGTTGCGCCTCCGACATCTGTGTAGCTGATCTGGAAGTTAAAAGCTCGGGATTGGAGTGAGTTGTACGGGCAGAGACTCTCTGAATCCCTTATTAATTCCTATTTTTCTTATCTTTCCCCACAGCACCACCTACATTCTCGGCAGTGGTCGCACTCTGTCGGTCACCTATGTGGTCACCAACAATGGCGAGACCGCATATCTGCCTCAAATCAATGTGACCTCTTCGAACCGCATGCCCTTCGCCCGAATACCGCCCTCGTGCAAGACCAGCAATAACGTGGCCTCGCTGCTCATCTGCGACCTTAATCGCGGCCAACCCATTGCCAAAGGAGGCAGAGAAACTCTCACGGTGGTGTACGACGTTAGCGGCATCTCCGGCCACTCCATGGTACTCACGGCCGAGGTCTTCAGCACCGGCCGCGAAAAGACACCTGCGAATAATGTGGCCAGGGATGTGATCGCGCTGAAAGAATTCACCGAAATCGAAGCGATCGGGTAAGATGGAGAATCTTATTATAATCAATTTATAGTGGATTCTTTTTATATACGAGTACTTAACAAACTTTTAGAGCTCCAAAAACGCCTCACATAAATCTGGAGAAGGTCTCTGGCATTTCGGAGGTTATTAACAACTATGAGGTGAGTTTGCAGAATGGGCTCCAAGTTCTTCACTCAGGATCTTCCACGATTTCCCCAGATACGAAGCATGGGTCCCAGTACAGTAGGCGAACTCGAAATCGCTTTCGATATTCCAGTTGCGTATCGCGTAGCGGGATCCACTGTCATCATCCCGATCATCGACATGAACAACATCACGGTGCAGGCGGTCTACGATGCTCAGCTGATTGTTGTCGATTTCTACCAGAACAGCACACAGCTGATCATGAATCCTCTGGAGTTGGCTACGAAGACCATAACGAAAACGACAAAAATGGTCTTCGAGAGTGTAAACGGCATGGATTACAATACAGTCAAGGTGACGCATATCAATGGGACGACGACGACAACAACAACAACAACAACGGGAGACGATAATTTGGGAGGTAAATTCACGATGATTCATACAATTCGAGGTGAAATCGATAGAATGAAATCAACTTCACTTCAGAATCTGTACTCTCCGCCACGATGAGACGCCGCCGACGTGAAGCCGTCGAGCAAACGGCCTCGAAAGCTCAGTACGCCCGAATAGCGCAGATCAAGGCGCACGAATTGCTCAGCGATGACCTGAAGGGCCAGCTGCCCGTCAACCGCACCATCGTCTTCAACTGCCACGACCCCGAGGTGACGGTGTGCGTGCGAGCGGTGATGAAGGTGTACAACTTCAAGCCCGAGAAGCCCGTAGCGGTGACCATGAAGTTCCACGTCGACCTGCAGGAGGTCAACCAGATCCTGATCGAGCCGTGGGAGTTCTTCGTGATACTCAACAGTCTGAGCATCAGGAAGGTGGGCACCGACACCGACACCGACACCGACACCGACGACGGTCAGTCGCTGCACCTCACGAAGAAGATCGAGTACAACGTGATCTCCAAGCACCAGCTGTACGGCACGCCGATCTGGGTCATCATTCTGGCCGTGCTGGGTGGCCTGCTGGCCCTCGCACTCATCACGTACGGCATGTACAGGGTGAGTTGGCGCTCGAGTGCAGCGCGGAAGTTCACTCGCTAAAGAAGTTCACTTCTTTTTCTTCGACTTTTCGCGCAGGCTGGCTTCTTCAAGCGCACCACGAAGGAGAAAATGGATCAGTTGGTGAACCAGAATCAAGCTGCTGGCGGTGAGGACACGGAAACCGACAATCTGAATGCGGACGAGCATTAGGGTCGCAAGCCCTCCACGATCTGTACATAGCAGAGCTGTGCTTTCGATCCCGAAAGTAGCGTTCACATCACAGGAGAACTCAAAACGAACTCGGCAGTCGTGCAACACGCGGAGTGGCGAGTGGCGAGTTGCGAAATGATACCAAATGTTTGCGTGCGTGTGTGTTGATATATTAATTATGTATTTGTTAATTTATTTGTTAGAAACTCCGCTGTAGGTTCGGATTCGAAAAACGGACTCAAATCAGTTTGTAAAATTTGTTCGTGTAGTTTAAGCTTCGCTGCCATGTAAAAAATTACTTTGTTATTTTTGTAAGTTCCACGAAATGTCATGACTGCAATGTGAGCGATCAATCAACTTGCACTTCAAGAACGAAAAAAGACTTTTTTGTGAATATCCGGCTAGAGTTGTTAAGCGTAGTTAAGTCTCTTCTCTGCCTTTGTAGTTGTAGATTCTAGAGCGACATCGAAATTAGACTTCTGTAAATGGATTAGAAACGACGAGTTGCGATTTTATAACGTGTTGACACGCATTAAGTATTACGAGTTACTTTTAAGTCAACCAACAGTTAAAAATGTAAACTTAAAAAATAGAAATAAATTTGTAATTATTTTCGAATTGGCGACGAGTTGACTAATTTATTTTTTATTCTATTCTAAATCTAGGTTGGGAAATAATTTTAGATAAAAAGATGTTCAGAAAGAGAAATTTAGAAACGTTGTAAAACGAAAGAGAGAAATTGAAAGTCGTGAGTTTCGATAGTTTTTCTCTTACGCGCGTTTAATAAACGAAAGAAAATTTGTACGATTTAGTGAGAACACTGGAAATATTTTCTTAATCACACATCTTTTTTATTTGTTTTTATTATATAACTATACAAATTTTAACTTGGAAGTTTTTCTTATAATTTAACAAGTTGTTCCTTCTCTCGCTAACAGCTAAGAAGAGCGAAAATCAATATGTTTTCAAATAAAACTTCTGAAATAATGCTGGAAAAGAAGTTTCCTCGCCTTCGCGTAAATCTCTAGATGCTCAACAATTTCTATACTCGTAATATTCTCAAGTTCAATAATAGCTTTAAATTCTCTCATCCATCTCAACAATCAATAAAATTTGTGCTTCAGTACCGAACACAATACTTGCATGATAGACTCTTTATATATTTATACTCTTTAGATTTCCAACAAATGAACAACAAGAACAACAACTATGCACACTCAGGCAGACACGATGCTCGATGCTGCCCACAACTCTCACGCTCGTAAGTGTTGTTGTTTGTGGGATGTGTAGGTTTTGTACCAATAGAAGACATAAACTTAGTTTAGTTGTGAGTTTAGTTTAGTTTACACTGAAGTCGAGATATGATTTGGCTGTTTGTTGTTTCGTTTTTCTTTCCCGGTTTTCCTTCTGATTTTCTTGTTCTTAAATTTTGATTTTTGACAATTCAGTGTCTTCTTACTTTTATAAATACATTTTGTTGTTTCTTCTATTTTGATTTTTTTCCACATTTTTTTAAATAAATATGTAAATAATTTGTTTTTGGTATAAACTTTGTATTCGTTTTCGCAGTTTTCCCTGCGATTTTATTGTTTATTCTTCTTCAGCAGTTTTTTAGGGTTGCTTTAAAGTTTAAACTCTACTTTGAGTTAAACTTGCGTGTAATACAGTTTTTTCCAAGCTCAGTTTCAATAAATTATATTTTTAATTTAACTTACAGAATTTCTGTACTCTAATTTTAAACTTAGTTCAACACGGTTGATATTTATGGAGTCTTTAAAAAGTGAATCTCTTGTTGAAGAAGTTAAAATCTTGTTTATTAAAGTTAGATTACTAAATCTTTCATGAAACTGGTCTCTGAAAAATTGTCGTAAGTTTAACCCATTCGGTTTCAGCTAGGAATGAAAACCCCAGTCACTTAATTATCGTTTAAATGAATGAAAAAGTTTTAACTTTTCTGCTAGAAGTGATTTCAAAAGAATTTCGAGGATTAGAGTTTGAAATTCTCAACTTTATACAGTTTTACACGTGGATTCTAAATATTTAGTTTCTTCTTTTTTTGTATTTCTGAGATGAGATAAAAGTTGAGTTTTGTTGGTTTTAAAAATTGTTTAGTTTGTTTTAGATATTCGTAGCTAAAGTTGGTAGAGGATATGTTGTGGTATTTTTCAGAGTTTCAGCGTAGAGTTGATATTTAGTGAATTAGGACGATTTTTGTATTATAAACTTTTGTAAAATGAAGTTATTCGGAAATATAATATTGAAGTTACAATATTTGTGGTATAAAAATAAAAGAAAATCGACAGGTTCTGTTGATATGGTTGTCAGATAATAGCGACGAAATAGACGTCTACAGATTTGTGAGGAATTCGCTAAAGGTTACGCTACACTTACATTTATAAATATATAATTACAACGCAAGAGTTGATCTTCAAATTGAGGTTTGAGTTAGCTTAAGTAAAACTTGATCTTTAAATCAATTGAAATCTTCAGATCAACGATGTGTTCGTTGATAAATCAACAGAAATACAGCTGAAGCTCGTTGAGTTTTCCTAAATCGATTGTGCTAAGTTTTCTCTAAATTGTCTCTGATCTGAAATGCAGCTAAAAATGCTTCGAACAGAAAGAAATCCTTCGAACAGAAAGAAATCCTTCGAACAGAAAGAAATCCTTCGAACAGAAAGAAATCCTTCGAACAGAAAGAAATCCTTCGAACAGAAAATACGTGTAAGATAAAACGCAATTTTGATCTTATTATATACAAAATCTAGACTAAAATCTAACAGTTACATAACTACGTCATGCTATATAAAACGTCGTCTAAACGCACACGATTCCGCATATAAAAGAACGTCTATCAAAATGCATTTTACATTATTTACAATCCGCAGAAGTGGTAACAATGAGCGTCTGACTGAAGTTGAGCCGCCCGTCGCTTCACTGGTACAGCGTCAGCAGCACAGCAACAACAACGACTAGTAATCAGCACATGGTCTCGTTGTAGGGCGGGTCCTTGTCCGACTCGGTGCTGCTCTTGATGTTCGACGACAGCTTCGCGATCTCGTCCTGCACCAGGTGGGTGCTGATCTGCGGAATGGGCAGCGTGGCGGCGCCCGCCGACTGCTCGCCGTCCTTGGACTCCTCCGTGCTGGAGCTGCTCTCCTTGAGGATGTTCATGCCGAACTTGGAACTCATCGGCGGCTTCAGCGAGTGCAGTCTGGGTGGCAGCGCAGCCGAAGATGCGTGGGCGGCAGCAGCGGTCGCAGTCGCAGACGCTTCACTGGTCCAGGCAGTTGCTGCCGTCGTCGCTGAAGGCGGCGCGGGCGGCGGTGGATGCAGTTGCTGCTTACCGTGATCCAGACTGAACTGCTTCCTCAGTTGCATGGCACGCATCTGCGTTGCAGCGGCTTTTATTTGTGGCAACATCGTAGTGGCCGACATCGTAGTGGTTGTCGTTGTTGTCGCCAGTGCAGTGCCCACCGCTGCTGCCGGCGCCGCCGCCGTCGCCGCTGCCGAGAGACCCAAATCAAGGGACGCAGTCTGCACCTCTTCACGCCTGCGCCGCAAATCGGTGGCGCCCATGGATGCCGTGCGCAGCGGTTGAAAACGCTGAGCTGCTATCACGTTTGCGCTGATGAAATCCGCCGCAGCAGACTGTGGCTGCCCAGCCGCAGATGATGGCGCTGGAATCGCCTGCGCCGCAGAGTCGGCCGCGTCGAGCGACAACTCCGCCGCCAGCGAGGGCGTGTCGATGTTGAAGGAACCGGTCATCGAGGTGTTGGTCTCGTTCGAGCTCTGCTTGAAGAAGCGGTACGGCAGCGCCGAGTAGTCCGTGTCGGTGCTGGAGTTCTTCTGCAGGCTCTCGCTGGACTTCCTGAAGAGCCGCCCCGTGCTGGCGGCGTCGAACGGTGGATTGAGGAATTCGCTGGTGGCGCGAGTTGGTGGCGCGGCCGCCGACGACTGATATGCTTGCTGTTGCTCCATGGATGAGTTGCGCAGCCACGGACGCTCGTTTTTCAGTTGGAACGAGCCGGTGGTGGTGGCAACGTTGCAAGATGTTGCGGTTGTGATGGAAGTGTGAATCAGCCCTCCGTGTCCACTGCTGCCGTTGCTGTCGCCCATGTTGTCGCTGCCAGCGCCGACACCAATGATGCCACCACCTGACGGAGGCTTAGAGGGTGACAATTCAATGGCGGTTTCGCGTCGCAGCGGATAACGGTGACTGTATTCGAAGGAGGCGCCAACCTGAAAATTGTAAAAATGAGATAAATCCGCTGCATACTTTTAGGCGCTCATTGAATTTGAAGACACCAAGTTGAGATGTTAGACGATAGCAACAATTCCGTTGCATACTTTTAGGCAGCAATCGAAAAATTAAATTCTTTTGATTTTCATGCAATCAGTTTAAAATTCGGTTAACTTAGCAGATTTTGTCAATTTACGCTTATCCGCTTTGTAACCAAGGCATTAATAAACTTGCACGGCTTCTCGTTTGGAAGTGGGAATTACAAATTAATGAAATTTCGGGTAAGAACTCAACCGCCACCAAACGTGCCACTTCTCTCCCGCACTTTCTACACGGGCACAGCAAACATTGTCGAAATTTGTTATGCATCATCGTTATCATCTTCGTCATCATCATCACTGTTACCACCACCATCACCCCGACTGGCCACTCTACTCACCTCACAGGATTCGTCCGTGTCGTCGATGGAAGCTCGTGCCGTGAAGAGTCCCTCGAGCATCCTGTAATCGTTCTCCTCGCACTCCTTCAGATGTTGCTTCTCGAGCATGGCAGCGAGTTCGGCGTTTGACATCTCCGCTTTCGGACGATCCACGGAAGCTGTATGCAACCGAAGAGAAGAGAGTTTTGTTTTAAACTTGATTTAAAACGAGAAAGACTATTTTAACAATCTCGATGAGCGTCTCGAGTGAAAAGATCTCGCGATTGAAAGAAGTTGAGAGAAGGTTGAAAGAGGAGAGGAAATTAGTCGTCACCTTTGTTGCTCTGTAGCGATACCGTGGGCGAGGTAATCATATGACAAACGCTCTCCAGCTCGTCCGTAATCGAAGTGTACTCAGTGTGAAGCTTCAGCAAAATGCCTTTTGCAGGCTTAGCATGCAGTATGGATTTGCCTAGATTTCGAAGAAGAAGAAAGAACGTTGAGAAAGAGGCGAAAAGTGGAGAAGGATACGATACATGATGGCACAACTAATCAGGTGAGCAAGGGGACGGTATAGTGTGATGAGCGCTCACCTGCCGTTGCCTCCTTGTCGCTCTCCGGCTCGGATTGTGTGAGACTCATTTGTCGCCGCGCCATGGGTATCTGGTTCAGACTGATATGCGAACGATGCACGTCAGCTGTATTCGAGCAGGTCTCCGAATTCCGTCGACACAGGGAAACGGTGCGTTGACGCATGGCTCGATGTTTGGCAGCTGTCAATGAAAATTTAATAAAGAATCAATACGATCATTTGCGCCATTACACACGCTGTGAAATAACAGGAGCTTTTGATTGGGAAAGCTCATGTAAAATTGGGAAAGCTCTTATAAACATACGAGACGTTTACCAAGTCCGATATGTAGGACGCCGAATAATCGTAATAGAGATTCCAAAAATGCCTCTTCCAGCAATTTGGTTTTTACACCTTCTTTCGATTTTTTGAGCCAATAAATCCTGTTATTACACGCCGCCTACTGAACCCCACTCCCAAAATATACCTTCAAAATTAATGTCCGTCAAGCCTGTCGTCTCATCCGAGGTCTCGCCGACCAACGTTTGATCGTCTTCATGTCCCAGCGGCGTTAGAGTGTCCTTGCTTTCGGTACTCGCTCCGGTATCCTGACGTACCGTCACATATGGCGTGCGTTTGATCGTCTCACAGGTCGAAGGTCGTTGCGAGAGTGGCAAATAGACATCCGAATCGGATTCAGATTGCATGGAAACCTTACGTACTACCGGCTCGTTTAGAGCTTCGCGTGATTTGATGACCTCATCGGGCTCTTCGGGTACGGGAACCACCTCGAAATGGGTACCCTCGTCGAAGATGTACGCATCCGGTCGCACTTCGGTCAGTGAGCGATTAAAACGGCGACGTGTGGTGACCTGTAGATTATTTGGATTCACTTGATTCTCCCCTTCAGATACTGAAACTGTGCGCACGCGCTGCATGTCGGCCGCAATATTGACGGTCGAGGCGCGTACGTCTTCCTGTGCGGAGGTGTGCATCGACATAAAGCGATGAATGACAGCCAAGTGCGACAGAATCTCCTCCGATGACGTTTCCATTTTACGCAAACGGAATTCAATATTCTGTAAAAGTATCGATACTCGTTACATTGGACAGAATCACAGAGATTATATATTTGCATCTAAAATGTTAGCAATTGAAGTAAATAATTTGTTTTCTTTCTACACCCAGCTAATCAGTATTTTTTCGAAATACTAAATTTACGTTTTCTAATTGCTTTTAAATGCGGAAAACCTCTTTATTGCCTTAAAATTTTTTTTTAAATTTCTCTAAAAACATTTTAGAAGCACAGAAAAAAGGGAAAAATTCGATACTCTTGCAACAAAAATGATAACTAGTAGTAACCGGATAATGAGAATGATGTAAAGTGGAAATTATTATTACAATTTTCTAGTTCTCCTTCGAAAGAAAAGAATGAAACTCTGATACTCTCATCTGCTGTACTCATCACAAATCAGCAAGGATGTTCTCTGTTGAGAAATCCTGTTGAGGAGAGGAAAGAGAGACGAGAGCGCATTCAGTGCACGTAGGAATGCGGCAGAGAGAGTTTGACGAGTAGTTAGTTGTAGGAAAAACTCATTAAAAGTTTGTAGCTTTGTGTGCGAAAAGGGCTTCCCAACAAGTTGTTGCTCAGCAAGAAGCAATGATAATGAAATGTGATGAATTTCAGTTAGCAGAGAACTGAACTCACCTGCACTGTTGCCGTCTGAATGTTTTCCTTCTGATTGATATCCTCAATTTTCTGCGCCATGCACTCCACGCGCTCCGTGGTGTTCTTGACGCGCTCGTCCGTCGACTGGTTCAGTATGATTTCCTGCTCGTGGAAGAATCCCTCCACGCACTCTTCCTCGAAGTCATACAGGCGTTCCAGGTCGTCCTTTTCCAGGAATAACTTCAAACCGTTGTCACGCTGTACTTCCAATCCTGCGTTGAGTTGGTTACGATTTCGCACGATGATTGCGATGAAGGTGTGATGAAGTGGAGCAACGAGACGTAATGACGTTCGTTATTACAAAATGTCACGTTACAAAAAAATCACAGCGATGATTTGTTGATAGATGTGTAACGGGATGTGTAACGGGATTGCCAGATTGTCCATTCGCAATGTTGACAGGTCAATAATGTTTGTATTGATAAATTGAAGTGCGACACGCAAAAGTGAAGATTGCAGAAATATTGTTCAACGTTGCCAGCGTAATCATCGTTTGTTGTTGTTGTTGGTGATGGTTGTGGTGATGGTTGTGGTGAGAGGTGGTGGTGGTGGTGGAGCCAGTGAAGGTGTAGCGAGCCAACGATGGTGGTCACAACGAACGAAATCCATTAAATTCCCGATTTATTTTATATAAAAGCAAATCCGCGACACGATGTCATGCCAAGAGAAAACAAAACAATAAAAAACACAAGTTATGAGCACAAAAAATGGACACGAACGAGCGAGAACAGCAGGAGAGCGTGAAGAAAATGGAAATTAAATTGCAAAAATAACAGATTTTCGTTGTTATTTTTCGCAAATTAATGAAAACGGGAAAATGCAATTAATTTGTATTTCATTTCGAGAATTCAAGGCGGCGCAAATGCGAAAAAGCAACGAAATAATCAAAACGGAAAGACAAAATGATGATGAATTAATAATTGTTAAGTTGGTTTTCTAGCCTTAAAACTAAAACTCACAGGGAATAAAGTTTAACTTTCTCATCCCTCTCTCACCTTTCGCTTTGCGAACACAGTATTTGAGCAGCGAGTAGAAGTGGCAGAACGCGATGAAGGGGGGCGGGAGGACGGGTTTCTGTTGGTACTCCATGACGACGGTGAAACGTTGGAACATCCAAACCTTGAAGATTGGAAACGAGAAATTTAAAATCTTTTGTATTTGTATTTTGAAAAAGCCGTTTTACCTCACAGAGAAGTGAATAATAAAAGTAAATAGGTTAAATATTTGCAAAGAAAAATCGAAATATTTTAAAGAATGAAATAAATCAAAAATCAAATGCAATTAAAAACAATTGAAATAAATTCCTTAATTTACCTGATGCGAAACCGAGTTGACCTCATTGAAGATGTTGTTGAAGACCGCAATGAGCAGATTGATGAGCAAGATATTGGCAATCAGCAGATACATGGACATCGTTATCGGCGTCACCCAGTGTCCTGCGCGCAGATGAGACGTACAGCGAAGTGCAGCGGTAGCACACACACACACAAAATAATTAAGTAACGAAGTGCAACGAAAGCAGACTTAAATCGTTCCCTACCTGTAACGCACGCCGGCTGCCGGGGATCCTCACCACACGGCGGGTCGATGTCGTCGGCGAAGACCTCGCCGTACAACATAAAGTACGGCTGGTATGTCACCTGATGTAAAGAGACAAAAAACACGCTTAATTATACACATAATGGAGTTGTAAGTGTTTACACGGATAAACTGCAGCGCAGAGTACACCAAATGCAACAACAACAACACGTAGAAGGACAAGGATTGCGAGGTAATCAATCAATTAGTGAAAATCACACAATCTATCTGTTTAAGTCATGTAATCACTTGCAGTTGTCGCTTAGTCATGAATATCAGCTACTTAATCATGCTATTCATGAACTTCATTCATTTAGCATTAGCAAATCCGTTCACCAGCCGACGAGCATCCTTACCGGACGGAAGAAGGACTCAATCGTTTACGTAATTAGATGCTCACTTTAGAATTTTAATTCTAATTGCTGTGATGAATGACGCCATTGAGCGGTTGAGCGGTTGACGCCACTGAAATTTTGCAAATGCCAACGCTGTTGTAACTGAAACGCAGACGTCACTTCTGTTGTTTCACTCAGGAGACGACAATTAAATGCGACCGTTTAATTTCTTACGATTGCACGTGACATTCTATTCTTTTTTTATATATTGTAGACGACTCTGAAGTCCTATATGTGATTCCGAATACGACCAAAAAGCGTTTCTACAAGTTTAAAGAGATCTGCAGAAAATGCTTATTTGGCTAAAAGGAAAGCAAAACTTGCAAAGAACTCATAGGGAAAACAATTGAAGGAAACTTATAAAGAGAACAATTGGCTTATAATGTGCAAGGCAGGATTGTGACTTTCGAGCGAAGCACAAAACAAAAATCACAACTATCCCTTCGCTTTATCAGCAAGCAAACTGACAAATTTGCTCTTCTATTGCCAAATTTATGATGCCAAAGCACGTGGAAACACAACCCGATACACATTCAAGCACTCCGCCGAGCATATAAATAGCAAATATCTGTCTGCCCCAGCATCAAATCACAGATAATTTATTGCTAGGAAAATATGGAAAATATGCATATTTAAAATGGAATTCCGATAATGTGAGCACATCGACAAGCAACAGACGTGCTGCTGTCGTTGAGGGCATAAAAAGCGAGCATGAAATGTCAGGGGTGGCATTGAGTTGCTTGTGGCTGCATGTGGCGAAAAATTCCACCTCTATTGGGACGCAAGGAAAATGACAAATGGCATCATTCAAACTTCGTTAGGATTGTTCGATGTGACAAGAAACAGTTGTTACACTGGTGCAGTGAGTGATATGAAGGCTCGTATCCTCGTATCAGCAGCCGTAAGGCAACCTTGTCATCATGCCAACTTCTACGTTGTGCTGGAGAACTACGTCCATTTTTAGTTTTAGGAAGGCGAGTCGGAGAAAAGCAGAGCAAGCGGCGAGCGGACTGATTTTTCCCCACACGTTTTATAACAACTGAAGGGTATATTTGAGATAATGTTAATATTGTATTTGTAGAGTACAAGAAAGGTTTCTTGCTTAAATATTTCTTGCTAATTCAAATTTGTATTTTTTTTTCTTACATTTTTTCGGAAGAGGAAACTACTATTTTACGATTATTGCTATTTTGGCAATGCTTTCTAAAATCATAAAATATATAAATTATACCACCATTTATAATCACTTTCCAGGTATCAGTTGGGAAGTTTTTAGCAATTAGAAAGTACAAATTAATGACGAACCTTTCACGATTCACTTCTCATGTTCGAATCACGCTATCAGAACTATTGTATAATTTAAATACGGAACATGCAAGGACACATCTAAAGTGCATATGTGGGGTAAAGATACAGTAATATAACGCAGCTAATATTGGTCTATATATATAGTACTAAAATTATAGCTACTATACATAAAACTTGGATTTCAAACGTGTGTTTAAAGTGTAGAAGGATGATGTCCTTGAGTTAGTTATTTCATGTTGTTTTCACTTCTTCATTGCTATTGTTCGGGTTCATCCAACCATCAAAACTCTGGTAACATGCAACAGGATTTCGCTAAATCGAACATTTTGCCACAACATCTTGTTTAATGTGGATCCATGACGGGGATCAAGTTTTTCTGAAATCGGTTTGGAAAAGTGCAAAAGCGACGGCAAAGTAAAGGATGAATTCAGAGCACAGTCATCGTATTGCCTTAAGATACATTATAGTTTATATAATGCTAATTCTAAAACTTCATTTTTATACAAGTATTTCGAAAAGGAAAGAAAAAACACCATCAAAACGGAAGAATTTCAAAGATTTTTCGCGGAAATCAAAAGAGAGGGGGTAGGGAACACAACACCACATCCAGACAGCCAGTATTTATAGCAAACCAAAATATATATTTTTATATATGAATGTTTTACATTCGATAGATTCCCGTTGAGCAAATTCAAGAGGTCTGATTTTTCATATATTTGTTCGGATGCTATTGTAGCCATTGATGATGCTGTTGTTGTTGTAGTAGTAGTTGTTGTTGTTGTCGTTGTTGTTGTTAGGTGTGCCGGTGTTGTACGATGATGGTGTCCGAAGCCAGTGGAGCGCGTATTGTGCGAACGGCTGTTCATGCTGAGCGCGCCCAGGAATCCGGGTGCTACAATGGAACCAGCGATCAGCTGTGCATGTGTGTACGTATGTGTGTGTGTTGGTTATTTTTTATTTAAATATATGGAATGATTATAATTCATCCACCACAATTTTGCAAAAGAAGGGAGTTTTTTTTATTATATAAAAAAGAAAGAGAAACAAGATGTGAGAGCAAAAACAGTGAAAATGCATAGAATACAAAAAAGAGAAATTTGAATTAGCAATTTTAATATATAAACATTGTTTCTATATATATAAATGTGTATCTAATTTATATATAAAAGCGTAGCATTCAGTTTTGGGGAAAAATAAGTTTCACTCTGTTATTATTTTAAAGCAGAAATATCAAATTTTAGAGAAAATCATATGAGCTAATGAGTCGTTTTGAGTTGTTACTCAACTGAAATTTGTAATTCTTATAATAAAGGATGAGAATCCTCACCCAGATTTGTGCAGATTTGTGCACACCAAAATTCAATCACAAATACGGAATCATAAAAAAAAATCTTACAGGGTTGAAGAGGGGATCGTCTCGCTGGGGTGGGTGGGGATTGGGGAGGGAATTGGAGTCGGGGAGCTGTAGATTTAAGTAGAAGTTCACAGCAAAAGTGTCACTTCACACTTGCAAAAATCTCTAATGCAATTACTCACCACACGTACTCTCAATCACTCACCTCTAGGCCCCCATATCCATACCTAGACACTACTCTCATCACACCCAACACAATCGGCTCAAATCACACCATTGATTGGCAACAAGGACGACCACACCAAAAACAGTAATGACGACACAACACAACAATAGCGATATTAACACGCATACATCTGCTTACCTCTTTAATTAGGCGCCATGTTGGTTCGTTATTCGGATACAGTATCGCTTGCCGACTGACACCGAAGCTCATTAACACGACAGCCAAGAGAACAACGAAGTAAATCATGTTCTTCACCATTTTGCCCATCATGGTAACCAGAGGACCTGCAAACAATGGAATGATTGATTGACGAGATTTTAGGCGAAGTACGGTGAAATTCACTCCCGAGCATCATGCCAGAGTGTCACTGAGTAGGTGTGTGAGTATGTGAGTATGAGTAGTCATAAGCTGGTCTTCTGATTCATAAGGATTTATTTAAGCAAGAGTGGTTGTTTCACCAGTTTCGGTATCTTTTCAGTACACTTTAAAAAGAAACTTTCATTTTTTCTTTATCAAAAATTAATGCAACTGATCCACTCGGCTGAAGATCGTTTGTAAGTCTATAGGCAAGGATCTGAGATTCTTTTTCACTTACCCAAATACTTGTTCACACCCAGGATATTCAGTATCCGAAGATACCAATAAATGCTGTCCACGCAATAAATAACGCGCCCAATATCCATTGTGTTCGGTCGGAAACGTAGCGAAAGGCCGATGAGGAACAATATGATGGCAGCACCATCACAGGGATTCCACATATTCCAGGCCCATACCGAGAATTTGTGGCTAGCAAAGAGAAAGAGAAAGAAATACCAAGGAAATTTCCTTATAAAATATCAGAGTTAGCCGAACTGTGACTTACGTTATGGCTACCGGTTCGGAAGAGATAATTTCGCGAATCTTCTCGAAGCCCAAAGTAGTGATGTAAGCAATGGAATAGACCTCCTGCCAGCGGGGTGTAGGATTCATCTTAACCAGGACGGTATAGGTGAACATAACCAGAAAGAACATGTAAGCGATCTATTTGAGGAGAGATAACACGAGAGACGCGTATTAGAAGAAGATGAGAGAGTAATTGGAATCCCTCCCGCACCCATCACCCACCGCCCACAATACTTACCGAGTCCGCCCAAAATTTCGTTATGGGCGCCGTATAGAACTCATAGAACTTCTTCTTCAAACGCAACGGTTGATGTTGTTTTATTTCGTACTCAGACATGTTGAAAAACTCGCGAAACTGCGACGGATCCGAGTCGGTGAGTGAAACCTGTGGGACAGTGTAAATAAGTTGTAGAGAGAAGTTTTTGCTTCAGTTTAACGCAAGAAACAACATTGAATCGAATGTAATTAAAAATAGCGAAGAAAATCTGTAGAGAAGTTAGAGCTCGTTAAAATGGTTTTGCTAAGTTTTCACTTCATTACGTACGTAATGAGAGTAGAAAAACATTACTATTCTAGAGTTCAAGCACAGTACTATAAAGTATAAAACAAACCATTTAAACTTAAATATACAGCTCAGTTGTAAGCAATATAAAGTGGGCAGCTGCTAAAACGAGTACCATATAAAAATTTAAGCAATGAAAAGTACGATAAAAGGAAAAAGAAGTTCCAAAGAAAGTGCTGCAGAAGAAGAGAAATCAAGGACGGAAGAATACGATGTTGCATTTAATAACATCTTGTGCACTTTTTAACTACATTTTTACTACTAATTTGAAGTGTAAAAGCTTTACTAATATAAAAATGCAACATAAATGCAAAGTTTCAAAGTAAAGAATGCAAAGTTGCTGATGCAAACTTATGTTGAAAATGGATTAAATTCACTCAAGTGAGTTTTATGCAGTAAAAACAGTTGAAACATGTTATTTTTTAAGTTATAATAAGAGAAGCTTACGAGCTTAAAAGTTGTTTTCATATTAAGAATTATTTCCGTCCGAAAATGGAGTACAACTCGCATATTTGGTCTGGAGCTTCGAAAACATATCTTCAGCTTCTGGACCGTATACAAGGTCGTGCGATAAAACTTATAGGGGACAGTAGGGTATCCAGCTCTATTGAAACCTTGGGATGTCGTCGGGATGTGGGGTGTGTAACCTTATTTTACCGTTACTTTAATGGTAACTGTTCCTCTGAAGTAGCCAGCCTGATCCCTTCGGTTCAGGTATTCAACAGATCTACTCGGCTTTCCAGAGCGGTGCACCCCTTTTACGTTTCGACCCCGTTCCATCGCACTACCCACTACCGCGATAATTCGTTTTTCGGTCGCGCAGTTAAATTGTGGAATAGTCTCCCTGCGCATGTTTTCCCACCCACTTATAACGTCGATGCTTTTAAAAGAGGTGTAAATCGACACTACTCCCACTTTTCCCCTTCCCACTAACCTTTACCCTTCTAAACCAACGAATGCTTTGCATGAATAGGGGGCATCCCCTGAGCTTGGTTCTATCTGCCATAAAAAAAAAAAAAAAAAAAAATTTATTTTACTATATATTCAAGATTGAAATTGATTGAACTGTAGCAACTATTTATTATTATTAAAGGAAAATCTTATTATTTACTTATTTTGCATAATATATTTCGAGTAGAAATCTTTTGATGTAACCAGAATTCATGCTTTTCATGCAGCCAATGTAAACAGGAAAACCACAGAGAAAAGTTCTTATTTGAAAATCCAACGGGGAAAACGTTTCTTTCTGTTGTGGAAGAATGTTTCAAATTGAATAAAATCCGGGTAGAAGGAAAAAAGCCTTTTGAACGCGTTCACGTACTTTACAGCACGATTTTCAAGTTGAAGCTTAAGGTGTAGAAGGGATATAAAGGTTCCTGTGAGAGTGTATATTCCACCTCTACGAGGACTTTGTAGATTTGGTAAGCAACGAGTGAAATTAAAGAGAATACATATATTTTGAAAAGAGACGAAAGTTAGCTACAACTTTTACAAGACTTTTTTTGAAATTAAAGAAGACAAATCGTAATACAATATATATTGCAAAGAAAAAGGTTTTATATCATATTATACATTATATAAGGACATTTATATAAATATTTTAGAGATAATAACTTAAAAATATTAAGAACAGTAAAGTCCATTACCGAGTATTATTTACAACTAAGCGAAATATTTGTAAAAACCAACAGCTGAATAAATTGCAAGGACTATTCTAATAATTTTATTGTAAAGAAGCGATAAACGAAGTAGAGACTGGCAAGCAAAAGCTAAAGAATATAGCGAAGAATTCGAGGTATATAAAGCTGTAAAAATATCTTCATCTATTGCATTATTTCTCCATGAAGAATCTAAGTCTAGTAAAATGTCTGGTTTTACGTTTGATGGGACTAACTTTGGAGGGGGGTTCGTCCGCTCCAGCCGTGAGATCAACCTGGAATTAAGTGTTGTTTTTGTGATACTAGATTGCTTGAGTAAGTAGTTGGGTAATCATAGCTCTACAGCAACAAAAAATAACCAAAAAAATGAAAATGAAGGTAATCACGAATTATATTGACGCAATTTAATATAGAATTTCATACTTCTACAGATTTCGTTAAATTCAATAAAAATCTTTAAACTACAGCTACGTTTGTATTAAGAATTTTAATACAGATAATAATAATTTACGCGAAAAAAATCTCACTGGTTGTGGCGAAGTGTATAAATTAGCTAAAAACTTCTAATATTTTGTGTTCGAATATAGAAATTGATGTGTTTTATTTAAATAAAAAGTGGAAATTAGAAATATTTTAGGAGCAGTGAAGAGTTTTTGAAGATTAGACACAGCATATCGACTCAAAAGTTACTCACTTTTCCGTTTTCTTGTACTTTGGTATCGCGCGGCAAGTAAGTATCGGCCAAAAGTGCCTGCAAATTTTTATTTGGAAATAGTATTTTCTTGACATCACCATTCATAAGTAAAAAGTTTTATAAAAATCTAAACTACTTAGGAAAATATCTAGCAATTAAAACCTTTGAGTTCCTATAACAACTAAAAATATTTCAGAGCTGTTAAAGTAGTCATTATTCTCGACATGATTACTTCGAATTTATGATTACTAGTATTCGCATTTAAAGAAATTACGCATTTAGAATAGAATTGGTTTTGGATTTTCTCACTTTTATACGTTTTACTGAAAATAGTCAAATTAAGTAATCTGATAATCAAGTACTTTCAATTTGCATTATTATGATTATTAGTAGATTACTTTTGTTATATAAGTTACATTGTATATTGAATTTTCGGTTATTTTTTACTAATTATAAAGTAATCAATATTGAAAATATTCAATTTACTTTCTATGTTTGTGATCGTAGTTTAAAAAACGATCAAAATATAATCATAATTTACTTTGTACAGCTCTGAAACTCGTATGTAGAAGATTACAAAATACTCGTATAAAACAAATCCGTAAAAATGAAGACAAATTTTCTAACTACTTCACAGGAAAACTTCTATTCAGGAACACGACAAAGAACTTTACTAAAGAATGTGTATTTCTTATGACATGAGAGCTGATAAAGTGAAGGATAAATGTTTACATTACTTTTTGATTAGTTTTGGCAAAACTACGAGTACAATAACTGCAAAATGGTATTCTACATTCTTGAAGTGAATGAAATTTATTATATAAAAACAAGCTAAGCAAAAATTCAATCCTTAGAAAGATATGAGGGCATAATTGAGAAATAAGTTTTCGTTTCCATAAGCAAAAACTCATAATTTAAGGAATAAATCCCGCTTTTTCTATTTGCTGTGGGCGAATAATAAATTCCACAGGTTGAATATTTGAATGAAGAAAATCAGATTGACCTGATAGCAGCTAAAGTGAAATATTTTCTAATTTTTTTATGTTTTTTAATTTTTTTATGTTTTTTAATTTTTTTATGTTTATGTTCAGCATTTATATTGCAATTATATTTTTCTGTTTTTCACAATGCAGAGTCTTTAATTTCACAGATTTCAGCCCGTAAAAAGTTTAAATTTATTGCACTTGGATAAAAATTTACTGATATTATCTACATTATAATTGTATGAAAGGAGATGTTTTGCCTCGGTGTGTCTAGATTACGTATACATTATAATGTAATTTGTTCCGCAATGAAAATCTAAGTTTTCAGACTAAATTTGAGAGAAATACTTTGGTGGAGCGGAATAGATAGAAAAAGCGGAATTTAATGGAAGCGCTTTTCTCTACGAATTCGTGAATATCCGTTTAAATCCGCTCGTCCTCTTCTGAACACACGGCATGGACGATCCCGTCGTCCCGCAACGTGTTCCTTATAAAATTATACTTTAAATTCTATCAGAGAGTAAGAAAGAGGGTTGATTTTCAAAGCAAAGCAGAGCAGATACAATCAAATTAATGAACAAAAGTTGTACTACGAAGGAGTGATGGAAGGCAAACCCTTCGTAGGGAAGGGAAAGCGTCTTCTACAAACGATCGAAAAGGGAAAGAGAATAATAAAGAAATACCTTCTTGAGAAACTTGTTTATTGTTGGCTATAAAAATTCGAAAGATTGAATTAATATTATTTGAGATGCTGTAAGGACGAACTCTAGAAACCACGCTGAAATGATATTTAAAGCTAGAGGTGATGTTTTACTCTATTTTCACGGATATGATGATGATTTCAGACAAAAGAAATACCGCAAAATCAAACTTGCCACAAATAGTGAAGGACGCTGCAATAGTTATGGAAATTTTAAAAATTTAACATATTAGCATCCACAAGAAAGATAAGAAAAATCATAAAATATCATGACCAACAGAAGATGATGTTTTCAGAAGCAAACTTTATCAGATTTGTATGCACAAGAAATATTTCAAGAACACACATATGTAAACTGAGCCACAAATACAGACACACACGAACATACTCATACGAATATAATATTCATGGGGAAAAAAGAAGATGAGTTCCAGCATCCACACACAAGAATCAAGACACAGGAAAGCAAACGTAAATTGAAAATTCCTGAGCACAAAAAAATTCAACTAATGTAAAATAAAACTTAAACCGCATACGGAAAACCAACAACAACATTTATCAAGTTAACTAAAGACTTTAGAAAGTGATAATACTGGAAAAACTACTGCTAAAACTTTTTTCCTTTCAGTCAGCCGCTAACATTTCTCCGCTAACACTTACATGAGTTGAGTGCGTGACGCTGTTATTGGATGGCGAACTCTTTTCTTTCTGTATCAACTTAGACTAGACAGGAATGACAAGAGACAAACAGGTAACAGATAGATAAGCGGATAGATATGTACAGTTTGAGGTTCAGAAATTGAGAGAAATCAATTTAGAATTCAAAGGAAACACGAGAGAGATGAATGATTAAAAACAATTCAATTCAGTTTCAAATTATCATTAACAAAAAGTGGAAGAAGTAAAGTTAATTGTACGTATATGTGTGTGTGATATGTGTTGGGTGTGTTTGTGTAGAACGTATAGTATTGATATAGTTGTTGGTGTTTATATTAACTGAAGTTTCACAACACCGACCACGTCAAGCAACAGGGAAAATCAAATTAACAAATTAGAGACAGATACACATGACCCTCATGCGTGTATGTGTGTGTGTGTGTGTGTGTGTGTGTGAAGGAAGTGTTGGTGATTATTAATTAAATCAAATAGTTTTGAAAATATACTCGCATACAAAAGTTGCGTATTATGTTGGATTTTCGCTGTCACTACCTTATCCGGATTATTATCACTGCCCTTCCCGCACTTTAGTGAGATGGATCTCTTCGCCTTGGCAAGAGCAGTCTAAAGCGAGTTATAGCAGCGGTGGTGACGGTGGTGGTGGTGGTGGAGGAGTACAGGTGGCAGCAGGAGTAGTAGGTAGCAGCAGTGGTAAAAGTAGGGTAAAAGTAGTAGTTGTAGTAGTAGCAGTGGTACGAAAAAGTCAATAATAGTGGTGGAAATTCGAAGAAAGTATGAATAAGCGATAACAGTGTTCGGTGAATGTAAAAGAAAATCAAATTAGTAGCGGAAAATCAAGCAAGGAAGTCAAGGAAAAGTGAAGATTAGAAAGAAAATGCAATTTTAATGAACCGTTGATGGTAAAAAAGAGGAAAATTTAAAACTTTGTATGAGAAAAATAACAGAATGCAGTTAATTTTCTTCAGTAATAAAACTTCAAACTATTATATCGAAATTATTAAGGGAAAAAAATATATATAAACATTTTTTTCTGAACTAAAGAAATCAATAAACTTCCAAATCTTTCAAGAACTTAGAGAATTCTTAAAAATACTAATAGCCAGAATAATAAAGCGATACGAACCTCAGCATCAGGATGTGAGCGATCAGAGTCGTCGTTGTCGAGGTTCTGATTTTCCAAATGTTCCTCTTCAGTTTGCGGCATCTGCTGCAGCTCCTCTTTGGTCTTGAAATCCAGTTGTTTTATATAGAAAGGCAGCAGCAATCCAAGGATAACCTAAAATTGTATGAAAAAAGAAAGAATTTTAATGAGTTATCCATCTAATGCGCCGCTGAACTCTTCTTCTGAACTACACTGAAGTCTTCTTCTTCTTCTGGACTCAGCTCACCTTAAAATTCGTATTTTTCCTTGTCCTCAAGCCACCCATCCACAAGTCAGCCAAAATCACTTGACTGCAAGGATGTGCCAGCAACGCACGATGATTGGCAGCCACTGCCAGTGATAGGCAACTCTGGTTGGACCACGAATGCAGCTCACATGTGAGCAACCGCTGAGCTTTATCGGCATCTGTGCGGTAACTGAAGTCAAGTAGTTTGATTCCTGCAATATTTTTGAGAAAAAAAAGAGGTTGTGAAACACCCAAGAAACCCATGAATAACAGAAGAGAAACTCAAGAAAGACATGAAAAGGTGGAGGAGAAATTGATGGGGCAGAAATTGAAAGACCTCTCGCCCTCTTGAATACAGAAAATCTGACACAGGAAATTCCTGAACTTTGTGGTTTTCATATTCCTTAATTAAAAGGAACAAAGGAAACGATCGACGTACCGATGACAAGACTGTTAGACGCACAGAAGAATACCTTCCTGCTGTGTGTCCTCGACACACAGAAAAAAAAAGAAGC
Organism: Sicus ferrugineus; assembly: GCA_922984085.1. NCBI lineage: Eukaryota > Metazoa > Arthropoda > Insecta > Diptera > Conopidae > Sicus > Sicus ferrugineus. Next base: position 10,691,667 of record OV277348.1, read on the forward strand.
GATAGGATTCGCAATGATATTGATAAATTAAAGGCTTCTTAAGGAAAAATGGTATTTTTTGTGGGGAAAAGAGTAGAAACGGAATTAAAGGAGAAAAAATTATACATAGTAGACGGAAAAATAACAGACATTGAGAAGACGAATCACTCATAATCACAAATAATAACCAAGCAAGTTGAAAAACCTGATAAATACAAGGAACTGACCAACATTTAAACCGAACTGAAAAAAGAACTAAAGCACAAATAGCTTCAAACGCAAATTTTTAAAGATATACATTTATAACGATCCCTTCGATCAACTTCAAATGGTTCCTTTGAAAGAAGCAATTGGGTGCTAAAATTCTGCTATATTTCGTTAGTTTTAAATCCCAGTAGAGGCAACGAAGTTAATTTCTTTCAGATCAAGATAACCTTTGTACTTACAAAGCTCTCAATTCAACTATAATTTCATCCGTTTCCATTTCCAAAATGCGAATAAAATTGCTTTTTCACCCTGAAGCTAAATGGCTCTTCTATGCTTTCACCACCCACTCCCTCCCAAACCAACCTTTGCTCTCGAATTCCTTCGCGTAGGCACGCAACTCGTCGTAGATTTCCGTATCCAAATCATCCTCGGCCGCTTCGTGTGCCATCGCTTTGTAGAGTTTGCAGGCTACCAATGATTTGGCCAACGCCTCCTCGCCGTGTGTCCACATAAGCAGCGCCATCTGCTGCCGTTTTGTGAGAACAGACCAAATCTTTGCGCGGAAGAAACAATAAATGCATAAAAAAGGAGCACCATTTTAAAGAGAAATCAAAATTAAATTAAATTGAGTTGTAAACTTTCCTTATTCCATAAACTCTCCCATTTCGTTTCCTACTTTTTTATGCCACACTTACCAACAGCTCATTGAAGGGAAATTCAAACAGCGCCATCTCCGTGGTAAAGGGTAACAAGCCCGTGACCAGACTCAATGAATTGGCGCCCGCATAGCGTTGGTACGTCGACGATTTCCGATGTGCGTTTGCATAGCTGTTCATAACCTTGGCGTAGATGGGACGAAACTTTCGGCGCGTGTAATACGATCTGAAGTCAAAACGGGCGCAAGAGTAGCAAAAAAGAAAGAAGTAAGAAATAAAAAGTGAAATCACAATGAATGACTGTGAAAGAGAGCCGCAAAAGAGGGAAATAAATAAAATTTTGAGTCACTTATGAGCCGGAAAAAGGCTTTCACGCTAGACCGCTTTCAGTGAAAACTCATGTGCGTGTTTTTTATGACTGATAACTATATTTTGCCTTCTTTCCGGCACTTTGTTCCAATTAGTTGGACATCAGATAGACGAGTCCTTTTATTTTATTGTATTTCGCTGTATTTTATGCGAGCATCAGAGAATAAAATGTTAAATTCAAAGCGCGAAGCAAGGAAATGCTTTAATATTGTTTAAAGTAAGAAAAAACTTGAAAACTTGCTAATGCGATTAACGCCCTTTCAATTCTGCTCTAACTTTCCTCATTGAATTAAATTGTAGGCGGCAAAATTTGTGTGAAAGTCGGCGGTCGTGTAGAAAAGAGCGACGCAGCAATTTCAACACTCAAAGGATATTCTTAAGTGGCCAGAGTGAATCAACGTCAGCAAAAAGGCTCGGCAGCCTATCTGTCTGCTTAAAGCAGACTTTGGAAACTATTATTGGCATTGACTTTAGGCTTAAATGTAGACGGATTTGAGGAGCAAATGTTCACGATATGGCTGTGAATTAAAAGCTCTTCTCCTTGTTCTACTTTCCGTTTTAAATTCACTCACACTAATATTGTGAGAAGGCTTCAGTATTAGCAGTCCTCTTCGTCCTCACCGTACTCACCGATAAGCACCGCCCATTAATTTGTTGATTACTAAGCCTATATCGTGTAGAGTGTAAACGTAGCCTTTCGGTATGTGCGGCCGGACATCTCGAAGGATGTAGCTAATGGGAGAGAGAGAGAGTCGATGAAATGAGAGTGTTAGTGGGTGAGTGTGAGGTAAAAACACATCAGGTTATTTTTCGCACTCACCCTAAAGTATTCGCTGGACCGTGTTTCGTATTGTAGAGTTCTTCAAGGCGAGGTATTGTCAAAAATTTCTTCATTGAAACGCCATTTTCGAGCAGCAGTTTCACGAAATCTATTCTATCGTGCTCGAGCGCCTGCATCATGGCCTCATCTAGAGCGCCTAAAAGTGTGCAACGGAAAAAAGGAGCTCGTGAATAATAAGTTTAACCTTTGCTTTGACAACCATTTGTTCGCACAGCAGAAGGAATTTCTATTTCACTGTCAAATAATTGACTGTTTTTTTAACCAATTTCGATTCAGGAAATTTCTTTAATTTTTTATGGAAGTTGACCAATTTAAAAAAAAATTAGCTATTTAACAGCTTTTCAAGCAATTTTCCCCTTTTTTCTTTATCTTAACAGTTTAACTAAATCTATCAATAATCTCATATTAACTTAAAATCAAAAGTTTTATAACTTCGGTGTAAATGTGAAGGTTAAGGAAATTCCACACACCTTAACTAAGCAAGTCAACTTAACTAACAAAGTCAACTTAATAACTAACAAAGTCAAGTACTGCACGCAAAGCGTGACGCTGCAAACACCCGCAGCTGTTCGTAGCTTACCGTGTGGCCACTCCTGCCCGTACACGAAGATCTCGCTGCGCGCGATATCAACGCGATTCCACGTCAAGGCGAGACTGAGTTGTTCGGGTGGACTGAGATGTTGTGACTTAAAAAGTGCTGTCAGAATCGTCTGATCCAGTTCTTGAGTCTCCCCTTCAGGTTTCTCCTGTATGCGAAAGACGGTAATCTACGAAAAAACACCGAAAAAATAAGAAGTAAAAAGACGTAAATTTACGTGAGAAATTTGTTCACTTTTATCCTAAGCTGGAGGGCAAAACGAATATTTCGAGTAGGTTTTTTAACTTTTAAAGGAATTTCTTCTGTTACGACTCTTGTGTGAAGTTCAAAGAATTATTATTATTGCTTGTAGGGATGAAATAAAAAAGGTAAAGCAGGAGCAACAATATTTAAAGCTCATTTAGGAAATGAATTCTGTTTTAAGTATGCTATATAAATGAAAAGACTTGCAGAATATTGTGCACGAGTTTTAGAGAAGATGAGGAGCTGTAATATGCTCGGGAAAGCTTAAATTATCGATCTATTTTCGCCATTTCGCCTATTACAAGCAATTTGGATCTCTATTGACGGCTCGAATTAGGGACAAAATAAACAAGAAAAACTATATTGAACAGGTCTACAGCTTCGAACTTGAAATGGAGCGTCTCAATGTCGAGTATCGTCTAAACTGAGAAAAGTTGTTCGGTGAAAGTACGTTGATTATCGTTTTATATAAGAAGTTGTCTCGATTTTGTTTATCATCTCGATTGGTAACCGTTAAAACAAAATATAATTTTATTAAAATCCACAAAGAAGAGAAACAAATATATAATTTTTCATTTTAAAATAGCTGTGAAGTAAGAGGATTTTTAAAGCAGAGGCAAGTAACTAATTTATTTGCAATTTAATAGATTTCAAACACAGAATTTAATATTAAAAAAATCAAGAAATTTAAATTGGCTCAGCATAAACTCGTTTTCAGTATAAACCGCAGATGAAAGCGACATCTTGTGATTACGATGTAAAGCGTACAACGACAAAGTGTTAAGGAAAGTAATTAATTCCTGTGGCGACGTCTGATAGCTATATTTTGCACTCAGTGTGAATGGAAAACCACTATTATAGCTGTGATTATCAGCAGGATTACAAATATTAACGGCATTATATAACTATTATTATTTAAATATTTCGGTTTTTGGTCAGTATGAAGCTTTAGATTGTTTGGCGATTATGTGTAACCAAATTGAAAAGATTCAATCGAGAAATCAACTAAACTGAAAAGAATTCTTTTAGCCGATTATCAAAATTCAAAGAGTTTTTCATCCGAGATTATAATCAACATTGAGTCACGCTTTCCTTAGTCTTTCGGACGAGAATAGCGCCAGCACAGAACGACAAGTTTCTCCTAAACATCGCCCTGAAGACCAGGAAGATCTCTGTCCCAGAATCTAATTAAGACGATGAAGAAATTACTTCCCAAGCCTTTTCTTTATAAGAGAATACGGTCACATATTGCCATTGGCCAAATCCAGTACTTACCAGATTTTTATTGCGTGTACACTGCAGAAGCTCCTGATAAAGTTTCTCCGCCTGATCCAGACCGACTTCAAAAGTCTTCTGTATCGTCGTGATTAGGTATTCCCGCATGGACTCGAGTACCGGTTGCTCCTCGCCATCGGATGCGTATCTGCAAGAGATGAATGGCAACAACATGTAACAGCGATGGGGGGCAGAACTCCTAAAATGGTACCGTGGGCGCCGTAAGCTGTAGGGAAAGCTGTAGAATCTAATTTGCCAACTATAGCTTAGAAGATTTTATTTAAATGATTTCTAAACTTCCTGCAATAGTTTGAATTTTAAGTAGGGAAGTGTCCCCTCCTTCTATCCTCGTTCCCTCCTTCTATCTTCCACATCCTCGCCCCTCCTTCTATCCACCCACTCCTCCCCTGGCACGCCAATGAGTGCTCCGAAAAAGTTGTGTAAAAGGGAAGGGAATAAGAAAAGAAAGCAAAGTAAAAAACCCAGCAAAAATTAACTTAATTAGGAGAAAATAATGACCGAAGATTAACGAAATGCCTTTAAGAGAGAAAGGAATCTCGCTTCACAGGCCAGCAGAGCCCGACTGGGATCCACAAAAACAACAACAGCCGACAGAAGCGGAAAAAATGGAAATTGCTGAAGAAGACTGACAGTTAACTGCGCTTGTTTGTGTGCGTGTGTGAGTCGAAAGAAGAACGTCAGAGGACCCGAAGTAATGGATTCCCCACCAGCTGTTGAGGTAAAGCAAAAATTCCGTCTTCTGTTGTGGCGTTTCTGGCTTGTAGCCGGAGCTTAATTGAAATCCCCGCGTTCATCGAAGGGAGTTAAAACTACCCTTCGGTTAATTAGTTCGTTTCGGCTTAATGTGGATTCATAATTACGCACAGCAGGCAACACTGAAAATCCGCTTTACTAAATAAAGCTCAGAGACCTTTAAACGGATTTTAAAAGTATTCATTAGTCTTTTCCCCGTACTTTAAAACGAAAAGGTTGCATTTTTTAAACTGATTTCAACTGAACTGATGATAATTCTTCTGTTGTTTTATTTTTAGCTTTTTTATTTTTGTGTGAATTTCGGTTTTTTTTCTTGTTTGCCTTCAATTGTATTTCCATCAATCGCTTACATTAAACACGTTTATTTTATTAGCTCACAATTAATCATCTGCCACTGACATCACATTTATCGAGCCATAAATGCCAGCCGTCATTCGTCACGTGAGCACACGTGTCAGCGCGTAACGATAAATAAACTCAGTAAACGAATTCCTGGCAGAGCAATTTCATTCTAAACGATTCGTATCAGAAGCAGTTTTATTGATATACTGACACAATGATTAGCAACAAAAATATTAGGAAAAAATCTCTTAAAAGGACAGAAATTTTTGGTTTCAGTCACTTATGTGACCGATTATTTGTGTTGTTTTTGCTACTCCCACACAGCTGTACTTACTTGTGTACGAAGGCGATTAAGTCGGCGGCGCGACCCGAGCCGTCGCACACGACAACCGGCACGGGCGGCGTGTCCGTCACGTATTCAAGAACCGCACGTATGGTGTTCGTACCGCCCTCGATAACCAGACAGACGACGGGTGTACTGGAATGTGTGACTGAAACGAGAGAAGAGAAAGAGAGGAAGAGATGAAAGCCGAGCTGTTAGACAGAAGGACGACAGCAGGAAGCACTTAGAAAGCAAGTAAAGAAACATAGAAGGGCGATTTAAATTCTACTGAGTGTTGCACAGGCAGAACTAAAGGAAAACGAATAAAATTCAATTTAGAAAAGCCAAGATTACGTCCTTCAAATATCCTTTCTCTGAGCAAATTAGGAAGGGCACGCATGAAAAAACCTTTCAGTTGTTAGCTCAGAATTCAAAACAAAACCCTTTTCAAAATAATGTCGGTCAACTCTGAAATCCCTTTGCAAAATAAATGTCAACTCCGAAAGGCTTTAAAAAGAAATTCCAACACTCATCCGGCGTACCGAAGCGTGAAGATATAAAATAAAAAAGCAGGAAGCTCGAACTGTGATTTCTGTTTTAAAATTCAATGCATATAAAAGTTTAGCTGACCCTAAAAAAGCGCACCATCTCTTTTTTGTCAACATTTTTGCAATTCTTTGCACACAATATTTTACATTGGAAAATCGTTGCTATGCAAATAAAATGTGCAATAGATGTGATGAAAAAGAGCAAATAATATAAAATAAAAACCACATAAATCCTGCTGAACCGAAAGGAAATGGTACAGCATTTAAAAAAAAAACAACATCCTTTATATTGAAAAAATTCACCATATTGAAGAAGGCAAATTCATCGTATTAAACAAAACTATTCATTACTTTGAAGAGAAAAACTGAAGAAAGAGTTCAACATATTAATTAAAAAGGTTTTCATATTAAAGAAAAAACTCTTCATATTCAAGAAAAATTTCATAATATTCAAGAAAAAGTTCATCACATTGAGAAAAAAGTTCATCATATTGAATAGGAACTCATCATATTGAAGATAAAGTTCATAACATTTAAGAAAAGTTTATCATATTGGTCCATCGTATGAGAGAAAATCCGTCATATTGAAGAAGTTAATCTTTTTAATGTTTGAAGGAAAAGTTTGTCATACAGAAGAAAAAGTTGGTCATATTAAGAAAGAAAAAGTAGATCATATTGTAAAAGAAAACCTCATCACGTTGAGAAAAATTATCATTAAATATATCGAGAAAGTTCATCATAAAAAAAATTCATCATATCCATAACACCGCAAAAAAAATCACTAAAATCGAAAAGCCACAAATTATGTTGACAACCACGTGAAGCAATTTACGAACACGTTTATTTAAATCAAAGGACGCAGTGTTCGATATGATGAAGGAGTGATGACAACTACAATGACACACTCGTTATTCAGTTTGATGAACCCAATTTTCAATATGATGACAACGAAAGTTCGTGTATCATTTGAACAAGTGAGCACAGAAACACAGAGAAATGACGAATAGCCGTTCTTCACTTTGACAATTGTATCTACAAATTTTACATCCAGCTAGCGTTAATATGACGAACAATATTTGTTGAGTCAGAAAACAGGAAACTTTTCATACGCTTCATTCTGTTTCTATTTTTCTCCATTTGTTTTTACTTACATGGATGCAGCTTTAAGTTTGAAATGAATTTTTCTAATTTCCGTCGCAGTATCAGTTCGGCGCCATATTTAGCTTGGGTGCCGTTATCAACCAGCAGGAAGTAAGCGTGGCGGTTGTTAAGTACAGCTAATTTCGATCTGTATGGGAGACGAAATAAATAAATTTTTCAATCACTGATTTCGATTGATTTGCTCGCCGAATAACATAAGGAACTGGCGAAATTACGAGCAGACCCGAAATCACTCCTGCAGCTTAACGCCCATCAATTGTCAGGAGTCTCACTTGCCACACCTACCTCGGTGAACTGATGCTGTGACACGGAACCTCTCGATTGTGGCCCAACAACTCGTGATTGCGCTCAACGATGCCCCAGGGCGCGATGCCGATGCTGACAACCCGTCCGGTACGCTGCTGGCCCTCCAGTAGCAAGGCATCACCGACTTGCTTCGTTACGCCTGGAAGGATAATAAAATGGAAATGTAAGAGGAGAAGTGAAAAGTGAAAAGAGTCTTTTAATGGCAGAGTGCGGAGTCTGTTCGGGAATAATGGGGATGTGAGCGTGGGCGTGGGTGTTTGGGTGGAAGGACAGAGAATGTGGGGTGTGTGTGGGTGTTTCGAAGGAAGGACAATGATTTCGGCTGACGCTTGTTGCTCCTACTTGGTTCAACTTCTATTCTTTCTAGCTTCGATGGGGTCAAGTAAACAAAGGAAAGAAGCAGAAGGTGGCAACATGTTGCTTATTAGCATTCAGTTTTCGAAGGACCGCAAAGCTTCCCCTTTTCTGTCCTGCTGAAGAAGCAACAGCAGAAATGTTCTCAAAAATACTGACATTTTTAAACAGATACGTTAGCTTTAATTTTAAATATTTCTACATTTCTTTGAAAATTCAATTTAGTTGGCATTTCTAAGGTTTTCAGACTACAGAAGAGAAAATACTGATTACTTCACTATTAAAAAGGTGATTTGAAAGGTGAAACATTCAAAAGCAAATATTTTTAAAGACTTTTTAATTGAAAAAGTTCGTAATTTCTAAAATTAAAAAACTTTCCCATACGTTCGTCAACAACTTAATTTCCCTTGAAAGGATTTCAGCTGTTCGAAAAATAATAAAATTCGCAATGCTATCAGCAAGTAAGCTGATGATTTTAAAAGCATCAGAAGTAAAGTTTGTGATAGCGAAAAATCAAGCAAACAAAAAGCAAAAAAAGAGGGAAAAAGACAAAAGAGTCCCCTAAAATTGAATTAAAGTTTGACACTAACTAATTTTCAATTAATACAGTAAAAATAGACAGAAAAAAGTTCTTACCGGTGTTTGTGCCACCCGTAAATATCCACGCGCCCGTTGTTTTGGCAGCTTTTAGTAGACCTTTACGAATTTCCTGCAAACAGAAGTCAAGAGAACAGCTTTTACTTTTTACCAATTACTACTCGTGCATAATGAAGTTTTAACTTAAATGCATTCTTGCAAAAAACGTTCATATTGAATTGATTTGAACATCAGGTCGTATGAACAACATTTAATTGAAATAAGATGTTACTTGGAGAGAATCAAAAATATAATCCTCGAAGGTGTAGCCTTCACCTCCATCCTTCTCTCGTATTCATGACTTTATATTTTACCCCACAGAAGACGGAAGATTTAATTAAGAAGATTTATTATATCTCCGAAATTATAACGCAAGAAAGGCAGATAGGAAAGTACAAGAAATAAAAATCGACTTCTTTCTTACCTTCTTCAATTTCGTTTGCAACTCAAAGTTCGCCTTACCGCCCTGCACGGTAATCAGAAGTTTTGGCAGTTCCAGATTCCATTCTTTGGTGAAGAGCTGCACCAAAAGTTCGGGACGCGTATCGAATGACAGTCGCACGTACTGCGAACGAAATAAGAAAAGAATATTGGAAAAGTTAAATAATAGAAGAATGGAATGGAGACTCTTTTTAATAACAATTAAAACTCGTACAGCAGGATGGGAGTCGTTGACAGGGGAGAGAAAACTTTGTTGATATCGGAGAACTTATCATTTCAAGGCAAGAAAGCGAAATTTCTGATGGATTCGGCGGAATCTTTAGTTTTATACGCGGATTTTACTCTGCGTAGGACGTTTTATCCATTTCTAACCCACCTGCGCTTTGGTGGGATGCGCACCGCCTTGAAATTCAATCGTTCCATAAGCATCGGTGGGCTGAGCTCTCGTGTGCTTGTACGGCAACCAAGTGTCACCTGGGGAGCCGCTCTCGATACCCGGTATCGTCTGATGTGTTTGTCGGGACTGACCGCAGCAGCATCTGGGGAGAGGTGAAGAGGGGCAAATGAAATTGTATTTGTATTTTGTTATCATATCTATTTGTATTTTGTTATCATATCTATTCGATAAGAAATATCGTAATTAATACATTAAAGTTGGGAGAAAACTTCGAACAGCTTTTATACAAGTAAGAATTGTTGCAAACTTTTCTTTTCTTATAGGCAAAACTTAGACATTCTTTAGCTTCACTTCAAAACAAATTAATTAAGTTTCATGGCAGCAACTAACAAGAGTGACTGCAAAGTTTGCCAAGATTTCAACCTTGAAACGCCTATAGAACGTTCTTGGAATTTTCTTAAGGAATTTTTATATGATATTTCAAAATTAAGTTTATATTTTTGAAGAAGAACCTGTGAATAAAGTGGGAAGGATTGAAAAGAAGTTGCAAATATTAGAAAAGAAGATATTTTCCTACTTCATAAGGTAATTTAGAAGCTAAAAAGAGGTATTTGAACTCCAAAAAGCGCCCCCTACATATGTCTCTGCTTAATATGTACGGATTTCTATTGAATTAATTCGAGCTTCTGCCGAATAATGAATGCCAATTACTTTTGCGGTGTCTGTAACGAATTTTGTGAATTTGGTGCGTCTGCTTATGATGAGTACAGCACACGCACACATTTCATTTTACACATCAACATAATCAGTGTGTGTCCGTGTGGTTGCTTTATCCTCGTGTCCAAGGACTGCATTGAAATTACAATCAAAATGAAATTTCAGGTTAAATGAATTATCAGCTTAAATGAATTGTCAGCGAAATTAGAATTGTTTGCTGGGAAAATGAATTAACGTGTGATATCGATGAGTTTGAATCGATGAGTTTGAATCGATGAGTTTGAATCGATGAGTTTGAATCTCATTTCCATCGCCATATAACGACGTATTTTGCTTCGGATTTAATAATAAAACAATCAACGACTGAACCGAAAACACATTCTGAGAAGATTATAGAATTGGATTATTTCATCCTGATAATATTTATCGTTCAGGTAGTTTATAATTACTAGCAACCTTTAATACTCCCCATATTATTTGAAAAAGAAGGCAAAAAGACAAATAAAAACGCAAGAAACATTAAATACACATTTAACTTTTTAACTGATCATTGTCATAAATTAAAAGCAGTAAACTGAACTTATCTGCGTAACATTCTGAAATGAATTACAAGATTACTAATGTCATCAGACAGCAGAAAATTACAGAAACAAAACAAGAAAAAAACTTCTATGAGTAGACAAACGTAAAGCGACTTGATTGTCAGACAAGAGACAAGAAAATTGCTCTCGTTTGTAACTTTATAAAGCAACTTTTTTTGTATGAGAAACTTTCTGAGTAAACTTATTTGAGATAAATTAACCTTGTAAATCTCATGTGAAATATGATACTCAATTTATCTTTTGATATAAAGATGCATAAAATTTCTGCAATTTAATATTACATAATTTCAACAGAAAGATCTGTGACTAGCAACAAAATTAATTAAGTCAAGTCAATTAATACCAAACAAGAAAAGTTCAATTAAATTAGAATAGAGTAATCTTAATTACTCTTAAAACAAACTTAATTACTCCTAAAAAACTCTTAAAATACTTGTATTTATCTTGATTATTAATACTTACCGTGTTTCGTCTTTTACACACGGAATAAATTTGATGCATTCTCGCTTCTGAAAGTTAGTTTCGATCCAACTGCGTGGCTGATGCTAATGAGATTGATGAACAACACCAACAGGAGAGAAAGACGGAGATAAATATGAAACAGAAGTAGCAATATTAGTTTGGATATTAAAATATTACATTCATTATAACCATATTGACCTCTGAATGACAAAACATCGTAAGCGACTTTTTTTCGAAATACCTCTTCTTACTGAAAATCATCAGATCATGATGACTTTCTGTGAGGAGAATGCACAGGTTGGATCAGATTTTATGATAACCGTAGGTTTCTTTTAATGCAATCACTATCATATCATACTCACGGTAGAGCTATACTTTTGATATTGTAAATGCCAATATGTTTGAAATACATTGTAATAAAAGGTCGTATATCGCTTAATATTACTCTATGGGTTCCATAGAAGATCCTTTCAATTGATACGACTATTGTGAGTTACTATGTAATGGAGTGTTTTTGATTAAATGGAGTGCAATTAAATGAGAATGCGATATTGCAATAAGTATTTCTGTACTTCTGTTATTTTATATCAGTCTTTCTTTATTTTCATACAGAACATTTTATAAACTTTTAAATTCCGTAAGACCTTCAAATTAAATGGATATTTTGTAGCAGAATAAAAAAATTGTATTCGGCAAGAAAACGTCGGCCTCTTGACGCTAATAATGTTTCATCATTAGAAGGCCTATATAACGATATTTATTATAAGTTGATATATGTAATTGGGTTGTGTTTTAAATAGATATAAGACAGAAAAAATTAATAATAGCAGCGCAGAATAAAAATATTTAAAACTAAAATAGATAATATTTGAAAAATGCAAAAATAACGAAAAATTTTATATTACGAAATAAGATAAGGAAATTGCTAACTGAATTATAACTAAATAAAATTATTATATCAAAAGAAAAAAGTGTATTTGACAGCAGAAATAATAAGTTCCAAAGAGAAGAATCACAGCCGAAGGAAAAAAGGGGGGAAATTTAATAAAACCTCACAGCTTTTATACAGCATTATATAGGTTATTCTAATTGGATATATAAGTGGGAAATACTCAGAAAGAGGAGAGGCAGCAAATAATAGCGAATCCAATGGTACAGGAAAAATGGTACACGAAAAAGGAATCCAATGGTACAGTAGAAAGAAGGAGGAATCGGGCAAACTAAATACATTACGTTATTTTCTCAAAGAAATTTTAAAGAATTCAAGAATTTCTTCGATAAATAAAAGAGAAAATCTTCTAAATAAATAGAATACAATGGAAAAACATCCTTCTGGAAAAATACCAAGGAAGTGAAAAGGTAAAGACAATAATAAAATAGACTAGAATAGAGTAAATTGGTGAAATGGTATAGAAAGTTTCTAGGATGAATAGAGTGAGGGTAAATGGAGTAGAATAGAGAAGAGAAGAGAGAGAAGAGGCAATACAGGTTACAAAAGGACATACAGAACTATAAAATCTAGACTTCAAAACTGTGAATAGATCACAACAAACTACTCTGAACCAGTCTGAGTTTGGATCAGAGAGCTAATGAGATCTTCAGAGGTTATTTCAATTGATATCTCAAATTTTGTTATCTTAACCAAGACCATTTTTGGATATAGATTGTCAGATATCGATTATATTATATTGTATGTACTCGTAATGAGGAAATATTTTATTTCCAAATCGAACTTTTTGAAAAGTAATGATCTTCAATGAGAATTTCCTACTTCTACTTATTTTTGTGAGTTAATTTAAAATTCTTGATTCCAGTACAATCGTTGATAAAAAACTAAACTTCAAAATAAGTAACAACAATGGGAAACTGAAGAATGTCATCACTTTAAAGAAATTTAAATATATACAATAAAAAAGAAATTTAAATAGCCCAACAACAGAGTGAAGTAAAACAAAAAGAAAAATCCTTTTTCGTTCTTAATTTTATAAAATCTGCACTAACGTCCTGTTTTATGATACTCTAAAAAATATTAGAAACTCGCTTAGAAATTTTTCAACGCACTCAATCCACCAACCTCAACATCAACTTTTTTGCCCAACATCTAATTATAACCTCGAAGGCAAACTGTCGTCGGCTGATAAAATTCTTCCTCAACTCATCCTTTTTTATGGTTCTTTTTTCTTATTTTAATTTCTGTCTAGCGTACCTCGCCCTCCTGTTGAGCTGCATCCTCGTTTGCTCTCAGCAAGTCACGCACGTTCAATACTAAAGTTTTCGTCAGGGTCGTTGAGACGGACGAAAGCTTGCGTTGGTACGCGCTGCTGCTGAGATACGATCCGCGTCGCATCGCATCATTTTGTGGCGTTAAATTGACGGCGCCACCCAGAGTTGCGGAACTTGCACGACGCTCGGCGAAGAAAGTTTCGGAAGCGCGTCGCAGATATTGTTGCGGCAACAAGGTATCGATCACCATTTTTGTGGCTGGTGGATTCGGTGAGAAGGCTTTTTACATTTGTTGATAATTAGATTTTTTTAAGCTTTAGAAAATGTATGTGTGGCTGCGTTGAAAAATACAGAAATTTCCCTACTTTTTGTTTTATTTCGTTTTATATTATTTTATGTTATTCTATGTTATTTTTTGTTTTTTATAAATAACTGATGATATTCCTAATTATATTACTAGAAGTCACAGAGAAAGAACACAGAGTGTCAGTATTTCATTTATAGGAGGTTTTTTTGAAAACCTTCCTACTCAGTTTTGCCACTTTTCACTAAAACATGAAAGCCGCCACTAGACGCGTCCTCTCTTGAAGCACGACCGCGATTAACTAACTGGGAGATGCAACAGCTTCTTTCTAAAATAATCCACATACATGCCACGGCTATGTGGCGGCCACAAGGTTTTCTCTACTTATATTCGATTTTCCTGTTTTATTTTCGTAATCTACTTGCATCTTATCAGCACTGATATTTCCAGCATCCACACCAGCTACACTCCTTCCCTCGCCTCGCCCATCGGTCGACTACTGACTTTGCTTGCTCGTCGGAAGCTCATCTCACGGCAACCGTTGAAACAGATACCGTCAAGCATCTGATAGCGAAGGCCGGTTAGTTGGTTGGCTGGTTGGTTGGTTGGCTGGTTGGTTGGTCGGTGGGTTGCTTGGTCGGTGGGTTGCTTGGTTGGTTGGAGATGCTGTGTCGGTAAACGCGGCGCTTCGCCCCGCTCTTAATTGCCGCTACCATAACTTTATCGGTAGAGTCTCCTGCTATCCATGCCGCAGTCCATGCAATATTATATCGAGTCGGCTGCTGTTTAGTATGTCTGTCTGTGGTTAACACCTGTTGACTAATATGTTGGTGGTGTTGTGGTTGTTGTTGTTATATTTGGTAGCGTAATTTTAACGTAGTGCAAATTTGTACGAGTTATGAAAACTAGTAACTGTTACTAGTTATGAAAACTAAATAACGATTAAGATGTGAAAGTAACTCGTTGCCAGGGTAATTCGTTGTAAAATATAATAAAATTAGCGAATAAATTGCGGTAAGAAGAACAGGAGGTCCTTGCAATAAAAAATCTAAGACGAAATGGCCTGAATAGAGCTAGCAAACCCTATCCTGAACTGAAATAAGCTATAGAGTGGGCAAATAATCAGTATTAAAATCTGTACAAATATTCTAGGAAATACGAGTTAAATCAAATATATAAATCAAGAAAAGCAATAAAAATCAGATTCACAGAGACTGTTTGCGAGAGAAAATCTCATTAAATTAATTGAACAGGAAGAACGAAGTTCTGTTATAGAGCAAAAAAGATATAAATGAATATTCATATTGAGTAGTAGATAAAAAGAAGAGGACAGAGAAAGAGAGAGAGAGAGAGAGAATGCAATTACTTGCTGAAGGTCCGGTAAAGTTATCGGATTTTTTCTGAGAAATCTAAAGTTAGGAGCGAGTATTTCGTTCATCTCTAACTTTTTAGCAGCAAGTAAAAAATTAAAAATTTATGAAAAGTAGTTCTTAATTGCTGTTTTGTGTTCTCCTTAAATATGAGAAGTCGAGAATCATATTATAAATGGATCCCATTAGGTTTAAATTGTTCTCTAATGAAAAACTCTTTTAGAAAAACATTTTTTATGTAATTCAGAGCTTGGACGGTTTTTGAAATGACAAAATCATTTTCAATTAAAACACACAACAGTTAAAGCAACACAGATTTGGAAATGCAACATAATTAATTTAGTACGATATTTAGTACAGTATTTAGTACAGTATTTAGTACACGTAATTTTTAGTTATACGCTTTTTAGTGCAGCGAACATATAGCGGTGAGTAAAAAACATCACATTTACAAAATAAAAAAAAATTTATAAAGATAAAACAGAAAAAATAAAGAAAACAGATAAAGAAAATAATTATAGAGACAGTTTTAAATTAAATATAATAAAATCAAATTTAAACATTCGGATCTAAAACACGAAATCGAAAACTGCAAAACAACGCATCATTTAATAAAATAAAAATAAACATAAAAACAAACATCTAAAAACACTAAAATATAACAAATCTGAAATATATTGTACAATAAGATGAAATAATAAGCAGAAGTGGGTACAGTTAATACAAAACATCAACTTAATGTGAATAAAATAAAGACTTGCGACGTTGCTTACCCTCGGTACTGTTATATTTATCAGCCCCCAACAGATTTTTTTCAGGCCCCATGGAATCTTTTTCGCGTTTGTTTGATTGTTGATTTTTGATTGATTTCGAATTAGCGGTTGTTTCCGATTGCGTGTCAATGAATTTTCAAGTGATGCCAATGTGCGTATGCAGGTGTGTTTGGCAGTGAGCGTGTATGTGTAAGAAAATGTGTATTAAAGAGAAAGAGAGAAAAAAGAGAGAACGAGAGAGAGAGAGACAAAGACAAGTGACAAGAGAGAAAAATTTTTTGTGATGTTTAAAAAGTTAGCTGTGATATTTAATTTATTTTTCATAAAATTAAATTTTCTCGAAAAAACTTTTATTTTAATAAACTTGGAAAATTTAAAGTAAGAAAAAAAATAATTATTGGAATTATTTCCAATTAAACGAATTTTTGTTTAAAACAAAAAAGTAACGAAAACGAAAATATTAAATACAGCCAATTTAAAAATCAATTAAATAAACGCAACAAGTAGAAAATTGAAAATGGGACGAAAGTAAAAGTACTAGGTAGTAGAAATTTAAATAGTAGCAGAAATGGTACTATTACTATCAGTAAAATTAGTATTAGTAAAAAGAGTAGTAGTTGAATTATCACAAAATTAGTTGTAATAGATTATTCAGAGACTAAAATTTAACAATTAACAGAATTAATAACATTATTTAAAAATTTGCGTAGATGATATTTTAAAACTTGACTTAACAGAACTACCAAATTAGCCTTTGCCACTACTTTTCCAAATACTACATTCTCAGCGAGCTTTTATTTAAGTCGCTAATAAGTCACAGTAAAGCTCCGTAAAGCCCCACCATAAGCACAAATTTCCCCCCGCACAAAAAAAAATTTAATAATACTACTAAATTTAATAATACGATTATAATACGACCTGATGAGTAATTAAGTTATTGAGATAATGGAAGCAATGTGTTCGAATGAAAGCTAGTAAAGGCTTAACCTATCCTCAGCATATCAGCTTTATCTAAAAGTTTTAAAAAGCTTCTTTTGAAATAACAGCTTTGTTCTGTCTTTTAAAAGTTTTTTGTTTGAGAAATGTAGCTTCATTATTATATCTGCAATTCCCTCGATCCCAAAAACATTGACCTTTCTAGCATAATTAAAAATTCCTAGAAAGCTCTTGTAATTAAGTTATTAGAAACGTCAATGAAAGCCGCTGGCGAGCTTTCAAAAATTACTCAGGCTATATTAAAGCTCGTAGCCATAACTTTTTACACCGTGTTGTCTATGATTTAGAATATAAAAATCTTGGATGAGACTCTTCGGAGCTTTTGACAAAAAAAAGCTTTTCAACAAATCTTCTTATAACGTTTTTTTGTATAAAAAAATGAAAATAAACAAAAATTGAAATGCATTGACTTGAATAAATTTTTGTTGAAGATTTCCAAGCTTTAAAGTTCACGAAAGCTTTCCTTAAATCAAAGTTTCATAAATTTCTTTGAGCTTTTTCTTTCATAAAATTTCAATTTCATTTTCGATTACTGGAAATTTCACAATCGAATAAATTGAATACAGAAAATTATTTACACAAATCGAAGAAAATCCTGCTGCCGGAATAATAAAAGATGTACAAGCAATAAAATCTTGCGAAGCTCAGAAGTTTTTACACTCAGATCTGGAGAATATTCATCATAAAAGTTGAATAAGTGTAGCGATGCAAAAGGAGTAAAAAGGCAATAAAAGTGCAATAAAAACGCACCGCTGTAGCGAACGGATTTCATGACAATAGCGACAACAACAACAGCTGCAGTACGCGAAACACGATTTACGCTTGTGTTAAAAAAAACTCCATTTCCTGAAGAGTTGGCCTCTCCAAATCCCAGCGGCCGTGAGTTGTGGAGATGCGTGAATTGATAATTGAATGGATGAGTGGATGGATAGATGAATGAATGGATGGAGTGAGTGGTTGTTGCTGAAGTTTCTTTGCGGAAATTAACAAATTTTAGTGGGAAATATTTTAATCTGAACGATAGCTGCATCTTTTAATTCGTTCTTGTTATACACTGAATATTGGCGACACTAAGGTATTGAAAATTTGCATCGCAGCAATAAATTTCCATCCATGAGTTTGCGGATTCAATGCATTTGCATTTTAATGGTAAACGAAATAACGAAATGATCTGGAGCAACATCTGCATCGACTTCGTTAGCGTCGTAATCGTCGTTTTTTCCTCCTCATCATCATCTGTATTTTTATTAGTAATCGCAACAACTAACAGCCACCCTCATCATCATCATCATCATCATCATCGGCTTCTCATTCATTATTTTTACCCGTTTCACTGTTCGGAATCATCGTTTCATTCTCCTCTTCATTTTAAATACCAACTTTCGAGGAAGTTCGCTGCATTAGAAGACTTAATTTGCATAAGAAATGTTGTGGTTACAAGTTCGGAAAACTTGTTACACCAACTGCAACACAAACAACAACGACAACAACAAAAACGGCAACAACCACACAACAGCAACATCTGTGTTGAATTTGCATGTCGCTCGCAGCGCACGCAAATTCTAACTTATGCGGTTGACGCCCTTCCAAACTGACAAAAATTTAAATATTTCAAATTTTGTGTACGTGTGACCATTAGGGATGTTAATCACGAAATGCCGGAATCCCGCTGGAAAACAAAAGCCCGAACTTCCAAAACTTCCACTGTCACAAAGCACAATACGGATCTTCGGTGTCCCGGGATTCGTTGGCATCTCTTCCCGAAAATCCCTGAAAAGCGAAAGCTAGCGAAAGTCGACAATCCTCTGTTTGTTAATTCAATGGCTGATTCACTAATCTGAATGTCAAATTACATCATATTTAGTTGCCTAATTTATTTATTATATTTTTATAGTTAATTCACTAAAATGGTTGTCATATTAATAGTTAATTAAAACCGGTTCTCTTTTTTCTTAGTCGATGTTTTTATAAAGCTCAACCACAAGGCTTCGGTTTTCATTTAAATCATAGAATTTTTGTTCATTGAATGAGTTAATTGGCTAATATGGTTGTAAAACTAAGAGTTAACTGAATAACGTTATTATTTCAGCCTTCACTGTAACCCATCAAAAACAGAGTAATTAAGCAAATTTGTTGACTCAAATGGCGATACACGCTGTGCTCGGAGAGTTGATGTAAAACAAATAAACTCACTAAACTCTTCTGTAGGAATGAACGGAGGACGTTGGCAGAATCTTTTGCAGTAGGGGACGGAGAGCATTTTTGTACACACAATTTCTGTGGTCGAAAATTACGTTTTCGACGAATTGAAATCGAACATTTTGAAAACTGTTTGTGTTTCGAAAATCGTTTTAACAGCAGTGTGAAAATACACACCTTTGGAGTATAGAATCAAATATAAATGGCGGAGTATAGAATTTGGAGTGTAGAATAAAATATGAATATAAATTGTATAGGAATAAAATAAATATTAAAAAATTCGAAGTAGTTTGAATTTTTACAGCGGGTCAGCTGCCCCTTTCTGGCACCCACCATCCCCCACGCCTTTGCATTGGTGTAAAGAGAATAAAATCCGGCTTTGAAGCACACCGAACTAAATGAAATGCGAACGGAGTGGATAGAAAATAAATAAACGTCAATACGAAATTCGTAGGCAGAGAAAAGAAACAAATTTGAAGAGATTGTAAATTGTAAATATTGCAGGAGAAGCGAAGAGTACAAGAAGCAAGAGAGAGAGAGAGAGAGAGAGAGAGAGAGAGAGGTAAGAGAGAACTAGAATCGCAGTTCTTCACACTAATAAGTAATAATAAAAATGAAAAGAAAAATTCATACCTAAATAAATCGCTCTAGAAAATATGAAATAAAATCAAATTTTATCTCCTCGTTTGATGAAACTCAGATAACGAGAAATTCGAAAAGGTCTAGCAAATTAGCAGTGATAAAGTTTTTTTTTTTTTGGGTAGATACTTACAAAAACCCAGTTTGTGTGGAAGATCATTTTTGGTCACATTTATTTCTTGAGTTTATAATACATAAATTTATATAATTTTTACTGTTGTGACATTTCTTCACTTTATTTGTGCAATTTAATATTTTGTTATTGCCAATTGAAGCGCCGGCAATTGCTATTTATTTTACAAACATATTAACGTGACGCTCGTCTACTCAAAAACAGCAACAAACGTCACCGAAGAAAACGTGTCAAAATGAAGAAGTCGAGAGAAACCGACGATTACATATTAATTTCGCGCCCTGGAAATATGCGCGGACTTGTTGATCATTCGACAGAATGTTGACTGATAGCTGATTTATAAAAATGCAGCTTTTCAACCAATTAATTCAGTAAACGTAAAACACAACCGATAACTAAGTCAGCAACAAATGCGGAGTGAAGAAGAAGAGAGTAAGAAAAGTGGATTGTGGGAGTTGATCAAAACATGAGAGTTATGAATACAAAGTCTGTGTGGAGGGAGAGAGAGAGAGGGAGGGAGTTGTTACAAATAGAGTGGCCAACTTTTTTCATCTTGAAAAAATTCCTAGTTTTTAATTGCCAGTTAAACAATTTAATTACATGTAAACTATTATTTTATTTTAGATTATTATTAGTTAAATTTTTCGAGGTTATTATTATTTTAGGATTTTTATTATCTCTCAAGTTTTCTACCTGTCAGCTACTTAATTGATTGGAATTACAAATTTTGCAATTATTCCAAATCTTCGAATCAAAGCTTCCTTCTTAATCAATCCTTCTTATTAGCAGATACACGGTAAAAAGAATTACATTTATCCTCAAAATATCGACTTTGAGTCATTTAACACATTGCTTCCATTTACAAAAAAGAAATCACATTCATTTATAAACTTAAAGGTTTTAAAATTTCAATTACTTAGTTACTTCAACTCAGAATTAGTAACAAATTAAATTAGATTACTAAAATTAGTAGATTATTAAAATTAGTAAGAACTGAAAACTTTTTATTGTAAATTTAAAGAATAAGATTTTTAAAATAAGATTTTAAAAAACCGAATTGTAAATTTTTTCTTTTCATTTTTTAATCGCCAAATAATATAATTATAATACAATTAAACTCCCACAAAAATATTATTGTTGTTATGCGAATAGTAATCTCAAAGATTACTTCACCCCAAACATTGAAAAACAAATGAAGTCTGTGAATCCTTTAAGTGTCGCCGAAATACTTTGGCGCATCGTTGGCTCGAGCTTTACCATGGATGCACTTCACTGAGCGCTATTTTGCGCCAGTTAAGCGGAAATTAAAGAAAACTACAGCTCAAGTTGTGAGCTGTAAATTAAGGAAATGATAAGAAAAAGATAATTAAACAGAAAAGGAAAAAAGAACGAGAGAATGTTCGAGTGCCCAAAAGTAGGCAATGAAATTGTGCAGTGACAAAAACCCACACTTGGCAGTTAGTTAAGTTCTTTTTTGGCAGTGGTAGAGATACTAGAAGTGGTAAGCGGAGGTAGAGATAGAGACAAACGTAGAGAGGAGAGATAGAGACAAACGTAGAGAGGAGAGATAGAGACAAACGTAGAGAGGAGAGATAGAGACAAACTTAGAGGTGTCGTGGTAAGGCTGGAAAGTTTTAGAGGTGGGGAGGTGGGGAGTTGTCGGTGGGGGTATAAATAGGTGCAAAAGAAGAGGCAGAGGTAAACGTAGTGGTAGGGGTAGATTAACGTGTAGAGAGAGAGAGAGAGAGAGAGGGAGAGAGATATGGTTAAGGTTGGCGTAGAGGCAATTGTAGAAAGTTAGAAAGTGTTAGAAGAGAAAGTAGAGGCAGAAGTAGAGATAGAGAGGGAGAGAGAGAGAGTGAGAGTGTGTATAGGAAGGGGTAAAGTTAAGAAAGGATGGTAGAAAGGGAGAGGCAGAAGTAGAAGTAGAGGTAGAAGTAGAGCCAAAGGTAAAGGTAGACGTTTAAATAAAGATACCGGCAGAGACAGAGGTTAAAAATAGGACTGGAGGTAGAGCCAGTAGGCAGAGTTCAAATAATTCGGGCGATAGCAGTTAGCCACCCCATATACTGATACACACATGTTGGACAAATGAGTGCTAGACACCAAGGAAGAAGAGAAAGAGAGGAAGTATCTTCTAAATGTCTCATTTCTTACCGGTTTCGCTTTGGGTTTCTGTTTCGCTTGACGTTTCGGCTTCAACATGTTCCAACGAAGGACCGTTGAAGAAAAAGGCGCGATTTTCACTTTAATCTGACTTAACTTCGTCGTTCAGCCGTTCGTGGTTGTCGGGGTTCCTTCAATTGATGGTTCCTTCCGTTCCGTTTAAACTGAAATTTATCTTCCAACTAAGTTTGAGTACATTCAGTTAGAATGCACTCAGCGGCCACGAGGTCGACAGAAATCGCGACTATCCTCGAGATCCTTTGACTTTCAGCTTACGTTCTAGATATAAATTTCCACGAAAAAAGCAGAAGTGGACGAGACAAAACAGAAACGAAAGAAAAGCAAAGATAGCGATATACAGATAATGATAACAATTTATGACGTTTACAAGTGGCAAAAGTGTGCAAATTCGACTGTTACTACTTTTACAGATATAGTAATTCCGAGAAGAACTCGCATTATCCTGAACTTTAATATGGTGTCAGCTTTTTGCCGAAATTTTCGTTAATAGCGCTGTAATTAAAACAGTTTTACAGAAGTGGATACATTCTGACTCGGGAGTGATGAGTTTCACGCTTGACACACTCGAGCACGGCCACACCATCCCCCAAAGACCATTAAAACTCAAGCATTTCATAACTGAAGGCATACTTTTGGGCGCAAATGGGACGCCACTTGAGGCGCCTGTGAGAAGCAGCCTGTCATCAGCTTTGATGCTGACAGTCACAAATTGTGATGGATTAGGAGGTCGAAAACACCTCCTTCTGTTTATTTTCCCTTTTCAGTCTTCGCTCCTAAAGTTTCACTTACCTTTTTAGGCTTCTTTATTGAAACGGTGCGTGAATATTGATGGTAAACCTGCACATGATTCGAGGTAAATTTTCCCAACATGGATGTGTTTTGCTTTTTTTGTAAGTGTAGCTGGAATTCAAGAAAATATCATGCGAGATCTGAAATGAGAAAGAATAGGTTTTTCAATACTTTTCTTTAAAGTTGTGGTTGTTTTTAGGCGCCAATATCACGGAGACTGCATCATCTGCCGGACAACAGATGGCGCGACTACAGAAATTTTTTACCAAACCACACATCCTTCGTCCATATAATTCTCTGCTTTATTTTTGGCAAACATTCCAATCGCAGTTTTTAAAAAATTACAAATAATGCTTAAAAATTCAAATATTCTAAAAATCCCGAAATCTTAAATGGACTCAATTTTTCATAGTTTTAAAAATTCTAGAATTTAAGTTCGTGAATTTAGTAATCTTAAATTTGTGAATTTAACTCTCACGAAACGCTGCATCCCTTCCTCCCAATTTATGCGAAATTCATTTGAGTTATTCTCAGCTATTCAAATGTGCTGCTCCTGTCCCCTCCCCTCCCCTCCCAACCCTTCTCTCACCCTTCAGATAAGTCAAGGGAAATCAAGAGAAGCCGTCAACAGTCGTTTTCGCCGAAGCACATCAATGACTTCACAGCACACGCGAGGAGGAACAGTAGGGAGACGCACGAAATGAATGCATGAAAGCCAAATGAATGCATGCATCTTGCAGCTTGAGGGCACGCGTAGCTTTTAACGGTGTTCTTACTTCATTCGTCTCTGTGCTGCCAGATCGCGGTGAGAAGGAGAACAAAACATAAAAAAAATATAATTTAATTTTTAGTTTTTTTTTTTCATTCCTTGAAGCAGAATTTAAATTGATCAAATAGAACTTTGAGAAAAACTAGATTTTGATGTGAAAAGCTATCAATTCTTTGAAGAATTGGAAGGATGGAGGGAAAGGAGGGGAAGGGACACCCCGTCTTGTAAAGAACGAAAGAATGTGACGAGGGACTGCAAATTTCTAACATTTCTAACATGAATTTAATATTTGACAGCTTATTGTAAACAAGAAGATTAATAAGATTATTTCAGCAATTTTAGTAATTCCAAGATGCAAATTAAATGTGGTACAGGGGTGGGGTGCAGGAGAAGAAGAAGAAGCACGCCTGCCTGTGCAGCTGTTTTGTAAGCGCAACACTTGCTCTTGAATTCAATGAAGCGCTTCAATTTATTAACTAATCAAACAACAGAAAACATCGAATGTCTGCACTCTAGCGGCGGAAATTTATTTGAATTTCTATTTTCTGCTTTTGTTGCGAGCACAATCGGCGAACGAAAACACATTAGAAATCAATGAATCAAAAAGAGGCAATAAAAAAAATCACTGCAAATACTTCATCTGTTCGGATTTCGATAAACAAACAAAGTTTTCGCTGCGAGTAAATAAACATCAAACAAAATATCTCTCGAATTTTTATGATGCGTTGTGATTTGCAAAATGGAAATATTTCGTATATTTGAATTTCAATTTTTATTACTTTTCTATGTAATTTCCTAAAAATTCTTTCAAATTCAATACAATTCTTCTACGATTTTAAAGTGATTCTAGCCGTTTTGTTCATTTCAATTAAGCTTGCAACTTCAACAAACTTTGCCGCTTAAGTTGTGATGAGAAACGTCGCAATTTCAAAGTTTTGAGGAAAGATTCTCACATAATCGATTACTTTCGTAGAATTGAAATAATCGATTATGCTGATAATAATGTGAATCGTAATAATGAAACAACTTTGCTTGCTGTGTTTAAATTAAAACACGATAATATTGCGTGATGTTAAAACGCAAGATTTTCTGCAATATTAATTTATGCAATTTTGGTTTTTCTTTTCTTTTTCTCTTTTATTTTTTATTTTTAACGCGAAGACGGTATTCGCGTTAATTTAAAGTGAAAAGTTTTGCAACTATAAAAGTGTGCTTTTCTATCTCCCTGTCTATCTGACTGTCTGTTTGTCTGCCTGACTGTCTGTCTTACTAAATATAAGTCTATCTATTCATCTTTGTTTCCATCAGCGTGAATTCATTTTTCCTGCACTCGTTGCTGTCGTCAGTTCTTTCAAACGCTTTTTGTATGCAAACTTTTTAGTTGCCGGCAAAAGCAAATTCAACAGCTTACGAGCAACATTATTAATAGCAACAACAGCAACTTCGATATCGTTATAAACGTCTTAAAATCATCAACTTCTCAGTTAAACTCAGTTAGTAATTCCAACAAGTTATTTTTTATAGAAAGCAAAATTATCACCCCGTTATTCCGTTTCTTTCCTTTTCTTCTTTTTTTTTCTTTACCCGTTACACTCGTCCTTGTTGTGACTGTCCTTACAATTGAAGTCCTTTAAGAATTCAACCAGTAACTAGTAAAAAAAATGCTTGTCATGCAATCAACGACGACGCGACTTAAACTTTTCTGACCCTGATATCCAAACTTTTTCTCGTGCTGTACTTTTTCATCCACCACAACTTCATACTTTTTGTTTGTTTGTTTTTTTTTTGTTTTTCTGTTTTAATCAACCACTTTGTTTTTTCTACTACTTTTTCTCCGTCTTACATACAACTACTTTGTATTCTTCAAGTACACTTTTTCATTCCCTTCCATTACTTGACTGTTTTCTTTCCTTGCTACTAAAATAAATTTCGTTCTATTTTTGGTGACTTTGTACTCCTTAATTGCTTTTCTTGCGTTTAAGTTCCGGAAATTATGCGCTTGGAAACGAAGTATTTAATGCCTATTTTTACCCTCAGTCTACACTAAACAAAAAATCAGTGTAATCAAATTTTTAAACACACTTCAGTAAACCGAAAGTTTAGTTAGAATAAATATAAAATTAAATAGATGAAAACATAATAAAGTAAAATAAAATAAATGAAAAAGAAAGTGCAGCATCAACAGGAAAACAAATCACGCACGGAGTTGCAAAGTGTGTGAAGTGCAAAAAATGCAAATTATTGCAGGAAGCTTTTCATAAAAATGTTGCTTCTAATGGCAAGCAAAGTTTGCTGTTGTTTTTGCTTTGCTTTTAATTCGTGCAAACATGCAAGTGATATCGCAGTGAAGCGTACTGTCACTTTTTTTTCTCTTAACTGCAAAGTTAAAAGTGTTAACGTGCTGACACAAAAAAAATCCTCCCCTTTTTTTGCCTTAAAAAGAAATTTTATTTGCCGTGCTTGAATTTCAAATGCATCACGTTTTTATTATTTGCGAATTGTTGCTCCTTGATTGTCCTTGTAAACCCAATTTTCATATATATCGCTTACGTGTTATTGTTGCTTTGTTGTTTCAATATTGGGCTTTGTTTTTATTTTTGCTTTTTTTCCTTTGTTTGGATTTCTTTTAGTTAGCATATTCATCAGAGTGTAAGGGAAAAAGTGGAAAACTCGAATTTGTGTGTGTGTGTTGGCAACTTTTTGTGTGTGTGTGTGTGTGTACACCTTAAAGAGTAAAACGAACCTAAAATTAAAGAGGGCAATAATAAAAATTCTTCTGGATGAATTTCTGATTTGAATCAGAATTTTGGAATTTTGTATTTTGTATTTATACTTTCTAAACATAATAACCACCACACACATACGACGACAAATAAACGCACACTCAGACTAAACCAAGGACGGCAGCACATTAGCTGAACAACTTATAATAACTACAGAGAACTTAAATTGCAGTCACACCATTTCTCACTTTTCACTTCCACTACTTTATGAACACGTCAACCCACTCATTATCACACTTCGAGCACTTTTAGTTGTTCCTACGCACTCAAATGGTACTCATGAGGGCGGTACATTTTTTATGACGTCACTCGGCTTTGTTCTCCACTGCAGCGTCGTCCTTTCTTCTACTCCTTCTATATGCTCATTAAAGCCGTTTATATTTTCCGACATTTTTACTGCTTTAATGTAACCCAAGTTTATAATAATCTTTTTTTTTTCTGTGATTTTTCCGATTCCAATTTCTTTACTTTCTTGAGTTACTTTTTAAGTCTTTTATAATTCCGCTCCTTTTGATTTATTTGCTTTCTTGAACTTGAGAGAAACTCTTGTGATTTTTACTCGTTCTCATCATTTCTTTCTTTCTTTCTTCCTCTTGTTATCCTCTTTATGTCTTCCTCTTTATTTTCGTTTTCTTCTGTCGTGATTTTTTTATTTTTCTACTTGTATAGTATTAGAAATTCTTCCTCTTCTCACTTCACATATTTTCTTTCTTATAATTCGTCTTCTCTTTATTTAGAATTTTATTTTTATTTTTTTTTTTTTTTAAGCTTCCTAACGTTCTCTGGAAAAGTACAGTTGAACCCTCAGCCTTCAGTACTAAAAGCTTGAATATCTTGAAACAATCCAAAAAATTTGCTTTCTTGTAATTAATTTCTTTGTTACACAATTTATTTTCAAGCGTTTCCTCCTTCTGAAATACTTTCCAAAGTGATTCTTGTGTGTTTTCTAAGAATTTTAAAGAATCGTAATTTATCTTTAGAACATTTAGCTCAAGTTCAGCTCTCATATTTATTTATTTTAGTGCTCATCCTTTAAGATTTTTTCCGGTACATCAGACGTCAAACTTTTCTCTCCACTCCACTCTCACCATCCTCTACTCGTCTTAATCTTTGCAGCTCTTTTTGTTACGCTTCACTTCTCTGTTCAATTAAATTCCTTATAATGCATCCAAAAACTGACAGCCTGAAAATGCTTCTGACAGTTGGGCCCGAGAAGTCGGCCGCACTTGAGTGAAGTGTGTTTACACAGCTTGTCATGGATTTTGTGAGCCGCACGTGGCTTAACTTTTTTAAAGCCTGTAATGACGTGTTAATCCAAGTGAACCGTAGGCGGGAAACCCAACTCAACTCAAGGTTAAGAGGTGCTCTGGCATCTTGAAGCTCAGAAGTGATGAAGTGAGCTCGATAATTTAGGTACATCGACAGCTGGCAGGGTAATTTTGCCACACAATTTTTGCCACACAATTTTTTGCCACACAATTTTTTGCCACACAATTTTCGCCACACAATTTTTTCCACACAATTTTTCCACATAATGTCTTTCACATAAATTTTTCCACAAATCATTAAGGCAGCATTTCTTCTTTGGCCGAAGACGTCAGGGTTTTGAGGTTAGAAAACCCTTTTTTGCCTTTGCAGTCCTCTTTTTTTCTTCGTCCTTTCATTTTCGAAAACGATTCCGGGTAAAACACCATCATAGAGTTTGAAATTGAACCCGATGTAACTGATTTTAATGACGGCAGTGCCGCTCTCGCAACCTTGGCTTGGCCGTTTTACTGCTTTTCGGTGCTTTTGACAGCAAAGCCGAATATGATTAATTAATGTTACTCATACGTCACGTGCAACGGGTGTAACAACACGGTGGGGGGTTTTTAAAGGATACCGCATCCCTTTTTTGCCGACAGCATGGAAACGAGGGTTGGATGGGTTGGCTTGCATGTTTTTGCGCAATTAATTTTTCGCCTTTTTTGCTGATGCTTTTTTAAAGTCCTCACTACCTGAGGCTGGTATTGCTTGGGAGACCTCGAGGCTCTTCTTCAACTTTTAATGGTTTCTCACTTTTCATTCCTGCACTGGTCTTCTAGTCTTCCATGACTGAACATGATTTCATTTGCCAGTTGGTTTGTTTGTAATATCGCGCTGTGACAAGACGAGATTTCTGTTGACATTTCTGATATGACGAAACAATTTAATTCTCACGCATTTCACTCCAATTAATACTAGAGCACAAGTAATCAATATTTGCACTAATTTTTCCCAAGTAAACCGAAGAGAGATTTGGAAATTCCAAAACCAAACCTTGCAAAATGTCATTTCCACTTATTTTCACCTACCTTTCGCCAGCACTGCCATTATATTGCGGAATGCAATGACTGTACGCAAATAATAATAAACATCAAAGCAACACTCTGATTGTAATTGTTCAGTCAGTTAATTGTTTTAAATAGTCGAGTACAAGGACTTCTACTATCTGATATATCGCGCGACATGCGACGTTTTAACCTTCTATAACCTTCTTTCACTATCTGCTAACCAATTTCAGTTGAAAAAACTACTGTAGCAAAGCCAAAGTGACAAATTTAAACACAAACTTTAGTTTAAATTTCCTTTTTTACTATTTTAGAAAAGTTTACTCTTTTTAATTGCATAAAATGTGACTCGGGAAGCCTCAAATTAGCATGCAAATCGGGAAATAAAATCAAAAGTTAGACAACTTATTCAAAACAAAACTGTTACGATTCTTTCTTGCTTTATATATTCTTCTACGTTTTTGTTAGAAGTGCCTTCAGTGAGAAGAAAGAAGGTCGCGATTATGCGGCAGAGATAAGATAAAAATTCTGCAGTTAAATCACTCGGCGACTTTTAAGCATCTTCAAGATTCGAGTAACATTTTCTGACGAAAGGCAAGAAACGATTTCGATTTCAATTAAGATGTTGGAATGATAGTAGAAATTGTTTATTAAGATCAGCAAGGGAAATAATAGAAAAACATCGAGATGAGAACGAGAATTGAACGAGATGAGAAAGAGATGAGAAAATGTTTATTGAGAGTTCGACATCGTAATGAATTTCTTGTGGAGATGATAATCGTAAGCCAGACGACGCTTTTTAAACACGAATATTTTAAAATAATCGATTTTGGCCGATCCTCTCTTCTTGAAATTTTCTCAACGTGACAAGAGACAAACAACTTCGGGATTCGAGTGAATTTTGCTGACCGAGAATTTTTTGAAATTATGACTTCCACTCATAATCTCTCATACTCGTTTTTGTGTGAGTAAAAATCAAAGCAAAAACCTCCACGTGGGCAGCGCGTGCAGCCAGCGGGTGACAAATCGAGCAAACTTATGGCGTGCATTATAATAAAATAAATGGCGGTAATGTTCAGGGTCTTGGCGAACAAATTTTATGGCAGCATTTTTTTATATGTGCTCGCCATAAATTGTTCGTGGTAATTTTTCTTCCTCTCTCCCTCTCTCTCTCTTGCAGCTTCGTGACATGCAACAGCAACCTGTGTGCAATGAATGGGTCAAAAAGTTCAATAATTTCTAAAGGGGCGTAGTCGGAACTCTTCCGAAGGGGGACAACTATTTGCCGTTTATCCTTTCTGACATTTTCCGACAAAGAACAAAAAAGATGAAGATAATTTTTTGTATTGAAAACGCATATTTTGTATTGAAGTTTAATTTTTATTAATTTTTTTTTTAATTTTTTATTTTTTATCGTATAATTATTCATTAATTTTAAAAAGATTTATATATATATTTTTAAATTATAGTTTTGTACTTTATTATAATGATATCGAATCTTAGAAGTGAGTTTAAATATCCGGGGATCCATTGGGTCCTAACAGCGGGCCCTTCCTACGCCTGTGTACTCACCGCCGTTATTTTCGTATACTTAAACAACTTCAGCCACCGCTCCACAAATTTCCCTCTACTCACTCACACACCCTTGTCCACACCCTCGCACACACGCACACTCCACTGAAATGAAAGTTCTTAGCTGCTCGACTCGGTTGCAGTGCGGTATCAATCCCACCAAAATTTATGTCGCAGTTGTGTTTGCAACAGCAACAGCAACAGCAACAGCAACAGCAACTACAGCCGCAACCATACTGAAGTAAGCATACGGTTAGTCGAGTATTAGAGAACCACACAACCACATGTTAATATCCGCCAAATATACCGTTAGAGACTTACCACACACACACACACAAACACACGTGTGTGGTTCACACAACACACATACAGATACACTTAGCAACATGTTCGCTAAAGTTAATGCAATAAGACTTTTTTTTTTCTCTTTGAATTTCCTGGCAATGAATTGGGTTCTGAAAACATTTCGTTTTCACAGTCATCGGAAGCGATAGCGAAAAAGTTGCATGCTTGCCACAGACATTGACGGCTGCAACTGTAACGAGGACACAACAGTACCAGCAACAGCAACGCAACAGCAACAATAATAACAACAGCAAATTGAGTTTTTGTGTCATTGTCAGGATCGTTAAAATTTATGTTTATTTAAACTCAGGGCCGCTCACAGGAGGTGAAGAAAGGGGGGAATTCATTCCTGGGCACTGGAAGAAGTGAGGCCGGCAAAACAACACAGAAGTTGTGAGCTATAATTTGTATTTTATTATGAAAATCGATGCACGCATCCTGACGTGTCCTGCTTTGCTGTGTCTGCTTCCGGTTATTATTGCTGTCACAGTTGTGACTGCTTTGGCTGTTATTAATGTCGCTTCATACGAGTTTTATCGACGATATTGTAGACTGATGTTGCCAACACTGCGCTCTCGTTTTAGTAGCAATTTGTTGTTCCTTTGCGTCGAAGAGCAGCATGAAGACAAAATGTCAACAACATGTGTGGCAGACGTGATGAATTGATTCAGTGATGAATGGAAGTATCTGAAGATGTAGGAATTCGTTGATTTTCTAATGGCTGAAGCGGGAATTTTAAAATCCCTTCTAACAGATTTCAATATAATGTCAAATATGACTACGATTTTTTGTATAAAATCCCTTCTGGTTCGATATTTTGGGAGATTTTAGTTAAGAAGTAATAAATTGTATTTCGAAATAATATTATCGTCTCATAACAATATCGTCTCGAATTTGACGCGATAATAGAGGTCGAGACGGCGCTTTTCAGTTGAGCGTCCCAATCGAAATCGCGAGAGGTTCTCCTGGTAGAGACGAGACCCGAAACAGTCGATTCCAGTCGAGACGAGATCGAGAACCTACAAATCTCAGAAGGTCTCACTGGTGAGCAACACTATCTGTACTTGCAAATGCTTTGTTCTGAAGGATCAAAAAGTATCTCGGATTTTCAGTACTGATTGTAAACTTTTCGACTGGTTCGAAGGGAACCATTTAATTGCAGGAGAAAATTTCCAGCTAAAAAACTAACTTTAATTAAACCTTTAATTTGAAAATATGAGAATAGCAAATAATTTCTGCAAATACTTTTTCTCATTACATTTAAGAATTGCTCTTGCATTGCTCGGAATTCATTACTTTTTATTGTTTTCATTGCTATTCCTCATGTGACCGTCACCTTGACTCTGTCAGAAACACATACACATTGACACAGCACACATAGGGAACTCGTATATAAGTAAATTTACACGAAAATGAAATTTCGTATTAATAGAATAGTCAAGTCGAGTTTAGCGAATGGAGGATTCCATTTAAAATTCACGTCATATACTTGCTAGCTATTCGGTGACCGGGTTAGCTAATCGCCATCGGTCATGCACGCCACAACGTCACAGTGTGCGTGGTTTCCGGGAAGACCATCATGTCCGCTGCTGCGAAAACCAGTTTGCGCTCATTTTCGCCAACTTGTTTTCGCAGGAGTGAGGAGTCTCACCCAACCTCTCGAAGCCCACAATTCCCTGTGGAGCAAGAGAGGTTTTCCATGGGGGAACCCACACTGGTACGCGTGCCTTGCGAGTG
This sequence comes from Sicus ferrugineus, assembly GCA_922984085.1. NCBI lineage: Eukaryota > Metazoa > Arthropoda > Insecta > Diptera > Conopidae > Sicus > Sicus ferrugineus. Next base: position 10,724,025 of record OV277348.1, read on the forward strand.
GATGTAATGAAATGCCGTCGTTTTCGATTCGGCTAATTTGATTCTCCCGACAGCTGCAGCGTAGATATAAGAATTTTTTGTGGTGGCTCAGCTTTTGCTGGCAAATGGTTTTCCCTCCTCTCAATTTATAGTGAATTGTGTGACACCGCTTGAGCTCCCCTAACTCCCAAAACACTCGGACGAGGAACGTTTGTGTTTAACTTTCAACAAAATATTTGTTCAGCTTGTTGGTATTTGTGTTGCAAAGTGAAACGCACCGACGACGGAGAGAAAGAGAGATTCTTGCCTGGGGATTCGGTGTCCTTTCTGCTCACACTTCCTTTTCTTTCTCTATTAGCAAATGACTGTAACTTCCGGTTATGTTTCAACGAAACTTGGGAATTTTAAAGTCAATTATGAGAGCAATTATGAGAGTGCACTTCGAGCAGAAGAAATAGTCTGGGTACGATAATTTATAACGCTAGAGGACGCTTCAATGAGGAAGTACCTCAGGTTAAATTTTCGGTAATTAGTCTTCCGCCCATTTGGTACAATGAACACGTCAACATTGCTATCACAGACTGGAAGCGAACATCCTTCGAACACAAGAAAAGACAAGAAACGAAAAATAAAGCAAATTATTTCCCCCCCGCATAACCAGTCACTTACAGTTGACTTTTATTATAGGAAAATATTGTAATTTCGAATATATATCCTTAAAAAGATTGAATCAAGGCAAACTGAGTAGGTGAGGAATAAAGAAGAACGAATTCACACGAACCTTCAATAAATACAAGTAAAGTAACCGAAATAAAACAAAATAAAGATAAGGAAGATTGAAATGTAAAAGAATAACTTAAAAAAGAAGTTACAGCGTTCAATAGTTTTGACTTTTTAAGCCAGTTTGGATGGATAGGGATTTCAAGCAAAAAGAAAAAAATTGGCTGAAATCAAATGGGATTTAATGTCAAGTAAAGTCAAGACGAATCTACTCAATACAAACCGACGTAAGCCAAGACAACAGGTAGTGAATTCAACCAAAGAGTCACGCAAATCCGAGCGATTTCCGCTACGGATGAAATGCGATTAAATACGCACTCAAGTGTATCACGGCGAATCGAAGAAGAGCGATTTGCGTTTGACAGCTCGCAGACGTAACGGTAACATGAAAAGAAAAGTAAGAATAAAACGTGGGAGGAGAATAAAAGAGAATCGAGCTATTGATGAAAGTCATTCAGTTGCATGTGCGGATGGGGTGTGGAAGATGTAGGGAGGGCAGCGCAATTCAACGCACTTGACATTGTGGACCAAGTGGAAAAGCACCTTCAGAAGTAATTCTCTGAATTTCCTCAACTATGTCGGTAGATAGCATCTGAAGGATACTTCTTAGTATTCATGACACGGAAGTCAATTACAGCTTGAAGTCGTTAAATATTCTCGAAGTTAATTTAGGAATTTTATATCGCATCGCTATTTAGTAAGCAAAACGATGCCACATAATATAAAAACTTTTTGGTGTTGAATATACTTTTGGCTATTGAGCAAAATTAAAACCCTTTCGATATTTTGTGAAGTTAAGGCTACAATTAAATGCTAACAATAGGCACATTCAGAATATCTATAGAACAAAAAAAAAACTCGATTAATCCCCAAAAATTTTTCGGAACTAATTTTATCTCACTGAACGTGCTTAATATCATTTCAATTCGACAGTCTGTCTTCGAAAGTTTTCATAAAATAGTGTTATTTAATTTAATAAGCTAGTCCAACGCTTTTATAATAATTTTAATTTTACCCAATTTTACCATAGATTCAGGTTCTCCGAGCTTTCACTCTCCTTCTTGTCTTGCACTCCCTTAAGAGAGAAAAAATTATTTCTACTCTTTCCCTCTCTCTTTGTGCCACATCACCGCAAAGAAGTTATTAATAACTTTAGCAATCTGCTGAGATTTTGGGAACTTTATTAAAATGTAAAAGTTTCTAGGAATTCTCATGAATTCTCATTAAATTGCTTTCCATTTATGCAATCAAGCATACATAAGATTAATGAAGTAGCGAGGAAACTAGAGCAGCATGAATAAGTTCTTAAATAAATTGCATTCTATGACCTCCACATGAACAACAATGAAAAAATACGAGCTATAAAAGAAGTGCAAGCACAACAATAACAGGAATTTAACAGTTAAAAAAAGGCAGCTATGAATTCCTAAAATTCCCCTGAAACCTAACGGAACTCTTCCTCCTCTAACTCTTCGTACACACCAGCAACAAAGTGGAGAAAGAAGATTAAAATCTTAAGTTTTCCCCAGTAAATCATAGCATAACTTAAGGCGCTTCAACTAGAAATGATTGTAGTGTAGAGCAGAGTTGCCAGTTGGGAAATTTCCACGTGGGAATGAAAAATTCCTTTTTCTCCCGCACAGCAATTACGAAGTCACTTGAAAATTCAATTTTCCACAGCAGCTGGAAATGCTTACAAGTGACGAATTTTTCACGAAGAGCCGATTAGAACAAAACACGAATGTTACTAAAATACAAACACAAGTCGCTATTTCATACTTTAATGCCAAGAAATCGAAATTTCATGCCAAATTCTTGTCTCTGTGGCGAGCAACAACTTTAGTTTTCCCACGAGTACATTAACTTCTTCATGTCCACAACATGCTCTCTCCCACCCACACGCACACACACACACACACGCACTCATTCTTAAGTGGATATTGATTTGTTTACATTGTTGTTTTTGCTACTGCTGATATTATTGCTTTGTTTTTATGAGTTTTCGCCTAATGCATAGTGGTAGTGATAACCTCAACGAAACCATTCTGTCCCACGTTAAAGCAATAAAAGCAAAGTTAGTTAAACTCTAAACACTCTTGTAGACCAGTGATTCTTAACCGTTCGTTTGCGGCCCGCAGAAAACTTAAAAACCTACTTAGATTCAGTTAACTATGCGACTTAAAATTCAAATAAATACGCTGAAATATGAAATTAAGACATTTATATAAATTTGTTCACTTTGTTTCGAGTTAACTTTTAGAAAGATGAATCTTCAACAAAGCATTTTAAAGCAATTCTTTTCAAAACTAACATCTACTAAAAATAGTTTGTTTTTTTTACATTTCCCAGCGGTGTGTCGAAAACCTTGATTTTTTAAATCTACGAATTGTTAGCAATAAATGCTTAAGAACAAAGCGAAATGTTATATCGTGTTTTGTATATCATGTCTTTGTTGTTAAAATATAAAAAAAGTTTACTTAGGCCAACGAAATGTATAAACAAATTGCGTTTTTTAATGAAATTTCAAAACAAACAAAGAAATGCTTAATCGAAGTACAAGGTTTTCTATCAAGGTATTATTTATATATACATTATAGATTTATTTACATATTTTCATTGCCCTTTTTTCAAAAACCTTTTGAGAGTTTAAGAAGTAGATAAAATCGGTAAAAAAATAGCTGTTCGAAGGATAAATTGAAGATTTATCTCTCACTGACGCAAATGAATCTGCAAATATAATAAAACGCAGATCACTTTTTGAAAGATAAATGCAGATCTCAGATAATCTATGTACAAATTGAAATTTAACATTTATTTGCAGCTACTTGTATTTGTTTCCATTCTCCAAAAACAAAGCCAGTTTGATTTTTATCAATTTCAATTTAAATCCTCCAAAAAAATCAGTTTTTTACTTGTAAATGAAATACTTTTCTAAATGAAAATATAGTCGAGAATAAGAAAATTAAAAACTAAACAAAAGGAGGAGTAATAAATTAAAAATATCTACATTTTTCTTGCGGAATTACATTACATTTTTAATCGGAATTAAAATGAATATTTGCAATGAATTCCCTACTCCGAAATCCTATCACTTGTTTCCTCTATATTAGCAACTGGTAATTGATCTGTTTCCACTTATAATAGTTGCGAGTAGTAATAGATAAGTAGATTGAACTGAATGTCTGCACTACTCTAAAATGAAATATTTATATCCGATTCGTATTATTATTTTCAAATAAAGGCGCCGTGATTTTCTATTACTATTTTACAAGGAAAAACATAGACTTCGTAGGCACACAAAAACGCCAATATATATTTTAATTCAATGTTTAAAGATCACGAAAATTCCAGAAAAAGAAACAATCCACAGCAATTCGATTAAATACATATTTTTCAGAGTGCGTTAGTTGCTGATTCTTCTTGCTCTGCAAGACGATATCGACACCAATATTATAAATTTATCTTCGTTTATTTATGATTTCGTTTTAAAACGTCGTTTTTCCTACATAAAATAGAATATAAAGTTATGATAACACTTAGAAACTGAAATAAAACAATGCAAAAGTAAAGCCCTCTACGTTGCTCTCACGGCATCACGTTTGTATTTATAATCAGTAGCTGCATACGTTAGAATTGATACTCTAATAAGATAAAGAAGAAAAATAATATTAACCACTTAAAAATAAATCATCAAAGAGGAAAAAAAATAACAGAACAGAAAAAATCTAAAATGCGCACAGAAAGTTTGAAAGAGGCGCGAGGTGAGGTAAAAAATTTCAACCGGAAAATCATTTGAATTTTTCGTTTAATTTCTTTTTATACTAATGCTCATAGTTTTGGAAATATTCCTAAATTAAGGTCAGCTGTTTATTTTAGCGCATTTAATTTGTTTGTTGAAGAGAATTTAAGGTAAATGCCATTTTCACTGTAGAATTTTTTTCTCGATCACTTTTAAACGCAGAATTGTAAAATCCTATAATTTTAATAGGAAGAAAATTAATTACAAAATGAAAATTATATCTCTGGTTAAATATTAATAATTTAAATGGAATTCTTTAATGAAGTTTTAGAGGTAAATGCGTATATTCACTGCAAAATGAAATCATCTATTTATTCCTCGATAGTATAGCGGCTAATACCCGTTTATATTTTTTACAAAGTACTCTGGATCTTTACTGACGTTCTTTTCATTAGTGGTAGATAGTTTTGAATTTACAAATTGGTGATAATATTTTTATTTATGTCTTCTAAATAATTAGTTCTCCCTCATTCCTCTTCATAAAGCATTTTTAATGAATAACAATTTCTATTTTGTACAATATAAATATGTTAAATTCGTTATTTACGTCAATATATACAATATTCCTCGATATTATGATGATTAGAGCCTTCATGCACTTTTGATTTTGAATGATATGAATGCATTTCTAAAGTACAGATATCGCACAGCTAAATCTTAGGGATGGCAACCACAACAGCTGTTAGTCTATCTCATGCTTTTTCTTCTTCTTCTTCCAGTGTTCGGAAGAACGCTCTGTTTTTTATTTGCCTCAACAACTTAATTAAAATGTAGCATTAAAATAATACACAGTAATTAATTATAATGTAGCAATAAAATAATGCACCGAAAAAATTGATTAAAAATCTGATGCGAAGATAATAAGCCACGAATGCCATACTTTTATGAATCAAAACCAATGCATGTAACACCGTACAATAGCAGATGGACCATTTTACTCTCGAGATCAGCGTTTATCTGTAAAAATCTATTCACTTCTCTATTTGCAATCTAATTTTGATAATACACAACACTTCCACAAACAATTAATTAATATTTGAACAAGTTACGAATCACTCTTTGTTTTAGTTAAGTTTTTTATTATTTTTGTTTTAAAGATTCTTCAGCATCATATACACAAAACCAATCGAAACGTACTTAACGCGCCAACCACGCTATTGATAATGATTTCCCTCAATTCAACTGATTTGCTTTTTCTACTCTGCTGTTTTTCGTTCTCTTCTGCACAAGCCTGTTGTTTTTGTGAAAATTGCATTTTGCCTGGCGTATTATTCACTGGATTTGCTATGGGAGCACATGAGAGAAGCACATTTTACATTCTCTCTGAGCTGTCGATCATTTGCGTTGTCTCTCTTGAAGGGACGTTTTTAAAGAAAATGCGATCTTAATGCGTGCGTTACACTGCAACTGTTGGCCGTCGCGGCGAAATTATTATTTAACATAAAAATCATTTCCTATCTTCATTTTCATACAAGCTGAACTGTTGATTGTAAAATGAAGAATTATCTATTGTGATTCAGAGTAAAGTTAATGTATAACTATTATGAAATTACAATATATTTGTGTTTATAAAATCTCATACAAAATCTCAGGTAGCAAAGATTATTTAAAATTTGTTTAATTATTTTAAATTTTGTTGATGAAAAAGGTGTTTTGATACATTTTTTTATCACAATTGATCAAATTTAGGTTACTATTAAAATTAATACTCACATTGTGGTGTGTGAAATTAATATTCGCAAAAACATTTGACTGAATTCCTTTGCTTTGAAATACTGAAATTAATTATAATTTACTTTCTAAATTATTAAAGTTACAATAGAAATAATCACTCGACTTTAAAGGCTTTTCTAGGAATCTCGGTCTAATTTATATATATTAATTTATTTTGTTATGTTGAAACTTTTCTTTCGTTTCCCACAAAGTTACAATATCACTTTTAGATTAAAAATATACTAAACAAATACTCGCAATGAAGTTTTCGCTTAAATAAAAATTCGCTTAAATAAAAAACAAAGACAAACTTAAATATAAAACAATGGAAAAGGAAAATACGTACATATTTTCGGAATTAGTTATTCTTTTCCGAAAAGGATGCGAAACTGAAAACAATGTATTTACTATCATTTAAATTTCTTCGTGTTTTTCTATTTTTAACTTTTTCATCCGTTTCTCGCTTCTTTTCAGTTTATTCACCACTTTTCACTTATTGAGATGCCCGTATAATACGAAATTATTTCTTTATTTCTATTCTTATTTAAGTGAAATAAAAAACTATCGTTTGTAGTAAGAAAAATATTTTAATTGATATAACTTATAATATACATAAATTTAACACACTTGTCCAAATTTAAATACAGCGCATGAGTTTGAATAGTAGCGCTTGACACGAACTCCTGCCTGAAACTGGTTCGAATTATACTTTTTAACACTGCAGTAGGACTGCAAATTCGAATCGTCCTTTCTGAAGTTGTACATAGCAGAGAAGAGAGGACCTGCGCTGAAATACGCAGACTCAGAGAAGTCATTGATACTTGCTCACATAAACAAAAGCAACAATGTCTTTGCCGCTCTAAGAAAATTCAAAAATATACAAAATGCTCAATTCGAAAATATGCAAAATTTAGTTTTCATAAGTTGGAGTTTAAAAAAATTAACTGCAGTTATTGTTGATATTGATTGGAAAACTTTTAAACACCATTAAGAGAGTATTTTTTTTTTTATATTTCTCCTATTGAAAAATCAAAGAGAGAGTATGTAGTAGTTAAAGAGTTCTCATTGCAGGATTATGTGCACGTTTTACACATACTCATCGCATACAAGTATTGTAAGCACGTGCATTTCTGCAGCGTACTCGCCGTCCACCCTGACCTACCTCAAGCCAAATAACATTTGCCAAGTCATGTTAAGGAATGAATTTAAACTCCGGCAACTAAAACATAAATAGGTCACTTCTACAGACCCGTGAAAAAAGTGTCTGACCTCCTTTGGAGAGAGGAATTTGCAAGAGAGCAATGATTTACGTTGTGACGTCATTGTTTAAGAAATACAAATGTAATAAATCCATACATAGGCATGAATGGATATGGATTTACATATATGAGTGCATGCTGTAAATACAGTAGAAAGTAGAAATCAAATTCAAATCTGTTGTCGTGTATAATTTTGCGGAATATAGAAATAACATTTCAGTGCACAAGGATTGCTCCTGAGTTTGATATTTTTACAATACAGACGAATAATTTCTCGAGGGTCGAACTTACATTGTTGAGTGTTTAAGGGGTCTACATTTTGTAATCGTTTCTCAATGAATATTGAAAGAAGAACATGAAAATTAACTATTACTAAAGTACTGACATTTCTTAAAACTGAATTTCGTTGAAACTTACGAAACTGTTAACAAGCAAGTACGGCCTCAGTGTAAGTACGGCCTTTCGTGTTTACATATTAATACAACGAAAATTGAGAGACTTCCGTTGGAAAACGAAGATAATTAGTTACGCCATTCTGAGTAGAAACATGTGTCGAAAAGCGCTGCAGCGAAACACTTTAATTTTTTGCGTAAATACAAAAATGTGAACTTCAACGGTTTTGAATATTAATTATTATATAATTTTATATAATAAATAATTTATAATTTGTACTGCAATAGCCTTTTATTGCCCCTATCAAATCGAAAAACAATGCGATGCGTAAAACATTCTATATTCGTTTGTGACTTAACTCAGCGCTGCGTTTTCTTAAATTTGGTGGCGTTGGCAACTCTTCAAGCACATCCTGCGCCGCAAATGTGATGAAATAGGAAAAGGCGGACATTACTGGCTATTGGAATTTATTTCCACAGATTCGTTCATCATTTTAATTTGGTTTTTTGGATAAAAAAGAAAGTTATTGTCCAGAAAGAATTCGTCCATAATATAAATGTGAGCAATTAAAGTAGCTTTCGGAAGTATCAGTTGTGGTAAAAGTAAAAATCGATAAAGAAAGTCAAAAAATCCTCTGAGATTCCTTATACGTATTTCTGGATGCTTCAAGTAGATATGGAGTAAAGCAGGAGAAGTATAATGTCCGACGAGGAAGAAGATTCGCCTGAGGAGGGATTCTCTGCCAGCGAGGATGAATGGAAGCCAGGCAAAGAAACTCGCGGCGGCGAGTCGTCTGACGATGACGACAGCGATTTTGAGACGGTGCCAAACGCTGGAGGAACAGCAGTCAACAAGAAACGGTAATTGTTCGTCCTTGCATTGAGTACTAGTTATTTTAATTCTGTTATATACAGTGAAGCAAAGGCGAGCAGTTCCAAACAAAATGCGGTGAAAAAGCGCAAATCATCCATTCAGTCACTGCGAACTAAGCTGTACAACAAATACAAGCCGCCGCCGAAAACAATAGCAGTGCGTGGCGCCAGTAATTCCCCGTCTGCTTCCTCATCCAAGGCACTCAATACGGCTTCAAAAAACGCTCAAGCGCCCAATGAGTGCAGCGACTACGACGACAGTTCTAGCGATTCCAGTGTCGATAATTATTTGGTCAACCCAGCAGAACTAGATCTGCGGTCAAGCTTCTTCGATGTCGGTGACAAAGCACCAGCTGCTGCAGCAGCACCGGCAACTCCGCCTCCAATCTTCGATTGCAATGCTGGGATGAATCTGTCTGATTCTGACTCGGAGGATAACAATGAATCCAGCGAGGGCGGCAAAGCAGCAACCCGAGAAGCTTTTGATTTCTGCAATCTCCTGGAGAAGGCGACAAATCTGGAACGCGTTAAAGAAGCCATTGCTCAGCGTCCTGACGCGAAAGCGGACAACAAGCCAGAAGCCGCTGGTCAACGAACGTCTAAAGCTATGGATGTCGAATCACTGCTTGCATTGGGCGAAAATCAAAATCAACATCAACAATGTTCACTTGACACAAAGAGTGGGGGGCGTCAAAAGCTGCGTCAAACGAAATCGACGCGACAGAAGCGTCAAACAAAAGCAAGACCAGCTGAAGATGCTGTCGATACAGAAGATTCCGATTGGGAAGAAGTTGCAGGTATGACACTCAAGTAGACCTCGAAACTGTTACCTGATCTTAAGTAAACGTTGAAGTCAAATGTTTGAATTGATAAAGTGGCTAGGAAGGAGTCGTGGTGTTGGTTGGTTAGTTACTCAGGCTATGGTACTCGTACAATCTCTCTATTGCGCTTCCAAAGACTGAGAATGTGTTGTGGGTTCTGAGTGATGGTTGGATGATAATAACAACAACAATAATAGTAATTAATGCAGTTGTGCAATTTGAAATGGAAAATTATATAGATAAACATACGATTATAAGAGTCGGAGTTGCTCCATACAGAAATAATAGAAATATTAAAATAGCAAAATTTTAAATTACCCGTACTGCACTCAGAAGAAACGTAAATATTGCCAAAAAGACTACCAATAAAAATAAATAATAAAGTTAAATTAATTAAAACTGTTAGGAATATTAAAAGTAAAAAGAAAAACGAAAGAACATCAATTAGAATTTGTTTTAAAAAAAACCAGTAGACAATGAAATTGGTCACTTTTGATCTAAAGAATTTAAAAACAGATTCAAATGATTCAATTTTAATCACTCTCTACGGTTGATGAACACCGCGGACGTGTTTTTATTCGTCTGAGGAACAGCATCTGCACGTTGAAACCACAAATCCTCCCGTAATCATCTGAAAATTCGAAGAAACTAACTAGTTGGACTATTTGTCCTAAACTTTCCAGAAAAATAGCCGTATAAGTCCCTTCTTCAGAGATATAATATCTTACTGTCATACCTCGCTTGTACCTTTTTCGTTCCCATTGGGGACTCCGGGAATACATGTTACCTTGTCCCAGTTTAACTCAAACAGGTGGTGAAATTTCTTTGACATCCTTCATGAATTTCAAAACGTTTGGCAAATCAATATTCATAAATTAAACTACTAAAATGAATTAGTGAAATTATATCAATAAAATAGGGTTTTCGTGAGTAAGCCTATCATACAACTGCATGGAAAACAAAAAATGTCTTTAATGTAAAGCAATCAAACAATGCAATTTTTAATTATTTTACAAAGAGTAAAAATTTAATGTAATTAAAAATATCAGAGGAATCCTGAATAATATAGAAGTAATAATCGTTAAATGTGTATTTTCAGCAAAAGCTGTAATTATAACGAGTCTAGAAATCAGAAACATTGAGGAAAATCTCTAATTTTAAATTATATCAAAATATTAATGTTATCAAATTAATCAAATTAATGTAAAGATCTTAGTTTGAACTCTAAAACACTTCAGTAGCCACAAACACACTTTAAAATAGCTTAGTACGATTGTCGAAATGTTCTCGTAGCATATTTTAGCACAGTTAATAGCACGATAATCTATAATAACAAAATTTCATGAAAATAAATGCATTGATTAGCAAACTTCAACACTTTTTATTGCATCCTTTGACACAAAACAAAACTCTTTCTATGTAATCTTTATTACTTGGTACTGCTAAAGAAATCATAGCGTTTTAGTAACTGATACTATTTCCCAAATTTCTTCCTATGTTGCTAGCAACTTTTATACACTTTGCTTTGCTTAAGACATTCAAATTTTTTATAGCTCTACAAAAAGCTTGTAGTTTAGAAATGATGAAGTTTGAAATAGTGAAAAATATTGCGGTTTTTTCGGTAGTTATTTCGAATACAAATCTAAAAGCGAAAATCCTGCGATGTAATCAGATCGATCCTGCGATCTACTCAGATCGATCCTGCAATCTAATCAGAAAATTTACCTAAGTAACCTTAAAGATCATCATTCAACTTCAGCGACTACTTCAGAGGCTTCAGAGGGCTCAACGACTACAGAGACTTCAAGCGAATTGAAATTTACTTCATAGACTTTAATAGAACCTTTGTACCTTAGAGGAAAAAAGTTTTAATTAAGGGACTCAAACGAACATTATTAAGTATAACAAACCCCACTGATTTCAAAGAACTTCAGCGATTTAAAAACAACTGAAATAAAATAAAACATACCTAAGAGACTTCATTGAACATCAGTGACTACAAAATACTTTAATGAATTCAATGTACTTCAGTTCTTCATTGGATCTCAGTAACTTCATTGGATTTCAGTAATCATCTTCACTTCATTGGATTTTAGGATCTCAGTTACTAACAAAATTCAGTGACATCAAAGTGCTTCAGTGACTTCAATGGTTTCTAATGATTTCAACCGACTTCAACACCTAAAGATTCTTGGACTTCAACACCTAAAGACTTAAATCTGCTTTAATTTTTTTCAGACTTGAAATACGATTTTCGACTTTACTTTTCAATCTAATCTAAAAATTTCAGTGATCAGAATATAAAATTGAAAATCTCTGTGACCTAGAATTCCAGTAGATTGCATTCTTTTACAGGTACTGTGCAACACTTCGGTTACGAATTCTTTTTTCGCTGCCTTTATATCTCTGTGTCTGTTTGCTTGCTTGTTTGTTTGTAGTTTTATTCTCCACTAGTTTCAAAGCTATAACCTCTATCGCTATCGCGCTCTCCATGACACAAAAACAAGTCTAACCCACCAACATCAGACGGCTAATAGTGACTAAATCATCGCCTAGCTACTCACTAAACGTCTCCAATAATCTACGCTTTCCAGATGATGCTGGTGGACTCAACACATCATCTGCGCAGTCACATGATGTGTCAGCACCATCGGAAAATCTCGAAATACACGTGGAGCTCCCCACCAGGCAACGCAAGGAGCGCAAGGAGCGAGATGTCGATGCGGTGCTGAAGCGCAAATTGAACCGTGACATTAAGGAGCGGCAACTGCTGCTGCACAAAGCCAGTCTGTTGTGTTGCTTTGCGCGTAGCTATCTGTACAATCGTCTGTTAAACAACACCGAGCTACTGCAAGAAGCACTCAAGTTGCTGCCGAGCAAGAACTCCTATCCTCCGGAGCGCGGAACAGAGCTAAAATACTTCCAGTCACTGGTGACGTGGTACAAAACGGCAATCAAACTGAAGAGCGACAAGTTGTATCCTCCTAGAAACACGAAAAAATCCAGCAGCAAGGTGGCCAAGAGGCTACTGATGGAGCAACTGAAGAAGCGGGAAGCCAGCTGCAAGCAAGACATGGTATTCATTTTCGTTATCCTGCTGCGAGGAATGGGTCTGCAGTGTCGCCTGGTGGTGAATATGCAGCCACTGCCACTGCGTCCATTACAATCGGAATTGTGTGTCATTAAATTAAAGAAACCCATTGAAGAGGGAGGGACTGGTGAGAAGGATAAGGTGCACGAAGGATCCAAGGAGATGAGTAAAAATACTACCAAAAAGCACATCGAAAAAGACGATCAAAAAGATGCAGAGAAAAAGAAAGAAGAAGCTGAAAGGAGGAAAGAAGCTACTAAAAAATCTAATAAAACGGAAAGCAAAAAACCGAAAACCGATAAAACCACTGAAGTTCCTAAGAAGGATAAAAAATCGTCGACTATAAGGAAAGATGAAGCAAAAATTAATAAATCCGCAGAGCCAATTCGAGAAGATCAAGAAAAGCTCACAAAAGCTGAGAGAAGGATAACAAGATCAGATAAAGTTGCAACAAAAGGTTTTGAAAGTGAAAACTTAAAGGACAAATCTAACACCAAAGGTAACAAAAAAGTCTCCAAAAAGTCCAAGGAAAGCAAGGTGAAGCCATCAGATTGCATTAGTTATGAGGATTTCACGGAAAATTTGAAAGACTCGGCTAAAACACAGACTAACAAACAGAGCGCAGATAAATGCGATCAGTTGGAAATGAGTGGACCGAGCTTAGAGAGCACTCTCGAAAGTAAGACAAAGGAAATCAAAAGAAACAAAGCTAAATCCAGTGCTAAGGAATTACGACCAAAGGCTGAGAGAGCGCACTTGGATGAAGGTGAGAAAATCAAATCCGAGGCTAAACACGGTACGAAAAATCCTCGAAGTAAGCCACAAGCATCACAACCACAGAAGAAACACAAGCCATGTGAGCAACGTGAGCTCGCAGACACAGAAACACTAATGGAGGTAACAAAACTTCCCATGTTTTCTAAATTAAAACGAGCCACTTCAACATCCTCGTCTACAGAGACGAAGAAGCCGAAAGTCTTTGAAGTCGGTAGCACGCCAATCGCGAGACGTACTCGTCTGGCGTCGAGCGAAAAGCAGGCACAAAAAATACTAAAGCCCGTTATTGAAATTGGATCGCCGATTTTGCCGAAAATAGTTGTGTGTAGTAAGGATGACACGGCGATACCAGTTTCCACCGCATCGAAGCCCACAACATCCAGCACAGAAGCCACAACTTCTTCACGTGTTGCGCGACGTTCGCGCAGTACTTCACCCAAAGTTCGCATATCTCCACAATTTTTGGAAACAAAAATATTTCGTGAGAAATTCTCTAGCAACGAGCCACAGAAACCCGAGCAGAAACGCCCCAAATCGAAGAGTCCAACCGCCCAACAGAAAGCGAAAATATCACCTGAACTCTTTGCGAAAATAAGTTCGCCAGAGTCCTCCTCATCGGAACCCACAACCAAACGTGTATTGCGCTCTCGCAATCTGAAGGTACCACAACTCGATGGAGCCGATGATGTCGACATTGTGACGAGCGAAGGCGGTGAGAAAGACCGTCTCAAAGAGCGTAAAAAACCACAACCAAAGAAACTAAAAAATGTGCGCAAGCAAAAGCAGACAGATGAAAATCCTGAAGGCTCGGATTTCGAAGTCTCGCCACCGAAGAGACCAAAAGTGGCACCAGTACTGAAGCCGGATAGGTTGCGCAAGGATCGGCGCGTGCTCTCCACGGATGAAGATGAGGGATCGAATGCGAAGGCTGATAAATCGATTGCGTCAGATATTTGGGCCGAAGTTTGGTCAGACGTCGAAGATCAATGGATATGCGTGGACTTGTTTAAAGGCAAACTAAATTCAGTTGACGCGATCAGGGTAAGTAAGTTCGATGGCAGAGCTTAATCGCCCATTGGAGTAATTCCGGTAATTCCGCTTAATCGAGTTAATTTCCTCTCGCTAGAGATCTGCTAGCTCGAATCTCGCTTACGTTTTTGCTTTTCAAAACGATTTGAGCACGAAAGATGTCACTGCGCGCTACTGTGCGCACTGGACTACTATGGTACGCAAATGGCGTGTCGACAAGCAGTGGCTGGATGTCGCCATAGCGCCGTATCTGGGGCTACGTACCAAGCGCGACATGTGCGAGGATCTGGAATTACGTCGCATCCACGAGGAGAAACCGATGCCGACAGCTATTTCCGATTACAAGAATCATCCACTGTATGCGCTGGAGCGCCACCTGCTGAAATTCGAAGCAATCTACCCACCGGATGCTCCTACCCTGGGGTTCGTACGCGGAGAGCCCGTCTATTCGCGTGACTGTGTACACACGCTGCACTCACGCGAAATCTGGTTAAAGCAAGCACGCACCGTAAAGCTTGGCGAAAAACCGTATAAGATTGTTAAGGCACGTCCAAAGTGGGACAGGGTGAGCAATTTGAAATGAATTGTGGAATTACATTCTCCATTCGAAAATACCGAACTTCCAAATACACTTCTAGTTAACACAAACCGTCATCAAAGATCAACCGTTGGAAGTTTTTGGTTATTGGCAGACGCAAGATTACGAGCCACCAACCGCTGAGAACGGTTTGGTGCCGCGTAGTGCGTACGGCAACGTCGAGCTCTTCAAGGAATGCATGCTTCCTAAGAAGACAGTTCATCTGAGGTGTAAGTTTCTTCACACCTTGTATGCGTTTCCACTCTGACTTTTGTACTTCCTACTCCATCCAGTGCCTGGCTTGAATCGCATCTGTCGGAAACTCGGCATCGACTGCGCGCCTGCCGTGATTGGCTTCGATTTTCATCAGGGCGCTTGTCATCCCACATTTGACGGCTTTGTGGTGTGCGAAGAATTCGGCGATCAAGTCGCTGCAGCCTGGTTTCAGGATCAGGAAGACCAGGAGCGCAAGGAGCACGAGAAGTATGAAGCGCGTGTTTATGGCAATTGGAAGAAACTCGTGCGAGGCCTACTGATACGCGAGCGTTTGAAGAAGAAATACAATTTTTAATTGAATGAACGAGTGGCTGCGTGTTCAAATATTTTTATAAATCAAGTTTGAGGTTCTTGTTGCCGCCATTTATTTTTTCAAATTCCGTGAACATTTTTGAAGGTTATTCTGAATTAATTTTTGTAATTTTTTTTTCTATAAAAGCAACCAATAAAGTTTCGTGAATAATAATAGTAGTTTTATTTTAAGCGGGAGCCGTAACAGTTATTTTTATACTATATTCGCTTTGTTCTTCCGTTTGTAACGCAGAGACGGAGACGAGATAGATATAGAAAAGTATATATATTCTTGCTAAGCGTCACCTGAATCGATTCAGCCCTGTCCGTCTGTCTGTCTGTTGAAATCAGGATTACAGGAGAACGAAAAGAGGTGTCGCGTTGAAATTTGGCACAAATATTCTTTGCTATGTAGCCTACTTTACATAAGGAATGTAAAGTCAGCTCGTTTTAGAAAATTTTATAAGTTGAATATCTCATAAACCGTATGAGATATTGATGCATAATTCTATTCCGGAACATACAGCGCCGTTGCTAAAACTTTTGCAAAAAATGGGCGTGGTCCGTCCACTCATCAATAGTAGCCAATATCATGAACGGTTATTTTTTCAGCTACTCGGGTGTAGGGTACTTAAACTTCGGCCTGGCCGAATACAGGTCACTAAAGTTTCTTGATGTCGCTTAGAAATATTTTCCTTTCTGAAGCCCTTATAAGTCTCTTAAGTCGTTTCAATTCACTAATTCATAAGTTCCTCCTTTGAGGTAATTTTAAGTCACTTAGACTGAGGTTACATTAATGAAAATTTACCCGAGTGACTTTAAAGAACATCAGTCAACTGCACCGATTACTTAAGAGACTTCAGAGGGCTTAATAAGAAAACACGTACAATAGCGATTACAAAGGACTTCAAGGACTGCAACTAACTTCAGTAGTTTTAACGTATTTAATATCAACGGGCTTCAATGCTACAACTGATTTAACACTTTCAATCGACTTAAGTGAAATAACAAAAATATTCCTAAAGGACTACAGATACTTTAGTCGATTCCGCCGAATTGAAATCAACTTTATAGACTTTAATAGAACCTTTGTAACTTCGAGGAAAAAGGTGTACTTAAGGCACTTAAACGAACATTATTAACAATAACAAACCCCACTAATTTCCAAGAACTTCAGCGATTTAAAAACAACTGTAATAAAATAAAACATACCTAAGTGACTTCAGTGAACATCAGTGACTACAAGAGACTTCAATGAATTCAATGCACTTCAGAAACTCGTTGGATTTTAGTAATTTCATTAGATTTCAGTAACCATTGGATCTCAGTTACTAGCAAAATTCAGTGACATCGAAATGCTTCAGTGAAATCAGTGGACTCTAATGATTTCAACCGACTTCAACATCTAAAGACTTAATATCTTATTTTTTGCAGACTTGAAATACGATTTTCGACTTTATTTTTCAATCTAAAGTTTAATAAAAACTTCAACAACCACAATATAAACTTGAAAGTCTCTGTGACCAGAATTGCAATAGATTGCATTCTTTCACCGGTAGCTGCGCAACACTTCGGTTACGAATTCTTTCTTGCTGTATTTATATCTCTGTGTCTGTTTGCTTGCTTGTCTGTTTGTAGTTTTATCCTCTAGTAGTTTCAAAGCTTTATCCTCTGTCGCTATCGCGCTCTCCACGAAGCAACAACAAGTCTAACCCACCAACATCAGACAGCCAAAACTGCTCCCACTAGCGACTAAATTCTCACCTAACTATTTACTAAACGCCTCCTCTGAACTATTAATCATCTTTCCAGATAATGCTGAAGGACCCAACACGTCATCTGCGCAGTCACATGATTTGTCAGCACCATCGGAAAATCTCGAAATACACGTGGAGCTGCCCACCAGGCAACGCAAGGAGCGCAAGGAGCAAGATGTCGATGCGGTGCTGAAGCGCAAATTGAACCGTGACATTAAGGAGCGGCAACTGCTGCTGCACAAAGCCAGTCTGTTGTGTTGCTTTGCGCGTAGCTATCTGTACAATCGTCTGTTAAACAACACCGAGCTACTGCAAGAAGCACTCAAGTTGCTGCCGAGCAAGAACTCCTATCCTCCGGAGCGCGGAACAGAGCTAAAATACTTCCAGTCACTGGTGACGTGGTACAAAACGGCAATCAAACTGAAGAGCGACAAGTTGTATCCTCCTAGAAACACGAAAAAATCCAGCAGCAAGGTGGCCAAGAGGCTACTGATGGAGCAACTGAAGAAGCGGGAAGCCAGCTGCAAGCAAGACATGGTATTCATTTTCGTTATCCTGCTGCGAGGAATGGGTCTGCAGTGTCGCCTGGTGGTGAATATGCAGCCACTGCCACTGCGTCCATTACAATCGGAATTGTGTGTCATTAAATTAAAGAAACCCATTGAAGAGGGAGGGACTGGTGAGAAGGATAAGGTGCACGAAGGATCCAAGGAGATGAGTAAAAATACTACCAAACAACACATCGAAAAAGGCGATAAAAAAGCTGCAGAGAAAAAGAAAGAAGAAGTTGAAAGGGTTAAAGAAGCTACTAAAAAATCTAATAAAACGGAAACCAAAAACCCGAAAACCGATAAAACCACTGAAGTTCCTAAGAAGGATAAAAAATCGTCGAGTATAAGGAAAGATGAAGCAAAAATTAATAAATCCGCAGAGCGAATTCGAGAAGATCAAGAAAAGCTCACAAAAGCTGAGAGAAAGCAAACAAGATCAGATAAAGTTGCAACAAAAGGTTTTGAAAGTGAGAACTTAAAGGACAAATCTAACACCAAAGGTAACAAAAAAGTCTCCAAAGAGAAGTCCAAGGAAAGCAAAGTGAAGCCATCAGATTGTATTAGTTATGAGGATTTCACGGAAGATTTGAAAGACTCGGCTAAAACACAGACTAACAAACAGAGCGCAGAGAAATGCGATCAGTTGGAAATGAGTGGACCGAGCTTAGAGAGCACTCTCGAAAGTAAGACAAAGGAACATGATGAGGGTGATACGGAAGAAGCTAAATCCAGTGCTAAGGAATTACGACCAAAGGCTGAGAGAGCGCACTTGGATGAAGGTGAGAAAATCAAATCCGAGGCTAAACACGGTACGAAAAATCCTCGAAGTAAGCCACAACCATCACAACCACCGAAGAAACCCAATCCATGTGAGCAACGTGAGCTCGCAGAGACAGACACACTAATAATGAAACGTCCCATGTTTTCTAAATTAAAACGAGCCACTTCAACATCCTCGTCTACAGAGACGAAGAAGCCGAAAGTCTTTGAAGTCGGTAGCACGCCAATCGCGAGACGTACTCGTCTGGCGTCGAGCGAAAAGCAGGCACAAAAAATACTAAAGCCCGTTATTGAAATTGGATCGCCGATTTTGCCGAAAATAGTTGTGTGTAGTAAGGATGACACGGCGACACCAGTTTCCACCGCATTGAAGCCCACAACATCCAGCACAGAAGCCACAACTTCTACACGTGTTGCGCGACGTTCGCGCAGTACTTCACCCAAAGTTCGCATATCTCCACAATTTTTGGAAACAAAAATATTTCGCGAGAAATTCTCTAACAACGAGCTACTGAAACCCGAGCAGAAACGCCGCAAATCGAAGAGTCCAACCGCGCAACAGAAAGCGAAAATATCACCCGAACTGTTTGCGAAAATAAGTTCGCCAGAATCCACCTCATCGGAACCCACAACAAAACGTGTATTGCGCTCTCGCAATCTGAAGGTACCACAACTCGATGGAGCCGACGATGGCATTGTGACGAGCGAAGGCGGTGAGAAAGACCGTCTCCAAGAGCGTAAAAAACCACAACTAAAGAAACTAAAAAATGTGCGCAAGCAAAAGCAGACAGATGAAAATGCTGAAGACTCGGATTTCGAAGCCTCGCCACCGAAGAGACCAAAAGTGGCACCAGTGCTGAAGCTGGATAGGTTGCGCAAAGATCGGTGCGTGCTTTCCACGGATGAAGATGAGGGATCGAATGCGAAGGCTGATAAATCGACTGCGTCAGATATTTGGGCCGAAGTTTGGTCAGACGTCGAAGATCAATGGATATGCGTGGACTTGTTTAAAGGCAAACTAAATTCAGTTGACGCGATCAGGGTAAGTAAGTTCGATGGCAGAGCTTAATCGCCCATTGGAGTAATTCCGGTAATTCCGCTTAATCGAGTTAATTTCCTCTCGCTAGAGATCTGCCAGCTCGAATCTCGCTTACGTTTTTGCTTTTCAAAACGATTTGAGCACGAAAGATGTCACTGCGCGCTACTGTGCGCACTGGACTACTATGGTACGCAAATGGCGTGTCGACAAGCAGTGGCTGGATGTCGCCATAGCGCCGTATCTGGGGCTACGTGCCAAGCGCGACATGTGCGAGGATCTGGAATTACGTCGCATCCACGAGGAGAAACCGATGCCGACAGCTATTTCCGATTACAAGAATCATCCACTGTATGCGCTGGAGCGCCACTTGCTGAAATTCGAAGCAATCTACCCACCGGATGCTCCTACCCTGGGGTTCGTGCGCGGAGAGCCCGTCTATTCGCGTGACTGTGTACACACGCTGCGCTCACGCGAAATGTGGGTAAAGCAAGCGCGCATTGTAAAGCTGGGCGAACAACCTTATAAGATTGTTAACCGTCCTAAGTGGGACAAGGTGAGAATTTGAGGAATTTTAAATGAATTGCGCAATTAATTTTTCCATTAAAAAAACTGATCTTCCTCATGCACTTCTAGTTAACAAGAACCATCCTCAAAAACCAACCCGTGGAAGTTTTTGGTTATTGGCAGACGCAAGATTACGAGCCACCAACCGCTGAAAACGGTTTGGTGCCGCGTAATGCGTACGGCAACGTCGAGCTCTTCAAGGAATGCATGCTCCCTAAGAAGACAGTTCATCTAAGGCGTAAGTTTCTTTACACCTTGTATGCGTTTCTTCTGTACTTCCTACTCCATCCAGTGCCCGGCTTGAATCGCATCTGTCGGAAACTCGGCATCGACTGCGCGCCTGCCGTGATCGGCTTCGATTTCCATCAGGGCGGAAATCATCCCATCTTCGACGGCTTTGTGGTGTGCGAGGAATTCGGCGATGAAGTCGCTGCCGCCTGGTATCAGGATCAGGAAGAGCAGAAACGCAAGGAGCGCGAGAAGTACGAGGCGCGCGTTTATGGCAATTGGAAGAAACTCGTGCGAGGCCTACTGATACGCGAACGTTTAAAGAAGAAATACAATTTTTAGGCTGCTGAATAAACGAGTGGCTGCGTCTTCAAGAATTTTTATAAATCAGGTTTCAGTTTCCTGTCACCGCAATTTATTTTTTCATATTCCTTCAACATTTTTTAAGATTATTCTGAATTAATTTTTATAATTTTTTTTTCTATAAAAGCAACCAATAAAGTTTCGCGAATTATAATAGCAGTTTTATTTTAAGCTAAAGCCATAACAGTTATCTTTTTTCCATTTATTTATTTTTTTTTCAACAGAAAAGCGAGTTATGTTTTAAATATAATTTTTTTAACAATTATCTCATTTTTCCTTAAAAAATTAAATTGCTGTTTTTGTTCAAAACTATAAAAACCAGAAAAAATTTATTTTTGTTTAAAACAAGAAAAACCAGACAAATTTAAACCAGAAATATTAATATTTCTTGTTTAAAAAAATTAAATATTATTTTGAAAAAGCAGAAAATATGATATAAAAAATTAAAAACTAGAAAAAGTTTTGTCATGCAACGATAAGAAGAAATTTTTAAAATGCATGCCAGCTCATGGAATTCTATAATTCAACGATAGAAATGGTACAAAAAAATATCCTGCGACAATTCCTTGTGGTCTTAATTTGGATAATCACATTCCAACATCTCTTATTTTCAGAACCTGATTTCAAAACTTTCGTAAGGTTTACCCAAAATATTCGTATTCCCTTCCCTTCTTTTAATTATTTTTATTGTAGAGTACACGAAGGTAAAGCTGTACTTAATTTGATGTTCCGTTTGTAATTCAGGGAAGGAGACGTCAGGGATATTTTGTGTTGCCAAGTAAGTTCGTTCGGTTTTTTATTTAATTTCACTAACTAAGAGACGAGCTCTTTTCTAGAATTTTATATATGCCAAAAAAGACGGGAGAAAATATGAAAAAACTCATAAATCTAAATGATTATTATAAAGTAGAAGAGAACGAAAAAAGTTATGAAAAGAATCGAAAGTTGATAATTAGGAAAAAGGAAAGAGTAGCTGGTGCTAAGCTGGAGAGTTTCCAATGGCTGTCAATATTAATTTGAAAAATATTCCCTCTTCATCATATATTGGCCTCTTCATGATGGTAAAAACCCAGTTCATTGAGTTCTGCAGCGATCGGAATAAATGATAATCACAAGGCGCAAGATCACCACTGGAGGCGAAGAATGTTAACACATCATCTCCATGCACACGGCAAATATTTTGGGTACCTGCAGCTCGCTTGCCTTTTTATTTCCATTTTCGCAGCTACACAGGACAAACAATAAAAGTATTAGTGATAGCGCTGAGAAAACAAAAGCGAATCCGCACGGAACTTGCACTGAAACAAAAACCGAACGAACTTATTTGCCAACCCAATATATACTCGCATTATTCTTCTCCTTAACCGTACTGGAGGTGAAAGAATTATTACGAGTACATATGCGAGTATTCTCATTCATATAATGCGAGTAAAATTATAATTTTTTTCCACATTAGCACAATTTCTCCAAAAAAAAAATGGGTGTGGCTCATCCACTTTAACTATCGTCAAGGACTTCAGAGCCAAACAGTCCTCTTAATTGTTTAGATTTCAGGAAACAGGTAATACAGCAAATTTTTTGTATTTTTAAAATGTCATTTCTTGTCCTTGGACACAATTAATTGCAGGCATAAATCACAGTGTTCATCCCATACATGAACCATAGCAAAAAAACGTTTGTTTATTACAAACTTTAACCACAACACATTTCAAAAGAATGCATTTATTTACACACTAAATCGTGGAGCTTTCTTCAAAACTAATAAATAAAATGCGACTTTCCTTAACCCGTTTGCAGTTAGTTAAAAATATTTGATGTTAGTTATATATCAGTGGGGCATTTAAAAAAGCAAGCATTTGTAATTAATGTTTCTCGGTTTCTTTAATCAGACTATCTTTTCCTTTTATTTATATATGTACTTAGATTATTAAAAATAACTTGCAATAATTTTTAAAATACAGAAAAATCTAAGATTTGTCTAAAATATAAAATAAAAATGCAGTTTTTAGCTCTTTCGCAGTGTGCAGGACATGTGGAACGTATAAAAAAAGTGTACAAATAAAAAAAAATACATAAGTAAGAAATCTTTTAAAACAACTTTAGTTAGCATTCTTAACTTATCTCTAGTTTAAGGATTAAGTTCTGAGATCTTTAAAGAGGATAAATAGGATGTAAATTAATTTAAACTTTTCTCCTTTCGTTTCTATCACTTCTGGTTTTCAACTCTAGCTGCTTTTTTAAATACGTGCTTTATCAGTACAAAAGTAATGAATCGATTTCATTTCTAATCATCTGGTCAAGCATCCTTCCACTCTTAGGATTCCGTACTGGCTCTTGTGTGGCACATCGCAGGTGACGCACTCTGCCTGTTTGTATCCGTGACGGAGTTTGTCTGGCAGCGTTGGCTGTACGCCGCCTGCGTCTTCAGGTAGTCGATGTACATGCGTCTGGCTTGATTGAGGACGCGTGTAACATCATGTTTTCGCACCATTTTGTCGAAATGCATTGCAATCTCATTGTAATCCATGCCGCTCTTAATTATCGTGTTACGATGCTGCAGCAGTAGCGTGAGGCAGAGGAACATGAGGAAGGGGTTGCCACCGCCAAATTCACTGGGAGGTGGCAATGAAGGCAGCGCATCATCTTGTCGGAAGAACTTCTGAGTTGTTGCTGCTGCTGCTGATGTCGAGACGTTGGCGAAGACGATCTCCTCAGAGGCATTTGTTGCCATCTCAATGGGCTGGTTGAAGTGCATCGGTATGTTGGCGTCGCTGGTTGCAAGCGGCACAATAACTTCCGGCAAACTGTTGCTGGTGTGCAAGTGCGCTGCCGCTGTTTGCGATTTCAGTAGCTCGCCATCGTCAATGAACGGATTCAGACTAAGTCCATCCAGTGTTTGCCGAGTCATTACTTCACTGGTGTTTGTCGCTACCACGCGTTCTGCCCACTCATCATCGTGATGTTCGTTGCACTCTAGTAAAGGTGTCGCCGCTGGTGCCTTTTTACTCTCCATCTCATGACGACGTACAATCAGCTCACTAACATCTGGACAGCGTTTGATTTCGTTCTCTTTGAGGTCATCCATCAGATCAAGGGAATCCTTCTCCAGCTTCTCATATTCGATGAGCAAATCTCGTGGCTGTTCTTCCTGCTTGCAATCGCCGAAAACTTGACGATCCAGATTTTCCGCTTCCAATCGCAGCTCGCGCGTTATAGCGGTCGTCATAGGAAGATACTCCTGGTCGTGACCATCTTCTGGCGTGAGGCTGAGATCGTTGGCCAGATTCTGCGAAGGCTGCTTTTCCTCCAAATCGATGCTAGTTTCGAAGGTGCTGGAGGGTGGCAGCACGGGGGTTCTTGCTGCGCTGTTGCAACGTGAATCCAACTCTTTTTGCAGGCTATAATTACTCGAAGTATTCGTCTGTTGGATGGCGGTGGGAGCTGTTGAACAGCTGCCTGTAGTCTCGGGTATCGATGAAGAGTCGGAATCATCGAAGGAGGAGCTGCAACCGCTTCGGGTGAATTGAACGAGTGGATGAAGGGCTGCTGGGCTGTGCGCTGTATTGCTGTGTGGTGCCACCTTAGTGGGTGACGGGCTTTTCGATTTGTTGTTAAAAGTGGTTTTCGTCACTGTTGGAGTTTTAGTTGGAGACCTGGGTAGTTTGTCGGATACGCGACTTTTGTTGAACGTTGCGAAACTAAGGAATTCATTGAAATTCTTTACAAGCTTCTGCTGAGATTTCTCGCTACTGCTGTTGAAATCATCGGATGTCATACCTGGAGAGATAGATTTTTGTATGATGGATTCAAATAAGTTTCTAAACAAAAGCATTCTGGATCTTTTAAGTCTATTTAATTTTGTCGTAATTTGAATAGCTTACCCTTCTTACTCGTCGCTGCAATCTTCTCCTTCAACTCCCTAAAATGACCACCCCCGCTGCTTGTAGACTTCTTAGTGCCACCGTCGCCACCTCCAGACGTATTTGATATTTGCTTTGCAATCAGACTGCTCACTGCGTTATAATTATTTAGAATATTTTTGTTTTGTAACTTTATAAAGTCTCTAGAAAGGTATTTGGCTTTCTTCACATCCGCTTTTGTTGCTTCGTCATTATCCTCCGCATCCAACGACGAAGAGTTGGAGCTGAGAAAGGCATTCGAAATTTTGGAACTATTATCTGGAGACTTAGTTACCACTCCCACATTCGTTTGTGACGGATCAGTTGCATCGTTGACAGTCTTCTTTGCATCCTCTATAAACGGATTTGTTGGATGAAAGTTGAAATGTTCGAATACTTTTTGTTCTTTTTCAAACACTTCGTCATCACCATCCTCATTGTCCGCATCATCGATAAAAGTTGCTTTCAACTGCGTTGGCTTGCCAACTTCACTTTTAAGCTCTTCTGAGTCTTTAGTTACTTCGTTCGCTTCCATGCTTTCCAGAAGACTGAGCATCTTACTTTCGTCTAAGCTTTGATGTGCTTTTGCGGACCTGTGACGACTACGACGTATTGAATGCTTTGAAATGCCCTCATCGAGGCTCTGATTGAGGCGCCTGGTTGAGTCCAGCCGTGTGGTGCTGGTGGAAAGGGCACTGTTGCCGATCGACGAGCTGAGTGAACTCAACGAGGTAGAAGAGCTCTGACGTCGTAGAGCGCATACCTTCGTGTAAGCATTTTCACGTGGTTTCACTTGAAAATACGAGGGACTGAGAGGCATGGCAGCGCCATATGATCCCGACAACGAGTTGGATGTAGTTGGCGCTGAGCTCTCTAGAATGGGAACAAATTCCTGCGCGGAAATAGATTTAAGTGTAACAAAAAATGTATTGTTTGTTTTTTAGCTTGAATACCTTTTCGTACAAAGCCAACTCCTTGTCACTGTTTTTTTCGTATTTCAATGAGCTCCACTGCACTTCGAGCATTCGTAGAGCATCCTCGAAAGGAAATTCGCGTTTCAGTTCGAGCAGAAGCCAACGATAGCAAAACAAGAGGTCATCAGCTTGTTGAGACTTTAAGTATTCCCAAAATTCAGGATCATAAAAGCTCAGAGCTTCCGTGAGATGCGCGAATTTCTGTGTCATAGCAATGCCATCGAGCATAAAGTTCGCGCGCAAACGCGCCATAAGAGCGCAGAAGCAGATATAGGCTTGAGCTTCGTCGTTCATGGTGACCAGCAGAGGCGACGCAATATCGGACATGCCCTGGCAATAGCTGACCGTGGGATGATTCAGCGCATAAGTGGTCAGAATATTGAAGAGGGAGGCAATATTTTGGTTGTCATCGCTACCAGCGTAGAAAGGATGCAGGCGATCGGTGCGCAGGACGTCTTTCTTCACCATGCTGGTGACGAAGGTAAGCTCACCAGCAACGCAACCTGGAAGTATTTCGTTTTGGCCGAAATTCATTATCTGTGTTTTGCGATGCTGCTGAATTTACGACCCACCTTGTTTTACTGCAGCTTTCCAAGTGTCTCTAAGTTTGCAATAATGCTCAGATTTACGCCGCATGTAGTCCATGCGTTGCTTGCCTGTCATGCTACTCGGATAGACATTCAAAATGTGCTTCCAGACAACACGTCGCAAACTCGGCTCAATGCCACCCAGAAAGATAACCTTGCGCAGCTCATCGCAGCGTTGTATTTGACCCAGTGAGTCCAAGAAAAGGCGGAATTCGGCGTCGGAAAGTGGAACGCGTGGCGGCAATGAGGCCATCGTCTCCTCCGTGAGATTAAAGGCTTTCTGTACAATCGAAAAAGTCTTCTCCATCTGGTTCATGATCAGACCGGGCAACTTGGTTTGCATGGACTGAACGTATTTATGCGAAGCACCAAGCGACTGCTGCAGAGGTGTTATAATTTCGCGTGTTCCGCTGGTTGCCGAAAGTCTTCCGCTACAATCACCGGCACCAATGGCGCTGATGCTTTGTCCTCCGCAGATAGGCGTAACCTCGCCGTCCCATTCCTTGACCTCGGTGAAGGGCTTTATATCGATTTGGAGTATGAGGCACGGCTCTGATGCAGTCTGTAGCGACAGATTGTGGATGCGTAGAAATGCTGCGTCCAGATCCCAATCAGACAGCACGGCCAGATAGGTTTCATTGCCAGCGGGATCGAAGGCTTTGTATTTGATGGCGAAGTCGGACTTAATGTCGAACGCTTTGGCCAGCAGCGAATAGAGTACCTCAAGCGAGGTAATCTGTGGATCTACACTAAACTTACGCCATTCCGGTGGAATGTTTAGTTCGCACTTCTGAAGTTTGAAGAAAGAAATCGGGAATCAGACACCAAACATCAGGAGCATTGAGCTGCCTTACCTTCACTTTGACACGCACGGCCTCCTTGGTGTGAGCGTAGGCATTGTTGGCCATGGCCAGCTTCCTTCTGTGCTCTTGCGCTAGTAGCAAACGCACTTCAAAGGCGTGTAGGAATTTTCTCGTCAGTTAAATAACTTAATCCATTGATAGCAATAAAAAATAGCATCTTTGTTCAATTTTCTATAAAATACGGAAGGGTATCAGCAGACCACGGCAAAAAGAAAGTGACAGCCAGGTAAATGATTCATCGCGTTCAGGACGAACAGCAGTTATTTTTAATTTGCACAGTTGCTGTTGCAAAAAATTCTGCGCTCTTCAAATTTGTAAGCCCGCATAGCCCCACTCGTTAGTCTCGGAGCAAGATTTCTGAGTACGTTTTCTTTGGTAGAGGGAGTGCTACGAAGCCGATCAACATTTTAACTAATCGTTTCTTCATTAAAAAAGTTTAAGGATCAGTAAAGTTCTGATAAAATGTTGCCCGGCTTCACAGCAGCCGTTCTACTGAGACAAGGAAAACTATAATTTTTCTGGAAGAATAACGAGTTTCAACTTTGGATACTCTCTACACATATGCTGTCTGGGAATTCTGTGTGATATCAGAAAGTATTTCGATAGCAAGAAGCTTAATTCTGGCTGATGTCACATTATCATACAAAAGCCTCTGTTGAGATAAGCAGAAGTGAGACATATTCGCTAAGTTTTCACATTTCGCATTTAATATTGTATATTATCCTTCAATCTAAAGGGCCAATAATTAAACCGTTAAATGTGGCAATATACAAATTTTTTTTCATGTTAATATTTTTTAGGCTGATTTATCAATCTAAATTTTTATTAACTAGAAAACTTTGTTAACTTAAATCTTTAAATTGATTAATATTTATATATTTAAATTAAAAATTAATACAATACTTTGATACGTTAATCATTACCTTATAATAATGAATACTGTAAGTTATAAAGTGGATAATTTGTAAATATTTGTTTTAAAAAAATTAATATTCAAAGGATTATTATAGATTTTTTTATTATATAACATTGCAACACTCTTAAATTTTTTAACGCAACAAACATACAACTTTCCAAATATAAACCTTTTTGTTCAAGGATAAAATAATCTTGATAGAAATAGAAGAAAAATTCTAACTTTGATAGAAATGGAAGAAAATTTCAAAAAAATGTTCAAGTGTAACTAAAACAAAACAAAAAGTAAGAGTGTAAACTTCGGCCTGGGCGAAGCTCATATACGCTACACCCGAAGTATAAATTTACAGTTCCAATAATAAAGCTTTTATATATGATATTCATAGTATATTAATATTCTGGGCGGATCACGCCTATTTTTTGTGGGTTGACTTCAGCTGATACATTAAACCTGGGAAGGAATGATAAACTCGGGAATAAAATGTCAGCTTCAGATCTACACTATAAATGGAGATATTGAGGTCTAAAAACGAATAAATTTATATTTACAATCACAAATAGGCTGATCACTGATCTCATTTTTCCAATTTTCAATCCTAAACAGCTTATGATGACAGAGAATATTCGTGCCAAATTTCATGACGATCCCTCTAGTCGTTCTTCTGTAATCGTGATTTCCACAGACAGGAAGACGGACAGACAGACAGACGGACAGACAGACAAAAAGACAGACGTACAGACAGACAGACAGACAGACGGACAGACAGACAGAAAGACAGATAGATTGACATGGCTAAATCGACTCAGAAAGTGATTCTGAGCAAGATTATATATACTTTTCTATATCTTTCTTGTGTCCTTCCTGTGTTACAAACAGAAGAACAAACTGAATACCTTCCCTTCGGCTGTAGGGTATAATAACGGCAATTTTATGCATTGTTGTTGGTTGTTTGATTTGAACTGAGCTTGGAGTAGTCGATTACTTTTCGAGTACTAAACTGATCCCTGCCCCCCCCCCACCCTCCTCCCTGTTAAATTATAAGTACCTGATATTTTTCGCACGAAATCAAGGCGCTTTTAACTTCACAATTAAATTGTGACAACATTAGAATAGCATTGAGGCTCCGTGCATGGGAGAAATCTGACAAGAGTTGCGCGAATATTTGATTTGTACTCAAAGATAAAATAGTGCAATTGAAATTTTGTTTTCAGATTCTGATAGCCGACAAGTGTTGGGGAAAAACAATGCGATGAGCCTCGAAATCGCTGGCGACCACGTCAACAAGCGCTCCATGCAGCTGTTTAGAGCGACTCACAACGATCAGTAAAACGACAGTATTGAGAGGACAGCAGGCAAAATCAGACCAAGAAGTGGATCAGATCGACGTGGTTGCATTTAGAAATGTTCAGTTGCAATATTTGGCAGGTAACACTCGCTGTTTTTGTCAGCCTGTTACTAACGGGAGCTTCTGCTGACAACTCAGTTGATCCTGCACATCCGCGACGCTGTTACAGCTGTGATGGCGTAAACTGCTTACGAACCTCCATGACGGAGGAGAGCAGCAACTGCACGGATATGCTGGATATCTGTGTGACGATATTCGAGGAATGTAAGTAGGAATATTCGGTGGTTCCAGTTATCGAAATATTAACTTTGATTTGGTTTGCAAAATTAAAATACATTATTGGAAAAATCCAAAATATAGCCAAAATAAAGATAAAATAAAAATTAAATCATTTCCTGTGGCTGATTTTAAATAGTCGGTTAATTAACCATCCGTCGACAACTCCACAGACATCGAATGGTCCAACTCCTGCGAAATCGATTAATGGTCCATTTTCGATTATCCGATTCGCCCATAACTTTCGATCACTTTTCGATCGTAATTACTCAAAAGTGAATGCAAAACTGTTCGCGTTTTCTATTTAATGCTGTGCGATTAGTTGAGGCGTTCGATTTATCGAAGACATTCAAATTGTACAAGCGAAGAATGATTGGAATGAAATTTATGGAATGAAATTTATTCGTCTATACAATTTAGTCAATTCACCGATCAATTGAGACCTCCAAAGGTTTCATTTAATCTGATAACTTTTCTTTTCCAGTTGCCGTTGTCGCCAAGGGTTGCTACCTGGAAATGCCTGAGCGCCATCGACGCAAATGCGATCAAGGCAAAAATCCTGAGTGTTTCAAGTGCTTCGGTGAGCTTTGCAACAATTTGGGGCGCGCTGATTTCAAATGCATCGAGTGCAACTCGAAGGAGGTGAGCTAAAAATCAGCTGATTTTGTTTACTAAATTTTCTCACTCTTTCCCAATGACTTTGCTGAAGAACTCTAAATGCGCCAACGATACCTCCGGCATGGTACCCGTTCAGTGCTCTGTACCGACGGCGTCCAATTCGTATTGCTACGTAAAGAGGAGCGGCAACAACTTGCAACGTGGCTGTTTGACGCACGTGAAGGATCAACTGGACTGTGTGCAGGACGCTGGCTGTTCCATGTGCCTGTCGCAGGATGCCGAGGCATGCAACAGTTATCAGCTGCGCACCAGTCCGGCAAAAGCGAGCGCTAGCGGTGCAGCCGTACTTGGTTTAGGTATCGCTGTAGTTGCTCTAACCTTGCTTGTCAGCTTCAACTGAATTGAAAAACTGAAAACTCGTGCTTTTCATTTCTATGAGAAGCACGAGTTTTAAAACTTTGTTTCAACTTCTTCGCCAAAAGTTTAACAACAGCCAGAACAACAATAAATAACTTTTATCAGGCGGAAATTGAATTTTCAATAACACAAAGTTTAAATAGTTTAAATAGAAGTTTAAAATAGAAAATTTAAAAATTAAATAACTTCTAGGGGAAAAAATCTATCCGAGGTTAAATCTGCGCGTGTGTCTCAATTTTGTTTTTCAATCGATTCAATGTGTATCGAAAGAGAAAACACTTTCGAAGTTTTTCAATTAAGACTGCAGATTTTGGCCAAAAGATTACAGTGGACACTGAACCACTGATGAACTAACAACCACGCGGTTTAAGACCAACCGTCACTAATTCTTTAGTTTTTGATTAATCGGTAATCAGATTAAGAAATCAGCTTATCTTTCAGATAACTTAAGTTGTTCTTGTATGTATTAAAAAATTTTCTTGCCGTGAAGAAATTTCTAGCATTTCAAGGAAATTTAATTTCCACATAATAAATTCTGCTAGCCGTGTCAACTGAACAAACGCCAGAAGGAAACAATTTTTTACCCATATTAACAATTCTTGGTGTTCTTTTGAAATCTACGCATCGTTTGTAGAGATATAAATGAGGCTTTTCTCGAGTTGAATGGGTTTTGTGGGTGAGAACGTAAGTTCACATTCTTCTGAGATATAAATTTTCCTAAAGTGCTTATCAAAATGAAATTGTTATATGAAAAGTTTATATAAATTTAAATAGAAACCCCTGCGGACTTTGATTCCCGCATCTGATCACATGCCTCAAAATTCTCTATATATCACGCATTATTTTTTACCTTCTCTGACGAAATGAGGATTATCAGTGAATAGAGGTATTCTAGTCCGCATAACAATATCGTTTTTCTTCACTCAAGCACTATCAATTGCATCAATATTAATTTATTGTCCGTTTAATCGGTAACGATAACCCATGACGGATAATAACTTGGAAACTTCAAATACTACGTCTGATTACACGGTCATATTTCGTTCTAGCACTCGTACTTTTTGACAGTTAAGTAGTACTTTTTGACAGTTAAGTAGATTACTACATCTTACTTAAAGGCAATAAGAGTTTTGTGTAAATTCCAAATACTCGGAATTGCCAAACTTACGCTCGTTGAAAGATTAGACTTTGATGAAACCAAAAATTCTATAGCTTATCAATGGCTGAATCGTAGTAAGGGTAAAGCAAGAAAAGATGAATTTTTTTGTTCCTATGTACGGAACCAAACCTCATGGCACATGCTGCCTTAGAGCCCGATTAATTAAATATCAGCGCCTGAGATCTTATCGCTGTGCTTGCTGTAAAAACAGTTAGCTGCGGTCTATCCAAGAAAGC
The DNA here is from genome assembly GCA_922984085.1 of Sicus ferrugineus. NCBI lineage: Eukaryota > Metazoa > Arthropoda > Insecta > Diptera > Conopidae > Sicus > Sicus ferrugineus. The sequence goes on from OV277348.1 coordinate 10,756,254, forward strand.
TGTTATCTTCTGGAATTATTCAATATATACGCTCGATACACATGTTCGTGCCACAGAGTTTTATCAATAAAATGTAGAGCGCTCTATCCGTCACGAATTGGTCGAAATCTATAAAAGCCGTTGGACAGCGATTGGCTAAGTCAGTTTCCCAAAAATTGTTTGGGCGCGTACCTTCTTAAACAAAGTGTGGGCCTCATGTTGCCCCAGAGGTCTAGAATCGGATTAGCCATCCTTGGCCTTTTTTTACTGTGCTCTGCCAGCAGTTTTGGTAGGTTTCGAAGAAAGTGAACAAAAGGATTGTTGTTACAAAAGGATTGAATGGAAAGGTGTTAAATTTAAACTCCTTTAATTTAAAAACTGGTATTACGATTATTGGTTTCAAAAAAGAGAAGAATCGGCAGAAGATGGTTATATAAAAATGATTTTTATAACTACCGTGGAATACATATAAAATGAAAATTAAGTTCTATATAATTTGAATTTCCTTCAATATATTTAAAAATCTGATTTACAGGTGACAATTAAATTAAAATATGACCAAAATTCAGAAGTAAAACAAATTAAAACGTTAAATATAAAAATTGAAAATAAATACAATGCAAAATTAATAAGGAAATACAAATTTCAAAAACTTATGACCAAAATATTTTAAATTAATTACTGGACAAATTTAAATGCACTCTTTTAACTATTAAAACAGAAAAATTAAGTAATAAGTAAAACTGAGTGACTCGGAAGATATTTTGAAAGAAACTCTATTATATTTTGCATGAAAAAACAAAAAAACCGAACAGAATACAAACTACAAAGGAAAATAGAGAAAATTAAAGAGGAATATAAGATAATTTGAATTATAAATAATTTCTCTGCTAGAATTATTTGAAACATAAGCGATTGCATTTGAATAGCGTACAAAATTTAGTTAATTTTTATTGCTGCTGTTCCGAAATATTCCAATATTTTACGTAATTGGAGATTTAAAATCCTTACAAGTTGGCTTTGTAGCTTTCTAGAATTTAATGATGTGAAATATTTCTAATTTAAATTCACTTTCGAAAAGAACTTTCTAATTTCTGTGGTTCTTTATTATGTTTAAAACTATCTCCCAAAATCACATTAGAACCACGTATATAAATTATTGCACTTTCATCCAGAATATATCGCACTGTAGATATTTCATAAGATTTCCACTGAATGTGGTGTGAATCGCATGTAGAGCTACACTGGCTTGATACCGACGATAACATTTGTGGAAACAGTTGAAAACAGGGACGCTCTTGGTGGAGGCGCTCTTGTTCCAGGGCGAGCAAATTTATATATTGTACATATATTTACATATGTCAGAAGCCCAGAATGTTGGGCTTCGAAATTTTTCGCATTGAGGGACTGTTAAGTTTTGCAATATCACGCAAGAAGTTTTTAATCTACCCGTTTCCTGTTTTTAATGGATATATAGAACATATAGACTTGGAAATATTGCTATATTTTGTACTTATTAAGTATTAAAGAAACAAATTTAATTATTACACTATTTTGACAATTTATGAATCTATTGGAAAACATTTTTTCGGAATCTAAATTTAGTTTTAGAAGAGAGAATGTTGGTTTTGTCTTATGAATAATTGTAAAAATTAGTTCATATTTGTTCTATATCCGCCATGTTCATACATAACTATCTAGGAAATATATATTCCGATTTCGAACTATGGTGGATGTGAATCCTAAAAAATAGAAGATTAATTTTATTTTTTATGTAAATATAAAGATGTATTATAAAGGGGTTAGAGAATTGAGTAAGAACTCACGTATGGAAATAAGGGGCGCCCATTTCTTTTTAACGCGGCCAACGATCCAAAGTCAGCCCTGGCTAAAATGACTTTTCAAATGTTTAAGTAGTTTAAGACGGCAATGGCGTAATATATAGATAAGATAGCTATGAAAATTGTCATTAGATTTCTTGATATAAATGTTAAAAAGAAACTCAGTGGGAATGTATTGCAGCCTCAGTTTGGAATACAGTATTCGAGAGGTTAACTTTCTAAGCATTCGTGGGCATGTTATTTTCGTATGACGTGCAGATCCATATATAGACTAGACAATACTATATTAGACTAGACTAAATAATGCGGGGACATAATTTTCTCTCATCTTTCCCTTCCTTCTGAAATATATTTCAATAACAACGTAAAATCCCGAGTCGTGTTTTTCAAACAAGACGTATAAAAATTAATGAAATTTACCTGAGTTAAGAATAATAAATACTTAGGCCCAACTAGTTTATCTAATATTTTATATTGGCACCAACGGCCAAGAAAGCCATATATTGTTTATAGTTGCGATCACATTTACCTTAATGACTTCGTATTGCCGAAGAGTATTAAAAAAGCAAGTTAAATAATCAGCACGTGTTCTGATTACCCATGAAACAACAGTGATGTTTAAAAAAATTACATATCAAAAATGTTAATCTTATCAAAAGGCGGAATGCGAAATTGATATAAAACGAAAGCAGACGTGGCGTCCTACATAAAGGTTTTTCCTTTTTCAATCTCAAGTACCGCTATTTTAAAGTACCCTTGCAATAACATTACTTTTAAGGTCCTTTGTACTCGATTACTTTGAATTCATGTCCTCAAGCAATAGTACGTTTACAGTACTTTGATGTACCATTATTACTCAAGTACTTAAGTGTTCAAGGCCTAAACTTTCAATTATCATCAATTTTGGTGTACTGTGGACTGAAGTCCTTAATACCAATATTTTTCAAATAGTTTTGAAGTATCAGTATATTTAGAATACTTCTGTACTTGCGTACTGTGCTTTTATTCCTCAGTACCGGTATTTTAAAGTACTCTTGCAGTATCTATTTACTCAAGCCCACAAATATCAATGCTTTTCGAGTACTTTGGAGTACTTTTTTTTCTTATTCATGATTATTTTGAGTATTAAGTACTCCGAACCTAAACCCTCAAGTACTTTCTGTACTTAGATACTGTGAGGTAAAGTCCTAATATAACAGTAATTTTAGAGTAATCTATCAGTGCTAGGATGTACATTTAGTTTAATTTTGTACTTGTACTCATAATTAGGAAGATTGGAACTTATTTAGTACAAGTACGAGTACAACGGACTGGGTACTTCAGTAATTTACAGTCGTGTTCACAACTGTACTCTTTTAAAAATCCGAAAAAAACCTGAAATGTAATCGAGAGTAAAGGCCTTCCTTGCATTTCGCTCTCTTGCAGTAACCGCTGAGCAAGAGACTCCACCGATTATTTCGAAAGATGAACCCGCCACAAATTACAGCTGTTTGCGTTGCAACAGCTCCAATGGCGTAGATTGTGAGGAACCCAAGGTGGGGACGTGTGTCGGCGCTGACAAGCAGGCTCTTCAGTGTTACGTACAGTTTGATGCTGAAAGCAAAGACGTCGTCGGAATGGGCTGCCGCAACGAATTCGAAAATGAAAGAAACTTGGTTGAGCTTATAAAGAGCAAGTTACTATACCTGTGCACGGGTCGAAATTGCAATGATTTCGCTCGATTCCCGACATCGAATTATTGCCAAAGATGCAGCTCAGAGGCTGAAGAAGTCTGCGCCACTAAACCAAGTTCTCTGGTGCATGCGGTCACTTGCGCCGCGTTACCCTACACTCAATGTTACCAACGCATCAACCCAAATGGTAAGCTCTGAAGGTTTCTTACCTTACCTCATTAGGGTCTTCATCATCTTCTCACATACGGCATCACATAGCGTATATCAACATCAAACTTCCAATATATATAAAGCACCAACTTCATCTCATGTCCAACGTCACATCAAGTCAACGTCTTAAGTGTATTATCATGTTTTACAATCATATCTATTTACTCATGTAATACTCAAATTCTACTATATATCCTTGTAATGTCCACCGTTTTAAGCATAATTATTTCCCATTAGGGTAATTTCAATTTCATCATCAGTCCCTCCCAGCGTAACATGTATTAACTATAACCTCATCTCTACCATCATCTCTTCATTTTCCAACATCACATCGTTCTCAACCTCATCTGTCCTGTATCGCAATTTCTCTTTAATCTCATCACATCATACCCAACATCATCTCATCTGCAACGCAATGATCTTCGTTATCCCATTATTTCAAATATCATCTGTTTTCTCTCACAATCTTACCTTGCTCTGTCATTCTCACCTCTGTCATCATTTAAAAGATCTATCTATATCTCCCTATTTCACTAGGCAACGGTGCTACTGAGCGAGGATGCTTGCACGATCTTGAGGCCGATGAGTTCTATAGGTGTCTAACGGGAGCAGATGCTTTGTGCAAGATCTGCACGGGACGCAATTGTAACGAGGAGGTGAGGGTGTCGTTGGCGTTCTCCGCGGCTCTATTTCTCCAGTACGCAACATAGATAATGATTCTTATTGTACTACAGATCATACCGATAGAACGACTTCAGTGCCATCGTTGCAACTCATTGAACGATTCCAGCTGTCACCTCAATCCGTCAGCACTGAGTGCTTGTCCAACGTACAAGAAGGATGACGCCTGCGTGTCTTTCTTCGAGAAAGGTGTCACCAGGCGTGCTTGCCTATCAGAGCTAGCGTGTGATGCTTCGTCGCCGAAATGTCACATATGTCAAGGCAAAGGCTGCAACATCAAAACACCCGAGACTGCCCAGCGCTTCTCTTGTAACCATTGTCGAGACGATAACTGTGATGAACCGGTGACGAAGGAGTGCGTCAACATTGTGGCAGGTGATCAATGTTACATTCAATTCGATAACAGCACACACAGCGCCATCCGCATGGGATGCAAGAGCGAATTAAGTAGCTCCGAACTGTTAACGGGTATTAAAGACTATTACCTCTGTGACGAGGCCAATTGCAATACGTACGAGAATCTGTCACCTGCTCTCTTTTGTAAAGTCTGTAACTCGACAACCGACGAAAACTGTGTTGTTAATCCGAATTTAATGGAGGACAAATATTGTAGGCACTATCCGTATACCGACTGCTATTCTCATGTTGATAGCGGTAAGTAAAGTTCTTTTAGCTTTATTTTAGACAACCCACAATGAAAATATACAGCTATATTACTAGTTTAATAATTTATTTAATAATATAATTATATCTTTAAGACCAAGAGCCTGTTTAGCTTAAATCGATCTATTTAGAATCTTCTTTAGAATGAATTTATGATTGCTCATTACATCAGAAGGAAGTACCCAATTCTGATAAATGCTTGACATAATAATAATCAATACTTCCAATTTTCAATAACCGCTTTGTTCTTATTGCTCTCATGTGATTGTCTCTCCTTCGCAGATGGCACAACTCATCGCGGCTGCTTGTTAGACTTGCCGGCAGAAAAGTTCTTAGAGTGCCGATCGGGCAATAGTAGCCATTGTCAGATCTGTTCCAGTTCACGATGTAATGACGGAATATTTCCCCGCGATCGTCTTGAATGTTATCGCTGTAACTCGCTAAGCTCGGAAAACTGCGAAACTGAGCCCTCTGTTCGACAAGTATGCCCGATCTACAATCCTAATGATGCTTGCGTCACCAAAATCGAAGATGGGGTCACCTACCGCGGCTGTCGCTCGGATTTCAAATGTCCAGTTGGTGCTAATCGCAGAACTTGCCAGACCTGTACAGGTTCGCTGTGCAACACGGTAGACCTAATGGCACAGTACGTTGGCGATCCCGGTAAGTTCCAAGCTCTTCCCCTGAGCTGCCACCATTGCAATGGCACGGACGAATGTAGCGCTTCCTTGAGGAGGATCGAAAAGTGTTCGGGTTTGGATGAGAAGCAGACCTGCATCACGGCTTTTTCCGAAGACGGTAGAGTGGTTGCTCGCGGCTGCAGGGATGATATCGATGAAGTCTGCACCAGTCCTGGTATTGAGTGCCAGGAGTGTAAGTCTAACAGCTGCAACACGGCACGTCAACGGAGCGACTATATCGATTGTCTCTTCTGCGATGCGAAGCGGAATGCTGTCTGCAGCCACGACGCAACCGCAGTAAGCAGAATTCGTAAATGCCACAAAAGCTGCGCGACCGTGTTATATCAGCGCAACTCTGACCCCAGTCCAGTATATGAGCTGACACGCACATGTCTGGACGATCTGGACTTGGATGACCGCGAGAAATGCATCTCAGGTGCTGATGCTAAATGTAAAGCCTGCCACAAAGACAAATGCAACGTTGATTCTCTGGGAAAACGTAAATCTTGTTACCAGTGCTCGGGCATCTCGAATTGCAAATCTGCCTCAGTTGCGCAAACCTGTCGCGCCTTCACTGAGAACGAACAATGCTTTGCGCGATTCCAAGGAGCACCGCCGTACATGGTTCTTGAACTGGGTTGCGCGAGTCAGTACGACAGCCCCGAGCTGACCGAAATGCTGAAGAACAAAACTCTTGTGTTGTGCGAAGGGGAGAATTGTAACGAGTTAAAAAATCAGACAAGGAGGCAAGAATGCACCATCTGCAGCTCCAAGACAGATGCACTTTGCGCTACTCTACCAGCGAATGTTTCATCGAATACCGATTGCAGGAGTAAACCGTCTAACAAGTGCTATACAAGAATCCTATCGAGTATGCTGAAGCGTCTTTATAATCCTTTACAATTCTTTACAAAACCAGTGCATTTGCAGATGGACATACGGAGCGCGGCTGTCTTTCGAGCTTGGAAGGTGAAGAGTACTTTAATTGTTTGCAAAACTCGAACTCGTCAGCGTGCCTGACATGCCAGGGCGACTTCTGCAATAATGAGGTAAGTTTTTCTTTCTAAAATCGAGATTAAGACGAACTAGACCACAAAGTTTTCACTCAGATCTCATTACTTGAATCTCAGTGTATTAACAATCCCCGAGAAGGACTACCTTCCAAAATTTTATCAACTCAAAGCTTTCCTCTATTTCTTCGATTCTCAATCTCTCTCCTCATTACAGCTCTATCCGAAAGATCGCCTCTCGTGCCACATTTGCAATTCCAACTCTTCCGATTCATGCGAAATCAATCCACAGCAACCTCAAGTTTGCCAGAAGCACCTTACGAATCAGCTGTGCGTCTCCAAGCTTACAACAGATGGCACAACTGTACGCGGATGTAGCGCTGAAGTATCGTGCGACGACAGCGTCAACTGTGTAAAATGCGATAGCGCTAATTGCAACACCGACGTATTCACCAACAAGACGTTGTCCTGCCTCTCCTGTGTGAGGGAATCTTGTGAGGACCTCGTTGCGACTCAATGTCGTAAGCACGATGAGAATGATCAATGCTATCTGCTGTTCAACGATGACAGTGATGTGACACAAATGGGTTGCCTCAGCGATTTGGATGACGTCTTCGTCCAGAACAACCGGCACTTACTTGTGCTGTGCCGGGAAGGCGACAACTGCAACACCTTCGATAAGATACCCAGGCCACGTATGTGTGCTCTCTGTAACTCTGCAGAGGATCCCCAATGTGCATCTGATCCGAAAGCGGTTGCTACGGGTACACAATGTAGAACTATACCCAACACACAGTGCGTGACATATGTCAGTGTAGGTGAGTTCTTGTAAAATGTGTTGATTTGCTCATTGGGTGTGAAGAGCGATTCGGATTTATTTGACCCGATTCCTACTTTCAATTAAATTCAATCGTATTTTGAAGTACAGCAACGACATGACATTTCGATGTTAAATCGCTTGTATCGCAGAAGAAGCCTTCCGTAGATATTTCAAGCATATTTGTTTTCACGCATATTCAATGTGTTCTTCTCTTGACAGCTGGTATCACTTTTCGAGGATGCCTGAGCAGTTTGGAGAAGCCACAGATGCTCTCCTGTCTGGAAGGTCACTCCGAATATTGTACCGCCTGCGCTGTCGACAGATGTAACATCGAAGTAAGTACTGAACTTCCCCTCCGCCCCCTACTCTCTCTTATAACCAAATCCAACTTCGCAGGTCTTCCCATCGAACCGTCGCAGCTGTCACCGCTGCAATACCGTACAGGACCCCACCTGCAAGTCGGCCCCCAATGCTGCCGCCATCTGCCCCCACTACTCGAGCTCCGAGTTCTGCACTGTTAAGCTGGTCAACAACCACACGTACCGCGGGTGCAGCTCTGACTTCCAGTGTGACGAGACGGACAAGCGGTTCTGCAGACACTGCTACGGCGCCGACAACTGCAACACCATGAACTTGGATGACACCAGCGTGGGCCCACCGGGTCGCTGGCAAAGTTTGCCTCTCAACTGCCACACCTGCACCGGCGAGAGTTGCTCTAGCGGCAGAGGTCCGCTACGGGTGTGCGCGGGGGACAAGTGGCAGACATGTGTCAGCGTCTTCGACGCTGCGGGCAATGTCACGGCACGTGGCTGCAGTGAGGCCGTCGCTGCTGTGCACGGCGACTACTGCAACAAGCACCCGGACAAGTGCATTCATTGCAAGTCGAACGGCTGCAACTTCGCTAACAAGCTGGACCAGTTCACAGACTGCTACTTCTGCGATTCGGAGACGAGCGATACCTGCGCCACCAACTTCGACAACTCGACGCGCACCCGGAAGTGCCACGATGGCTGCATGGTTGCTCTCTACCCGCTTAGCAACGCTAACAACACCGAGTACGCGTTGACACGCTCCTGTTTGGACGACAAGGACTTGGACGACCGCGTTGCATGCAAATCCGGCAAAGACGCGAACTGCCGTTACTGTGAGGGAGCGCGCTGCAACACTATGGACCCCGCCACGCAAGACAGACATGAGTGCTTCCACTGCGAAGACGACTGCGAAGACCCCGCGCCTCGAAAGTGCAAAGCCAACCACGCAAACGATCAGTGCTACATTCACTTCGACGCAGAGAACTCTGTCACGCGCATGGGCTGTCGCAGCGACCGGTCGGACGAGGAGGTGACCGCGTTGCTCAAGACCAAGAAACTGATCTTGTGTGACGAGAAGAACTGTAACTCCCTTGACTCAGTGGCCACGCCGAATACCTGCTCCGTTTGTGACTCGGAGGCCGACCCGCGTTGCGCCACGAACCCGAACCTGATCACCGACATGCAAAACTGCCTCAGCTTGCCCTACACTGACTGCTACACACGCATCAATGCGGCGGGCCACACATCGCGCGGCTGTTTTTCGACGCTCGAGCCGGAAACCTTCTACGCGTGCCTGATGGGCAACGACAGCCTGTGCAAGACGTGCCGTGGCAAGCGCTGTAACGGCATTGATGTCTTCCCGCCGCAACGTATGAAATGCCACCAGTGCAACTCCACAGTCGAGCCCGCCTGCGGCACTACAGCGGCCAGCAACAAGATTTGTCCCATATATAAGCAGGATGACGCTTGCTTCGTGAGACTTCGCAATGGCGTCACTACGCGCGGTTGTGTCTCCACCGAGGCATGTGACCCCCATAGTGATCCACATTGCCGCGTATGCAACACGCCTGGCTGTAATAGAGCTGTAGTCGTGCCGCCCAGCGAGCACGGCCTGCCGGGCAGATGGCAGAGCTTGCCGCTGAGTTGCCGTCACTGCAACGGTGCGGAGGACTGCAAAAAACTGGGCATCTTCCGTGTGTGCGAAAAGAATTCCCTTCAAAACTGCATGAGTGTCTTCGCTGCTAACGGCACAGTTGTGCGACGCGGCTGCAGTGACCCCGTGCTGGCGGACAATGCGGCCTACTGCGCCAGTAACGTTGACTTGTGTCCGCGCTGCAACTCCAACGGTTGCAACGTGGCTACCACACTGACCGACTACGTAGAGTGTCTGACCTGCGACAGCGACAACCACCGCGACTGTGTGATGGCTGCGAAGAACATCACACGCACCCGCAAGTGTTACAAGCGGTGCATGACGGCGCTATATGCACGCGACCTCGAAGATAATCCCTCGTATGCATTGGCAAGAACTTGCTTGGACGATATGGATCTGGACGAACGCACGGATTGCGAGGCCGGCCGCCATGACTTCTGCCAGGCGTGCAGTGGCCCCAAGTGCAATACGGCCTCTGTGCCGCCGAAGCGCCTGAGCTGCTATCACTGTACGGGCAGCCAGTGTGACAATCCACAAGCCCAAACCTGCACCACTTACCGGCCCAACGACCAGTGCTACATCCGCTACGACGAACAGCAGTCGGCAATTGCCATGGGTTGTCGCAGTGAGTTCAGCAATCGCGATGCCGACAAACTGCTCGCGCAAAAACGCCTCTTCCTGTGCAAGGACGACAACTGCAACACAGCTGCCGCTGTGCCGCCTGCTCACGATTGCGTGCTCTGCAACTCACGCACAGACGTCGAATGCGCCACGCAGCCGCATGCGGTGCAGAGCGCAACCACATGCTTCCATGTACCGAATACAGGCTGCTACTCGCGCGTCCTAAGCGACGGAGCAACGGAGCGTGGCTGCATTTCCAGCTTGCACGACGACGAATTCCTGAGCTGCCTGAACGGCACTTCCAGCACGTGCGCGCACTGCGTCGGTGACAAATGCAACAAAGATGTGTTTCCGAGCGGGCGTCTTACATGCCACATATGCGACTCCTCGAATGACCCCGAATGCGAGAAACAGCCGAACAGCTTGAGCATATGCCATCAATACCTCGAGCCGGAGACGTGCGTCACTTCCTTCGTGGGCGGCGTGACCAAGCGCGGATGCGGCGCGAACCTGGCTTGCAACGTCAGCGACAGCCAAACCTGTGTGCAGTGCAGCGGCCACGGCTGCAATACGGTAAACCTGGCGATACAGGAGGATGACAACTTCGGCAAGTGGCAGGACTTGCCGCTGCGTTGCCGGAACTGCAGCGACTCGGACTGTCGCGCTGCATCCACGGTGACCACCTGCGAGAACAACAACCTACAGGATTGCATGACGGTGTTTGATGTAAATGCGAATGTAGTGCGCCGCGGCTGCAGCGACGCTGTAAAGGCACAATACGCAAACTACTGCACGGAAAACAAAGAGAACTGCTTCAGCTGCAAGTCGAACGAGTGCAACACAGCCGAGAGGAAGTCCGAGTTCCTGGAGTGTGTCTATTGCGACTCGTTGAAGAACGCTGATTGTGTATGGAACCCGCTTAACAGCTCCCTCAGCAGACGCATGTGCCGCAGTAATTGCATGTCGGCGCTGTACCCGGCCTACAATGGCAGCAACCCCGCCTACGCGCTGATCCGCACTTGCTTGGACGACAAAGAAGTCGCCGATCAAACAAGTTGCTTGGGCGGAAATGACTCCACTTGCCATGCGTGCAAGTCAGCCAATTGCAACGTCATAGAACTGGCGCACGACCGCCTGAGATGCCACACTTGCGAAGGTGAGGACTGTGAGGAGCCGCAGTCGCGGCAGTGTGTAAACTACCAGTCGGGCGACAAGTGCTTCACGTGGTTCGACGAGAGCAACAGCGTCTCTCAGATGGGCTGCATCAGCTCGCTCCGCAACCACGATCTAGAGAGCCTCATTGCGACGAAGCGTGTGCTTGTGTGCGATGGCCACGACTGCAACAACCAGAGCTCCCTGCCCGGCGCGCAGAAGTGCGCCTCGTGCACTTCCGAAAACGACCCATTGTGTGCCACCAACGCGCTCCAGGTGAAAACACTGACCTCCTGCAGTCGGCTCCCGCACACCAGCTGCTACACCATGCTTGACAGGGGTGAGTAGGGGGTGGTGCTTGTCATGTGGTCCAGAAACTCATTGTGTTTATTCTATGTTGCCACAAAAGTGGGGAGGACAACGCGTGGCTGCTTGTCTGATCTGCCCGAAACATCCTTCGTCTCGTGTCTGCTGGGACAGAGCAAGGACTGCGCCGTCTGCCAGGGTGATGGCTGCAACCGAGAGGTAAGCCGTTCGCTCTTCTCTGCCTTTGCAGCGTGTTGAAACTTCCGCTTTGCCTTCAGATCTTCCCCGCCGACCGTCTGCAGTGTTACACATGCTTCACCGAAGAAGACCCGAGCTGCGAATCCTTCCCCAAACAAACGCTGCCGTGCAGTACGGTGGGTGAGCACGTCGCCTGTGTCACAGCACTTGGCAGGAACAACACGGTGCGTGGCTGCAGTACTGAGGTCTTCTGTGATTCCAGCGACAGGCGGAACTGTCGCTCATGCAAGGGCACCGCCTGCAACAGCATCGACTTGCGCAACAAAGAGGACGACGGCTACCACGGCGCCTGGCAGGCTTTGCCGCTGAATTGTCACACGTGCGTAGGCGACCACTGCCGCTACTCGCTTGGCCCGCTGGCCGAATGCAGCGGCAACGATGCTCAAGACTGCATGACTGTTTTCGGCCAGGACGGCAAGGTGCGGCGCCGCGGTTGCTCGGACGACGTCGAGGACTACGAAGACTTGTATTGCCGCTCGCAACCACAACATTGCTTCAAATGCAAGTCGAACGCGTGTAACATAGCGTGGGAGCTCGAGGAATACATCCAATGCACATACTGCAACTCAAGTACGCAGACGGCGTGCGCTGTGCAACCAGAGCACGACAGCCTAGGAACGCGAGCCTGTTACAAGGAATGCATGGTGGCCCTGAAGGAGGGCGCGGTGCTGCGCTCCTGCTTAGACGACAAGGAACTCTTCCACCAGACAGCGTGCAGGCTAAGCGAGAGTGGTGACAATTGCGCAGCGTGCAGCGACGGAGACCGTTGCAACACCTTCATGTACCCGCCCGACCGCCTGCGCTGCCACGTCTGCGCGACGGGCGACTGCAGTCAGAGCGAATCGCAGTTGTGCGAGGTGTACGAGGACGACACTGACTTCTGCTTCGCACGCTACACGGACGGCCGGGTGGACTTGATGGGTTGCGCCAGCTCGCAGAATGCCACCACCCTCGAAGCGTGGGAGGCCGAGGGGCGTGTCTACAAATGCGAGAGTGCAGACTGCAACGCGCTTGAGAAGCTGCCCACGCCGAATGAGTGCTTGGCGTGTGACTCCAGCAAGACGCCCGAGTGTGCGCAGAACGCGCTGCTGGTGCAGGCAAGCGAGACATGCATGGCCCCACGCAGCAACTGTGTCACGCAAATCACTGCAGGTATGTAAAGTGAGCGGTGGCAGGGGTGAAACGACTCACAACTCGGTGATCTCTCTTGCAGCTGGCGACACGGTACGCGGCTGCTTGCGCGATCTTACGGTGGAGCAGGAACGCACATGCGTTGCTGCAGGCAACTGCGTTACATGCAGCGGTCTCAAATGTAATGCGCAGGTAAGAGAGGCAGTCCTCTAATATCTATTCCTCCCGTCTGTCCTCTCTCACTGCTTTTCTCTCCTTCACATTTTCCACAGATTTTCCCCGCCGATCGACTTGTGTGCCATATTTGCAACTCCGAGAGTGATCCGTTCTGTGCCGCTAAACCAGCGAATGTGTTCGCTTGTCGGAAGTACGATGCCCACGATCGCTGCGTGGCCAGCCTAAGTAGCGACGGCATCGTCCAACGTGGGTGCGCCTCGGAGATCTCGTGTGCGAAGAACGAGACCACAGAGATCTGCGAATTCTGCGACACAGCCGCCTGCAACTTCATGCAATTGTTGAAGGACGCTGCTGCTGGCTTCCTGAGCGGCAGTCTGGTGGTGACACTGCTGCTGGTGCTTGTTGCAACCGTCGTCGGGAACTTTCATTGAGAGCAATGCAGGAAACATAGAGAACTTCATCTACTCGTAGCGTAAGATTTGAATTAATTTTCCTAGCAAAAAGACAATAAAGCCGGACATTCAATAAGAATTAATAGCGTCTGCTTTTCCATGACTTCCACGAACAGGCTTTCTGTTGCCTGCGATTGAGTATCCATAATTTACGAGGTTGCTGTTGACAGCAGATTGTTGGTATCTCGGTGAGTGTTCGAGCTCACTGATGGTTTACTGAGTCGTTGATATCTCATTGCGTTTTTGAGATCACTTATGATATCCTGGACTGATGATATCTCAGTAGTAAGCTGTTCAATTTCATCGACACGAGATTCTGTTTTGAAACTGTTTTTTCTTCTTTCCACTTGCGGTCTGCAATAAATTAATTCGCTGCACTTTCAAAACCGAGACTCTGATGTTTTAACACACTTTGAAATTTTAGTTAAACAGAATAATTTTCTCACTGAGGCAGCACTTTTCACCGGACTTTGTCGTCGAAGAATAATCAAGCGTCAAAAAATCAAAACTGAAGAACCAAACTGACTGAATCGCCAAACCGACTGAATTCCGAGTTCTGTTCTGCAGCCGGTTTTATAGGCTTGAAATTTGAAATTTCTTTGCTGCTGTGCTGCTCGGTCGCTCCGCGCTCCGCTGATTTATGCATTTGCAGTCAGAAAACCACTCTCGATTTCACAACTCTCTCCTTCGCATCTTCGTAAGGAACTGTTCGCAGTATTTTCCTTGGGAATTCTTTTCGAGGTGTGTTCGTCTATTCAGCTTCGACTTTGTTGTGCGCCAAATTTGTGTGAGGAGCGCAGACCGGACTTTCAACAAATGCGCTCCAGGAAAGAGTAACAAGCAAAAACAAAACAAAGCAAATTCTCATATTCTCCTCGCTCATCAGAGATCAGAGTGAGAGAACACAGAGGAAACATGATGCATTAAAAACTGCAAAAACAAAAGTTCGAAGAAATATTTGCCATGAAAATGATCTCGTGGTTCTTGTTGCTCTTGTTGTTGTTCGGCTCCCCCCCAAAAAAAAAGGACCATCGGATTTTCACCCACGATATTGTCACGATAGTGATAAATTATTTCAGCAAACAAAAATCATGATACATCGATCACTTTTTTGAAGTACCTCGAGCTGTTTATCAGTTGAGTTTACGACGCCACGCTAAGGTTTTTCTTAATCTTAATGACATTATAAACTAATAAAACCATAAAAACTAAAAACTTGAATTGCGTCACACATTTTCCTCTTTCCAATTCCAATCTTCTACTCATTTCCAATAAGAAATTCGTTTCTTTATTTGCCTTAGTTTTTCTTTATTAACACTAAAGCAAAAAAACTACAAGTAGCTCGGAATTTAACGAGTTTTTAAAATTTTTCATTTAATCCAATGATGTACATTAAAAACTGTTGTGAACATTTATATACACGACTTTAGTTGCAAAAGGTTTCCTTACGTTTAATTATATTGCAATAATTATTATTATTTTCAACAGCTACACTCACACGAAATTCATAAAAAGTTCTTTCAAAATATGTTTCGCCCTCATTTTTCTGCATTTTCTCTTCGGTTTACTTCGTAAAATCATTTTATTGAAATACTAAAATAAAACAAATAAAATTAAAATTTGAGAAAATACAATAATTAATTGCCAGACTGCGAAAACGCAAGAATCAATTATTTACAATTAATTTCTGAAACGTTTGAACTCATCGAATTTGTGTTATTTTAATGCTGTACAATTTAAAATTATAAATTTCTTAAATTATAAATTTCTAAATACATTTATAACTACGTTCATATATATATACTATATGTTTGTTGATGTGTGTGTGTGTGTATATATTCGACAATAATATGCAATTGTATAGAAAATATAAATGTCTCTATTTTCTGTAAAAATGACTAAAACATTTTGTTAAATGCTGCGTTCTGCTCTTTGTCGCCTCCCTCTTTCATCACTTACATTGTGACCATTTATTTCTCCTCCCACTTACGGCTTCGAATTACTTTTGAAAATTTTAGAGAAAAGTTGCCACTTCAAAATTAAGCAATTGCAATTTTTCAAAGGTTTTAAAGCTACTGAAATTATTGGTGTTTAACACGAAGGTCGCGTCTGAGGTAAAGCTGCGCTTTGAAACACAAAAAGGCACCGTTTGGTAATTTAAATGTTTGCATTTCGGGCTCTTTTATCATTCCAACAACTTTGCTATGAAACTCTGCAGCCCATCCACTTGCTAGATTCCTGAAATCTTTGATTTCAACATTTATTTGCGTTAAATACAACTACAACGAGAAAAAGAAGGAAAGTACGAAAAATTGGAACCTGTAAATTTATGGGAGCTACGAATGCCCGCAAGAAAATCCCTCTAAAAGAGCGCCGTTGAAACTGCTGCAGCTCAAGAGTTGCCAACTCATCCACATTTCTTACTCTACTCTATCCATCTCCGTATCTCTCGAGCCGAACGGGCGGCCTAGTTTTGGGGATCCTTGTTGTAGTCAACATAAACTCGCACCACCTCGCCCGAGTATTTGCGTTGGGAGGGCATGAAATAAAAGTCGGGCGTATCGGAGCCGCCATTCGAACTCAGGCGCGGATCCTCGCGCGCTGCGTTGCGATAGTAAAAAGCGTCGCCCGCTTCGGCGTCCGGGTGGTTCGGCTGGCCACGATGTGCACGACGATCCTGCGTGTAGTAACCCGAAGGTTGTGCGTGGCTCGCGTGCTTTTGTTGTTGTTGGTGTTGCTGACGCGGTAGCGAGTACGCGCGATCGGCATACGAATTGCGTAGATAGGCGGCCGAGGAGTCAGCGCCGCCATTACGCTCGTACTGAGCGTAGCTGCTGTTTCCGCTGCTCTTCCCCTGTCCGTTACGTGGCGTGCGTCCATTACTGCTGCGATGTTCTTGCGTCGTTGCTTTGCCGCCTCCGTTTTCATGACGGCTGGCTGCACGCTGTTGTTGATGCTGGTGGCCATTGCTGGGCAAGCCAGAGTTGCCGCCCTCGTTGTAGTAAAGTTGAGATTTACTGCTGGGTGAGTGCGACAGCGGCAGTGTTGTCTGCTGGCTGCTGCTACCCGTTGAACGATCGCGGCGCTCCTTACTTTTGCCGGAAGTGCTGGTTGTGGCTGTTGTTGTTGTGGTCAGCGTTTTCTCCTCCGTTTCGCCGTACGGATCGAAGGCGTAATTGGTGTTGGAAGTGTAGTCCCTCCATGGAGAGTTTTGTAGAAGATGCGTCTGCAATCATATGAAGTTTTTAATGAGTTTCAAAGTGCAGCGATTGTTTGAGATCCTAAACCAGTCAGCATTTGATTTTTGGAGGTTTTTCCCAATTTCTCTTAAAAAAATCCTTTACTAATTTATGGAATATATGAATTATGTTTCTTTATCTAGTTTCTCGGTTCTTGACTATTTAAATAGACGAATTTTATAAAAGCGCCTTTTTAAGACCTTTTAAAAGACTAATTTTATAAAAGGGTACAATTTTGTGTTCCTTAACAAAGTTGGACAACCAGTCAAACATTATTTTTGCTATTTTTAATATTCTGTTTTTTTTCACTTTTTAACGTAATTTTATAAAAATTTTCAAAATTTATTGACTCACGCAAATTTTATGCACAGTCTTTAATTTTGGTTTTCTCGTGATATTTTATCCTGTCGTGCCTTAAAAAAGTCTTTAATTGGTCCTGGGAAAAACATAATCCTGTCAATTTTCAACTACGATTATTTTTCAAAGATATTTTTTTCGCGATAAAATGAATCTGGTAATAAGATTATTTTTTGATAAAGAACAATAGAATTCTTAATTAAGATTAAATGTTCTCAAATTAACATTTTTGAAAGCAATATAAAAATAGCATGAAAAATGCTGACTGGTTTTGGAATCAAAGACTTTAGAAAGAAAAGGTTAAAGAAAATAGGAAAAGTTAGACAGAAGAAGAAATAAAAATATTCAGCTGAGATTGAATTTAGTAGAGACACAAACCTTAACAAAAAATTAAGAACAACCAAGGAATTGAGAAAACAGTTAAAGACAGAGAGGGAGATAGAGAGAGAGAGAGAGGGAGAGAGAGAGAGAGAGAGAGGGAGAGAGAGAGAGAGAGAGGGATAGAGAGGGAGAGAGAGAGAGAGGGAGAGAGAGAAAGATAGTCAAATCGATAGAGAGAAAGAGAGAGAAAGTGAGGAAAAGAAAAAGTGGATTTAAAGCAAATTTTCAAAAGTTACCAATAATTTGTATGATTTGGACTTCATTTAAAAAGTTCTAAGTGTTTTAATCTGAATGAATCGAGGATCCATAAATTGAATTCCGAGTTATCGGAAGTCCGACAGAGTCTGAACGTTGTTTCAATTATCACACCTGACTTTTCTGAGTATATTTTTTGCGGAGCATATTTTTATTTGGCAGTGACTTTCTTTGATTTGGCAGTAGCAGATGATTATTACTGATGTTTTTAACAAAATGTTGGCTATTTCTGTATCTATTGATTTATCGAATGTGTAATTTTTTTCTAAAGATCACTTGAGGGTTGATAGTAGCGATGTTGACGCTGTTGATACATCCTCCATTCATCGGGTATGACGTAAACAAGCTTTAAATAATTTTTCTTTTAATAATACAATCTTCAATTTGATAATATAAGACGTAAAATTGATATTGTAAAACTGTTTCAGAGGCCTAGCATTTTTAGAAGTGCGCTTCGTTTACAAAATATCATAATACTCGCATACCGCCAAAAAAAAAAGTAAAAAGAGTTTCGCTCACCTTCTGTGTTTTATTGCGTCGAGATGTTTTATATATCGTACAAAATGCTTGCACGAGGGCTATGAAAACTAATGCGGCTATCAGACCCAACACTATGTACAGCCGCACCTCAGAGAGTTGGAAAAATGAAAGCTTCGTCTCTTCCTCAGAGTTGTCTGCAGCTTTAACTGAAGATTCAGAAGAAAATACTGAATTTCTGTCGTCTTCAGTAGTAGTTTTCCCAACTTACAGGCAAGTGCTTCAAAATCCAAGTATTGTGGATCGACTGTAAGAGAGCCAACTTTTCCGGTGGAAAGTTTTTCCATAATCGCAGCTTTGATCATTTCGCCACCCGCTATTTTGGCCGCATTCTGCTCTGCGCTCACGGCGTCTGCATTCATGGGTTGCCCTTTCTCGTACGCCTCTTTGTCGAACATGGCCTGCATCTTGGCTACCATTGCAGTACCATCTCTGTGAACGAAGAGGAAGAATAAGATGATTATGGTGCTTCCAAAAACCATATGATTAATGTTAGGAACCCACTTTTCGAATCCCAAAATTTCTGTCTTATAATATCCCGGTATGTTATTGAGGATACCATTAAATGTGTCCGAAATCGTAACGGCCAGATTATTAAAATCTACTGTTCCTGGTTCTGGCGCCTCAAAAGATTCCGCTAGATTCATCAGTTTGACACCCACAGCATAAACCAACCTATTCGGTGCTGGTGTAGTGGGTTCCCTATTAGGATTTTCCAGTTCTGAATGAGGGAGAGAAAAATTCATTAGGTCATTGAGTCAAATGTGGAACTTTAATGATCTCGTGACCCCTAAACTCACCTCTACCACACGACTTAATACAAACGCGTGTTGGAGTTGCAACTGGGATGTGTTCATGCTTCCGAATCTTCTTGTTTACAGCATTAAAAGCCCCACCCAGAACCGGGAAGAAGAGGTACAGACAGTGATCGTCGGTGAATGATAAGTCCTGCTTGGCAAAGGCGAGTTAATTTCGGAAAGCGCGTTTTAATTCTTTCAACTTTTTACCTGTTCATCGTTGCTTATGCGCTTCCGTGTGAACTCCAAAATCGTGACGCCCTTCTCAATGCGACCCGAAGCATTGTAAATATCCTGGCGATCATCCAATTTCGGCGATGAGTAGCCATTCACCCAGGTGTCCATTAGGAAGGGTCGTCCGTTGCGCGCATCTACCCAGCCGATTATCGAGTCGGTCTGTGACATCTTCGCATCCTCGCTGAATCCAACGCCGGTCCACGTCTTCGTATTGCTCGTCTCGATGTGCCAACGCATTTCGTCTCCGCGACCTATTGTCTCCCAGGTTGCGTAGTACTCGCAGGTGTAATTCTGAGGTACACAGTTCGAGGGATAACGCCAGTGACCATGGCAATCATTGTCCAGTATATTAGAGTTCATATCGGAATTGCCCGTGGATTTTTCTTTTTCTGGTTTAGATTGAAATCGAAAGAAAGATTATATAATTGGATTTATTCAAATTAAAAGAATTCGAATCCGAGTTTTAACTCGAGTTCAATTATCTATAAAGTCGTCCCCCGCACCCACATTTCGATGTTCCTTCTTTGACAACCGTATCCCTTATTTTCTCAAACTCACCTTATAGATCAAATGTTTTGTATTATCGATGATTTTGCTATCGATTGTTCACGCTTCTACTACAGTCATTATGATTATCCTTCTGACAAACTTACCAAAGAAATTAATTTCCGCAACACCTCGTTGCAGTTTGTGTCCGTGGTACTTAAGTTCGTCCGGCCGATAGAAAGCCCTGATCTTGGCGTACTCAGACTCAATACCAGACGGTGGCACGTGGACGTAACCCTCCTGCTCCTGTCCCCTGGCCCAGATGACATGTGTCAGTGCATCATCTAATGTGTGATCGGTGGGTTCGGTAGCTACAAGTTTTTTACGGAATATGATGGTTGTAACTCCATCCCGTTCGTAACCGGTTCCTAACGTCAGATCCGATTTGCCACCAAAGACCTCATCAATTTTTGGCGTAGAACGATCGCGTGAATAGTAGTCGCCCACGCGACTGGCCATACCGCGTGCTGAACCGATTATTACATCTGTACAGTCCATTGGATTAAAATCGTATCGTGGTGTATACGGATTAAGTTTGTACTTTTTGCCAGCTAGGGAAATGAGAGAAAGAGAGAGAAAGAGAGAGAGAGAAGATAATTAAAAACTAAATTCTAATATTCGTTAATTAATTCTGTCAAATAAATATTCGGAATCCGAAAATCTACAGTTATACAAAATTATATCCTCGTACGCGAAATACTCGACGGCTGTAATATGACGTTCAAACGCCATTCATTTAAAATATGGACACCTATGACCTTCCCTGCTCCACAATCTGTTCGGAAACTTCTGACCCGTATGATGGGTCAAGTACGACTTCCCTCTGTTCTTCAATTCCAATGAACATTTCGTGAACGTAGAAGCGGGTCAAAGTTCTGACAGATGGCGCCAAAAATCTCTGTGATAATTAAGTAGATTCGGTAAAATTTAGGCCAAAACATTATACGTTCACGCCTTTTAAGTGGGCTGTTTAAAAGCCATTTATAGACATCATTCCCCGTATTTATTTGACAGAATGTAACGTGACAATCCGGTGATGTGATATATGTATGTCTTTGTTTTTATTAATGATGTTAAGTTAATGATTGCGGCTTTGAAATAATAACGGTTAATTTATACCAAAGTGTTAGTGAGTGTTTATAGAATTTGATTATTTTCAGAACTAATATTTTCAAAATTAAAGAGATTTCCAGGCCTTAAGCATGGTTTACCTGCGCCTTGAGTCAGTTGAGCTGAAGATTTCACGGAAATCGATTGCCTTTCTTGTGATGGAGATTTCGGTTCAGGCTCCGATTTCGGTTCAGGCTCCGACTTCGGTTCAGGCTCTGACTTCGGTTCAGGTTCTGACTTCGGTTCAGGTTCTGATTTCGGTTCAGGTTCCGACTTTGGTTCAGGTTCTGATTTCGGTTCAGGCTCTGATTTCGGTTCAGGTTCTGATTTCGGTTCAGGCTCTGATTTCAGTTCAGGTTCCGATTTTGGTTCAGGTTCCGGTTCTGATTTCGGTTCAGGTTCCGATTTCGGTTCAGGTTCTGATTTCGGTTCAGGTTCTGATTTCGGTTCAGGTTCCGATTTCGGTTCAGGTTCCGATTTCGGTTCAGGTTCTGATTTCGGTTCAGGTTCTGATTTCGGTTCAGGTTCTGATTTCGGTTCTGGCTCTGACGTTGGTTCCGGTTCAGATTTTGGTTCCAACTCAAAGGATTCTATATTTGATTTTTTTTTTTGGAAGAGAAAATTTTTGTGGTTTTGTATTTTGGTGCTGTGAAGTGCATAAGTGTCTTAAATAATAACTACTAAGGAACAAATGTGAAAGCGCAATTTAAATAGGTTTTGTAAGGGTTCGTGCTTCGTGCCCAAAAATGACCACTGAAAACAATTCCTACCTGTGACCGCTCGACGTCTACGGCCAGCTTTAGAACTGACTCGATATGACACACTGGTGGCCACAGATGTCACGCCCTCCGTGGCGGGTGTTACACTGTGTGGCTCTTGGTTAGCAAGCCGGTTAGGTGACTCTGCGGTAGGTTCGGGTTCAGGTTCTGATTTAGGCTGTGGTTCCGACTTTGGCTCTGGTTCCGACTTTGGCTCTGGTTCCGACTTTGGCTCTGGTTCGGATTTTGGCTCTGGTTCCGACTTTGGCTCTGGTTCGGATTTTGGCTCTGGTGCGGACTTTATCTCTGGTGCGGACTTTGGCTCTGGTTCTGAGGACGGTTCGGGTTCGGATGTGGGCTCTGGTCTTGGTTCCGAATGCGGTTGCGGTTCCGATTTCGGTTCTGGTTCCGATTTCGGTTCTGGTTCCGATTTCGGTTCTGGTTGTGACTTCGGTTCGGGTTCTGCTTTGGTTTCAAATTTCTCACTAACCGCTGACTGAACCGCAGTCGAATCTGGTATAATGGTACTCGAATCACCGATATCACGAATGAGTGGGAAATTTTTACATTCCGGCGTCAGAGAGCGCGGCCTCCAGCCGAAACCTACCCACGAGCTACTGTTCACCTTCAAGATCACCTCGATTTCTTTCTCCTCCTCCAAGAGACGCCAATAGGCGCTGAAATCGGGCGAGAGCTCTTTCATCGTGTACGGGCTCAAGTCGATATCAGTATTTCTGTAGGGTGAACGCTTGGCGCAACCCGGTCCGAACCAGCCGAAGTTACAGTAGCACTGTCGACGTGGCAGAGTGGTACCCTCGATATCGATGCACTTTCCCTGCGCTCCACAATCCTGATGACTGCTGCACTCATCGTGGTACTCGCAATGCGCTCCGTAATGATTTTTATCGCACTTGCAACGTGACGGAAAGTATTTGCCATGACCCGAGCAGGTTTCCTTGAAGTCCCTACGTTGCTTTATATCCACATCGGCACAGGACCAGAAAAGATAACCGCTAGACCACTCATCTGCTTGTCGCAATAAACGCAAAGTACAGTTGTGGCACTCAAAGTCCACTGGTATGGAGACGTAGAACGACTGAGCTCTGCGAGAGGAGACGTGAAAAGAGTTGTGGAGATGGGTGGGAGGTAATCATCAGTATCACACTCGGAAACTTACGTGGCGTCTGGTTTAACGAATTCAGATCCGTTTACATGTGGAGTCAAGTCTAAAACAGGCCGATCCAGCTGATCGAGCAGTTGAAGTCGAAAACCTCCCTGAAATTGAAAGGAAAAAATGTTTTACCACCAAAAAGTCTGTAGGAATGCCAAACTTTTTAAAACTTAAAGAATGTTTAGAAAGGAAAAATGATAGATTCTCAGCATTTTCTTCAGCTCATCGCAAAGGTTACGTTGCACTCCAGATTTCAATGAAATGTTCTTGTTCTCATACGATTTTCGCCAGCCTGTAATTAAGTAATTACTGATCGCGATATAATTCTTCTTTAGCCGGGTTCCTGGTTCCCATCTTAACCAAGTGTGGAACAGCTACGTACAGATCTTAACGCGATCACCGAAGAACAACCTAACCAAAACAATAGCTTATGAAGAATATAAAGAATAATCACTGAAGGCCGCCTTCTCAAGTAAGAGGAAATAACCGCTCACGCTAGCGGTTCCCTCTTGTCTTCACGTTCTATAAGTCCCCCACCGCCCGAAAACTCCGCGGCCTGCTTGCATTGTGTCTGACTTGTTCCCATTTTGTTAGTTTTACGGTTTACTGAGGTCTTCACCGTAGCGTAGACGGAGTTAGAATTATGTAATGCCAGCATAACACGTCAGTTTTATGTAGGTATCATTAATTACAATTTCAAAAGCACTGACTAAAACCAAGAGAATCAGGTGATCAGATTCTTAAAATATCCAGTGGAAAAATTAGTAACAATAAGACTTTAAACATTTATTAATTGATTACATTCGTCGACCACCGACCCATTAGGAGTTGACAGTCATGCCGTTTTCTCTGGCGGTCTCTGACAAAGTCAATCCATTCAAACTGAACACCCGAGCGGATATTCTTCCAGTGCTAGACATCGTTTCGATGTAAGACGACTAAAGTTTAATATCAGTCATTCATTAGGTGTCATGCGGTGTTCTTCCGATGGAACTTTCCTACCCTCTCGGTCTCCACGATGATATGGGACCCGAATTCGAGATCGTTTCGATGCCGTTCTTGTATATACGAGTTCATAATGTTGAAATCACTAGGCAAGAAATTAAAAACTCATGATCAGTCAGCTAAAGTCAGCACCGAATCTAAATCTTCATGACGATTGTCAAAACCAATCGTCTCAGTCTTGATATTAGGCGACCGATACTAAGAATTAAGGCGACAATACCATCGATATTAAAAGTTTCGCATATCATCGGTATTGAAATTTAATGGGGCGATGATAGAGGGCGACACTCAAAATCGAGTCCCGATTAATAGTTAGGGAAATACAGATCTTCTCAAACTTACCCGGTGCGGATACGCCAGATGCCAAGTAACGTTGAATTTCGAACCCGATAAAATCGACGTTCGTATTGAACCTGAAAAGAGAAGAAGAAGAAGAACCAATTAAAGTCATCAATTATCGAAATCGTCGAATAAATTATTCGCAGCTCGACGATGTTATTTAGTCGACGAATGTTGGCAATCAGACGACAACCGAATTAACACGGATGACTACAACAGCAAAACGACCACAACAACAATAACAGTGATAATAACAGCAGCAACAACAACAACAACTTTACTGAGCGACAGCAACTAGAACTAGAAAACGACAAAAACAATAACGTAACAACTATAAACAACAACAACAACAACATCGATATCAATGACAATAACGGAAACAAAAGAAACAGAATGACAACAACAGCAACAACGACAACAACAACACAGAGCAATACTAAAACATCAACCACAAACATAACAAAAAACAACGAAAACGACAACAACATCAACACAACATCAGCAGCAACAACAACTACATTCAACAACAAGAAGAAAAATGGCAACAACTGCAGAAGCAGTTCAAACACAGTAACAACAACAAGGCTAATCTAAATAACAACTACCAACACCAATTGCAACAACAACAACAACAACAACAACCAGAACAACAACAACCAGAACAACAACCACATGTAATTGGAAAAATATTTAGATTTTTTTTCTTTTTATTCCCAACACGAATTTAAAATGTAACGCAACTAAAACGTGTTTCAGTTGCGAATCTCTGCATCTGCATCTCCGTATCTGGAGCTGCAGCATTTCTTGCATTCACTCGTTCATTCGTCGGCCAGTCGTACTGCCTCTGAAAAATTTTTCGGCTTACAGCAGAGAGAGCGGCGGGCCCGGTGCACGGTGCACCTGTACCACCACTTCACAGCAGTAAATGCAGTCGGCATCTTTATCTTCTCTTGCTCGGTGAGTCAGTGTGTGTGCACGTATCTGGAGCACGAATGCGCATCCGTATCCGTCGGATGCCGTTTTGCTTATTCAAATAATTAAGTTCAATTGTTGCTGGCTTTCTTTTAATGAATGTAATTCCATAGTTGCAAGATTGTAGTGTGTGTGTGTGTGTGTGTGATTGGGTGTGTGTTTGTATCTCAACCAACGCTTGACTGCATTTTGACTGCAAGGTCATTAACGCCGCCGCAATGACGACTGGTTATACGCGAACCAGTTATAGTGACTCGCTGTTCTTTTTATTGCACTCGCCGCACTTTCAAATTGATTGGCTGCGAAATAAATTTCGTCTTTTTTTTTTAGTTTTGTGTTCACAGCTTCGTTGAATTGCTGTTTCTGCAACTGATTTCTGGTTTAGAATGCAAAGAATGCTTGACCCCCCCAAGCAAGACTGCAACAATTTTGAGGAATTGATTTTTAATCTGCTTGCAGCGCAGCGCAAACGAAGTTCAACGATTTCCTCGCATTCCACGCGAACCACAACTGAAGTCGCACCAGCAAAGTAAACTTGAGATTGTTAGGAAAATATCATCTGCTCGCAATAATATAGAAAAAATTGCAACACATTAATTCATTGTTACACATTAATTCATGTAGAAAAACAAATAAGTGAAATTAAACCGAAAAAGACAGACGAACGAATGGAGCGACGACGAGTAAGCAGTGACGAGTAACCAGTGACGAGTAACGACTTGAATTAATTACTGCCTTTTCTCGCTTCCAGCTTCCAGTTCCACGTAAGCAGTTCAAGTGACCGTCAATCCAGCTCGTCAATCGTCTAATTTAAATTAGTTATCGGTCAGTTAGTCAGTCAGTTAGTCAGTCAGTTAGTCAGTCAGATAGTCAGTCAGTTAGTTAGTCAGTCAGTTAGTCAGTCAGTTAGTAAGCCAAAATTCACGTAACGAGAGACGAAAGCCTTCGGTTGAGTTCGCCGTGAACACACGTGAAAAAGCAAAAAAAAGCAATTAATTGCAATAAAAGCGAAAATAAAAAGTTGTCACAACAAACACCATTAACTGCAAAAGTGTTAGAAAAAAACAAAACTTTTAAAAAAATATTGTAATTTTGTACAATTATTTCCTACAATTATTTCTACAACAACAACGAACAACAACATCGAACAACATCGAACAACAACATCGAACAACAACAACAATACTTATGTCGGCATCAATTTCCACAGCGACTGCAGAAGATAAAGATATGAAAACGAAGTTGCCAGACAACTTGAAACGAGCGGTTAACCCTCACCTCTTCCATCCCAACAGACACCGAGTATTCGAGTAAAAAGTACAAAAAAAAACAAGAGATAAAAATGTTGCCGGAACGGCATTCCATTCCACACTACAAGGGACGGCCGCCGCGACCACGAGGATGAGTTAAGAGATGATCTGCTGCTGCAGAGAAGGCAGCGAATATTAATGTTGCAGGTGCACGACTTGCGGCGAGCTGCAGTAGGTCATCGAAACTACAACAACAACAACACATCTCATCAACCATATGAAGAATCATCGGACACGACGGGCAACATGATCGGCAGCTGATCGCCGTGATCGCCGTGATCGCCGTGATCGCCGTGATCGCCGTGATCGCCGTGAACGACTCTCGCTTTCGTTTGAAGGCTACGAGGCGGCGACAGTTGGATGCTGAAGTCAAGAAAGACGCAGAAAAGAAAGCAAAAAATCAATAAATTGTTAAACTTTGTTAATATTTAACAAATTTTCAGTTTTCAGTATTGAAGTGTCTGTCAATTACAATTATTCGTACAACATTTAAAACCGATTACTTTATTCATCAGTTTAAAATAATCACAGTCAAGATTCAGGTAAATTAAATTTTTCTTGCTGAAATTTTCAATTAACTTCTTATCAAGATTCACAGTTAGAATGGCGGATTTAATTAAAAACCCTAAAAAAACAACATAATAAACCGCAACAACGAAAACTGCTTTTTGTAGCCCAGCGAACTGCAACGCGGCGGAAATTCCTCTTCAATCAATAAAACGTTAAAAAAAGTCTATCGCACTAACAATCACGTTGTGAAGTCGTTAAACGAACTAAAAGTGGGTTAATAAGAAAGACTCGCTCGTTCTGTTGGCAGCAAATTTGGAAATTCAACGCAATTTTAACGAAAATTTAAGAAGAAAATTAAAATTACGAAACTGCTACAATCCTAATACTGGATACTCAAATACGAAAGAAATAGGAAATCACTTCGAATTATTAGAGTTTATTTTACACAATATATAAAAAATAAACGTGGCTTGCCAAATGTAAAAATTTGCCTGATGAAGACTCACTCGTGACCCAATATTAAGTTTGAATACTTTTTCACAATCACAGTTTTTAGCAAACTTTTATTTGCTAATAACTGAAGGATGATAGGAAAAAAAAGATGAAATAACATGAGTAAATTGAGTTCATGTTATTTCATCAATCATAATCAATTGAATAAACATTTTTTTCTCCATAACAAAAGCAAGTCGCTTTTAATGATTAAGAAATCATAATTTCTTTACTACCTTTTTTTCAACTGCTAATTTAAACATCATGACAAACAGTAGTAATTTTTACGACGACTGTTTCATGTAAACAGGAAGGAAATTCAGGAGGGAAATTTTAAAGAGGACTTTTAAAGTATTAAAATTATGTGAAATTCAAATGTAAGGAAACAGGTACGTAAAATCTCAAGAGAAAACAACCCTGGAAAGTACTTATCATACATGAATTTGGTTGAAAACATTACACGGAATTTTTCATTCACATGTCTGCTTTCATCCATGAATCTAATAAAGAATTTTGTGTGTGTTTTCATGCCTGTTTTTTCCTGAAAATCACCGTCGGTTTCCGGGGAAATAATTTGAAAAATGTGTCGTTATTTCTTTATCTGGTACATTATTTTATATAAATGTAAATAGTACAAAGATATTAAGTACGTTCAATATGAATTAATGCAACCCTGACATCCACAGAAGTGCAACCAATCAAAGACAAGCTTCTAAAAATTAAGCTTCCGTCGACCGATCAGCCAAAATGCCGTTGCCACTTCTAAAAACAAAATTGAACGAAGAAGACTTTTGTAAAGAAAAAGGCAGTAATAAATCGATCGTCTAACAATCTGGAGTTATTTAAAATTAATGTTTAATTAAAGTCCATAACACATTCTTTTAATTGATAATTTTTAAAGTCTCTCCTGGCAAAACAAAAGCTGTCCTCACACTTTCAACAAAACTTCCGGCAGAAAAGCTGGATTCCAATGGGAGAAATTGGTGAAAATTAAATATTCGCCAAGGCAGCTGACAGGTAGGTAGGAAATCGTTTTCTTTATTTAGCAGCCGGACCAGCCGACAGTCGTACAAGTGACTTGCTATTGCTTTTCTCCGTCTTTTACGTGTTTCCTGCTGATATTTTCTGCTGCTTGCCGTTTGCCGTAAATAGCGGCGGCTCGTTGCCGTTGTGCGATGGGTTGCCGTTGTGCGACGAAGAAGGTATTTAATTACGGAAGCGTGGCGTGGCGCACCTACTTGGGAACTTTTTTTTTCTGTTTCCCTGTTTCCTTCTGCTTTTCTTCACATATGGCAACTCCTTGCGGTGCGCGCACGTAAATATTTGTTTGAAAAAGGAAGATTTTGTCGTTGCCTCAGGCGTTGGCTGGCTCACTGGTTACGCATGCGCAGTAAAAATACTCATTTTAGCGCATTCTTTTTACATTAAATTTATTGCTTATAAATTTTGCAAACATTTTTTGCTGTCAAGCAGTTTAAATAGAAACTCAGCGTGGTACGGAAACGGTTGAATTTTATTTAATACTTATTCTGACCTCGAAACGAAGTCCACAAAAATTCTATATTCAATTTTGATGTAATTTAATAATTTAAATAATAATTTAAAATTCTATTTCCATCTAAATTAGTAAATTTTTTTCGAAACATTTGCATCAATTTGAAAATTTATTTGATTTAATTTGAAAATTCCAAGATAAGTTTTGTTTTTTTTTTTAATACTGTGTTTGAAAAACAAGAAAAACTAGCAACTCCAACTCAGTCATCAATGAGAAACTAACTGTCGTATTTTACCGTTTCAGCAAATAAATTCGCCGTACCGGCTGCCCAACATCTTGGCGCGGCTTCACTCTGGCGGCGCGCACACAACTCAGACCGACTGACGGCGTTGCAGGTTACCGTTACCGGTGGCTGTGGCTGTGTTTGTTTTCTGCTGTTGCGGAAATTTAGCTGCTGCAATTTAGCCAAAAAATATTGCAGACCAAAGATTGCTGAGTGGTTAGTGAGGAAGCAAAAACAGCAGAAATAAATAACAACAAATGATTGCAGCAAGAATGCTGCTTCATTATGGTCAATAATGCAAATTTTTGTAAGAAAAGCAAAAAGTTTCTCAAGAAATACAAATAAAATTAAAACATAAAAATTGCAAGAGGGAAAAAAATAGAAAAACAGACAGAAAAAAGAAAAAAAATTACACAGTGGAAAAACTTTGTTCCACAGTGTAATTTTTGCAATTTATTGATTATTATAAATATTTATAAAGCAAATGAATTCGCAATAAATTTACACATTATTAATTCAACAATTACAAATGCAACAAAAACAACAACTCATTGTCAGGCTGCTGCAAATGTAAGAATTTCTTACTTGTTGCCTGCAATGGCGGGTCTAGAAATCCGCTTTTGACTGAATCAATAAATGTTACAAAATCTTTTCAATTCATTTCATACTCAATTCGTACTTTTCGTTCCTCGCACTCGCATTTCTCGCACTCATTTAACACGAGAACGGAAGAATTTGCGGTTCGCATCGATTATTCAGTTCATAAATTAAAGAACAACAACAACAGCGGTGGCATTATCAAAATTGCATCGCAGTTTATGAATGGCATCTCGTATCTGCTGTTGCTGTTTTGTTGTTGCTGTTATGCTGTTGTTGTCTCTCCTTATAATCACTTGCAAGTGAAAGTTTTACACTTGCGGTGCTGCATTCGCTTTTATTGCGTTACGTTGTGTTACGTTATGTTGCGATGCTGCTCAACTACTTGCCACACACACACACACCCTCTCTCTCTCTCTCACTCCTCTGTCGTGGTTGCTCTCTTCACTTTGGCAGAATTTCAGTTTCATCTCACACTTGCGTTGCTTACAATTTCTCCAAACTGTTACACGCGGCCGGACAACAACGCAAGCGGCTCGCTACGCGTGACGTGCGTCGCTGGTCGCGAGACGCAAAACCTGCACCGTCTACAAGACGGACGGCCGGCCAGCTTTAGATGGACCAGAAATTGATTGTTGGCAGTGCCTGCGACCAGATGGCGCGAATAGCTGAAGACTGCTTTTCGTCAAATCGAATAAATAAAATCAATTGAAATAAATAAACACCACCAGCACCTCCAGTTCCCACGAAGCCAAAGCAATAAAGAGGGCAAATGGATGCTGAAGCAATAAACGCAATCGGTGACCATCAGCCTGAAGCTGCGACAAGGTCGTGGTCGCGTAATCTGTGGCTGTGGGAAGAGAAGAAAAACAGTTGTGATTGAAATTCGGTCGCTCTCAGGCTACTCGAAAACGGAGCAAAAGCACTTCAAACAATCGCTCTAAATCGACTCACACTGGTGCACGAAACCGCAATGAGAACACGCAGAGGAGAGGAGTTCTCCATTTTGAGAGGAGTTCTCCACCGGAGGGTATTGAATGTTGAATCTAGCGTAGATGCCGATATTTCCAAACTACACATTAAAACTGATGATTTTTCTAATGCCAAAAAAGTTCAGTTCGAAGGCATTTGATATTTTTTAAGTGTTTTAAGCTACATTTTCAAATATGCTCATGCAACAAATAGCGCCGGGGGGAGAGAGTTGAAGAAAACAGCAACAACCTACTGAGAGCAATCAAAACTTGTTTGTTTTTCTAACAAATACCTCTGTACCAAAAATCCCTCTTTTGACCAATCAAATCAAATTGCAAGGTGAGCACACAATACGGCGCTCTTTTCGCCGCGGCGTGTGTGTGGAGGGAGACTCACCTCTTGGCATGCCGCACGGCCCTCTCGTCCTTGAGTTGTCCAAGAAATCCAAGTCGTATTTGCGCGCAGGTGGGTACGTCAGCGCCACGTGACCGTGTGTGTGCTGCAGCAGCAAGCAAAAATGCCACAGTATTGCAGCGGCGGTCGTCAAATATCGCCACGAAGTGTGTTGCAAGCTGTTAATTTTAATCGCCATTCTGGAGGTGTTAATTTCTCTCTTTGCGGGTTGTTAAAAATAGCAATTAAAATTTGTGTAGAAAATTAAAAACTGTAGAAAATTTTTAAATTTACTAAATGTTAAATTTGAACGTCTTGAAAAATGTTTGCAGCGGTTTTCAAATTCTTATGGGTTTTCTATTCTCGTCACTATTTTTGCACTTTAAAATTTCCAATTTAAATTTGACCTTTTTTTTCTTAATCTTTAAGCAACCACAGCAACTCGAAATGAACACGCGAGTCATCCATTTTTGTTTCGCTGTTTTGCAGCACGATAACTTTGATAAAATTATTCGCGGTTTTCAATTTTTACCAATCGCTTGCTACGTGTTGAACGTGCTTCGGGTTGTTGGTTTCAACTACGAGTATTTTGCTGACATCTGCAAAGAAAAGCGGAAAAAAGATTACAATTAATTGCATGAAGTAATTAAAAATTATTTAATCAACTAATAATTCATTAACTCGAAGATATCCTTGAATATTAATAGCAAAAACCAATATAATTCAACTCTCGCGTCCCTCAACTCACTCAACTCGTCGTTTGTCCGCGTGCTGCTCTCAAAAATGCAAATACAAAATTATGTCAGCTGATAAAATTTGATGTTGCCATTCATGAATTACGTAAAAAATGAGCAAAAACCGGTTTATAATTTATGTGCGGTACAATGTGATGCTGTTACATGCAAACACGAAAACAACAACAGAAGCATTTCGTAGGTATGCATGAGTATTTTTAATACTTTGTTTTTCTCTTTTTTTGCAGTTATGCAGGAGTATTTTTAATACTTTCTGTTTCTCTTTTTTTTGCAGGTATGCAGGAGTATTTTTAATACTTTCTGTTTCTCTTTTTTTTGCAGGTATGCAGGAGTATTTTTAATATTTATGTTTTTCTCTTTTTTTGCAGGTATGCAGGAGTATTTTTAATACTTTCTGTTTCTCTCACTCTCGCTAAAAAAAAAAGAGTAAAAAGTGAGTGGGAACACTTTGTGCAATAATTTCGAAAATGCGAATAGAAGAAGAAGAAGAGATTTAATGTTTTTATTGTGTAATGGAAGCTGTAAATAATTTATCCACCACGAAATGGTAAACACAAAAAATTATAAAATTTTTTAAGATTTGAAGATGAAGGTTTGATAAGCGTTTCATTTACATGAAAATAATTTTTCCATTTTTCCATTTTTTTCGCATAACAACTCACTTCGTGACTGGTTCGAGTATCGCTGAAAGGTTTAAAATTAACTTTCAAATAGCGATTCATCAATTAAATATTCAAATAATGATCACTGCTCACCAATACAACTGACTTTCAAGCGTCGTTAATTTTAAAAATAACCTCTGATGTTATATGAATGTTCACTGATTATTAAAGCTCTCTGTGAAGATGTTTTCTGATAAATAGAATTACTGACTGTCAGAACAACCCACGAATTCCTCATCGACGACTGCATCATCATCATCATCATCGCCATCCGCAGGTGTGGAGAATCAATTGAATTGCATGAGCCATCGGATTAACTTTCGTGCAAATGAGTAGCAGGAAACCCACGAAGAACAGCAACAAGTCAAGCCAAACGACGACGTTGGGCGTTCGGTGATGCTTCGGGCGAATCGAAAATGCGAAAACAATGCACACTGGGGTGCCGCGCTCTCGTGGGCATCAACGACAATGTGGCACACGCTGACGCAGGGTTGCCAGGGTTGCAGAGGCGGTGAGCGACCTACCGTTTGGCAATAAATTCCAACACACACCTCAAGCAATTCCAACGCACACAGCAAACAAGAAGAAATTCAAAAGAGAGAACACAGTTAATAAACAAATAAATAAGGAAGTGAATTGAAGAAGTTGAGAGAACAAGTTGAGAGAACGAGTTGAGAGAACGCGTTGAGAGAACAGGTTGAGAGAACAAGTTGAGAGAACCAGTTGAGAGAACTTATTGATCCACATTTGATACACTGGAGATTTTTGTTTTTTTTTATTTTTCAATCTCGTTCGACTTTTTGTTGTGTTTCATTTGTTTTCGCTGCATTTTCTGCCAATACTCTGGTTGACTGCTTGGCGCGCGCGGCTCTGCATTTGCAACACAAGACGCCGTTAGTTTGGTGGAAACTGTATTGCGGTCAGAAAAGTTGCAGCTGAAAATTGAACTCAAATTTGTATTAAAAAAAAAACCAAATAAAAAGAGAAAAACCAGCATATCCAGTCGTCAGTTTGTTTGCCGACCCACTGACTGACTGACTTCAGGTCACACTTGACTGCAAATGCGGCTACGATAGGAAACCGCATTGGAATTTTCAGCAGTTCTGCATTAAAAGTTTCGCTTGTTTTTTTTTTCTTTTCTTCTTTTTAAAACGAGATTCCTTATCAGCCGCAAGCTCGGTGTTCTGTGTTCTCAGTTCTCAGCCAAACATGTGTTTTCTCAGTGCTTTTCGTTCCAAAACATGCTGCTTCGTTAATTCTGAGTCACTCGCTGCAATTGAGTTGTAACAACAAATACACGGCAGAGAGAAAAAATTTGTAAAGAAAAACACGGTTACTGTTGTGCAGGCGGTGAGCGGACAACAACAAAAAGCGGTGAGCGGACAACAACGTAACGTGATTTTCTCTCATTCGGGTCAGCGTTGAAAATGTGGAAATTTGGTACGTTTTTAGATAAAATTTTAATTTGTCTTGATTTCAGATTGCAGACTTTTAGGTTTTTTTCAGAATAGGAAGGATTTTTGAACACTGAAATTGGAAGAACGGAAACTTTTCACTTTCGACTTTTTAATTCAATTATTTCGACCTTTTAATTCAATTATTTCGACTTTTCAACTTTTTTAGTTTTCATTTTTAATTGTTTCTTCATTCCAACTTTGATTATAAATTTTTTCTGAATGCTATTAAAGCTGAAG
Organism: Sicus ferrugineus; assembly: GCA_922984085.1. Classification (NCBI taxonomy): domain Eukaryota; kingdom Metazoa; phylum Arthropoda; class Insecta; order Diptera; family Conopidae; genus Sicus; species Sicus ferrugineus. The sequence continues at coordinate 10,790,740 of OV277348.1, forward strand.
GTAGGCGAATATTAAGTATTTTTTTGAGGCAACATATCGGTTGCGTTCACTACAACTTCGTAAAAATTGACTTCACTTGCTGAACCTCAAATTTGGTGAGTGAAGAGTGCGAAGAATTTATTGAATCCACTTGTTTTACTTTCATCGCATGACAAAATTCCGAACCCTGAAATCGAACCTTGCATTCCCTTGTGTAGCGGGATTTTTTTTTTTTCGTTATTTTCATTTCCACTTTGAAGACTGAAATTAATCAATTTTCTACTTAACATTCATTCGTTGTGCGATTTTAAACGCTTCGTTAATCTATCGTGTGTGCTTCTGAAATCAATTGTGAGCCGAAATTATTGCCAACAATAACAACAACAACCGAGTTGTTGGCGCACGCAACAATTTTCTTATTTTTTTTAGGCTTTGAGCCAAATATTTGCAACAAAATGGAATTCGCTTTCCATTTCTACAACCAACATTTACAAGGTTCACAAATCCAAATAAACTGCGCAACTTTGAAGCGACATTTGAGAAGTTATTGAGTAGAATTTTCTAAAACTCAACTTGAATTTTGCACAAACAATTTCGAATTTTTTCGCTTTTCAGTTTCGCTTTCGAATTCATTGCAATCATTTTCCGCAAATCGACTCGTTGCTGTGTTGTTGCTTCTTCGACTCGACTCGTTGTTGTGTTGTTGCTTGTTCGACTCGACTCGTCGCTGTGTTGTTGCTTCTTCGACTCGACTCGTTGCTGTGTTGTTGCTTCTTTGACTCGACTCGTTGTTGTGTTGTTGCTTGTTCGACTCGACTCGTCGCTGTGTTGTTGCTTCTTCGACTCGACTCGTTGCTGTGTTGTTGCTTCTTTGACTCGACTCGTTGCTGTGTTCTTGCTTCTTCGACTCGACTCGTTGCTGTGTTGTTGCTTCTTCGACTCGACTCGTTGCCGTGTTGTTGCTTGTTCGACTCGACTCGTTGTTGTGTTGTTGCTTCTTCGACTCGACTCGTTGTTGTGTTGTTGTTGGTTGTTGAGAGTTGGCTGTTTATTCAATAATTTTGCTTAGTTTTTCTTTTCCATTTGCTGAGCCGACGTTTTTGGTTGGTTTTCGTCGATTCAATCAACAGCTCAAGAAACGCTTTGAATAAATTAGCACTGAAAAGATCGAAATTGCATTTAAAATTTATTTGTTAATAGCGATTATGTGTGCGAGTGAAAGTTGAAATTCGACAAAAATCCACAAATTCAATGCGTGCGCCGCCGTATTGAAATGCGTGATCATGCGGCTGACACACTTTTATCGAAGAGTATCGAAACAGCCTTCGATTGATTTGGATTTCTTCCAACTCCTGCTAATCCAGCGGGATTTATAATGAGAAATATTTGTGGCAGAAAATTGAAATGTCTGTTTTTTTTCTATTTTTTTTCTATTTATTTTTTTTTTTTTTTTTTGTTTTTGTCCGAAATAACAAACTCACAAATGACATAATTAAATCCTTCCCAAACTAAGAACAAACTGAAGGTTAACCACTAAAATCTATAGAATAAAAATCGCATAACCTTCAGAATTTCGTGCATGGCTACCGAATTAATTATGAAAACTGCTTCTCCAGTCAAATGAAGTTGTTTTAATTTTATTTAAGTCCATTCTAGTTTGATTTGAGTGATTGGTTTACTCTGAAAAAACTTTCTTGATTAGTTTGCTCTTTAAACTTTCATAAAATAGAAAATTTACTTTTATTTTAATAGCAAATTAATTTTCTAGAACTTTAACAATTAAACAGTTCAGTATAAATTTAATCAATGCGATTTCCTACATACAAAATTGTAATAAATTGAAGTGCAATCATATTTACTCGCATACAAAATAAAAAAACAAGTGAAATATTTTTCCACAAAATAGTAATCGATATTTTTATGCATGTAAAATCCACAACAACTCAACTCAGTTCAATTTACGGGTAATTAAAATCAAAACATTGGGTTAAAATATTTCGCATTCCGTGAAAAACGAAAATCGATCGCGATCGCGATCGCAACACCAATTCATTTCTTTGTGTTTCTCGATTCACGATGAAGCGATCGATTAACTCATCCATCCATCGTGCGGACGAAGCGCGACGCGTGTGCGTGGCGTGCGCAACGCTTGTGGTTGCGTTGTGCGGTGCGGCGCGGCGCGGCGCGTTGCGGCAATCGTGCGGCAAAACGTGTCGCGCGCAGATTGCCGACCACAAAAGTTAAGCAAATAAAAGTTAAGCAAATTTGATTGCTTGCGTTGCAACCGCAGACTTTGGTTTCGTTCAACGAATGACATTGAAATTGAATGAATTTCTTATTGGTTTTGTAAATTCCTCGAAGTAATGTACTTGAAGTAATTCATGTATTTGTTGTTAGTCGATTTTTTAATGTTTTTCGTATGCATCTTGAATTCGAAAGAGAAAATTGTAAAAAATAAAAATTAAACATTTTTGTTTTTTATTCGAAAACATTGGAATTTGAGGTTAAAGTGGAATTTTGTGGTAATTTTTTATAGAAAAATTTTACTGAAAATTTTACCGCATTTGACTGAAAATTCTAACGAATTTGACTGAAATTTCTAACGAGCGAATAATAATCGCATTGAAAATATTCGCTGCGCTAACCGAAGACTTAAGACGGGAACGCAACATAATTTAAATATCCCACTGGATTCTACGATTATTTCTACGATTATTTCAAGAAATCAAGAAATATTTAAAAGTAGAGAGTAATTCAATCATTATTGGTAATTGTAATTTTAGTTACTCATGGAAAGATTATTTCTGCACTCTGTTTTCGAAGTAGAGAAATTTATTTAGTTCATTTTATGTGAAGTTTTAACAATAAATTTAAGTGTTTAAAATTATTGCCGCCACAACAATTGAACGCAGCAGAATTTTAAAACTTATTTTTCCCATGTAATCTTCAGCAAACCGACAAAACAGATGTTTTCCCACCTGTAATCGTCTAAATGATTGATTGTTCTTTTGAATGATTTCATTTTGAAAAGCTGTTCATTTCAATTGGTTTGAAAGGAAACGACGGACGGAAACGACGGACGGAAACGACGGACAGAAAGAAAACAAATGGAGAATTTCTAACTAATACAGAAATACAAGTTAAGATGTTTTGGTTTACTATAAACTGTTCAGATGATTTAGAAACCATTCAAGACACACTTTGGTTTCAGTTTATTGTACTCAAAGAATAGTTTTGAAGCGTCATTAGTGAACTTCTGCATTTTCCTCATCTTCTATTAGGAAACTCTTTCATTTTTCTACGACTATAACTAACTTTTTTCTGTTTAACTAGCTTAACCTCCTCCTCGTCCTCCTTCGCCTTCGCCTTCACGCATCATCAAATACTTGATATTCGATCATCAGATCCGCACTCACTTTACAAACCGATGCGAGGAATTCCTGAAAGTTATTATTGAAATATTTCGCTTTTGAAATATTAATCATCGATGGATGTGCGCTGTGCTTTTCAAGGTTTCTCAACGCAAAACAGTTTTTTTTCCCCCAACAGCTGAGAGACTTCAAGTCGTGTTGCTGTCGCGTTGAAATGTTTGTATTTTCTAACACTTCAAAACTCATAAGCGGATTTATCATTATTATTTTCATCATTCTTTATTATTAATAAATCTTCAAATGCTTTTCTATGAAAGCTATAAGAACAACAACAACAACAACAAAAACAACGCCAACAAGGGCAATAAAAAACCTGTTTTAACGATATCTGTTACTTGTACTGACAAAACAAAATTTATTGAATATTTTTTTCCTTTCCATTTCATTTGTTGCAAAGTATGTTTTCTTTGTTTGTCAACGACGCTGTTGTTTTTTGCCTTTTTTAACCCGCGTTTATTGTTAATAAAAACTCGCTGATAAGTTGTTTCATAGCCAGTGGAATTTTTATTGCTAGTTTAAAATTCTTTCGATGAATCCACACGAAATATAAATGTGAGACGACATTTTTTTTGGTGCTGTTTTTTTGCTGTTAGATAAGAATCGAAAAAAATCGTTAATTCTTTAGAAAACAACATAATGTTTTAATAACACGATAATTCGTTAGAATTTCCCTTTCCACGGAATTTTTCCCTCTTCTGCACGGACGGACAGGTGTGTGAATGATATTTCAGGTCCATCGAAGCCATACAAAAATCGCATTCGCAGCGGTTTCTTGTGAGCGGTGGACTCACAACATCACACGCAGCCAACATCACAGCTGTCAATCACACGCAGCCAACATCACAGCTGTCACGATGACGAATCGCATCAGAGTGCCACTCGACCCGACTTGGATTTTCTCTTATTCTGTGATAATCTCATTCATATTTTATCTCTTAATCCTTTTTTAACTGCTTCTCTTCCCTTTTATTTCAGCTTGATATTGATTTCTTTGCATTTTAAATGCTAGCATTAGCTTTAATTAAAATCTTTATGTTGAAAAGGCTTAAATGAATATTTAGATTATCAGAAAACTACTTGCTAAAAATAGAGTTGGCCGAACGAGCCAATAAAACAAAAAGTATTGGAAACACAAAAAAAACTAAACGTTGAATCCGAGAAGAACCTTGAAAAAAACACTCCTCAGTTTTGCGCTGATGAAGACGAGAAGAAATCTTCGCCCCGCTTTCCACATTTCAAGTTTCAGTGAAGCAGCATCTTTTCTGCGAAAATCAAGCAACTCACTCAGCCGCTAATATCAAGCGACACAGAGGGGCAGCAGCAGCAGCAGCAGCAACATCATCACCAGCAGTCGCAATCAATGGAATATCTTTGGTTTTTTGTGGTTTTATTTGATTTTAAACATTTTGTGTCTTCCTTTCTAGAGTTTTTATTTTTATCTTTTTTTCATTTTAAACTACTTATTTTTAATTTTTTTTTTGTTAATTTATTTGGTTTCTTGCATGTTTCTTTTTTCGTATGAATAAACGAAAATTACATTCTTCAAATTTTTCTTACAAACTTACAAAATGATGTCATCCAAAATCTTGTTAAAGCAAAGTTGAATTCTGAATTCTTCAAGTTTCATTGGAGTTCAATAAATTCGGAGCGATTTAATGACTGTTCTCTGAATTCTGAGCGATTTAATGACTGGTTTTTAATTATTTGAATTTGAATTTGAGATGGTGTATTGCACTCAATAAAATCGGTCACTGAATCTCGGCGCAAGCGAATTGCAAGCTGCTAAGTTTTGATTATAAAGATGATTTCTTTATTATATCAATAATAATTCGTTCGCAAGGGTCGCGTACCATTAATCGTGTCGCGCTAGTCGTGTCGCGTTAGTCGTATCCACGCTGGACGCAGCGTTAACAGAAATGAAAACTCTTTTTTTTAAGGTTTTTATTATAAAAATTGTACTCGTTTTTGTTTGTTTTTTTAAGGTTTTTATTATAAAAATTGTACTCGTTTTTGTTTGTTTTTTTAAGGTTTTTATTATAAAAATTGTACTCGTTGCCGCTCCAGCTAGACTTCCCCCCTTTTTTCCGAATATAAAAATCAAACAGACGGAACATTTAAATGAAATTCAATGAAGTTAAGTTACGCAGCACGAATCCGAATCGAACAAAATATGAGCTTCACGATCCAGAAGCTCACCTGCGTAAATAAGCGCGTCTCCGCGTAATGAGTTGCAGAGAACGAGTTTCAATGTAGCCACCAAAAACGAATTAGATAATCGACTCGAGTGGAAAAAAATGTAGACGCAGCAGCGGTGGTGAAACACTTGTTTGAAACGCTAATAAAAGTCAGGAAATTAAGCTGGCGGCCTTTCGTGTGAAGTGGTCTTCCAGAAACTCCACCACCGACTCCTGCTAATCCAAGTAGCGTAAATTTAAAATGTAGCGGAAAGTGAAGGAAATCAACGCTGCTCAACTATTTTCCTCCAAAACCATGCAGGCAGGATATTATGTAACGTAAACAGTTTTGGTACAAAAACTTGATAGATACGCTGCAACCGAAATGAATGTGAGCTGAAAGACTTGAAACGAATCGCATTAGCAATGCGTTCAGATGTTCAGTTGTCCAGATACACGTACAATATATCGTCTGAAAAGCTAAAACAATATCGAAGCTAACGATGCGAGTATCTTAATGCGAGACGATCACTTTTAATCACTGCGTGGCGGCTGATCATCGACCATAAAAGGCGGACCTTGCGGGGTCCCCGCGAACTCCGCCGCTGAGAGTTTCGTTGATCTTTCATTAGCATTCATTACGATCTCGCTGCGGATACTCGAGAGTTGAGTATCGTGTACTCGCATCTGAAGGTTTCTACAGATTAATAGATTTGAGAACCTGTGTAAGGTGGAAATAAGTATTAAATTGCTTTTCGAACGTAATTAAAATATCTTAGAAAGTTCAAGAATTTCAAGCATTGAAAATATTGTATTTTTAACTTGGAATCTTCAAAATTCTCTTGTTGAAATTAATAATTTACTAAAGCATTTTGTAGAAACTTCATGTTTTTCAGTTCAGAGGTATCTTCTGGAAGCCTTTGAAGGACAATAAAATTCATAAAAAATTAAATTCAAATTAGTTGTTTATCCACTCGAAGATTTATTTTTAAAACCCAAAAAGAATTTTTATGCATGTTAATTTTAACCATTAAAATTCTTCACAAAACTCCACACAAAAATGCAAAAGCAACAACAGCAACAACAGCAACAACGACAACAACAACAACAAATACAACAACAATTCAGAGGATACTTCAAAGAATGCACGACGACGGCGAGCCTCGCCATGGCTGAATAGCTCACCTCTTCCCGCCGCGCCGAGTTGGCTAAGAATTTACGATTGTAGGCGGTCGTGATGGTAGCAGCAACGCCGTGAAGGTGGCGGGTGGGGGTCGGCAGGAGGGGCCAAAGAATGGCAGCAACGAACTACAGTACGGCGAGCGGCGAGTACACGTCGGCGTAGGTGAGCGCGCGCGACAACGACGACTTCGACAACGACGACTTCAACGGCAACGACGACTTCAACGACCACGACTTCGACGACGCAGCCGCTCAACGTCAATGCAGTGCGCGACGATGCAGCGAGAGAGCCAGCAGTGAGTGCAGCTGGTGCGGTGTGCGGCGAAGTGCGACGAGGCGCAGTGAGCTGAATTGCAGTAGCCGACGCACTCGTGTATGTTGATCACGTAATCGGATATACACGACGTTAAGGTGGCTGCTTGCGTTCTGCAAGCTGCGCTGGAGTAGTTAGTTGCGCTTTGTTGTTGCTAAGATTTGCAGTTTCTAATTTTATAGAAAAAAGGCAGCACTTTTTTCTTTTTTTCTTCTGTAATTATTGGTTTCCTTTTTAATTTTTTTTCTTTTGCGATCAATGAACGCAACGTTTTTCAAAGCTGAAGTTTAACACGCACACATATACACGCGATTTACAATGCGTACAGAGGAAAATTAAAAACAAAAATAACCAAACAAGGGAAACAAATAATGCAATTTAATTTCGCAAAAAATGGCAAATCATATGATTTGAAATTAATGTTGTAATTAATGTTGAAAACTTGATTAGTTTTGTGTCTTGCGAAACTTCAAAATTCGTTGCTAATGTGAATCGAATTTTAAAGAGAGAGAAAAACTCCGATTCCTCTCTCCGTTTTTCCACTAACAAAAAATATTACAAAATTTGTTTTTCCGTGTGATTGACAAGCATTGATTTTTTTTTTATTTTTCGCTGCTTTAAATTAATTCCTTCCTTGTTTGAAATATCTTTCAATTCTGACTAAATAAATTTGCAAGCGTGTTTTTTTTCCACTATTCCACTTGTGAGTCAGCAAACACACCAAAGCTACGACGATTTCAGCGCCACTACACAACTTAACGCTCCAAAGTCTCTCAACCGACTGAATATTTAAACTGGGCTTAAAACGATTGACTGGCTGCGCTGTCTTGCTTTTAACTGGTTTACTTCGCCATGAGTTTCGATTGTTGACTTCTTTTGGAATTCAGTCTTCTCGACTCTTATTTTCTTTGCTTTGTTTTCACGGATCCACCGCTGCAGTAGGCAGGAACCCCTGCGCCCCTCCCCCCCCCCGCCACGCCCACAAGTTAAGCCTAATCCGCTCTTCTGTTAACAACAGCTATTGGTTTTCAATGAGCAGAAATGTTAATCCAGTCGGATGTTAGAATAAAAAATTTTCAACTTTTCTCGTTTTCCATAAAATTAATTGAAATTAATTTTAATGGTAATATTCTCAAATTTCGTATCATTACTTCGTCTTAATGAATACGATGATATTTGAAATCGATGATGAAATAGTAAATTAAATTTCTTTATAAAATTAAACCTTGAATATGAAATTTTATTTATTATATTGTCCGGTTTCTGATAATAAATTCCATGTGTATTTTTCAAAACAAGTAAAAATAATGCAGATTTATATAAATATGGAAGAAAATTCACTATTTTAATCAGTGAATTTTTCACTGAATTTTCAATAATATTAAAGCTTAAAAAAGCTTCCAAATGCTTTTTATATAAATATAATGACAAGTCTCTGCTTAAAAACCACCGCTGACATCATAAGCATCAAGCCTTCGATAGCTCAGTTGGTAGAGCGGTGGACTGTAGAGAGTGCGAAATACGAAGAAATCCATAGGTCGCTGGTTCGAATCCGGCTCGAAGGATGTGGTCGATTTTTTTTTGTACCTTTTTCACTTTTTTATTTTATAAATATTTCCAGAATAATTCTGTGTATTGCATAAAATTCATTTTTTAATAGTATCAGCATTAATTCAAAACTTGGAAATCGCTGGTGTGAATCCTGCTCGAAAAATGTGGTGGTTTTTTAATTTTTTTATTTTATAAATATTTACAGAATAATTCCGTGCATTGCATATAAAATAATTTTTTAATAATGTCAGTGTAAATTTAAAGCTTCGAAATCTTCAATCAATGAATGTCTCTCAATTAATGCACTTTCAGCAACGCCTCCCACGCAGCTTTATTCTGTGGATACAAATGTACAGCACGTTGAAGTAGTTTTAACGAACGTTCACCATTCACGCACTGCAGAGCGTTGCTGGCAATCATCAATGATTCCGAATCTTCAATGCAAGAACTCCTAAAACATAAATAAGAGCGGCGTTAAATCGAGTAAACGCAGAAATGTGTGTGTGTGAACTACTTCTGTTGCTTGTTGCGATGACGCAATGCAATGGTACTCAAAGCAATCTGGCTGGTGGCGACCTGGTACTGAAGCGTTTGCAGGAAGTTTTCCAACAAGAAGTTGGCCAGAACTGTGCGCAACTCCGCACAGTCAGGGTACACACGGACTCGAGACAATAAGTACGATAATCCTTTGCGTGGTTCTTCCTGTTTGTATATAATGAAAAAAAATATTAATGGAGATCTTTTAACTTAACATGTTTGCTTACTTTTGCCAGATAGTATTGAACTTTAAGATAAGCTATATGCGCGGCGTGTTCTCGGGCGTTCTCATACTTTTTCAATTCGTTTAAAATGGTTTCGCTCAGCTGGAAATCATTGTGCAGAATACCCAAGGCGGTGGCTGCGTACAGAGCCTGAATGGGTGAGTTCTTCAGCAGTATGCTGTAAAGTAATGGGAGAATAGGTGTCTAAAATGAATAAATAGTCCTTAAAGACCGAGCTTAACAGAGGCTTTCCTTGCCACGTCGGCCGTAGTCATTACCATTGATATAAAATTGTTTTTGTATCATCTTCACCTTCCGAAGCATAAACAATGGCAGCCATCGCAACGAGAACGAGTGCAGCCCTATCGTCCTCGGTGTCCGTAACAGTTCTTAGAACTGAACTGTATACATTATAAGCCTCCTGGTATTTTCCTGCGCGCAAATAAGCCAGCGCCAGACCAATTAGGGGCTTGAAATTTGGGTGTGATACTGAATTAAAGGCCTTGATGGCATCGGCATGTTGGTTCAGTTTCAAATAGAGGTAACCCAAATCCGTATTTAGTCTGTCGCGCTCAGCACCTGCTTCAGCTTTGAGCGCAGCCTGATGATACGCATGCATCGCAGGACGATACAGGCGTTGGCGAGCACTTAAGAAGCCCTGAAAAGTTAAGCCCGGAATGGAGGCATCATCTTCCTGGGTTCTGGCATACCTGAGAGAGGAAATTTGGGTTTTATTTGGTAATTTTAAGTCATAAAATATAATAAAAATGTTACCAATTAACCGCATCCAGTGCTACCACATCTGCGTACATATTCTCGAAAGCATGCTTGTAGTGCGGCTGCTCATACTTCTCGGCATTCGTTAGGATGGCGCATGCCCAGTGCGCGTAGCCCAACGCAGATTGCGGATGGAACTCGAATTGCTGGCAGTGACGGAAGAGATCCATTGCTTCCTCATCCTCGCCGATGATCTCGGCAATCATCGCCTGACCAATCCAAGCATTGGGATAGACGGGACTCGACTGCTGCGCCCGCTGGAAGGCCAGGTTAGCAAGCTTTATGTCGCCTTCACGAAGATAAAGCACACCCAGGTTGGTCCAGGCTGTGTATGATTTACGTTCGAGCTGCAGAGCTTGAATGAAGCAGTGCTGAGCCAAAGGCAGATTGTTGACGCCTGAAACGAGCGACTCAAACTCTATAATCTTCGCGTCACTCGGGCGAGGTTCACCGTACCTTTATGCATGTTTATGATGCCCAACAGATTCCAGTTCTGCCAACGATTGCTCTCCAGCTGTATGGCCATGTGACACGCCTTCAAGGCCATTTCCAGGCGGACCGTCTGCTCGGAGGGCAAGTATTGCGCACGATAGTAAGCGCACAACGCCAACTCATACCACAGGAAGGAGTCCTGCTTAAAAGCCAAAGCGCAAGTGTAGAATCTGTGAAGTGAGGAGAAGTCTAAGACAAAAACCTAAGAAGTCCTTGCGAGAACCGAATACCTTGTTGCCAACTCCAGTAGCTCCTTGCGGTCCAGGAACACTGACTCACTCTCACGTCTGGCCAACTTGCCGGCCACATTTAAATTAGCCATGCTGCTGGGCATTTGAGCGGTTTGTACGAAAACATTCGCAGTGAGACGCCAAAGCCAAACCATTTCGTAGTTCTCCAGAGCGAGGAAGGCACTGAAATAGTTTGAATTCAAGATGAAGTGAAGACTTTAAAGAGTGAGGAAGGAGAAGAATGACTATTTTACCGCTGTAATAAATTTGCTGCGGTCTGCAAATGCACTTTACAACGTCCGTAGCGATGTTCCCTCTTCAGATTGCAGGCAAAACCCAGGTGCGCTTCGGCTGCACCCTTCAGACCTGGTAGGTATTTCGGTTGCTCCTGCAGCAAGCTGCTAAAATCCTCAATTGCTTCGGGATACATGCGTATAATCTGAAAAGCTAAATCAGATTTCGGTGGTAAGGGATTAGAAGCTTTTACCTTTTTAATATTTGCAATTTGAAATTTTGCGTATTTGTTGGCAGCATCCAATTCCAAGATTTTCTGGAACACGCGTATTGCTGAATTATATGAGCCACGCTCACAGTAAGCATCACCCAGGCACCCCCAATAAACAGTGGATTTCACATCGAATTTAATAGCAGTACGGAAGGATTGTATGGCCTGCAATGGAAGCAAAAGCTTCTGATTATAAGCGCCTAAATAAACACAAGAAAGCCCTTACATCGTCCCACTTATTAAATCTTAAGTAATGCAAGCCGAGTTTATGATGCATGTTTTTACGCTTCCTTTCGCTCTTCAGATGCTTCAAGGTGGTGAGAAGAAGAGCAGCACTGGATTCCTAAGGAGAGGGCTGGAATTAGATTACGTTGTTTGCGGTATCCGACACAAAGCAAACCTCGTCGCCCTCCTCTTGATATAAAACACTTAAAATATTCACTGCTTCCTCGAAGGCAGGATTCAAATGCAGACATTTTTCGAAACATTTGCGTGCTCGCACTCGATCTTGTGTGGCGTAGTAAGTTTTTCCCAGATAATAGAAACACTGTGACCGATATGGACGCAGTTTCGTGGCCTTCAGCAGGTTAGCCAGCGCCTCTGAGTAATTTAACTGCCCTAGCTGTAGTTTACCGAGTAATATAAGGGCATCGAACGACTCACGATATTCGGATGATTCTAGTGTAGAAATGGCTTCCATGGGTTCACTGAAAATAAGAAAAGATCAAATGATTAAGAATGAGTTGACTTATTATGCTCAATTATTACCTTAAATATTCCAACCTGGCCAAATTAGGTAGCGCCAACTCATTTAGTTTGTCTTTTAAAGATAATTTAAAATAGCATCTAAAATAATAAAAAGATATTGCAATACGTTGGCTATCATTTGATCATGAGAGAATTTATACAAAGAGTGCTTAACAAATCTGTTTAACCGACTGTCGATTAATCCTTATAAAACTGCAAATCGCAGCCTGACTTTTAGGCAATCAAGTTACTTAAAGTCTTTAATACCTAGCCATCGCCTGCACAGAGCATTCTGTCTGCTTCAATGTGCTCAACAATTCGACAGATCTTTGCAGCAATTCGGCTTCATCACTGTACGACATACATTCAGCCAACTCCACACCTTCTCGATTTAGTTGTTGCCACAAATCCAACGCCACCTCGTAGGCTCCCAATTCCATTTCTGTGCGCGCCTGCAACTCCAAGGCCACCGAGTAGTTTGGTTGTACTGTCAGCACGCGTCGCAGGTGGTCACGCGTTGCAACAAATTGCTTCTGTTCAAATAAATCGAATGCTTCCAGGAGGAGAGCCAAACCAGAATTGGGATTCATGCGCAGCAACTCCTTTGCATAGAACTGAATGGGGTTTCGCAGCACGCACCACCATCTCTCAGCGGCGGGATTTGTGTGATTCTCACAGTAAAGCTTACAAATCCATTCGAAAGCGTAGACATCGTCGGGATGCTGTGCTGTTGTTATGTCCGCCTTCTGCAGGCAATTTTCGTATTGCTGTTGCTTGTAGAGAAGCTTTAAATAGCGTTTGCAGCACAAAAGATGCTCATCGAGCTTAACATCTTCCAAAGCTATTTCCAAGGCTTCTTTAAACTGTATAAATTTTGTGCATAGAAAATAGAATTTCTGCTTCGTTTTTAACAAAACCACTTACCAGTTCTTCATCTTCTTCATTTGTCGGCAGATCCTTAGCGGTCACCCACAATCTGGCCAAGTATTTCAACCCCTCGCTGCGATGCTCCGGCGAGCTGGTTGCTTTTGCACAACGTTTGAAGACCTCCAGGCAGCTCGAAGTCACGGCTGCGTTTGTTGCGATAGCAAGCAGCTTCTCAAAGTATTCACTTCGTTTTTCACTGAGAGAAAAGCAATATTTCCATTTTCAATATTTTGACCACAGGCAGCTTCAACTACTCACGGCACCAAAGTCAGCAGTTGTTCGTAAATCGTCGGTAATTCTTCCACAGGCGCGCACTTGGCCAAGCCCTGCAGAGCAACAGTTGGTGCAGCCTGCGAGTACTCGAGAGCTTTGCGCAGATGCTTGGCAGCCTTTGGGAAAAAAGTTGGTTTAAAAGTTCTTTGCAATCTGTCACAAGTCCTACCTCGGCTTTATTGGTATTTTCGTAGGCCGCTCCTAGCAACAGGTACACCATGTAATTCTTGGGTTCATCCTTTAGCACGTTCTGTGGAGTGAAGAAAATTTAGGTGAAGAAGTGAATTTGCTTTCTCCTCTCCCACCTCGCATTTCTCAATGGCTTCTGTGTATTTCTCTGCTTTGATGGCTTCGCGCACTTCCTTTAAAATAGCTTTGGACATTTTAGTATTTTTAATTACATACAAATTTATTTCTTAGTTAAATGCAATGTAAACAAAAATTGAAAGGAAATGCTGATCAGATGTTAAAAGATGTGTAAAGCTGGCATCAAATAGTGTGCGTTTTACGCCACGGTCTCCGTTGCGGTTTGGATGAACACCCAGAGATGCTTACTAATAGCAAAAATCTTTTTTGTATTTTAAATTTGCTGTGAATTGCTTCCTCTCCAATTTGAATTTGCTCACAGAACTAATCTGAACTTTAACTGAGAATTTAATATTTCTAAAGCTATTTAAATAATTAAACAATTATCGGGAATTCATTGTAATTCAATTATAATGTATTTTGCGTAATTTAGAAATTCTCAGTATTATTGGCCACTAAAATTTTTAATATAAACATTTCAAGCTAACAATTGTTAGATGCAGCAAAATTTTTTATTGATGATAAATAGGTCCTGAAAAAACTTACTCTTGCCGTTCCGTTGGTGTATGCCGTACTCCATTAAAGGTAGTATCTTAAGTAATATGACTCCAAAAGGTAGTATCTTAAGTATTGGGACCTTGAATAAGTCCTCGCTGTTTCTTCAAAGATGGCAGTAGCAGTACCCCGTTCGAGGAATTTCGAATGTTAACACACATGCAGGGCAGTGTATGGTAGTTCACTTTACTGTAAGCAAAGTAATTTTTTGTTAGTTCTGAAAATGTCTACTTTTGTGCCAAATAAAGTGTATTTGCGGGGAATTTTATTGCACTACTTTATTCAAAAGAAATCTGCAGCTGAAGCACATAGAATTCTTGTTGAGACTTATGGTGACAATGCTTTGTCGGATACGACATGCAGAGACTGGTTTCGACGTTTCAAAAATAATGATTTTGAACTTGAGGATAAAGAACGTTCTGGCGCACCGAAAAAATTTGAAGACGAAAAGTTGGAGGAATTACTCGTTCAAGACCGATGTCAGACGCTAGCAGAACTTGGAAAAACATTACAAGTAGATGAGTCAACCGTTTCAAAACGTTTACAAGTTTTAGGAATGATCCAGAAGCAAGGACATTGGGTACCGCATGAATTGAAGCCGAGAGACGTCGAACGGCGTTTTCTCACGTGTGAGCTACTGCTTCAACGGCAGAAAAGAAAAGGTTTTTTGCACCGCATCGTGACTGGCGGTGAAAAGTGGATACACTACGATAATCCAAAGCGTAGAAAATCGCCCGGCCATGCATCAACATTGTCTGCGAAACCGAGTATCAACGGTTCGAAGCTTCTTCTCTGTATTTGGTGGGATCAGCAGGGTGTAATTTATTATGAGCTGCTCAAACCGAATGAGACTATCACGGGGGAGCGCTATCGACTTCAATTGATGCGTTTAAGTCGAGCTTTAAAAGAAAAACGGCCGCTATACGAGCAGAGACACGACAAAGTGATTTTGCTACATGACAACGCTCGGCCTCATGTTGCAAAACCAGTGAAAACCTACCTGGAAACGCTTCAATGGGAAGTTCTACCCCACCCGCCGTTTTCACCTGACATAGCACCTTCTGAATTTCACCTATTCTGTTCGATGGCACATGACCTAGCTGACCAGCGCTTTCATTCTTATGAAGAAGCTAAAAAATGGATCGATTCTTGGATAGCTTCAAAAGATATGTCGTTTTTCCGACGCGGAATAAATATATTGCCAGAAAGATGGGAGAAAGTGGTTACTAGTGATGGACAATACTTTGATTGAAATGTGTTTGTTCCTTATAATTTAAATAAAGCTTTTATTTTGTAAAAGAAACAGCGAGAACTTATTCAAGGTCCCAATAATATTTAATTAAAACAAAATCTTCTACGGACTTCCATTTAGTTTTATTTGTATTTAAAGAAAATCAGTTTCTTGCAACGCTTCTTCACAGATATAGCGCCTTTAGCAATTTTAGGTGAGGTTTCTGATTATATGTGTTATAATAATGACAACATATACTTGAAACAAGCTAGCGTCCCAAAACTTTAATCGTTTTCCATCCGTACACATTATTTAAATTCATAAAAATCATCTAAAAAAGTTAAAATAATGTTGTTGCCGGATTTTACAAACTTAATAATGTTTGAATGAAAAATACAGAATGCTGCGATTTACTTCAGGTGAATAAAATGCCATTTATCGACTGTAAAAGTAGAAAAACAAAGGTTATTATAAAGTAATTGACAAACTGATTAATTTTAGATAACACTGTTTGAATAGGAAACGAATCTCACCTGTATCAAGAACTTCTTCGACTTCACCGTCTGCAGGAGCCTCAGTGATGATTTTCTCAGCCTCTTCTTGGGAAACAAGCGTTGGAGAATCAGTAACGGTAGTGTTGACACTGAAGGGAAATTAAAACGCACTCATTTAATTACATGAAATCAATACAGAGAGATGAAGTTTTTACAGTGAATAATCGCCGCCTTCTTCCTTCTTGTTAATCAATCGAGACCAAAATTGGTTCATCTCGTCAACAACATTGGCAGCGAAATCCGCATTTTTGGCATCACCATTGTACGCAAACTGATTTTCCGGCTTACCATCGGGAATTTTATAAATCTATAGAAGTATAAAAATAATTAATACTCGTAATCCAAATTCCAGTGACTGATCGAACAATTTTACCTTAAACCACTCAACTGTTGCCCGCAACAATCCTGGGAACCACTTGTCCACATCGCCGATGTCACTCATCTTCTCGGCCAAGGGATCATTAACATCGATAGTAACGATCTTCCAATCGGTTTCACCCTCATCGATCAAAGCAATGGTACCCAGGATTTTCACCTGCACCACTTCGCCTCGCTTCGCTACGCGGGAGCCGATTTCCAGCACATCGAGGGGATCGTTGTCGCCCTTGCAGCCAGTTGTAGGTTCGATGTGGTCGGGATGCTCCCAGGTCTGCGGAAAGGCACCGTAATTCCAAATGTAGCCCTTGTGAGGGAAGCAGTTGGCAACATAGCGCAACTTGCCCTTCTTCACATCCTGCTTGATGGGATTCAGTGGACTTGTGCGGCTGATCTGACATGCAAAAATTCAATTAAGTGCTGGTTAACAAGAGAATGACAGTCTATTATGAGCGAGGGGTTTGTTGTACCTCCATTTTAGCGTTTGTCCAACGTGGTATCTCCACTATCATGTTGTAAATGCCCTTCGCTTTGTCGGCAAACAAAGGAATGTCGTGCAATGGTGAGATGGGGCAACCGGCCTCATTTTCTATAGATAGCGACAAATGCAAGGGGACAAGAAAGTGGATCAATTAATTAGGAAGTACAAGAAGTGAATAGAAAAATAGTAGCTTAGTTCTAAATGCTGTACGGTAGATTTTCGAACAGATAAGTAAGCTCAATAAAAAAATTATCTTTTTATTGTTCGATGACTTGGTAGGAACCTTTAATATTCTGTACTGAACTTTGTATATTTAGATGATAATCTTAGAAGCGTTAAAGTTCCTTTTTAATCGCTGTAGTTATTGTCATCAGTGACGTAATAGAAATCTTTTACGAGTTTTTTATATGGATCTTTTAATTTATCACACCTCCCAGTGCGGTAACCAAGGAAATGAGGACTTCTGTAGCCTCTTCCAAAACATCAAAATCCAGTAAACATGCATTTTAATTATTTACAATAACATTATCTTTATGTGGCAGTAACTTTAGTGATAAAATTCAAATATTTTAGATGGAAAACTATGTACGGTTGCTGCAAAACAATTTTGCTGTTTTTTGCAGATATCCTGATACTTAAAATTAAGGGATCTTTATGAGGTCTTCCAACTGATCCAGTTGGTGGCGAAATTCGATTTCAACATTTGAACCCCTATTGAGAACCACTGAACGTTACTTATGTTTTAATTACATAATCCACTGGAACTGACAGTCAGGGTAAACACCGACAAACCAAAACCATTCAGAGCAAAATCCACCCCTTATTTGCAACCCAAAGACCGGCCGCCCCTTCCAAGCCGGTGAATACTTACTAAAATAAATGCTGTAGTTGGTTGAGTTCGGTGCTCCTTTCTCAACAGTCGTGTATTTGGCCATCTTACTGTCAGCCTCAATGGAAATCCTGGATGAAGTCTGCTGCACTCTCGTTGATGTGTTAAATGAACGTGGAAGTCTCTTCGTGTTGGTTATTTCAGTAATAAATTTATTCACAAAACTCTTTCGAGGATTCCCAACTAACACGTGTCCACCAGCAAACAACCTTGCTATTCGAATGGTTAAAGTTGCTGCTGGCATTTTCGCACTCGGCTCATTTTTCTGGTTCTTCTAGTTTCCATTTTTCATTTGCGCAAATTTGCCCCACATATCAATCATTGCAGGGATGCCAATGTTCGAAAAATAAAATACTTCAGGGCTACCAGTCGCCGAAAATTCGTTTCCATCACATGTATAACTGAGGATTTTTTTTTTCTAAAAATATTGTAGCATTTTGTCTTATAGAATTTTTTGTTGCTTCTTAAAAAGCAATTAAAGTTTTTTAAGGCCCTAAAATCATTCCTGAATAATGTTATTTTTTTATAGTTAATATTTGTAATTTAATTCATTATAAAAAAAAATTATTGGGTGTACCGGTTAATACGTGCGTTTTTCTAACAGATGGCGTAACTGGACTTTTATTCCAGTGATTCACCTTTCCAAATATGTGTTGGAAAGCTACTGTCATATAGTTTCAGAATCAGTAAGTGTCATTTAGCTGAAGCGTAAACAACAATCGTTTTTTTACACTGAAAATGTCGAATTTCGTGCCGAATAAAGTGTTTTTGCGGGGAGTACTTCTTCATTACTTCAATATGAAGAAAAAGGCTGCCGAAAGTCATCGAATTTTGGTGGAAGTATATGGTGTGCATGCTCTAGCTGAGCGTACGTGCCAGAAGTGGTATGCACGGTTTAAAAGTGGCAATTTTGACTTGGAGGACGATGAACGGCCCGGACAGCCAAAAAAGTTTGAAGATCACGAATTGGAGAAATTGCTCGACCAAGATCCATCCCAAACGCAAGAAGAACTTGCAAAATCACTTGGCGTCGCTCAACAAACCATTTCCGATCGTCTAAAAGCAATGGGAATGATCTGGAAGGTAGGCCATTGGGTGCCGTATGAATTGAAGCCAAGAGACGTCGAACGCCGATTTTTCACGTGTGAGCTACTGCTTCAACGGCAGAAAAGAAAAGGTTTTTTGCACCGCATCGTGACTGGCGGTGAAAAGTGGATACACTACGATAATCCAAAGCGTAGAAAATCGCCCGGCCATGCATCAACATCGTCTGCGAAACCGAGTATCCACGGTTCGAAGCTTCTTCTCTGTATTTGGTGGGACCAGCAGGGTGTAATTTATTATGAGCTGCTCAAACCGAATGAGACTATCACGGGGGAGCGCTATCGACTTCAATTGATGCGTTTAAGTCGAGCTTTAAAAGAAAAACGGCCGCTATACGAGCAGAGACACAACAAAGTGATTTTGCTACATGACAACGCTCGGCCTCATGTTGCAAAACCAGCGAAAACCTACCTGGAAACGCTTCAATGGGAAGTTCTACCCCACCCGCCGTTTTCACCTGACATAGCACCTTCTGAATTTCACCTATTCTGTTCGATGGCACATGACCTAGCTGACCAGCGCTTTCATTCTTATGAAGAAGCTAAAAAATTTATCGATTCTTGGATAGCTTCAAAAGATATGTCGTTTTTCCGACGCGGAATAAATATATTGCCAGAAAGATGGGAGAAAGTGGTCGCTAATGATGGGCAATACTTTGAATGAAATGTTTTTGTTCCTTATAATTTAAATAAAGCTTTTATTTTGCAAAAGAAACAGCGAGAACTTATTCAAGGTCCCAATAACATTTAATTAAAACAAAATCTTCTATGGACTTCCATTTAGTTTTATTTTTTTGTATTTAAAGAAAATTCAGTTTCTTGCAACGCTTCTTCACAGATATAGCGTCTATTACCAATTTTAAGTGAGGTTTCTGATTATATGTGTTATAATAATGACAACATATAATTGAAACAAGCTAGCGTCCCAAAACTTTAATCGTTTCCCATCCGTACACATTATTGTCTTTGATTGGAATGGTTAAAGTTGCTGTTGGCATTTTCGCACTCGGCTCATTTTTCTGGTTCTTCTAGTTTCCATCTTCCATTTGCGCAAATTTGCCCCACATATGATTGCAGAGATGCCAATGTTCGAAAAATAAAATACTTCAGGGCTGCCAGTCCTCCCCGAAAATTCATTTCCATTTCATGTATACCTGAGGAATTTTTTTTCTGAAAATATTGTAGCTTTTTGTCTTATAGAATTTTTTGTTGCTTCTTAAAAGCCAATTAAAGTTTTTTCTAAGGCCCTAAAATCATTCCTGAATAATGATATTTCTTTAATAATTAATATTTTGTAATTTAATTCATAATGAATACAATGCTTCATTGTAAATAAATTAGTTATTTACTTACATTTAGTGCGAGAAATGAGGACAAAAACAATAATTAATTTGTTGTTAGCTAGTTTTCGTGTCGTATTTATTTAAAATTATGTTTTCAATATGAAACATATCATTTCATATGACAACAATCCTAACCAAGAATAGGTTCGACTTTTAATTCTGTTGCAGAATGAGGGCAATTTTTTCGCTTTCGTTCAAGCACTTCCAGCTCCATTTGGGAAATTAACTGGAATATCTGAGCTTTAGCTCTGATTTTAAATTCGGGAGGGAAGGATTTCACGGTAGTGGCTACCCCGTTAAAGAAATAATCTATTTCGTCGGTACTTTTCTCTTTGTCTCTTGTGTACTTCAGAAAGCTTGCGAAACTCGGTTCCTCAGGTGATTCCTCCTCATAATTGCTTTCTCTACGCTGCTTGTGTGGATATAGGAAATCTGATGTGGATGTTGGCGGTGGTGTACTTATGGACGCTTCTTTCCGTTTGAATGTTGTTGGCATGGTGGGTGTGTCGCTTATATCCTGCGCATACGTATAATTATTCCAGCTGTCATCAGTCACTTGTTCGTCCGCAATACTTGACATTCGAATATTGATAGCATTATTTTTGTTTCTTATATGTGGTAGCAAAAATGACATTTCGTCAGCGAATTTCCATTTCTTGAAAACGACCTGTCCTTCCTCACAATCTTTCTCAAGCTCCTTCTGTTTTTTCAGATACGTTCTATGATAGTCCCGCAGCAATGTCCAGTTTTTCTTACAATCCTTACCTAAAAATAATAAAGCAAGTGGGTTTTAAGTGATTTTACTTGAAATAAAATTAGATCAATAAAATCTTACAATTACAAACAATTTTTTATGTTTATAACTTTTAAGCGAATGTCAATTTTGTAATCGAAATTCATATAAAGATTAAAAGAATTGTTTTGATTAAGTCTGAACTACATTTTAAAATACTCAAGTTTCAGCCCTGCAAATACATTCATTCCACAAGCATCCAGTTACATCCCACAAACACGAAACGATAAATATTTTTTGCTTTCTCGTACTAGCAGACAATTTTGTCTTTGCTTACCTGAGACGCCGAGTATCTTTCCGATTTCATTCCATGCCGCTTCTTTTTTCTCCATATTCGTATAATCACTGTCAACGTTATTATATAGTAAAGGATATTTGCGAACGCATTTGATAAGTTTACTCCGTTCCATGCTGGCGCACATATAATAAAAATCTTATGGAAAGACAGTAAAGACACAACGCAGCCAGACACTACAAACTGCTGGGAAAAAACAAAAATTCAAACAGTCGCAAGTTGACACTGTATCAGTGTTGCCGTTGAGGAATTTCAGTAAGAATGCAAGTTGCCGTTAATACAATTTCGTCCGTTTTCAATGTTTTTTGGAAATTCCAAAACTACAATTCTTCATTTAAAATCACGACACGATGTTTTTGAGACATGATTTTTTATTCTATACATTGTATTTCCGTTCACAAATTCAATACGGGATAACAAATAATAACGCGTAGTTGCATTAATTGTGATCTTGATTTCAATTCTCATCTGCTGTCTCGATTTCGATTATTGTCCCCACTCAGAAAAGCCATCTCATTTTCGATTATAGACTTAAATTCGATAATAAAGTTAGAGAAATGCTAAAGTTAAATTTAATTTGATAATTATTTCAACTTAAATATTACGTAAATTTATTGAGAAATTTTATCGCACCCACTTTTTTCCAATGGAACACGGAAAATTTTATACTTCTTCTAAAACGAATTCATAAACAGTAAAAACTGTTGAAAAGTTCCCACTAGAATCAATTCCACAATTTTAGTAAAAATCAATTTTTAATATGAGAGTTGTAGCAAAAAGTTCGTTTTTAAATTGAATGCAAGGAAGATAATTTACATCTCTGAATAAATGCTTGGATTCCACATAATTTACACTGCTAAAGTTAGGAATTGTTGCAGGATTTTAGGCGAATCTTTTCCAAAATTCTCATTCAAGATTTAATGTTTGCTATGAATTTGCTCTTGGCTTTTGCTCTCTTTTTTGAAAAGCGAGAGAGTGTTTCACAAGCGAGATACGCGAAGCTGAGTTTTCAACATTTTTCAGTAGAAATTTCCGTTGAACAGGGTTGCAATTGCAATTTTAATGAAAAGAACTCCGCAAAAAGGGCAACGAAAAAAGGCAGCAGCGAAAACTTCCCTCCACTCATTTTAATACTTCGAATAAACTATTAAACAATAAAGATTAATTAAATAAATGTTATCGGGAATGTTTTTATTGTAATTCTAGTTCTTAATTTTAGATTTAATTATTTCATACATATAATCTTTCATTGCAAATTCAAGACAGTAGCTAAACACAAGATTAACTTTGTAACTAAATAACTTTCAATTCCTACCTTCAAAAAACATTCGGAGAGAAGTTCATCTAAATTTTAAAGCAAAGAATGAGATAAATTCTTAAAACTAACATCACAAATGATAATTTATTAACAATACTGTTTTTCCTATTCAGGAAATGTTCTAAATTTCGTACAGCAACAATATAAACGATTAAATTAAAGATACGGCACTGCGTTCGATTTCGTTTTTCGGAAATGTAATTTCAATTAAATACTCGTTGTATTATTTCGGTTGTTCTTGTTGTTGTTGTTGTTGTAAGGAATTCCTAATTTGAATGACTGAAGGAATTTCGGGTTTTTTGTTTCTCAATAGAGAGAAAAAGAAATCGCTTAAAATTAATTTAGGTTACACTAACTACACTAACAACAGTTTTTGTTGTTATGATTTCGTGAGCAGTCTTCTCAGCTGACTTATTGGTTCGCTTGTGTGGGTTGGTCGGGAGAGGCGAGAGAGGAGTTCAAATCATGCTGCCAAACATGCGTTTCCCGCGCGTCAGCACCAGGCTGACCACCATCACGGTCAGCAGGAAGAACACCAGACTGAGGAGGCTGGTTATGTAGCGGCATCTTTGGCGGAACTTCTTCTCCTTCTCCATCTTGATGCGCAGCTGCTCGGCTCGTGGCAGATCCAGCGTGAAGTCCGACTCGGGCCGTGAAGATGGCTGCCAATTAAAAAAAAAACTCATTAATAGCCAATAATAAATTCTGAAATAATTAAAAATTCTGAAAAAAGTTTTCAATACATTTATTCCGTGGCGGTAAACGTAAAAAAACTCATGGCAATAAATAATTTATTTTCAGCGAGTCCCATACACACACACACACATACACCGTTGTTAACCTTGAAAACTTTCATTTCAACATAATCAGATGTAGGTATCAATAGAAACAACAACAACAACTACTGCTAATGCAATATCATTAAAAGCAACAACAACGGCTTTTCTTTCTCTATTATCAGCTGCACAACTCTTTTACTGTTGACCACCAACTTTGTTGCCGGCTTTTCTGGTCTCTTTTGTTAAATTTCTTATAACCAGTTTTTTTAGGTAGAGGAAAGTGAAAAGACTTGCAAAACGAAAGCGAGAGAAGCGAGACACATTCGCATATATAGAAATTCAAATCAAGAGAACCTCCCTCTCCTAACTTCAACTGGTTGCTCTCAACACAACATCTCTTTACTTTGCACGTGTTCGAGAGCGAGTTGGACCTACGCAACAAGTTGACTCAGCACGTTGTGTAGCACGGTGGGCTTGTACAATTTTATTTTTAAAAAATATGCCTGAACATTTATATTGAACATAGTAAACACATATATATTACAATACTAGAATATTTATTTTAATTTAGTAAAACCTAAACCTGCAAAATGGATTGAAAAGAAGCTACAATTTAAGATTTAGCATGGTAGTTATTTTTCTTCTTCTTCTCTTATAATGACATTTTTTACGGCAAATTTGCTGCCGCTGGTAACTCGAGTGCACGGATGGATGGGTTTGGCATCGAAGACATTAAAGTTTATTTATTTCTTTGCTTCGTCTGAATGGAATTCCTGCTTCCTCATTACGCTACGCGTATGCAAACTCCACTTCTTCTGTTATTTCTGCTTTTATTTTCTACTTTTTAATGGTTTGGCTAATATTAGTTGGTTTGGTTTACTATTGCTTTCATGACAAAATGCAATTCATGAACTAAACAAAAGCTTTTCAACTGCTTTTAATGCTTCTTTCGCTTACTTTTAATTGCAAATTTTTAACAAATCCCACAATTTATTGGTTGTTGATTGGGATTTTATGTAGTAGCAACATTAAAACTCTCTGGCCGATTCACAGCTCTCACTTGTGCTGGAAGTGATATTAAATAAGAAAAAAGAGAGGAAGAAAGAGCAGGAGAAAAAAAATAGGAAACACTTTTCGGTAAAAAAACTTCTCAAATTAGGAGTTTATATTTCCGAAAATAGCATTAATTTATATTGCATCGGTGTTGCAACATTAATTCTCATGTTGTTTACTGCGTACTCGCGCTTGCAACTAATTTATTCCACGCATATGTGAACTGAATTTTTTAGTACGAGTAGTTTTAAAAGTGCTTAAAAAACCAACCAAACGCACACCTTCAATTGCTCCATAAAGAGTTTTATCACGTTCTCAGTGGACGCACAGACGTTCTCAGTGGACGCACACACGTTCTCAGTGGACGCACAGCCGTTCTCAGCCTGCGCAACGAGTGTCGTCGCTCTCTTGCGTCTCGGGTAGGCGATTTTAATACCGATCGCTGGATCAGCTCGTCGGTTGCTCGCTTTGGCCTTCGGAAGCGAAGAACAAAGAATCGCTTATCACGAAGAGGTTTTGCAAAATTCTCGCTATGGAATTTTTGCACATTAAAAAGTTTGCTGAAACTTTAAAAACAGTTTAAACTTCGCTTAAACTTAATTTAAAAATGTTTCTCTATTACAAAAGAGGTAAAAAGAAACCTAAAAATAGCATTTTGATAATGAAGGAAATTACAGAGTGAAAAGGGAAATCGAAGTAAATAAAGAAATAAAACATCACAAATAAATTACAGCCAACAAATATCAGCAATATTTTTTGCTTGACGCTCTTTTGTAAAATCGATTTGTTAAATTGTTTCTTCGTTTATCGTCTGTCGTTGAATTGTTTCTTCGTTTGCTTGAATGATTGAAGTGATTTTTCACACTCAGTTCGATCAATTGTCGGTTCAACGCTTTTGTTGTTGTTACTGTTGTTGTTGTTGTTGTGAGACTTGTAAGCGCCCTGCCGTCAACACGAAACGAAATTCAAATTTTTACTGTATGTACTTCAAAGTAAGTGGAGACGAGCGCGAGTATCATAAAAAATTTACACGAGGTGCGGATTTTTGTACTCTGCATGAGCTGAAGCATCATCATCTGGTGCTTGTTGTTGCTGTGGTTGTTGCTGTGGTTGTTGTTGTAGTAGTTGTTGCTGTGGTTGTTGTAGTAGTTGTTGTTATTGTAGTTGTTGTTGGTAGCTTACACCACACGATTCATCGATATATCCTTCCATTGCAATTGAATGCGATGTGTTGTGGTTGCTGTTGCTGTTGCTCTTTCTTGCTTCTTCTTGCTCCGCACAAAAATCTCTCTTCCGGATTTGAAGCCAGAGTTGTTAAGTTGTTGTTGTTGTTGTTGTTATTGTTGTTGTTATTGCTTCGGTTTTACCATGGCTGCTGTCCGTCAGTTGTGTTGTTGTTGATTTGTTGAAAAACATCAAAATCGTCATTATCGTCCTCACATCACCGACATCATCGCGTTCATTATCATCAACATCATCATCATCATTAGCATCATCGACATCCATCATCATCATCATCGTCATCATCACCAACGTCATCAGCAACATCATCATCATTACCATCAAAGCCAACCTTCATCGTCATCATCCTCATCATTATCATCATCAATCATCACCATCATCAATCATCACCATCATCAATCATCACCATCATCAACCATCACCATCATCATCATCATCATCATCATCATCATCATCATCATCATCATCATCATCATCATCATCATCATCATTATCAAGGGTAAAGTGATCGCCTTTAAAAAATCCCATGAAAGTCACCACGTTGCAGACTCTTCGAAAATCCCATCGAATTTCTTATATCTGGAAAACTTATCACAAATCTGGCAACAACACAAGTTGTCGCAACTTAAAAAAAAAAAGTTGTAAAAAGTGTGGCATTAAAACGTTTTAAAATGCAACGTAATTTTGTTGAAATTAAACGAAACACGCAAAATTGTTGTGGTTTTTTGTCTCTTGTAGGGTTGCGTGTCTCTTCTTCTTTTAAGTGTAAATGTGTGCAAAGCTATAAAAGACTTGAAAAACATTTTAGCATTTAAAATTGGTGAAGAAACCAGATGAGAAAAACGGGGAAAAAATCAGATTTAAAGAAAAAAGTAACACATTCGCGTTTGGATTGTTTTCAGTGTTTATTTCTTGTTTTTCCCCAGCTTCTGCTGACCTTGATTTTTATGCAAAATTTAGTATGTAAATTGACTCGGCAGATTGCCAAATTTCACTGTTCGTTTACCTTCGTTTCGTATTTCTGCCCGTTTTATTGCCATTTCAAAATCGGCCCAATTTACACGAGACTTCGGCGTTTCACACTCACTGAAGCGAGTTTTTCAATGACTCGATAGCAAGGGAGTTTTTTTTCTTTCGTTGATCTAAGCTTTTTGTTGTTAACTCGTTACAAATAAAAAGCCGTAAAATGTTTGTTGTTTCTGTGTTGCCTTTGTTGCATAACTTTTAAGTCCATAGAAAATTTTATGCCTTTAATTTTTTTATGTTATTTAGACAGCTCGTGTTCACGATAAATTCCAACATGTTCCACTCTGCACTTGAAATATTTACGATTTTTATTTTTTAAGTTTTGCGTTCTTCTTTCCAATTTTAAAGGCTTCAAAATAAAAATGAATCAAAATACATTTGAAATTTTCTTCAGCAAATTTTTGAAGGCACAATATTATCCACAGAATTTTGATTTCTTTTCTTAACTGTTTTCTTTTTTAACTGTGATTTTTATCTTTAATCACGAAATAACCTTTTTCCATTTTTATTATTATTTTATTTTATTTTCCATTTTCACTATTTTTCTTGACTATAAAATAATGTAAGAAATGATGGAGTCATAAAAGTTTTCTTTTGTGGAAAATTGCACGTTATTTGCGATTTTCGTGAGGAAAAATTGTACAAAAAGCGAAACAAAAGCTATTGTTTTGCTTTTATTTGGCTTTTATGTTGATTTTTGCGGTAAAATACGTGGCAATAAAACTAATGAGGGTTATAATGGAGCGCATAAATGGATTATATAAAGTTATTGTTGTGTTTCTGTTGTTATTGCAAACAAGACTTCACTGATGTAATTCGAAGGGGTTTTCTAAAGTCCTTTTTTCTTTCAATGTCTGCAATAATTTGACGAAAGCATAATGAAACTGAAAAAGGTTAATTTAAGGATGATGTGTTGACTGCAAAACTACACCACAAAAGTTACACGAGTCCTATAGAAGAGAAAAAAAAAATTGTTTTTAGGAGAAAAGGTCTTGCAAAGTACAAATTTGCCCATAAAAGAACAGAAATCATTCGCTGTATAGAATAATTAATTTTTCCACCGTTCGTATTTAGAGTCAGCAATGAAAATGAAAAAAAGTGTTCATTATATCGAGCATTCGTCACATCGAGAATTCGTTATACTGAGCATTCGTTAATTTAAGAATTCGTTATATCGAGCTTTCGTTATATCGAGCATTCATTTTATTGAGCATTCGTTATATCAAAGATTCGTTATATCAGGCATTTATTATACCGAGAATTCGTTATATCGATCATTCGTTATATCGAAAATTCGTTATATCGAGCATTCGTTATATCGAGAATTCGTTATATCGATCATTCGTTATATCGATCATTCGTTATATCGAGGATTCGTTATACAAGATTGAATGACATGACATCAACTGATCAACTACTCAGAATTTCAAGGATACAAGTTTGTAAAGCAAATCCAGGGAAGGAGGTCAAATATTTCTCCATTTTAATAGCGATATTGAGGGATTATCTTAAAATGGATTACAGACATTTCTGAACACCTCTCTTCGGAAAC
The DNA here is from genome assembly GCA_922984085.1 of Sicus ferrugineus. Classification (NCBI taxonomy): domain Eukaryota; kingdom Metazoa; phylum Arthropoda; class Insecta; order Diptera; family Conopidae; genus Sicus; species Sicus ferrugineus. The sequence continues at coordinate 10,818,977 of OV277348.1, forward strand.
CAAAAAAAGAAAAGGGAAAAACGAAAAGATCGAGATGAAAATATTAAGGGAGCCCCATGTCACGCATAGAATCCGGTACACCTTACAAAAGCTGCTGAAACGACTCGAGTAAACAAAGAATGCGTGATATTAATTAACCGACGAAACTTGACCTTGAAATTCCGTTACAAGTATATAAATTATGCGAACAAAGACAACAACAACAAACCACGCCCTGGCAGACACGAGACCAACAGGACCGACGAGACCATATTAAAAGCCAACCAACCATCATCAACCGGTAACTGGTACAGATCAACAAGATGATAAAATGTAAAAAAAAAAGAAAAAAACACCAAGAAAATAATCATCATCATCATCATCACCGATTTTATTATATTGAAAAGGGCAAAAATCGTCTCTTGATGTTGCCTGAAGGCAAAGGAAAACTTCTGCGCAGACACATCGGACCGGCTGAAAACCGCATTCCATCCTCGAGCCACCAACACAACCGGGGTACCACTTGGTGCCGCTCTATATTTTGCACAGTTGTTTTCGTCTTATTGCACAGTCAACGTCATGCATGACCTTTGAGGACGTTCGGGCATAAGAAAAAAGTATTTTAAATACTGCAAAATCTCATCAACTTATTTAAACCAGTCCGAAGTCCGAATTGAAAGCAAAGTTGGCAGGCTAGCATGTTGAAATATCTCTGCAAGCCTCACTGCATCGAAATGTCTCAAATGTCAATCGATCGATCGATCGATCGATCAGCAAATCGATGTCATAAACACTTCAATACGCGCATCTGAATTCGCCGCCTTTCTAAGGTTTCCGCAAGTGAAGCCGCGGTATTTTGTATCCAGATGAAAAACACAACTCGACACAACTCGACACAACTCGACACAACTCGGCAACTTCGAGTATCGCGTGGGAAAAACTCTTTCCGTCTCAACGGAATGATTAGCGAATATTTAAGATTTGATCTTCGCGTTGCTATAGCTGTCGACGTCTTTGTCTTCGCTGTTGCCTCGCTAGCTGCAGCGCGTGCGGTCTAAAATGGGCAAGAAAAACCACTGATTGATTTGTGCCACTCATGAAGTTTTATTTTCATTGCTCTGCATTTCGATCGATGGATTGTGCTTCGATTTTGTCATGGTAGGCTTTGAAATTAAGTTATTAAAAGACTTGAAAGGAAAAGAGGGATTTTTTTTCCATTTTGCTTTATTGAAGTGTAATAAATTCTAATTTTTAACCATATCGAGATACAGAAATTCTCACAAAACAATGCCATTCACTGAGATTTAATGTATTAATTATTTCTGCAGCTGGCTGTATGTGATTCAGTTGGGTTAAAATGTGAACTTTAAAGTGGATCAAAATTGCGAAGTTAAAATAACGCAACCTAAATAATGCCGCAGCTGAGCACTTCAAAAATATTGGGGCAAACAAAAGATAGACAAGACAACAAACACGGTGGGCCGAAAAGTACCTCCTTACCGGCTGCTTTTGTAAAACGCCTGAACATTTCAGGCTGAAATAACAAGATTAAATCGGAAAATCGGAGAGGCAAGAAGCTTTCGAGGCTTTCAATTTGTGGCAGTTTCTCGAACTGCAATCAGCCTGAGGAAAAAAAAACAGGAAAACAATGCATACAAAATTCAATAATTGCATAATTCTTGGTGGCTAAGGAAAGAAAAATTGTGAAACTCCAGACTCAGCGATTTAAGTTTCCAACGTGCAGTTAATTTATTTGCAAAGTAAAAAGAAAAATATTTGCAAAAATTGCGAAAACAATGAAAAACATTCGAGAATATTATTGTAAACCGTATAAAAATGTTAAGTTTGTCCCTCGATCTGGAGCAATTTTTGGCCAGACTTTTTGGACCAACATAAGATTAGAAAATTAATTCCATTTAATTAAATGGAAAATTATAATAAAATCGAGAATAGGATTTTGCAAAATTTAAATTCGAAAGAACTTTAGCAATCAAATTTGATAATAAGAAATTACATATCAAGGAAATACACTGAAAATGCGTGAAATCGGACTGGAAATTGACAAAATCCAATAGAAGACACACCAATTTTTATTATATAGGACAGTAAAGCACGTTATAGTGCCACAAGGAGTTCTCAGATTGAGAATGTGTAGAGTATTTCATAATCGAGAAAGAACGACTAGAACTTTTTTAATTATTTTTGGTTGAGAAATAGTTTCGAGTTCAAATCTGTCAGGTACGAGAAACAATTATACGAAAAAGTATCATTAATTTGAATAACTTGCGCTGAGATTTTTATGTTTTTAATTTCATTATTGGCCAAAAATGTGGAGCTTTTTTCTAAGACGGCTACATTTTTAGCTCGGTCTTCATTTTAAAACAGACTTCATTTTTAGACATCCGGTCGTAGTCAGAAAACGTTAAGAATTTCAATAGAATTTTGTTTCAATTAAAATTCTTTGTAAGTATAACATTTAAGAAATAATAATAATTACTATAATAACATCAAACTTAATATTTATTACCAACACGGTCGGCCAGAGAAGACAATTTTTAAAATGAAAATGAAAACTATTTTTTATAATAATTGAACTGATTAATTCTTCTCTAAATTGCAAAGATTTTTCCACAGATTTCGACAGAATTTTAGTTTTATTTAATCGAGTAAATTCTTTTTTTATTTGAATTACATATTCTATATTTCGCGTAAGCTTTATCTCGAGCAATCATCTTGCCAAACACTTACTATACTCGTAAATCGCAAGTCTATATTCGTAATCGCGTGCTAGAACGCGATTGTTAATCGAGTGTTTGTCATTTGATGGAGCGTTCGAATGCATATCTCGACAGCTGCATATCATTATTTCAGTCACATCGTCGGCTGCATTGAACTACATAGAATGGAATTAATTCATGCGCGAGAAATAAAGACGCGCGTCTTTATTTACTCATTCTCATCGTTGGCAGCGTTCGCGTTCCTGGAGTTGCGAATCCATTAATAATCGCGTAATGATTACTTCACTCATGGTTATCAGATAATTTTTAGAAGTGCAGCACATTTGGCTGCCGCTCGTTGACGACTCATGGAACTCATGGAACTCATGGCACTCATGGTTGTAATTGGTCGGTATTTATGTTTGCAAATACGGATTCGAGTGTCATTGAAGCGCTTCGATTGCAAGCGTTTATCGAAATTATATGTGTCATCGGAGCGGATGCGATTACGTTGCTTTACACGAACATCGCGGAGTTTTTTTTCTTTATTCGAAGTGACATCGATTGTTCTTAAATTTGTTCGTTGCAATTAAATTCTTGAACGCAAACGTTGAAAATTAAGTGGTTATAAAAACCTTAAAAGTGATGAAATAATTTTGATTATGATGAATTTTAAAGGTTAGAAAAAGCAATTAAAATAAATTAAAGACACTTAAACAAATTAAAATAGCGTTTATCAATCTCGTTTTACACATTTGAAGTTAAGTCTAGATTAGATCAGACATTTCAATGAAAGATGAAATAAATAATTTGCTAATTGATTGATTAATTAAACGTATATTTCAATATTTATTAAGTACTCACGCTTCAATAATTATCACCATAATTTCGAAATTAATAACCTGTTAAACGGATGACTATAATGGTCACTGACGTCATAATTGGGTCGCGTTTTGCGACCCATTTTTCTGTAACTTCTGAAACCAATTTGACTTCAACAACCAAACTTGCTGTTCATTGTTGTTGTTCCCTCGCTAATAACCGTCAAAATCATCAGCGGTGCACCACCCACACAGTGCAACACGAATACTCACGCTAGGTTGCAGTCAGTGCTGAGGATGAGCAACTTCCTTGACCGAGCACGCACTCCACGCCTTCGAAGTTGCTTGCGCAGACTGCATTTTATGCGGTGCTGAGCGTTTTGTTTGCCGATGGTTGCCGGGACGGTGGGAGGGTGGGACGCTTGGACGCTTGGATGGCTGGACGCTTGGATGGCTGGATGGTTAGCTGCTTTATTACCCAATCCAAGCAAGCGATCGAGCCAAACTTGGCTTATTAGCGCTTCGAGTTTCGCAATATTAGATAATCGTTCGGTTCGGTTGTCTGCGGGTTACGACGGAAGGGAGTCGCGTTTACCAGGCATCGCAGACTTCAATACAGGGTGACACTTTCGGTTGGCGAGAGAGAGCAGAGGTCGTCAGCAGAGTTACTGATATTTTCAGACGCTAATTAAGTGTTGAATGGTTAGCAACGACTAAAATATCTTTTTAGTTTTTAGTATGAACAGAAGTCGATGAAAATGATTTTCTTTATTCCAAATCGTTTGTTTCTTCTTAAATTTTGATCACCACAGTTTCCCAGACAATGAAACGATCGCTATTAAAGCTATAAAAACAGTATCGATCTCGATTATAATCTTATTACCTCAAATTGAAGATGAGAACGAAATTTGTTTTATCCGTATAAAAGTTACCGACATTTCTTATCTGTCGATATATTTTCGACTAACAAACTACTCAACAATCCATTCAACCCACCGACAAACAAACCAACGAAGCGACCATCCAGACAACCAACCGCCCAACCATCTATCAAATCGATTCAATATGTCAATTCAACAAACAACAAGCCGAAAAACCAGCTAAGCAACTAACCATCAAACCACTCAACCACGCAACCACCATCGAACCAACAAAAACCCACGAATCATCCAACACACAAACCAAAAACTCCATCCAACCAAATAACTAAACAACCACTCAACACCCAACCACCCCACCATCCAACCAACCAACCGACCACACAACCAACTAACCAACCGCACAACCAACCAATCGACCACACAACCAACCAACCGTCCACACAACCATCCAACCGACCACTCAACCAACCAACCGACCACACAACCAACTAACCGACCACACAACCAACCAACCGACCACATAACCAACCAACGAACGAAGAAGCCGATAAACGATAAACGATAAATTAACCCAAATGCATTGTAGTCGCGAACGACTCGAAGGTTCGGGAAGATCTGCAAAAGTTTGTTGCCCTCTCGAGTTCATTTTTCCCTTAATGAAACAATGACAGCTTTACGTTTTGTCATGAGAAAAGAATGAAAAACAAATTTTTTAAGCCAATTTAGATGCGCTTTAGATTAAAGTCACTTTTTTTTTCAATTTAATTAGATTAGTTGAATCGTTTAAAATAAAAAAAAACTGTATATATATTTTCGAAAAAAGTTTGTAAACCTTTTTTATATTTTTTTTTATGAATAACAAGGAGTATTTTTGCATTCAACGAACAACGATCATCACAATCTTCTCCTCTTGATCATCACGATTATCGTCATCGCGATCATCATTTTATTTCGAAACCACAAAATGCAACTACATATTTTCAGCTTCAGTTATCGTTGTGCATGTGAATTTTTATGTCATTAATTGTATCCTTGGCCTCATTATAAGCGATTTTGGTAGCTGCTGTCGTTGGCCGACGATGGTGGGTGCAAATGATGCGATCGAGCAATCGATTGTCGCGCTCTTGACTGCGCGCACCTTGCACGGAATCGCTGACGGTATCGCATGCAGTCGCCAATGCCGTCGATAATGACGACGAATCGGTGGCAATCGATTTACTAGAAACTTTCATATATTTCTATAGAATGGTTGCATCAAGCGATTGAATCGCTAAGTTCGTCATCGTCATCGTTGTTGTGAATTTGAACGCGAATTGCAGTTATGATTTCAAATAATTCATTACAATTGATTAAGTTGTTGTTGTTATTGGTGTTGTTGTTATAGTTGTTGTTGTTGTAGTTGTAGTTGAAGTTGTTGTTCTTGTTGTAGTTGTAGTTGTTGCTGTTGTAGTTGTTGTTTTCTGTTTATTATGGTTATCGCTGTGCTCGCATTTGCATTCAACGGACGTTGACTGTGATTTTGAATGTTTGCGCTGCATTTAACATGTTTTCGCAAAAAAAAAAAAAAAAAAAAAAAAAAAAAACTAAAAAACTAAAAACTAAAAATTGCAGTAGAATTTGAAAATTTCGATTACATTTTCTTGTACTTTTCGCATTTGTTTCCGTTGCGTGGGTGTGAATTGCGTAATCATCACGCGAATCTACGCGGGGGAAGTGAAATTGAGTTCGATACGGATTTCTAACAAAAACTAATTAATTTAAATTGAAATTTGATAATAACGAAATTCTTTAGTGTGCTGTAATTTTCGTTTATTTTCAAAAACTTAACAAATTTAACCATCTGAAATATTGTTCGAGTCAATCTAATTTATTTCCCCACCACTTCCAATTAATTTAATAAGACTTAACAAACCCATACAATCGCAAAGCGGATAAAAAAACCATTATAATTCTTCCTCATTGTGTTTGTGGCGAAAATTTTCTTGCGATTAGATTGCCAAACTGAGAAAAAAAAAATTGTTTCATGGTCAACACCGATTGCAACAAATCGGTGCCGCCTCGCAATCAATTGCTCAACCAGTCTTAACTGATGTTTTCCCGATTTTCATTTATATTCTCAAATTTTAATTCTTTTCTAAGTTTTTATTTTTTTATTGCAACACCAACATTTGGCGCTTGAATAACTCGTTCGTGAATTAAATTTTTTCTACTGCTTGGATTTGAGGCTCAGAATTTTGCTGGCGTACGTGAGTTCTGAACAACAAAAACTGGCTGTGGATGTGTGTTTAGCAAGAGCTTTTGTTGTTGCTGCGTGCGGCTGATCTCTGACTAACTGAAGTGAGTCGAACAGATGAATTACTCTGCAAGGGGCAGAGGAGGGGCAGCAGTCATAAATAAGCAACATAAACACTTTTCTCGTTGATTACAAACTCAACATTTTAAAACTTGCTTGCTATTCATGTTTTTTAATTTATTTCCTTCTTTTCTAGAACTAGAAGAGAGGCAGAGGGAGAGGGAGAGGGAGAGATATAGTAGTGCAGAAAAATGTAAACGGTCTCCATTCGCCTCTCACAAGCCGCTCTCACAAGCCGCTCTCAAAATGCATCAAAGAGAAAAGCGGTACAACAGCTGAGTTGTAAGTAAGCCGTGCGAGTGACATTCGAACATTCGAACATTCGAACAGTCGAACATTCGATCAGGCTTGCAAATAATTTCGACGCACTGAATGTATTCGGTCCAGCGGTTAAAAACGGTGCATTAAAAATAAATGAAATACGTCAATCAATTGAAAACTAAGTAATAATTGCAATTGAGGAGCAAATTGCACCAAACTTACATACGACAGAGTTGCCTGGTTGCTGCTGTTGCTCATCAAGCCGCGCTTCCCGAGCAGCGACTGACTCATGCGGTTGGTGCCGTAATACATTTGCCAGGCGCTCGGCCGCTTGCGATGCCACTCCAGTATCGCATCCTTGTCGCCGCCTGACTCGCCAGCGCCGCTGCCACTCCCGCCGCTGCCGACGTTCGCGCTGTTCGTGCTGTGAATGTTGCCGGCCGTCAAGCCGCCGCCGAGTCCGCCGCCGCCGATGCCACCGCCGCCGATGCCACCGCCGCCGCCGCCGCCACCACCTGCTTTGACGTCCAGCTGGTTAAGTGTCGGCTGATGAAACGACAGATTGCGTTGCAGTTGAGTTCGCGACGCGGCCACAATTGCGTTTGTGTCGCCAGCGGCGTGAATACGCGGTTCAGATTCCGATGCGCCGACGAGACTCTTGACGCCGGCATACAAGTCCGAGACGGGAAAGATTTCAGCCAGCGATTTACGCTTCATTTTGAAATTCGGATCACACGCGCTTCTTATCGTCGTCGCTGGCTGGCTTGTGACGAGCGTCAGAGTGTTGTAAACTCCGTCGCCGCAGCCGCCGCCACTTCTAGCTGCCGCCGCCGCTTCACTCGCGGAAACACCGTCGCACGCACTCAGGCTGGCGATGGAGTGGCGGCGCTCGAATGCCTTCTTCATCTTGACGATGTGCTGACTCTTGACAAGGCCGCTGCAGAGCTGCCTGATCTCGAGCTCGCTGTGCTGATTCATGCGCGCCAAGTAGACCTCCAGCTCGTGCCGCAGCCCTCCGATCATGTCGCTCAGTTCCTGCGGCAGTCCCTCGGAGCAGAGGGCGGAATGCGGGTGGTCGCTCTCGCTGCTCGAGCGCGACAGCAGGCGTATTTTGTCGCGAACATCCTCCAGCAACTCGCGCGTGCTCTGAAAGTGCAGCTGATCCTCGTAGCGGCGCATGCAGTGCTCGATGCAGCTGGACTTCTGCGAGGCGGAGCCGACGCCGACGCCGACGCCGATGTCGCTCTCGACGCGGTAGGCGTCCTCGGGGCAGGAGTTGATGTACTTGACGCACTTGTAGTTGTTCTCCTCCAGCTCGTCGGCGGTGGGAGGCAGGAATGTGGGGTTGTCGATGCCGTTGCCGATGCCGATGCCGCTGCCGCTGCCGCTGGCCGCAACTTGCTGTCTGCTGTGGTGGTGACTCGACCTGCGACCAGCGGGCCGCCGCTCACTGACCAGCAGAAACGAATCCAGATCGATGTCGAGCAGTGAGTCGTCCGCCAGATCGAACGCGTTCGCCGTCCACTGAGGACGCGAGGGCGGCCTGTTGCTCGCGCGCTCACAGCTGATAAGATCGTCGTAGCCTTCCTTGATGGTGGGCAGCTGCTGGTAGGAGGAGGAGGAGGAGGCACGCATCTTGTGCTCCTCATCGGCTGGCGGCACGTGGTTGTGGTGCGTCGTGTGCACGAACGCCGTCACGTGCTCCGGACAGCTGAGGCCGGGCAGGGTTTTCAGATGCCGGTCGAGCTTCTCGATCGAGGATTCGAGGATGCGCAGGTTCTCGCTGAGATGCGGTGGTGCGGGGAGGAGCGGATTTATTTTCAGTTTATGGAGCGCCACAGGGCTGACGGGTATTTCAATGTGTTTGTGCTCACCATCGTCATCATCATCACCCTCGCAATCGCTGCCGCAATCGCAATCGTCGTCATCGTCGGAGTGTTTTTCGCCCACAACGCGATCATTCGTGGATGCGACACACACATTCTTGTAACGGTTGCTCGCGCGACTCTCCAGTGTTACAGCTGCTCCCGCTCCCGCTCTCGCTCCAGCTCCCGCTACCACTCTCGCTCCAGCTCCCGCTCTCGCTGCCGCTCTCACTCCAGCTCCCGCTCCCGCTGCTGCTACCCACTTTTTCTTGCTATTGCTGTTCATGTGTGCGCGCTGCTTTCGGCTCTTGTTGTTGTTGTTGCTGCTGCTGCTGCCGCTGCCGCTACTTTTACTTCTGCTGCCGCTTTTCAAGTGCAGGACATCGATTACCGGCTCGCTGTAGATGTGATCTTCGATGGAGTACGTGGAGCAGACGTTCGAGCTGTAGTAACCCGATGAACCACTTTTGTCGGTGGAATAGTGAGACTGATGCGAGCCGCTGCACTCGTGCGGCTCGGCCTGGTGTGCCGCGTCCGGCGATCGCGTTTCGCCCGCTGCTGCTGTCGGTGGTGACGCTGTTGTTGTTGCTGTTGTTGTTGCTTGTTGAGTGGCCATTTTGGTCGTTAGCTGCTGGCTGGTCTGTCCATTTCTAAGCGCGATTAGTTCAGCTTGGCTCTCGGCAACATTCTGCTGCTGCTGCTGCTGCTCTGTACTTCTTGCTGTGGATCCTGTTATGGTGGAACCCAAAGCTGCTTCTGCTTCTGCTGCTTCTGCTGCTGCTGCTGTTTTTTTATGGCTCGTCAAGGTGGACGAACGAGTTCCTTTTTCGTTGCTAATCGCATGCATTTGTTGCTGTTTGGCTTTGTTGTTGCTCGAACGCGTTGTTGCCGAGTTGATATTGTTGTTGCTGCCACGGTTCGCACTAGGAAAACTCTTTGCATTGCTTACAACTGTGGAAGTTATCGTTGTTGTTATCGTTGTTGTTGTTGCTGTTGTTAATGTTAGTAGTTGTGGTTGTGGTGGTGGTGGTGTTGTTGCTGTTGTTGTTGTTGCTATTGTTGTAGTTGTGGTTGCGTTCGCAGCCGATGGCATTGAATTTGACGAGCTGCTGAAAGAAAAAGAAAACGAGTTGCAACAACTTTCGTCTCAAGTAGAAAGTGATTTGTGTGTGTGTGTGTGTGTGTGTGTTGTTGTTGTTTTCGATTGAATTGCGTTTCGAAAACTGGATCAAATTTTAACCTAATTTTCCAAACAAACCAAAAAAGTGTCAAAGTTGGCTTAACTTTTCTGGAATGAAGTTTTCACCGAGACCGAAAATAAAGTTTGTAATCGAGTCGCCCCTGTAAAAAACTAAAACCTCATAAATTCATTCGGGAATTTATGCGGGAAAAATCGCACGAATGCAATATTTCATCACAAATATTTCTCGCAAGTGGATTTTTTTGGTTAATTACGATTTTCTTTTTTTTTTATATGCTTGACATTGCGTTGCGGTGCGTTGTGGTGCGTTGTGGTGCGTTGTGGTGCCTTGCGTTGTGGTGCGTTGCGGTGCGTTGCGGTGCGTTGCGGCCCGCAACGATGCGGTTGAACGCAGTCTTCTAGTTTTTTCTCTCTTTTTGGCTTCTTGGTTTTCCACTCGCTTAGTTTTGTAGGATTTTTTCGTGAGATCGCAGTAAAAAATCACGAATGCTATACATTCGCAAAAATAGCCGTCGCATTCATTTTTTACCGGTTTGTGTCGCGGTGGCGCCGGCATCTCGTTTGATACTCAATCCGGCTCGACGGCCGCAGCCGTGTGTCGCCGGTGTTGCTGCTGCTGCAGCTGCAACACGAGAGGTTTGCGTGGTAAAAGCGCTTCACAAGACTCATGTTGCAGAAACACGGAGCAGCGACGTTTTCAGCAGCAGCGTCCTTTGATGCTCATTCTAGCGTGTTTCGCAACGCGGTGTGTGAGTGTGTGTGTGTGTGTGTGTGCGCGCTGCGCTGGTTTCGGAAGAATTAAGTTGGATTTTTTTTAATAGTTGATTTTTTAGTAGTTGATTTTTTAATAGTTGATTTTTTAATAGTTGATTTAGTTGATTTTTTAATAGTTGATCAAGAATAGTCTTGATTTTTTTGAATAGTTCATTTTTTTTTCAATAAATGATAATTTTTCAGCAGGTGTTTTTTTTTTTTTAGAATATTTTAAATTCAAATTGCAACTTATTACTCAAAATATTTCCAGCTTAATTACTGTTTTTTGATCAGAATATAAAGTCGCTCAACATCGGCGAACATTAAGACGTTTTTAGGCCAGAATCACCTGCGTGGAGAGGAAGGTGGGGCGAGGGGGCACCTGAAGGAATTTATTACGTCTCATGGCTGTTCGTGGCATGCTAATTAAATGAATTCCGCGCATAGTTTCCACGTTAATGCTGAGAGACGACAGCAGGCGATACGCGAACCCTGAGCATTCCGCGCATGTCAGTCAACTGAAGCAACAAATTCAAGAAGCAGCAACATGTGCGAAAATTCATTGACCTTGCATGCCACGGCAATTTTTGATTACCGCACACGCACACACACACACACACACACACAAATTGGAAAAAAAATAAATTTTGGAGCCAAAATATTAAATACCACAAATTATAAACATTTTTGAAGCCAACAAAAGTTGCAGGCAACATTTACAGCTGCCTGAAATTCTGCTTCAAGCCGAGCTGCAGCGCAAAAGAATTCAATGACGTCTTCTGCAGCGTCTTCTTCTTCTTCCTCAGCTGTCAAATGTTGCAGCTGAGCTGTGCTCTCATCACCGCCGACGACAACAACAACAACGACAGCGACGAGAGCACCAGCGACGAGAGCACCAGCGACGAGAGCACCTGCGACGAGAGCACCAGCGACGAGAGCACCAGCGAAAAAGCAGGTGAAGGTTGTCGTCAACGAGCGCGGGGCGGCAGGCGGCGCCAAGCAATTTAAACGCCGCCTCGAACTGAACTTCGCTTGAAGCCGGACGGCGTTGGAGTTCAGCGCGAGTTCTTCGTTTCGAATTTTTCACCTATTTTTTTTCCAAAATTTAATTAACAAACAGAAACGTTGGAGACAAATTAATTACTTGATTAGAATTAATATTTATACATTTATAATTTTTTAATTTCAGTTTCAATTTTATTTGTAATTTCTAACAAAGTTTTCTGCAATTTCTCTGATTACTACTTTTATCTTTAAGCTTAGTTAATGCAAACTAATTAAATTAAATAACAATTCCCGTTTCAAAGTCCAACAGTAAGCGAGATCAAAGCAATAACTTACAATAAACGGAAATTCAAAGTAATTCAACTGCAATTAAAGACTTAAAAGGGCTTTACAAGTCAAACTTTTTACTCGTACAGTCAAAAACTTTTTACTCGTACAGTCAGTCAAATGACCGAGTGACCAACTTGAGATTGCAGAGAAAAGTGAGTGAGTGAGGCAAAGAAACCTTCACGCCGTTTGAGTTTGGCGCACAAAGAGGGCAACCGAATTAAGCTGCCCTTTCAACAAATTTAATGGCTTAAACGCGCGTTGATGGCGCTTAAATGAGTTTTGGGCCAAATCTGTGAAGGGCGTCATTAGTGCGTTTTTGACTTGAGACGGCAAGTCAGAGCGTTTCGCGTTTCACGTTTCGCGGCTTGCTTGAGCTCATCAGAGCGTTAAGAGTGAGCTTAAGTGAGTCATTTTACATCTACGGCTTCATTATTCCGCCTCCCGAATCAAAGCACTTCGTCGGTAACGCGATATAAATTTCATTAATTAAAACAGCAACGGGTTAAGTAGAAGTTAACTTACACTTCTTCATAACAGTGCAAACACATACAAGAAATAATTACAATATAAACTCAGCAAAGTTCAACACATTTGAACCATTAAAAATTTCAATAGCTCAGTTTAAAATTTTAATAGGAAGAAATTATTGAAGTGAACTTTTAGAGGGCGATGAATATTCTAATCTGTGAATCAGAGACGTAGACGATTCGTTGAGAACGCTGACGAATTCAGAAAAAACAACGTTAAATAATCTTTTCTTTTAGTAACAATTTTCTCAGTATTTCCATAGAAAGAAAGGAATTTTGTACTTCCTAAAAAAATTCTTAAAATCTCTTCTAAACAATCGCCAAACAAGGAAAGGGCGAGACAATTAAGAAAATTAAAAATGTCATCTCACTCTTCTTCAAAGTCTTTTCTCTCCATTTGTGTCGCCATTCTGAAATGTTTGCCATTCTAATTTTCAACCGGCTGGGTGGGCGTTTGACTAAATTTTCTCATCAAAAAGGCTTTTCTATGTTGTGTGTGTGTGTGTGTGTGTGTGTGTGTGTGTGTGTGTGTTTCTGTGATTGTGTGTTTATGTTTTAGCATCCCATTAGGAAACTCAGAAATATATTGTTTTTGTCGCCAAAAATTCTTCAGTGAAAAATCGCAAACATCAAAACTTCAAGAATTCTTTGATCCTTCGGCATCCTGGTTTGATCTACGAACTCACTAATGATGTTTAATCTTTGAAAGCTTTTACTTCATATAGTTTTGCTATTCGCACAGAATTTTTGGAAGAAAATTGTCCTCGAAAATTCTAAATAATGAAAAACCATCGTCTCATTTTGGTTATTGGAATTGATGATTATTAGAAGTGACGGGTTATAGAGCGGTTATAAGTGAATAAATGAATTAAATCTCCTGTTATTTATGATTTTCTCTAATTGTGTCACTCGTTTTTAACGTTTATTCCTGCGGTGAAGACTTAACTTCGCGTTGCGTCATCACACTTCAATCACGATGTTGAATTTCTTCGCCATCGATGAAAGTATTTGACGGATTCTATCTCAATCTCAATATCTATCTCAATATGAAGACTGTACAACGAACTATACGTTCAAACCGAGTTCTCTAAGCCATTCTTTTCCTATTGGGATTGCTCTCTGCAACATGTTGCGCTTAATATATGCGATTCCCATGCGATTCCCAAAGCAACTTTGCAATTTTTTGTTGAACTTTTTATTGTGTAACAAAATTTGTCGACCTGGTTTAGTTTTTCCCTTACAAAAAGTGGAAGACTTCAAAGGTGTTACGCTATCGCAGTCATCAGTCAGACGACTTCATTGTGAGAAGAAAATGTTAATTTTATGCATGACAGCAGCAAGTTAACCACAAAAGAACGCCGGGTCGACAGGGGAGTGCGGAATAGAGAGGAAGAGGGGAGTTTTTTCAAAATGTTCATGCAAAAAATGTGCATGTAAAGAAGACTTCATGGTAAGAAATAAGAAACACATTGAATTAGAAGAAAGAATTATCGCGTATCGCGTGAACTAAGCAAGTTTTCTAGTTCTTACCTCTGGTACTTCAGCATGGCACGCGGTAATAAGAAGTTCCCACCATCGACGTGGTCCGCAGTGCCGCCTGCAAGAGGGCGTGGCTGCACTGGTTGCGGGTCGCTTTTATTCGCAAGAACGACAGCATCGGTTGCCGCGTCCGCTGCTTGACGATTTTGAATGAAAAATTCACCCAACTGTTGCAGGAAACTATATTTCCGAGGTCCTCCACCGCTCGAGTCGGTAGACTCACCGCTCCCTCCAACCAACGAATGATCCCTGGAGGAAAAAGCTGGAGGATCCGCTTTTGCCAGACGGCGACTGTGCGGTTGGCCGGGACTGTGCGGTTGCGAGGGTTGCGTTCGAAGCGGCCCTTGAAACTTGGAGGTCGACGAGGTTCCCTTCGGATGACTCACGTCCAGCGTGGCGACGCTATTGCTGATCACCGGCGGCAGAAGCGTCTGACTAAATGGCTGTTGACGGCGCTGATATCTGGAAGTACCAGCAGCACCACCACCACCACCACCACTTCGAACTGTATTTCCCAGCTCAGCGTGACGTTGCTCGTCCTCCGCCCGCTCCTGTTCCGGCAACACAGCAATGGCATCGAAGTCGTACGAGTTGAAGTAGGCCTGCTCACGCGTGCGTTTCGTTTTGGCCGCCTCAGAGGCGTGATCATCGACCGCGGCGGCACTCTTGCTGGGGGCCGCGGCAGGCGAAGGCTTGTCGCAGATCGGCATCAGTGGATCAGTCAGTTGTTGGGTTGAGTGTGTGTTGGAGGAGGGGAAGGGAAGCAACTGGCGTTGTTGAGATGGATTTGTGTTGGCCGATCACTGCTGGTTGTCAATTGTCGTTGTTTTTGATGTTGCTATTTGTCCTGAAATTAAAATAAATAAAACTATCGTAAAAAACACACAAATACGCTTTCGATTTTGTAATTTAATTTCTAACATTATAAACTTTTGCGAATATCTCGCAAATCAGTGAGTCGTGCAACGCAGACAAGTTTTTACAAGCCAAAAGTCTGCAAAATTCAATTTCATGGCTTTTAATTGCTTTTCCGCGCAAGGAAATTATATAATATAATCAAAGTAATTAAAAATCCAGAAAACATTTCCTTCCTGCAGTTCTTTGGCCCTTTAAAATCTCGTTAACCCTTTACAGCATAAAGTTTCTCTAAGCAATTTTTAAGAATTTTATTGATAATAAGAAATAAACGTTTTTCTACAAAAAAATTAGAGATAACTGGCGTCCAATATCGGTGTTGTAATGTAGATTTGCTTTGTTAAATGAATTTTTCTTAATTTTCTTTTATTTGAAATAGAGTTTCGAGGAGGTTTTCCGTTATTTCACAAGCTTATCAAGAAATCCTTATCAGAGGTTAACGAAACAATACGAATATGAATGCGTGCGCTACGGTTGAAATGTTTCAGTTAAAGTTCCAAATAAAGAGAAGAAAACGTATAATTCATTTGCGGCTGCTAAAAGAGTGCCGAGATCTAAAGTGTCTACCCTCGAAGGTGTAGGGTACGCAGAGCTTACAACTATTGGGATTCTAATCACGCGAAGGCAATGACTTCGTACAATCGCACTTCACTGAACAATATTTTCAACATACACTCGTGCTCGATCGTACTCTGCGATGATTTATAGAAAATGTAATGAGGAAATCAGACGGCTTAAGGCGTCCCCGTCATCAGCATGTTTTGTTCTACGAAGAGCGTTCTTCTCATTGCAATCGTTTTGGTTGTGAGCAAAGATGTCAAAAGTGATAAAAGTTCAGTAGTGCAGCATGACATCTCAGCATTGCAGTCAGAAAGTTCTACAGATGGACTGAAGGACTCCTTCAATCATACAAGGAAATACTTGCTGACAACTTCAATACTCTACAGATTAACTGAAGTAGCTGCCAGTGAGAAAATGTCGACCGAAAATGAGCTTTGCTACAAACAACTTCAGCAAATTCAGGAAGGTGTTTTGCAGAAGCAACCTTGGGCTATGAAAGGTAAGAAAGCAGCTAGTTTTTACTATTCCGCCGTGATATAAACGCGGAATCCACGTGGTATTTAATTTAATCCGCGCTTTTTTTCCCCTCTACCCAGTACTGGATGCGTCGGCAACAAAACCACCCGGATTTATATTTCAGCAAAACTTCTGGCTTGGCAGTCGTCCGGTCTGCGCGACAGTAAATGAACCGCTACGCATCGCGCTATACGGAGGCATCAAACGCTCCATGAAAGCGGGTCTCATTGCCAATGTAGCACCCTTCGAGGTTGGATTTCGTGTAGCCTATTTGAATCACAGTTCGCCATGGCAACTACAGTTGACAATAAAGACGCTACCCATTTTGCATTTGGGTTTATGCTTGCCGGCATCTTGTGCCACCAACCACGTACACCATCTTCTTGAAGAGATGATACGACGAAAGATGTTCTTCGAATCCGATCTTTATGAATTCCAGACTGAGGTTCTGTATGTCAAGGATTTGCAATTGAAGGACGATTTCTTTCAGCGACAAAGTCTTAAAATAGCGATTAGCATGCTTATTTTCACCGGTATAATGATGTTGGCATCAGCCTATTTCAGAATGAAGTATATTTCCGCAGAAAAGGAATGTTCAAGGGGCGAAGAGGACTCTAGCGATGTGGCATTGGACAATACTGGATCAAAGGCAAACCCGTCCCAAAACCACCCTATGATGTGTTTTGTAAACTGCTTTGATGTCAGGCAAAATTGCCGAAAACTCTTCAATTCCAAGCCATATAGGAGTCAAGACATCCCCGCAATTAATGGTTTACGTTGCCTACAGGCTTGGGCTGTATTACTCGCTCATATGGTGTGGTTTGGACGCCATACGGCTCACAATAAAGCATTCGTGCAGAATTATTTAGAGACGAGAAGATATCAGATTCACAACGGAGGAATCTACTTGGTCGACGCTTTCTTCACAATCAGGTACGCTGATCAAACCGAAAGATAGTCGAATGAAATATAATCATTAACTTTTCTCAGTGGTTTTCTGCTGACATTATTCTTCTTGCGCAATGCCAAGTTAAGGGAGACTATATGCGAAAACTCTCTAATGAGAAATCTGCGTCTATTTTTCGGATTCCTATTTCATCGGCTTTTGAGGTAATAATATGAGATTTACTAAGTGAGTTTTATGTGACAAGTGTCATCGGGCTAAACGGCGTGACAGATGGTGTTCGGGATTTTACTAAGCGAGTTTTATGTGGCAACTGTCATCGGGCTAAACGGCGTGACAAATGGTGTTCAGGTTTCATCGGGTACTTCGGATACGTTGGAAACATCCGTATATGTTAGGTAGAACTTCCTGAGCAATCCAAAGCTTTCGTAGAGCTCGAATCTTATCGGATTTCTTACATACTCTCTGTGATTTCTCTAGACTTCAGACTACAAACTGTCTCATTTTCTATCCTTTTTTCAGATTGGCTCCCTTATACTTGTTTACAATGGCCACAGTTGACTTCTGTTCAGCTTACATCAACGATATTTCGTTGTTCCATTACTACGAGCGTTATGATAAATTTTGTTCGCAATACTGGTGGCGTAATGTGCTTTTCATTCAAAACTATTTTCCGTACGATGAATTGTGTATGAATTGGAGTTGGTCGATCTGCTGTGAGATGCAATACTTTGTCTTGGCTAACGTTTTGCTTTTCGTATCTGTCAAGTGAGTAGCAAACTACATTGACCAATTATACCCGATCAACATGACTGCATTACTCTCGAAATGCGAGCGCAGGCATCCGAAACTAGTTCGAGGCTGTGTTTTCACGTTCTTAGTGTCCTGTATAGCGTGGACACTCTACAAGGGTACCAGCAGCCGCTTTCAATTAGCAATGGAAGGTCTGACCAGCACTGTGGATGACATCTATATTAATCCGATAGTGCGCTTCTTACCATATCTGGTGGGAAGCATAGCAGCCAGCTGGTATTTCGCAAATCAAAAGCGTTTATCCGAGATGAGTACCGTGAGCGTAAAGTGCTGCTGGAGCATGGCGGGCATTCTTATTTTGGCCACATCATACACCATGCATTGGCGCGACTTGGATTACTTGACGTCTATAGCGCTGTATATACTAGGACTTGCTATGATGTCGCTAGGTGTCTCCTGGATCATTATTGGCAGTGCATTGGGGCGAAGTTGTTGGTGGTCGCGTCCCTTTGAGGCTCGTATTTTTCAACATCTCGGCCGACTGACGTACGCCATCTACATGACGAATCCGTTGATTGCTATGTTGTTGTCAAACTTTAGGGAACATGAAGTCCCTGTAGATGCAGTTTTAATGGTTTGTATTATTTATATTTTAAGTAATGGAGAAGATTATTTTGCGTTCTTTTGATTTTTTTAGCTTATGTATGCCATTGCTTTCACAGTAATTATGTACGTGGTATCGATTGGATTCGCACTGGCCTTCGAGATACCTTACTGCAATTGGTCGCGAATTTTAAGAGAGCGCGTTAAACAAAAAACTTCCTAAGAAAGAAGGAAATTCCTATTGTATTTTGAATAGTTTGTTCAAATAAAAGAAAACTAAAGCACTTTAAATTAATGTTGTTTTTTTAAATAAGGAAAAAAAATATTAGCACTGAAATATTTTCATTAAATTCCCCTTTTTCCCCCATATCTTCGAATATCATTACTTAGTGTTATTTTAATTTTTCAGTTTATTTTTCAATTTCTATTAATTTTTCCATTTACTGTAGTTAATTAGCGGCGAATATTTCTGAAAGAATGAGAAGATAAACCACGAGAGTGATTTTTTATCCCCGATTTTGTTATTAATACATTCTTGTGGTTTTCGTGGATATCTTTTTGCGATTTATTCAAAGTCTTTAATTAAACACGCTTTCGCGGCTGTCAACAACCAACATATCATCCGCGGAAAATTTAAGCAGATTTTCGATGTTGCTGTCAGTTAAGTTTGTGCAGCACACAATGTGTTTTTTTGTATTTTTGTATTTTTCCAACATGTTTAAGGATTATATAACTCGAAGAAAATCAACATTTTGAAAAGTAGTTTTATTAATTTAATGCACTTGCGTGCTGTTTTGTAAAAGTTTTACTGATTTTGCGTTTTACAAATTCGCAAAGATTTTTCTTAAATGCAAAGATTTCTTTAGAGTTATGAAGAATATTTTAAAAAAAAACTGCAACAATTAAGTAGGGCTGGCAATCGTCTGGTAGTTCAGTATCAACGCGATTTCCGAAGCCACTTGAAAGCCATTCAAATCTCTACACTTCATCAGAAGACGAAAACTTTTTCATGTGACTCTAAAGAAGTTTCCAAATGCTTGTTTTTAAAAGGTTGTTCAAATAAGTGAATAGCGGTAAAAGGTAAGTATAACGGAGAAGGCAACCCTGCACCGTACGGTAGAGATGCCATGTGTGCCAGGGACGTTTTATGTGGTTGCACAGAAAAACTGCAGAGGATGCATATAAATAGTAAAGAAAAATGCAATTCTGCAATGAGATGCAAAGTCTGCAAAAATGCAAAGTCTGCAATGAGAACGAAAACAAAGAAAAGAACAAAAACGAACGCACAGAGAAGCATAGAAGTTGAAAGGCCATAAAAGAGTTAGATAAAAATCAAAATAAAAACAACCCAATACTTCAATATTCTGAAATTTATACACCAAAAGAAAGAACATCAACTTGTACGCAGAAATATCGGGAATATCTTCTGCTACAAAACTCCCGTGTTAATAATGAATATTTCATTTGCAGCAACTCATCATCTGCCTCACTAAGTTGTACGATTTACACATGATGAGTGCAAATCGTACAACTTCAACTACACGATGAGTTTTCAAAACCCACTGAAATAAGTGCTGACTTTTAGTGCTGCTGCACTTTCAATGCAGCAACATCCGACAACGTGAATGCTATTTAGCACTGGCTGTGGCTGCTAAATTGATGCAGGAGTCAAATTCATTTGGCACGATTTTCGCTGTAGCTGATGCTGACAGAAGCAAGAAGTAACAATTCAAGTAAAGCCACAAAGGGAAAAAGGAGAGAAATCATTGTGGTAACGCTTGTCAGTGCTGAGCTGCAACAAATTTAGCAATGAGAAAGGAGTTGCTCGTGCTACAACTAACATTTGTTGCAAGTAGAAACAACGAGCTGCTCTGCAGGGAGCTGTTAAGCTAAAGGGGAACGAGGGACTTTCAGCTTTCAGGACGCGATACCGAGGTAATTGTGGATGTGAAATCGCGTTATAAAGGGGACTGTAAACCTCATGAGCTGGAGTGACAATAGATGATAAAGTCGCGGTGAAGGTGATAAAGTCGCGCACTCAATAATAATGAATAAAGTTATAAATTTATATTTTTTTAAACGTTTTCTCCAAAATTACTTCTTGCTTGTCTCTCAAGTCTTTCGTTAAGTGGAAGGCAAGTTCGTCGCTTAATTCTTCCGTTTCTGTAGGGCATCACGAATTTCACTGTCAAATATTGCGTAATATTTGAGCATTGTTAACAAAAAATCAAATCGTATAAATTACAAATATGTTATTTTTTTAATATTTTACTTTTAATTAGATGACATTTTTATTTTTTTCTTAGTTATTGTCCATTTTTAATGTATTTTTTTTATCCAACATTTATATAAACGTCTTCACTTTGAACGATAAAAACATTTTTTACATATTGTACTTCAACGTCTACTTCAAGTCGATCAAACACTTGTTAATAAATTTAAAGTTTAAGGAAGTAATTATTTCGTTTTCATTTCCAAAAACTCTTTCAAATTACGAGTTTTTTTTTCATATTCCATTTGAAACATCAATAATAAAAATCATTAGACACTTCAAGCCATTATAAAATCTGAGCAAAACGTTTCCGAAGTAGAAGGCAACAGAAGTAACATCATTTTGCATTTTTCTCGTTTAGCAGATGTGAGAAATAATGAAGTAGAACACGAAATGCCCACCAGCGCTTGAGATGAATTTGTAGCGTGACGCGTGCAGTTAATTTATGCGCTGTTTTGCAAATATTTAGACGGCTTTAAATGGCAATCTTTTGAGTTGAGTGAAGAGCGTTTCTCCAATTGCTGCTGTTGTTGTGTTCATTAAAAGGTTAACCGACTTATTTGGCCTAAAGTGTTGGAGTTGAAGTTGAAGTGTGTTTTAGGTACGCGGAAATTGAAGTTAAAAGCGGAGTTAAATATGAATGCGAAAATTTTAAAAAACCTAAAAAATTAAAAGCAAATAAAACAACATAAAGTAAAGAAATGCAATGACAGCAAAATCAATTGATTGCAACAAATTGATTGAAGTGAGATTGATAAATCTAACAAGCAATTAATTTTTCAACTCTTTTTTAGCATATTAAATGATGACTAGTGAAAAGTTTATTAATTACACCAACTGTCGTTGTGACAAATCGCAATTAAATCCACAAACATCAGTTGGGTTCAATTAAATTTCAATAAAAAATCGAGCCAACCTCGAAACTACGGTTTCATTTAAGAGAAAGAAGAAGAGCGAAGAATGAACTTTCTATAGTTTTTGATACAATAAATAATTATAAAAGAAAGAAAACTTCACAAAAATCACAAAACCATTCCGAAGCGAGTGAATAAAGCGACCAAATGAAAACCTTTTCAGGGTCACCACTGCATACGAAAGCAGTTTTGATTTAATGACTTCATTTTAGTTGCAAATACAAAGCACGACTTTTTTATATCGCCGTGTTGTCTTCTTTTATTTCGTAGTCATTGTTATTCGCTTCAAGTCGGCTGCCAAAATTTGCTTATGTGCGACCATTAAAGGCAAAAGCAAACTTTGTCCTAAAAGAGAGAAAATAACAAAAGGAAAGAACAGACAGAGAAAGATTTTATTTAATACAACCGATTTCGTCATAGCGAAGTTTGACGCAAAATGTGGCCAGTCTTCCAATTAACTAATCGCAACTGAAACGTTTTTATGATGACCTTTCCCGGGTCAATTTGAAGGCTGAAAAAGGCTGATAAATATAAAACAACCGAAGAACGCATCAAACTGGAAAAATAGTAAATCTAAACAATTCGGAAATGTGAGAACTTCGTAGGAACAGAAAAAAATTATTCCAGTATCATTTTGGTTGTTAGTTTACCGTTAAAAATAGTTCGTTTACCAACAAAAATTATTTATTACGCATTTTCATTGTCCGTTTACCATTAAAAATAGTTCATTTACAATTTTAAATATATGCTTTCCATCAAAAATAGTTCGTTTATCTTTAAAACTAATTTATTTAGCATTCTCATTGTCCGTTTACCATTAAAAATAGTTCGTTCACCATCAAAGATAGTTCGTTTACCATTTTTATTGTTCGCTTTCCATCAAAAATAGTTCGTTTCCCATTAAAAACAGTTTGTTTACCATTTTAATTGTTAATTTACCATCGAAAGTTGTTCGTTTACCATTTTCATTGTCCGTTTACCATTAAAATAAATAATTCAAAAATAATTCATTTACCACTTGCATTCTTCGTCTACCGTCAGAAGTCTTACAATCATAAATAGTAAATATATAAGAATAAATAAGAATAGAAAATATACAATCTTTTCAGCTAATTTCACCGATTAAGAGTGGTAAAGCAACAACTTTTCGTTTAGTTTTATCATTTTAATTTTTCAGAAGCGATATTTGAGATCGAGACGACCTTTTCCAGTCGAGCGGTGAGGGGGGGGGGGGGGGGGGGGAGAGATCGAGACAGCTTTTTCGGAGACATGTTTTTCACATCACATTTCGAAATATCTGCATTCACACATTTGTGTTCACGCATTTTGGCTAAAATCTGAAGGCTACAAGTTGACGATAATAACAATAAATGTAAATAAAACGGACTTATAAACGCATTTGTTCTTCAAAACGTATTGCAAAATCAACGGCGAATATTAAAAACTGAAAGAAACGACTTCGTTTCTTAGCTTAAAAGTCATTTAAAATTTAAACATAAATTTAATTAATTGTTGGAATTAAACGTTTCTTTTCAAACCTTTTAAAGTTCTTCTCTTTTCATTTAATTGTGTGTTGAATATCACTTAATTAACTTATATCGATCGCTAAAATACAGAAAATTATAAATTTCACGAGAATCTCATTTCCTTTTAAAGTGCAAAAAAATCGACAGAAATAAAGAAAAAAAAATATTGTAAAACTCGAAATTCACTGAAAGAGTTTCACGACCGTCTTCGTATTGCGTAATCGTGGTTTTACAACAAAAGCAGCAACAACATAAAGCGATAAAGACAACGTAAAGAATCAGCAGCATTCAACAAAACCAACGAGACAACAATACGTTTTCGTGTACCTTTTGACAGCTTCATAACCTAAAATGACATTTTTATGCATTGCAACGCTCTACACAAAACACACACACACACACACACACACACACACACACACACACACACACAAGACGTGGCCCCAAAATGAGGGCATTTAAAGGCTGGTGGAAAATTTAAAGTGTTGCTTTGCTTGGCTCATTCGAAGAGTAAAGTTATGCTGGAATAATGTTTTTGTTGTTGTTGTTGTTGTTGTTGTTGTTGTTGTCGTTGTTGTCGTTGTAACACATTTTTCACCAGAAGAATGAGGAAGACGTGGCCGTGCATAATTTACGATGCGCCTCATCAGCATCCTCAAAATAGGCGAAAATCAATTGAACCGACAAAAAACTGCCAACAATGAATATTTTAATCAATTTTGCAGAAAACGGCGAAAAATTTAAAAACCTCTCTTTCAAAACAATAGACGAAACATTGAAGGTTCTTTACATCAGATATAATTTTGCATAACATGGAGTTGCAAGAAATTTTCAACTTATTTGTGAAGAACTGAAAAAGAAGTTAATAAAAAAACAATTAGGTAAGTTTTATAATAATTTTGTATTATTTCATGTCAATAAAAGTGTTTTAGACGGACAGTTAAGTAGGCAGAAAAGAGTTCTAATGTGTTGCGAGTTCAATAATTCAAACATTCTGTATATTTTTTGGCTTTGATGTCAACTTTTTTTTGAAAAATAATTTTTTTCCTTTCAGCTTTAATCTGTGGCAATTTTAATAATTTGGAATTTAAGCCCGCGAATTTGGCGACGTTGCGACCAAATTTAGATTTCGAGTGGTGCTGCTCTGTACCTGGTAAGCAAATACTGACCGGTTCTGATCGCCCTTTCACTTCTTTGAATACGAGAGCGAGATTGAAAAGCGATTCTGAAGTGAGTCTGCGTTGCAAAGAAGCAGGCGGGCGGTTGGGTGGTTGTGGGGAGCGATTTAGGAGAACGGAGCATTTTATAACTGAATTATTATTCTTGATATTTTGATTTTTCTCATAAAACTAACTAGCGCTTTATTTTAGTTTTGCTGCTAATATTTTAGGCTTGGCTGGTTGTCTGGCTGACTAGCTGGCTGGCTGACTAGCTTGCTGGCTGAATGGCTGGCTGGCTGAATGGCTGGCTGGCTGAATGGCTGGCTGGCTGGCTGGCTGACTAGCTGTCTGGCTGAATGATTGTCTGTCCTGCTTGTTAGTTTAAAAAGTGAGCGTTTTAAGTGACACGTTCGCGTTATTGACTTTAGTTTTGCAACTTGATTTTGAATTTTGCCTTTACCACCAACTTCAGTGACCTGATTACACGTTTGTCGCCATGCTTCTCAATTTGGACGCAATGTTTTAAGCTCAAACTGGTTATTATTCCTCTAGAAGAAGTTTATTTTTGTGATTAGATTTTGTTGATTTACGATTTCTCATTTAAATATTATTATTTAAATATTATCTGTTCAAATTTGCAATTTCTATAGAAACTCAAGTTTCTCTACACGAGTCGAAAACTTTCAAGAGTCATCACGTTCTGGAATGTTATTTCATACCAACTCTCATTATGTAAGAAATGGAGATTTTTAAGCGCGCATTCAGAAATTTATAACTCAACCTCACGAAAGGCTTAGAAAAGCACGTTTTTTTTAATTATAAAATTACTTCCACAACGATTCTAATCAAGTTTTATATAACTGAAATCAATTAAAGAAACTTGAAATTTTTTCTCTTAACAAATATGGGTGCACCCAGTATTCCTCAGAAGTCAAAGTTCGAATTTGATATTTTGAAAATTTATTAACTTCTGTAAAATATTTCAAGCCATAAATTATTTCTGTCATTTAGTATTTAAAATTTACATAATTCATCGTTAACCAAGTCTTTTATCTGCTACATTTAAACGAAGTTCGAAGGTCAAGATGTTGTTGTTTCATTTGGGAAACCGCATTTAAAATCGATTCATTGTTCGCACGAGAGAAAATATTGCTGACGTTTTCAGGCGGAAATTTGCATACCCGCAGCTACCGATTACTGGTTACAACTTGATGATGGATGGATTTTGCTGAATACAACTTTTTGATTTCCCTTCGAGTTCTGCGCAGCACTCTTCGCAATCAAATTTGACTGAGTCTGGCAACCCTTTTTGTGCCGACCTGTTTAAATATTCGTTCCACTCTTGCGCGATGAATGGCATACAAAAAGATGTCATTCGCTCATCTGACATTCCAAAAGAATATCAGTAATTTAAGTTCAACGAAAGAGGGGAGACGCAACGGAGAAGAAGAAGAAGAAGAACTTACTCAGTTGTTTTCGTTTAACGGACTTCATTCCCCCTCTAACTTCGGTTTTTTGCTCTCTTACGCGAGTAACGTAAAACGGCGAGAAGTCAACGTTTTGCATTAAAATGGTTAACTTCAATTTATTAAACAGCTAATTTAATTATTTTATTCTTTATTTTGTTGCTCTGAGAATGGAAATCTGAATTTACTATTTTGAAAACTAGAATTTGCAATATTTTCCTCTGTTTTAATTTCTTGTGCGAGGAGTTTTTGAAAAGTTTTCAGATTATACAACACATCGTATTTCAGCCGGAAGCGCTACTTCAACTCTCAACCTCTAAAGTTTTATTAATAAACAAACAAATTTTTGAATATTTAAACGAATCGATTCATAATTTCAATAAATCTGGATTATTGGTTTCACGGGTTTTTTTTTGCATGTACAACGCATTGAAAGGTTTTTGTTTGCTCTTGTTTTTTGCGCAATTTAAATCGGCATTTTCGCTTATTTATTGAAGTGGCCCTTGATATCGTTATCGTTATTACTTTCCTTATTTTTTTATATAATTTTGTTTGTTTTCTGATTTCTCCCAAAATTGTGGTTTTTGCTTTTTATTTTTACTTTCCTCTTTTTTCCCACTCGATTATTTTTAAATAGATAACTTCAGAAAGTAAATAATAAATCTTTTTTTTTTAATTTACATAACGTAATTTCTCTATTTTCTACTCTAATTTCTCTTTATTTTCAATAAGAAACTTTTTGTTCAAGTTTTGACGTAAGTTTCGTGGTTGCATTTCAAGTTATTTAATGATTTTGCATGGATTTTTGCTAAAATAAAGTTTCAAGCGAAAAGTAACAACAACGAAAATAACTTTTTTGAATGGTTTTCTAATAATAAAATTAACAAAATCCTCGTGGTTTGAGAAAATATTAAGTTGGTCTCGGAGAGGAAGAGACGGCAGTGAGCGCTCTCACGCTCTCTCTCACTTCAGCCTCTTCTACTTGCGGTACATCTTACAGTTGGTTACACCGAGTGCTTTCAAAGAGAGAGAGAGAGAAGCCAAAAACGTTTTTCTTTATTCAAAATTTTATATCCTGAAGTTTACATTTAGAATATTTTGATCATATTTTAAAATTAAAAAGAAATTAAATACAAAAACTTACACTGCGTAATTGGATATTTTGGTTGCTCTACGAAAATTATATTTCACTTTATTAAAAATACAGTTAGAGAGTTTTTCTTTGATTCCACACTTTAATTAAGGTTAAAACTTCACTTTCCAGAGTAGAAAGATCACTAACTAAAAAAAAAAAAAAAAAAAACAACAAAAACTGGTTTTCTTAAAAACTGAATTTATTTTTGCACTTTTCTACGGAATTAAAAGCAAAACACGGGCAAAAAAATAACATTGCAGCAATGAACTTGATGAAAACGATGATGTTACAAGAGACAAAAGAAAAAGAGAAACAACAAAAAACTTGTAAAGAAATGGAAATCAATAAATTTGCCGGCAAATAAAACTTGCAAAAAGTTACAGCAATTCGTTACAGAGAAGAGCGAGAGAGAGAGAGAGAGACGCAGTGGGGAGCAATAAAACAAAAGCCGCTGCTTGCAAATCTCTTCAAGTTATGCAATTTTTCTTGCTGTTTATCTACGTTAAAACTGTTGTTATTTTACAATTTTTTTCTCCTCTATAAAAGCATCTTTTATTTTATTTATATGTGATGTTAAATTTTCTTCCACACTTCAGTGAACAACAGCCAACAAGATTCACAAACTCAGTAAAGAAAAGCAAACTGAAAAGTGCGAAAAAAAATTGAGGTTATATTATGTGATAATGATGCATTACAAGAAACGAAAAAATAACAACAGCGACAACAACAACACCAACAACAACAACAACAGAAAGGCAACAAGGTGCTTAAAATACTGCCGTAAAATTGCAACAACGGAAACAACAACTAAACATTGATTAAAATTAAAGACGGATATAATTAAACAAAATTATTAATACTATTATTTTCGTAGTTTTTGTTGCAATCGTAGCACGCACTCAAAGTTGTTGCACTGCTGACCGAGACTAATAAATTCGCATTTTCTTCAAGTTCATTTTAGGTGTGAAATTTCTTCATCAGATTCAATTTATTCTCAATGAAGGCTTGAAGAGCAAAAACCACTGTGACAAAAATATTTCTTGGAGGCACAATATTCTGAATTGAGTTGGCAACTCTTCGGTTTTTACTGTAACGAACGAATCTTTTCGAATTTATTTGTTTCGTTATTTGAATTTACTCGTTTCTTGAGAAATTTTCACTTTTTAGAATGCGAATTTTTATTATATTCTCACTTTTGTTTTCATTTTTCTTCTTCTTTCATTTCTTCTATTTTGTCAACTTCCCACGTCGCGGAATTTCAAGAGCTCCGTTTTTCTGTTTTCCTATAATTTTTCGGCTTTCCGGTTTTTATTTTAATTTCTCCTGCTGGCTCTTCGCTAGCCGACCAACCGCATCAACGACGACCACGCGCTACGACCAACGAAAAAGAACTGCGGCGTCCATCCGTCGATGACTCCACCGAGAGTGGAGCTCCACAAAATATGATGAGTTTTGGTTCGCGCTGGCTGGGAATTCGATATGTTTTGGTTCGATCGGCGACGACGACGACGATCATTGTGGCTGCACGAACATGTTGGTTTGGCGCTATGAAAACAAGCTCGACATCGTGTCGATCCTCACAAAACGAATGCTGAAGACTCGCTCGTGCTCGATCGAAGTCTCGATCTTATTTGTTTTCGTTTAAAGGAAAAGCTGTCTTGATCTCAATTGCAGTTCAATGCTTTGTTTTAAATTAAACTGAAAATCACATGAACAAAATTAAAAACACAAATAATAGCATTAAAATTAACAAACGCGGGAATAACAGAAAGAAGGGCAATAATTCTGCCCTCCCTAATCTCTGTTGACCACCCTAGCCAGCCGCCTTTTTATGCCGTTGTTAACCGGAGAGCCTAAAAGTATGCAATGCCGAAAGTTCACTCGTGTGTGTGGAGAGCCTTCATTCCCGCTGTGTGGAAAAACGTAGACTTCACGCTGGATTCGAAGACAACAAGAGCAGCAAAAAGTCAAACATTTACGACGAAGAGAGCGGCTAATAAAGTAGGAGTGGAAGAAGAGTAAAAACGGAAGTACAAAATTGCTGTCGCTGCTGGCGGTCCAAGTGGACGATGATTGACGAGGAGGGATTAAAAGGCCTGTAAAAGAAAGAAAATTTGATGGCCGTAGTGGGGGAATTTGGGGAGGTGAATGGTGTGAAAAAAGAAACGCATAAAGTCGAGCGCCACACAAAAAAAAGCCGTCAAGAAGTAAAGCCTGCGGATGACATCATTAAACTGCGTTCAGTTGTTGTATCGCAGAGGAGAGAATTTGAGGAATCACTTTTTTAATTTTTGTAGCAGAGCCGTTTTTCTTTTCTATTCTTTTGAATTTTATTTGCCAGCAGTGTGTCGCTCGTCAGCTGTTAAGTTTCTGACAAGAAGTCGTTAAATGCTCAACATTTCGTCAACCAATAAACGTTGGATGGATAAATCACTTCAGCATTTTCGCAAAAATGTCATCAGTCATCTTAGCTGCTTTTATAATTTTTAAAAAATAAAAAATTAAAAAATCGATAATGTGATCCAAACAGTTAATTCAATAAGTTAAACTGAAATCTCCTGTTTAGTAAATTAAATAATAAAAGAACATTTTTAAAACATATTTTATACTCAAATTAAATAGAAGTGTTTAGTAATTTTAACATATTTACTTCATTTTACAATATTTAATTTCTCTAAAAAAGACGCCTAAAAGTATGCAGCGATTTTTTCATGTTAATATTTGGGATTCTTTTACTCTGCCGTTCGTTTCGTTCGTTCGCTATTAAGGAAAATCAGGTGGCACACATTCATACAAAACAACTAATTTATTAACAGTAACGAGCGTTCGTTCTTTCAACGACAGAGAAATTTATGAAAATGCCATTTTAGGCGGTAGTTTTCCCACTGAAAACTGCTGAAAGCATCTGTTGGCATCTGTTAAATTGCGAGTTGCAGATACTCAGCCTGCCTTTTTTACGGTTGTGTTTTGCCTTAATATTTTTCTTATTATTCCGATTTAGCGAAGCATACAACAATGTAGGGTTCTTCAAAACCCCTTATGTCGGCCTCCTTGCAAGCGAAGAGCGAACCTAAAAATACATTCAGAATTTCACCCTATCATTGGAAAAAAAAGCCGATATTTTCACAACAATCAACAAAAAAACGTGGCCGGAATACATCGCTTTCTTCCCACAGTCGTTGGAAGACCTATAAAAACGAACTCGTTAATGCAAATGCTTTGAATTTCAGGAAAACAATAAAATCCTGCGCTCCTCGATAGAATGTGAAGTGTGAAGTCGCTATAAAAAAAAACGTTCAAATGATAAAATAAAAGCTAACCACCGAGAGTATAATTGAACCAGAAATTCTGAGAGAAAAAAAACCACTTGAAGGATTGCTGGAGAAAGGAATAAAAAGGAATTTCTTAGGATAAAAATGGCTTAGCTGGATTCAAGCGAGAAAAAGTTTAGAGAAAAATATTTAATAGAGGAGGAAACGATTTAAGAGTTTCTCATTGCATCGAAAACGATTGGGTGTGAAAACGCATCGATTCTCGAGCGAAAATCCACGAGATCGAGAAGGGATTTTTCCCTGTAAAAATTCTCTCCAATTTAAGCCTAAAAGTATGCAGTGGAATTTACCTAAAAACGTGCGGATTTCGCGAAAGTGAAATCATAACGAGTTCCTCAGGCATTTGCGAGAACAACAACAACAACAACAACAACAACAACAACAACAACAACAACAAACGATCGACTTTCCTTTAATCTCAAAATAATTCCGCACACTCGCCGAAAAAGGAATTCCTTTTGATTTTCTTCTCACTCTCATTTGCTATCTTCAGCATTGAAGATGAACCCCATTTTGCTTTATTCAGCATTTCAAATTATCTTGCCGATACCGTGAAGTCAGCTGCAGTCACTGCGAGCCATTTGAGAGCTTTGAAGTTTTATTTTACCATCCGGAAACCTAACGAAATAACAAAGTTAATTATGTTGGCTGAGATGTGCGAGGATGTAGAACGGGAAGCTTAAAAGAAACGAAATATTAAAAATAAATAAATTCTTTTACGAAAATTTCTTCCAATAAAAAGAAGAAAATATATCTGCTATAAAATGCCTCGTAAAATTTTACTTAACTTTTAATATGGGGTTTTCTTTTCATTTTATTGTTATATTTTCCAATTTAAGAATTTTTTTTTCTTTTTCATCCTTTTCCATCCACTTTATTTTTATTTCTTTTCCCAGCATGATAAACGTTTCGAAGAACAACAGATGAAATAAAGGTTGCTAATGCGTTGCCAGACTTTTTCTCACATAAATGGCTCCCCTATAAGGAATAAGAAACTGGTGAGAGTAACGAGAGAGCGCCAGAGATAATGAGTTGTGAAATTGTATGGTAGTGTTCGTGAAAAACTGGAAATTGAGCTCAGTCTTGTTAGGAGAGTCAATCAACAGTAAACCGTAGTAAGTGTTCTCTTTTCATTTAACTCTCTTTATATTTTAACTGGACATTGAGTTATGTCAGTATTAATTCTCCTGAAACAGAAAAATAATCGATGACGTATAAACGCGGAGCGCGGAGAAGAGAAAAGCGTTGGCAGTGTGAGTGGAAAAGTAGTTAACGGGGGAAACGGGTGGCGGATGATAGACGTACATACATAAATACTGGCGGCTGCCTCATTATTAACAGTCGTTGATGAGGCTTGCAATCGATGGCGGAAGAGAAACACAAACACTTCGAGTTGAAAAGCATGTCAAACACGAATCGGATGATGAAAGGAAGGAGAGAGGATCCGAAAGGGGGAAAAGGATTGAATTGCGAGATGGCGAGCGTTGATAAGGCGTAGAAAGGAAGCTGCGTGAGTTGGCATGTCAATGTTATTCTTGGTTTCCCTTTTGTTAGTTTTATGGATTCTGTGATGTGGCTGATTACAACAAATTCTATTATTTGTTTTGGTGTGAGGGAAAAAAAATTTTTCCTTTTTTCCATTAAAGGGAAAACTGAGGCTCTTTTTTCTCAAAAAACAGTTTGAGAAGTTTTATATAAAATTCAATCAGCCGAAAATGTTACCGAACCAACGCGTAATTCAAAAATATCTGTTAACAGAAATATTTCAGTTAACCGGAAATCTAATTAAAACAGATTAAATCTGATTTAAAAGCTGACTAAAACTGATCTAAAAAAATTGCTGCAAACTTTAATAATCTGCTTCAATAAAAATTTAATTTTAAAACGAGAAAAAAATATTAAAAGAAATGAAAATTCATTTTATATTTATAACTTTCAGCAAATTCGACCCTCTTGAAAATTTGCCTGTAAATCAATTTACGAAATAAATAAACATAATGAGATCCACTCTCAATCGAAGAAAAACTTAAGTGGAGCATTCTCATTTCTCTCTGGCACTCACTCGGTCATGAGAATGTGGGTCAATAAAACGCTCTCACTGCTGCTCCACGCCATTCATACGCAACCCCTTCACGCTGTTTCATTCACAATTTGTGTCAGCAGTGGCCATGCTGGATAAAAACGAATATAAGCAACAACAGCAAGAACAACAACAGCACTTGAGTACACAGTGACGACATCATCTAATTCGTGACGCAATAACTTTTGCTTGTACTACAAACACACCATATCTCTCTCTTTCTCTCTCTCACTCTTTTGATTCTACTGCTTGCAGCGTCTCATTCTGCTTTTATTGAGTAAAAGTTCAACGGCGAATGAACTTTACAACAGCAACTACTTAGCTTTTGTTGTTGTTGTTCTCGCTTTATTGCCCTTGTAAACTATTTGGGTTTTTTTAACACTAACCACGGGCGTACAGAGAGTCAAACTGTTGGGGCAGATTATCCCCTTATCACCCCTTTTTGGAAATTAAGAATTATATTAGTTAATTATGTTAACGACGTTTATTCATTCGCTAAAAATATATATAGACAGACAGACACCAGACAAACTGACGGACAGGGCTAACTGACAATTTAGTATTTTTAAATTTTTATATTTAGTCGCCACTCTCCAGCGATGAATTAGAGAAAAAAATTTTCTGCCAAAATATAAAGTTTCAGTAGAATTTATTTGGTTTAATAAAAAATTTTAAATACGGTGAAAAATTTTAAGAGACCCTCCTTGAATAAAATCATGCCTACGTCCATGAATACGCGGTCTCTTCGAATACAACGGAATACAAGATTCTATGAGTATCGAAAACATATTGAGAGCACAGGTTGCTAAAGAGAAAAAATTTAATGCAATGACGTCATTGTGAAGCTGCGCTCACGCGATGGAGGTGAGCGGATGATTGTTTTAATAAAAAAAATTGAACGAAATTAAGTGAGATTGATAAAAATTTACTATGATTTACTATGATTGTTTTTTTCTACAAATTTTCTGCATTTGTAAATTTCTAAACAAAATTGTATAAAGAATAAATTACTAGTTAAATTGACTTTTAGAACATTTTGAGAGTACAAAACGTCTTCTCTCTTTGCGCGCTCTCACAAGAAAAACTCTTCGTTCTGGAGTGAAATTTCGAATTTACGAATTTCGAACATGCAGGGCGTCCGATAAAAGCGAAGCAGAAGCTAGGAAATTTTTTAGTTTCAGTGAATCAATCGGCGGCGTCGTGGTTGGCGAGGAGCGAGTTTCTGAATTTAAAATAATTGTAAAATTATAAAATTAAATAAAGAATTTCTTCGAGTGCAAACAGGTATAAAAAAGCAAAAAAATTAATAGAAATTAAAGCAAAATGTTAAATATAAATGGAAAAAAATTATTAACAATTTATAAGCACTTTCAATTAAATTAAACAATAAATACACATTTAAATTAAACAATTTCAATTAAATTAAACAATAAATACACATAATTATGACAGATTTGAAAACAGGTTTTACAGGTTTTTAATAAATTAAAGTAGACGTTTAATGTATTCGAAAAAAAAACAAACCTCAATTTTAAGACTTAAATCTGTAAACAAAAGGAAAAACTGCGCTTACCTTTAAAGAACAGAAATAAATAGAAATGCGCATAAAATAAGCAGATTAAAAGAAAAGGGAAAATTTAATGTTCTAAACTGTGCGTTATGAATAATAAACGTGGTGGAAGCGCGCATCTTGTAGATGCGACTTGGAGAAAATAGACAAAAAAGTCGACATAAAAAAGTAGACAAAAAAGTGGACCAAAAAAGTGGACCAAAAAGTAGACAAAAAAATAGACAAAAAGTAGACAAAAAAGTGGACCAAAAAGTAGACAAAAAAGTCAACAAAAAAAAGGGGACAAAAAAGTCAACAAAATAAAGTCGACAAAAAGTCAACAAAAAAAAGTCGACAAAAAAGTCAACCAACATATGTTGCCTAAATTGTTCTGTTGGCTTAAAATGCATTTAAAAATTAAAAAAAAATCAGTTTTCTTAACGGATTGATGAACTCCATTTAAAAATATTCGGCAGAAAAAAATAACAGCAGTCAGTGTGTCAGCGTGGAAAGACCAGCAGCAGCAGCAGCAGCGAAAATAACAACTGCAGAGACGAAACGCCTACACAACTGCAACAATTGACAGATTCAATAAGCGTTCGTAACAAATGAGTTTTTGCTGTCTTTATTTGCCGCTCGAACCATATAAACGAACAGACAAACAGACAAACAGACAAACAGACAAACAGACAAACAGACAAACAGACAGCAGAAGTTGCAATGCATTCCTGAAGTGATGCTTTCAATCGAAAATAACTCAATTACTTGTTTTTAATTAATATAATAAATTGTACAAGACACGAATTAATATAATTAAAATACACGAATGACTTCTTTTTTTTGTTTTTTTAAAAAAAAATAATATAATTTAAAATATTAAAACCAGAACGACAAGCATAACAACGACAGCAATGCTAAAAACATCAACAATAGCAACAGTTGTACAAATAAAATTGAATTTGAATATTGAATTTCTTTTTGGTCTGGAATTATTGTTTTTAAAATTTTTATTTTTTGCATTCTTTTTTGATCACATTTATTTGGCAATTTTAACCGCTTTTTTTCAAGTATTTTAAATAAAATATTGCTTGTTATTAATTAGCAAGTAAAAGTAAAACTAGAATTTTCCGCAAAAAGCTAAAATGGAGATTAAAAATTCATTGAAACATTTTTCTGCGGCTTTCTCAGCTTCAGGGAAGCTTTCGAGTGAAAAGCGGCTTTAAAAAATGCTTAAATTTCATGTTACAACTTTAGTTTAGTTTTTGTCTAAAGTTGAATTAAAGTTTATTGAACACAATTTCACTTGATTGCATTGGATATTTAAAATGAATTGTAATTTTCATCGTACAACAGGACGTATGAGGAATTCTTTTGATTGCTTCGATGGTCATTTTGAAGAAACTGATTTTCCATTGCTGCGAAAGTAACTGAAGTGATGGTGTCCCCCCGTCCTTCCCGATCAGAGCCGCCTTTCATTTTCGAAGGATTCCCGGCCGCCGTTCCACCACATCAAACACTTTTGTACGCGATGCCCTCCGGTTCTGCCCTTCATAAATCTTCCTCGTTGCTCTCCCTTTAACGGTTTAACTGATACCAGAAAGAGCTTCACACACACCATGAATACAAACGAGCAGCACGCGATTGGCTTTATCTGTGAATTTCGTTGATGTACACGATGAAATCTTTAAGCGTTTGAAGATTCCATCACTGCTGCGTTCACGTTTATCCATTCCTGCAATTCAAGCTGAACTAAACGATGTTTGTGAATCGTTTAGAGCTGAATGAGCTGAGCTGACGAGGGGCGGCTCAATTGTAGGGGTTGAAATGAGGGCTTCTTCACATTTGTATTCTTCTATTTTGCGATTTCTCACATTCTTTTAATTTTAATTCTTCACGCGAGGAGGAAAATATTTAACTCAGCTCACATTTTGTCGTGTTTCATATTTTTGTGAATAACATTTTTCATTTTCTTTTTAACATTTTCATTTTTGAATTTATTTCTCTAAATATTTTATTCGCTCGTATTTTAAATTTTTAATTATCGATAATAAAATTTATCGGTAATTTATTATTTCTTTCGCTCTCAGTTGCTATTTCTGCTGTTTTGAGTTTAAATTTGTGATTCATTTCATGTTTTGTGTGTTTTTAATGCCCTCAGCAACATATTTAGAAGTCTTGTAAAGTCGACTCTGGTTTTGTATTTTTAACTTCTTAATGTTTCCAATATTCTCTAGTTTTTTGTGTGTTTCGTTAATGTCCTCATTTCAAGTAATAATAGAATTAACATAGAAAAACTATAATAGAAATGCATTAAATGATGCCGCCATCTGTTTGCTTTTAACATTAATATTTTCAGTAACATTAATATTTTCTCATTATTTCCTCATTAAAATCTAAACGGATTTCCAGTTGTGATTTCAAGCAAGCGTGCTGAAATACTTGTTGCCATAATTAAACAGTTTTGAAATAGAAAAAACATACATTTCGCAATAATCTAAATTTCTACGTTTATTTATTTCCTAAATTTTATTGCTTTTAAACGAGGAGTGCCAAGTTTTTATAGTCGACGGTATTTTAGCTGACATTTGAATTGGATGAAATGATCTTTAGCGCTTTTTTACTAATTTCTTTGTCTGCTAATTTATTCTTCTTTTTTATTGAGTTTTTCAGTAAAAACTAAGGTTGTTGGTGTTGTTGTTGTTGTTGTTGTTGTTTTCACTCCCTCTCTCTTCTCTTTCTCTTCTTGTAGATAATTAAAAGTTTTCTCTTTTTTTACTTCTACACAAAACATGTTTAAAACTCTTGATAGACAAATATTTTCATTATTTGATGTTTCTACGTGAATTATAGTTGCAGGCAGCTATTTAACTTAATTTTTCTTTTCTTTGAATTTTTTTTTTCTTTGAATTATAAGAAACTCGAAGCCCAAGAAGTTGATAATTCGTTGGGCTTCTTTGTCAGATTTGCAGCTCGAAGGTTTCTTTCATTCATAGAAACTTTTTCTCATTTTAAGGATTTTTTAGCGCCACCTTAGGCTAAAACAACAATAACAACCACCAACAATTCCAGCAGCGTAAAAACGCCTTAAAACGCCCCGAAGAAATTCAAGGAGAACACAAACCGACCAACAAATGAAATTGCAACAAATTTATTCTTTCTAACTTTTATTACTTCCTTCCGAAAGGCATTTAAATGTCAAGCAAGAATTTATGTTGGCTTGCTAGAAGCTTAAAACAGCAGAAAGAAGTGGAAAATCCATTAATTTATTTCCGTTTAATGAAGACAGATGCAGAAAATAGCTTAATATTTATTAATACTTCGTATTTTATGTGTTTTTCATCTCAATTGTGAAGTTAGTGTGAAATGTGACAGAAATGCAATTATTACAACTTATTAATCAATTACAATTTGATTACGTGTCAAAATATCACACATAATTAATAACCAATTAAATTTATTAACCAATTAAATTTATTAACCAATTAAATTTATTAACCATTGCAATTTATTAACCAATTAAATTTATTAACCAGTTCAAGTTTTAATTAATTCGCGCTGTGCATCCACGACGATGTAATGAAATAAAAGCAAGAGAGCAGCAAAAACAATAACAACAACAACAACACCACGTACGTCACGCCGTTGAGCTCACCTTTTATTGTATTCCTCACATCAGCCAAGTTTGGATCGCTTTTGAATAAAAAGAAAAATTCGGTGAGTACATTTTGAAATTATAAAAATTGATTAAAATTAAAAAAACTAAAAATTCAGACAAGACAAATAAATGTTGCATACTTGTAGGCTGGTTAGTAGAAGGCTGGAGAGGGGAGAATAAATGGTTGTTGTTGCCGAAACAAGGAGAGCAAGTTTAACAAGAACTTCCATACAAGAAAAGAGCGAAACAAGTTTCATATATTTCTCTCGTATGTTTGTTAACGTTATTGTTTGAAAGCTTTTAACTTAATTAAAAAGCATTTAACAAACGTGGACTGTAAAGAACTTAAGTGGCAAAGGCAGAGAGAGAGAGAGAGAGAGAGAGAGTGAGAGTGAAAGAGGGAAGGGAGAAGGAAATGAAATTATCACTCTTTCACAGAGCATTTAAACTGTTCACTCACTTCATATTTTATTCGCGTTTTATTGCAGCGCCATTAAAACAAAAAACGTGACACACTTTCGCCCCTCGCTGAAATTGAGAGCATGCGGTGGGGGAGGGGGAGTGAGTAGGATGACGGGTGAGGTCCTCACAAAGTAATTTAAAGTCCATTCAAAGGACTTAAAGAGAAGACACACTCCGTCATGATAAAGAAATTCAGAGGGAATGTCGTCATCATAAAGAAATTCAAATTCATTTAAAGTTAAAAAGTGGAATGTGTCAACGACGTTTTTGCAGGAAAAAAAATACTAGTTAAATTGAACTATTCACATCAAATGAACTAGTTCACATCGTTCCTAAAAGTGAACGATGTGAACTAGTTCGTTTGCTGATGTGAACTAGTTTGTCGCCGCTGTTAGTTCAGGCGTTACTTTAGTTCACTCAAAGATGCCAGTTTCGTAACAAAAATCCCACAATTAGGAACTTTTGACAGCTGAAAATCACAGACAGTAAACAACTGACATCTGAGATTCACGTTGTGTGAAAATTACACACTTAAAATTGCAACAAAGAATGTAGAACACGAGTGAAAAATTTCTGGAAAAATAAATGTGCAAAAATAAAAAATGAAAACAGAAACTAGTCAACTAAGTGAGTCACGGAAATTACAGATGCAATCAACTGATGACCCTAAAAATTTACATAAAAAAAATCCACAGCATCCCCGATATTGTTTTAATAGTTGTTGTTGTGGTCGTTCTTGTGGTCGTTGTCGTTGTTGTTTTCGAACGGTACTTTTTACCCTTGATTATCACTTTGAATGTAATAAACTTTTATGTTTCAAGAACAGCAACTTATTCTTTGTTTATAGTAACAAATCTCCAATTTATAAACTGCCTTCTATACGAAAAATATATATATTTTAGTACCGTTATCTAAAGTTTATACAAGCGTTGATATCTTTTTCAGATAATCTCGTGCTCGCCGATAATTCCAACAGCTGTTTCTTGCGTCTGTGCAGATTTTCCTCAATCCGTCAATCCGTCTCTCCATTTAGATGGATCGTAAAATTTAGAGACGGATTTTTATAAACATGAAAACCCACAAAAAATCTCATTGCGAATCTCATAGATATATTTTTAGAATTTCTTTTTTTATTATCAATTAAAATTGATTTAATAATTTTGCGAAAATTTTGTTGGCAACAATTTCTTATCCAGATATTTGTAATTAAAATTTCTTGATCCATGGAAAATTTTTAGAAACTTTTTTGATGGTTGACAGAAGGATTGGCAAAATTAATAAACGAATGAATGAATAAATGAATAAATGAAAAAATTAATTAACAAATGAATGAATTAATAAATAAATGACAAAATTAATAAATAAATTAATAAATAAATCAATAAATAAATAAATAAATAAATAAATAAATGAATAAATGAATAAATGAATAAATGAAAAAATTAATAAAGAAATGAATGAAAATTAATGAATAAATGACAAAATTAATAAATAAATGAATAAATGAATAAATAAATAAATAAATAAATAAATGAATAAATTAATAAATTAGAAAACGAATAAATTAATAAGTGAATAAATGAATAAATGAGTGAATGAATAAATGAATAAATTAGTAAACGAAAAAATTAATAAGTGAATAAATGAATAACTGAATAACTGAATAAAAAATTAAACAACACATGAATAAATGAATAAAAAAAAAATTAATATATAAATACATGAATAAATGAATAAATGAACAAACGAATAAGTGAATAAATGAAGAAATTAACAATTGCATAAATGAATAATGAATAGATAAAAAAATGAACCAGTGAATAAATGATTAAATGAATATATTGTATGTGAACATGAATAAATGAAGAAATGAGTAAATGAATAAATGAATAAGTAAATGAATGAATAAATGAACAGGCGAATAAATGAAGAACTTAATTAAATATTTAAATTGAGTTAATTAAGAAGCTTTCAAGCAATTCAAAAAGCAAACAGAAATTATTCATTCGTTGCAAATATTGAATTTTCTATGATGCAAATATTGCAACAACAGCAACAACAAAACAATCAGTTGAAATTGCAAAATATAATAGAATAAATTTCAATTAAACTAAGCAAAGAATTTGTACTTGATAACTTCAAGTGGAAAGACTTAAAATTCCATTTAAAAATCTAAATGTGAAATGTTAAATTTAGAATATTTTATTTTTAAAGCACAATTATCTGAGAAATTCTAAATTTATCAAATATCTTGGAAATATGGAAATAAATGAAGGTGTGTATATATTTGTAAATTACGTACAACTTTGGCAGCAATTTGTTACTTTGTTTATTTATTCGAATTTTTGCAATTAAAGATTTTATTTGCTTTTCTATTTGCGGCATTTGCTGTAACGAGCTAACAAGTCGGTTTTTACTGCTTGATTGAAATGATTGCTGAATTGTTAGGAAATGAAAAGGAAACCAAAAGTTTGCTTCATATTTTCGGGGTTTTTTTGCACTGAACCTTTTTTTTGCTAGGGCTGAGAGAAAATAACGGTTATAATAGAAGCCAGACGCCTGTAAGGCAGACTTTTATTAGTAGCCATAAAAATGCAACAATTAATTCTATACGTTGCCACAACACAGCAAAAAATTATACAACTGCACAAATACAATGCGATAAATTTCCACACGCAGTGACGTGCCAGTTATATAAATATAACAGTTACTTTTTTACAGTTACTCATATTTTGGTAGCCCAAGGAAATACACAGGATGCCCCCCAACAACAAATCCTGGCGTGACATGCATGCAGCAAACACACAAGATCCTCGTAAAATTGCCCCAAAAACCCATATAAATCAACAACCAGCGACAACAACAACAAAAACATAACAACAACAACAACAAAAGGGGCAACAACAATAACACCTACACACACACACACACACACAATTCTATAACCTGGACGACTGAAACACAAACACAAATTTTTTATTGCAGACACCATTAAGTCCAGTTAAATTTGAATTTCGATTTACGGTACGAAAGAACCGTTAAACTTCATTTTCAAGAGGAAGAACAAGAGGAAGGAGAAGAAGAAAACCTCTGAATCATCGGGCAATCAGATGTTTTTAATAACATTTTAACCAACAATCTCAATATTTTTGTTACATTAAAAATCAGCGAGTCTTTCGGTCCATTTGTTCCGTTTTCTATTTGTGTCGAAGTTCATTTGAGATTCGATTCCTGCCCATTTTTAGTGTCTTCCTTCCTTCCTTCACAGCGTCAAAGACGTCACAGTCGGTCGGTCTGTCGGTCGTCCTCACATAGAGTTTTAAACTTGTCGTGTGCTTATTTATTGTTACTGTAAATATAAACCAGCAGCGATTTATGTGCTCTTATAACTCTTCAGTGTCTCTTTGAAACGACAAGAATATTTTTAGCTGTTCACAAGTAATTTGTTTCTGTCTTATTTATGTAGTTCCTCAATATTTTCCCTAACTTTGAGATTGTTAGAATTTAACTTTGAATGATGTTCTCAAAATTAACTTAATTTTAAATAATTTTATAACACTTTTTATTGATTGAAGACTTAGAAAACATTTACATTTCTGTGAAGTTTTATATTCTTTTCCCTTTTGGTGTTTAATCAGGATTAGTAAAAACAATTAAGAAAATCGCCTTTCTCAGGGAAAAAAAATATATTACAGCTGTTAAAAATACGAACGCTTTCATGTGAGTAGGACGAGAAAAGAGAAACTGCAAATACAAATATAGAAACCTCTAAAAATATAAATGTAAACAGCAGGCAGGCAGGAGTTTTACTGACTGCACTAGGCAACAAATATTTTTTTTGACGGTCGGCTGGAAATTTATGTGAAAATAACTTTTATGCCGCCGCAAATGTTGGAAATGCTATTTTTATGTTCAACTCAAAAGGGGGGGGAGAAAACTACTTCAAAAGAAGACGAAGAGAGCGAAGGAGAAGCAAGAGTAAACAAAACCGTGACCATAATTCATTCTAAACTTTGAACTTTAAATAGAACTCCGGTTTTTACACACGAGTTCTTAATGGAAAGGAAAATATATATTCGTACATATATTGAGTGGCAGGGAAAATTTAAAAACAATGTAAAGCCACGAAGAGACAAGGAATGACAATAACAAGCGAGTGGATAGAGAAAAACAAGAATGTTAAGCACAAAATTCAAAATAATTGCAATCAAATCAAAGAGGTAAGAATAACAACAATATGAAGATCAATATCGAACAACGACAACAACAAAACCAACAACCCCACCAACTACAGCAATTCAATGGGAAAAACAATTGAAAAAATCTATACAAGACGTGACTTTTGCCCAGTAGGAAAAATTATTATATATAAGATCGCTATAATTTGTGATATTTTTGTTAAAATGCGTATATTTAATTCAACATTTAAATGGTAGATCAGTTTCGTTCCTTTCCTTCATTCTAGTCACTTCTTCTTCTCCTTCTTCGTTTACCTCGGAATCAGAGAATTTTGCAGACAAACTTTTCTATTGGGTTGTCGTTTTCCTTTTCCTAGTGGGTTGAATGCGTTCGTCAGGTTAGTATGTGTTGTGCGTGTCCATTTGTTTGTACGTATGTGATTCCGTACTTGAATTTGTCCATCATTATTGACGTCAGCGATCTTCACACTTCTTTGGATCCGACAGCCGACAGCTTCCAGTTTTCAAGATGCTGTAATGAAAGATTTCTAAAGCCAGAAATAAAGAAAAAACCTTAAATATAATTAAAAACACTGACAAAGTAAAAAAAAAAAAAAAACAAAATAGAAGAAAAAACCAAAAAAAAATCAACACATAAATGAAAGGAAAGCTAAAATTACTCTGGAAAAACTAAATTAAAAGTATTTTCCACGCTATTTCTATGTTAAATTCTGGGAAACAAAATTTTTTTACAAAGCATCAACTGATTTCGTTCAAAACGAATTCGAGCAAATGAATCCTTCGATTGTTTGTTGATTGAAAGAAGGGAAGCAGCGGCGAGAATGTATTTGGATTGCTTCGATTCATTACTGACATGATGACGTCAGTAAATTGAGCCAAAAAAAAATAAAGTTTCATTGTAAAAATAATTCGGACACTCGTTTTTCTATCAATCTGCGCAATCGAGTTGTTTTTTTTTGCTTTCAAGTAGCTTGTTTGCTTGCAATTAAAATTGTGTAAGCAGATTTTTGTTTACCTAATTTTTTTCTTTATAAACATGAATTTTTTTTTGCTAAACTTTTTTCGAAAATCTTTCTTTCGTGTGTTTATTGCACAAATTAACAAAAAGAATTAACTTTAGCAGATTACTAGATGATTTACAGGAATCTAAGAAAACACTTGGAAGAACTAAAATAACAATAAAATGCTGTGCAATTATATTAATGTATATTAATATTGACTTTTAATAGACACGAAGGCAAAACGTCTTTCATGGTTTTTCTTCCTTTTTTCCTTTGCAGTTACAATGACCTTAGCAACACATAATTGGGACAAATTGTCGCCACGGGAATTTCAACATCTGCAGGAGTTGGCTTCATGTAAGTTGTACCACATCATTTATATCTACAAATTCTCATAAAAGTGGTGGCATGCATAAGCCAAAATTTGTATTCTTCTTTATACTTTTCCTCATCTCACAACATTCTCATTCTCATTCTCATTCGCATTCTCATTCGCATTCGCATTCACATTCTCATTCTCATTCTCATTCTCATTCTCATTCGCATTCTCATTCTCATTCCCATTCTCATTCTCATTCGCATTCTCATTCTCATTCCCATTCTCATTCTCATTCTCATTCTCATTCTCATTCTCATTCTTATTCTCATTCTCATTCTCATTCTCATTCTCATTCTCATTCTCATTCTCATTCTCATTCTCATTCTCATTCTCATTCTCATTCTCATTCTCATTCGCATTATCATTCTCATTCTCATTCTCATTCTCATTCTCATTCTCATTCTCACTCTCATTCTCATTCTCATTCTCATTCTCATTCTCATTCTCATTCTCATTCTCATTCTCATTCTCATTCTCATTCTCATTCTCATTCTCATTCTCATTCTCATTCTCATTCTCATTCTCATTCTCATTCTCATTCTCATTCTCATTCTCATTCTCATTATCATTCTCATTCTCATTCTCATTCGCATTCTCATTATCATTATCATTATCATTCTCATTCTCATTCTCATTCGCATTCTCATTTCATTCGCATTCGCATTCTCATTCTCATTCTCATTATCATTCTCATTCTCATTATCATTCGCATTCTCATTCTCATTCTCATTCTCATTCTCATTCTCATTCTCATTCTCATTCTCATTCTCATTCTCATTCTCATTCTCATTCTCATTCTCATTCTCATTC
Organism: Sicus ferrugineus; assembly: GCA_922984085.1. Classification (NCBI taxonomy): domain Eukaryota; kingdom Metazoa; phylum Arthropoda; class Insecta; order Diptera; family Conopidae; genus Sicus; species Sicus ferrugineus. Next base: position 10,863,401 of record OV277348.1, read on the forward strand.
TCATTCTCATTCTCATTCTCATTCTCATTCGCATTCTCATTCTCACTCTCATTCTCATTCTCATTCTCATTCTCATTCTCATTCTCATTCTCTCTCATTCTCATTCTCATTCGCATTCTCATTCTCATTCTCATTCTCATTCTCATTCGCATTCTCATTCTCATCCCCATTCTCATTCTCATTCGCATTCTCATTCTCATTCTCATTCTCATTTTCATTCTCATTCTCATTCTCATTCTCATTATCATTATCATTCTCATTCTCATTCGCATTCTCATTCTCATTCTCATTCTCATTCTCATTCTCATTCTCATTGTTTTTGTCATTGTCTTTGCCATTTTTTGTGTCTGTTTGTGTTACAAAGTACTGCAGCTGGAGCCAATTAATCGGTTTGTGTTCTTCATTATTTGCTGATTGCTTTCATTCATTCACCGAGCAAGGAAAGGATTCAATTTCATCCCTTCATCTTCGCAGTTGATTCTTTTTATGTTGTGTTCCTTTTCTTGTCTTCAGAGCAGCAGTAGAAATTGCAGTCCTCGTAGATGTTGCTGCACCCACTTGATGGTTTAAGCCGGGGTGTTTCTGTACGTCTCTGTAAGTGTGTGAGTGCCATAGACTGTGTCGGTGTATTCAGCATTTATAAGAACGAATTCATGAAAATAATGAAAATGTTTTATTTGAAATTGGTCGTAATTTTAAATGCAATAAATCAATTTGGAAAAAAAATTACTAAAAAAGGTGGGTTAATTAAAAAGTTTTATGTGAAGAAGGTTGTCTCGTCGTGGATTTTCGCCGCGGCTAACGCTTCAATTTTGTTTCTATTTTAATTACGAGATTAGAGGCGTCTGACCCAACTCGACTGCATCTCAACCGACTACGACTACGCAATAATTGTCAGATGTTGTCTCAATCAGGATTATCGTCTTGACTGGAATAATTGTCTCGATTTCAATTATAGATTATAAATTGATTGCAAAAAAAGAAAAGCTCGGCGAGCGAGGTGAGGTCGGTCAAAAGTCTGTAATTTTTTATGTAATGAATATAATTAGCTGAGATTTTGCTGTTTTGAAGAGATTCTTCAAGGTTTATTTTAACGAACGGTCTAAATTCTGTAGGTTTATTATTCTGAAGTAGATGAATTTACGAATTAGAGACGGGAAAAATTCTATTTCGATCTTCATTATTATTGAAACTGAGAAATAGTTTCGATCTGCATAGATTATCGATTTTAATTCACAAAGAGAACTTTCTAACGCCATCGCTATTTCATACTGATTCGAATATCCACTTCTCATCCTATCAACCTCAAATAAAGTTTATTTTACGTTACGATAAGGATGAGAATGAGAGAAAATAGTGGATAAAAATTCTCATCCTCATACTTATAAATCCATTTTCGCTGTAACGAGCAAATGAAAGCATCTGTGACGCCATAAAAATATTACGACACATAATTGAATCATGCGGAAGAACATATTAGGGAAACAAGAAAACGGAATTTCTGAACGGAACGGAAGACAGAAGATGTTTTAGACGCTTAGCTACGATGAAGATAAGGCAAATTCTTAGGAAGTAACATACATAAAAAGTATATAAAATTGCGCGCGAGAGTATAAACGATAATGGAAGCATTAGAGAACGAAAGAATTGTGAGGACCGAAATGGTCGCCTCATGATAGCTCGACAGAATTCCTAGTAGCTCGACAGAAAAATTCGGGGATCATAACTTTCTGCTTCAAAAGTCTTTTTTTTTAAATATGGCAATTGTTTGCTAATGCAAGAAACATACTAAAGATATTTAAATATTTATTTCGACTACGCAATTATTGTCAGATTTTCTCTATTCCTGCCTTTACCGCTACGAACTCCTAGTAGCCGCCTTCGATCTATTAAAGAAATTAAACTTCTTCTGCTGTGGGGAAGCGACCATCCTATATAAAACTTCTGTCATTAATATGAACATTGAAATTACTGAGACAGAAACGCCTACATCAAGAATTAGTTTACAAAACTACTGTCACGACTATCAATTACTTCCTCCCCGAAAGAGCGGAAGCAAGTAACAAAATCACTGCAACAATCATTGCAGGGAACGCAAGGACTGTAAAGGACGACAAAAGTTGAAATAATTGAATAACTGGTTAGCAGACAATACCGTTAACGAGTAGTGGACGAGCACCACTTGTTCGCGCCCATGATGGCAAATTACGAACTATTTGCACTCTCTTCACAACCGCGCGCTCCTGCGCACCAACTTCAGCAGGAAATTACAGCAAACTTTCAACAGTAATTCAGTTTTGCAACAACGCACTCATATTGTGGGATGAGTAAATGAGAGAGAGAGATGATGAGAGAGCAAAAGAAGTGGCGAGGAGAGGGAGGTAAATGACAGATATTCACAAAGTTGGTAATTAAGTAACGCGGTGTTGTTACGCATGCATTCACTGAGTTAACAGAGAAAACAGGATGCGCAGCAATGAAATCAACGAGATAAATGCTGTAAAAGTCGCTGATACGTTAAAATGAAAATCTTTGAAAAATGTTCACTAAAAAATTTTCCAAAATTGTCAGCAGGTAGAACCGCATTCGCGGTTTTGAGTTGATTGTTGAGCTTAATTGAACGAGTACTCGAGAAGTGACAATTGCAGTTGAGCTCAGAAACACTGACACGCATACGCACACACACTCACACAAACACCAACTCATGGTGCACACGCACCTACACTCGCTCACACACTCGACAATGCAACCACTAATGCACGCCAACATCCGGAATTAACGACTCGTTTTAAGTGCGTTCGAACGATGGCCAGGACGTGCTTCCGTTTATGACGGGAGTTGAGTGTGCATGTGAGCGGAGCAGAGGACGAGATGAGTGATGAGAGGGCGAGAGGGCGAGAGAACGAGAGGGCGAGAGGGCGAGAGGGCGAGAGAACGAGAGGGCGAGAGGGCGAGAGAACGAGAGAACGAGAGAGAGAGGTCTGCGCTACTCTATGCTAGTGGAATGAAATGAAATTCTGGTTTTGAAGTAACTTGACTTACTGACGAAAAAAAAAAACTGCGCAATTCCATACTCAATAAAAATCTTATTATCCTCATAAAAAATACTTTGTGTTTTCTTTTAAGGATTTTAATGCTTTCCTTGTGAAGAATTTTAAGTTCCTTTTTATTGAATGCTTAATCGATTGGACGAAATTTTTATTTCACGTAGTAAATTTATAGTTTTCTATTATATGACTTTATTTACAATATATTTTCTTGTTTTTTTTTGAATTTCTAATAAAACAAAAATACAAACAAAAACTTAATAAGAAAAATGAAATCTTTTATTTTGCAGATTCCACTCGAAAGCTGCAGGATGTGCTGCAGGAGTTCTGTGCGCCTCACTCGTCGCCCAAATTCAATCCTGATGGGGTAGGTAACTGAATTCAATGGGATTCGTTAATTTTTAAGCCGAACTCAAGACAATTTCTCCGCCAATTGACACTTTAAACCTTCGGGACGAGAGAGAGAAGCCAGCAAAAGCATGTTTTTCGGTTCAAAGTCTATATTTTTGTCACTCCTTACAACGACACGAATTCCATTCAATTTCCCCGGAGAATAACAATGCAGTCACTTTGCTGGCTCCCTCCGCTGCGTCTCTTCCTAACTACAATCGAAAGAATGCTTTGAAAACTCGCAATGCTCAAATAATCTCTGAAAAAATATAGCATAACTCTCAGCTTCTTCGATTACTTGTTTTATAAGTTTCCTGGAGTGCGTATGCTGTGTGTAAAAGTTTAAATAAGACTTTTTTTCTACTTATATATTTGTAATTTAAACTTTTAATAGATTTTGTATTTTAACTTTTTATTTTCTTGCCGATTCGAAGGTTTTTTTCTCCATACATTGTATGTCAAAGAAATCCCATCGTTATGAAAAGTAAATCGATGAATTATCGTGCCTTTGAACTTTACATGGATGTCATTATGAAATGCACTGGCTTGGAAATTCGTGATTAGCTTAAAATCTTCGGAGCTTTCAAAATACATAACGAAATATCGAGATAGGATTTTTTTTTGTATCCAAATGATTCATTTTATCTATATAAATAAAAATGAAAAATGCCTGTTTTTAATTTTACGCTCCCATGAGCATAAAATTCATTATTTTTTTAAAATTTTCTTATAATGAGATTTTCTTTAGGAAATTTAGTAATTTCTTAGTAAATTGATGTTTTGAAATTTTCTTCCACGCCTCATTGACTCCACGTGTAAGAAATCAAAAAGCGCTTCTCTGCTTTTTGAAAATATGTAGCAACAAAAATGTAAAAACACCTCGAATTGAAATACTTCGAAGTACAAATTGAATCCCAACTACAGTCGAGATGTTTACATCTCATTGGGGGAAACCTTGCTCTCCGATTGAAGTTGTTCGGGGTATCCAATCCTGCTTAAGGAAAACCAATTTATTATCGAACAACGTGATCGCAACCAATTCAAAGGGAAACCAAACGGAAGCAAAAGGAAGCGAAGTGCAGTGAAGTCATAAAACTTTCGATGAACTTCACCGGTAACCACAGCATCACGTCGGGTTTAAATGGGTAGCTGAGAAGAACTCATGACGTCTATGAGAATTCATGACATAAGAGGTCGGGAGGAGTAGAGAAATCCTTGAATACTTCTCGCAATGCCAGAGGATAAGAGTTGGAAGACGAAGAAGATGAAGACGAAGAAGAAGAGGAAGGAGAAGAAGAAGGAGAAGAAGAAAGAAGTCTTCACAAAGTACTCAATAATAAATCGATATTTTTTTAACTATCCGTTCACATCATTTCTACGATACAAGTAAATCGAGTTGACTGGTAGTAAATCGAGTTGACTGTGACTGAGAAGCAGCGAGGAAAACTTAAGAATAAGTAAAAGAAATTATACAAATTCAAAAATATTTAAATTTTGTAAAGTATTCGCACCACCGGAAATCTCTTCGAAGTTTCAAATACTTTTAAATTCTGTGTTCGAATTCCTTAACTCAGCTTTCAATCGATTCGACTTATTTTTCAAAGTACAAACGAAATAGCAACAAGAAGAAGAACAACAAGGATAACAACGAGGATAACAACAAGAACAACAACAACCACTTACTTACTTTATACTTTTATCAATTAGAATGCTGATGCAAATCCATCATGAATTTATATAGACATCATCGCCGACAGAATTGAGAATGACTAGGGATGTTCGTAAAAAAAGAGTTCGTGTATGTGTTTGTTCTTGCATTTGTGTTGGTAAATTTAACCTGCCTCCTCACACGTGCCATTGATTATTCATTCAGGCGACAAGCATTGATAGCGCTGCCGTTAACCCCGAGCATAATAAAATAGTTGGAAATGGCAGAAAAATTTCATTCCTTTGACTTTTTATATCGATGTAAATGCATTGATTGGGCACACAATGATGTGGTGGAATGAATTAAATGCACCTCATTACCATCTCGATCCTTGTGAGAGATATTATGCAACCGAATCCGATTAGCATGGGAAAAATTACATCAATTCCTTGTATACTCGTGTGTAGAAAATCGATAATTAGGAAAATCGTTCGAAGCGCTCTTCGTTGACATGTGTTAGAATTTGGCAGAAGAAGAAGAAGAAAGCAATGAGGAATCTACTACGTCATGTAAACTTAAATGACACGCGTAATATCTCGAAAACGGTCACTTTTACGGCTTCAAGTTTTTTAAAAGATCTTAACTCAGCTTTACTAAAATTCTTCTCTTTTGGACGTGGTGACGATAGCTTTTTAAATATCGTAATAATCATGAAACTTTCTCAGTTAACTGACATTTTATGTGTTTATTACGTGATAAAAATATTAATTGCTTTGTGGAGAATTAAACGGACTTTAAGAACTTGTAATTCACGTAACGTAAGGCCTCCTCAAAATTTACACCGATAATAAATTTAAGTAAGCATTTTGAAAACGATTTCAGATGATAAACACACAGAAACTCTATGGATCCTTAACAATTTTCGAAATTTCGTTAGAATCATTCGATCCAATGTAGTAACTAAAAAATAATCTATAAATTTCTTTCGTTTTCCGTTTCTTTAATTATAAAGTTGTAATACTTGTAGTAAATTATAAATTTGTAATCTAAATACTTTAATATTTCAAGAATTAATCGGCGCAAAGTGGGGATTAAATTCCATTCTGGTTTTGCAGCCTTTGGCTAAAAATTCCACCATATAATCATTCAGTTAGTAAGCGCTGGCATTTTAAGCATCGAAAGGATGCAGATTACTGCCATCAAGCAGAGTAACGAGGACCTTCCATTCTTCCGAAAGCGAAAGCTAATCGCAGCCAAGGACATTCTGCTGTGCTACACTTTTATCCGTTAGGCTGCGAGAGCTCGACCTTGATCTGGCCGAACCTGATGATATGCCGCTGGAATGCTGCTAATTTAAAGCACCGGGAATTTTATTAAGACGCAGAAATTGAAAAATTTGCTTGCAGCAAGATTGCGTTGCTGTGGTATGACAACAAAATCATAAACGATGTGCCAGCAAGAAGGGGTGGCTGGGGGAGGAAATAGTAGCATCTAAATGAAGGAAAATAACAGAATCCTGAAGAAGTTACGCAAAAGCACATGCAGACAACAAGGACATTTGTTTCGTTGTTGCTGTTGTTGTGTTCCTGCTGTGCCTGACAATCTCAACGATAATGTCAACCGCAGAAAAACAAATTTAGCTTGGAGAATTTTTAACTGATTTCGTTCAACTGAAACTCAACTGTTTTTCTTTTCTTTTTTCAATTACATGCAATTTTTAATAACAAAGTTTTGTACTTTTATATTAATTCATTTACTAATTGATTACTTAATGCCAATATCGACCAAGAAATTTCCAGTAGAAACACTTTGAAATCTTTATCATCAACTTTAGGTAAAACAAACATGCAAAACAATAGAAATCAATAAAATAGCCATGCGAAAATTCCCTGAAACTCACGCTCACTGAGTGCAACGCATTTGCAATTCAAATCAAATTATTAAACATTTATTGCAGTGCCATATCTGGAATACGAAGAAACAGCAAATGAAGAATTAAACGCTCTGACAAGTGAAATATTCGGTGACGCATACAGACGCAACACTAACGTTGCGCATACATTGCTGCGAATACAGAGCAAACACATGCAAATCCTTCGAGGAGCTCGTTTGCCAGAACAGCATTTTTGACAGCATGTTCTGCGGAGCGACAAGTATAAAATAACAATACTAATATTGTTTGCATTGTTCTAGTTGTTGTTGGTGGTGTTGTTGTTGCTGTTGTTGGTGTTGTTGTTGGTGTTGGTGGTGTTGCTGTTGTTGTTGGTGTTGCTGTTGTTGTTGTTGTTGTTCGCCGCTTAGCTGGCTGACAACATATGGCTTCTCGAAGTGGTTGGTATTTCCAAACGATTCCTAAATATTTAGTGCGCGTGCATGCATAAAGTTGTGTTAATATCGCTGTATGGATGTGTTAGTTGTATAAGAGTAAGTTGTTTGTGTGTGTGTGTGTGTGCGTGTGTCTGTGTGTGTGTGTGTGTGTGAGTTTTGTTGGCTCTATTTTACGGCTGACGCAAGTATATTTACGATTTATTGCTGAATTGTTTAGCCAGCATTTGCGAATAAAAACCAGATCAAAGTAAGCAAAGAGGATATTAAATAAACGCAAGGACATAAATATCGCAGCAAATAGCAACGCAGTATTTTATCAACGTTTTATGAGCTACTCAGATGTGTGACAAGCAACACACTCTTGCAGGCCTCGAATTCCGCATCCTCTCCTAATTCAGAAATCTACAATCTTTCCGAAAATTCTTTACTCCCTGAAGATTCTAATCCTGAATCTGAAATTTAAGGCTTCATATTGAGCTCGAAAATTAAGACGCCAAAGCTAATGACAAACATAGCAAATCTTGAAACATAGCAAATCTTCGCAACCATAAATCATTTCGTCCTTCTGATGTCCTTAATTCTCGTATTACAATCCTCCCAGTTGCGGAGAGTTTGTTGTATTCCCACGTATAGGAAACTTCGATGACTTTGTCAGTAACTAATTTCTCCTCATCACCTCTCGACCTTTTCAGGACATCGACTATGTGGGCTTCCGTCGCTTTCTGGACGCCTTCTTGGACTGCGAGACACCCGAGGACTTGGTTCGGCATCTGTTTGTGTCCTTCCTCAAGCCGAATATCACACAATCGCAGCTGCATGGCAAGGCACTCAATCAAATGGCGGCCATCAGCAGCACCGCCGCCTGTGCGCCCGTCACGTCACATACGAAGGGTGAGTGCGGAGGGAAAGAGGGGTGGGGGGGGAGTGGCATTGTTGCTAAGGCTCTGCTAAATCCCGCGTTTCTTGCTATCCGGGAGATGGGAATGTTAATTTCTTCGGTATTCGTAATCTAGTTTTTTAACTGTAGACGTAAAAAGTTATTTGATTTTCATCTTGATTATTTCGTAATGTTTCGATAGCAGAAAGTAATCTCTTTCCAATATAATTAGATTATCTTTGTGACATTTTTATTTAGATTTAATTTTTCCACCTCAATAACTAAAAAAGTAATCTAAAAGTAATTAAGAAGATTAAAGAAAGCAACGAAATTTATATTAATGTTTAATTAAATATTTTGGAAATAATTCAATAGTAACTAAAATAAAATAGATTTATAACATATTTTAAGCGTAATTTCGAATTTCCATTCGGGAATAAAAAGAAACTTCGGAGTTTCCACGATGATGGAACTTTGCGATGTAATTTTCCCTGTATTGCAAGATAAAAAATGCTCAACATCCCAGGAGTTTTCCCCAGGAAGAGAGAGACAGGAAAACCCTACTGCTGATAAATTTTCGTGTGGATGATTTTTTGAAATGGTTACAAAAAATAGCTCTTCCAATTTGTTGCTTGTTCAGTTTTTTTGTGTTTTCTCACTCTCTCGGTATCTCGCTTGTCGCTGAGCTTTGCATCTCTCAATTTAGGCTCGATTCCAAATATCAGCAGCATTTCTGAGATTCCGGCCACACTGCCTGCGTCTGAAACACGCACCAGCTTCGTGGAAAGGATACACGGCATCACCGACAAATTGCATTCGCTGAGTGGACATCTAACGCACGATCCCAGCAAAACAGGTGCGTTTTCTTTTTATTACGCCTGACTACACCTTTACACGCCCCCCCCCGCCCCCCAATTATGTTACAACGCAATTTTGCAGTAGCGTTATAAATTGGTTGTGGGCGTGGGGAGCCTGTAGGTGTGTGTGGAACCGCATTACTTCATCCTAAATACCACAAATTGCGTGTTTTTTCTAGTTATCTTGTCGTGTTTCTATCTGTTTCGGCCTCATTTTTGTCCTTAGGTAGCGTTCATCCCATTAAAGCCGTCACTCCGAGTCCTTTAGCTGGCAGCGGTCCAGGCATCTTCCAGTCCGCCTCCGCTACTCGGCGCTCCGTCGATTCGAGTCCTTCGCACTCGCAAACCAATCATTCGCAGATGTCACGCAACTCATCGAAGAAAAGCAACAACACGGTCAATTGTAAGGCTGATGGTGAGTCTAAGCTATTCCGTGATGGCAAATATCGTTGTGGTCGTCTTTGCTGTTCGCAGTGATAATCGTTTCACAAACGCAGATTATTTAAATGGTTATGAAAGCAAAACCAGAATTTATGTTTTAATGATTCGAATCTATTGGTATTAAGAATTTACATACTAATAGAATTAATAATACTCGGAATTAAATGTGTTGACACCTTTTAAGCTGTTAGAAAATGCTTTCAGTTATTGAAATCCGAGAAACTTTTCAGTTGTAATGCATTTTTTCCTCACTTCTCAAAAGATCCTTAATTCCCTTTCAATCACAAGCGATTAGCAAGGTTTTTCTGCTCCTCTTCGCAGAGAAGTCAAGGGGAACGAATAAATAATTGAAGGAAATAAAGCAAAATAGTTCAAAGTATGTAGACTGAAAGAAGCTACATAAGCTCGGTTAAGTAGAAAAGCTATAAATTGCGCATCTAAACTCAGAAAAAAGTCCGTTCTTTGCAATGCAAGAGTGAGTTTTTAATCCAAATTGACGTTTAAGGAATTAAATTCGCGCAGACATGAAGTGATGATGAGTGAAAGGGGGAAAAATAAGTTTCTAAATTACAAAAAAAAGGAGAAGACAATAGGTAATAAAATAATGCAGCAATTAAATGAAAGAAACTAAAATGGGGCAAAAAACGAAAGGAAAAGAAGAGAAATGGAAGAAAACGTAAGCCAATTAACAGGCGAGCGAACATTAATTCAAAATAACAAGCGATGTCGGGCAGGCACGCAGCAAAAAAGGACGAACCACGAAACCATGAAAGCCTCGCACAGGAGTAGCACGAGGACCTCTCATCATTAATTATTCACTCGTATTTCAGCGCACGAGGCGCTGCGAAGGAAAGCAGGACAATTTAATGGAACAAAGGAAGCTTCGTTGGTGGTTGTTTTAGGAAGGAGGAGGGATGATGGAGCGGGGCAGGCGGTGTTACGTTGCAAATACATATGCAGGAACCAAAGAAGGTCCTTGTTGAAGAAATGCAACGAAAGCAAAGAATAGGTGGTGGACGACACCAGGAAACCTCTTCTGCTTGCCGTTTGTAGGGTGGAAAATTTGTAATTTGATTACTAGGAATTGCTGGGCCACACCTACGGTCGGAATCAGCAAGCCTTTGTTGCTATCATTGATATCGTTTATGTAAAACAATATTTAAGCTCTATAAAAAGAAACTTAATCGACGTAATGAAGTGCATGTAATTAAAGTATTTGTAATTGACTAATTGTACAATAATTGAAGTTAGTAAAATACGGAAAATCTTCTTTATTGCAAATCATAATCACGATTTTCCGCAACTTCTCGAAGGCATCACATTCGTCATTCTAACCAACAATCCGTGATGTGAATCGTTAGTGGCAAAACAGCATTAAGAGGCAATCAGCGCTCAACTTGGGCAACAACGAATGAATACATTAACGCCTCTGTTTGCATTCGTGATTTGGGACACAAAAATCACACTTTAAATGGTTCCATGTTTGCCTGTCATTAAAACGGATTAAAAGTTACGCACTACAGAGCCATACAGAGAAACAAACCAGTTGAAAACTGTGACCTCTGTGCGAGTGACGGTGTCACCCAGTGTGACAACTTCAAATTTTGTCATGTACGTCCATGTCGATAATAAGTCCATTTAACTACACAGTAAATCACCGAGGACCTTCTCCGCAAAGACCCGAGCAACATTTGTATGAAAATGCCATCGATGAAAGTGTCTTATATCGGAAAGGATTTCGCCATCAGCGAAACAGAACTGTCTCGAGGACAACTTCAATGATGTCTTCGAAAACTTTCCTACTGGGAGCATTTACAGCAAGTGGAACAAAGCAATCAGAACGGAATCCGTTATGGAACGTTAGATGGGTGGTGGAGAGAGTCGGCTAGAAGAAAGAGGAGTTGGAATGAAGGGAGGAGAAATGACGAAGGAGGAGAAATGCACACGAAAGTTTCAAGATTCTGGTTAAAAGTTTTAAGGTTGCCAAATAAAGATAAATGACATAATGCGATATAATAGAGCGAAATGCTTTCTCACGTAACGAAGACAAACAAATTATTGAAAAGTCTTGAATTTATGTAGAGATAATGAATGCAAAGTAAACGCGGAACTTCTAGAACTTTAATGAAACACATAAAGTGACTTTATAAAAGCACCTACATTTTTCATTTCTTGCATAATACTAAATATAAGGAATTGTGAATTAGTTTTTCAACAAACGACAAGAGAGAAGTCAAGTCTCGTCAGACAGTAAAAAGTTAATACGGCGGACTTGGCGGACAAGCAAAGTTGTCAGTTGGTGGAAAGCAAAAATGAAGTCAGTTACAGCGAGCATTTCCTGAAAACCCAAGTAAATCAGGGACTTCACAAGGAGGGACTTCACAAGAGCAACTTCAGGAGGGACGACGAGGATTGAGGTGAAGCTCAAGAGCAAAAGAAAATGACAAAAAAATCATCTTTTAACATTCTCAATTATCAACAAACTGTCAAAGTTTTGTTAATATTTTTTTTAAAGTCTTTTAATTAACTTAAATTTTTAACACAACTTTCAACGGATAAAATCTTTATGTCAAAATTGTGTTAAAGGTTTTAATTGTGTTAAAGGTTTTAATTAATCAAGGACGCGTAATTCTTGAAGGTTCGATTATCCCTGCAACGCCTTCCTCTGCTCCTGAAGTGTGTGGCGCGAACCAAGTCAGCTGTAGCTGAGTTCCAAGTCACAAGATGTCGTTCCCAATGCCAACTCAGTTGGAACCAAGCAAGTCAAAGCCATGTCAAGAGTTCAGCTTTTCTTTGCTGAGCAAATAAATGCTTGGATAATTTTACACAACAGCAAAAAAATTAAAACGGAAAGCGAGAGAGCGACGGAAGGAAGGCATAAAAAAAATATAAAAAGAATAAATTTTGTATTCGTTTAAACAGAAATATTTGAGTAAAACAAAATGACAGCCATGGAATGAGTTGACAACACAGAAATCAGCTGCTTTGTGTTTAAAATGGGTGACTGTAAATAAAAATATTTCTGAATATTCTGAAAAGAAACGATTTAAGTAACTGGAATTAAATGAAGTAGAGAGAGATAGAGAGAGAGAGAAGAGAAAAATAACAGTAATGGTAAAAACAAAGAGGGCAGAACGAGAACGAATTCCAACTTCTGACATCATTTTTTAAGAATTTAGTATGAACATGAACGCGAACTAATAGAAATTTTGCTGCTTATCACGGACGCAAACCCAAACCAATAGAATGCTGGCTGCGAATAGTAGAGAAAAACAGCAACAACCGAAATCTTTCCACCTCCGCAACCTCTCCGTTGCGGTGTCATTAAACTCACCATCCGCGAAAATCTTTATTGCGTTCTATTTCTCCTTTGTAGCGGATATCAAACTCCTAGCGGGCAAACTCACCCATTTGGATCCGCTAACACTGAAAGTGCCACTCAAGGACGTCGTGTGCTATTTATCTCTGCTGGAGGCAGGACGTCCCGAAGATAAGCTGGAATGTAAGTGAATGCAAAGTAATGACAAGGAAACGCACAAACGCACAAAATGCAAATTAAAATACAAAATATTATTAAGTCGGCCTTAAAATAAAAGCGCTACCGAGCCAATAAAAGTCTTATATTTTCATTCCATTTCACCATTTAATTGCATCATCCTCGAACGTTGTCTGCAGTTATGTTTCGTTTGTATGACACCGATGGCAATGGCGTGCTGGACACCGCTGAAATGGACGCCATTGTGAATCAAATGATGGCGGTGGCCGAGTATCTAGGCTGGGATGTCAGCGAATTGCGGCCGGTGAGTGTAGAAAGTAGTGGACCGAGTGCACTCGGTCATCTCTGCCTTCTTGTGGCAACCTGCTGTAATTATTTCCTCTTTCTTTCCTTTTTCCAGATACTGCAAGAGATGATGGTGGAGATCGACTACGATGCGGACGGTACGGTGTCCTTGGAGGAGTGGCAACGTGGCGGCTTAACCACGATACCGCTTTTGGTGTTGCTGGGTAAGATTGGGTGATTTAATGTTGTCATTGCCAGCGCATACAATGAGCAAAAATTTGTACCACGTTAGTCGAGATTTCTTGCATGTAGAAACATAAACGCACGCACACATCTTAACGCTTGTGTGTGTGTGCTTGTGTTTAATTCCTCCAGCGCGAAGTTTTATTCGCTCGTCCTTTGATCCTGGATTTCCTCGTTGCGTTGCATACTTTTAGGCGTCGACAACACAGCCTTGAAGGAGGACGGCATTCACGTGTGGCGTCTGAAGCATTTCAGCAAGCCAGCTTATTGCAATCTCTGCCTCAACATGCTGGTGGGACTCGGAAAAAAGGGTCTCTGCTGCGTGTGTAAGTAGAAAAACCAAGTAGTCCGTACGTGTGTGTGTGTGCGCATGTGTGGCTGTGTGAAATACATTTCCAGTTTGATTGCACGTTCTGCGAGTCCTAAACTGCTGCAGGAATCCAGTTAAAATTAAAAATTCGATTGGATTTCGACCAATTTAATGGACTCAAGAGACAAGTGCGGAGATTTGAACTGACCAACTTCGAAATGACAAACCCGGTGATGCCACAAATCGTAGAGAAGGACGAACGGAGACAGAGAGGGACAAAGAGGGACAGAGAGGAGGCATACAAGAGACAGTCAGACAGCACAAAAGTTCCAAGGACAACACAAGATTTTAATTGATATAATAAAATTCGCTTGACATTTTCAATTTAAATCAGTTTAAATTAGTTTTAATTCGAGGAAGTAGTTAAAATTTAGAATTTAACTTATATTCCTTGAACATTTTTGAGCCTTTATAGTACGATTATTCAATAGATTGACGTTAATTTCCGCTCCCAACTTCTCCTTCTGCCAGTATGCAAGTACACGGTGCACGAACGCTGCGTGCAACACGCGCCCGCCTCCTGCATCGCCACCTACGTGAAGTCCAAGAAGTCGAAGGGCGGCGGCGACCTGCTGCACCACTGGGTCGAGGGCAACTGCTACGGACGCTGCTCGAAGTGTCGCAAACGCATCAAAGCGTACCACGGCATCACCGGACTGACCTGTCGCTGGTGCCACATGATGGTGAGTACGAGTGGCGCTGTGATTGTGATGCAGTGATTAAGTGACTGATGTCAATTTGTTCTACCCTATTTATTGTTGCCGCTTTGACCGAATTTAGTTTTGAACAACGTTTTTCTATTGATTACAACGTTTATAAATATAACTGCAAATTTCGTTCTTCAGTTCTTCGCGTAAATAAAAATGTTAGATTGCATCGATACCGATATCTGCTTGCAGGCATAAAAATCGATATTTCATTTTAGAGCTTCAGAGCGTCAGAATCGTAGTGGGAAGTCGGTCAATCCTCTTCAGTCCCGTGCGGACGATTGTGTCAAACGTGTGGCAGGCGATTTATGCGCATCGCACGTTTGATTCGTTTAATTCGTTTTCCGTATCCCTTGTCGACTCGCTTCGGTCGCACAATTTATCAACATCCACACTGTTGTTGGCGAGAAGTTGTTGTCTGCAGTAGTCGTTGTCCGCAGCAGTTGTTTCGTCACCAGACTGACGACAATCGTCGTGACGACAATCTTTCTCATGACAATCGTCGTGGCTTCTGTTCAAATGCTTTGCTGCCAGTCACTTGCCAGTCACTTGCCAGTCACTTGGCAGTCACTTGCCAGTCACTTGGCAGTCACTTGGCAGTCACTTGCCAGTCACTTGGCAGTCACTTGCCAGTCATTGTTGCGATTGTCATGCTGTGACAGAAGAAAAAATAAAAAGCACGAATATCCGCAACAGCAATATTAATGATCACCGCAACAATATTGATTTGGAATTGTCACACAAGTGACAAGAAATTTAAGTGACATCTGAATGCGAAAGGCATTCATTTATTTAATACAACAAGTCATTGTATAATCGATTTTCTTGTTTTCTATCTTTGTTCACCACTGTGTTTGTTGAAAAGCCCGAAATGACAGAATTGAAGCAGGAGAACATGTAAAATTGTTCTAGAAAATTTGCAAATAAATAATGAAGTGTTTTCCTTCTGTGATTTCAAGTTTAAACTGTAAGGATTCTCAATTAGATTAAAATTAATATGAAATCATTTTGAAAACTGAAAAATAATAAATACAATTTAAGTTTTACTGAACTTTACTTCAACAATTTACTCTCCACCATCCACTGAATCTCTCGTCCTGATTTTCTCGTATCTCATTAAAGAGATTTTCACTGAAATTCAAAGAAGCAGAAAAACAGAAATCACCCCGCCAGTGTTGGAAAACGTATTTGAAAACATGTTATTTACTTCGTTCGCGCTGCAGCGTTTCGCAGAAACTCGTGCTTCAATAATTACTTCATCCAAAGTAATTCAAACTAATTAATGCACCCGCAGGCGAAGCAGAAAGGAAAAGGAAAACCTGGAGTTCCACTTCATTACAAGCAGAAGCGAAAAGCAATTAAAATCCTCGCAGATGCACGTGGCATCGAAGAAGTCATCCACGAGATTAGAAAAGAAAATTAAGATAAAGGCAGTCGCAGAATTAAGATATAGAAAAAAGTCTTTAGTGGTTCAGCCGCTTTAATTGTTGTAAAGGATTTCAGAGCTTCGGAGGGGCTTTCGAAGGCGTCTTTTCTAACTTTGCGGGTGCGGAGTTATTTAAACTCGCTTTATGTTTATTTTAACTCTCGTTTTAGTGCTTATTTTTCACTTAATTGCTACTCTCGTTCCAGCTACACAATCGCTGCGCTTCGTCGGTGAAGAAGGAATGTTCGCTGGGCGAGCACGCAGAGATGATAGTGCCGCCCACCGCCATCTGTCCCGCTGTGCTGGACCGCCAACGCTCCGTAAACCAGGCGAGCAAAGTAAGCTAACTTTCATTCGCAGTTACATTGCCACCCCCACCCCCCCCACGCCTCCACGCCACCACTCACACATCCGTCCGTGTTGCAGGAAACACTTAATTTAATGAGAATTCATTTGAACGCATCCACGAAAATGAACGCGAACTTTTTCCTCCATTTCCTCATCGGTCGAACATCTTTTATAATTTTTCTGTTTTTGTTAAATTCTTGCGTTTTCCAACAAAGTCACTACTAAAACCGCACTAATCACGTCCTCTCATCCCATTTGCATGGCAACACTGGCGTGTCGCTGCTGCTGGCGTGTCGCTGCTGCTGGCGTGTCGCTGCTGCTGGCTGACATTTTGAACGCGCTACGAACACCTCACGCCATCCTTCACGCCGCCATCTCATGTCTTGCAACACCGTTCGTTCCCCCCACTCTGCCACTAAAACTCAAGAAATCACAAACTCACCACCAGGCCACCCACTTCCAAATCACGCCCACCGACGCCAGCTGCCCCCTGCTGGTGTTCGTGAATCCCAAGAGCGGTGGGCGTCAGGGGAATCGTCTTCTGCGCAAATTTCAGTACATGCTGAATCCTCGTCAAGTCTACGATCTGTCGAAAGGCGGCCCTAAAGAAGGTGAGTTCTGGAACTCGTTCAAGTTTCGGTCCACACGTTTTCACAAAAGATCCACAAACCAGTGACACGGATGTGGTGAAATTGAGACTGAGGTGATTACAGTCATTTCGCCGCATCCCTCTCATCGCTTTGTCGTCGCTATTAATTGCTACAATTCAAGTGAGAGTTTTCCGAAAATTGAACTAAAACGATTAAAGAAATTCAGTAAAAATCTCGCTTCTCTTTTCTCCCCCCCCCCTCTTCTTCCCCAACCCGGTGGCTGACTGAACACAACCAAACCCATCCAACCAACCGTCCAGGACTCACGCTGTTCAAGGATCTGCCGAATTTTAAAGTTATCTGTTGCGGCGGTGACGGAACCGTCGGTTGGGTACTCGAGGCCATGGGTGAGTTTCACGCTCTTGTACGTCCTTCCTTCGCCCCGCAGTCAGCTCTTTAAATTAAATCGCACAGACAGCATCGAGTTGGCCTCGCAGCCAGCCATCGGCGTCATACCGCTGGGCACGGGTAACGATTTAGCGCGCTGCCTTCGCTGGGGCGGCGGCTACGAGGGCGAAAACATCCCCAAACTAATGAACAAAATCAAGCGCTCCTCCGTCGTGATGCTGGATCGCTGGAGCATCGAAGTAACCAATACAACGCCAGTGGAGGAGATCCGCAGGCCGAAGGTGAGTTTGTTGGTGTGTGTGTGTGTGCATCAGTGGTGGTGAGAGAGAGCGTGAGAGAGGGAGAGGGAGAGGGAGAGTGAGAGGGAGGCACGTAGCTGCAGCTGAGTGAGAGTTTAATTTATTCCACAAAAGACGCGACCACTCAACCGTTTAATTTCGCTCACCGCAGCTGCTGCGGTTGATCACAATGATTGCGCTGACCATTTTGAGGAGGCGACTTAATTGAAGTGCTACGTGCGGTCGCAGTGAGTCGCGTGCGACGGGCTGATGCCACATGACCGGTGCGGTGTGAACGGGCGGCACTAATTACGGGCTCACAAAATGCTGCATTTTGTGAATTTATTCCGCGTCGTAGCGAGTGATAGTGCATGAGGTCGAGTGATGTCGCGTGAGGTCGAGTGATGTCGCGTGAGCTGGAGTGATTCGCGTGAGTTCGAGTGATGTCGTGTGAGATCGAGTGATGTCGCGTGAGGTCGAGTGATGTCGCGTGAGCTGGAGTGATTCGCGTGAGGTCAAGTGATGTCGCGTGATGTCGCGTGAGTTCGAGTGATGTCGCGTGAGCTGGAGTGATTCGCGTGAGGTCAAGTGAAGTCGAGTGATGTCGCGTGAGTTCGAGTGATGTTGCGTGAGATCGAGTGATGTCGCGTGAGGTGGAGTGATGTCGTGTGAGGTCGAGTGATGTCGCGTGAGCTGGAGTGATTCGCGTGAGTTCGAGTGATGTCGCGTGAGGTCGAGTGATGTCGCGTGAGGTCGAGTGATGTCGCGTGAGGTCGAGTGATGTCGCGTGAGTTCGAGTGATGTCGCGTGAGGTCGAGTGATTCGCGTGAGGTCGAGTGATGTCGCGTGAGTTCGAGTGATGTCGCGTGAGCTGGAGTGATTCGCGTGAGGTCGAGTGATGTCGCGTGAGTTCGAGTGATGCAGCGTGAGGTCGAGTGATGTCGCATGAGGTGGAGTGATGTCGCGTGAGGTCGAGTGTTGTCGCGTGAGGGCGAGTGATGTCGCGTGAGTTCGAGTGATGTCGCGTGAGGTCGAGTGATATCGCATGAGTGATGTCGCACGAGACATGAGTTGAGTCGCATGAGAGATGAATGATGTCGCATGGGATAAAAGTGTGGCATGAGTGATTTTTTGCTGTAAACTCATGAAGCGATTTTGCACAAATTTCGTCGCTCTTTCTTCAGGTCACCCTGCACTCGAACATGCATAAAGTGATTGAATTGTCGCAAAGTGTTGTTGTCGACAAAACGCTGATCGACGAAATGCTGCGCAACAACATGCATTTCATGGCAGCGCTGAAGGCCGCAGGAGGCAGCAGCAGCGGCAGCGGCAGCGGCAACGGCAGCGTCAACAGATCAACGCTATCGATGAGTAGCTCGTCGATTACGACAGCAACTGAGGCTGGCCGACTAAAAGCGGTCGGCGACTCACGCGCCGAAGTCCAAGCAGCGACCAAGAAAAGCATTTCGATGTCAACATTTGAAATTCAACGGCAGAAACACACCAAAATCACAACAACAACACAAATTGCAACGAAAACAACGTCAATAAATACCAAAAACAACAACAACAACAATAACAACAACAATAATAACAACAACAGTTGGAGCAGCAACACCGGCAGCGTAGTAAACGAGGAGAAACAGCAACAACAACAACGCCAAGGACAAACAAACAATTTCAGAACGACAACACTACAAAATGATAATCGAATAACAGCCACAAACAACAACAACAACAACAACAACAACGGCTACAACGACGATGAGGCGTCTGCAACTGGCGATCAACGGGAACAACAAAAAGTTTGCGTGTACGCAGCCACACAAGTAACCACAGCAACAACACAACCATCTCAGTCAGCGTCAGCAACAACAACACCCGCTACTGAAGCAGCAACTGCGGGCGAACTGGCAACAGCAACAAAAACAACAGTTAGCTCAACCGCAACAACTGAAGCAGAACCACAAAGCAGACACGCAATCAATGTTTTCGTTGCTGCTGCTGGTGATGATGATGATGATGATGATGGTGATGATGATGATGTCGATGCTGCTGTCGATGCTGCTGTCGATGCTGCTGTCGCTGCTGCTGCTAAAGATGTGGAAGTTGTCACTGTTGCTGTCGATGATGATGTTAACATGGCTGACGCTGACGCTGATGCTGATGACAGTCAAAACTTCAACATTCCAGTAGAAAATCAACAGCAGCCACCACCGCAGTTGCAGCCGCAGTTGAAGCCTCTTAAATTGCAGCCGGAGAAAATATCCAGCGTGCCGTACAATATCATCAATAATTACTTTTCGGTGGGTGTGGTAAGTATAACAACAACAACAATACGATAACAACAACAACAGCAATAATGTGTGTAATAAATAAAATGATAAGCAACAACATTTGCAAGGGAAGGCGAGTGTCAGAGTTTTAAATGTTGGTTGGCAAAATGAATTTATTGCGAAAGCTACTCTCGAGTTGTTCGTTACTTTCGTGTTTTTAGCACTTTGTAGGTGTGTAACAGTCAGTGAAAACATATCAGTTTTCATCTCTCCGCCTACACACACACACCCACACACCCACGCACCCACCACCTAGCAGAATAAATTTTGCCTTTTTGCAACTATCATCAAGCGAAGTATTTCGAGCTCATAGAGAAAAATCAGCGCGTGCGGCTGTACAAACGGGAGTTTCATGGCAATCTGGTGTGGAATACTAAGTAAAAAAGCCACCAGCATCGCCAATTGATAGGTGTGAGTGGGTGTGTGTGTGAGTGGGTGTGCGTGTGTGTGTGTGGGTGTGTGTGTGTGGTTGAGGAGGAGGAGGAGGAAGCTGACTCATCTCTGACGCGACATTTTTTAGGGATTTTGTGTTTGTAGCCGTTGTAAATTTGCGGGATAAGAAGAACAAAACGACGCGAACTACCAACAAACCCAACGAAATGACAATTGCGACACCACAAACGCAAACCACTTTCATGAGGATTCATTTGCTCCGACGCAGTCCATGAAATTCCCGAAAGAAAGGCGGTCGCAGTGTTTTTAGAGCCTTTTTATTGCCGGGATCAACTTCCGATGCCGCCACACGGTCAACCTTCGCATCGTCCACCCAACCAAGATGTCTTGGCAAGAAATGTCTTCCGGCAAAAACGCCTCCTAATAAAAAGGCTCTCCGGCCGGCGACGTGCAAGCGTTGCCACCCACTGCGAGGAGGCATTTTCGCGTATTTCTTCCTCGAAGACATTTCGTTGCAGTTTCGTTCTTCGTCTTCGTCTTGGCTTACAGCTTTCTGTTTTGGCTTAAAGCTTTAAGACCGATTCGGGTGAAATTCTTTCTTTCCCTTTGAACTGCGGGCAACATTTTATGTGTACCACACGGAAATGCACACGAAAACACAGACTTTCACAGGAAAAAGAGAAGACGAAGGAATACAAGATATAAATAGAATCTTAAATAGAATCTTAAATGGAATCTTAAATAAAGCAAAATAAAGTATAAAAAATTTATATTAAGTTTACAAGACGAGAGAAATGAAATCCTTCATTTTTATCAAGGAATTCGTCTTTGGAAAAGTTTTAAATTAACACAAATAAACATTAAAAATATGTAATAATAAAAGAAATTCCAATCCTCATTTCCCTCGTTAATCTTTCCGAAAATCTAGCAATCTTTTCTATGTTTCTATCTGTCTTTTTGACAGATTGCAGATTCTCATTGTGTTTGCATTTCCCTCTCGCCCTCCGCAGGATGCTGCCATTTGTGTGAAATTCCATCTGGAGCGTGAAAGGAATCCGAATAAATTCAACAGCCGCATGAAGAATAAGCTGTGGTACTTCGAATATGCGACATCGGAGACTTTTGCTGCCTCATGCAAGAATCTCCACGAGAATATTGAGATCGTTGTAAGTATGAGAGCGAGAGGAAGTAACAACAACAACAACAAAAACAACAACGGGTAATACGAAAACAACACTGAAGATGATGTGTGCTGGTGTACGATTGTCTGCATTGAGTTGAGAATCGTATACGAATAACTAACAAAAATCGCGCTATTGATGGCGGCGTCGTCACACCATAATTTACAAAAATTATGGGGATTCATGACTTCGCATAAATTAGAGAAACTTATTTTGCACCGTCCTTCTCATTAATTTCGCTCTAATCGGTTTCGCTTTGCAATGAAAAGAAATCTTTTTCCTCAGTGTGACGGCGTCTCCTTGGACTTGGCTAATGGGCCACAACTGCAAGGAGTCGCCCTGCTCAACATTCCGTACACACACGGCGGCTCGAATCTCTGGGGCGAGCATCTGTCGCAGAAGCGCATCCGCAAGGGCGCGGGACCCTTCAGCAAGGGGAAGAAGTTGTTGAAATCCTCCGACAAGGAGCTCTCGGCCACCAGCTTCAACTCGGTCGATCTCTCGGTGGCCATCCAAGGTAGGGAATGAACGAAGTGCCGTTAGTTACTAAGATGGAAGTGAACTGTATTCTGCTTTGTCCCACCCACACGCGTAGACTTCGGTGATCGTCTCATTGAGGTTATCGGGTTGGAGAACTGCCTTCACATGGGTCAAGTGCGCACCGGCCTTCGCGCCTCTGGACGTCGGCTCGCCCAGTGCAGCGAGGTGAGCATCAGGACGCGCAAAACGTTTCCCATGCAAATCGATGGCGAGCCCTGGATGCAGGTGCCCTGCACGGTAAGATGATGCTTCTCCACATTTGACTTAACTAAAAATCGATTTTTTTTTTAACTGTTTGAAAATTATTTTTTGTATTGAAAATGTAGTGAAAACGCTCTTGTTTTCAGATAACTGTTACGCATAAGAATCAAGTTCCTGTGCTGATGGCGCCACGCCCCGAAAAGGGCAAAGGACTGCTGCATCTGCTGTGCAGCTGATTGCGACAAAAGTTGCACTTTCGCCGCACTTCTAGTCCTTCGCGGTCGCTTAGTAGTCCACAACTGCAGCAACAACACACCCAAATCACCGTCCAAACATTCGAATTAGAATGAAATGCTATTTTTCTGAAGATATTATGCTATTATTTAATATATTTTCTATATGTTAGAGCTTCATGTACACAGAAATATTCGTACACATCTATTTAAGCATCGCATATATGTAGTGGTAGGAATTATATGACTGTATAATGGATTAATTTTATATTTACTAATTGTTAACACTTGAGGCGCTTTAAATAATTCTAGATTTAAATTTATAGACGTAATACTTTATCTACGCTAAATAGCGGAGTAAATATTTTAATATTTCATTGCATTTAAGTCTTCTGTTAGATGGTAGTACAGTATTATAAAGGACCAAAATAGCTAAATAAATCAGTCCATAAGTAAACTCAAAACGAAGAAAAATAGCATAGAAAACAACTAGTTTTTAAGTGTATAACAAGGAAAAAACAAAGCGATGATTTTGAGAAACAAAGCGATGCCAGCCACAGTTTTCTTTCTATATTTTTCAAAGAAATTCGTTAAAAATTACTAAATTAAATGAATTTCGTTGGTACCGGAGATCTGCATGAAGATATTCATTCACGCAGTGAGCAACTTGAGCCAGGTAATTTCAAGCATTCAGCCCTACAAATCAGTCTTACAATCATGAGTCGCAAGCATCACCATAGCTGAACACGAAAGTGTATTCGTAATAAATATGAAAACCTGGTAGAAATTGAATCAAATTATTCGCTAATTGATTTTATCTTTCACAGAGATGCATACAATTAGAAGCACAGAATTTCTAGCAGGTAAACGAATTCTGTATGCTTTTTGGAATATCTCGTTTTTTTTCTCTTACAATATTTACTGCTTAATTGTCTCTATCAACATTCATGAAAAAATTATGGAATTTGGGAACTGGGGGTTTCCTGCAATGGAATCGTATGAGCTTCCCCTGCATCAAGTTATTTTTAACTTTATTTAAGAACCGGAGAAGAACCAGGCGCAGAACAGTCGGTGTCATTTATTTCTTGTATTCCTTGCATGATCCTTGAACGACATGTGAGCCTTGAACGACATGTGAGCCTTGAACGACATGTGAGCCTTGAACGTCATGTGAGCCTTGAATGGGCTCGAGTACCACCTAGAGTTGCTTTTTTGGAGATTCACATGCTGAAATGAGTGAACCCGTGCAGTTCTGTGGTCGGTTCAACATTACCTCATCTTCTCCACAACGTTCTCAACCATATCCTTGTAATCTATAAAACTTGAGGAAATTTGCCACCCTCATTTTAAGTATCAGCTCATGTCATTCCACAATGTACTTGTCTGTGGAATTATTTAAAACTGATAGTGTAAACGTGTGTAATAAAATAGTTTAAAAATTATTGGAACAGAAGAACAAAATTGTATATACATTATTCAAAAAGTATCGATATACATACATAAATATAAAAATGGTAAAGCTTTAAAGAAATACATGTAAGGATCAGAGCATTTCTTAATTATATCAAGTGAAATGAAGTCAATACTTATCTTGATCAATTCAATTTTAATTCTTAATGAAACCCAGAAAAAAAATATTATTAGAGCAAATTTTCCAGATTAACAATTCAGAAATTACTAGTAACAAAAAGACATTTTAAGTCTATTTCATTTTAAATTTTTCATTTAATTGAGCAATTTTTAGTTTCTTAACAGCCAAATTACGTCCCATTAATTATACGCTAGGAAAAAAAAACACCCATGTAAATAAATAATTTTGAAATAAAAACAACCGAAATTAGAGTAATCTTTTCAGTTGTAAGTCTTCTAGTTATTTTTTCAATATCAACGTTCTAAAACTTATTTCATAAGCATGCGTAATTTTTAGAATTGAATAAAAGTTATAAATGCTATGAAGTAGAAACACCACAGTAGGAGTTAACATTAAATATAATAATAAATATAAAGCACACATTCTGAAACTGTAGAAAAAATCGTAGGCAAAAAAGTAAATATAATATATACTATATATACAGATAAAAATCAAATAACTTATTGGAAAAATATTGTTTTATTTATTACTTAATCAAATATAGATAAAAAATTGAGAAATGTAATAAAAATAACGAATATATTATGTGTCAAAGTTAAAAATATATTAATAGTTCTAGAAAGAAATGGGATTAACTAAATTTATTTTGCAGAAATGATACAAAATATTTAGCAGACAAATTTAGATTAGTATGTAAATTTGATGTTCGCCGTTTTTTATTAAGTAGCTGCCTATTGTATTGTTTAGCTGTGATAACATAAAATTATTTGCGGAAAACGGCACAACTACTTGTAATTTAAAGAGATGATCAGTAAAGTGAAACTACAGCATATGCTGCAGCAATTTCTAATTTCTATATTCTGAAGATACAGCGCGAAGCATTTGAATAAATTTTATCTAAAAAAGTAGTTAGCTCCGCAATTTTTAGAAACTTTTATTTGTTTTGATTATGAAAAATTTAATCTGAACATCCATCAACGTGGAAGTTTTAAGTGCGTAAAATTGCCTACCTAACTTGATTTTGTCACCAACTTGTTTTTAAAGTGAAAATTTACAAAATATTTGTTATTCTACTAAACAAAATAATCTCAGATTTCCTAAGCATCGACTATTTTGTTTTGAAGAGTGAGCAAAATCGTTTTGAAGCTGTTTTTAACATCACTTTAAATTTTAAAGAAAATTTTACTTTTTCATACGGCTGAATGGCTAAATCGTCTCGAGTAGATCTATATAATCAATCATAATCTACATAATGTAGTGTGTAGAATCACTAAAATTTTTTAGTAAAAAGATCAGTCGTATCATGTTATGATTACATTAACTTATTAAAATTTAATTACAGTAAGCACATATAAAAACAAAAATATAAGTAATTTAGCGCTGTACTAATGAATAGAAGTAGAATTTGTGCTCCAAGTATAAAATATATAATACAGGACAGTCGCAGTAACGCAAACTAATAAAAACCATGCCTGTTCACACTATTTGTTGACGTTACCGGCTCATTTTCAGTACATTTGCCCAAATAGATTGAATTTAATAGAAGAATCCAAGAACTTTTTTTTACAAATAAGTGTTATTTATTAATCCATTGTTAGTATTCTATACACGACATACATACATAGCCAAGTTCTATTGAAAAAAATCTTAGATTCTAATCTAGTTTTCAATTTGTTTCCAATCCAACTCTTTGACTAACTCTATATAATGACTCCGTAATTTCAGGATCACTTAATTTACTTTCCAATGCACCCATACTGCCACGTCCCGAGTTTTTGTATACCCATTCTTCAATCCCGTTAGTCTGATACTGACCTTAAAGTATTAAGCCGATTTTAGAATGCTTCTTGAAATTAGCCAATCTTAAGTGCTTCTAAAATTACAAACCTGAGACTGCTTTCAGTAACTTAGCAGTTTCCGACAAAGAAATGTTTATATCTCGCCTAAATTGCTCTCTTAAAATGTATAAAGGGACGTCTCATTCGTCAAAATGTGAATATGGTGAATGGAATATATTTCTTCAACATTTGGAAATCTTGTTACTATGAAAGAATTATAAAATTGCCGTTATTCTTTCCGTGAGTTAGTGACAAAACATTTATTCACGCTATGGAGTCACAAAAAATTCACGTTATTAAGGCGCTCAATGCTGTAGAATAAGAGTTCACACTAGTCGGATGTTCACATTAACCAGTTTTCACGCTACTGCGACTCGACTGTATCCCTAAATTTCGAAATAACTGCCACAAATTCTTTATGGAGCCAACTTTCTTTTCTTTCACTTAGTAATGACAATGGGTGCCTCTCATCGGTTTACTTTTGTTGTGGTTGATATTTATGCGTCTCTCTATTGATGTCTATCTTACTCAATCATACTTGAGAAAATACTATGTAAATCTTCTTACCTTTTAAATATTTAAATAACAGTGTATAGAAAAACAATTTAATTTAAGCAAATAAACAATTTTATTCTGTTCAAAATGCCGTGTTTTCATTCTCTACACATCGAGTCCATATTCATTAGGTAGTTGCAGCTGGATATATGGACCCATTAAGCTAATAAATGTCAACACACGATTACGAGATCCTTTATTCTGTGCCAATAATTCCGCGGTACGGCAAGGATGTAAACCCAAATAGGGTTTAAAGAGCACTGGATGCTCCATTTGTGTCAGTATAGAGAGCATATGGGAACGTGTCTTTGTCGCTGTCACCAATGTCCTATCACTGCCTTCTTCGACAGTTGAGTAATTACCGTATGTACGAAAGAGACGCCAGGCATCCTCCAGTTGCAGAATGCTGCCATCTGTTTGGGGGGAAAAATTAGGAAAATGTAAGCGTAACTAGACACATATTAACAAAACCTACCACTTTTATGTGCCATAAAATACAGAACTGGTACTTGATAAGAAATGCTATACACGATGTGATACTCAATTTGCAGCAACTCGTCTGAGGCACATGAGTCCGAACTCTTATCGTCTATTGAGATGATGGTGTCACTTGAAGATGTGTCCGATAATCCTTCTTGGGCCGGTGATCGCCGAGGAAATGGAACTTTTTGCTTGAATACCAAGTAACCATTACCCTCACCAGCACCCTGAAGTGAAGAATATAATGAAATAAATTAAGAAATAAAGAGAGTATAAAAGAGGCAACAGCAAAGAGGGAGAGAAACGGTGAGGAAGGATGAAAGAGACAACGGAGAAGAGAGATTAAAAGGTTCGTACATTCTGAGGTCGGACTTTCCGAGTATCATTCCTACCTCCTGACACCAGCTCCAGCTATCTTTCAGTCGCTCAGAAAGCTTTAAGAATTCCGTGGTATCTTGCAGAAAATCCTGCCAAGTCATCGTCAGTTCGCTCATTGTTTCAGTATTCATTTGAGGCCTATATTTATAATTTGCGATACATTCTCATCATCTCGTCTCAGCATCGTAATCACCTGAAGTTAAATTTAAATTTGTTGGCTATTATACAAAAAATTTTATCGTTAGTTTTGAACAGTTAAATTTTAAGTGGCAGCAAAACGGGAAACAAAACCTCATTGCTTGTATTTCTGTATTATGAACGGGAAAGAAAATAACATTAAATGAAATAAAAAAATCATTAAACCCAAGACAGAATTTTGGAATGCTTTAAATATGAAAGCCAATAAAATCAGGGATTTTCGTATACTTAACAACTTCTTTTTTCTATTAACTAGAAACCAGAGATTTGGATTCTATCACACTTAATATTCCAGATTAAGTAAAAATTTTTTTTTAAATGAAATACAATTTTTTATAGTGCTTTTGTATTGAAATTTACAAGAAGGAGAAAGACACCCTGAGCAAATGAGACATTAGAAAACTTGACGTGCGGTTTCCGATTTTGCTATGTAATTTCAGCCTTTTAGTCGCCTTATACGACAAGCAGGCCATACTGTGAGCATATTCTTTAATATCCCTGCTCACAGGGACTGTCGAACCCACTTCAAATAAGCGTCGAGCTAAAGCGTTTGGGGGAATTTCTTACCTCTTTTTATAATTGAATTGGTTCCCCACTACTATACAAGAACGTAAATTGTTTTTCCGTGCATATTTGAAGTAATAACGATCTGCTCCCTAAATTTCTGCGCTCCTATTAAGAATATGGTAAATTTGTTTTTTAAAGGTCAAATCAACTATCTAAATTGTCATCATTTAGCAAACTTTACATCAAATAGCAACGATTTTTAACAGATGGTTCTTGCCAATATAAAGAATAGTTGATATTTTTTTAACCTTCAATATAATACTCACTCTCATCTTGTTATTATAAACAACAATATTAAATATTGCTAGTTCAAATCATTGACCAGAATGAACGTCATGCGTTCTTCTTGCGATACCTACTGCGAGCTGTTAGTTTCTGATAGTTGACTGATAGTTACATCGTTCATCTGTGTGACGGCTAAGACTCACCGTGTATTGTTGGTTAGACTGACAATAAAGTTTCTCAAGTATTTCTTTCAATATGCATTAGTTTAAAAATAAAGATTTTTAATTTTACTACTGCTTTCAAGAAACTGAAGTGTATGGATTTGTAATATTGAAGGAAATAAGTTTTGAACCTTAAGAAATTCCAATTTCATGAATTCAAAAACGCAAAACACGGATGAGCATTAGTTTTCATATTGGCAACTGTGGTTGCAGGTTTAAAAATTAACCTTTTTCCAATTGCTATAACATTTAATATGCTACCAAATCTTCTTTTGGAATATTCCGCAAATAAAAATGACTACACAACTAATATAAGATTTATGTTTATTTTATTTAATATATTTTTTAAATCTAAATTACACATTTTTCATTATTACAATACATTTGGTGTACAAAAAGCGTATTTTTATAACGGTTTCTACGATTTGTAGAAGTTTTGTAGTAGAAGTTTAACAGAGTGTCACGTTATTTTTCTTAATTCCATAAATTTTGGATGAAATAATTCAAAGTGTGTATACAATATAATAAATCAATATATTAATACAATACAATATTATAAATTGAACAGCATAATATTTAAATCTTATAAATTTGTATTGGTTTCGTAGCCAATATTTATACGAGTATTAGCCGGAAAATAATGCAGTTACCTACTTTTACTTACTTCAATAAATTCTACTTTTTAGTAATCTTCAAATTACTGTTCAAAATTTTTCCACTTTTAGTACCAATAAAATTGAAATAATTTTGATTTTGAATATGATATTCACATTATAGAATTTTATTAATTTTAATTTTATACAATATAACATTTATTTTTGTGTAATAAAAAATTGTATTTCACATCGTAAATTCGTTTCTGTATGATTTAAATCAATTTAAAAATACTGCACAATAATATCGAGTGCCAAGGTTAACGTTTTGAAATAGTAACTAAAAATTCAATTCCACTTACAAATATCAATTTAGCCAGTACAATCAATTTTATATTTCAACAGAAACTTCTCTAAAATAATAAGCATTTTGTAAAAACGTCGTTCTACTAAATAATTAGAACGACGAAATTATTGACATTTTTTAAGCTTTAACTGTTTAGCGTTTTTGTTTTTCATTACGTTAATCTAAATAATTTATAATTAATTTCTTTTTAACATATAGTGATGTCCAATGTTATCGGTTACCATTCGTTTACTTACAATAAACGTTAATTTTTCTTAAGCTTATTCATTAAAAAAGTAATATGTACCTTATCGAGCCATACAAAGAAGGGGTTACCAAGATTGCCATTTTTTAAAATGCTTTCAACTTTTTCGTCGACCGCTGGTGAGTTAAAAATATCCGATCTCCTTTACGCCTCGAAAACAGCAAGGTGCTTAAACTTAGTAGAAATACGCTTTACATCGATTGTATACGCTTTACAACGAGTGGCGATACTCTAGAATAGTATTTTGCTATGCTCTACACCAGGGGTGTCAAACTGGCGGCCCCCGGGCCGCATGCGGCCCGCGATATGTTTTTTGTGGCCCGCAATGCTTTAAATGAAATAAAAACCAAAACAATATGCTACAAAGGAACTAACTATAATAATCGGGATATTATTGCAAAAACATGCTTGCAAAAAAAGACTCATAGCTACCACCTACTCAGCAGCGCATATTATTCTCATTATATAAATTTTGTGGGTTTTTTGACAGCATAAAAATCTAGTCTGCTTGAGAGCAGCACTTTTTGCTCTTCGTTTTCTTTCTCTTTTTTTATTTCGGTGTTCTCAGCTTTTTTCTTTCTTTGTGTTTTCTTCATGTTCTTTTCATGCTTCATTTCTTTGTTTTTACAACTCTTATAACAGTGACGGTCAAGCACTTGGTGCCACAATCCTTTCCTTTGTTTTACTTCATTACGAATGCATTTTTTTACGCTGGCTAACGGTAATATTCTTGTTCGTTAGTTTTGTTAATGCTTGGTTTCGAAGCATTTCGCGTCACAGTCGTTCGATAAGGCCTGATGAAAACAGTCGATGTTCATAAAGTAAATAGGCCAATAGGAAGGCATTTGCGCTAGTTTTTTGTCCTGATCTGTGTTTTACGAATTTGTGGGTTGTGTTTTATTATAACTTATTAAACAAAGTAAGTAAGTGGTGTTTGTGTTAATTTTTTACATTTAAATTAAATCTCAATTTTTATACAGAAAATGTCACTTGCAACACTAAATAAAAAACGAAAGATTGATGCCGAGGGAAGAAAATTTCAAGAAAGGTGGGAGCTAAACTTTTTTTTCGTGGAAGTGAATAATAAAATCACGTGCTTGATTTGTAAAGAATCAATAAGTGTTGTTAAAGAATACAATATAAAGCGACATTATAGCACTTATCACGAAGAGCAATTTTCGTGCTTCCAAGGGAAAATAAGAGAAGAAAAATTGAAAACAATGAAAAATTCACTCATTAGCCAGCAGCGAGCGCTTACAAAATTTGTGAAAAGTAATGAATCAGCGACAAGAGCCAGTTACGAAATAAGCTATTTATTAGCAAAACATTCAAAAGCATTTACTGATGGTTCTTTGATCAAGCAATGTATGATAAAAGCTGCGGAATTGGTTTGTCCAGAAAAGGTACACTTATTTCGGAATATATCATTATCAAGAAATACAGTAGCAGAAAGAATTACTGAAATAGCAGATAACGTCAGTTCACAGCTTCAGGAAATATCTACCAATGTCAAGTTTTTTTCAATTGCGATTGATGAAAGCACGGATGTAAGAGATGTTGCACAAGTTGCTGTTTTTGTTCGTGGTTGCGATAATAACATGAGGATCATCGAAGAATTGCTGGAAATTATCCCTCTTCATGGAACTACAACTGGTGAAGATATTTTTGATGCCGTATGGAGGATTTTAGAAAATTTTAAAATCTCTCTTGACAAACTTGTTTCTGTAACAACTGACGGCGCTAAATCAATGACGGGTGAAACTAAAGGATTTGTGTCAAGGCTCTCAAAAAAATTACAAGGCGAATATCCAGATAAACCAAAAATCAGGACTTTCCATTGCCTTATTCACCAACAAGTTCTCTGTTCAAAAATATTAAAAATGGACGAAGTACTTAAAACAGTAACAAAGATAGTGAACTTTATTCGATCAAGAGCACTTAACCATCGCCAATTTATTTCGTTCCTTCGAGATTTCGAATCCGAATTCGAAGATCTTCCTTATTACACAGAAGTTCGTTGGTTGTCCTGTCACAAAGTTTTGAAGAGCTTCTATCTGCTTTTGGAGGAAATAATTGTATTTCTTGAAATGAAAGATGAAGAGAACAAACATATATCAGTTATAAAAGACCCTTTGTGGGTAAAAGACCTGGCATTTTTGACAGATATTACATGCCACCTAAATAATCTTAATATTATGTTGCAAGGCAAAGATCAATTAATAACAAATATGTACGATGCAATAACGAGTTTTGTAAAAAAACTAACTTTGTTTAAAAGTCATTTACAAAAAAACGTTTTAACGCATTTTCCTACGTGTGAACAATTAAAAATGCAAAATCAAAATTGCTCATTTTCACAATTTTGCAATAAAATTGACGAAATTAAAAAAGAGTTCGATAAACGTTTTAATGATTTTAAAGATTTAGAACAAATTTTTTCTCTTTTTATTGCACCTTTTTCCTTTGAAGTTGAAAAAGCTCCAATTTCGATACAACTAGAATTAATTGATTTCCAGAATGACTCGATTTTAAAAGATAAATATCGCGAAGTAGGAATTCCCAAAATATATTCCTATTTAGGCGATAGATATCCAGAAATAAAAAATTTTGCTGCAGAAATTTTATCTTACTTTGGAAGCACCTACTTGTGCGAACAATTATTTTCATGCATGAAAATA
Organism: Sicus ferrugineus; assembly: GCA_922984085.1. Lineage (NCBI taxonomy): Eukaryota > Metazoa > Arthropoda > Insecta > Diptera > Conopidae > Sicus > Sicus ferrugineus. The sequence continues at coordinate 10,895,959 of OV277348.1, forward strand.
AATAAGACCATTCATAGAACAAGGCTAACTGATAAACATTTATCTGCCATAACAAAGATTGTTTGTTCCCAGTCTTTGAATCCAGATATTGAAAAACTAGTAGAAAAAAAGCGCTCTCAAGCGTCCGGTAAAAAAGACTAATTAGAATTCTGTAAATATTTCGAATTAAATAAATGCTTAAATATGAACAATAACATAGCAATTATATATTATTACTTTAAATCAGAGACCATTAAAGTCGTCGAAATAGCATCGGTAAGTAATTAAAATTTAATTTAAAGCTTATCTTGCATAAGCTATTATTTTTTGGTGGTACTTGGCCCGCCTGCATCTTATCAGTCATGAGAAATGCCCCATGACCTAAATGAGTTTGACACCCCTGCTCTACACCTTTTCCAATTGTAGTTCATAGAGTGTCATTTGTATTTCAGAATTAATAATTATGATCTAGGAATCTACGATGCAAGCGTATGCGAATTGTGTCGAATATAGTCAATCTGTGGACGTACATTGTGAGGAACTCACCGAAAGTGGGTTCCCACAAAACATAATGATAATTACAAGGACAGCGGCACATCGTCACAACTTAACTTTTAGCGGCGATAACAACCACGACGGATGCAGCGCCATCTTTCGGCGGCAAGCGCCAACGTTAGTAAGCAGAGCCCACCGACACCAACAGCTAGGGACGGAAAAATCCCGCAAGCAACAACGCTCTGAGTTATCGAGTACAGTTGGCAACCCGAACGCGAATGCGGGAAACAAGAGGAACGCATGAGAAAATGAAGAAGACGTGAGACGGAAACTTGAGCACGGGCGCCACACAACAATGGAAACACTTATTATTTATCTTGGATAATTTATATTACTTTATAAACCTAACAATTGAAATAGAATATTAATCTAATAATAATAGAGTAAACGTGGATTTAAGAGACTGAATTGTGAGAGTATCACTAGCGGCATGAAGTGCCATCACGCCAAGTCAGGAAGAATAGCATGGAAGCGCACGGATAACGGGTTCCCACGAGAGGGAGACAGCCGGGCGCCGTGTGGCGAAGCCACTCACACCGCCGCCGCTGGAAGTCCAGCGGGTAGCTATTTAAGGGACCGACGCGCAGAAATCGCTCTCTGTTCTCTAGCCCTCGCGCGACAATAACAGTGTAACCCGTGTTATCCAAGTGAACTCAAAACTTAATAGTGCACACCGTAGGATCCACTCGAAGGACATTTTGACGCAATGCTGACACCAGTCGAAGGACAAACGTCAGAGTGAGTTTTTATTGTATATATATATACACACATATACAAGCCTACATTTGCTTTAAGCTGCGACGACATCTCCTGGCTCCTCTCATATTTCACATGCAAGGCCGTGAATGTCCTTTCTAACGATGTTAAGTGAGATATATATATATATATATACAGTAGCGACTCGGTAAAAGCAACCCTCGATTATCGCAACCACCGAATTTTATATATTATAGACACAGTAAAAGCAACTGCTGCCGAAAAAACCTCGATAATCGCAACTTTTTCTTCGTCTTATTTTCTTTTTGTGGAGTAGAGTGTCAGTTGATGTCCCGTTAGTATATTGCCTGCTTCTTGGAAGTTGCTTTTGTTTCCTCGCTTCGTTTGTTCAGTTGTTTTCGTTTCTGTTACTGATCTGAGGCCGTTGTGACACTTTTTGTTAGAGCGCGTATGCAGTTGCAAAAGTGAAAAAGTAGTGGAAGCATCAACGTGAATTATGCCGAAAGAAAACCGAGTTCCTAAGCTTTCAATAATAAAGCAAAAGCTGAAATATTAAACGATCTGAAATGTGGGAAACCAGTACGGCTCATCTGCAATAAATATCACATAAACAAATCGACAGTTTGCAGACTACGAAAGAAGGAGCGGGATGTAATTAAGTTTGTTGCCGACGCCGAGGCTGGCCCTGGAAAGCGAATGACATTGAAACAGTGTGAATACCCAGAAATGGAAAAAGCACTCTATATTTGGTTTAAAAATCAAAGGGCTCGAGATGTTCCAATTTCCTCCGACCTTATTAAAGCAAAAGCCGCTCAATTACACTTGAAAATTCACGAAAAGCCTGGTTCATTTAATGCAAGCAATGGGTGGCTGTTGAACTTCAAGAAACGTCATGGCATCCGGAAGCTCAAAATTTGTGGTGAAAAACTTTCAAGCAAAACGCAAATGATAAAAACCTTTCTAGACAACTTTCACAAGAAAATTCGGGAAAGGAATTTAAGTCCAAATCAAATATACAATGCGGATGGAACTGCACTATTTTTCAAGCAGATGTCACAAAGCACTTCTGCTCGTAGACAATGCGTCCTGTCACCCGTTAGATTTAAAAAGTGATGACAGCCTAATTGAAATAATGGGCCTGCCAGCAAATTGTAGAGCTCTTATTCAGCCAATGTACCAAAATGTGATAAATCAGACCAAAGTGTTTTATAAAAAAAGCTTTTTAGCACATTTGCTTGCAACTGCTGGACCTGATATTGAAACTAAAATTAAAAGTTTCACTTTGAAAAACGCTGTATGCATTTTGGCCAGTGTATGGAAAATGTTGTTAGCGTATTTTTGGCGATTTTGGCTTCGTCAGGAATCATTCCTGACGAATCATTAATCGTCAAAAACGATTAACTTTTTCGCGTCAAGATATCACGCAAAATATTTCTGAAAAAAAATCGTGACTAATCGTGAAGCTTAATACTTCAGGTTTAAGCCAAGTTTAATTAATGCAATCATATTGTTGCATTCATATTAGAGTAAAGGCGAAATCCGAACAATTCCTTAATTTTTGGGCAAGACCCCTCCGCCGTAACAAAAGCAGAGCCGCACACATAAGCATAGCTGCAAAACTTTTACTATCGTACTGAAATAATTAAAGTGTACGTTCTCATGGTTACCAACTGCACCAAGTCCGAGTGCTCTTTGAGGCTGACGACTACGCGTATGCGTCACCTATATAATAGTGATTTTATGTAAATAGTGATTTTCTGTCAATAGTGATTTTATGACAACAGTGATTTTTAAGCTTTAGTACGCTTTTGTCTATGACAACGATTTCTTAATATAGTAAAAAAAATAAAAGTTTGAAAAGTACAATACTAAAACGTCTACTCAGTCACCATATGGTGTAACGAACCCTAGAAGACCGAAGGATGCTCCTCTCTGGCACTCCTACGAATCTCTTTTGTGACTGCAACACTTTCGGCAACGGACTCTTTTCCGTGACATTGGTTTTTGGCAATTAAAAATCAAACGAGCCGAGTATCAACGAGTACTGAAGGGAAAAAAGGCCCACATGGCTGGACTAAGAAAAGTTACCAGTAGGCAGGAAAAGAAGTCGCAGCTTAAAGCAAATAGACTTGTATATATATATATATATAAACTGCAAAACTTTTACTATCGTACTGAAATAATTAAAGTGTGCGTTCTCATGGTTACCAACTGCACCAAGTCCGAGTGCTCTTTGAGGCTGACGACTACGCGTATGCGTCACCTATATAATAGTGATTTTATGTAAATAGTGATTTTATGTAAATAGTGATTTTCTGTAAATAGTGATTTTGTGAAAACAGTGATTTTTAAGCTTTAGTACGCTTTTGTCTATGACAACGATTTCTTAATATCGTAAAAAAATCTTTGCTCTTTGTATCTGAAATTTTAATACTTTATTCGGATCTTCGGCATTATATACCGGACTACACTTTCTTTTTACGTTAGTCGGCATCTCTGTATCGAATCCAAATAAAGTTCGGAACGGTGTTTGTTTGGTCGTAATGTGGTATATATATATATATATATATAGTGATTATATAGTGGATTTTATGTAAATAGCGATTTTATGAAAACAGTGATTTTTAAGCTTTAGTAAGCTTTTGTCTATGACAACGATTTCTTAATATCGTAAATATATATATATATATATATATATATATATATATATATATATATATATATATATATATATATATATATATATATATATATATATATATATATATATATATATATATATATATATATATATATATATATATATATATATATATATATATATATATATATATATATATATATATATATATATATATATATATATATATATATATATATATATATATATATATATATATATATATATATATATATATATATATATATATATATATATATATATATATATATATATATATATATATATATATATATATATATATATATATATATATATATATATATATATATATATGTGTAGAGAGAGAGAGAAACAGACCTATTTAGATCACCTAACATCCTTAGAAAAGACATTCACGGCCTTGGATGTGAAATATATGTAAAATATGTGAAATATATGCAAAATATGTGAAATATATGTAAATTATATGTGAAATATATGTAAAATATATGTGAAATATATATACTATATATATATATATTATAAATGCTGCGTAATTGTAGCACGATCAAAAAAAATGTTTGTGAGGGGGGGAGCTAAATGGACTACATTATAAATTTTCAGTCGTTGATTAAACTTTGAGTGTTGTTGACTGTGAAATTTTGTTGAGAATACTGGAAATAAACATTTCTTTGGATACCGAAATATTCAAAAATATATTGTAAGTATATTCTAAGTAAGAAAACTAAATACAAAGATAGATATTATCCTAATATTTATTATTTTCAATTTTATATTTATAATAATCGCCAGGCCCCAGAAATGTCAAAACGAAAGTTTTGCGAAAATATCACCGATATACCTATGGAATGTTCGGATGTTGAAAATAATGAGGTTTATGATATCGAAGACGAAGACGCAAAACCAATCCTTCTTTTCATCAACGTTCAACGGAGGAGACGTGTGTTCTCACACAACGAGAAGTGCATTATTCTGAAGTGTCCCTCAAACGTGAACAGTGTTTAATTTCGAAGCTAATTTGATATTAATTGTGAGAAACACCCTCTACTTCCGGACGCCGACTCCAACTCTAATTGATCGTCGAGTCCAACTCTAATCGACTCCAACTCTAATTGATCGTCGACTCCAACGAAGCTCAACCCTCTATTTCCGGACGCCGATTCCAACTCCAATTGATCGTTTAAGTAAATAGATTTGCTTACTTTTTTACCCCCAATATATTGATCCTTCGAGCCATCCCTAAAGCTCGAAGATCAATCAAACATTTGGTCCTTCGAGCCGGATTAACACGAGAGCTCGGAGACCACCCTAACCTCCTGACTCTTCGAGCCATCCCACGCGCTCGAAGGTCAATCAAACATTTGGTCCTTCGAGCCGGATTACCACGAGCTCGGAGACCACCCCCACCCTCTTAACTCTACGAGCCGTCCCACGCGCTCGAAGGTCAAAGAAACAATTATTATGCCGAATAATACAATATATGCCGAACAATATTATGTTTCAATTAACTAATAAATGAATTTATAATTAATAAATAATATTACAATTAACCTATAATTGAAGTAGTTTGTCATTTTTTTAAAATATATAAAGACGGAAGTCCCACTATCAATATTTTCTAAGACCAGTCATTTTGACTGGTGTCGGTAAATATAGGTAAGTCAAATTGTCCGTATATCTAGTGTTAAGATACCTATTTACCAGTTTCCTAAAGCGGATTGCCGGTATAAGCAAATAAGAATTTTTTATTTAAAGTGCTAAGTAGCTGGCAGTCGGGGATAGTTTACGAACTAGAACTTCTGTAATGTCCCTTTTAGCATTATAGATATGTTTACTCAGCATCTTGTAGTACTGAAATTGTTTTTGGGTTTTAAATTTTTTTTTTTGTTAGTTTTATATGGGAATGGGTCCCAGAAGATGTATTAAGAAGGGCGGAAGATACCTATTTACCAGTTTTTTTAAGCTTTTAGCATTATAGATATGTTTACTCAGCATCTTGCAGTACTGAAATTGTTTTTGGGTTTTAAATTTTTTTTTTGGTTGTTAGTTTTATATGGGAATGGGTCCCAGAAGATGTATTAGGTATTACGCTGCTGAAGGGCGGAAGATACCTATTTACCAGTTTCCTAAAGCGGATTGCCGGTATAACCAAATAAGAATTTTTTATTTAAAGTGCTAAGTAGCTGACAGTCGGGGATAGTTTACGAACTAGAACTTCTGTAATGTCCCTTTTAGCATTATAGATATGTTTACTCAGCATCTTGTAGTACTGAAATTGTTTTTGGGTTTTAAATTTTTTTTGTTTGTTAGTTTTATATGCGAATGGGTCCCAGAAGATGTATTAGGAAGGGCGGAAGATACCTATTTACCAGTTTCCTAAAGCGGACTGCCGGTATAAGCAAGTAAGAATTTTTTATTTAAAGTGCTAAGTAGCTGGTAGTCGGGTATAGTATTAAAAACTATAATTTTTGTAGTATTTCTTGTAGCACTTTAAATATGTTTGCGCAGCATCTTGTAGAATTGAAATTGCTTTCGGGTTTTAAATTTATTTTTTGTAACGTAGAATGAAGGTAAAGATGCGATGCCTGATTACGCCAATCTGTTTACGCCAAACTGCTGTCCGCCGCAGTTAGCAACGGCAACCCTCGCCTCTCCCAACCTCTTTGGCAAGCGGTGAGATCTGCCGCCGCTTTCTCTCGCTTCTGAGCGAAAGCGGCTCTTCTGCATCTTAGCAGAAGGGCAAGCAGCTCACCATGCCATGCTAATTTGGTCTCTCTCTCCCACGGTTCGGTACCTGGTGAGTTCTGCCACCGCTTTCTCTCACTCTCGGAGTGAAAGCGGTTCTTCTGCATCTCAGCAGAAGGGCAAGCAGCTCATCATTGGTTTCTGGAAGCGGCGGACTTTCATTCCTTTCTAAGAAGCGAACGAGCGAGCACCCGTCTCGAAAACCCCCTCATTACTCTCTTGTGATCTTCATAAGCAAGCACCCGTCTTGCACAGTGGAAAATGAAAAAAAACAAAGTGGAAACCCCCTGAACATCCAGGTTGCCGCATCATCATCTAATCACATCCACACGACGGCGCCGTCCATCCGAAGGAAGCCACGTACTCCGGACCCCCACAACTTGGAATTCCATACCACCATAAAAATTCAGGAAAGCCGGTAAGTCCTCTTCATTACTAATATAAAATCACACATTCCCGCGTGAACGTTTATTGGTCCTTCGAGTCGGATCACGCCGAACTCGGAGACCACCTCAACACAATCAATCAACACTTATTAGATAGCTCAGGTCATCCCGCTGACCGAACACAATTGAAATCAATTTCCCACAATCATTATTACTTTTATTTTAATAAAATCATTATTACTTTATTATTATTACTTTATCATTATTAAAAGGCTTGGGAATGATTCAAAAAGAAGGAAATTGGGTTCCGTACGAGTTGAAGCCGAGAAATGTTGAACGGCGCTTTTTCACCAACGAACATTGATGAAAATAGAACATTGTGTGTTAAATATAGTTTGGAAGTAGAAATTGAAAACCTCATTCTGTCTTTTTGGATTTCAACAAAACATTGCCTGAACTGCCCACTGGGCAGGCACTTCAATCACATTTGTGTCACTGTTCATCCTACGGTGCTGTTCCGAGAGAAGGCTACTCTCCCCGCCTCTCTCTTCCAGGAAGCAGACGAGGTAGACAGAATTGACGTTTTATTATGTTTAACGCTATTTATTATATTAATTGCAATTTAGTATTAGTTTAAAGTTGGTTAATATTACACTGCACATATTTTATTAAGGGGTGCAGTGCTTAAGTGCGGGAAAACAAGTAAATTACGAAATATAAAAGAAATCCGCATGTGTCAGAACTTTGGGGAATAATAAGTAAAGTTTTGGTAGACAACTTGTCCGCCCTTTGTTGGCGGACATCTTGTTGGTGGATTTCTTTTCTATTTCGTAATTTATTTGTTTTCCTGCTTTACATTTGCTGTTCTTTAAATAGTATTCGAATAAAGACAGCCGTGAAGTGAAGTATTGGCTGTCTTGTGTGACGATTCCATATAATTTAGCCGCTGTCGTTATATCCGAAATGTCGGCATAAGGATATGGCGCAGACCATTCGCCACGAAATAAAACACCTTCGCCGTAGCGGACGCCTATCGGAGGCCGCCTTAGACGAACGGATGCAGGTGGACTATAAACAGGGTGGTTTCGAAATTCTGGGGCACAGTTCTCTTCATACCGTCGGAGCACCAGACAGGCTGTGTAATCCCCAGAATGGTCTGTATACGTTCGAGCAGGTGCAGGTCATCTCTGCAAAGATGTTGAAGCGAGAGGAATTTCGCAATTTCGCGTGCAATATGGTGAAGTGTTGACAGTCCAACGCATCACGCTACACGAGGCCTTCGCTAAGTTCATACATGACCAAATAGAGAGGGGAATAAGTTCGTGAAACATAGCAATAGAAAGGAACGTTACAACTAATAAATAGGTTTCTTGGTACGTAGGAAGATTCTAAAGAAGAAGAAAATATTCATTATAATGCCTCGAGATGGGAAAGAAAACCAGTATTTCCTAAATTAGGTAATAATCATTTAGCTCATAATCAATAATTAGTCAGTAATATGTTGCTTTAAAAATATTTATACTTTATATTTGAATTAGAAGAAAGATATTAAATGCAGCTTGGAAATATTAATGGTTAAGAAATATTCACGGGTAGCTTATCTAGCGAGGAGGAGCGCTTCACTTGTTTGCGGGCAGTCACCTGCACACCCCAACCCTCCCCAATTTTTATTAAACAAATACCGAAGTCCGCCTGCAGGTGTTCAGATTCCACTTCTTGAATCTGAACGGCTCACCCGTCGTAACATTGGCCACCGGTGTTAAGCTTTTGCAGCGAGAACATTGCGATTCGCCGCTATAAATGGAAAAGTGTACTCCAAAGCGCATTTATATTGTGAATATATTTTCAAAGCCCACAAATGAAGCAAATAAAACAAATAAGATCAAAAATAAAGTAGGTAAATAATTTAACAAACGCCAAATCACTGCAATTGAAGAATTATACAAAAAATACAATAGATAATTCATCGGAACGCAAAGGACGGACCAGGCGAGGCGAGGGGCTTGTTTGATCTTTGTCTCCAGAGTAAGCTCGGCATTTCCTTTGTCTTCGCATTTTCCAACATTTTTGCAGTCTCGACAAAATTCTTCGCAGTCGATGACAAAATTCCGCATAGATTCCACCAATATAATAACTCTATTACGAGTAACTTAAACCTAAGAATTGACTTATGGAATCTATTCTTTCATCTATAATTACATACAAATCTTGAATTCCCTTTGTATCCGTAAAAGAGGTACGATAAAATTTTAAATGAGGAAAGAAAAATCGGGATGAATTGTTAGTTTCCATTGGAGGAAATGGGCTTAGTTAAATAGAGAAATCTTTGTTTCCACTTAGGTAGCAGGGGCGTCATCTTACGCTAAGTTTCGACACGATTAATTTCGTGATTTCCCAAGCTTAACAATAACAAAACATTGTGACAAATGTTCTCACCAAAGCACTGGACAAATTCCAGTGATTTCCAATAATGTATTGTAAATATTATACTACAAAATAGTTTATTATTAATATTTACAGTAAAATAAGGTACGTAAACCAATAAAAAATTTCATCTTGCAAAAAGTGCAGTGAAATCGTCCCAGAAGACTACACTTTCAACTCACATCTTTTAATAGATTGTAACGAATTTACAGATGAAAAATACGCAAATGCGGATGGAATTAAAAGAAACAAATCAAACCTACATGCACTGCCGAAATGTTTGGAATTTAACAGACAAACGTATCTATTCATTGGCTTAACTATCATAAATATGCGTGACAGAAACAACGAATTACACTGCCTTCATCTATCAAGCAAATGGATACTATATTTATGATGATATGCTGAGAAAACATAAATCAGGAAAAGAGAGAAGCTATCGAGCCAAATTTACTAATATATGCCGCGAATTCCAATCTATAAAGCCGTACAGATAATAAAACCTTATTTGTTTTACAAGCATAATATCTGTGTTTGGTCACCGCATAATATTTATTTTTTGAACCTATATTGTTTTAACTCTTTCTTTATTATTTTACGAAATATGAACTCGCCTTGTTTTTGTTGTAGTTTTTTATTTAATTGCTTGGTTTCGAATTGTGTCTTGACTCGAATTTGCCACGAATTAAATTAATGTAAACATTTTTGAAGATTGTGATAAAATTACGCGGAACTGAACCGAACATGATCGAACACAGAGACGGATCTCTTCGTTATCTCAATTTCACTTTTGTTGATATGTTCTTTTTTTTTTCTTTTTTATCTTATAAGAGTTTCAGCTGGAGTATGAAAGATCTGAAATTTATAATCAAACTTCATTCCGTATCTGAATATAACAGCGAAAAGTTTTTGAATATAGAGGCGATTTCGTCTTCATCGTTTATTAAATTTTAAAATGAAAATTTTAATAAAATATTTTAAAAGAGTGTAAAACTTAAATAGAAAAAGGAAAGTTTTAGGAAGTAAAGAGAAGGTCTACAGAACATTGTAAAAAAGCGAAAACATTTTAAAAAGTGAACAAAGGAGTAAATGTACAATAGAAAACATTTACAAGAAATAGAAAAATTTAAATAAAAAATTTTAAAAAGTGCACAGAATAGTTTAGAAAAGTGAAGTAACTTCAATTAAAAAGTTAAAAAAAACTTAGAAAATATTTAAAGAAAAATTGAAAAATTTAAAGAAAAATTGAAAAAAGTAAAAACTTAAATAAAAAGATTTTTAAAACTACAAATTAGAAAATATTATCAACAACAAAAAAACAACACCAACATCATCAAAACACAAGAAGTGGAAAAAGAAAACTTCGTATTATTTGTGAGGTAAATAAATGTAAAACAAATATTTGTTAATTAGTAATTAAATAGTAATTGTTAACGCCAACTGCCGCTCGCCAGAGGTGCTCCCTTATCGATCGGTAGGATGTCAGGAGTGAGCACTGCAGTTCCCACTCTTGACAGCCTGCCGGTCATGAGATGCGCCTCTCTCTCGAGAGTAAGCTCGGCTGCGGGCTCTCCCCGCAGCAATTGGCGCAGTTTGTCTGGCTTCCAGCAATCACCGCTGGACCCACAAAAACATTCTCTCTTGATCTTTCAACCGCATCTGACGCATGCCTAGTCCGTGGAGTTGGAGTTTGCCTAATATTTTGCCTTTGATATTTTGGAACTAATTGTGCCATTTCATTGATTAAATTGTGAATTTTGAGAATAAACATTAAAATACATTTGTGAGTATCAAACTTTTCGAATTACCAGTAATATAGGTATAATAATAACAATAATAATAATAAATAAACATATAAGTATAAAGATATTTTTACTCGAATATTTTTTAGCATACATAATATTTTTTTACAGCTTTACAGGATCGTGAGTTTTTAATATTGTATATCCCTTAATTTACAGCATCAACAGCAACAACCACAGTAATAACAACAACAAACCGCAACCTCCACTAACAACAACATAATAATATCAGCAATATCAATATCAATAACAACGACGACAAAAGTAACAGCATCAACATCGCCGACACCACCATCGTCGCCATCACCGACACCTCCACCGTCACCACCGACACCGTTAACAAAATTATCAACACCGTTACAATCACCAACAACAACAAAATAAAGGAATTCATTTGCAGTGAGTGTGGTGATCGTTTCACCGGAAATCGCAATCTTAAGCGTCATGCTGAGGGCAAAAACATGAGAAGCGGGTATTTGAGTGCAATGAATGCAAAAAGAAATTTACCCGGCACGACAGCCTTAAAGAAACATAAAGTTTTAATACACCCTCAACCCTATTACTACACTTCGGTGGAGAAGTCCTCTCACATAAACCTTCTGCTGATTCAGGAGGAGGAGGAGGAGGTAATTTAAATTAAACTAATTAATAATTTTCATAACACTAATTTTGTATTTTCCCCTCTTTTCTTTACAGAATAATAAAAAGTCAACAGACCAACCACCGTCGCATGATGTATTTATGTAACAGCTGCCTGCAGTACTCGCACAATGCGAGTACATTACGTCATAAAGAGGCCTGCAAGAAGGTGGTGACAGTGATGCCTAAGGAGGAGGAGGAGGCATCACTTAGTTTTATTCACTTAGAATATATGCAGATTTTGAATGCATATTAACAAATGTAGATAGTAGTGTAGATAATAGAAATAACAAAAAGATGCATGTACCAATAGCTTTTAGTTATTATATAAATTGTAATTTTAATAATAGTTTAAATAAATTTGTAATTTATTCAGGGGAGGATGCTCCGAAGAAGTTTGAACTACATGGACAGCGACGTCTTTATATATAGAATACAAATCGATGACTATTACAAAAGTATACTTGATGATATCGATTTAAAATTCGATACATCAGAATATTCACCAAATAATTCTTTCAACATACCGCGTAAAAATTGTAAAGTACTCGGTATGATGAAAGATGAAAATAAGGGAAGGATCATGAAGGAATTTGTTGGTCTTAGATCCAAAATGTATTCCTATAGTGTAGAAAATTCCTATAGCGTAGTGAGACGAAAAACGCTAAAGTGTTAAGAAGTCAGTATTAGATAGTTTAAGTAGTTATAAGGACTGTTTATTAAATAAGAGAATATTTATGGTGTATGTATTTAGGAGTATGTATGTATTTAGGAGTATGTATGTATTTAGGAGTAAAATACACTAAATATACACGGAAAAAAATCATAAGATAGCTTTAAGTTTTAATGATGATAAGCGTTATATAAGAATAGATAATGTAAATACATATGCCTGGGGGCATTATAGAGTAGATTTAGAAATAGTTGGATTGGATATTTATAAGGGAAATTTTTCAATATTTAACCGAAACAGACGAAATATGCTGGGATCTAGAAGATTTTACTAAAGATGTGAGAACAAGGTTGCTATGCTGGGGTAACGGTGATCGCTCTCGGGAGGGAGCTCAGCGCCTCCTCTTTTGTATACTCCAAATAGGGGAGTATCTACGACCTGTAGCGCTTCAGGAGCTCTATTCACTATTACAAAAGTATATTTGAAGTGAAGCGTGAGGAATTCACACTTTCGAGTAGAATGTTGCTATATAGAATATCCCAATTACGATAAAACATAGTAGATTATCTAATTTGTTTGGGAAAACAAGCAAATATGGAATAGTGCAAACTTGTAAAAACCAGTTTAGAATTCAGGTGAGGACATGCTGCAAATATTGGTCATTGTAATCCCCTCTGTGGGGTCACGGGAGTAGCGGAGTGGATACAATCGGTATTGGGCTGGGTAATTGACTTCAGTGCCACTAAACAAGTTAAAGGGAGAAAAGAAAACTACTTCGAATACCAACATTATTTATACACAATTTATGCCAAATGCATATCATACTCATCGAACAGTAGAACAGTACAGTAGGAACAAATTCCGCCCAGACTAAATGAACAGAACTACTTTAAATCATTTCTTTTTTTTCACTTTCTCTTTTGCAGACTTCCTCTCGCACGACCACGGGACCAACGCCGGCAAACTCTACCGAGTAACACACTCTTTTTTGGATCTTCAAGGAGGAAAGTTGTAGTGATTGTTCGTAATCTACATTGTTCGTAAAAATAAAACAAACGTTTTTCTTTGAAATATAAGGTAACTTGCACTAAGGTAACCCTGGTCATGGACCCCTGTATGCAAAAACATTTAACTCGTTTTTTGGTTAATATATTTAACCAACTTTGATAAATTTTTTCTAGTCTTTAAGTTTAGCCGAAATGTCTGATGATCAGGAGTTTCATGTTGATATCTTCAATATTATAGGAAAAGCAGCACTTTAAAGTTCAAATTGTTACCCGGGTACCCGGTTATGGACCGTAGGGTTAAATAAAATCATTAATTAAAATCATTTGTTAACATTTTTTTCAAAACAAAGAATGTTTTTTCCTAATATCAACAGGTGTGTCAATAAATATTCAAAAAATTGTCATTTGGCAATTTGAAAACTGAAGTAAATATGGAATGCTTTAATGTCTGGATGACGCCCCAAGAAGCAGAAGCTTTCAAATTCAATGGCAGCAACAGAAGCAGCGCGAGCAGGTAAGTTAGTGCAGATAGAAGAGGAACAGCCTTAAACTTTAGAACGTTCTCCTCTTCAACTTTTAACTTTGAACATTAAAATAAATATGGAACGTTGAACGTGGAACACACCACTACACCTTAACTGTAGCGTGCTCTCATATGTCCACTAAGCCAGCAGAAAACATATTAGAAAGCATCGAGTGACAAAATTAGCTTGCGCAAATGACATGCGTTTAACTCAATAATGCCGAACTGCTCAATACTTATCAGTACATGCATGGATCACACCAATGACAGTGTTCGTTGCACATAATTTTAATTACAGTAAGTGGGAAGGAAATTGTTTAATGGTGACTATGACTAATTTTATATTTTTACCACAACGCGTTCTACTTGGATTCCTTGTATCTTATTAGTACGCGCAATAGGATTTGCTAATGGTAAGAACCATTTTCTTGCCTGCTAATTCAGAAGCTCTTTATTGCGTGCAGCAACTGATTCGATACTCATTTCAAATTAACGAACTATAATTTTGGAAAGTTAGTATTTCATTAGTACGTGTAATTTCAAGGCGTATTTAGGCTTAGCCGGAACCGATCTTCGGTGCGTCGGGAAGACGCATGAAAAGGCGTAGAAAGGAAATTGACAATTAATAAATTTTAGGTTTAGGTTACGAGGTACGTATATAGGTTTGATCACTTAGGTCATTTGAGAATTAGCATTCTAAGCTGCGATATAATAAGTTTTTAAATGTTCAAAATGTATTTTATTGCATAACACACAAATTGCAGTGAAATAATAAAGCGAAAAATGCGTGGACGACAGTGGTCGTAGTGAAGACAACAACAAGAAGGAGCCAGAGAAGGATACACGATTTCGCAACACACCGTGCATTAGAAAATGAGAGAAGTTTCGTCACAAGTGCTGGAATAAGCAAGGAGTTGCGTTCTGCCAAGTTATAATTTATTATAGTATAAACGCTATGATGGTAATTGAGTAAATAATAGAGCAAATACATATATGTCACATATCAAACCAAAGGCATAATCCTGCGCCCCAACGCCAACTTTTCTGCGTCTTCGTCCGTCTCGACCGGAAACAACACAACTTTATCAGGGCTGTCTTCTCAGCCACCTCGAGGGAAAATATACACAACTATACTTGTGCAAAAGCACATCTCTCTATCATAAAAGTCTAGTATTAAATTAAATAGAAGCATAAAAAAGCTAATGCCTTATTTGATGACTCCATAGCGCAGCCCTTCAGCACGACATTCAAGTAGTGTTCAACGAAAAATTTCGTAAAGACCGCAATATCACAGAAAGCTGTTTAGGGTTATTGAAATAGAAATAGACTTCGCTGCTTAATGGGCGAGAGGAGCTTCCATTATTTTATATGAAGTGTCCCACCTTAAATTATACCCAAAACATTAGCTGCACTGGGTATCATGTTCTGCACTTCGCGGATTTTTTTATACCAAACAAGACATCCGCGGTATTTTAATAGCCAAAAGTACAGTTCTTATCTCTGAAATTTGTTTCGAGCAATCAAATGAATGCGTGTTCACCCGCTTGCTGGTTGGCTTTATCCATCAAATTAGTCGTCATGGAGGAATATCCTGTTGTAAACTTCCTTTCTATTGCTCATATGTTTCACGAACATTTGTTTTTAAGAACATTTGCTACAGTATTTTCCAAGGGGAAAAAACACATTATATTGATATTTCCTATCTGTGTGTGTGCATCCGTTATCAGAAATCCAGCAATCAGAGGTTGCGGAAAATAATTTCCATTACTACTCCTACTTCAAACTTTACTTTTTATACCCCAAAGTTCTGCCATGTGTGGATTTCTTTTCTATTTCGTAATTTACTAGTTTTAGCGCTTAACACTTATCATTCATTTATTAATTTTCATTTATTATTTTCAAATGCGGGGCACAAATAATTAATTAATTCTTATAGGTCGCCGCCGCAGACGAACGGATTCAGGTAGACTACGAACAGAGTGGTTACGAAATGCCGGGATGCAGTTATCTTCATCACCAGGTAGCACCAGGAGCACCAGGTAGGCTGCGCAATCGCGAGAATGGTCTGTATACGTTTGAGCAGGTGCAGGTCATCTGCGCAAGGATGTTGAAGCGAGGGAAGCTTCACATGAAATAATGTGAAGTGCTCACAGTACAACTCGCCGAGCTACACGAGGCATTCGCTAAATTCACACAGGACCAAATTGAGAGGCGAACAAGTTCGTGAAACATATCAGCAATTGAAAGGAGCTTTACAACTAATAATTCCCATTATAACCTACTCTGAGCTTGAGTACAGCAAGCGTGATTCTCGAGCGTGTGTGCACGCACGTGTGCCAAAACACTTGTCAAATCACCCGCAGCCCGACGTGTAAGTAATTCATGGGATGCTCTAGTATTTATTGTTAATCCTTGTGCTCGAAATACATGTGCAGAATTTCTGCATGGAGCACTGCACGCAATGCTGCGTTTAAATATTCACTCTTTCGCCACCGAAGCTCGGGGTTTTTGTATTTAGCTATAAATAATATGAATTATTATATAATCATAGACGAAGCAGGCTGCACACATTTTAAATGTCAAAAATCAGATACTGACTGCAACTATGGTTTGCAAACCATACTGGTTTCAAATACTCAAAAACTTAAAGAAAACTGAAATAAAAGGCAGCATATTTGCACAGGTTATGTTTACGCCAAACATCATGTACGCGCATCACCATCTATGGTTGAGTACAGGGCTCCCGCACCCCGTATTTGACCCATCACATTGATTCAATTCCCCGTTGCTCCCCTGCAATACGTATAAGGTTGGAAACCACTGTATTAAAGGAAGCCTTGATGTCATCAATAGAAGAGTTGGATGAAAGGGAAACTATAAACCAGACGAAATATATATTAATACTTGAAAGTTTACATATAAAGGATACCATAAAATCAAAAGCTGTTTGTGAAGGTGAAGCTGATGGTGAAGACGATACAGATCGTGAATAGAGGGTATCAACTGTATGAATTTTACTGCTTCATAAATTCCAAACTTTACTAATTTTCTAAGTTTACGTTATCTCTAACAAAATGTGTGAAGATTACCAACAAACTTTTAAACAGCACCGACGTGTTTTCCAAGCTCCACATCATAATAATTCATTTATCCTGTTATAAATTCTAAAGTATTTAAATAAGTTCTTCCATTTATAATTTTTGTTAATTAAATAAGGGCACAAATAGCCAAGCAAATATATTTTAGCAGCGCCATCCAACGTGGCAACATCAGACAAAATATAGCAGCGCCATATGAAGCCGCAGCGTCAGACCAGCGACCTGTTTGTATTATCTAATAATACATCATTCATTAAATACAGGGTGGCGCAAAATTACCTTTATGGTTTTAATTCTTTACAACTTTTTTATTTAATATTATTTCTTTTTTTTTATTGTTATAAATAAAGACATAGAATTTAACATGGAAAGATACACTATAGAGCAGCAAACAAAACTTATTTACTTTTATTTTGAAAACCAGCGATCAATTGTTTTGACGCAGCGCGCATATCAGCAGCGACTGGCGGTTTTACCAAGATAACAACCGAAAACACAAGGCTTACAGAGTTTGGTCCTGGCTACAATTGTCCTCGTCATGGAAACGCCACCCTAAAGTCCGGACATAAATCCCATTATCGCATTGAAAATTTGTGGAACTATTTGGATACCAAAGATCGAAAACATGCCGTTAGCAGTAAGTCTGAGATAAAGAAAGATAGTGGCACGCAGATATCCCGATAATGATGCTGGTGGTGAGAACGAAACTGATGGCGAAGGTGATGCTTATGGTGAAGGATGCTTATGTGAATACCCTTCATAAAACGAAAGCAAGAAATGTATATACTCAGCACAAGCTGAATTGCTGATGAATTGCTGAATAAGCTGTAGAGAATGGCGAATATCGTCTTTCGTCTTCTCTTCGCTTTGTATAACGAGATCAACTCTACGTACGTAGAATGAAGTTTAATTATTATAATAACTCTAAGGTTTTGCATTTCTTTATATTCGACACATCAGCATTCCATCACGACAGTAGGGAATGTGATGTTCAGGTTAATGCTGATGCTGGTAGTGATGAGGATAGTAATTCTAATGCTGTTAGTGATAATATAGAGGATAATTGTACAATAATAATAATAATATAGAGTAAGTCTAAACACTTTTTTCAGCAAATGAATTTTTGCAACTGTTTCGATTAGCAATTTTTTGTTTTCATTGATAGAAACACATCAATACCGCGGCAGGATGAATTGGTAGAACATTTTCATTTGAAGGTCTGAGGACCTTCATACGCAATAAAGAATTTTCCACTAAACCAATTCGAAGTGTAATGCGATTTCCTGCATTGACGAATACAGTCAAGTCTAAAGAGGAATTGGCGTTTTAAGAATGCTCCGAAGCTGGATCATTCGCACAGAAACACAATTCAGAACCAAAAATACTGCATAAAAAGCAATTAAATCCACCATCTGATAATCGGTATACGGAATTAAAAAAATGTTTATCAAAAGGCACACATCGCGCAAGCAGACAGAAAAAGTTGCAAGGTCGATTTAAAGCGCAAGAAATTTAACGTACAGGGATGCAAAGACAGCTTACGATAAAGATGCAGCTGAAGGTGAAGGTCATTGATAGAGATGCTGATTGTGATGCTGGTGGTGGAGACGAAACGGATGGCGTAGGTGATGCTGAGATGGAAGGTTCATGTAAATTATTGCCGTTAAAATCGATAACCCTAGAGACCATTCACATACTCTTACAGTAAGAAGGAATAATAAGTATTATATTTATTTATTTATTTATTTAATTAATTAATTTATTTAATGCCATTGTAATTATAAAAGCCCACAAAGCCAAATAATTAATTTTAAGATAATACATAAATAGAACTAGAATACAATGCAAAAGAAATAAACAATTCAAAGGATAAATTTTAGAAATACAACTAAATGATAAGGAAATAATTCACATTTTCTCCCCAAATGTATTATATATTTAAAAGAATTTTCAGGATCCATAAACATATTTCATAAACATATTCAGATTTAAACACAACACTATATATTCCAATCTTAATGATAGTATTCAGAAATATTTAATATTTTAGAAGTATATGCTACGACAATTCAAAGCGGAAAAAATCATGGGGAAGCCTGGTCATGTCTCAACATAAACAGCAAAGCCGAATATATATCCATGGTTTTCCAAGCTCACGCTCTATATCTTGTGTGATCAGCACGGCGGAGTGGTGTACTATGAGCTACTCATACCCAATGAAGCCATTACAGTGTGTAGAAGGAAATGAAACCCAATGAAACCGTGCTTGTGTGTACAAGGAAACGAGCGTTTTTACGTAAATAATTTAGACAGTACTGACATAGAAACGTTTATAAAAATAGAAGGCTAAGGTATGGTTTTTATACCAATCTTAAACCGAAGTCACTTCATTTTAGTGTATTATTATTAATAATAAAGCATATTAATAACAAAGCATTTACGTAAATCGATCCGCTAGGGGAGAGAGACAGAAATTAAAAGAAATAGTATCTTCCAAGGATTTTTAAATTTTCTACCAAAATTAAAAATTGATTTAATAATGAAGAAAAATGTTGTCAAAGAAGCTCTTCTCTGGAGAACAAAAATTAACTTAAAAACAGATTAAAGATCTCCAGAGCTGCTGAGGGCAAGCGCTACCACCGATCGATCTGCGAGACCAGCAGCAACAGTAGTTCAAGCAAGCTATAAATTGCATGGAAGTGATTTAAAAGAAGATTTATCACATAATCGAATAAAACTTGAAAAGATGTACCTTCAGTGCGATTATGATAATATTCTATTTATTGTAGTCACGAATATTGAACATGTTCGCGAATTCATTGATGCAAGAGTTGTATATGATATGTATTGTATATCATATGAATATAGATGCACGCAGGAATGATATTGTGCAATTTGCAATCAATATTCAGTTCTTGCGTAGTGAATATATACGTGCATGTAAAACTTACGCATTGCTATCGCAATTTATTTAGATGAGTATAGAGTTTGTGGACCTGAATTAGAATGTTTGTTCCAGTTTTCTTCTTTTATTCATATATTTAAAGTAAAGTGTGAGGAACTCACTCTTTCGAGTAGAATTGTGCAAAATAAAGGATCACAATTACGATAAAACGTAGTAGATTACAAAATTTCTTTAAGAAAACAAGCAAATATAGAATAGTGCAAACTTCTTATGCCGTATTTACATTAATGCGTTAATAGGACTTTTTTTTTAGAACGAGAAGAGGAACATGCTGTAATTATTGGTCATGATAATCCCTTCAGTGGTGGACACGGGAGTAGCGGAGTGGATACAATCGGTATTGGGCTAGGTAATTTACTTCAATGCTACTAAACAAGTTAAAGGAAGAAAAGAAAACTACTTCGAATACCAACATTATTTATACACAATTGTATTTTTTAGTTAATTGTTTAATTTTTGTTTTAAACTCCATTTGTTATATATATATATTGTATATATTGTATATGGTACAGGACGCGGGCGGTGCGTCGTCTGAAAGTGTCCAAGCCGACCATGAGGTCGGCAAAATTAATGTATGTATTATAAAATTATTGCATTAAATTAATATAACGTGTCTCTCATTTTAACTTTATCTGAAATGTAGACTCCCCCTTATAACGGTGACAGGAATTCACCGTTGATCCATTCACAGGTGTAGTTCATAATAGTGCAAATATTAGTCAATTGCGATTCACAATACCAAATTAACAGTTAATCGACTCAATCGACTTTTGTCGATTGAATAAACTGAATTAAATAAAATCTATATATATAAAAGAAAGTGTCCGAAGCGATGTAATCCCATAACTCGAGAGTGGCCGAACCGATTTTGATGATTTGTACTTTGATGGAAAGGTATTTTCTCAGTACGGGTTTTAAAAAAAAAAAAAAGAAAAAAAAAATCGAAAAAAAGGTCAAAAAATCATCATTTCAAAATGTGTTATTTTGACAACCAAGAGTGTTACGACAGGTTTTTTTCGATTTTTTAAAAAATTTTTTTTTCATTTTGTATTTATTTATTTTAAACAATTGAACTGTCAGATAGACACGCAAACTAACGCCATCTTTTCTCGATCAATGGAGAAGCCAATTTTGTTTCGTGTGTGGTGGCAGTGTCCACGTTGACTAAAAAATTGTTGACGTTGACGTTGTTGTCCATTTTACATGGACTTTACGTTTCGTTTCCCCTCTAATTTAGAGTGGAACTCCATAGCATGCATATGCGTGCGTTTGACATTTGGAGTTTTCGAACGTTTACGTGCGTGCCTAACTAGCAACTCCAGAGTATGCACGCGCGTGCGTTTGACAATCAGATGCCTAATATATATTGAATGATTGATTTTGTGAAAAAAGTGGTTGATTTTGAATCTTTTAAAAATGATAAAACTAAAGTTTTTAATTTATGTTTAATCTAATATATGCAATTCAATATGAAAGTAGAAAATTTTCTACTTCCATGCGTGTTCGAATTTCTTGCAAGCGGTTGCGTTTCCATGCGTGCCTATGGAGCTCATCTCATAAGAACGTGTGTATTCTACTTATCTGTCAAACGCACGCATACGCATACGCATGCTATGGAGTTCCACTCTTATTCATACCTCTACTGTGGCATTTGATTCAGTTGCGCAGTTTCTTCATTCGTTGCTGTTTCACCGTCCATATTGCACTTTGCGAATTCGTGTTTTGTTCGATCGAATAACGTTTGCCGGCCATTGCGCATTACAGATTCGGATTTTTTCATTGCGATTTGGTGAGTTTTTGTGAATTAAAATTGATAACGAGAATATATAGAAGAATAGAAATGAATGCCTAATTTGCTTAAAGCTCTAAATAATTCTTTGATATACCTAATTCATTCTATAAATCCACCAAAACACTTTTGAAAATTTTAGGAATTAATTCCTCAATTTTTCAAATGTTTTCTTCAACACTGTAGGTTGAAAATCAACAAATCATGATTTGCTAAATCAGTCTGGTTTTTTCAGTCTATTTCTATGACTGAAAATCATACAAAACATTCATTGAAATCGGATACAACATTGGTGATATCAGCAAATGTTTTTTTTGTGTATGTGTTGCATTGTTGGTTGACTATTGGGATTTGTCTGTAAGAAGTGGTACGTTTGTATTGTTCTTTCATTGTTTTCAAATTTTCTATTCGTGATTTCATTGTATTGCAGTTGTTCTTCATAATGCCACCAACGAGAAGATCTCATTTAGGCCGACGTTCAGCTGGTGCACGAGCAGTGTCGACTCATCGTGCGAATATGAGTCAAGAAGATAGAAACATTGCGCAACAACGAAGAAATGCAAACCACGTCCAAATTCGTGCGCAACAAACAGAAGAACAACAGCAGGCTGTAATCGATTCGCGTAGATTGGCACAACAAAGTCGTCGAGTAAATCAATGTGAAAATTTATCGGTGCAAAGTCGACGAATAAATACTGAAAATAGACAGCAAAGAAGAAGTGCTGGCAATGCCAATTTGCTTCGAGTAGCATTCCGATATGATTGTGGATTCAATTATCGATCTCTTCCTGTCGTTCAAATTGGATCAATGGTTGTAGTATGCCCACATTGCAACGCATTGAAATTTCCAGGAGAAACACCTGGATTGTGTTGCCTTAGTGGAAAAGTTAAATTGCCAACATTGCCATCGCCACAGGAACCATTGCGATCGTATCTAGAAGGCGTAACAGCAGAATCAAAGCAATTTCTTGCGAATGTTCAAAACTATAATGGGTGCTTTCAAATGACTTCTTTCGCTGCATCAATTATCAATGAAAGCGGATATAATCCGTCGTTCAAGGTAATTCCTGCTCGAAAGAGTACTCTTCCGTTTCCTTTGAATGATCGCATTTTATTAATTTTGAATTCGTCTCTTGGTAACCAGATTCAAGGGCAGGTGCATCATCGTGCTGGGTCGTTATTGCCGCTTCCTAATGGCGAATTTAATTTCTTGCAAATCTATTTCATTGGGAACGAGAGCGATCAAATAAACCGTCGTAGTGCATTGTATAATAGAACGAAAGAAGACATCATCAGAGAATTGCAACGAATGCTTCATGACCATAATGAATTGATTGGATTATTTAAGAATGCGTTAGACAGAATGCTAACAGATGATCATCAAATCGTGATTAAAGCGGATAAAAGGCCTAACTTAGCGCACGAACGTCAATACAATGCACCGACAATTGATGAGGTTGCCATTATTGTAGTCGGTGAGCAAGTGGTATCACGGGATATTGTACTGACGCGCCGAAACAATGGACAATTACAACGTATTAGTGAGACACATCGGTCGTATGATGCACTTCAGTATCCGCTCATGTTTTGGAAAGGTGATGACGGCTACCACTTTAACATCAAAATGTTAAATCCAGTTACTGGTTAGTAGACTTCTTCCTTCAATCATGTCACCAAATCAATCAATTAAATGGAATCTTAATTTTATTTTCAAACTTTGCATTTATTTGTTACTTCGGATTCATTTGTTATTAGGTGAAGAAACAACGAAAAAAGTAAGTTCGATGAACTACTATGCATACCGTTTAATGATTCGTCAAAATGAGGATAACTATCTGTTGCGATTTCGGCGATTGCTTCAACAATTCTGCGTGGATATGTATGTCAAAATCGAGACTGAACGGCTCAGTTACATTCGTTTAAATCAAGCGAAATTGCGTTCAGAAGAGTACATTCATTTGCGGGATGCAATAAGAACTGAAGGTGATGCGAGGAATCTCGGTCGACTAACAATCTTACCAGCAACGTATGTTGGCAGTCCACGCCACATGCACGAGTATGCTCAAGATGCGATGGCGTTTGTTCGACAGTACGGTCGTCCTGATTTATTTGTCACCTTCACTTGCAACTCAAGATGGATTGATATTCAGTGCAATTTAATTCCCGGCCAAACATCGAGTGATCGACATGATATCACTGCACGTGTGTTCAGACAGAAGCTGAAGGTTCTAATGGATTTCATTACTAAACAACGTGTATTTGGTGATGTTCGATGCTGGATGTATTCTGTTGAATGGCAGAAGAGAGGTCTGCCGCACGCGCATATTCTACTTTGGTTCGTTGAAAAGATTCGACCAGACGAAATCGATGCTGTCATTTGCGCAGAGATACCGGATCCAGAAATTGATCAAGAATTGTATGATATAGTCATCAAGAATATGATTCACGGACCGTGTGGCAACAATAACATGGATTCACCGTGCATGGCAAACGGCAAGTGTTCTAAACGCTACCCACGTCCTCTCACTGCGGAAACTATTACCGGCGACGACGGATATCCACTTTATCGACGTCGTTCACCTGATGATAATGGCAGAACAGTTACATTGAAAGTGAAACAAAATGATGTTGTGGTCGATAACAGTTGGATTGTTCCATATTCACCACTACTTTGCAAAACATTTGATGCGCATATCAATGTGGAGGACTGTAATTCGATTAAAGCAATCAAATACGTTTGCAAGTATATTACAAAAGGTAGTGATATGGCTGCGTTTGGTGTTCCGGATCCAAATGCCGATGATGAAGTAACGCGGTATCAAATTGGAAGATATGTTAGTTGCAATGAGGCTCTTTGGCGAATTTTTTCATTTCCAATTCACGACCGTCATCCAACTGTAGTTCATTTGGCGGTGCATCTGGAGAATGGTCAACGTGTTTATTTCACTGAACACACTGCCATTCAACGTGCTGAAAGACCACCAGCTACAACATTGACCAGTTTCTTTTCAACATGTGAGAGTGATCCATTCGCACGAACATTGCTCTACTCTCAGATGCCGCGTTATTACACTTGGAATGCTTCATCGAAAAAGTTTCAACGGCGAAAGCAAGGCGAGCGAGTTCCGGATTATCCAGATGTATTCTCAACAGATGCCATCGGTCGTATTTACACAGTGCATCCATCTAGAAATGCAGAATGTTTCTATTTGCGATTACTGTTGGTAAATGTTCGTGGGCCAACTTCATTCGAGTCACTTCGAACCGTCGATGGAGTACTCTGTCCTACATATCGTGATGCCTGTCAACGTTTGCAATTGCTGGAGAATGATACACATTGGGATATGACTCTTGCTGATGCAATTATGTGCGCACCTGCAAATCAAATACGTTCATTTTTTGCAATCATAATTTCGACGTGTAATCCATCAAATCCGAAAGATTTGTGGGATAAATATAAGGACAACATGTCAGAGGATTTTTTGCATCGAGTTCGTGCTGCAACCGGAGATTTCAATTTGGGAATGACTGATGAGATTCATAATGAATCGTTGATTGCGATTGAGGATATATGTTTGCTTATTAGCGGCAATTTGTTGTGTACTTTAGGAATACCAGCGCCTAATCGTTCAATCCACGATGCTTTTAATCAAGAAATAGAACGAGAACGTGAATATGATCGAGACGCATTGAGCCGAATGGTTTGTGATAATGTTTCATTGTTAAATCCTGAGCAGAAAATCGTGTATGAAACATTGATGAAGGCGATTGATAACGGAAATGGGGGAATATTTTTTATCGATGCTCCCGGTGGTACTGGGAAAACATTTCTTATTTCTTTGCTTTTGGCTACTATTCGTTCGAGATCTCAAATTGCTTTGGCAGTCGCTTCTTCAGGAATAGCTGCTACGTTGTTGGAAGGAGGCCGGACAGCACATTCAGCGCTGAAATTGCCGTTGAATCTCCAAGTGGTTGAAGAACCCACATGCAACATTAGTAGAAATTCCGCTATGGGAAAAGTGTTGCAATGTTGTAAAATCATCATTTGGGATGAATGCACAATGGTGCATAAACGTGCATTGGAAGCAGTTAATCGGACCATGAAGGATTTACGGAATAATTCAAGACTTTTTGGAGGCGCTATGATTTTATTGTCTGGTGATTTCCGTCAAACGTTACCTGTCATTCCAAAATCAACTGCTGCTGATGCAGTTAACGCTTCCTTGAAGTCATCGTCTTTGTGGCGCTTTGTGAAGAAACTTAAATTGAATACGAATATGCGAGTTTCATTACAAAACGATCCTACAGCTGATGTGTTCTCCAAACAACTGATAGCCATCGGTAATGGTGAAGTTCCCGTCGATGTCACAACCGGTTTGATTTCATTTCCGTCGAATTTTTGTAATTTCGTTACATCGAAAGATGAACTAATTCGTAAAGTGTTTCCGGATATTGTTGTTAATTATTTGAATCACGATTGGTTAAGTGAACGCGCAATTTTGGCAGCGAAGAACAAGGATGTGAATGAGATTAATTTTAAAATTCAAAATCAAATTGGTGGTCCAATGCATTCATTCAAATCTGTTGATTGTGTGGTAAATGAAGATGAAGCTACGAATTACCCCACTGAATTTTTGAATTCTTTGGATTTGCCTGGTGTTCCGCAACACATTTTACACCTTAAAGTTGGTTCAGTAGTGATTATGCTTCGAAATTTGCAACCTCCTAAATTGTGTAACGGAACGCGTTTGATTGTAAAGCAAATCATGAACAATATCATTTACGCAACAATTCTCAAAGGCAAGTTTAAAGGAGAACAAGTTCTCATTCCGCGTATTCCTTTGATACCGACAGACATGCCTTTCGAATTCAAACGCATTCAATTCCCGGTTCGTCTTGCGTTCGCCATGACAATCAACAAGGCTCAAGGCCAATCATTGGATGTTTGTGGTCTAAATTTGGAAAATGAATGTTTTTCACATGGCCAACTGTATGTAGCCTGTTCACGTGTTGGTAAGCCATCTGCTTTGTTTGTGTTGGCACCGGAACAAAAAACCAAAAATATTGTGTATCACAAAGTACTAGAATAAAGATGATTTTTTGGAAAGAAAATTTTTTATTTAAAAAATGCAATAGTTTCGTTGTATTTTTGGGTGGGACAAAGTCCGCCGGGGCTGCTAGTATTAAATAAAGGAAACTGTTGAAGTGAAAAAAAGGGAAAAAAGGGGCCAACAAAAAAAAAATAAGAGAATATATAATAGGAGAAAAGAAATGCGGAAAAGAAAGAACATTTACCTAATAGCATGAAATTCTTCGTGAAGTATATGGGCGAGAAGTGGAGAACTCACAGTTGCAGTTTATTGTGAGAAAATATACAAAAGCTCGTGCAACTCATTCCACAATAACCTTTTTTTGTGGCTGCACTACAAAAATAGTAGTGGTATCAAGACAGAAGCTGACACACGTGGCCGCATGTCTGTAACAAGAAAAAGAAGCCAAAAAACAATTAAAAGAAGCCAAAAAGGATGGACTAATTGATGTGCTATTTTCTGTGAAGACCAGACCAAAAAGGTTTATAAATCGGTCTTTTTGGCAATGTAGAAGAGTCAGTTCCATCCTGTGGAAGCACAATATACTGCAAATGTGTTTCGAAAAGAAGAAGGTGTATATATAGATGGCGATGGTTCCGGCCCGGAAAAAATCTCTGATCTGATCTGTGACTGCAACCTGAAAAGACGTGCGAACTTGTTAAGCTCAACAATCATAGCTGAAAGTGAATTCTTTAAATAAGTGAATAATTTCTCCAAAACGTGCACAAACGTTTTGACAAATTGTTAAAGGCCTTGAGCGCTGTGTCGGACCAGTTTTTCAACGATAATCCCCGACTTCAGAACCTGATCGAGCTTGCAGGCCGCTACGTCTTGCTTTCTACGAAAGTTTCTTTTATTAGTAATAGGAAGGATTGCAACAATCCCAATTGATAAAACTAATGCAATTACTCCTCCTAATTTATTTGGAATTGATCGTAAAACTGCATAAGCAAAAAGAAAATATCATTCAGGTTGAATATGGATAGGAGTAACTAAAGGATTTGCTGGAATAAAATTATCTAAGAACTTTTCAAGGATTTCATACATCTTTTGTGTCTTTAGGTCTTCGATGAGGAATAATTCTTTTCATCTTATCCGAAATTTTATTTTTTGTTTCATTTTTTTGAGCATTTTTCCATAGTAGACTTTCTAATCGATCATCATTTAGACTTCAAGATAGATCTTCACCTTTTATAGAACAGTTAACTTTTTTTCATGACCACACTCTAATAATTTTAATTATAGTAACAGTAATAGTTGGGTATTTATTACCTTATTTACTAATTTATTCACAAATCGGTTTCTTCTACATGGTCAAATAATTGAAATAATTTGAAATATCCTTCCTGCAATAGTTCTATTATTTATTGCTCTTCCTTCACTTCGCTTATTATACCTTCTTGAGGAAATTAGCAATCCTTTACTGACTCTTAAAGCTATTGGACATCAATGATATTGAAGATATGAATATTCAGATTTCTCTAACCTAGAGTTTGACTCATATATAATTCCCTCAAATAAAGTTATAGATTCCTCATTTCGGTTGTTAGTGTAGACAATCGAATTATTATCCCACTAAACACTCAGGTTCGAATTTTAATTAGTGCAGCTGATGTAATTCACTCATGAACTATTCCTTCTTTAGGAGTTAAGGTAGATGCAACTCCTGGACGATTAGATTAGTGAAGTAAGAACTGCTTTTGGACCGTTTCAATTTACAGCATTTAATAGATTTCTTAATTGTACAAAATTAGTCCTTTTTAAGTAAAAATTTTGTTCATTTCAACCTCTTTCCTCCTATGAGCTGAAAGAGGTTGAACAGGGGCACATATATATAATTTTTGTAATAAATATACAAACTCGGTATTAGAAGATATCTTGTAAAGCAATTAATAGATCTATAATAATTAATAGATCTATTTACTTAATACTGAAAATAATAGACATTTGTCTCTCATCACATGAGGTATATAGATTTTTTTTTACTTTGTTACAAATGTAAACAAACCAAAAGAAGACAAGACCCGCGCTGTCAAAATAGAAAATTTTTTATTTGTGTCGCCGACGCCAACGTCGGCAGCAGCGATAATTAAATTATTTTCTTTTCCTTTCTCATAAGTCGCCATGTAATTTAGCCAGCGGCACAATCGCCCGCCTAAGGGTTTTTATGTGTTTAAAGCATAAGTTAATTGAGTTTGAGTAGAAAACTACATTAAATATCAGAAATATAGAAAACTATAGTAAATATCATTGTACCTTGTCTTCGGAGCCGGGAGGAACATATGTGATTCCTTCTATTATAATCGAATGTAACTAAAACTGTCACCTAGGAAATAAATTGATGATTTGCAATCTGTTATTCGTGTCAATAAAAACACGTCTGAGATTAGTGGAACAAATTTATTTCTGCTAAATCTCTCACGGCACTGTAATGTATACACTTAAACACACCACTACACCTTAACTGTAGCGTGCATTCTATTTGGATTCCTTGTATCTTATTAGTACGCGCAATAGGATTTGCTATTTACGCATGCAAATTTATGATACTTTGCTGAGAAAATGACTAATTTCATATTTTTACCACGGCAGCCAGTTTCCGGAAATCGAGAAAATGAGGAGGAGTCTCACGGTCACCCCGCTGGATATTGGTAGACGGAAGGTTAAAGGAAAGTACGTGAGAGTTCAAGCAACATTCTGCCGGTGAGTAAGAACCATTTTCTTGCCTGCTAATTCAGAAGCTCTTTATTGCGTGTAGCCACTGATTCGATACTCATTTCAAATTAACCAACTGTAATTTTGGAAAGTTAGTATTTCATTAGTACGTGTAATTTCAAGGCGGAACCGATCTTCGGTGCGTCGGGAAGACGCATGAAAAGGCGTAGAAATGAAATTAACAATTAATAAATTTTAGGTTTAGGTTACGAGGTACGTATATAGGTTTGATCACTTAGGTCATTTGAGAATTAGCATTCTAAGCTGCGATATAATAAGTTTTTAAATGTTCAAAATGTATTTTATTGCATAACACACAAATTGCAGTGAAATAATAAAGCGAAAATGCGTGGAAGACAGTGGTCGTAGTGAAGACAACAACAAGAAGGAGCCAGAGAAGGATAAACGATTTCGCAACACACCGTGCATTAGAAAGTGAGAGAAGTTTCGTCACAAGTGCTTGAATAAGCAAGGAGTTGCGTTCTGCCAAGTTATAATTTATTATAGTATAAACGCTATGATGGTAATTGAGTAAATAATAGAGCAAATACATATATGACACATATCAAACCAAAGGCATAATCCTGCGCCCCAACGCCCACTGATTCGATACTCATTTCAAATTAACCAACTGTAATTTTGGAAAGTTAGTATTTCATTAGTACGTGTAATTTCAAGGCGGAACCGATCTTCGGTGCGTCGGGAAGACGCATGAAAAGGCGTAGAAATGAAATTAACAATTAATAAATTTTAGGTTTAGGTTACGAGGTACGTATATAGGTTTGATCACTTAGGTCATTTGAGAATTAGCATTCTAAGCTGCGATATAATAAGTTTTTAAATGTTCAAAATGTATTTTATTGCATAACACACAAATTGCAGTGAAATAATAAAGCGAAAATGCGTGGAAGACAGTGGTCGTAGTGAAGACAACAACAAGAAGGAGCCAGAGAAGGATAAACGATTTCGCAACACACCGTGCATTAGAAAGTGAGAGAAGTTTCGTCACAAGTGCTTGAATAAGCAAGGAGTTGCGTTCTGCCAAGTTATAATTTATTATAGTATAAACGCTATGATGGTAATTGAGTAAATAATAGAGCAAATACATATATGACACATATCAAACCAAAGGCATAATCCTGCGCCCCAACGCCCACTGATTCGATACTCATTTCAAATTAACCAACTGTAATTTTGGAAAGTTAGTATTTCATTAGTACGTGTAATTTCAAGGCGGAACCGATCTTCGGTGCGTCGGGAAGACGCATGAAAAGGCGTAGAAATGAAATTAACAATTAATAAATTTTAGGTTTAGGTTACGAGGTACGTATATAGGTTTGATCACTTAGGTCATTTGAGAATTAGCATTCTAAGCTGCGATATAATAAGTTTTTAAATGTTCAAAATGTATTTTATTGCATAACACACAAATTGCAGTGAAATAATAAAGCGAAAATGCGTGGAAGACAGTGGTCGTAGTGAAGACAACAACAAGAAGGAGCCAGAGAAGGATAAACGATTTCGCAACACACCGTGCATTAGAAAGTGAGAGAAGTTTCGTCACAAGTGCTGGAATAAGCAAGGAGTTGCGTTCTGCCAAGTTATAATTTATTCTAGTATAAATGCTATGATGGTAATTGAGTAAATAATAGAGCAAATTCATATATGTCACATATCAAACCAAAGCATAATCCTGCGCCCCAACGCCAACTTTTCTGCGTCTTCGGCCGTCTCTACCGGAAACAAAACAACTTTATCAGGGCTGTCTTCTCAGCCACCTCGAGGGAAAATATACACAACTATACTTGTGCAAAAGCACATCTCTCTATCATATAAGTCTAGTATTAAATTAAATAGAAGTATAAAAAAGCTAATGCGTTATTTGATGACTCCATAGCGCAGCCCTTCAGCACGACATCAAGTAGTGTTCAACGAAAAATTTCGTAAAGACCGCAATATCACAGAAAACTGTTTAGGGTTATTGAAATAGAAATAGACTTCGCTGCTTAATGGGCGAGAGGAGCTTCCATTATTTTATATGAAGTGTCCCACCTTAAATTATACCCAAAACATTAGCTGCACTGGGTATCATGTTCTGCACTTCGCGGATTTTTTTATACCAAACAAGACATCCCCGGTATTTTAATAGCCAAAAGTACAGTTCTTATCTCTGAAATTTGTTTCGAGCAATCAAATGAATGCGTGTTCACCCGCTTGCTGGTTGGCTTTATCCATCAAATTAGTCGTCATGGAGGAATATCCTGTTGTAAACTTCCTTTCTATTGCTCATACGTTTCACGAACATTTGTTTTTAAGAACATTTGCTCCAGTATTTTCCAAGGGGAAAAAACAAATTATATTGATATTTCCTATCTGTGTGTGTGCATCCGTTATCAGAAATCCCGCAATCAGAGGTTGCGGAAAATAATTTCCATTACTACTCCTACTTCAAACTTTACTTTTTATACCCCAAAGTTCTGCCATGTGTGGATTTCTTTTCTATTTCGTAATTTACTAGTTTTAGCGCTTAACACTTATCATTCTTTTATTAATTTTCATTTATTATTTTCAAATGCGGAGCACAAATAATTAATTAATTCTTATAGGTCGCCGCCGCAGACGAACAGATTCAGGTAGACTACGAACAGAGTGGTTACGAAATGCCGGGACGCAGTTCTCTTCATACCGCCGGAGCACCAGGTAGGCTGCGCAATCGCGAGAATGGTCTGTATACGTTTGAGCAGGTGCAGGTCATCTGCGCAAGGATGTTGAAGCGAGGGGAGCTTCACATGAAATATTGCGAAGTGCTCACAGTACAACTCGCCGAGCTACACGAGGCATTCGCTAAATTCACACAGGACCAAATTGACCAAGTTCGTGAAACATATCAGCAATTGAAAGGAGCTTTACAACTAATAATTCCCATTATAACCTACTCTGAGCTTTAGTACAGCAAGCATGATTCTCGATCTCAACTTAAATTAGAACTTCTATTTAATCAGGTTACGCAGTACATATTTAGATTATTTTTAAGCCTACATGTCTGCAATGAATTAAAGCCAAGTTGTTGTGATGCTGCCAAATAAGTTGTAAATACTATATATATATATATATATATATATATATATATATATATATATATATATATATATATATATATATATATATATATATATATATATATATATATATATATATATATATATATATATATATATATATATATATATATATATATATATATATATATATATATATATATATATATATATATATATATATATATATATATATATATATATATATATATATTTCGTCTCGTTCCGTTCTCTCTAAATTATGTACCCCACAAAATTATAAAAAAATGTCATAATAAATGTAAAAAAGGTTAAAGTCTTATAATATTTATGTTAGATTTAAAGCTAACGCTTTTTTTGCCGATTTTCGGTACTCTTGAATA
This sequence comes from Sicus ferrugineus, assembly GCA_922984085.1. Lineage (NCBI taxonomy): Eukaryota > Metazoa > Arthropoda > Insecta > Diptera > Conopidae > Sicus > Sicus ferrugineus. The sequence goes on from OV277348.1 coordinate 10,929,209, forward strand.
TGTCCAGAGTGGTTTGAATGATGTTGGAATCTATATTTTTTGTGAACGGAATTCGAAGCAAAGCACTAAATTTCACTACGTTTCGCACCTCCTGAGGTAGCACCCTTCGCTGACAGCATCAACAAAGAAATTATTCCAGCCGGAAATGATCTGGGGATGTTTCTCCTCCGCCGGAGTTGGAGACCTCATTCGTATTGATGGAACCATGAATAAGGAGACCTACAAACAAAAGAGGAGCACACTATTCCATCAGGCTTGCGGTTAATTGGACCTGGATTCATCTTGATGCAAGATAATGATCCCAAACATTCTTCTAAGCTATGCCGAGGATATCTGGAAGAAGAACGCAAAGGAACCTTAAGAAATATGAAATGGCCCGCCCAGTCACCTGACCTTAACCCCATAGAGCTTCTTTGGGATCACTTGGACAGGAAGGTCCGAAAAACATGTCCCACATCGAGAGAAAATCTTTGGAATATTTTGCAAGAGGCCTGGAGAAGATCCATACCACTCCAAACAATACAGAAACTAATCGACAGGATGCCAAAAATATCGTCAAAAGTAGTAAAAGTGCAAGGTGCATTTTTTGACGAAAGATATTTGAAAAGAAATGTATTGGTTTTTAAATTATATTGTTAAGTTACGTTAATATGATAAACTATTTAAGTAAATATATTGTTAATAAAACAAAATAAATATTATTTTAATTTCTAAAATGAAAAAAGTAGAGATATTTTCATCTGTTGTTGTGGAAAAATGGCTTGTCCGAAAACTTATGGTCGGCAGTGTATATTCATAATATATAACAACTGGATAATAATTAATAAAGAAATCCAACATCCAATTAATGATGATGGTCATTAACTTCCATCACGGCGGGTTATTGTGCCCGGAAACTTGTCCTGGCAGAATTGGAAAGAATAGCCAGGACAAGTTGAGAGAACAAAAACGAAAAATGGAATCGGAACACAATACTCGCCAATAATCAGTTTATCAGAGATCGCTCTATGTTTTGTTAGTATTTACTGTTACCGACGACCACCAAAACCTCGGAGTTTTTTGGTTTGTTTCTACGAATCTTTAGTTTGCAGTAGTCAGTTATTAAATGACCGATAGCAAGAAACCCACTCCAATGGCCGGCAAGCCAGAGCTGCAAGTTATACTTGCATACGCTGTCCCATCACTTACTTATAATAAGTAATATAATACTAAAATTTATATAAATGCATGTGTGCTCTTAGTTTGCTTATTTGATATTCTTCTTTTTCCTTGCGGCAACCTTGTATTCATAATTTAATTTTAATATCAACGTCATTCAAATAATTGATAAGCACTATCATTGGCAATAAAAAAGTAAATTCTTGCTCGTATAGCTTCATCGTAAATTTTGCACGTGCTGGCTTGGTAACCCCGCTTTTAAAAAATTGTATGGCCGGTTTAAGGAAACATTGTAAAATTATTTACCATTAAGAAGAAATTAATTATGAAAATTATTCTACGATTTTACCTCCTATTATTAGTACAATTTAGTTATTAATTATCCTTAGAATCAATGCTTTCTCCGCAATGCGTGGGATATTCAAACTTAATGATACGTGATATTTGTTGTCCGGATTTAACGTTGGCTCCTCTATTATATATTAATATAAATTTTGTACATACTTTGATTTTATGTTTTGTGGTCTTCAAGCTGTACCATTATCGTCCTGCAAGTTTTCGGTTCTCCTGATTTGTACCACCGTGACAGTCCCACTCTTGTCGTCAAACTTACAAGTTACTGTCACTTCGCTGAGTTGAAATGTGAAAATCTGCGAGCTGTATTTTGTGCGTAGGTAAACTGAACGCGGATCTGCCTCCAAGATGTCGATGATGCACTGCCGAGGCGATTCATGCAGCTCGCGCAGCTGTGCTTCAGCATGTTCGTTGAAACATACACGCAACTTATGGTCAGCCACTACCCAGCTGGGTACTCTTACAGCTGCATCGAGTTGCGGGGTAGCCAGGGATTTGCTCCCATTTGCAGCCATTGTAACTGGATCATTCGGATTTATTTGGCTCCCCGCTGCAAGTAATTCCAATTCAGACTCTTCGCCATCGGGTTCTTGGCGTAAGTTGTAAAAGTCAGTAGCATCCGCAGGCCCCACAGATACTCGTCCACTGCTGGTATCTAAAACACCACCCGGTACATCGTAGTGCGGTATATAGGGTTTGATGTCGAGTACAGGTGTGCCGTCGACCATATCGGTGCCAAAGAAACTAATTCTTGCCGCTTCAATTTTATCGATTTCGACCAGCGATAAACCAATTGGACAGGGCCGATGCGGCGAACGGGTCGCGAAGACACCAACCCGTCGCTCTCCGCACAAACGCGGCGGCGACACTTTCGCTTTAGCATGTGCTGTGTTCTTGTGGAAATTATAGATTATCCAAAGGTGCGAATATTCATCCAAGCCATCCAGTGAGTGTCCAGGGTTCGTAAATACGTCAGCATTCAATTCGATGACGCCACGCAATCGAGCACCGACGCTGGATTGGCGGGGTACAGCGCGCTTTTCAGAAAATGAAGTTCGTATCACTCCAATGGGTCTGATTTGTGAGCCCGTATGATCAAAGATACTTGTCTAGAGTAAAATACAAATATTGAGAAATTAGTACTTCTTCGCATAAATAAAAAACTGAACATAAACCTAATTTGGACTGCAATAACTTATCCGTTACTAAAATAGCTAATAGTTTTCCATATTATTGAAAAGAGTGCTCAATGTGTAAATGTATAAGCTGATAATTTATTTTATAATAGAAAATTTTATTTTATATATAAAAAAATTATAGTATATCTTTTAATTATTAATTGGGCAGTTACTTTTGTTTAACGAAGAAATTTAACTAAAACGCAACTCAATTAGATAATATGTATAATTTTCTAACACGCTGTAGTTCCCAAGAGCCTCCGATGACAAATTAATGTAATGACTGGAGCCATCGCCAATCTTTGGAGCTACCAAAAATTCATCTCGGCTCAAGCCGGCTTAAAACGCCACCGCCGAAAAACTCCCTTGACGTAGATGTTTCAAAGAATTACTTCTCTCCAATAAAAAACGTATTTAGACAAACACAATCTTGGGCTAAGCTATACGAGTTTCTTATTGGGAGTTTCTAATAAAATTTAACACACGTCCACACAAATTAGAAATTTTGAAAACGGAAAACTCTAGCCTATAGAGCCGCCATATTAGACAGGATATCCGGACACGACTCGTCACATTTTGTTCTTCGACAAACCCGAACAAAGACCATCCGAGTGGTCTGGTACCATCAGATTATTTGCATAGCAACAATTCAGCAAAAAATCTAACAAATTTGGCCACTGAATTTTTATGCACTAAAAAGACGCCAAAAATTTATAGCAGCAGGCCGACATATTGTTTCTGCGTTTTAACACGGTAGATCTTGTAAAAAGATTTTGGGCTAAGATGTTTCTTATGGGGAATGCTCAATAAAATTTAACACCGCCTAATAAAATTTAACACAAATGCACGTTAACTCTGGTCTATCGAGCCGCCATATTAGACAGAATATGTAGACACGATTAATAGATGTTGTTCTTCGGCAAACACGAACAAAGACCACCCGAGTGGTCTGGTACCATCAGATTATTTGCATAGCAACAATTTAGCAAAAAATCTAAACCAATTATGGCCACTGAATTTTTATGCACTGAAAAGACACCAAAAATTTATAGCAGCAGGTTGACATATTGTTTCTGAGTTTTAACACGATAGATCTTGTAAAAAGATTTTGGGCCAAGATGTTTCTTATTGGGAATGCTCAATAAAATTCCGCCTAATAAAATTTAACACGAGTGTACGTTAACACGTGTCTATCGAGCCGCCATATTAGACAGAATATGCAGACACGACTAGTTAGATTTTGTTCTTCGGCAAACACGAAGATGTAACAACCCGAATGGTCTGGTACAGTCCCGTGCGATTACTGTTAGCTGTTTTATGAATGATTTTTTCGGCTGAAAGCCATTTTTGAGCAAATTACCTGCTTTTAAAGAATTCCACAAAATATTGAACAAAATTTTGACTAATGAATTTTTATGTACCTCAAATGAGGCGAAAACTTTCAGCGTCGGGTTTTTCTGCGTTTGTACACCGCATAACCGAGGCGCTTGTAAAAACATCGGCGCTGTGCTGAGGCCGAGCGCCTCAAATTTAATGACTAAATATTTTACCTGGACCACTGCTCCATTCTGGTTACGCTGATTTTCTTCAATTTGCCGGCAGCCTTCGCAACGAAAATCGTTCAATAAACAGTTTAATTCGTCGATATCCTTACGCTGAACATACTGCAAATTTTTCACTTGTTGTCTGCAATGTTCCTTTTGTATAAAACAATCTGCGTACAGAATATTATTACCTGAGTTTACTAATTTCACTTCTAGCCAATTTTAATTGATTCTGCAGAGAACTCGACCCTACCGGCTCCATACTTCCGCGATAAGTGACGAAGATTTCCGTGACGATCCTGGCGAAGTTTTTCCCGGAGTTAATTTTACCCAGGGTTGATATGTTTTGATGCCATTTTCTACTTTTTTTAACGAAAAATTTTGTACTTATTATGAGTACTATTATTAATAATATTTGAAAAATCTACTGTTAACTTTAAATATTAAATAAGTATTTAATTTCGTATTCGACAATCTTAATTTCTTAGTCTGTTTTTTTATCAGGTTTTGAATTTAAAGTTTCGCACACTTTAGGGGGTTTTGAAATTGAACTTTTGCAAATGTCTGAATTTTCAATATATGTATAAATTATGCAAAGCTGAAATAAAATAGCTTAATATTTAAATAAATAACAAAAGGTATTTTTTCAAAAATTTTTTGGGAAAATGTATTAGAAGAAATTTTTAAACTCCTGTAAAAGGAATTTGTTTAAAAATACTCTACTATTCCCTAACATTAATTTATAATGAATTGTACGCTTCACAGCCAACATTAAATAATTGCAAATAAGTCGTTTCATTCTACTCTTCTACAGGAATATAAATTTATATCGCTGGATTTCATTAAATCTCGTAAAGATTATCTGCATTTAATCTGTCGTTGGAATTAATCTACAGTGCTACAACAAGTTTCGTTGTTTTGTTTCGTTAAAGCATAGAAGTTTATCACGGATGTGAACCAATTGCAATCAGAAACTATTCAGTCGAAGCAATTGCACTCACCCCTAAAACTTTCCAGTCAACTTCAAACTGTCTGTAAATCCACCTTAATAATTTACCAGCGCCATTTTGAATTGATGAAATTAAAATGAGAAGCCTACGAAGGAAGTGCAAAACGTGTAACGTTCAAAGTCTTTAAACGCGGCTCATTCGTAATCCGACGTTTGGCGTGTTAGGTTGGGAGCGCGTCGTGTTTTCCTCATTCGCTTGTGTGTGAAAAAACTGGCTTGTAAGAGCTGAGAAGCAGTCGTGTGTAAAGCAGAACAGGTAGTTTAGAGTCGAGCTTCCGACAAGATCAACAGCATCCCACAACGAGTGGGCGAAAAAGAGAAGAAACTATAATTTGGCTTCCAAAGTGGTTTAGGCCGCGTTTCAATTCGAACTACTGAACAACAACAAAAAGTATCCCATGATCATATTTGGGTGTGGTGCAAAAATTTTTAAATCAAAGAATCTTTTAGAAAAAAGTACAATTTAAACGGGAAAATTTAACCTTTGCAAAAACCAAATTGTATAGATATTTTTTCCGAGAAATTACAAAAATCAAGAATGCATACAACAACTGGGAAGCCAACGCAAGCAACGACATTTCCTACCACCACCTCCTTCCTTCTTCTCGTCCTCTTGACGATCACTGCCCTACCTGCGTTTACACAGGCTCAGCGCACCCCCACCATCTCGTACATCACACAGGAGCAGATTAAGGACATCGGCGGCACCGTTGAATTCGACTGCTCGGTGCAGTACGCCAAAGATTACTCGGTGCTGTGGATCAAGAGCGATGGCGATCCCGTCTTCCTCGCAACGGGCTCCACGCTAGTGATCAAAGACTCGCGCTTTTCCCTGCGCCACGACCCGAACTCGTCCACGTACAAACTCCAGATCAAGGACATTCAGGAGACCGATGCTGGCACCTACACCTGTCAGGTGTTTATCTCGGTGGTGCACAAGGTAACCGCTAACGTGAAACTGTCGGTGCGGCGTCCGCCTGTAATCTCGGACAACTCCACGCAATCGATCGTGGCCAGCGAGGGCAGCGAGGTGCAGATGGAATGCTATGCAGGCGGCTTCCCAACACCGACGATTACCTGGCGTCGTGAGAACAACGCCATTTTGCCAACAGGTAAGCAAGGCTACGGCAACAACAGCTAAATTTCGATGTAGTTTGCGTGTAGGAATAAAAATGAGCCGATATCATGCATTCTCCTCCCTCCACCCAGCACGTCTTCCATAAGCCAGTGCAAAAAGCTCTACCAACTAACTATTTATTGGCGTGCTGGAAAGTTTGAGAAGCGGCCTCTAGGGTCTTCGCTGAGTCGTGAATTCATTGCGCTCAGAGTGGCTTTTTTGCTGTTGGGCACACACGCTGCTTTAACTGGTTTTAGCCGGGTACAATGCAACTGCTGATTACTGCGTCTTATAATCGAATTTCTCAATGAACTTTTCAGTGATCACATCAAATATCGAAAACATTGCAGCAATCTAAAGTCGAATTCGCGTTGAGTGTTGATATACGCAAACGTCACTTAGGAAAAGTACGTCGTAGGTTTAACTCCCGTTCCGAGATTTATACATTCGTGCTAGAAAACGATAAAAATCCGTAGCTGGAGCTGCCCTATTTTGCTATCGCTGCTGAACCTTGCTTTGAAATGACTCACTGGAAATAACAGCCACTACCTGAGACACTAATTTCGCATACTAGAACAATTTCATTATTTACAAAATATTTCCACTTCGTACTTTAATTAGCGTGGTTCAGTTAAAAGTAAAAAATGTTTCCACATCAGTTTTTCTACTTGCTAATACAAGAATGAATTTTGAGAAATACATACTCGTAAATACAAAACACGATCAGAATTTTATGAATTTGATGTAAGAATTTAACCATTTTCAATTCTTCGAATGGGTTTGTACTTTTAACTAATACGTTAGAGCAACTTTAATTTTCTCTCTTTCAATAAAGTTCCTCTAAACTACTAATTTGATCTAATAATTCCAATTTATCCTAAAAGTTTCAAAATACACTTCATAACTCTTCAGTATTAGAGAAAGTTAATAAAAGTATTAAAAGAAATATTGTGAATATTTTGCTTGAACTGATAAATTCTCCTTAAATTTTAAAAAACCTTTAAATCTTCATTCAAGGTTACTTTCAGTCTACCCACCTGCCACTAAAATTTTCCAATCATAAAACAAGTACCAGCCAGAAGTACTATTGCACCAAAATGCATCTCTACCTGCAATAATTACTCTATAGTTATATGCTCGGAAAAGGAGCAAATTTTTACCTAGAGGCAAAGGTTTCTACAATGGATTTTGAAGCCAACGTAAAGCTGCTTAAAGAAGATAATAAATTTCTATCTTGCTTTATACTTGTATATTATCCAAAATTTCCCTAACAAGTGGATACGCAGACCTTTCAGAGGAAATTCACAAATGTGTCTTCGTTCATTGTTGCAAGATCAACTCTTAAAATAAAAAAACATTTCCCGAATTTCTGCCTACAGGTGAGAACACATGTCCTTGCAAAAGGGACGACTATTCTGTTACCTGCTTGAAAGGTCTCCTGTTAATCTTCCCTTTCATACCCGGAGGAAAACCTCCGGTTCGTTTGAGAGATTAAATAGGATAAAAATTAGAGGTGAATATCATGAAATTTATTACTTCTGGTACCTTAAATATGAGGGTAGGAGGGCACATCGTTTCATGCTTCCCTGTATTTTGCACATGCAAGTCAAACTTGCTTGAATTAAATATTTTGTATGCCATTAATATTTGCAAATTCATTATGAAAAGGCAAAAATGCATTTTTTATATTTAAATCATATTCTTTATCTTCCTTTATTATTATTCTATATTTTAATAATCGTTCTATTAATTTTTTATATTGAACCAAAATTTCTAGAGAAATCCGAAATGCTAACTTTATTTTGAATAGAATAGTTAAGTTTTAACTACTTGAGTTATCGAATTTGAAAGAAGTAGAAATTGTAAAACTTTTGAACAAAATAGAAATTGTTATTCATGTTTTTTGTTTTTAATCTATGGAAGGTTTCTATTCATACAATGAGTATCGAAACATACCGAAATGACTGTCATTCAATACTTTGGCGTTCTGCTGACATTGACTACTAATGACTTTTATTTGCGACTCTTTCCCCCTTTTGAACACCTCGTACAACAGGGAAGAATTCAAAAAATACACGCTCAGATGACTGGATAACAGATGAGAATTTGATGATGAGTCGAAATGTTCATTTCATACTTGAATTTGAGAAGTAGTTGAAAAAGAAAAACAAAGCTATTTACATTAGTGGAGAACTTGTATGTTTACGTATATTTATTACGAGAGGTGTGAGAAATCGTTCACTATAAATTTTGTGATTCACAGGTCGTTATTTCGAAAATAATATGGCTAAATCATTCTTATCATTACCACATCAAATCGTTCTTATTTTTATAGTTTATCATGCGAAATATTTATCAATTTCATAAAAAAATAATCAATCGAAATTCAATATCAATTTCAAGAATTCGAATATAAGGCTTGATTTTGCCATCACAAATCTAATTCTGGATCAGTAGAGGTGATAATAGATATCGAGGCTATTTTTTCAGCCGAAAAGGTAACCAAGATCGTAATAGTTGTTCTTCGTTTCAAATTAGAGTGGTTAATCGAGATGGAGACAACATTTTCAGTTGATAGATTGGTTAAGTGAATGCAATGACTCATATCAAGACAGATTTCTTTAGTTGAAACGATAATTGCGAACGGACGGCTTCTTTTGTCCAGACCGTAAATTATACCGCAAATATCGAGAAGTATTGAAGAGCTTATCTTACAACCTGTATCACCGATGCAGTCTCGGTCAGAAACCACAGAAGGGATGCAACTTTACAGTAAGATCTAGATGTCAGTATGAATGGCGATATATCTTGATGTCTGTAATATTCCATTGCTCATGAAATAAATTCTGGAAAATCTTCTATAAAGAAAGAAACCTTGCATATGCATGTTGATAAATATGCACGAACGCGTGTTTTTATGTAAATTTATATTAACGCAATATGTTCCTGTAAAAAAAGAGTAGCACGCAACATTAAGTTTTAATTTATGTTCCACATGCTCTATTGACTCATGCCAAAAATGTGGCTGCACTAGAACGCGCCCTTAATTTTTGGTCGTATTATTGTTCGGCACACCCTGTGACGGTTGCATGCATTACGCGAATGTCCTTCTGCGGAACCCTATTTTTTCCTCGCCCTCTTTTTTAAGGGTTCCAAGCATACCTCACCCGCCTGCCTTCCGGTCGGGCTGTGCGCTCGGAGGGGTTTCTTTGTATGCTTGTTTGTATTTTGTGTTTTTAACGCTTGTCTTTAATTTATGCTTTCATTCTTCTAATTTGAAATATATGACCACCGTTCTTTTTTCCGGTTTTCTTTTGTAACGGAGGGCATTCGTTGCAACTCCGATTTTGTTAGCGATTTGTTTACATTGGTTACAAACTCGCGTCGCTGGGATTTAAAGTTCCCATGCAAGCATTTTTGTTCCGCCCATTTTTCGGCATGAGACCGCGGATTAAAAAGGGTTGTTTGCCTGTTAGCCGCCATTCTCGATTTTGGAAAGTGTCAGAAATACAGCGGTGTTGAAATTATGGGATGCAAACATGAAGAAAATAAAAAGTTTCCACCAAATCCTCTATACGGACTATGTTGGGTTTTTTAGTTTTATTAGTCGATAGGAGTTCCGATTGTTAGCAGTATTAAAGGTTATATTTTTGAAGATTCCGAATGTATGAGATTTTGTAAAAAATGAAATCTCTGCAGAAGACGAACAGAAGAACAGAAAAATCCTACCTATCTCTTGCTACTCTAACAACTTTTATTTATATACAGTTGTGCGTGCTTTTGCTATAAATAACCCCAATTTTGCTATAAATAACCAATAGCAAAAACTGAATTCTCTCATTGGTCTCAAATTGAAATTCGCAGAAATATATTTCCATACACACCACAAGCAAGAGAGGGTAGAAAATTGAAGGAATACATAAAGCAGCTTAGAGCAAAATCTGGATTTGCCATATGATAGGATAAAAGGGATAAAAAGCACCTCCGCACGTTGTCTGCAAGCAAGCGGAAACGAAATAAACTTTGATTATTGTGGTTGGGGAAGATTCCCGCATGCCTGGCAACCTCATTAAAACCCAGTTTTAAATTTCCGCCTATCCCGATTTTATTTCCCGACGACAATGCACCGCGAACAGCAAATGGAGAAAACAAACTCAATTTGATTCAATTTCGAGCTTGCGTCAGAAATCCTTTACGTTTCGTGCTTGCATGCCTCGGCTGTTGTTTACCTTGCGGCCATATTTTTTTCCTGTACTTTCCCACCTTTTCCTTAATTATAATCCTTCTCTCTTCTACACTCTCTTTCGTACTTGACGAGCGCGCATTTTGGCTTGCCTTTTGCATATTCAAGCATATCAGAGAAGAATTTCATGGTAAAAATGTTGAGAAAAAAAATTACAGAAAATACTGAAAGCTGACATGTTGGCATTTCTTTGGGCAAAAAGTCTCTACATGCTGTCACACACTCAATGAACCAGTCAGCGTCGGCGCGGTGCACCGGAAGAAATGAAAGCGTTTTGCACTTCTTTGTTTTGGACGAAGTTAGCTTGAGTACAGAGTTCCTTTACCTCGTCATTGATCATGACAAGGCAAGAGTCCTTTGTTCTAATGCATATGATGACGACGATGATGATGATGACGATGATGATAACTATGGCTTTGATTACGATGGCAAAGACACTAACTATTCTGTTAATCACGGCTGCAATATTGATGATTAGAAATTTTATAATATTCACCGTTTTTCAGTTTTTTTTTTAAATTCAGGGTTTTTGCATATAATTCGCTGGAACTACTTTTACTAGAACTACTTTTGGATTTATTAGTAACTCAATATATCTGGAAAGCTTTCCAGAACTCTCAAAAAAAGATATTTATTAAATTTTTGATGTCAAAAAAATTTTCCGAATTTCGAAAGTTCCTTTTTTACTCATATTCATGAAGTTAAAGTTAAGTTTGTTTTTTTAAGTTTTATTCCTTGCTAAACTTGTTTTTCTGTTTTTTACCTAATTCGACAGAGCTATTTTCAAAAATGGTAGAGAACTCCAGAACTCTACAAATGAGTACGAGTATATTAATTGTATATATTATGATTTTCCCAGTGATAATGGTGCTGTTAGTCACATTGACAATAATTTTGATGATTGATGTGACATATTAACAATAATTTTGATGATTGATGTGTGATCAACCTTTAATTGATGATTATGTGGTTGTGATGACAATTTCAACTTTAATATAGACAGACCAATTGTATCGTTCGACAACACGACACCATGTTAAGTGTTTGTGACTGAAACGACGACGATGTTGACAACAATTGTGGGTGATGGTGCAGCGTGTGACTCATCTTGTAACTCATTGAGAATCTTAGCTACGCTCTCTTCTTACATGAGTCAAGGTAGACCTCGATTTTCCCTTCCCTTTCCTTCTCCATCGCCACAGGCATTTCAGTTTAATTTATCGTTATATGTACGCATGAGTTTTTAATAATCGAAGTATTATTTCACCCGTCCCGGCTGTTCAAAATTCCAACTTGTTTTACTTCAAATCGATTTCTGTACTTCTCGAGCATGTTTTCGTCGTCCTTGTGTCACCTCTTAGGCAACGTGACAAATGTCCCTTTTTGTTGTTGTCGCAGTGTGATGTTGTATGTGCTGTTATTCTCCCTTTTGCAAATTGCATACTTATGCACTTTTTCGCCGCCGCCGCCGCATTCCGTGCCTCGTTTGGGCCGCCCGTGCCGCACGCTTCTATGATATAACAAGCTCTTGAGACATGAGGAACGCGTACGCCCACTTAGAGCTCCCCCGTCAGTCATCACTCCCACGTCCATTACTATTGATATGGAAGGAAGCAAGCTTACTTCGTTTCGGTGTGTGGATCTTCATTCGTTGCGTGTCTTTAATTGGACTGTTCAATTTCTAGCATAAATTTATTTAGAAAATTCAATTTAAAGATTTACTCAAGAGTTTTCTTTTGTGTGATATTTAAATTTTACCATATTTCTGTTGTTGCTCTTATTTTATTTCAAGTATTTCCCTTAATATGTATCTTTTGCAGCGAACAATATAATATGAAGACTTCTACAACAACAGGAACTTTGCATAAATCGTGCTTGAAATAGTTAATAGGAAAGTAACCGAATAGATCACAATCCACTGTCACAATCACAATCCAGCTGTGTTTTTAAAAAAACTGTGTCCTCTACACTTTTTAACGAAGTAACACCAATTATTGCTCCTTTTTCTATAGGAGCAAATTACAGACACGATTTCACTAAGTCTGAGAAGGTTATTCAAGTTTAAAAGGTTTTAGATCGAACGTATTCATTCAGTTTTTTGCTTTATCGTTTTGTTTCGTCATTTTGTCGTTAGCAGATTAACGGGAGGTACATTCTTGCTATCCTTACCTTGAGTAACTGACTTCCCTTTATCTTAGTTTAAAGTAATCGTTCACCCTTATCAGTTTAATCCATTTTGCCCGCATTTTAATTTTCCCTACGTACACGTATTGCGAAACTGGGTTGCTTTTGACCGTAGCTAGAATATAGAGGTATATCACTGTTCCTGTCACATTTTTGTTATACGGATATTTCCATTGCTACAACCCACATAAATCTGGCTCTCAGTCAAATCCAACATTCACCCCAAAGCCCCGTGTCATCTAAACCATTATCCAGCACTATATATGTGTAGCAAGTCTAAGCCTACAAAAGGTCGTTAAAAAGTATTTCAATAACAATTACGATCTTTGAATAATATGTAAAATACAGAAGCGATCCTAAATAAATATTAACAAAAGCCAAAATGTAAACAGAGAAAGTAAAACGCAGTCTGAAAAAGCCGCCCTTCTCTGGTCGCCGATTTATTTTTATATAGGATAAAATAGAACGTGAAATTAAAGAGTATCAAAAATCACAACAAAAAGCCGTGTTCAAAATGGTCAAAGTAAACAAGTATCACGTCACGTTTTGTTCGGGGGAAAAAAGGTTTTTACGTACATTTGTGAACTCGTGCATGTAATGAGAACAAATAATCATCTGGCAACACGTTATGTGAAAATTTGCCTTTTAGAGAAAAGGTGTTTCTCAACTGGAAAGTGTGTTTTCGCAATATTTCTGTTGTTGTCGTTACTTTTCGATGTGTTTTGCTTGTGTGCTTCGAGCGTAAAACGTTTTTGATGTTAGGATACAAGGATTTGAAGCATTTGGAATGCACAAGTGTTTCCGGATGATAGCAATACTTCAAACATCATAGCACGCTTCTCTGAAAATCAGGATTTTGTCACGTGCGAGAAAAGGTTTCCCCCTTTTTTTCAAACAGAAATCTTCAAACTGCGAAAGGGAAATAAGAATAAGATAACGAAAGATGAAAAGAGTTACAGAAAAAGGCAGGATGATGATTCCTTAAACAAATCTAACGATTCGTGATGTTTCTGAAGTGGATGAAAGTAGGAAATAAGTTTTCAGGATTTAGCGGCAGCAGGTTGTCAACCTTCCAAAGGCCTTTTTAAGACCAAAATATTTCGGTATTGGCAAATAACTTTCTTTCGAAAGTGATTTTTAACGAATTTCGATACTTCTCTGAACCGCAGTAAACGTTTCTTGGTTTGTTTGTGGAAAACCGTTCAATGATGATAATATTATATTTATGAAGCTGGAATAATCCTAGCTTGAGCCTAAGTTAGGAGGTACGAGATGTTAAAAAACATATTTTTCTTTATATTTTTGCAATAAAAAAATGCAAACAATTCATTTTTTCACAACATATTATTATATACTTATTTTTAGTGCAATATTTCCTTATTTTCTTATAATTCTACTTTACTCTTTCATATTTCACACTGCCAGCAAGTTATTCTTGTAAATGTGGCAACAACGCCACGTAGTTACCGGCGTATTTGCACGATTCTTGCAGCTCCATCCTAAGGTTTCTTTTCTTGTCAGATACTGTGGACTCCCTTACGACTCCATACCGACCAAGTCCTCCTAATACCTGTTCTGTACGTTAAACACTCGATTCGTTTTTATATATTTTTTTTTTTCGTTCTTCTTAATATTGAAGGAGGTACCCACTGCTGCAGCTTTGTCTATACAAAGTGCTTCCCTCAATCTCGTGCTGGCGCTGGTGAAAAGGAAGCACCTTTCCGCAGAGGTGTGCTAAGAAGGGCGCTGCAAGCCAGTTTTCAGAACTCTTTTGGACTTTGCACATACATATTTATGTATACGTACGTATATTTCTACATTGCTTCGTCATGTTGCCATCGTTACATGAAAGCAAACAAGTTCCTTGACGTTATACTGGGTGCTCTGGCCTGCTGCTACTATTTTCGCAATAACTTTCAGCGATTAACCCTCTTTTGCTTGCTTTCTGGTTCGCTTTTGTGGTTTAATCGTATATAAATATTATGATGTTCGATGGAGTGAATGAGGAGAGGTTGTGCTGTGCTGTGCGGTCGGCTGGTGAGAATAAGTTGATGGTGGCGACGATTGGTAGGCCTAGAAAGCAGCAGGAAGTCTTAATGAAGCAGTTCTGTGGGACTTCATTTTGCCTTTCTTTTTATATCCATTTTTCTTTGTAACGCCGTCTAGACTAGCAATTGCAGCTTAACTGACTTCACTAGTTGGCTTTCTAGAATTTCGTGTCCCCCAACCCCTTCACCGGGCTCAGGGTCAGTTCTGCATGCACTTGAATGTGATGTGGCGTTATTGTAATAAAAATGTAATCGTTCCTACTGTTGTTTACACGGTGCAGTTGTAAGCTTGGCCTCGACGCACAAGTTCAAGTTTAAAAAGAGTTCTTAGTGAGTTCCCTTCACAGAGAGGTAAAGAAAGATGATCACTTAAGCTTTCTGGAATTACATGCATGGATATGGTGTTGTTTTCACTTTAGAATGTTTTATAATTGTAGGAAAAATAACACGGACAAGGTAACTTTATTGCATTGTGGAAGAGAATTTGTAATGAAGTGCTTGTATTTTGTACTCGTTTCTTTAAGTTGATTAGATGTAGGCATTTTAAATAACGTTTCCTTTTAATATTTCCCCTTTTAATTATTTTCAAATCGTCTCAACTTTTCGAAATAATACATTGGCGGATTTCGAAACAGATCTGATTAGTATTACATATTAATTACATACTGTAGGATTGAAATATTTTGTTTTTGCGTTTGTGTTATGAGCAGTATATCAAATATTATAACGAATCTGCGACCAATATCCTTATCAATTATAGTTCAAAACCCGTTTATAATATCATAAATAGCTTCAGTAATAGATACCAAATTATATTTAAAAATTATATTATTATAGTAGAATTCTCAGAGGAAACCTTAATAATAAAGAGAGGCAGTGTGCAATCAATTCGGGAAAAAAATCTACTGCTTTTCTCTTATTATAAATTATATCCAATTCTTAAGCAAAAGCCTTCAGTGTTAAATTTAAAAATCATTATTTCTTTTGCACCTGAAGAAGCAATAAAAACACCTTGAAAAAAGTAGACAGAAGTGGTCTACAGTCGTGAAAAATGGCTAAGAATTCTGAGAAAGGTATAACATAAAGAAAAAGAACAGCAGCAGTAAGTTGAATTTACTTCACGAACAATATGATTGACAGGAAGAAAGAAAACCTGTCCTCTTTGAAGAGACAGATGAGGCCAAGAGATAGCAATACTGACAGGTAAACTGACAGATGGCCAGATAGAAAGGAGACAAAAACAGTTTCAAGATAATACTCGTACATTGGAAATGCAACTTCTCAATAAAGCTTGCTCTGAAATATACTACAACTGAACCCAGATCTTTATGTGAGATGAAATTAAAGTGTTCTCTAAAAACGGTCGGGAAATAATGAAACCTTTATATGAATCAACATTTTTTTTAACATTAACACGTAATACAATTATTCCCCCAGTACTTGTACTACAATCATTCCCCCATGAAGTTCTTGTTTTTTAATTATAATTTGAGTTTTACTATGATGGCTGCGTTGTTGTTGTTCTAATTGGTTTTGTATTTTATTTTTTACCTGTTCCCAGTTAGGGTCCACACATTACTGCTATAAATGTAATGTCATCACTGACGGTTATCATTTTCATGCTTCAGTTAGTAAGCGGACCCCAAACCTTTCTACGAATTTTCATCATAGAAGCTGGACGGAAATGTTTGAATAGTAACGTATTTCTCTTCATGTCAGCTTAGGTGAAATAATTACGTAAACGTGCTTAAATATGAGAGTATGGATTTTTATATCCAATATATTTCAATTTTTATACCCACTATATATTTCCAAAAGTTTTGGCATTACATTAAATAAAACATTTTTTATATAAAAAAGAAACTTATCAAGTTCCTTACTAGCAATCTGAACTCTTTTGCCTTGGTGTCGAAATTGTAGCGAAAAATTGATAATTTCACTTAGTTTCGAAAGCCGCATTACTGAAGTTGCTGTCACAATTGTATTGTATTGGGTTGGTAAAAAAGTTCGTCCGGTGTTTTAAATCGAACAAATGGGTGGAATAAAACACAATTTTTTCATACACAAGATTGACTTAAATCAATTATATATTGGCCACCATTATCGATCTTTCTCTTGCCATCTTTCCACTAACTTCATTATTCCGCGTTCGCAAAACGTCTGTAGCTTATTGGCGAAAAACCAGTCCAGGTGGTTTTTAATGCCCTCTTCATCCTTGAAGGTTTTCCCTTTCATAAAGTTCTGCAGCGATCGGAATAAATGATAGTCACAGGGCACAAGATCTGGTGAATACGCAGGATGAGACATCCTGGCCAAGCCTAGCAAATTGTTTCGAGTGGTCAACGATGTATGAGGTCTGGTGTTGTCGTGGTGGAAGACAGCAACCTTAGGATTTGCCAATTATAGAGCTTTTGTGCGAATTGTTTTGTTCAATTACGTTAATTGCGAACATTATATAGTTTTCAATCAATAGTTTGCTATCCCACTTTCGAAGTTGCTTGGGGTGGTTTGCTGCTGTGTCACAATGATATTTTACGCGTTACATTCTCGCAGACGACCAATATTTCGTCACCCGTCGATCCAAAAATGGGTTGTTTTCTTGGCGAACCGCAAACATTAAGCAGAGAAACATATCCCAGTTGGCTCAACTGGTTTTCTGCGCTTGTGCATGGCAATCTCTTGTACCGATTGAAATACATTTTCTTCGATTATAACTTGAAACAGAAACTCATCGAAGTTATTTGACAACCCAATATTTATCAAGAAGAGACCGTTTTCGATGCAATCTAGTTTATTATTGTGTTGGATATCAAATTTGAATGCAAATCCGAAATAGTTTCGATATCTGAATTTAAGATATTCATTAACAAAACAGTTGAAAAATTATATATTACATTATATACCATTCGCTAGAAATTAGTCCTACGGTATGCGTAGGTTGCATAATCTAAAAGAACGATTTTTATGGAAATATCTTGATTCTTTACATTATGAATATCACTGCGACTTCGACAATATATCTATAATTTTAACTCTATAATTTTAAGACAGAAGCTTTATTCATTTACTCTTGTACATTTACTCATTGTTCTTAAGACTTCAATGTTCAGCTTCACCCCATCGCGTTTGAAATGTCTTTAATAAATTTAACCTAAATGTCACATTTTTTTATTAGTATTCATAATTTCATTACTATTCTATGCCTTCTTGGTCATATAGACGACCAGTATGTGCTGATCTCTCGCCATGTGACAGCAAAACAACAACGATCGCTGAGCTGAATATTTAATTAATCATAATTAACATGTGTATTATTGCCTGAGCTGATGTGCACACACCCTAATTGCACAATACAGAGAAATTTCTTCGTATACGAACACAATTTTAATACTCTAGAGAACACAATTTTAACATTCTAGAGGTCGTCCGCTATTGAAAGCCCGTATTTACGAAAACAGCTGCTTGCTACTAACAGTCGATTAGTAACAAAAGCACGTTATTTCGTTTGTTAAATGAAAATATTATAATTAAAATACTAACAAAGACAAATATTCCAACGAACCACACTTCTAGAGATATTAATAAGGTGCCAGCGATTAACTGCGCGTTATTAATATTTAGTGAATATTAATGTGTTAAATTCTAAAGTCAAACAGTACGTATCGTATTAAATACGATATTTTTTTATATTAAATTTTTTATAATAAAATTATGAAAACTAATGAAAACTACTGAATCACCCGTCTTTTCCTTCTTTTATATTTTACTTTATAGATACAATAATTTCCTTGTATTCATGATATACTGTATGTGTTAAATTGACTCAGATATACGTACTCGTCATTTTTATATCTGTCAAATGTGATTCGTCATCAAAAAACGTTTCATGATTTTCTCTTTTACTTCATCTTTCTTTTCTTATTATTTACTTCATCATTTTTCCCCACTCCCCGTTTAATTACCCACAGGTTTCATATAATTGCACTTGCTTTTCTTCTCTACAATTAAGTTTGGCTCGTAAATGCAAGTTAAGCTCTTGAAAATACTCGCTTTCTTTCTAGTTTTTCTCACTCATCCATCATTTTTCTGTAAATTATTCACAATTTAAATTGATTTAAATGTTGCTTACTTTTCATGACAATTAAGAATTTATGTGGGTATCTTTCTGAAAAGACGACATGGAGAAACTCCTCAATATCTTTCATTACTGTGTTCTGTTCTTTCACATAATTTAATTTGTCTTATATTAATAAAAATAATTATTGGCAATCATAACTATTTTGTAACACGAAATCAAATTTTGATATAAGAAGTAAAAATAAAAAAACTAGAGATTTTTAGAAAATCTCCAAATTCGCTTTCAAATAATAAATTTTTCAGCAAATTTGAATCTTTTGAGGCAATTTACTGGCTTCCCTTGTAAGGTAATTCGATTTCTACCCCACCACCCTCTCTCTCTTTTTCTCTCTCTCACTCTTTATGTCTGTCTCACTTTATCGTAGTCATTCAAAGTCAATTACGAACTGGATGTTTTACCAGATAATTGAAGGGCAGAGATTGTAAACAACACTTGAGCGCAGATCATTTCTAGCATGTTAAGAAAATTGCTTCATTAGTATGCAGAATTTGAAATCCTAGTGGACGCCCGCATTTCCAAAATGCTCGTGAAGCCCTCCCTCCGCTTCTGTGCGCTTGCAGCAACACAATCGCGCACAGTGAACAGCACCAGTTCGGTTTCAAATAATTGCAACGTACCCCGTGTGTACGTTGCGTATAAGCTTTAAAAATGCATATTCAAATTTAAAACAGGGTGTTAACCCTTGGTGCTCGTGAGGTAGCGGGCGGAGAGGGCAAAATGCGCGTTTTTCATTCATGATTTGGGAACTCATTGTTTTCGCCTCGAGCGTGGTTCACTGCATGCTGAAGTGGTTGCCACCCTCAACCGTGAGCAGGAGGACAAACGCAGCCGATACGGACGAGCTAGTTAAGTTCTTTCAATTCACATCGCGGTGCACTGTACTTAGTAATTACCCGTGGCTCCCTCTGCTTTTCTCGCCGGTTGGTTGCCTCACTAGCTGTCTGTCCATGGCAGTAGATCGAGTGGTAAAATTGGGACAATTGCCCTTCCTAAAGACTAAAAGTATTTAAAAGTTTGTATTTATATACACAAAAATTTGTATACTCAAAAAAGTTTGAAGATCCATTTTAATTTCTATAATTTAAAATGCCAACTTGGCAAATCAATCGCAGGATCTTGAAATCAGCTACCAATGATCATTCAACTATTGTAACACTTCGTTGAAAATAGTAGATTTGGTTGTATTATAATACTTTGTATGAAAATTATAAATGTTTTTAAATGGAATACAAATAACAGCAGGCGACTGACTGTTGAGCACTTTGGAAAAAAAACACGATTAAAATCCACTGAATCATTTAGAACCTCTTTTGTTTTTATTATTTATTTACGAGCTCGCCTTCGTTGGCTTTTAAAAATATAATCATAAACTAATTTTACAAAGTTATTACTTTTGATAAAATTTTCCGTTGGCGCTGATTTCTTATTGGAAAATATTTTATATGCGTCCCCATGAACAAAACTGTAGCTACGACCCTGACGGCTGCCAGCTTGACGCTGGTTCTTCATGCATCAATAACTTTGCAAAATTAACCCAAAAGCAGGGTGGGCAACGAGGCGGTGAAAGTTACTTCTTGTGCCCCGCAGTCAAGTGAGGGTTCGGCAGCTAGATTTCACCTCTCACGAATGCACTCAAATGCTGGTTGGTATAACGACAACGACGTAGCGAGAATAACGTAAATGCCAGCAGCTATGGCAGCAGCAAAATCAACAACAGCAACAACAACAACAACAACAACTGGAAAACCAACATGCTTTAGCATAAGTTTAAAACATGTGCAGTTGTGCGTACTGAATGAGTTAGTTGGCTGAGTAGAGGGTAAACGTCGACGCGCCAATTCAGAAAAGGTCATTAACGCGTTTGTTGTTGTTCGTATGTTGTAATTCTCATGTACGGTTTACCACTGACAAACACAACAAATTCTACGCCATACGTACGCGTACGCAGGCTGTCTGGTATTTTATGTTGTGATTCATTGCGACGAGTTAATGAATGATGTCGCTACTTGCGTGCGAAGCCTGTCCGCTGGCGCGGTTGGTCTCTTGGGCGTAGCGTCAGTGCAAATAAAATGGACAATAAATACCCGTAAGCTACACTTGAACATGCGACGGACAAGAGTAGCAACATCACCATTTCAACTTCTCATTCACTAGAATGATTTCGTAACGCTGTGGACAACATTTTAAGTGGAAATCATTTAAATGGGTTTTCTAACATTTGACTTGTTGATCGAGGTGCAAGTTTTTATTTCCTATTTTATGGCTTCTCCTGAAAATGCTAAACTTCCATTTCTGCTTTTCTTTCACGATAACGACTCACAACTGACCCATTTGAAAATCTGTGACGCTTGCTGGCTACCATTCTGCCTGATTAACTTTTTCAAGTGATCATTTCACGAAGACGTGAAATAACCAACTGATTTACTTTACGTCCATACAAAAGATATATTTTGTAGTTCGTCCTTACAATTAAACGTCAACTTTCAACTTGTTTGTCTTCTTAATCGTTGCAGATAGCGCCACCTACGTCGGTAATATTCTGAAAATAAAGAGTGTTAAGAAGGAAGACCGTGGCACCTATTACTGCGTGGCCGATAATAGTGTCAGCAAGGGCGATCGTCGCAACATTAATCTGGAAGTTGAGTTTGCACCGGTCATCACCGTGCCGCGGCCACGTTTGGGACAGGCGCTGCAATACGACATGGATCTGGAGTGCCACATTGAAGCCTATCCACCACCAGCTATCGTCTGGCTTAAGGATGACATCCAGCTGGCGAATAACCAGCACTACAGCATCTCGCACTTCGCCACAGCTGACGAGTATACCGACTCCACATTGCGTGTGATCACCATCGAGAAGCGCCAATATGGCGACTACGTCTGCAAGGCTGTCAACAAGTTGGGACAAGCGGAGGCACGCGTTAACCTCTTCGAAACCATCATACCAGTGTGTCCACCAGCCTGTGGACAGGCGTATTATGGTGGAGCGGAACATGTGGCGGCAACCACATTTGTGGTGTTGGGAGTGTTGGTGGCGATGATGTATTCCAGATAAGAAGGTCGATGGATGATCGGCTAGTGATCGTTAATGCTGTGCGATTAATAGCAATAAGGAAAATTTATTCGAACGGGCAAAAGCTAAAACATGATCATATATACGAGTGTAAACGACTACGAAAACAAATTAATATATTTAGAATTTCAAAACAGAGAATTTTTCACAATTAAATTATTAAGTAGTCAAAGTGTTAAAACTGTGAAACATAAAAAAATAGCGGTTTCTTGCTATTTTTAAACTCTCATTTAAATGTATGAAAAAACGTCCACTTATTTAAGTTTTGTTTTCATAGAAATGCATACATTCCATTAGTTATTGTCTACCGCCGTGTTGGCAAAATTCTATTTGCCGGGATAAGCTATTCCAAAATATATATTAGTCCTCAGAGTAATTTTTGTATTCCACAAAACTTTTACATATATTCTGTTAAATGAAATAATCAGTTTTTATTATGACATTAGCATTCAATTGCATTCAATTTAGTCCGCCACAATTTTTCGTTCGTAACGAAGCAGTTTGGCAGCTTTTAACTGAAGAAATCATGTTTTTTCAATATCTCTCGATTAAATTAATTATTTCTATAAAATGAAAAAACCTTAATTCATGATTACAATATGTTCACAAACCTCCATTGCTAAATAAAAATTAAATAATCATGACAATGGGTCGCTATGTAGCTAAAAAACTGAATATATCTATTTTCGATTGAAGTGTTTCGTGTAAATTTAAGAAAACAAAAAAATTCCATCTCTATTGCCCATTTTTTCAGTACGGTTTGAAGATAATTTAAACCAGAGCTGTGAAAGTAATCTTTATTTTTGTAATCATTACTTTCAAGTTACGATTACACGCAACATTGAAATGATGTAACCAAATTACCATGAAATCTTGCTTATTGGAAATAAATTCTGCATTTATTTATATTTCTATAATTTAAAAGTAATCAAAAAGTGATCTATAGTTCGTTATTTTGATTACGTTTGGATTATTTGTCTTTATTGTTTGAATAAACCAAAAAATAATAAAGAAAAAACTTATTTCAGACAACTTTTTTATTTAATAACACTAATATAATGCAAATAAAAGAGAAAAAGTTAAAATTAAAAGAAATTACTTTTCAATTCATCTTCTGTTATCATGAAATAATCAATAAAGTCAGATTACTCAGTTTACTTTCATGTCCGTAATCCATGTAATGAGATTACGATATATGCATGTATAGACGATTACTTCGTAATCATAAAGTATTCGTATTATAAATTTTACTTTGTAATCGTAAAGTAATCGCATTATAAACTCTGGTTTAAACTAACATTTGCTTAATTTGCAATATTCTGTAAAATAAAGCGTTGATTTATACCTTAACTGAGACAACGTGCATAAACAAACAACTTTAATAATAACAAAAAAGGTCAGTGTAAGTGATTAATATAAAAAACTAAGAAGTTCTTTTAGTATTAGTATTTAGTATTAATATATATTAATATACCATTATTAAAATAGGCATTTCTTCACTTAAACCCCGTCCAAAAATTAAAACATAAACATATATCTATTTATTTTAAGAAACTACATTATCTTCGAAAACTTCTACTAATTAGTTGGAAAACCAACAATCTTTTACTTCCCCCCTTTTTATATCAGCATCACATGAAAAGACAACAGATAAGTGAAGTTATCAATCTTTATTATTTGTTTTATGTCTATCTTGCAAGAAAATATTTTATATTTATTGAAGAAATACAGAGTACTTTAGCATTATAGTTTTAAGAAAACAAGTTACAAGATTGTTAATGCAGGTAAAAGAAAACTGTAATGTTAACATTTACCATTTCGATACGATTATATCGAGAAATAATTTTTAATTGTATCTAGTTTATTATTAAGTAGAGTTTACATTATAACTTTTATACCCAGACAAGAAAACATAAGCAAAAAATTAATAAAATTTGAAAAAAAAATTGCGCATAATGTATAGAGTTAGAATTTTATATATTTTAGATATAGAGAGCGGAAATAGGAAGTTAACCCATTGTACGGGTGTAAATATGGAAAAATAAAATTCATCGTAAAATAAAGATAAATAAATCATTTTTAAAAAAAATGCCGGCTTTAGTTTTTAATATTAGAGTCGGTCAAAAATAGAGTCGGTCGATATATAAGAGCAGAAACCAGGTATGAAACTGTTAAAGTGTTCAGTTTTTCTTAACTAGAGAGTTTTTGCAAAGTTTTTTTGCAAAGAAAATTTTACGTAAATTAAATTATTTGCAATATCGCTTTAAATTCGCCGTTTTCTCATCTTAGACTTTTACTGCAAAAGGATAAATAAAACCAGCTGAGATGTTGCTACGTAATATATTACGGAAAAACATTATAAACACAAATTACGTTTCGTTGTTGGTGCGGTTTAAACCCCTAAAATGGATACATGGAGGATTTTATTATATCATACGAAGGATTGGTCGTACCATACAATACAAATAATTCTCGCCTATTTCCCCCCTTCCACTTTAGACATTCTCACCCCACACAAGTGTGGCGTGTTTGAAGAATACATACGAGTAGTGTTCCAAAAAAATCATTGCGATTTATATAACGTTTCAAAATAATTGACGAGTCTATGACAGTCTTTTTCTATTCCATTCCTCTTCCCAATCACCTCACCACTTAAAACAATTCGTTTTTAGTACTATTTTCTTCGTTTTATTACGACTTATTCTTTACTCTTTTTGTATAAATGCAAAACTAAAACTTAGTGCTAACTTAAGCCCTACGTGCTAAGATCATATCAAAGTGAACTATTTAATTGAGCCGCCCATTGTCGCCATGCGATAATACATTGTAAACTCAGACTCATAATGTGAATAAGTTTGATTATTAAAACACTTAGAAGCTGGTATGTAGTTGCGCAGAGGATTCTCCAATATGAAATCGTAGAGTTTGTTTACTTTTTGCAGAATGTGTTTCGTGCTGTCGCATGTAGCGTCAATTTTGTCTAATAACTCAGCGATTTGTTCACGTTGTTGCTTGTTTTTCAATTTAAAGGCTTGAGTATCAACTAAAAAGACAGTAATGACGTGAAACATTTATTTCAGCCAATGACGAAATTATGCAAAAACTTACCTATAGTTAAAGGCATGTCGATTTTTAAGTTAGTCGAAAGTGTCCTAATACTTTCAGCCCAACGTATGCGATGCTGCACCTCTTTCAAAGCGCCATAAGGTGTTAAAAGAGAACCCGGCGCCAGTTGAGTGGTGGATGAAAGCTCGCGGGTGGCCACAATTAAAGGATTAGGTGATATATAGAAGGCGCTGTGAAGAAAGGGATGAATTATTTTAAGCCTAGGTTGGCATATTCTGCTCACCATTCTTTAGGAATGCAGCTAAACTTCTCCAAAGGGATCTCCTTGAAAGTCTGCAATTCGACTACGTGCGGCGGCAAAGACTGACAATTCGAGTCTCCCGCAGACCCCCAGCTACGACACAAATTGGTGTTCGACAACGAACACGAAGTCGCATTTAAATCCAATTTGGTACTGGAGAAAACATCGCAACTCAATTCAAAGCTTTCGCCACACAGAATGGATTGGTTGTTCAACTTCATTTTCGAAGGCAGAAGTTTAGATTTACAGGCAGCATTGGCAGCAGCATTAGAAGCCTGCAGTTCACTCAGCATATGTTGCAGCATGTTTTTGGAGTACAAAATCTTCTGCTTTGTTTGATCCAACTGCAGCATCTCATACTGAATGCGGTTAACGGAGTTACTTATCTCGGTGTAAACCTGCTTGATGGAACCAAGCAGCACTTCGTGATCCTCCAGCTGACGCGCACCCGTTTCCAGAAGTGCTTTGTACATCTCGATTTGCTCCGCAAAGAATTCATTCTTACTCTTGTGGTGATTGCGTAAATTATATTGCACAATATATTCAGAGATGATATCTTCGGCGCTCTCATCTATATCGCCGTTGAACAGGTTCACTTTTTTCTGAAGATCGTCGACAAACTGCGGGTAAGCGCTGGAGAAGCGCTCTTCCAGTAAAGCGCGCTCGTGGTGTGCTGCCAAGTACTTCGCTACGATGCCCAGTGACTCAGCGATGGTTTTCATCAGCTTCAATTCGAAAGGAGTAAACTGATCGCGTCCCGATGCCGAACTCAACGAGCGCGTTAAGCACACGGAGTCATCCACGCTTGATTTATTCAGTGTCATAATGTTTTGTAGTTGTTCTTCTTTCAGCCGCATTATAGCATTGAATAGCATAAAATTCGGCATATCTGCGAAGGTGGTGCGAAGCTGAGTCCATAAATCATCTTTAGCTTTCCGTAAAATAGTAGCTGTAAGGAAAAATAGTACTTTGGAAACAAAAATCTCTGTTGTACCATAAAAGCCATCTCACGATTGTTGTTGTTTACGTAGACGTTGTAGAAGTCTTCCAGCTGACGTAAAGCTACACCGACTGTCACAGCTGCCGTCTTTTCGCAGGCATTCTTTGTGTTTAGTTTTACCGGCATCGTCGTCAGAAGTCGTTTCTTGTTCTGCTGTTCCTGTTCTATATCCTTGACAAGAGCATGCAGTTTCACATCGAAGAGATTAACGCGAGCTCGCAAGGTTTCATGTTTATGTTGCAATTTTATATGCTGCATATCTAGAAAACCAATTTTAGTAATTGCAGAACCAATTCTAGAACTTCTGCAGAGATTTACTCTTTGTTTTAATGGAAGCTGACAGTTTTTCGTATTCCTTTCTATACACTTCAATTTGTGTTTCCAGGTCCGATTTTTTCGCACTTAGATCTTTCATTTTGAGAAACGTCTGATACTCCTTGGGCAGAAAACAACGCCCATAGGTCTGCGAAACCAAAGTCAGTGAGAAATAAACCATAAAAACAAATTTTTTTTACTTACCGGCACCACTTGGTTCCGGAGTTTCTCTAGCTTTCTAATCAAGATGTTCTCGCGTATCTCTGAAACCTCCTGGCGCGGTCGAACTCGTTTGAGAAGATTATAGAAAAGATCGCATTGGCGCGATTTAAATATTCTAAATATATTGGGTTAATTTCGTAAAAATTAGCAAACTTTGTTTTCAGTTCTTACGACTTGATCGCCTCATCGCTCGGTATGTCTTCTACTGGGAATCCCAGCCTGTTAGCCCACGTCACGAAGTTCTCTACATCCTCCTCGATTGTCATTCTTGTGATTTTTAATTTTTATAATTTGTTTAATTAAAAAAAGTATTTGATTTTATCAAATAACAAAGGCGCTTATATCTGCTGTTAGAGCTGTCAAAATATTTATTTAAATTTCTTGACAGCTCTGTTCGTTGCATAAAGCTGATTAGCCTGTGATCTCGTTCAGGCAAAAAATTATGCATATAGTTCATGAGAGAATGTAATTGAATACAAATAAAAACAAAACTTTAGACAATTTAATAATAATTATCAAAATAATTTTTGTTCGAACAATTAATCTTGCGTGATACTCATTACTTTTAGCTAGACCTGGTGAGCTTTAAGTCAAAACAGCTTCGCTCTCGTTATAAGTAGATGAAGCTTTTGAAGAGAAAGAAGGAAATAATTGTTGAGAAAAGGATAAAAGGGAAATTTAATTTTTTTTTGATTTTCGCGCTAAATATTCCTAATTTCACGAACTAAAAAAATATTTTGGAACTCTTTCCCAAAAAGTCATCCAAGATATGTATTTGTACACAAAATAAAAAGCAGAAACTTAGTTTCAAACGTAATCATCGAAAGTGTTGCACTGCTTGAATGATTTTTTTGAACGTGGAAAAAGAAAAAGAATTAAATTGAATATTCATAAGCATTATTATCAAAAACCCTTTATTAAATTCCTATAAGAATTGCTACAAGCACTTCTACCACATACAATAGAGGTTGTAGGTAAGAATTTTCTATAAGTTCGTGTGTAAACATGAGCAAGATCAGTGCGATGTTTTAGGATAGATCGTACTTCATACCCTGAACACAATCATAGCGGAGATCGAAGTCGACGAGAATTGGAGTTTTCATACGTCATCGATTGAAAATAATTGCAGCGATAGCGAAGAGCGACGGGCGCTATAATTTGCTTTGCAAATTTGTATATACCAACAAAAATAATTATCAAAAATTATTTTTTTTTAATTTCCCATGGGAGCCCATATAATTTTGACAGCTGAGGGTCATCGGTATCGCTCGTCGCTATGATTTTGTTCAGGAAATAATTAAAGTGTTTCGATATTTGAATGATCGGTCAAGCAGTAGCGATTGCCTTGACTCTATCAGAGATTTTTAATCCCACCATCAAACTTTATCATGTGTAAACCGCTAGTATATCATAGCACATTAACTAGCATACGCTAGTATTAACTAGCACACATACGTATTATTAAGTATTAAGTATTTCTTTAAATTATAATTTTAAATGTGAGCGAGACATAATCTTTCGTAATCTCAAAGTGTGAAGTAGAGAGAGACAGAGAGCTGTCGCCTGCCAGCATCTCAAGGTACCAATGATTGTGTCGGATTACTAAAAAAAACCTGGTGCTTGTGTCAGCTGCGGCTATCTCTATCTCTCTCTCTCTCTCTCTCTCTCTCTCTCTCTCTTTCTCTCTCTCTCTTTCTCACGACAGCTGCACAAAAAAAAATTGTGTTGATGCCTATCAAAATTTTTTGAAAATTTTTTGGGAATTTTTTGTGTATATATTTTGCGAAAAACGCTGACAACACCTTTCTTCTCCTGATTTGTCGACTATTAATTTAAAGTTGTTTTTAATTGCGGCAGAATAATGAAAAATTATATTTTGAAGTAAGAGTAGACTCTCATATGCTCATGATAAGATCAGATCTTACTATTGACTGATATACAATATACTTGATGGACCAGTATTAATTAGTATTATTATCTGAAATTATAAGTTTTTAATAAATCTGTTCCATAACAGAAATAATTTTTAGATACAAAAAAAAAGAAAAATTGTCATAGACAGTTCGTTGTTTTCCATATAGAATTTGTTTTGTTCCGGCCTGTAGTTAATATCCTTTAATATTTAGTTTCTCCGCAGCAATTTTTTTAAGTTCCTCGTGTATGATCTGCTGGAATGTTAGTCACAGTGAACACTACCCAAGCTCTTTTTGACAATTGCGCGCAATCCACAGCTGCCACTCGTATTTTAGCGTATTCTTCACTTCATTCATAATTTCTGCCGTCGGCTGAGGAATACATGGTCTACCTGTGGAGACCAAATATAGCTAATTTGAGGAGAATAGTAAAAAAAATTAAATTAAATTAACTATAAAGACGTGCCGACATGAATAGAATTCAAAGACTCTTCAACGAGCGTGCTGGCATTCGTAAGTAAATTGACGGTTGAAAGGGGTTGATTTGGTTGACCGCAGACAATGCAGCTGCAGCTGCTGCTTGAGTTTCGCTCCAAAATTTCGTGGTTTCGCGGGAAAAAAAGCCGCCAAAAACGGGTTCACGTTTCTTGGTGGGGGTCCAACGCGACAAGTGTTTGAATCCAAGGTTCATGTAGAACTTTTATGAAATGAATTTCGAAACCATTAAAGCGATTCGAAAGCAAGTAAAACTGAAAAGCTTGTAACGGAATTTTGTTATGTATGACGATCAAGCGATCTTTTAAACTGAGAAATGCTTTCTTCTCGCGCAGCCGCTGAGCGCAGTTATGACTTTGCGCTGAAACGCCTCTGCGTGGCAAAAGAGGACAGCTGGCGTGGCATTCTACCGTCCAACTACAGTTCGGACTACAATCCAGAGCCGCCTATTTTCTCCGCGAAGTTCGCCAACTGTGATGGCTATCGCCACCTGCTGGCCATCGCCAACGAGGACGGCAAAATAGCGCTGCAGGACACTACGCAACGCAACTACGAGTCAGAGGAGAAGGCTCTGAATGCACCGCAATGTCACTTCAACGCGGTGTTCGACTTGGAGTGGGCGCCGGGCCAGATGAAATTCGTTTCTGCGTCAGGTGAGGAGAAGATGGTGGTCGCAGGCGCAAGGATTTTCATTTTAGCTTATGCCTGCATACTAAGACTATTTTCCTTTTTAATTCAGGCGACCATACAGCGCGTCTCTGGGAGGTTGCGGACTCTCAAATACGCTGTGTGAACGTCTTCAATGGGCATTCACGTTCCGTGAAGACTGCGGCCTTCCGTAAATGTGATTCTACCGTGTTCGCAACTGGCGGCCGTGATGGCGCCATCTGCATCTGGGACACACGTGCTAACCTGAACGTGGATCTAACGCCACGTGCTGATAATTGTATTTACAGCGGTCACATGGGTGGCCCTGGAACGCCCGTGTCACAACGCAAGCGGCTACGCACACCTAAATACGCGCCAAACGCTACATCGAGCAGCATCACGGGTTTAGTTTTTCAGGTTTAATTAGGCTTCATAGCTTTATCAACTCCAATCTGACCACATCTTTCTTCCAGGATACAAATACGCTCATCTCCTGTGGGGCTGGCGATGGCATCATTAAAGTCTGGGATCTGCGCCGCAACTACACTACCTACAAGAGGGAACCACTGCCAAAGCACAGTCTGCCGTACGCCGGTTCCTCCACGTTCAAGGGATTTACGAACCTGTTGATCGATGCATCGGGCGCCAAGCTGTACGCCAACTGCATGGATAACACCATCTACTGCTACAACATCTTCTCGTGCTCCCCGAAACCATTGGCTCTCTATAAGGGTCTGCTGAACAGCACGTTCTACATTAAGTCCTGTCTCAGCCCCGACGGCAAGTATTTGCTGAGCGGCAGCAGCGATGAAAAAGCGTATATTTGGAATCTCGATTATCCCGACGAACCTCTGATTGCTCTCGCCGGACACACCGTTGAAGTCACATGTGTTGCTTGGGGCGCCACGCATGACCGACCCATTGTTACGTGCAGCGACGATGCGCGTCACAAAATTTGGCGCATCGGGCCGGAGGACCTCAGTGAAGCGGACAAGGCCGAGAAGTATCGGGGTCACGCCGAATATGTACGCACTTTCGGCCAGCATGCAGTGCGAAGCGGCATGACGCATACTTACAACTTACGCGACTTGGAGTCAACGCCTCGTTCGCTGAAACGTCTGGTCGAACAGAACGAACGCACACCAAATTCGTCGGAGAAGATGTGCATGAAGCGGTCGTTCCTCGAAATGCTGGGCGCAGCTAACGGCGCCGATAATACAGACGAAAAGCAGGAAGTAAAGAGGCCAAAAGCTTTTGAATCGAGAGGTAAACTGAATAACTTAAAACTGATGATCTCTGGGTTTTCCTGCACAGTTTTTTTCTTTTTAAAATTCTAGGTCGCCGCCTTTTTGGTCCGTCGTGTTCAACAGCAGCTTCCTGTTGCAGCAGTCACTCCCCGACTGCACGCTGTCTTAATGTCAACCTTTCAGCGATTCCCGAGGAACGGTGTTCTTCGTTTACCCCCACAAGCCCTTTAAATCGCCGTAAGTCTCCATCGATCTGCACTCAAGAAGAGCGAACGCTACGCACGCCAGACTCCTCACCCAATCGTTTGGCTCTACCGCCGTCTTCACTTGGCGAATGTAGTGTCGAGCACCTTAATCACATGTACACCTCGCCGCCATCTGCTGACACCTCGGCTGCGCCCAACGCTCCTGTCGCCTCCTCTCTTCAGCAGTCTGCGGTGAACACTTCGGCAATCTACTCCCCAACCTCGAATCTACCAAACTACGTTGTAGATGGTGAAGCACCGCACCTCAACATCATATCGCCCAAGCGAAAGGCGAAGGATAAAGTTGACTGGCTAACGAAAATACGCAAGCAAAAGTTGATGTCGTCCTGTCGTGGGGCAACTCTGTCGGACAAAATCAATGAGGAGCGAACGGCGGAACACAACGCAAACACTGTGGCCCTCTCGCCACGTTTGCAGAGTTTACGTTGTGGCTCGGAGGCCGGAAATCCGCGTTTGTATGCTGCAGCGTCTCGCCGGCGTACAACGCATTCGGGGGCGCATGTACACCGCACTATGGCTTCGCCTACATCGTCGCAGCAACACGCTCAGCATCCCAAGACGCCAACATCAAGCAGACGGAACAGCGACACCACAATACTTCGATTCTTTAGTGTACAACAACAGAGAAATACTGCCAGCGCAAGCGCTGCTTCTACATCGGCAGCGGACTCTACGCAACACACTCCGTTGGTGGTGCCACAAGCCACCGCGGCATGCGCGGAGTGATGACGGAATGAAGAAGCTTTAAATTTTAGTTTAGCTAAACTAATTCAAGTTTACAACGAACTTAAGTGAACTTGTTATTGTTATGGAAATCTGTAGCAGATGTTCAAATATTTAGAAACTTGCGCTTGCTTGTAGTGTTAATTGTTAGTTACATCTAGTGTAGACTTTAGGCTTTAAGAAAAAACTGGACTTGTTACATAGTATGACAAATCGGTTGATCCCGGGATTGATTACAAAAGCAGTTTTAATTTGTTAATACTGAAAATATTAATTTTTCTCGAGACTATTGATATTTAATTAAGAAATCGATGTCTGTTGGGACTCGCAGAATGACCAACCTAGTAAAAGAAACACGACTGAAACGCATTTAGTTGTTTTACTGTTTAAAAACGAATTTTTCTATTACTCTTATATTCAATTTTTCAAGTCTTAATCGATCCGTAATGAAAAACAAACCACTCAGTTCACTTTCAATTTCGTTGCTTCATCTTCGCTCCCTCGTTGGCTGCTACTGAGAGCTGTTGCACTTTGCTGCGTTGCCCTCAGCATGTTCCGCACCACGCCGACCAACAACACTAAATGGCAGACATGCAACACCGTGCTGGAGAAGTTCGTGCTCGGATACGTGTTCCAGCAAAACTCAATAAGTCCAAGAAGCAGAAACCGCACAGCCGAGTTGTAGCTGGTGCACCACGCTAGATAGGGCAGCGAGTGGAAGTACCACACGTAAAACTGATAATGCAGCGAGCGTGCGCACACGACGCCAATGAAGTTGCACAGGAAGAGGGGCAGTAATGCGAGCTGCGTGCACTGATCGAAGTGTACGGAAACTGATGCGTCCTGGCCTGTATTCTCATCCACTGGCGCAGGAGCGGCAGCAGGTGGAGCTTTAACGCCAGTCGATTGCTGCAGTCCTCTTTCGAACGATTTCACGAAAGCTTCTTCCTCAGCCGTCAAGACTTCTTCTGCGGCAGCATCCTTAATTTGGCTGGGTGAAGCCCTCTTTGTGGGTGAGGCCTTCTTAAGCTCTTCATTTTGATGATCGATTTGTGGTTGCAGTTGCATCTGCAACTCACGAAGGCGGGCGTAGTTTTTGAGGAACACGTACACAGGCCTGGCACACGCACACAGCAGCAGCAAATGCAACGCCATCAGCGCTATATGAAATGCCTTGTGCTCGAACAGCGCCCGTTGCAGGAAGCGGTAATTCACAGTCCACTTGTGCTCGAACACGCGGCCCAAATCGAAGCTGCCCTTCAGGTAAGCCAGCGGGTGGGTTAGCAGAAATGGAGCGCCCAGCAAGAGCTGCAACACACCGCATACCAACAGTTGCTGCAGGGTGCGCCAGAATCCGAGGCTGGTCAAATAGAGAAGCAGTAGCGCTGGAGCAAAAAGCAGAATATTCATTTTAATGCCCACAGCAAGGCTGAAGCAGCAGCTGCCGCATGTCCAGCGGCGATCCATAAACAGATTTAAGGCAGCGTACAAGAACAGCAACGCCACCGGATCGTTGAAGAGCCGCAGCACGTATATCGAGTGTACGCGGTACGAGGTGAAGGCACTCAACGCCAGTACGTAAGGTGGCACCTTGCGGCTCTTCGTGTAGAGCCGCAAAACAAGCCACATTTGTAGCAGGTACACGCCGGCGAAGATGTACTGCGCGAGACGCACATTCCGGCCATGCGAGGTGATGAAGTAGAGCGCTGAGTAGATGTAGATGAACGCGGCGGGGTAGACCAGCGGTCCCGTGTCACCTGCAAAACAGTCTCGGTTAAAAGCATATCAAGAACAAGGCTGCCTGCAGAAGCAACAACAGAGAACCACACATTTGCACGCATAACAATCGTGACAACATTGACACGCAACGCAAAAATACTTGCGCTCGCATTCACAAAAATAGCGCAGCACACTTGCTGGCGCACCTCAACCTAATTTTGGCGCGTCTAAAAATACCTTTCAGCAACGCGTAGTCGGTCGTGCCGTTGAGGAACCCTTCGCACTCCTGCATGTAGGCGACCCAGTCGATCTCTGTGTATGGCACCCGGTTGATGATCATCACGTTGAGCAGCAACTCCCCCGCCAGGATGAATACCGTGATGAAGGGCAATGCAGCAGGATCGAAGACAAGGAACTTGAGCAACTCGTAGTTGGCATACTTGCTGTAGAAACGCTGTAGTCGATTCGCTTCTTTGTTGTTCTTCTTCGTGAGGCTGCGTAGGTGAGCTGCTGCTACCACTGCTGGCGGTGCTGTTTTTGTTGTTGTCAGTGCTCTCGGTGGAGCCATAAAACTTCAATTACTCCAATTGTTGCGCTTACGGTTTGTCCGCTGCTGCAGCTAGCACTGGTGGGCGACACGTCAAAATGTTGCCTAATCGCAGAGATGTTTATGTTAAACAGCTGTTGAATAGCAACATTTTGCGGTGCGTTCAGTGAGAGTCGTCACCAGAAAGTCTGTTCGTTAGCTAACAGAGGACTTTTAATAAAGTATTCCCAAGATTTACCTTCATTGCGTTGCTTAACTTTTAATTTGATAAAAAATAACTTTTAATTGGATAAAAAATTTTCGCTAGTAGAAAATTGGAAGTAGTGAACGAAAAGAAAACTTCACCAAGTCTAGACGAGTGCCATTTAGCAGAAAACAAAGTTAGAAACATGGGCTTTTATGTTAAAATCTATTGAATTAAAAACTATATTACGGTATATATATTAAAATTCGCAATTAGAGATAACTATAAATCAATTAGAGACAAATGGAAACTATTGTGTAAACAAGAACTGTAAAACTGATTATTGTATGCCCAAGTGGGTACCGTCCGACATCCATCAACTCGGCCGTCAACGAGTACTTTTCTCTTGTCTTATTATATTTTCAAATTTTATAGGTTACTCGATGTCGTCGATCTACCATTATTAATTAAGCAGCTTGGTTGGTGGGAAACTAATTGGGATAACTTGCACCATAGAGTAAGAAATAACATAATTAGAAGAAATAACATAATAATTATTTCTTACTCTATGCTTGCACTCAATAGGGTGTTGGGTTTACTGACATCCAACGATGTGATGAAATTTTATTAAAAAATAAGGTTTCCACATGTTGGTCGTAAGAAAACTTAACTCTTTGTAAAATTTTTAATGTTAGTTTAAGTTTATAAAACTGTAGAGAGCAAATCATAAGCGAAGACTTACAAAAACTAACTTGGAAATGAACTGACGGCCCACCCTATACTGGTATAATGAGGAAACAATAGATACTTTCACCAAAAACGATCTTTTAAATTACGAATCCAGCATACAGACTTGTACGTTGTACGTTTGGTCTGGAGGGCAAGAAATAATATAACAAATAAATATGATTGCTTTCCTATGACTATCGTATGTAATCGAAATAATGAATTTCATTGTATCTGACAGTTCCAAGCTGTTGTCACATTCAATAAGTGTTTTGTAATACAATGCAATTTAAGACGTACAACACCGATCACAATGCTATCGCTAATGCATCCAGCAGATAAAAACGAAAGAAGAAGAAAACCACCAACCTACAGACTCGAGGATGTATGTCTGGATGTACATACATATGTACGGTTCCGTACCGCAACAAGACTGAACAAAGTACTCGTATCTAATAAATGCAGTCAATTTAGAAAGCAAACAACTGTTAGGAGAAATGGCATTACGACCGAATTCGAATGTAATGAAGGAAAAAAATACAGCCAAACAAACAAACGCAGCAAACTTCTAGATACGCTTATTAGCGATACGCACTGAAAGAAAAAGTTACGTCCATTGAAGTAACTTGTTGTCATCTTTAAAATATCAATTGCCGTTGTTAATTTGAAGACGATTTAAGTGATATTTCAGTTTTCGTACAGTTTTCAGTTGATAAGCCCGTGTTTGTCAAATTGATAATTTAAGTGGTCGAATACAGTGAAGCAAAATTGTCAATTTGAAAACTGTAATTGTCAATTTGAAACCTTTAATGTGAATATGGCGAAGATCATCGTAATGTTGACACGTAATATTGACAAACATCGACCTTCAAAATTCGTACTGATATTTTTCCAGTGCAGATAAATGTTAGTCAGCTCAGCAGTCTGTCAAACCATGGATAGTTCATGTCCGATGTAGTCATTCCTTCACTCGGATGACGATACACTACCACTCACTCCCCTCCGCCAGCACGACAGTGGATAAGAACTGGAGCCGCAAACCTTACAAGACAAGAAAACAGAAGCTACGATGGAACGATACTTGCAGGTGATAATAATTCGAATGGTCAAGAAACGGGTCCGAACAGCGTAATGATTAGATCGGTGTTTGGGTGGCTTTACTCTGGTTGTCGGATAGTTTATGTAGCTGGTAATGTCTCACGCTGAGTACTGCTTAGAATTTTCTGCCAACATATAGTCGATGTGTGCTTTATTTTCTTGATAATTCTTTGTAATCATCCTACAAATAATCTGAGTAGAGTTCCGCTAACATGTTCGCTTTGTCTTGGCTTCAATTCCTATCGGATTAAAATGCTTGTGAGTGAGATAAGTTAATCTGTTTTGGCTAACAGGAAGGTTGCAAGCATAGCTACGAATTTTTGAGGTTACGGCGTACAATACTATAAAATGAAAGTACTCGTCGTGTTCGCCCGTTAAATTTACTTCGTAATTAATGAATCTTATAACTTTTAATAATCTGTACAATTTCTCACTCCATATTTCTCCAATTCAACGCGTTTATTCAGATTAAATTCGTCAAACTCAGAAAATGTTTGTGTATTTTGCAAAATTCTTACTTTGCTACAATGCTACACAGAAATTTATACTATAATATGTTCACACGAAAGCGAAAACATATTCAAAGCCCAGAGAAGAACTCTTCGACATCGATATGAAGTATTAAGTTTTCATATTCCTTCTTGCCATTCGACTTGGCCATCCTGAACAGCTGACACAACGTTTATCCGAAGAGATGACAGATAATTTTCTCCGATAATTGATGACATTAATTTTTTCTGCGTTTCAATGAAGGTTTTAAGAAATTTAATTCGTTTGATGTTTTTTTTTCTAAATTGAAATCATTGGTTTTCAATGTCAAAATGACGACGACAGCAAAAGCGGGGGAACGACGACTACTAACACGCTAAATAATTCCTTGTAATGAAAACAAATACCGAAAGTACATAAAATAATCAAAAGAATCGGCTTTTATTGTACAGCAATAAAGTGGGATGAAGTAAAAATACAATGCGATCAATTATTGCATCGCAATCCGAAACGTTCGCGCAATTTTCCAAAACGCCCATAATTTTCGATAAAACTTCATTCCCTAGTGAACGAATTCGTCTGTTGTAGATTCAACAGATCTCTCAATATTCTTCTCTCTAGGAAAGTAATTTCTCAGAAATTAAGCCTCTTAATATTACTTATGATCCACATAAAATACAACCGTGATATGGATCACTGGTCGCGATTCAAAATTTGGTTCATTGGGTGAATCGCTCTTCCCAAGCAGGGGACAATTAGAAAACCTTATAAGAAATATGTAAACCTACGTATATGGATGTGTGAATAAGTGTATATACATACGTATGTCAATGCGAGTAGGGTTGCATTTTGATATTCCTCTTTTTTTTTAAAGAGTTTCTATGCTTCGGTACTCCACACTTGGCATCTCAACGATTTTACATTGTAAATTTTTATCTAAATAAATGTGTAGAAAGAAGAAGAGATTAAATATGTAAATAAATGTGTATGTGCGATTATCTATGAACCATTTTAAGTGAGTTTGTTTTAATATTTGGTGAGTTTGTTTTAATATTTTTCTCCGGCGAAATGTGAAAAGGTTTCTTGCTGCTCGCTCTCTACAGACTTTGTTTTGTTATAGCGAATGCGGAGATCTCAACGTTTCAAATTTTAAATAACGAAATCTTTAGTATGTAACGAAATTTTTTCCCCATAAGGGAAATTTATGTTTTTAGTTCTGCCATCAGTCTTAAATGACTTCGGCTTATTTTATTCTTTTAATTATTCCATTAGAATTAACTTTTTCACCGATTCTATGCTGTAGTGAGCAATTTTTCTTAGAGAATTCAATCAAACGAAAGACTGTTTTATTCATGTTTTATTGCAAATGCTTTGCCTAATCGAAGCCTAACGATACTAGTCACGGCACCGTATACTACCATTTGAAGATCATTTAAGAAGTCAATGCAGTAAAACGATTCCGAAACGGATAAGTTAATTTAATTTAAAGTAAAATCCAAATATAGGTACTGTTTTACAAATGATATCAGGATCTTAATCGAACTTAATATGAATTGAAATCAGTTAAAATTAAATATTTTAAGAAGAGAAAATGCGATTAACATAAAACGCGATTTATAACTATTTTTCACTATTTTTCAAAAATTAATTAGATTGTAAAATCACTAATATTTAATTTGAATTCTTTAAAAGTTTTCACAATTTATATTTTTTTTATTTTCATAATGCATACATATTTTGTCATATTTACAAATAAAACAAAAGGATTTTGTAAAAAGGATTCGAATCTATAATTTATCTCTGTAAAGTATTTTTACGTATTATTTACCATCAGAATATTGCTTTGTGTTTATTTTAATGTGAAATATGTATTTATTTCTACGCGACTTATTAACTGTAAAAAACACATAAATATTTATATATATACGGCACTGCAAAAAGACCTCCTGAAGCGATAAGTAACTGTTTTTCTAGGTTTTTTATTTTATATCGTTAATATCAATCTGTATTCTCTTAGTGTACGTAAATACCCGTCAAATAAACGAAAACAAGAAAAGTCGTTGAGTTGATAGCTCTGGCATTATCATCACTACCGTTGTTGTTGTTGGTGGGGTTGTTGGGGCTGCTGTTGTTGTTGTTGTTGTTGATTGTGTTATTGTTGTGGACGCTGGAGCTGGCTTTTCTGATGTCTGCCTGCTGCCTGCTGGCTGGAAATCAATTTCAGCGCCTTGCACGAGCTCCACACCGTGTTCTCGATTCAGTTGAAGTTCGAAAGCGGTGTCGTGAGGAGTGTCGAGTTGATTTTTCTGTGTTCGAATCTGGAGAGCAAGAAGTGTTTTATTAGTCTTGTGTTGTTATTGTTCAATTTTCAGTTGTTTTTGTATTGAAAAAAGGTTATTTTTCCTTAAAGAAAATACCAGCATTTTTTTAAAACTCTGGCTTTTTAACGGTGCTTTTTATATACAAACATACGAAGAAAATTTCAAGTAACTTTGTGACATCTTTTGTATCTTGTTTTCTTTATTTGGAAGTTCAGTTAGCACAGTAAATTTGTGTTTGCTGCAGCCAAGTGTAACTTTTCTCTGAGTACTAAAATGTTATATTGATTAAAGTTCTCAAACGTGGATTAACTAATTCCGACTGTCAACAATACAATAATTTGTCTTTTCTCCTTAGTTCAAAGTTCAGCGAATTCTGGATTTTTTTTCGTACATACACATGCAAACACAATTACATATGAACAAAAAAAATAATGGTTTAATAAAAAAAGATTTTATTTTTCAATCAACTAAAGGAATTCTCTATTTTCTTACGCGTTTCTTGTTTTTGTCTCTCATCAGTGTTAACTGGATTTCTTGATTTCGTGCATTTTATGATTTTACGGTAAGTTTTTACACTTAAAAGTAGTTTTCTATTATTTAAGAAAATTTTCTATAATTTTCGCTCCCTTATTCTGAAATTTTTTGCTTGGATTATTTTCTAAACTCGAAAAGAAGATCCCTAGACATCATCGCAGAGACTCCTCAAACTTTTCCGAATACTTTTCACCTCCATTGAACTTTTATTGATTCCGACCTGACAGCTGTTGATTATCCAACAAATATATTGAATAATTTATCGTTCTACCAAATGTCTGCCGAACCAGTTAATAAAAACATAAACTGTTTCTGATAACCACCCACATGTGGATTTATTGACCCAACTTGTCAAGTGCCACCGGCAGTCTCTCAGTTGTGAGTTGTCAGCGGTGAGATGATTCCCTCATGCATGGATGGTGTTACTCAGTAAAGTTAACTTGAAAACTAGCAAAAAGGCTTTTGGCCAGGTCAAAGTCTGAATACCCTACACGCGCAAATTTAATTAAAGCCTCTGAAATCCTTTATAACCACTTAAGTTGGGGGGGGGGGGGGGGAGCTACAATGTTTTTATTAGTTTTGTTATTCTACTTTGTTAAATTATGATCTCTCATTGTGAAAACCAACTACGAGTGAAAGGATATTCGTACTTAAAATAGCACTTTTCCACGCGCGTTGCTACTAAATTTCAATGGAGAGCAACACTGAAGAAAACTCTGATTTTGACTTGTGAAATTTCTAGAGTCACCAGAAAACTCCTGAGTCAAAACACATTCAAACACTCGTTGTTTTTCTATAGCAAAAACATGACTCCCGTTATAAAACTTTATTATGACTTACATGTAAAATGCACCTAAATCATCGTGAATTCGATTATCGCCTTCAATGAAAAAGCAGATTCTAGATAATCGTCTGAAAATCGATACAAAATCGTGCGAACCATCGCATGTGCATCACTAGTGGCGAGCGCTACCTATTCCTGAATGCAGGCATTGATGAAACACCTAAAAATAACAACAACCAATATAATCAAGAGAGACAACAAAAAATTTCATAAGGGAAAGTGTAAATATAATTTCCTTTCTTATATTGTTGCTGTCGTTTTAGTTTTATTATGGGTTTTATTATTACAACTTGTTTGCTTTTAAGTTAGCTTCTATTTATATATACAGTGGATCAAATAAGTATTCGGACATATGAAAGTTTATCTACTAAGATTACGTTTAAGGAAACCAAATTATAGTTCGTCTTTTTCTTTCTTTTTCGTTTAATTAGTATTTTTTTAAATCGACAATAACAAATCATTAATTCAGCTTAAGTTTTTATAAACACTAAAAAGATGACAAATTAACAAAACTCATGTAAAAAAAAACGGACATTGTATAATTTTTCAAAAGTCCTTGCAACTCGAACACAATCACCAGATATTAATGTTGTTGATGAACATCTCACGTTGTTGATGAACATTTGGAGAATCAGAGGAAAAGTCATACTATTGCAAGCGAGAAGGATCTGGAAACTGTGTTTAGCGATAAATTGGCTAAAATATATCCTTCGGCCTGCAGGAAATTAGACGAATCAATGGCAAAATGGTATTAAATATAAATGTTCGAGTTCTTTTTTGACATGAATTTTGTTAATTTGTTATATTTTTGTTTTTCTACAAATATTAAGCCGAATTAATTTTTTGTTATTGTCATTTTTAAAACTATACCAATTAAACTAAAAAAGAAAAAGAAAAACTATAATTTGGGGTTCTTTAACATAATTTTTTTGACATAATTTTTTTAGGTTTTCATATTATGTATGCCCGACTTCTTTTTTGAGCCACTGTAAAAATGCATTTGTTTTCTGCTGTTCACAATTGATTTTTAAGCTATTGATTTTCAAAATTACAATTTCGCGAAGGGTTTGAATCCTTGCATGTGTAATTGCTATTTACAATTGTTATAAAAGTAGCTTGTCGTCTTTAAAAAACAGATTACACAGTTTTCAACATTCAG
The DNA here is from genome assembly GCA_922984085.1 of Sicus ferrugineus. Classification (NCBI taxonomy): domain Eukaryota; kingdom Metazoa; phylum Arthropoda; class Insecta; order Diptera; family Conopidae; genus Sicus; species Sicus ferrugineus. The sequence goes on from OV277348.1 coordinate 10,971,072, forward strand.
ATTCTGTGGCTTGGCAACGATTTCTTGTTGTCAAGCCACAAAATGAAGCATCTGAAATATTATATCAGTTCTAATTGAACGCATGTGTAATTTCAACTCAATCAACTTTATTTGAAAACCAATTTCAACCGGTTCACTTTTGATTTGAGGCGTTTGATTTGCATCAGGTTTCACTCGGTTTCTCTTTGTTGGTTTTTCGCTTTGCATGAAAACACTGTTTGCCCTCTAGAAGTTCAAGTAATCACGATGTAGTGATGGTGAAAAAAGTGACAAACGAATATTAGGTTACCTGGTAGGTTACCTGGTGTCTGGTCTTCGAAGATATGATCAAAATGGTAGTACTATCTAATATATAAAATAAAAAATTCTCTGAAAACCTATGAATGATTTCATTGATTCCAGTATATGGCTTCTAATCTATGCAATATTTTTACATGTCTATAATCTGTACTTGACCTGCCGCACTCTTCTTGCAGTTATTTTTGGGTTTATGTCAGTTTTTATATGACGTATTCTAGAAAAAAAAATGGTCAGCAAAAATTAAGAACCCCGAAAAAAGAATGCTATAGAATTACAATATTTACAAAGTAAGCAGTATTTCACCTTGAAGGGAACACATTAAAAGTAGAGCGAAAAATGTCCACGACAGCCAATTTGCCCTCAATGATTGTTCATGAATTTTATAAGTCGAGTCATGTGAAGAAAAAATTATTGTCAGAGGATCTCCGATTACACTTGCTTGAGATCGGAGCCCAGTTTTGGCAAACATCTATTTAACTCTATAAAGGGTTCAGCAATTGTCAAGTTGACGGTTTCTTTCAATGATTTCCCCACAACACTTAATAATGCAGCTGTTAATTGCAGTGATGTTGCTTTCTCGATTTTTCTCTCTGTCCTCTTCTTTCCTTCATCCAATAATTCACTGCTACGGGCGAAAGTGTTGGCGAGAGCATCTGTTGACGGGTTTAAAAAGATCTGAAATACATAATTTGTAGTTGTTAGAGGCCATCATCGACATAATTTTACCCATTTCTCACTTCAATTTCAATCCTCATGCAATATCAATCAGCAGCAACAACACCAACAACACCAACAGCCGTAGCAACTGTTGCTAAGCGCTGTTGTTTATTTCCTTTGAGGGGGGGACTCGTTTTGTTGTTGTTATCGTTGCCCCATATTGTTTCTCTTACTGGTGTTTAAAAATGGTGTTCTCAGAAAAATGTTTGCTTGTTCATAGGCGTGCGCAGCTCCCTTTTTGCTGGCGAGAGTGCTGATGTGACTCGTATATTTTGTAAAGAATTTTGTTTTTGCTCTTGTTGCTTTTCTGCTTGCCTTAAATATATACAAATTTAAACAAATGAAGAATTTCTACCCTCACCCAAAAATTTGTGGAGATAAAAATTCGTTTTTTGCTTTCGCTTTTTCTATATCTTTTGTTTACGTAAAAAAAAGGCAGATAAGAATTAAAAACAAACCCCCCCCAAAAAAACTTATTTAAAAAAAGTATTTCCTAATATTTAGAGAGCCTCTAACGCTGTTGATTGAATAAAAATTTTCTTTGATGGCCTCTAGAAATTTTCCATTAAAATTTTAGTACACGTTTAGTACACTTTTCAGTTCACATGATAATCGACATCAAGACGCGATTTTTCTTATCTCAAATTCAACCCAAGATTTAAGTCAGCATTTTATGTTGGTCCTCTCATGCTTGGTCTAGAATGTTTTTTGTTTTTTGCAATCAGCTCGAAAGCTCCAAAGTTTGTTGCAAAGTAAAATCGAATTTCGCTGACATCGTTTTTATTTCAAATCAATCACATTAATCAACACCAGTTTTTATCTCAACACTTTTCGAGACTAAGCAAAATAACAGCAGTAAAAACATCAGTGTTGTTGCTATTGTTGTCCTTGTTTCATTTTATACTTTTTTTTTCATTTAAGGCAAAAGAGTGCGGCAAGAAGTAGTTTTTAGTAGGGATTTTTACACTTCTGTGCCTCCAGATGACGACTCGACAGACTTTTTCTTTACATGTGGGGAAGTGTCATTGTGTGTGTGTGTGTGTGTGTGTGTGTGTGTGTGTCTGTGCATGAATACATCTGCATGCGTATACCTCACATCTGTTGATTAACGTTTTTGCAAGCTTGCAATTGACTCTGGCGTGCACGTTGTTGCCATGCAGAGATGTGAGTCTTATTTTACTTTTTTATTAAAGTTTCTTCCAGGCATGACAAAACCTGACTTACGCATTCACGTGATTCACAGCATTTATTTTCCTTGCTTGGCTGCGATGAAACGATCATGAAAAAGAAATCCGTTACATAAATTGGAATTGGGAGAAATTTAAATGGAAAATTTTTATTTGCATTTAGTGGTAATGATATCCAGATCGAGACGCCCGTTTTCAGGCGAGAAGAGTAGTGATATCGATACACAGTTTCTTTCAAACGAGAAGAGAATGGAGATCATCAAAATTTGCATAAAGACGCACATTACAGTTTTCGGGGTTTTTCTAAATTATCCAGTATTTGACGAAAGAGAGAAACCGTTCATTGTACACAGACACCCGACTTTTCTTCATAAAAATCATAAAGTTTGACTTAATCGTAAGTTTCATACTTCCATCAGAAATCATTTTGCATTTATTGAAATCATTATCAAGACTATCAAACGTTGATAAAAATGGTCGTGAGGACGTGATTGTTTTCACGCACGTTAACCACACACGGGCGGGATTACAATCTATAATTTCTCGTCTCAACTGCAGACTTCGGTCTTCACATCAACATGACTGTCAGTTTTTTTTTTTTGCATTGAAAAGCTTCAGTTTTGCAATTGATTTATTGTTAGCTTCTTCAAAATTGATGGAAAATATTATCGGTTTGTTGTTTATAACGTACAGCCTTTGCATGCTGATTGCAAACACTGACAGAAAATATCACCCGATGTTCTACTCGAAAAGCTAAAAATTTTTCAAGAAAGTTCGATTAGTCTACAGCGTTTAAATAACTTCTCGGTGTACGTCTATCTTCTGCAGGCAGAGAAACACCAGGAGGAGGAATAAGTTCAGCTTAAGAACTTTTTTTACATTTTTCCCTTCCCTCTTGAGGAAGGAATTGTCAATTTCTCCAAGTTTTATTTATTGCAGTATTGCAATTTCAACTATGAATCACCTTGCTATAAATTGTACTTCGAACTGTTAAGAAATAGATTTCGTAGATTAAAGTATCGATTGAAATGCTTTAATTTTAATACGCAAGTAGATGAATCATCGCCACACAATCGTTACTTCAGTTGCATGCAATTGCATTTAATTTCGAAGGCAACAAAACGAAGGCAACAAAATCAAAGGTGACTTTATGGAATTCGTTATTTATTAGCTCTAAATGCATATCTAATAAAAGAGAAATTAACCATTTACTCTACCCAACCTACCCAACTCGTCATCAGAGTAAAGTTGAAGTCGTTACTTGAAGTCTTTCAGAAGATTTAGAAGAGTTGATGGTGGATTCATAAGTCTTCCGTATCACGGTGCGTGAACCGAAAAAGTTAAGCTGACTTGACTCGATTGAAGATTCGATGGTTGGCTGACTGGCTGGGTTGCACGATTCAATTGTCGAATAAATTGGTTGGTTAGAAAGTTTAATGGTTTGGTGACCGAATGATTAGACGATTCGGTGGTTGGATGACTGGATGGTTGCATGATTGTGTTGTTGAATAGATGGATGGTTGGATAGCTGATTGGTTGGGTGACCGAATGATTGGACGATTCGATGAGTTGATAACTGGCTGGTTGCATAATTGAATTGTTGAATAAACGGATGGTTGGATATCTGATTGGTTGGGTGACCGAATGGCTAAACCATTCGATGTGTCAGTAACTGGATTTATGGGTGGATGACTAAAGTTTTGACAAGTTTATTGTTTAGATTGTTTCTTGGGTGCATAACTGGGTTTAATTCTGGTTTGGTTGAATGCTTGTTTGACTAATTAATAATTGATAAATACAAGACAACAATTTTAAACACACACAGATTTTGGCTTTAAATTTTTTAACTCGTTCTGTTGTATTTCTCAACCGAAACGACTTCCAAGTTTTTAATTGCAGTCATTTACTTTGAATCAATATTTTTAATAATATTTATTATTTGTTTTCAGTGACGTCAATGGAATTTTAATACATAACGTTTCATTTACGTGCTGTATTATCATTGATTATTTCTTATCATTTTAACGACGCATAAACAATTTAATAAAAGTGAAGTAATATTCTCAATAACGGTATCGTTATTAAAAAAAAAAACAAAATCTTTAATCATCCTTAAGCGATATAAAATAAATTATTCTTTAAGTTTATTAGAAATATAGTAAAAATATTGAGTTTATTCTCTAAATGAAAATAAAAAAAATTTGTGACATTTGCTTTTTAAATTGCATTTTTTGTTATTCATCTATTTATTTATTTATTAATGTTTTATTGTTATTTGGTTTGAATAAACAAAAAGTATTACTTTTTATATTTTAAGCGAAACATTTTTCTCAAAACCTATAAACATAATTTTGTTTTAAAAAAATAAATAAATAATATATTTCTACAATGAAGTATTTGTATTGAGAGGCGTGAAAGTGTGTGAGAGAACTCAGGCAATTTTTTTATTATTCTCGTTTATTAATTAAACGTCGTCCTTTATTTATCAAATATTTCTATTAAACTTGCTTCCCGCAGTGAAAACATTAATTTTAAATACTTCAAACAATTTCTTTCTGTCCTTTGCAGCTTTGGAAAAATCCACAACTGCAAGCAGAAAATATTTAACTCAATTTTAATCAAGATTTCTATTTTATGGAAAATCTGAATATGAACTCAATGCGAAAAAAAATTGTGTGTGGTTGCCAGTAGCGGTGGTCGGCGAAGTTGTTGGTGGGGGTGATGTGAAGACGCTGCAGGTTTCTTCTTTTATCTGCTTATTAATGCTTTCATCTTCTTTTTTCTCCTTTTACCTGTTTGTTAGTATTTTTATCTTCCATTTCTCGAAAAAGCATTTTTGTCTATCGGCCTTCATCGCCCTTCAAACATCTAATAATTTTATTATTTCCAACTTCGTTCTCTTGTTTCAAGTGTTGCCTCAGCAAGTTCTCTTGATTTTCATGTTTGTTGTTCTACTTTTTCTTTATTACCGGTTAATAGATTAGCAGAAGTACAAACAAGAAAAGCAACAACAAGAACCTTGGAGAAATAAAATAATTTCTTTGTTTTTCCTTTCTGTTGATTGCTAACATTTGAAGTGTGCGGGGTAGAAAGGGGAAGAAAGGGCAGACAAGACCTGTCTGAAATTTGAAGTTGCTAAAAAATGTTAACTTTGTTTTTAGAATACCATTAGAATTTCAATCAAATCCAAGTTTTGTTTCCTTCCATCTGTGCTTGAATTTGGTTGCAAAAAATGTACAAATTATGCCTTCACGAAAAAATCTCGCTTACGCTCCTGCCTGTTGGTGTAGGTTATGCAGCATTGGGAAGTAATAATGACAAGAAATAAATATATAACAATAAAAATTAAAACTCAGCTGAATTCATTGCAACAATTGACGGTTATAATTGCTTCTCTTCACTCTCTTCTTCTGCCTTGTGGCTCTCTGGAAACCGCTTCCGTACCTCTCCGCCTATCCGTTCCTGCTTGTTGCTGCTAACTGATCAACGGTCACGATGTGTCTGCCGCCAATTGATTTATCGCGGTTGAAATGGTGCGAAAGGTTAGGGTGGGACTACGTTGCTTGAACTGGTTGCTTCAATTACATCTTCCTAATTTTTTTACAACATTATATTTACAAATTAAAACGGGTCACAAAGACTGTTAATTTGAGTTTGAATCATTCCGTACTTCGGTTCAAAGACGGTATTTTGAACCTCGTGGCAAGAGAAACGACAATAACTTTGTCGTAATTTGTAATACTTAAGATTAAAACATTTTTAAAGGTTGCATTTTAGGAAGTTGTTTTAGAAAATCTATCCAAAATTATATATTGTACATATTAAACTTTCATCAGAATTAACTTCATATAAGAAATTCCGACATATGTAAATTACAAAAGTATTGCGTACTTTTAAAATCTCCCTTCTGTATCGTAAATGACTCAGTACCCGTTTTTCTCCCCCACCAATCTAAATTGTGCCACACGCATCTTGTGAATATCGAAATAATTCTAAGCAATTTCCAAGAAACGAGTATTTTCGCTTTAATCAAACGGACAGCAGAATAAAGAAACACATCAGTTCTTATTTTTGAATTTAGTATTGCCTTAAAATTTCAATTAAATGACAATCGTTGTTCTGGGATGTCAGATGTGTCCGTTCAGTCCGTAAATCAAGTGGTTGGCACACCGAGTTCTGGGAATGGATAGCGGGTGGGTGACCCAGAATAAAAAAAAAATAAAATATTGTCGCTGTACGCATCTGTTTTCTAGCCGGGAAACGTTTCATGACTCAACGTAGCCAAGAAATAGTGACATTTCCACCAAGAAATAGTGAATATGTTGTGAGAATAAAATATAATGCGTTTCAAGGGAAAATTGCATGAGTAAGAAGCACATCACACTACCTTTTCTTCCGTTGAGTGGAAAATTTTTGCAATTAAAGGAATTCACAGAAAAGCCGAGAACCATTAAAATATCTTAAGAGTGATCCGATCCCTGGACGCAGAATACTCGATGGGAGTACAAGTAAAGCATTTTATATGATTAGATTTTACCTCAGATCACCAAATATGATGAGGGAATACCATTATTAAAAGTGAAGGTCTTCGGAAAACGTCCAGCGAAATGATGAAATTTCCCTAAGCCTCGTTAAGGATACACCAGACTTGACTTGACCTTGGATCGGGCAACCTTTAATTCTCTCTACCGTTTGGAAATCATTGCTATTTTTCTAGTCATTCCCATTTTATCATTAAGTCTGTTTACTGAAAGTTTCCTCATTCGTTTACGTTTTATTTTCCTGTTATTACTGGCTTTCTATTTGCACTTTGACTTATGAAGGTTTCTTTCTTCGTTTTCTTGCTTCTTTGTAAGCCTGTTTACTGGATTATTTTGTTTACCATTTCGGTAGGGAATGAGTTTGTTTTTTTTCAATTTTAATTGTAGATACTTCCAGAACAACAACGAGTTCTCTCATTTATATTATACGTTACTAAATCTCATTCCGTCGATTGCCCTCCATTCGCCACATTTTACTCGCCTTTAAAAAGTCATTCCATACTTTTTTTCTTTCTTATTTTTGAATTTATATAAATTATTAAATCTCCATAAACTGCTATGCATTTTTATTTATTTGTATTTTCTTCCTGTTTCTTATTTTCTGTGTTGATTCGTATTCTGCTCACACAATCATAATCATTGACATAATCGTTCGTTTTATCAGTGCTTTTGAAACAAAACTAAAGTAGCAAAATCATTTAAATAAAATTCAAAAATAACCCAAACCAAGAAGCACAATTAAGCAAAATGAGCTGTGAATAGAAATTTTTCGTTCGCTTCGCTTAAATCAAACAACAGAAGTTCAAATTTCGATTCTGCCATCATTCTCTTGTTTATATTATTTCGAAAATACAGACGATATGGTACACTTTAAATATTTGTTCAATCACTTTTTCCTTCTACTTGTTTTGTTCGGCTCAAGTGTTTCCAGCAAATTGCGATGTTTTCTACTCTTTTCTCTCGATTAACCTTTTTAATAAACACGCGATATCATTTTTGACGGAATTTTGTGGAAAAAATTGAGAAGACAAAGAAAAAATTGCATTCTTGAAGTGTTTTTCGACATATTTTTAAATTCCAAATGTAAAACAAAATGAAATTAAATACAATTAATATAGATTTCGTACGGATAAAATTAATAAGCAGATTAGCTTGAATTACTTACTTGAATCACAAGATATTTTCGCTAATTGAAATCTGTTACAATTTAAAATGAAAAACTGAAAATATTTCAACAACTCACGCTTAATGAATAAAGGAAAATAGTATTTAAATTTCAATGCAACATTGTGTGCCTCGTGGACTGGTTACTCGCTGCTGGCAACTTTTGCCGCTGCTGGCACGTTTCAGGGCAGATTTTCTCTAATGCAATATTTCTCTTTCTTGCCGGCAACGTACTTAATTACAGCAAAAATAACAAGAAAATGCAATGAGCCAGAGCAACAACTGCGAGTGAAATTCATGTGAAGTGGATTTTTGTATGGACAGATGTTTAGATTTCAGTACACCGAATCGGGTGCGGGGGGCAAGTGAGAGAAGGACACAACTACTTTTATACATATCACACACACACACGCACACCTATGATTCAATTCAAATCGAAAAGGTATTGAAATTCCTGCGATCGTATGATCGCGACCGATGCACTGGTCGCGCGGTTGCTGCCTGTTGATGGGTGCGCGTCCCAGTGCACTGCCCTGCCATGGCTCTGCAAGCGCATTTTCAATGCAAGATGTAAGGTTTTGTTTCTTTTCAGTAAAACTAAGCAAGTGAATGCCCAGCGCTGTCCAAAACGCGCTTCCAATCTCTGGCATTGCAATATTGGGCACTGAATATTGGGCGAGATGAAGAAGTGCGTTTATAACATATACGAATAGAGATTTCGTGTTGAAATTTGGCATAAATATTCTCTGTTTAGTAGAGCAGTTTGCCAGTGAAAATGCGCGAAATCGGCGCATCCGTTTATAAGATATTAAAAACAAAGTCATAATTTCGAACAAAAAACCGCTTTTTAAATGTAAATTATCTTTTATTTAAATAAAAATTTGGAACAAAAGCTCAAAACAAAACTGTTGTATAACCGAATATATAGAATTTTTAAGATTTCAGATATATTAAAAGTATCTCAGGTCGCAAATTTACATAAAACTTTCAAGTACTTTTAAATAAATAGAAGAGAAGGAAAAACGAAATTAAAAAATGCAGTTTTTCCTAGTTTTTAAATTTATACACGTACACCGGCACTTATCTGGTATACAAATACTATATATAAATTCTTCATGCTGGTGTCGAACTGTCTGACGAATACTTGGCGCGAATGCTGAACCAAAATAACCAATTTGAACGAATATGAGAAATTCGCGGTGACCAACTTAGATCTTCGTTGGCCCACCTCCATGTTTTGCGTAGATATTTATACGAGTACAATATAAATATAAAGCAAAATCTGTGCTGCACTCCTGAAGACACGCTACAGTCGGTCGAATGCCTTGCGTGCTGTAGTTCTTTCGAAAGCTTCAATCAATTAAATTATTAAATTTCTCGAGAAATTTGAAATTTTCATAAAGTTTTGTATTTTTGTTTTTTAGTTTCTTTTCTACAGATTTCCATTTTTCTTTCTTTTTGTACTAATTTAATTTAAGTTTTCTTAAGATTCGCTGGCTTTTCTTATTTTAGAGCTCATTAATTTAAATTAACCTACTTTTTCCGGTTGTTTTGCGCAAGTTAGTCACATGCTGCGTCGTGCATCGGGTTTTGTGTCACCGATATTTTTACTGAAAGTTGCTTCAAAATTGAAATTCAAATTCCAAACAGTTTCAACGACATCATTTCAATTTCAAATGGAATTCCAAGAATTACATTCAGTGTCTAATTATAATTATACAATTAAAAAATATACGCATATCTGGCAGCGTAGAGAATCGAAAAAACATTTTCCGCAACAACTGCATGCATAGAAATTTGGCTCGACTTGAAGAGGACGACGTCGTGTCGTCTAAAAGTCTGCGGCAACCACTTCGTCGGTGTTTTCGGTTGCCACCAGCTAAAGCAAGCAACAAAAATAATTTGTCAAAAGCATTTTCACACGAATGCAACAACTCTTGCAGCTGCGAAAACGAATTCCTTTCAATTGCTATTTTTAAACGCCGTTGCTTCGTTTTTTTGCTTCATTTAAGAATGCGTGAAATTCAGATTGCCAACAAGGGAAAATGAAGCGTTCATCGGTTTCTTAATGCAGTCGAACTGTTCATTTTCTATTTTTATCGTCTTATCGGTATTTTGTCAATATTATATTTCTTGTTTCCGTTGTTTTTTTAGGTAAGGTTTCGATTAATTTCGATTCGATTAGTAGATTCGATTCCTCAAAATGTTAAAATATCACAGTTCAACTTTTAATCTCAGTTTGCCAGATTCATTTAAAAAACGCATCCGAATACTAACTTTTAGTTCCCCTTTATTCCTTCATTCATTTGTTCACAACTTTATATTTACCCGATATTGACTTCCTTAATTCACTGGAAGTTATTCAGTTCATTCTGTTTGAATCATTTATTTAACTGCCAACTCTTTAATTTATTAACTTCTTTTATATTTCATTCTGATAAAGATTCATTTCACTTTCACATCCATTTAATTCTTAAGTGAATCTTAAATCTTTCTATGAATATCATTTTGAATATGAATATCATTCATCAATTTGAATCATTAACTATTCTGCCCATTTTGAAATTCATTCTCCTAGCAATTCATTGCATTAATCGTTCATTTCACTATTGCTTCCACTTTTATTTATTTGTCTGCTTATTTGGCTGATAAAACAAGTTCACGCATTTCGTTAATTCCTTCATATTTTCTACTTTTTTAATATTTTTTCTGTAATTATTTAATTCATCTGTTCATCGACTCATTCCTGTTCATTTTTTCATCCTCCTCTCTAAAAGTGTAGCAAAAAAAATGGCACACTTTGGATTCGTTCATCCGTTTTACATGTTCGAAACTTTATTTGGTTCATTCGAACTCACTGATTCATCCAGCTGACACGTTCATTTCATTCTGATTTAATGATTCATTTTTTTCTTTATCTATTCATACAGCGCTAACTTAAAGTTAGATTCATTTTACTCGTCATCTGAATGATAATTTAATAAATATTTATCTGCTGGTTCATCCGTACATCAGTCTGTCGTCCGTAATGTTTCGTTCATTGTAAAATATTACATCCAGTGTAAAGTGTCACGTCTTTTCCCAGCCATTCATCCATTATTCATTTGCAGTTCATCCACTATTCATCTCTCATCACCTCATGAGCGTGTATGTCCATTCTTTCGTTCCCAACCCCCAACCCCCCCCTCACCCTTCTTTTTACCCTTTCGCATGACCATCTCATCCATCCATCAATCTGTCTGTCTGTCTGTCTGTCTGTCTGTCCATCCCGGCAACTGGTTCACAGATGTTGGCTCTGATCATCTCGAAATAAATTGCTGCAGTTGTCGCTGTTGGTCATCGCAACGTTCGGTCGGTCGGTCGCTTGTTTGTTTGTCGCTGACAAAATTTTGCATCTGGGCCAAAAACAGAAAATTGTTGCTATTTTCCGCTTTTTTTTGCAACTCGTAAATCGTCAGCAACATCATGATGAGTTGCTTTTGTGCACCAGCTTGGCTGCAATGGATGCTGCTGTTGCTGTTGTTGTTGTTGGTGTTGTTGTTGCTGCTGCTGCTGCTGTTGCTGTTGTTGTTGGTGGTGGTGGTGGTGGTGGTGATGATGGTGCTGCTGTCGCTGCTTCAGAATGCAGTTGTTTTTGTCTCTCGAACCGTGGAAATTGATGGCCGCAATTGCATCAGATTTTATTTTAACGCTTCACTGTGGTTGTTGTTTCGTTGTTGCCTTTATCGCTTGCAGCTTCTGTCAATTTTTGTTGTGAAGCGAAAAAATCTGTTTATCAGCGTATAACTTGGAAACTTTTTAACCCTTACGTGGACACCAGAATGTACCTGAACCACGTTAACTTTCTTTCCTATTTGAAAAAGAAATTAATTCCGATTGCGGTTCGATATTCGAAATTAGAAATTCTGAAGTTTTTCTAATTTAACACAATAAAAAAACTGTTTAAATAACACCAACAATAAATATTAACTAGATAACTAAATAAATTAACTAGAGATTGTTCTTCTAGAGATTTCTTCTTTTGTTTTTCCGTGGGTCCGGCTAAATCTTGAATGTGAACCAATAGTGTGAGTTTAGTCACACGAGGGTTAAGCTGTGACGCACGCTGTAGCGAGCGCAACGAATTCTGCAGCAACAGCAACGGCATCGGCAACGGCATCGGCAGCGGCAGCGACAGCGGCAGCATCCCGAGCGGAGCTGCAAGAGGTCGTTACTCAGGGCAGGTGGTCGGGTGCCGGGAAGAAGATGCGCAGGGGGAGGGAGGGGGTGGGGGGGGTGTGTGAGCACTTGCGGAATCGGCTGAAAAAGCGCGCTAAACGCTTGAAACGAAATCAATTAGCATCGTCTATAATCAGTGTGGGAAACTCACGCCTGGCGACTCGATCGTCCGCCGACTGCTGCTCAGTTGTTGGCTGCTCATCGCCTGCAGCGGAAGCGCGCGCATTGCTGATCGTCGTGATCGTTGCAAGTTCGAGCATAAATTGAAATCGAATTCGAAAGGCAGGCACATCATCATTACGGTTGCCACGGTTCGTCCTTTCGTCATCACGTAGTAGATTCTCGAGCCGTAGAGACGTTCGAGTTGGAATTTTTGTAGTTTTCCCTCAACTGACCGAACAAAAGCGAAATTAGATATTTTTGAAAATTTCTCATATTAAAATATGCAAAACGAACAAAATTTTAATTAAAAATTTTTTGAAATAAATTTCTTCTACAATAACAACCGACAAAGAAAAGCGCTGGAAAATCACGTAAGTTTCGTTCTGGTTTTTGTGATCAATTCATATTTAAGTTAATCGAAGAAATTTAATTTTCCAGTATTAAATTTAAGATTTCCGAATTTCTTTTAAAATTCTTTAAGTTGTTGCAGATTTTTAATTAGTTGCCGTTGAAAAATTTTAATGAAATTCAATAGAGAAAACAATAATAAAAATAAAGAATTTCTCATAACTTTAAAATTGTTGATAATTTTCTCTAAATCAAATTAATTTAAAAATAAAATATAAAGTGGGTTGAGACCTTCTAAGAACTTCTTGTAGCGATATTTTCGAATTTTCAAAATATCATATTTTCTGTGAAAATGTAAAATCCTTTTGAGATTTCATTCTCAATGCTTTCCGTGGAGGTCGGTTAGTGCAAATAATTGCGGTTGTTTATTTCTCGTTTAAGTATTTCACGATTTATAATCATCAATACAAAATTAGATAAAACAACACATTCAATTTACTATGAATTTCTGAAGAAATATTTTCACTAATAAAGGCAGATATTATAAAAATATATAATAGATTTTTTTTATATGCAAATTGAATTAATCGTATTAATCGTTGGTCGCAAGAGCATTGTAATCACAAAGTGAATCCACTTGTAAGCCACTCATAAGTAAGTAACTGCTTGTAAAAATATCGCTTGTCTCCACGTGTTTTTTCTATCATTTTGCTTTTGTATTTTTTAACCTCACAAAGTAGAAACTAAGTTTCGTTCGAATTTACGAAAATGATTTTTCTCTGCTCTCCCAAAATGAACTCAATTAATTGCTAAAGTTACAAACACACACATCGAAACCAATTAGCATTTAAATGGTTTTGCCTATTAAAGCGGGCAGACAGTCAGGAGTTGACTGGCGCGCGTGTATTACAGCGACACTGTTGAGTCCACGTTTATTTGCGATGTAAATTAATGGGAAACACGCTCGAGTTTGCGTTGCCACAGCGTTAGAACAGCTGGCTGAGCTGTAAACAAACGACGCCTTTGAAGCAAACGACGCCCTACCAACTTTTGGCAGCCACAGCAGCAGCAGCAGCAGCAGCGGGAGTAAAATGAAGAATGGAAGCCTACAATCGATGATGAGTTTGAAGAGAGAGCAGATTTTGCTGTTTGCTCGACGGTTTTAGTTTGCGACTGAATGTCTTTATTTTTCTCTTGCACTTGAAACGAACGCTCAGTGCAAAAGCGAGTTCGAATTTAACCGAAATTCATTCGAAAAATTAAAAATTCTAATACTACTCAAGCGGAAAATATTCCTGACAGCTTACATCGAATACAGTAAAAAAAATAAAAAATATAATAATGCAAAAAATCGTTTTCAAAAAGCAACACAAAATTAAAAACCAAAATAATTTCTCATTTTTTGTTGTGGTTAATGTTGTTCTTGTTATTGTTTTTGCTGCTCTCACTGCTGGTTGCTCTCACTTACAACAGCTTAAACAGTTGAGAGAGAAAAAAAAATAATGATATGCATGTCAAGAAGTTAACGTAGAAAATAATCGCGCATAAATTTGGCCAAAAAGCGTACGAAGAAACGTGTGACTGGAACGACGTTTTATTCTCCTCGTTGTTATTAAGAAGAAGAGGAAGATGATATCGTTAAAGCGATAAGAAATCGTAAAGGCGAAGAAAACAACAAGCCGAGCTGAGCTGGAGCAAACAAATTGCAGAACAAGAGAAGCAAAAGAAGTCGGAAGCAACATTAAAATACAGCAAAAAGAAACCTCAAGCCAACCGCAATTTGTGGGAAATAAAAAATATAATTAACGTATTTCAAAGATTCTCAAATAATAATAAAATCTCATTTGAAAATCTTTACTTTAAACAAGCAAAAATTTCAGCTTCAATGAATTTTATTAACTTCGAAATTAAAATTAAGTTGAGATTTTGGATATTGAAAAATTTTATCGAAGGATTTGAAATTTTACGAGAAAAGCTTTCTGAAACTGATTGTAAGCCGAAAGCTATTTTTATGTTCGAACTGTGGGAAGCTTAAAGCTTCGGATTTCTACCACTTGAACTTCAGCGAGCTTTAAGCTCTGCGAAAGTTTCTTCAGTTTTACAGCTGGTAAAATCTGAAGTTTGAACAAACGTTCGTCAAAATCCAAAAAAGCTTTCAATATTATATGAAGAAAATCCTTAATTTCTAATTAATTTTAATTTTTTAATGCTAATTTATGTATTTATTTAAATATTTTACAGAAACCACATTTATTTGATTTCGTTTTTTCCCATTTTGCAGATTTTCCAAAATACAAAAATATCAATCGAATACAAAATAGAAACACCAGAATCAACAACAGAATCAGATCAGCAAACGCGTTGAGGAAGCTTTCGATAAATAAATAAGAAGCCGCAAAGCTTAAAAAAAAATCTTCAACTCATTTGTTAAAAAAAAACAAAAAAAAGAAAAATTTGAAGACCACAACCGCAAAAATTTCTTAATTTAAAGCAGAGCTTTGAAGTTTTATGATTAAAAGTTCAAAAGCTTAAAGAATTCATCGATTAATTCACTAAAGCTCATTCACGCGCTTTAACTTCGCGAATTTTAGAGCTTCATAAAGCTTTTTACAATTTTTTAAATCACGAAGGTAAACTTTTTACGCCATCTATAAACTTATCAAGCTTTAAGCTCTGGAAAAATTATTAAATTCGACAAACCTGGCGGAACTTTAAGCTCTGAAAAGCTTTTGTATGAAACTTTTATCGAACTCAACTAGAAGAAATTCAAGCTTTACGAATTGATAACGGATAAGCAAAAGTTTAAGAAGAACTTTTCAGCTGACAAAAACAAGCTACAGCAAATTTTGCGAAGAGCGTCGCCATCGTCATCTCGTAGCCGAACTCCAAATAGTTGTGAGGAAAAAAGCTCCGCAACCGCAAAGTTTCTCAAAACTCAGGTTTTCAACGAGAAACGAAGCGATAAAAATCCAACAAGAGCGCAGAAAGTCAACAAAAGACAGCGAAGAATAAACTTAAAGTTTTCCAACAAGTTTTCTTGGATGGTTTGGCGTAGCTGTTGTTGCGTCTTTGAAAACTAGTTTAAACTTGGCTTTTAGTGAAACCGAAGCTGAAATCGAGATAAGCTAAACCAGCTTTTACGGCGGTTCTTTCAGTCTCACGAGGAGAAAGCAACAACAAAACCAAACACCCACCGAAGTTACTCGTAAAAGCAGCAGCACCACCAGCAGCAGCAGCAACAACACCAACAACACCGACAACAGCGGCATCACCGTGTTTTCGTTTAGGCTGGCGAACACACACTGAAAAGCCACAACTTTTGGCTGTTTTTCTCTGCTGACCGTTAAGTGAAGCTTTGACCGTGTCGAGTGTAAACAACAAACAAGCTCAAAACTGCTATTGTTGTTGCAATCGCGACAATTAGTGGAAAAAACAGCTCACGAAAACGGGTTCTCCGCTGACTGCAGCGAGCAGCTCAGGCAAGCGTGGCAGTGGAGCAAATAAAGCAACAAAGTAGCACAAACGAGCAATAAAAGCAAGAATACACAACTCAGAGGAAAAAAAAAAATAAGCAGAAAAGGTGAAAATCAAATAGAAGCTAGAAGAAGAAGAAGAACAAACAACAGCAGCACTAACAACAGCAACAGCAACATCACCTCGTCGCTCGAACCGAACAGGTCGTCCGTCGTTCTGTTGCCATCTTGTTTGTATTTTGATTTTTGGTGGTGGGATTGGACTCCAACTTCGGTTTGCGGTTTCTCATTCTGTTCCTGCATCTCGTTCGATCTCGTCTCGTCGACAAATGTTCTCGATGGTTGACTACTACGCAGATTTGGGGCAAATCGGTCAAGATGTAAGTATCATCGGTCAAGATGTAAGCAGCAAAACCTATTTTCCATCCTAAAAATCTAGTTGATTCCTTTTGCGAAAAACGCTTTTGTGAGTGAAAAAAACTCGTATGAGAGTTTTCCGGGGGAATTTTAATTGTCAACTATTTTCAGAATATAATTTATACAGATTTTCAGTTGCGTAATCTTTGTCTACTGTAAAATTTTTAAAATTCAATTGTATGCTGAGCTCTCCACATTCGTGATAGGGCGAGTTGGCAACTCTGAATAGTTCAGCTAGTCGCTTTTTTCATTTTGTTTCTTAGTGGGCAGATTAAAATTGAAATCATCAAATAAGAAAAGAACATTTTTTCTTATATTCTTATACGGTCGATATATTTTAATAGAAATTAAATTAAATGAAAATAACAACATGGAAAAACTATAACACTAACAACAACAACATCAACAACGCCAGAACCAGTTATGTGTTCTCTGATCTTGACCTGTGACAACGCGTTAATACTTGTTTGTTACACAAAAAAATGAACAAAAGAAAAAAATAACACTTCTTCTGAAACACACAACAGAGAGCATTTGTAAGACGCCTTAATAAATTCTTCATTTTTATTCATATTTTTCACTTGAAGCAACTTAAAGCAACTCATAAAAATCCTGAATAATCTACGTTGTTGCTGTACTTGAGAGAACGTGTTGATTTGCGATTTAATGATGCCAGTGCACTCAACGCCAACAACAACAACAACTTCAAAGATATTTAAGAGAAAAATAAATATTTAGAAACCAGAAAAATAATTTCACTTTTTTTTTTTTTTGCTGTCATGGTTGTGTTGTTTTGCTTTACAGTTGTTGATTTTATGGCTAGAATTTTTATAAAGAGAAATAAAAATTACATTGGCAACCAAGCTGATATCAAGAATATCATCGCTTCAATTGCAATAACAACAGCAATGAACAGTTGAAAAATTTTAAATTTTTACATTGATTGAATGCTTTGGAATGCAAGTTTTACAGGTATTAATTTGCCTTCTCAGTCGTTTAAACTGTCGTTCATGTAAATCGTTCGGTTGACATTCATGTCGGAGTTTGCCAAACGTGTATTTTAGGAGTAAAATATTGCCATAGATTAGTGAATTCAGTTCAAACCTAACCTAGCATAAATATTGCATTTCAAAAATGAGTGATTTCAAGTGATGGGATCAAAAAACGTGATCATTTGTCTTCGACTTGTCGATCGTATTTGAGATGATGACTCGATGATAGATATCGAAAAAGAAAAAGTTTCCAATCAAATGTTCTAATAAAAAAATCAAAGTTTTCAAAAAAAAAATCAAAGTTTAATAAAAAAATCAAAGCTTTTTTTTTATTAAACGTCAAAGTAACGAATTTCATCGAAATGGCTGAAGTCACAAAATATTTGGCCCACACATGAAATACCATTGGTAATTCAGACTGATATTTTTCCCTTGTTTTCCATTAATTTCTCTCTCTTTCTGTATAATGAATTCCTCTTTCGGTATAATTAATTTCTTTTTTTATACTTAATAGTTTTATTTCTATATATTTCTACTCCAATCTACGATAGTTAGAAACTTCAGAAAAGTTTTCTAGCTGAAGTGGGTCCTCTGATAACAGCTTATCACTGGCTTATGGTTCCGAATATATTCCGATTATATATTTTTTCGAACATTATTTCTGTATCTAACGATTTCTTATCTCTTCGACTGGCCGGATGACCTCAACGATGACATTGTTTGTGGCACGTTTGTTCCCACGCGCAATAGATTGTTGAGCTTCCCAGAATTTCGGTCGCAGTATTCAATGTCGTGTGAATACCACCAGGTGAAGAGCAATTTTGCATTAATTCACCGCAAAAAAATCCTTTGCAAGATGGATGGATTCAATGTGAGATTTTTTCTTTAGAGATATTAAAAGTATACAGAATTCTATTCAATCGTTAAACTGCGACTGTCAAATCCTTATTATATTTCAGAACTTTAATTACTTTATTATTCTACCTTCCTCAAGAGAAGAATAATATTATTTTGCTAATATCTCTCAGAGCCCCCGTAGAAATGTTTCATTTGTAGGCCTATTTCGCATTTAAAATGGAATTTACATAGTTCTTCTGAAAACAGCACTTGAAAACAGAAAAAAAACAAAATTAAAAACGCTATAAACATTTCAGCCTTTAGAGGAAATATTTATTTAAGAATTGTGTACGATTTTTCTCTTATTCAGTGTTGACAATTTGAGGCAAAAATATATTTTCCGTTTCTCGTGTTCGTCCACATGTTGGAAACTATAAAGAATTTTATAAATACAAGTGAATTAAATACAATTTGCATTACTAATAGCAAATATATAGCCTTGTTTATTCTAAAATAAATTCTTAAATAAATTCTTCTATTTATAAATTCTTAAATAAATAAACTAATTAAATAAACTAATTAAATAAACTAATTTAATTAATCAAAGATTCAGGAGAAAGTAAAGTTTATACGACGATTAATCACGCCATCGAGGAGAATTCTAACATGATTTCCTCTACTACAACTTTCGGCTATGAAAAATTGATTTCTTGTAAAACGCAGACCCTGCAAGGTGAATATTTGAAGGTGAATATTTTTGAAGGCAACTAAATGAGTTTGAAATAATTGTTCTTGCCACGATGTCGCAATATATATCGAACAACTTATTCCGAAGGGTTTTTTTTTTAAAGAAGCACTTCACACGCCACGAAATGTTGTCTTGTTCATTATGGTCGTCTGTCAGACTGTCAGTCAGTCAGTCAGTCATTCAAGCCATTCTGTAACAACTGTGGACGGCTGCGAAGACAGCTGTCAAAAGTCGTCCAGTTTCTGCAGTACTTAATTAGAAACTGGCAGTTTTTCGTTTTGATAACGAAATTGTTTTCGAAAGAAAAAAATATAAACTTTGAAACTACTAAAGTGGGTCAACCATTTTATTTAATCTTCAGAGCAAATGTTTATTGTGTGGTTATTGTTGTTGTTGCTGCTGTTGTTGCTGTTGCTGCTGTTGTTGTATCTGGCTTTGTCACTGATAGTTTTTGTTGCTGCTGCTGCTGCTGCTGATTTCATTTACGTTGTTGTCGTTGCTATTATCGAGTTGCCATTATCATTTTGTAGTTGCAATGAGTGTTTATTTAAAGTACAAACTTAATTTAAAATGTGTGCCACTCATGGAAAAGCATTTGATAAATAAATCCATTTTCTCTTTAGTTTTCTCTACATAGAGAACATTTTTAAGATTGAAACTTATAAATATTTGTATTTTTTTTTTTGATTGAATTTGCTGCGAAAACAGAAAATAAATAAACGAAAAAACCAAGAGTTTGAATTCAAGCAAAGCATTCTTATTTTCTCAATAAATTTCAATCATTGCTTTTTAAAATTCATTCCGACTACTCGTGTGAATCTATTTTCGAATGCGGAAATTTTAAAATTCTAAAATTCTAATTTACGGTGTTTGTTCGTACAAATGCAACGCGTACGTCGTGCAGCTGCTGTAGTAAGTTTTTGCTATTAGAAAATGTAGTTGTTTCGGCTGTTGTTGCCGAGTTGTTCGCGTTGTTCCAAAATTTGCATTGATTGTGCTCACAATTTAAAATAACAATTCGTTGAAGAGCTGTTGTTGTAAGCTGTTGTAAGTTGTTGTTGTTGAAATTTTAAATGTTGTTAAAATAAATTCTACTCCATTCAAAGTTATCGTATTTTACTTTTATTAGATGCAATAAATCCTCGAGTATAAATTGTACATGAATGAGAAAAAGGCATCGAGCCAAAAACGTACTTGTGATTATAAAACGTACGTGATTTAATACGAATTTATAGGAATGGGTGAAATGAAATGAAAGGAAACGAAATGAAACGAAAGGAAACGAAAGAAAACGAAATGAAATGAAAGGAAGCGAAATGAAACGAAATGAAACGAAATGAAATGAAACGAAATGAAGTGAAAGTAAACGAAAGGAAGCGAAATGAAATGAAAAGAAATGAAATGAAATAAAATAGTATGAAGAACAAGGCAACTCAAATCTCTTCCTTTTAGTGAGCTTCAAGTATTGTTTGTGTTTTATTTGATTGATTTATTTGAGATTTGTTGTTTTTCAGTTATTTGAGTTTTTCTAATGTTTTTTTCATGAGTGTAAATGACTGCATTAGCGTGTAGGGTGTGCGTGTGCATGTGTGTTCGTGCCTGCAAGTGTTAATGCATGCCATGGCATCGCTCGAAAAGTTCATTCGCCTCGCAATCGACTCGAGGCAAATGTGTGCTCCATGCCTCCAACAACAACAGCAACAACGACAACAACAACAACGACACAAGAGCAGCAACACCAACGCCACCCAACCAATGATTGGCAATCAACCGACGCAACAACTAATAAACAATATTAATAGCAACAAAAACAAAACAACAGCCTCAACTATGATGCGATAAGATTTTATATGAATTCTTTGAAATACAAACTTTACTTTATCTGGTTGAAAAAACAGTTTCTTATCACGTCCGTTTTATTAACTCGACAGAAGTGAAAAGTTTCGCTACGAACTTTAATGGCGGCATTGAGTGATAAAGGGTTCAGCAATCTGGAATTTCAACATACATACTTCTTTATATTTATCTTAAGCTGATGGTTTTACTTTCAAATCCTTTCGTTAAACTTCAATTTTGCCATTGTACTGAAATGAATTTCCACTTCACTCTCTGCTATTTTCTCCCCGTTATTCTTTATTTTGCCTACTCTCTGCCACTGTTATCGCTCATCCCAGTATCGCCAACGGTATTCTTTACACACACACAACTCAGCCGATTGTTATTGTTATCAGCGCGACAAGACGACAAACTCGTGCCACTCTGCACCACCCCGTCTTGATAGGAGGAAATCCAAGAAAATAAGAGTGAAGTTTGAAAACGAGCGCGTTAAGATTAAACGAATATTTGTGATTCTAGAATTTCGTATTGAGGAAGGGTCACTCAGTTTCAGGGTGGGTTTTCAGTGCAGAGGCGGCCTACAGCTTGATAGGAAGTGTCAGAGGAATAATAAGGTAAATCAATTTAATTCTCACTTTGTTTGTTGAAATCTCAGGAATCGTAAGATTTGCAAGTTTTTCAATCGAAAAATTCTCGATAGTTGTGTTAATTAGTTCGAATTGTGTTAATTATTATTTTATCCTCTGTTCCTCGCAGATAAATCTTTACAAAAAAAATTCTAATCCTCATCTGTTCCTCTGCAATTCAAAATTGGAAATTAAACAATTATTACAGACGTCTAGAAAAAATTTATAAAATAAAGTTGAAAGTATGTTTGTTGGTTTTAACAATGAGAGAACCAATGAACCGATTTTAATGCGGTTTTCACAATTCTATTGTAAATTCTTGCCAGAGTGACAAAGACACTTCAGAAGTTTGTCGCGTACTTTTTTATAGAAGCAAAATGAAGTATCCAGATCCAGCAACAACCTGGACTCTGTCATTATTTAGATATAACAATCGAATATCATCGATGCATTCACTGCTCCCAATCATGTGCTCAAATTTAACCGCACATGTCGCTCCAATATTTGCCTAGCCATGTAGAAATATAGCGTTGTGTACCCCAAATATTTACGCATGTCTATCGAAAGTGTTGTTTATTCAATAATTTATACAACATTAGCAACACTTTATAGTGAAGCTAATGAAAACAACACACACACACACAACACGACGAAGATAACGAAAATAATCCCAGCGCAGATGGGAAGAAAACACCTCTTCCTAGTTTAATAAAAATCAATTTTAAAAAAAAAGATGTTTAAATAATTTCGAATTTATGGAATTTAGACGCTTTTAGTCTTTTATTTCGTGCTGAACTGTGTTTTAAGTTGTTGTTGTTGTTTTCTTTTGTTGTCTCATCGAAAATAGCAATCCAAATTTAGATGAACCGCCGAAATTAGTGAAGCTTCAGCCGATTCTTCGTAGATCGCAGTTGATAACGGCACGTGTAGCGGATTCTTCTTTGCGCGCGGAAGTGTAGCGGATTCTTCGTCGCTGCGTCACATCGTCGTCTTCCCTCTCCTCGTAAGCAGCTTGAGTTTCTTTTAATTATGCATAATTTGTTGCTGCAAGTGAGAATTTAATAAGATCTCCGCAATAATCGGACTTATTTTTCCCCAAAATTTTGACATCAGCAAAATTTACTCTCATAACAGTAGCGTGTTTTTAAATTAATAAATTTATGCTTTTGTTTTCGAGTGTATTTACTTTTTTAGTTCGTTCCTTTATTTGTTTTAGAAGAATTCAGCGTTTCTCTAAACTGCTTACATTCAAATCGTATTATTAAATACAATTTATAATTAAAATACTTCTACAGTCTTCTTGAAAATCCCTTTGAAATCCCCTAAAAATGGAGGACAAAAAAAGAGGAGCGACTTTTTGAATAAACTGTATTTTCCACCGAAAATAATGAAATTATCATTGGTGCAGAAAATCCGATAATAACGCGAAATTCTCTAAAGCTTTTCGTTTAAATTTACGTGATATTTTTATTGTAGAATATAATATGAAAATAATAAAAAAAAAACAAATTTATTTGAGAAACACAAAATATAAAGCAAAACAATGAAAAAGAGTAAAAATATGGCAGTAATAAAGAGGAATTTGAGGAATTTGTTTAGAAACGAAGAACCAAAAACTTTTTATTATAATGCAAACAATTAACATTGCTAAGCACGTTTCACGCGCTTCCATATTTTTCAAGTGCTTACGGCTGAAGTGCGCTGAAGTGTGCTCAAGCGTTGAAACTTGAATTCAGCAGATTGTTGCAGCTCCCGCCAACTGGTCAGCATGCGAGCGCCAAAAAACAGACGACAAATTAAGAGAACCACTAATAATAATAATAATTTAAGCATGCGACAAATAAACAATAACAATGCCACGAACGTGATTAAAAGGAAAACGAGAAATCGTGTTGAATATGTTTGGAAAAAGAGAAGAAAACAAAAAGTTTTATCACTTGTTTACAAATTCGGCTGCCTCTAATTTTCGTGTGCAGGCGTGTGTGTTGTGCCTGTGTGTGCGTGCCTGTGTGTACGTGCCTGTGTGTGCGTGCCTGTGTGTGCGTGCCTGTGTGTGTGTGTGCCTGTGTGTGTGTGTTTTTATCGTTTTGTATAGCATTCCAAATTAATTTTGTATTTCATTCTCCTTCCAATTATTTAAGCGCCAAATATGTAAATTTTTTGCTCTTCAATGTTTTTTTTCTTCAGACAACTCGAAATGCTGCAACAGGTTTTCGTTATTAATTTCCATTTCTGTTTATTATTTTTAATTGTAGTTTGTTTTTCTTGCTTTTTCGCTTTTGATTTTATTAATTCAGCCACTTTTTCCACGATCTTCCCGCACACGAAAACAACTTTTATTGCTTTTGATCTTAAAGTGAGTTAAAAAAAAATTGTAGTAGCAGTAGTTGTTGTTGCTGTTGCTATAAATTTCAAGCATTATATGAAAATTAATTTTTCACTTGTATGCTTTTATTTATATTAATTTGAAGCTATTTGAAGTCTACTTGAAGTCTTAACTTAACTAGTCTGTAAAATGAGTGAAGAACTAAATGTCATCGAGTGACCGACTTGATCGCAAATTAAATGACTCGAATATTTGCCGAACTATTAAAATCGCTCACGCATATTATGACAGTCTGATTGACAGTCAATGAGCGCGACAGTCCAGTGATTGACAAACAACACAAATTAATGTTTGCCTTTCTCACACCGTCCGCTTGCCTAATTTGCCAACTGATCAACTAACAAACTTGCAAGCAACTCAAACAGGAAAATTTTGTCTTTTCCTTAAAACAATTTTATTATGTCTTAAAATGATTAGCCAATCTAATGACAGTTATAACTGTCACTCCGACTGCGACGGACAATCCAAATGAGTGTCTGAAAAAATAAACGCAAGCATTCGCAGTGATTGCGCAAAATGAAAAGCTTCACGATTGACTAAACGAACGACTCTGACTGGTTGTCAAATTAATTACACCAGCTTACAAAGTTTACATATAAAATTGATTCCACTGATTTTTTATCTTTAATTTCGAAATTGCAATATTGCATGCTTTTCCTCTACAACGCTTTCCCGATATCGATGGATCGAAGATAAGCCAACGAGTGACTCCAACAAGTGGCTGCTGTCTGTTCGCCAGAATGACAGACTATTTAATGATGTGAAGCGATTAGCTAAACTATTGATTGCTTGTGTCTGACTGGATATTAGCAGAGACTATTTAAAAAGCTGACAATTGCTGAAACAATCTGCAACGCTTAATCTGCAGCCACAGATTTGATGGTGGACCACTTATGGTCTCACGAGCGTCGCGCCGATAGAGAAACGCTGGCCTGAATAACTCACTCACTGACTCTCTTGCATAACGGACAACAACGAGTGAAGAAACGTGTTCTCTTCACACGTTTCATGAGTTCACATCTACTCGCTCAATAAAGAGATGCTAATTAAGCAAGAATCGTGATGACAGTAACAACGACGACGACGACAACAAAACCAACAACATCATCATTTAATTGCTTGCTGTTTAAGCTGTTATTTAATTAACGCCGTTTATACGCTTGCGTGTGTAGCAAAAAAAAAAGAGTTGATAATAATAAAAAAACGTGTTTAATCATTCCATTTTTTGATAACAATCTGAACGCAGTTTCAACTCTTGTAAGCAAACATTGTATTGCAAACTAAATGTTAACTTTTCTGATGTTTCTAAAAACGTTACAAGTTGCGACGATGTGTTTTTTTTTCAATTCCTTAACTCTGAAGTGTTAACAAAACTTAATGTAAAAACAAGAAGAACGCAAACAAACTTTATTTTGTCGTTTCTCAGTGTTGAAGGCCGCCAATTAAGTGCTTCAATAAATTTAAAAAAAAAAACTATATTTTCCCTCTCCATGCTAATCGCGAATACTGCCACACACGCACACACACACGCAGACCGTCCTACTGTCACACGGAAGTGGCATTCCATGTAGTCGTTCGTTGTAGTCGTTCGTTGTAGTCGTTCGTTGTAGTCGTTCGTTGGAGTCGTTCGTTGTAGTCGTTCGTTGTAGTCGTTCGTTGTAGTCGTTCGTTGGAGTCGTTCGTTGTAGTCGTTCGTTGTAGTCGTTCGTTGTAGTGGTAGTTGTAGCTGTTTGTTTTTAATGGAGGGTCACTGCATTCACGGTTTTGTTGGCCATTCGAAATCACAAAAAGGCCGACTTCGAAATGGCCTCCTACTTCGTATGCCTGTAATTCGAGGTCAATACAACGAACTCCAGTTCCGCTAAAAACGAGCGAGGAAAAGACAAAATTAATATGAAAACAAACATTTACAGAATTTCATCAATAATCACTCGCTCGCCCTTCAACAACTCCATTCATCCAACTTCGCATTCACTGGCAGCATCGAAGAGCTCCACAGCAGCCAGCTGGCGGAGTCGCAAAGAATCACACTGAAATTAATTTAATACATCCAGCAAGATATTCAGCTGTAATCAAGAGGAATTAAGGCAGTAAAAAACACAAAAATAGAAGTCCAGAATTAGGGGAAACATTCGTCAGCTAGTCAGCTAGTGAAATAAAAGATTTTTAGAAGTTGTAAAAACGTGGGAGGAACAAAAACTCAGTGCCGGCGGGCCTTAAAAATTCTCTAATGCGTGCGAACACATGAAAATAAATTCATCATCACGCTTTTATAGCGTGCATAAAAATGCGGACGCGCTTCTTATTTTCCAAGTGCTTTCAATTCATATTAAGATGCTAAAAAAAATTGAATTTTTTTTATTAACGCAACATTTGAACTTTGAAAAAAATTGTTCCGAAAACCTGAAAAAATTGGGTTGGCTCGGGCAATAAATTTTCTTTACAAAAATTTAACTTCAAATCAGCTGTGAAATTTTTAGAGAGATTTAAGAAAAATAATGTGGAAACGATGGAATTAAAGGGGGGAGGGGGGAGAAGAAATGGTGATGAAGAGGCAAATGAGAACTTTGAAAATATAAAAGTGAATTTTATAAAAAATAAAATTTTTTCTTTTGTTTAGAGAATTTAAAAATTCCTTTGATGTTGAGAGAGGCGATATTTTTTTTATTCCACACCTCAGTTGGGATCGAGAGAGAACCAGAGAGCAAAAATCGAGACAAGACAGTTTAGTCGAGAGAAGAACTGGAGACAGTTAATTTTAATTGAGAGGCGATAAAAAAAGAGAGAGAAAACATCTTAGAGAGAGAAAACATCTTAGAGAGAGAAAACATCTTAGAGAGAGAAAAAATCTTAGAGAGAGAGGGAGTGAAGGCGATAAAAAGAGAAAAAAAGGCTTAGAAAAATTCCAACAAATTCATTCACAGAATATAATCAAAATTAATAGAAAATTCATGGAAAATTTGTAGAAAATTTATATATTGTAGTATTCATAAAAAATCCATGAAAGATTCATAAAATATCATTCATTCATGGGAAAACTCATAGAAAATACAAAGAAAATTCATAGAACAACGATAGAAAATATTTGAAAATTCATAGAAATTCTCAGAAAAATTTATGGAAAATCCTCGAAAATTCATTGAAAGAAAATTTCTAGAAAATTCATGGAAAATTCGTAGAAAATTTATATAGTATTCATAAAAAATCCATGAAAGATTCATAAAATATCCATTCATGGAAAACTCATAGAAAAATACAAAGAAAATTCATAGAAAGCCTGTAGAAAAGTCTTGAAGATTCATAGAAATTCCCAGAAAATTCATAGAAAGTCCTCGAAAATTCATAGAAAAATTCATTGAAAGAAAATTTCTAGAAAATTAATGGGAAGTTCATAGAAATCTTATCGAATTTTCATACAAAACTTATAGGAAATTCGTAGAAAATTTCTAAAAACTTCTTTTTTTTCAAAATTCTTAGAAAATTGCTGTAAAATTCATAGAAAATTCATAAAACACAGGAAGTTCATAGAGAAATCCTAGAAAAAAAAAGAATATAAACGTAAATATATAAATAAATGTCGCTTCCCCTCTTCCCCTCTTCTCTTCTTCACATTTTGAAATTGTTGAACTATTTATTTCCCCTCTACCACTCGTCATATTTTTAGGAACTACAAAGTGTCCACTTTTATCTCTTCAACTATTTTCTGTGTTATTTTTTTGTTTCCACGTTTTTCTTTTATTCGCAACAATATGAATGATTTTCAGAGAGCAACCTGATTAGCAAGCTGCAGTTCAAAGACCTCTTTTTTTATTGCCTCTTTAGTTGCTTGGCTGTGTTTCAACGGTTCTTTTCTTCTCTTTGTTTTTTGCTTTTGCTCTCTGCAAAACGTCAAGATAGAAAATTAATAATTTTAGTGCTCACGTTGATGTTGTTGTTGCACTAAGTGTATGAACGCAGTGAGTTGTGAGAGTATTCAGTTAATAACGTGGATTTATGAGAAAA
Source organism: Sicus ferrugineus (assembly GCA_922984085.1). Lineage (NCBI taxonomy): Eukaryota > Metazoa > Arthropoda > Insecta > Diptera > Conopidae > Sicus > Sicus ferrugineus. The sequence goes on from OV277348.1 coordinate 10,999,026, forward strand.
CATTTCAAAATTCTTTCAATATTTATTGCCACGATTAAAAAAGTTTTTATTCTCAGATTTTTATTTTTTCTTTCTGCTTTTTCTCACTCAACAAAATTGAGACACATCGTGACGTATGAGAAACGCATTAATTTTCTCACAGCTGTTGTTGTTGATGAAATATTTCAATTTTATTACGCAAACTAATTTTATTACCAGAAATGAATATATTTATAGAAATTGCTATATATTAGCAAACTTAAATCTTCACAATAACCAAGCTATTAAATGGAATTCGGAATTCTTTTTTTTATTTTTGAGAAATATTTTAGAATGGGGAAAAACTGTTATTTTAAATCTCATTTTCTATTGTTTAATGTATTGTAATAATTTCAACTTCTCTCTCTCTCTCTCTTTTAATAAATGGCTGAATTTTCTCTTCTTTTCGGTGTTTCTATAGCGTTTCTACAGAGAATACAACATGGACGACCTCGAGCTGGACCAAGTCACCCAAGTGATCGGCTACCATCCGCGTTTCCTCGATCACTTCCTCAAGACGCAGAACTTCATAATGAACGGCGACGGCCCGCTGCCCTACGACTACCGTTACTACCTGGCAATTATTGTAAGTTAACTGTTTCGTGTGAAAAAAGGCCAGAAAGCAGGACAACTACATTCTGTGCGCAAATTTGTATCATAATCCTAAATTCCTAAACGTTTATAAGGCTTTCAACCGGAAGAAGCGTCAAGAAAATCATAGAATTGTATATGGAAATGAAATTGCGACCATTTAGTGGGAATATTTCTAGTTATTTGTGTTCAGAAATGACCAAAATTGGTTTTCCAAGAGGGTGAAAACACGTTAACAAGTCCGTAAATTTGGAAATAGTTTCTTTTAAATATGAATTTTCTGTGAATTTTCAAGAGTTCTACAACTCCTCTGCCACTACAATCGCTCTCTCACTAGAATCTACCTCGCCACTCTCCCTCCTCTCTCTCCCACAGCACTCACCATCCTCTCTCTCCCTCACTGCTCTCCCTACTCTATCACCCTCACCAGTCTCCTTCACCTCTCTCCATCACCTCTCTCCTTCACCTCTCTCCTTCACCCCTCTCCATCTCACCAACACTTCAGCCATCTGAAACTCAGCATTTGAGCAAAAAACTGTTATGGCGGCAGCCGAAAATCGGTTAATAAAGTTCAACATCATCTTATCACAGTCGACTAACTTGAAGGTATTTGAACTTTAAGCAACAACAACAACAACAACTACAGCTGTACAAACATCTTTTTAATCTCCATAAATGTTAGAAGCATAAAATGTAAATTAAATATACTATAATTAAATTTTTCAAATAAAACTAAAAACACTTGTATAATTTATGTTGTTGTTGTTGTTAATAACTTTTGCCGGTTTAATTAGACTTGTAGTTGATTTTTTTTTAGTTTGTAGATTAAATGAAGGCATTGCTTGCTACAGCCGTTGTTGTTGTTGTTGTTGTTGCATTTGTTATTGTTGCAGAAAATATCTCATCAACTAATGAACTGCCTGCACATAAAAGGCGAAATATGTATGTATGTACGACGTGTAATAAAAGCAGAGCAAAGTAACAGCAGCAGCAGCAACAACAATAAGAACAATAAAATAAAAACAACAACAAAGAATCCACCCGCATCTATTTGTGCTCACTGGCAAGTAAACAAGATTGCCTAGACTTGTTGCTGTTATTGTTGTTGTTGTGGCTGCTATTGTTGTTGTTGTAGCTGTTGTTGTTGTAGCTGTTATTGCTGTAGTTCATGTGCTGCATCTCATTGAATCAACGTCATTTTATTTTCTCTCCCAAGGCACACACACACACAAGTGGGCACACGCGCGTGCACGATTCCAGTTTCAGGGATTCAAAATAACCGCATACAGTGGGCTGAAAAAGGGTTTCAATATATAAAGAGAGAATTTATATACTAAAAGATATAAAGTTTTTTTATATATATATATAAAGTTTTTATATATATATATATATATATATAAAGGCCGGAATAAATCGTCCATGCATTCATTTATTCCTTCACTTTTGTATATTCTTTCCCGAGTCTATTTAGCCCCATCCATCTGTCTGTCTGTCCAACTGTTTGTTAAAATCACGATTACGCTAAAACAAGAAAAACTAATGCAATAAAATTTTTCACAAATTCTCTTTCTTATGTGAAGCAGTTTGGGATTGAAAACGTGCAATCGGGAAATCGGTTAATAAATACGTAAACTTTTTAAACCAAAATTAAATGGAGCTCCTTTTTAATAATGTTAAAAAGTGAATATCTCATAAACGGTTTGAGATATTGAGGCGAATTTTTATTCCGAGACATTAGCAAAATATTGCAAAAAAATGGCAGGGTCGCTTAATTATATAAAACTAATTTGATGAGGGGCAACGGAAATCATCACGGAGTTCATCTTAATTAGGTGCTTTTCGAATTTGGGATGGCCAAAGGCAGCCTTCTTACTAGTTTTTGGTTCTTGTTTCCCTCAATATAATAAAAATTTAAAATAATTTTTGAGTCATTTGAGTTCTTTTTTATAATTGGTTAATTAATTTATTCATTTTCATCCTTATATTATTCCCATTAGTTTATGATGATACTGATTTTGGTTTAATGGAAAATAAAACGACTCTTTCATGGTTTTGCTTAAACGAATTTAGATTTTCTTTTATTTTTCACTGAACTGTGCGTTTTATAAATCTGAACCACTGTGCGTTTTATACAATAAATCCCAGCTTGTTTTCAACAGGTTCACACATGTGGAAACAATTGAATGCTGTTGCCGTTGTTGCTAATGATGATAGTGTTGGAGTGGATAAGATGATGATGATGATGGTGGTGCTAATGATCGTGATAATGATGATGATTAACTATAATGATTAGCTAGCCCCTCAAACTAAACTGAAACAAGATCATTATGAAGATCATTGCGCTCTTCGTAATCACCATTCTTATCTTTACCTTCAATATTTCATCTTATTTATGATGATTTGAAGTTGCATTAAATAAATTTCAAGTGTAATCCGAGTATTCGTAGCTTGAATATGAATAATTTATTTAATGTTTGGCTCGTAGTGCTCTTCTTACCGCTTTGGAATTTTTGATATAATATCGAGATAAAGCTTTCAAAATTCGGTCTCCCAAGTGATTTTCTGATAGTTGCTGGATATGTTAAAAATGCAAAGTAAAACGTATTTCTACTCAAAAAATAATCTACTCAAATAATCAAATCAAAAAAAAAAAAAAATTTAGTTTCTAATGATTTCACTACAAAAAATGTGTTTAATTTTTTGAGTTTTTTTTTACAAAAGTTAGTTATGGACCCACCTTTTTTTTCAGTATTGTTCGCAAGCTAAGCTTTTTCATGCCCTCATGCGACACTAATAACGCTTTGTTATTCTTGCCATTAACATGTCGCTTGAATTGCTATCAACAATTCCAACAGCTCTATAATTTATCCCAGAAGTTTATGCGACCGCGCCTTAATTTTCACCTCACTGACTGCCTTCATTAGAGGACAGATTTTACAATCACTGATTCGCGTTGTTATTTATAAGATAAAGTTTATCGCGTACATTATATTTTCATACTCAAATTATTCTCAAAGATACAGCAAAAACACATACAAAATATTCACTCTGTATATTTAAAAGCTACAATTATTTATGTATATTTAAAAGTAAATTGAAATTATAAGAGGAATAACGATTTGGATTTCGAGATTGGATCGCTAAATGGACGTATTTTGCTAGCTATCTCATCTTGACTTGACTGAAAAAATTATTCTGTACAATTTTAATGGGAAAATTCAGTCTTGATATTTCGGGCGTTCGGGCGTCCGAACTGGAAAAGCTGTCGCGAAATCGATTATCAACTTAAACTCAAGAGGAGGAACAAAGTTTCGCTCGATTTCGTTTATCGTCTCCACTGAGAGACAAGATAAAGACTACAAAAAACCCTGACTACCTCTATCAACCTCCTACCTGAAAACTCTGGCTCGATCTCGACTATCGCCTCGAATGCGAGACCGAAAAAGTTCTGTCTCGATCTGAATTATTAACTCCATCGAATGTTTTTTCCTCAGTCTCGATTCTCCGCCCGTTTATTGTCCCGAATTGCAGTCGTAGTAAAGACGATAACTATATTATTACTCCTCGTCGTATCTCTGCTGTGTGACAAACCGTAAAGTCTTTTAATGATATTTATAATCAGGCAGTTGAGGGTTAAAGAAGTTCATATTCCCTCTTCAAAACAACAACAATTGCAATTTATTTGTTTAAATTCCTCCTATTTCTTGCAATATTATTGGCGGAAAACAACTATTTCACAGCACAATAAATTTAAGTCAAGAATTAGAAATAAAATCGGAAAACGAAACCTTAACCCGTGAACAACAAAAGTGAATAATTTTAGCGGCCTCAATTAAAGCTTGAGAATTGAGTTAATTTATGCACTTTAAGAAAAAATAACTATCTAAAATTATTTTTAAATAGCAACGAACAAAAAGAATTCTAGTGACCCCAATTAAAACTTGAGAATTGAGTTAATTTATGCATTTTAAGAAAAAAAATAACTATTTAAAATTATATCTAAATAGCAACGGAAAGGTTGAAAAAAAAGGCGGCAAAATAAAAACAAAACCATTTTTTCCTCACTCAATTGTTGAGGAAATTTTTAAATTTAAAATTAACAGAATGTATTTTTTCCCTCTTCTTTACCCCCCACCGAACCACTTTTGTTTAAATTTATTTGTTTAAGCAGACATAAATTTGAGCCAATAAAACGAGGCGGCATTTTCACGTCTATTTGATAATTCAAACAAAGAATCAAATTGTGCAAAATGAGGACTGCAAAAAAAAAAAAATAAATAAATTAAAAAAAGGGTGTGAAGAGAAAGGCGGTGTGTGAATAGTGTTGGCGGGGGGATTTTGGGGGGAGATGGAGGGTGGTGCCGTTTGCAGTGCACTGTAATAGCGAGATATTTTTACATTAACGTCCTCACATTACATTAACCCAGATGTACGTGAACAATAAATCAATTTTAATTACCGAAAAACCGTTTTTTCATTCTCAAGTTTTCGCGCCTCATCTGGCTGATTGCCGAATGCTGGCTTTGAAGCAGCGTTCTCAGTTCTTCAGGCGTTTTATTTTCTTTATAAAATTGTAAAATGTATTTTCTCGCAAATAATATTATCGTTTGCGTAATTTTGCATTTAATTTATGTTGTTTAAAAATTTTGCCGAATTAATTTGTTTGCTGATTTATTGAGATTTGAGAGAGATTTTTGCAAAAAAAAAATATCTTGGCAGTTTATATATAAATAAAATACTAAATGCATATGCAAATAAGTTATTTTTGCATCAGAAACTCGTGGAGGGGCTGAAAGGAAAAGAAGAGATAAATTAAAAATGGCTTTGAAAAACAAATTAAAGGAATTAAATTCAAAACACAAACAAACTGAATAATTTTATGAAAATAAATATTTAATACTTGCGCAGAATATAAATTCAATTTCACTTGGAATTTCCATCCACGAAAGTGTCAATAAAATTGATTTCACATCAAACAATGCAATAAAATTTTTTGTTTATTTAAAAATCCATTAACCCGATTGAACGCATGCATTGTACTTGAATGTAATCATTGATGAAATGTCATCCACCGAAGCCACACATCTGTTAATTCAACTGTCCATCGGACAGTAACGCGAAATGACATCACTTGCAGATTCCACTTAAAACAAAACATTGCATTCGATAGATAATGGAATCGAAGCTGCAGGCAACAAAGAGAACAACAAAACAATTCAAATAAATAAAGGAATTTAATATAAAAATTAAATAGAAACTGTATTCATCGCAGCTGTGCGAATTGCAAACAAGGAGAGAAAAAAATATAATAAAAAAACACGAGCGAGATAACGAAGTATATAAATGACAGGCACGAAGAGTTAAGATTTTATTTTGCTAAACAAAAAAAAATTTATATTGAAATAGGAGTCACAAACAGAATTATTTTCATGCCTTACTTTTCTTCCTCATGGCCAACGAGCTGAAATTGTGGACAAGGGAGCGAAATTAAAATAATCAACTCATTTTCAAATTAAATTTTTCAAACGGCAAAAAAAATTCGCATACAACAAAAATGTAAATATTTGTAACTGCTGACAAATTTGTGACATGTAGCACAAAAAAATGTGTGTTGAAAACAGTCGAACAACCCTATTAAAAAAAATCAACCTTCAAATGTCAAAAACATTTATGTCAGAAATTTCCACTCGAAGCAATTTAATTTTCATTGCACATTCTACAGTTACTCACCCAACTATTCGACAATAAATCTCTCTGACATTTACACATTTTACACTTGATTAGTCTGAACCAGCAGTTAAATTATGACTTTATCCGTTGAATAAACTCGTCTATCACTCGAGAGATTGGTTTGGTGATGATATTGTGATGATGGTTTCCGACAAAAATGAGGGCAAGTGGAGAATTTTCGAAATGACACGAGTTTGGGAGCGGCGATGATGTTGCCTATTCTACGAAATTGGTTGGATGGTTTCTAATATATTCGTACTTAAATTTCAAAATTAGTTTATTTCTTTTTCCTCTTTTTCCTTTTTTTTGTTTTTCTAAAACCCGTAACACAATTTAATGCATACGAAATCGTAAACAACAGCTGCATTCTGTTTACATCGAAAATGAAAACAACATCATCAGACTTGATTCGTGCGAGTGTTTTTTTTTACTAAAAGCAACTTAAAAATGAGGCAGATAGAGGGCGAAATGTCACGAGTTTCAGAAGCCAAATGATTTGTCAGTTCAAGAAAAGCCATTTGTCAGTCCAGGCAGAACGCCTGTATGGCCACACAGGTCACATCTTATTACTCGCATATAATTACTACGTTAAACTCGTATAAAACGAATTTAGGAGAAAATAAATAATTTAATAAAAAATAACTCTAAAAACTTTTGAGAAAATCGGAGAAATTTTAAATTGTAAATCAAACAACATTAAAATTTGTTAAAAGGAAAGTATAAACGAATGATAAATGATTTTTGAATATTAATGTGAAACATTTTTGGGAGACATTTCCATCCAAAATTTTCGCACATCCTCATTCACCAAAGCTCTCAATTATCGAAATTTCCATTTATCTGCGTTTGTTTTCGGTAACTTAAAAGTCCTTTTCAATCCTTTCAGGCTGCAGCCCGCCATCAGTGCCCTTATCTGGTGAAAATGTACGAGAAGGAGTTCATCAGTCAGGGCGGAAAGCCGGAGTGGCTGAACGGCCTCGACTACATACCCTCCAAATTACGTGCCATATACGAAATCAATAAAATCCTCGCGCACCGGCCGTGGCTGTTGCGCAAGGAGCATATTGAGGTAAGTGTCGGGCGCCCTCACCTCCCCCCGAACCCCTTACCATTACACCTCACACCTCACACTCCTCCCCTTGCAGTGCCTTACCAAGGGAAAGAATAGCTGGTCTCTGTCGGAAGTGGTACACGCAATGGTGCTGCTCTCCCACTTCCACTCGCTCTCCTCGTTCGTCTTCTCCTGCGGCCTGACACAGAAACTCGACGGCTTATCTAGTCCGAAATTGAAGACGCCCGCCACGCCGCTCCCGAAGACGGTCCTCAGTGACATCACGACCGCCAACAACAACAACGCCATGCAAGAGCCCCCGTTGGGTGTCAATGGCGCAGGAGGGAATAACAATGCAGCACAGACTGGTTCGATTTCGGGCGACGGAGGAAGTGTTGGTCCGAGCGGTGGAGCGCCTCCACCCCTCAGCGCCACCAGTAACGGTGTCAATCGCAATCAGCCACCCAGCGTTGGCGTGGAAGCGCTTATGGAGCGCATGAAAGTGCTGTCGCAGAAGCAGAACGAATGCAGCGAGGCGGAGCTGAGCAATCGTTTCAAAAGCGTCGAAATGCAGACGGCCGAGCTGGCCACAGCCGTTCCGGAGGCGACCCTCGAGGTGCCCCACATTATATCTCACTACATCGACGATCCCACCTTTACGTATCAGGACTTTGCACGCCGTGGCGCCGAGAATATCCCCAACACATTTCGCATCCAGGACTATTCCTGGGACGACCACGGCTACTCGCTGGTGAACGTGTGAGTAGAGTGTACAAGTTGGTGGTGGAGGTGAGTTCCGATTTTCATCCTCTGTTACCGTTCAGTTTATACAACGATGTCGGCACCTTGCTGGACCAGAAGTTTCGCGCCGCCTACAATCTCACCTACTTCACCATGGGCGGCATCAAGAATGTGGACACATCGAAATTCCGACGCGCCATCTGGAACTACATTCAGTGCATCTTCGGCATTCGTCACGACGACTACGATTACGGCGAAGTTAATCAGGTGGGTGGGAGGGATCAGGAAATTCCTGAAGAGTTACTAGTGTTGAGTGCATGTGAGCGAGTCGATGATGATGATGATGTGTTGTGTTTCAGCTGCTCGACCGTCCGCTGAAGATGTTCATTAAGACCGCCTGTTGCTTTCCCGAGCGCATCACCAAGAAGGACTACGACAGTATCCTCCTCGAGCTTCAGGATAGCGAGAAGGTAACATTTAATAATATAAAAATGTAACATTTTAATTTAATCACACTGTCGCCGAACCGAAGTAACAGTTTGGATGTCCTGTTTTTTGTTCAAATTGCAGGTTCATGTTAATCTAATGATTATGGAGGCCAGGAATCAGGCTGAGCTGCTGTACGCACTGCGCGAAACCATGCGTTACATGACATGATCTCATTATTTACTTACCTGTTGAATGAAACAATTATGAAAATTTATATTCTTATTACACTTAAACTGATCATTATTACCCTTCTATTCTCACTATCGACAATAATATTTTACAGCAAGCAAAATACTTTACGAAACATTAAAAAGTCACTCAAATGCGAATGAAAATAGGAAAGTCCAAAATAGTCCAAAAGAATTGCAGACTCAAAAATGATTGTTGAAAAATTATTTCATTTTCGTACTGCTAATTTTCCAGTAACTTCTTTTTAACAAATAAAAGTCAGCGGTTGCCAGCTTATAATTTTAAATTGTAGGTTTTTAAATGCAGTTTTCCGCTTTTAAATTTTAGTATTTGTCTAAATTAAATTTGAATTATTGTTTGTTATCTTTTACCCCCTTAAAAAATTAACAAGTTGTAATTGCAATATTTTAAATAAAATCGAACTCAATAACTTTTAAATTAAAAATAATAATAACACAAAAAATATGTGCTTCCCTTGAAAGCTTTCAATTTATTTAGTTGTATTTAATGAAATTTTGCAGTCCAAATATTAAAAATAAATTAATTTAGCGTGTTTTATTGTTTAAACTTCTTTCGTTTTTATTTTTAAATTCGGTAACGTTTGCTGACTGTCCCCAAGTTGTTCTAAACATCAGCGTAAATTAAAATACTGAATAAAAATTCATAATAATTTCATAAATTTAAGTAAAGTAAATAAAAAAAGAATTACGAAAATTTAGAGATTTTCAAATTTTGATGACTGACTTCGTTTAGTTTTTTATGTGTTTTTGTATTCTACAATATTTTAAGCGAAGCTAATTACTTTTCTAGCTTGTAAGCCAAACAAAAGTGTAAATTTAGAATCGTCGAGAAAGCTTTTGTAAAAACTTTACGTTTTTCTTTTATTTCGTATTAATCGCAATGTATCTCGTATTCGTTAGAATGCAAAACTTCTCCAGTTAAATTATATAGCTTTTGTAAAAAGGAAAATTTCCTTTCCGTGTGGAAACTGATAAATTAAATTATTGTAATGATAAAGATTGCTTTAAATTTTCTGAATTGTAAAAAATGTATATTAAAAAGGCCAAATTAAAATTATAAAAATAAACACAAAATTTATTAGAAGAGTCAGGCGATTGTTACGCATGCTAAAGAAATGAAAAACCTGACATTCTAAATATTTGAAATAGCAGTTTAAAATCAAAATCTTGTATTTGAAAACACTTAAAAGAAAACTACAAAAATCAAAGTGCGAATACGTACTAAAAACAAGTGTGGTGTACAATTTTAAAAAAATTACTAGGGAAAATAATAAATTTCTACATTTTATATGTATTTTTATTTTATAACTGTTTATACCAACGTAAAATGTATACTAAAATATATCATCTTATATACAAAAATCAAGCAAATATTATTTAAATGAAGTGGAAACCGATAACCTTGTCGCGATGCGATTTCCTGAAAGGATGACGATTGCCACGAAAATATCCTGGAAGGGAATATTAATAGGAACGAAGGAAATCCACATTAAAACTAACTGAAATAAATGCGTATTTCAAAAATACAAATATTATAAACAAGGGAATTTTATTTATTTCGAAAGAAAACACTTGAAAAAGGTGAGCGATTTTAAAGGAAATTGAATCTTGGAAGGGTATTAATTTACGTTTTGAACTTATGAGTATATATTTCAGATATAGATTCACATTTTTCGATTAAGCCAATGTACTCCAGTTCAATTGGAATACGATAATTGCGATAACAAACTGAATCCAAATACAAATGATCAAGTTTTGTCTTGAGTTTTGATTTGAAATTACAAAAACGATTGAAGTATGAGTACAACATGAAAATGAATTCTAAAAAGAAAATGACTTCATTTATAGTTTTAAATATATTTTATTAGTAAGTATTTTATTATGGTTATATTTACAAAAAGATATGTTAATGCATATGATTTTCCCCTTTTCCTTTAAATTTTCAGAGCTTCCAAATAGGACGATCCAATATATAATGCAATACTGAGCTCTTAATACAATAATATTTCCAGAAGTTACACGCTAAAGTTTAATGTTTTAGAATTTAAACAAAGATTTGTCTAATGACTTTCAATATTTCTATTGTTAATATCATTATAATTGATAACTTTATTTTCAACATATCGTATTTAGAACTATTTTTCTCTTTTAAGAAAATGTGAATGGAATAAACTTTGTTTAATATGGCATAATTTCAGGAAACTGCAGATAATTACGAATAATAACATTTTTAATTAATAAAAACCTTTTAGTTTTACAGTACAGTAGTAACTCTTTAGTAATGTTAGGATATATAAATATATAATTTATTCGCTTTTAATATATAAATAAAGTAATTAAAGTTTTCTTCGACATAAATTACGTTTTTCTAGTTTTTCATTTTAGTATTTCTTTAACATTCCGAATTGTTTAGTTCGAGCAATTATTATTGTCAAAATAAGCTATTAAATGTCGTATTTTTCTTCTGCTTCTAGATTTCGTATAAATTTCTTTCCGCTTAAGGAGTTTGATCTGAATAGAAAAATTATTGCTGATATTGGTAGAGTATAGAAAAATTACAATTTATAAATTGTAACTCTTCGCAACAATCATATTGTTTTTTATTTTGCTAATAATTTGTATAAATTCTAAATAACTAAATTAACTAGAGTCTTCAATTACCAATAATTTTCAGTTCCAATAATTTACTTCATTATTTCTTTATTCTTTTGTATTCAATTGTATGAAATGTAATTATCATATTTTAAGTGTATAAGCTTCCACTTAATAATTTTTATTCAATTTTGAGCAAAATTTTGTTTTCAAAATTATCAGTTCCCGTGTTTTTTGTCTTACGTTAGATATTCAGATTAAAATAATTGGTATTCAGATTAAAATAAATGCGAAGGAGACAAGATTTGCTTCATGTTGAAGTTTCTCTGCATTAATTATTAATAACAAAGATTTTCTTTATGTTGCTTTAAGTAGTTTTGTGACAAGAAATTGAATAGGAAACAAAAAGCAATCAAACAACGTGGAAACGGTTAATTTTAAAGTCTAATAATTGACTAATACCGATTTCTTCGGAATTTTGTATTATAAAAAAGAAATCAAATAATTTTTTCTTGCAAAAAATTCATTTAGATAACTTATATTTTATGAAAAAAAATAAGAATTTATTCACCCAATAATTGTTGTGTTTTAAATAGAATAAAGAAGCAAACATAATAATCAATATTTTCTTATGTTGAAAAGTAGAAAAAAATTATTTCTACAGCAAAAACTTTAATAACTGCATTTATTATATTTGATCTTTTGATTTTCTCTAGTTAATTAAATTTAATACTATCAATTTTAAATAAAATTTAAATGTTTAACTTTCGAAAATAAAATTGATCCGTAAGCAAATTACGTGAGAATGGTTAATTAACAAATTTCATCTATGAACTTTAGAAAATTAAACTAACTAAAAAAGAAAAAAGGTTTTAATATAAATTGTGGAGTACCTTCAAATCTTCTGTTAAAGTTATTTTGTGACAACTTTTCCTAACATCTACTCGCGTGAATTTTGTAAATCAATAAGATTTGCAAATGTTTCTTTAATTAGCGACAAAAAGTTTACTAATAAAGATACAATAAAGCTCGCCTTAGACAGCAGAATTAGTCTAAAATTAAGTTATTAGTTTCTAAAGAGATATTTAACATTTGTTACTTTCACTAAACGGAATATAATTTTTATGTAACAAACTGTAAATTTTACTAGTTAAGAAAAACGTATGTATTCTTCAAAGGAAAAGTGAAATAAACTCTGCATAAAATGGTTTATAACCCGAATAATAAATTTTATAAATTTTTTGTAATCCGAAAATCCTGGACACCGAGCTGACAAATAGTTACCGCTTTGCATATTGCAAAGGGTTAGCAATTTTCAGCAATGCAGTTTTTTCTCATAATTTTCTGAACGCAAATTGTTTCTAAATATTTTCACTAAACAATATTTTAAGCGACTATGACTCTAACTGAGCATTTCTAATTTTGATTATAGTTTTTAAATTAGAATTGTTTAGTATTTCCTTAATTTTTATATATAATTTTCTGTCTAACAGTTTGTTCTTATTTTTATTGCATTATTCTATTTTAATATTTTGCTACTAATTTTAAGAAACTAATGAAATTGGTAACAGTTATAAATAAGAAAGCGAAGGAAATGAAATAAAGAATAAAGACATTGTTACACAATAGTTAATATAATTAATAGTTAATATAATTAGTCAACTGTAAGCTAATAATTGTAGATAACAACATGTTGAGGGGAAGAGGGAATAGAAATATTACACGTTTAGGCACAAATAACATTGCTCTTGGTATACATTATCAAAAAAATAATGACAGTTATATAAATTGATTTATAGGTTATTATTGATTACTGTGTAAATTATTTTAACGGCTTCCCTTAATAAGGAATCATTGCTTTACTTTTTTGTGGAAGAGTTCACCACTCGAAGGCATTTACAATGTAATGCCCGCACGCTTCGGTGACGAGGTCAACACCTTCTCTTTGGCCTTCTCCTGCTCATCCTGAAAAAATATCTTCGTGATCACAATGTCGCCAGTGCTGAGTGTCTGCGAGGCAGCATCAACTAACTTGGGCGCTGATTTCTTATCGATTCCTGTGTTGCGTGGTGTTGCTGTCGCTGTTGAGAGTCCTGCGTTACTGCGGTCGCCTTGGCAGTTGCAATTTTTTAAACTATAAGGATCAGAAAAACGTGGATCAGATTAGCCACGTTGACAATAGAAGCAAAAGCAAGGACTTACTTTTTCGATTTCTCGCGTATTATCTGTAAATTATCTGTGGTTACTATAGTTGAGCCCAACTGTTCCTGCACCGTACTGGAAGTTATAATCTAAAGGAAAGAAGAAGAATTTTTAAGCATTAAATTATTGAAATCGGAAAGTAATTCGTAGAAATACAAAAAATTCAGCAAGAAGTAACTCGTACTTGATCACTAGGCAGCAGAGTAGCTGCCGATAATATGGCTTCTAGCTTATCAATCTTGGACAGGCGATCCATCGTTTGATCCGACAGGATTTCATCCATCATCTGCATCGATTCAGTCAGACTGGGAGGCTCTGAATTGAAGCGCGGCGAAAAAGTGCCGCCTGTCAGCGAATTGTCCGATGGCACCGAGTCGAGACTGGGGAAGTTTTCGTTATCGTTTGTCTCCTGTTCGTCCTCGGAATCGCTCTGGTCTCTACAGATTAAAATATCAAAATTAAGGTTAAGCTACCGCCGATCGCAGGGTCGAAATGAGCCAATTTATATACCTGGTCTGATTGCCCACTGAGTCCATTTTCTCCAGCTTCTTGGCAACCTTATAGAAACCTTTCAAGCGGTCCTTCTCATCCTCGGTGAGGTCCATGTATCTGCATTTGAGAACAGCAATTTTTTTGAGCAGTTTGGAAAAGAAAAAATACTGATTTTTATTGCTTCGAATCTGCAGCTTACCTCAGCAAGCGTATCTCACGATTCGACAACACGATACTTTTATTCGTCTGCGCCAGTTTCTGCCTGAGATCAGAAACTTCGGTGCTAATTTTACGTTGTTTCTTGCGAATCTTAACCTCTTGAGGCTTGATATGCATGAGAATCTGTTCGGTGCACAATTCAGAAAAAAGCTGACGATTTTCCGGCTTGATTTGTCTATAATGCGGGAAAAGCAAAAGTTGTGCTTTAGATACACAAATTATGTCGTTATTCATTAATCAAATTAAATTTTAGCTGTTTGCTTATTGCAATCTCTCAAAACTCAGAATCAAATTTGAAAGGAGAACGCTTACGCACCTTGCTAGGGTACCATAGAGCTGATCGTTGATCAGCACCAGCACGTCACCCGCTGCATACAGCAGCATTTCTCGGCTGAGCGGGCGATTCGCCCAGTATTTCTGGTCCCGCCGGTAGATGTGCTTCAGGTGCTCCTTGATCGGGTTGATGGGCGCGCTGTACTGCTCACACAGCGAATTCAGCGAAATGTATTTTGCCTTGTAGACCTGTTTGCCGTTCTCCTGGTACTGAACAACAGCGTGTGCTGACTAAGAAGAGAGGAAGAGAAAGCGGGATAGAGACATAAAGTCGAGCAAGGAATCCCATTGTTATCACTCACTTGGGTATCGAATACATTTCGCAGCAGTATGCCGAACTGCAGATACAAATTCGCGGAATCGTTGCGACAGTCGTGTACCACTTTTATCACATTTTCGTGCTCCAGCAGCGTCTTCAGACCGCCGTTCGTCACCATCTCCGGACAGGTGAGCACGTCAAAGATAAACGCCTCCCCGCGTGTGGTGCCGATTTCGATCAATGTAATCTCGCCCTTGAAGCCCAGGTTGATGCCCTCGCAGTCCAGCGAGATCACAATGCTCTGATCGCGATTCTGCACGAACTTCAGCATTGCCTCCGTGACGAAGAGACTCTGCTTGATGTTTGCGATGACGCTGGTGTTCTGCAGCACTTTGATCTTCCACGTGTCGCCCATAAAGTAGTTGTGGCTGGGCGAGAAGGGACCAGCGCCGCTACTTGAGTTGCCGCCTCCATGCACGGGCGAAGAGTGCGAGGAGTTCTGCGGATTGTAACCGACTACACTGGCGCTGTGCTGCTGGTTGGCCAGCGCCTGCTTATCCTTCTCGTGGTTTTCGGCCAGCGTGCGGATCACCAGGTTGTTGATGCGCTGCTTTAGCGTTTGATTGGCGCTGTTGAAGCGCTCAGTAGGCTGTGGAAGCACATGACTGCTGGCGGGTGGAGGCGGGTTGTTGGCTTGATTCACACCGTAGGAGGAACAGGTGCTGGGGCTGGGACAGTTGCGTTCACACAGATTCTCCAACTTCACTTCAGACATCGGAACGTAGCTGTCGAATCCCGAATTGGGTTCCGAAGTGCGATCGGATGATGCTGATGTGATGCTCGTCATATTCGAGACGGGAGCATTCAACTTAAAGTTGGGTGTTGATGACGTTATGTTGTTGTTGATGTTGTTGTTATTGTTGATATTGTTGCTGTTCACATTATTGTAGTTGTAACTGTTGTTGTTGATGTTGCGAAGCACTGGTGAGTGCAAACGCTGTTGCACAGCGCTGAGTTGCAGTTGCTGCGCGTTACCACTGTGATTGTTGTTGTTATGCATGGCATTATATTGCTCGCGAGACTTGGCCTGCGCCTGCTGTATATGCGAGTCGCTGAGCTTCGGCTTCTGCAACAGCGTGACTAGATTCGCCTGGATGTGGAAGCAATCGGAGAAGAGACGCAAGAACGTGGTCAGATCGCTGGGCGTCTTGAACATGCGCAGCCACTGCTCCTGCGGGAACTTGGTGGTGACCAAGTGGAAGAGCTGATCCACCAGGATGGGACCCTTGATCTCGATGCACTGAGCGAAGAAGTCAAGCATCTGCTGAGTGCCCTTGGTGTCGATGTTCGTCTGCGGCAGGTGCAGTCGTTCCGAGGCGGGCAAATCGGTCATGTTTTCACAACCAACGAGCACCACATGGTCGTCGACCACTTTGAAGGTGTCAGTATGCTTACACAAGAAGTCGGTGAATTCTTTGATATGCTGACCTGCAGAGGAAATGCGAAAATAAAGAGAAAAGTGAGAAGGTTACTTTAGTTAATTTTTAAATAATCATGACAGGACAGCATTCGGAAATCCTCGCAAGTGTATGTGAGAAGTATTGTGTAAAATACTGGTGTGAAGCAATTGCAATGTGAATCGTTGATTGCGTGCAATACTTTTCGAAGTACTTTCCACTTTACGTTTCAAAATACAAACTCACCTGATATGTGACGCACTTGTGGCGACGCCTGACTGCGATGCCCCAGCAAACTCTTGACCGGCACCTCCACGCCGATGCCGTACTGGAGCATCTTGTTCTTGAAGTAGTCTTTGGCCTCTTTAATGTAGTCACGCTTGCTGCCGAGGCTGCCATCGTCGGTGGACGTGTTCTGATACGAGTTGACCTGCACGTAATCGCCATCGACCAGGAAGATGGATGGATACTGAGCGAGAAACTTCTTCAGACCTGAAACGTGACGAAAGTATTTGCATTAATAATTAGGGCAGATGCTTTTAGGAGAGTGTATTAAGTAATCAGGAGTTAAATAACTAATGAATTGTTGTAAATAATTGGATTATAAAAGTAAGTGAAACATGTTTATCAGACATTTTTCTGATTTTGAATAGATATGAATTTGTTAAGTGGAAAAGAATTAATAATAATGAATAATCAATAATATCATGTATGCATTTTATGTTATTGCTTCATATTTATTTCTTATTATATTTCTTTCTGTTAATTAGTGTGAAAATTCAAAAGAAACAGAATGACCTACTAATTATCAAATTATTTGCTGTCTTCTAGTTTACATGTTTTACAATTATTACAAATAAAAAGATTATTTCGAATGACACACTATATGAGGCCACCTTATAATCTAATTTTGTTTAATCGCATTTTTGCGTATTGATTTTTTACTAATTTCCTCTATGAGTATTTGACTTCTAAGAAGTCGAACGAACCTCGAAGAAATACAAAAAAATAATTCTATTTTCATCTTTTTTCTTTGGTTTCAATGTGATTCTCCTTTTGCTCAAGTAAGATATTGCATTTTTTAACTAAAAATCAATAAGTGTCAATTTTTTTAAACAATATTAAATTTATTTATCTTTCACTAAATACTCGCAATTTCAGGTATCTGATATTTCAACTACAAAACACTTTATTCTGTATTAAAAGCGATCTGTGTACTCTAACTTTTAACTGTTAGTCCACGGAAAAGTTCTCAAAGTTATTTTCTTTTTGCCGCAATATCAGCGTGTTTTCACGATTGCGTGCGAAAACATTGCACAAAAAACTGGTTCCTGGTGTGCTAAGTTACTTTTCATTTAGACTTAATGTTGTTTTTTCTTCTACTCATAATCATACTCCACAAACAATGCGACTATTTTAAGTTTTATTGTATTTGATTAACTTTTGTTAAAAATAAGCCAGTTGTTTGCTCCGACACCTACGAAAAGGTAAATCTAAGGCTTTTCATGCTTTGCGTGCTATACTGTGAAATAGGGAGAATCACGCATGAACCTTAAATTAAACTTAAACATTTCTCGAATTGCATTCTAAGCGAAGCTCATACACTTCCATGTAACACCCTAATTGATTAGAAAATTTTGACAGAAGAAACAAGAACATTTAACTGCTTTTTTCTTTGGAAATTAAGAAAATTAATAATTAATACTACTGCAATTATTTTTCATTGTTTTAAAAAGGTTTTTCAATGTTGACCACTACAGATCTGGGAAGCAAAAAGACAACTTAGCAGCTGTTATCAACCTGATGCACTCTTACTCTTGAACTCATCATTCCAATAAATCCATGTGGACAACACTCAATATTTATTATAATCAAAGTTAAATGAGATTCAGTACAAGTAACTAAAGTGAGAATCCCTTTATAGTTTAAAAAGCAGAGCTAACGTCGACAAAAATTAACAAAATAACAACAAAAATAAATAATAAAGATAATTGCGATTGTTTCTTATTCCAGCTGTAGTGCAAAAAAAAAATCAGTAGCAAAATGGGTTTCTGACAATACTTGCGAGTTAATTGTTTCGGATTACCTCACGTATTTTACAAGTAAATTTAATGTAGTGTGTATTGTGTTAATTCTTTTTATCGTTGCTGCTACTTCAAATTATTTAATCATTTAATATAATTGTCGTATTAATGTTAAATTAAATATTGTTGAATTTGTATACAAACTTCACAATAGGTCTATTTTTTCTAGGCTTGCAACTACCTAAAATTTCAATTAATTAACATGTCAAGATGGTAAAATCTCTATTCTAATTTTCACCTGACTTTAGCATAATTTTAGCCGAATTTAATCCCCTCCCAACAACACACTTGCAATCTTTCCTAAGTTTAATGTTTCCGAAAGAAAATAGCATGCATCGTATACACAAGTTGACCCATTTTCCACAGCAATAGTAAGCGAGAGGAAAATCATAAATTCATTGAAATGTAGCCACAAAAATAACCACCGTGGCACTTCGAAATGGCACGCCAGGGTGTGCAGTTATTATCGAAATTGAAGCTCTACGAAGATGAAACGAGTAAGCTGAACACAGCGTAAAAAGTACTATAAATGGAAGCCATTTCGAAGATATTTCTGGAGAAGCAGAGAGGAAAGCCAAGTCAAATATAAGAACATAATTTAAGACCATCATAAATATTGATGTTCTACCTGTAGCGGCGTGTAAAGGCGGATTCGGTCCAGAAATTTTTTTCTGAAGCGGGCACCGACCTAAAGTTACTACTTACACCACAAGTTGCTCGTGTTCGTATTTTTGAAGAATGCGACTTGAAATATATTAGGATTTTATCACTTTTGGTGTCAGTTTGAAAGAGTAACCACTGGTAGTTTTATGTAAAAATATCAAGCTGAAGGGAAGTCGTAGGAAGTACGGAGATGTTCTGTATTCATTTAACATATTAAATTGAATTATGAAGAAAAGCGTCGAGGAGAGAGAGTCGTTTTTTATTTTCCAATGGGTGGGAGGCACGTTAGACATGATATAGAATACGATATGAGCAGGAGAATCCCTACAGACGACTGTTATTTGCAGCGGTAGGGCATTCTTTAATGAAAGAAACAGAATGATGTACCCGATCCAGGCAAAATTCTCTACAGGTTCCAGTTAATAAACGCTATCAGAAGTAACGTAAAAATTGTATGAAAGCGATGTTTAAATTTTATTACATTTAAAAGAAAACAACCAGAGCTAATGTTAAATTCTGTATTTGGTAAAAATCAAAGACATTTTAGCCTATATGGCGAAATAATAAGGAAGCAGGAAAAGCTCCTCTATAATCTGTTATTACAATCCAACTAAAAAATATTCTCCTCCTTCATTTTGTATGCAATGAATTCCTGTGACGTGGTAGTGCCATTGCGTGAACTCGCATAATCGTTAATGCTATTATGAGAACAGCAACTATGCAACGAAAAATTATACCACCAACAACAACAGTGACATGGTGGAAAGGTTTGTTTGCCCAATGCACGCAACATTAGAAACTCATTTCGCGACAGAGATGATGTTTAAATTGGTTACTCAGCCATGTGTGACTTTGCAAAGCTTGTCATATAATAATGAGAGGTAATATCTGACGTATATAAAACTACAATAGATCCGAATTGTTAGTTTTAGGTTTCGGATTAATAAAACACAAATTAGCATGACATTTATATATTGACAGATGTAAGAAGAATTCGTTCAATTTTACCAAAGATTTCAATAAAATTAATAATTTTTGCGAATGTTCATTTTTGAAATATAATTATAATAACTGCTTATCACAAACATAAACCAAATCAGATTAAAAGTGTTTTCATCGACTTGAATCACAACATATAAAAAAAATTATGCTTAATCACAAACAAGAACCGAAATACAAAATTTTGTTCTTCTCCAATACACGAACTAAAACAAATAGCAAGTATTAGAAAAACTTATCACAAAATTGTTGTCAATCACAGTTTGTTGCACTGTGCATGCGGCGAAATACGTCGTACTCAGTAGACACGGTACACGTTTGGTTGACCTCATTTTGAACGTACGGTGAAGTCAGTCTTCATATTGGGAGTTCCTGCCTCTGTGCAATCGCTTATGATAATTATGAGAACTTGTCGTACACAGCGAAAAGTGAAAACCAAACAAAGAAATACAAATTCCAAGGAAGAAATGGATTCAATGAGAAATTTTGCAGTTTCTACTAAAGCGCTGCGGTTAAAAAACTTTGCTTTGAAAAAATATTACTAACAAGTGAACTAAGCAGTCAAGAGAAGTAGAAAAAAGAAGAATTAATGGATTTTGTGGGAGGAAAGTAGTTTTCCTTGAGGTAGAAATGAAGCAATAGAAAATAAGTTCTGCACATTAAAATTATTGATTTCTTGTTTATTTATCAAAAGCGATATAAGCAGATATCGGCTGAACGAACAATTAGTTCGCTTGAATGATATCACTTCACGGTGATATCATTCAACCAGCTTTTGATTTTCACAATATAACAACGATTTTATAGCTATAAGATGAAAAAATCTTTGCTTTTTTGTCAGATTTACAGATTTTAATAATAAAGATCTTGTGAAGTCGTATTTGTATCATCTGTATCGTATTTGTATCATCACATAGAAATATGAACCTTTCCCTGTGTTAACGCCAACTGCCGCTCGCCAGAGGTGCTTCCTCATCGATCGGTAGGGTGTCAGGAGTGAGCACTCCAGTCTCTCTCCTGTCAGCCTGCCGATCGTGAGGGGCGCCTCTCTCGTGAGCGTAAGCCCGGCTGCGGGCTCTCTCCGCGGCAACTGGCGCTGTTTGACCGGCCTCCAGCGATCATCGCTGGACCCACACGTTCTTCTTGCCATTGAGCAGTGGACGCGAACACATCACTTCTTCCTTCCCAGACACTGACGCGTGTAGAAGTGGATGCAGTAATTGCCTTCAGTGTGAAGCAAAAGTGACAATTAAAATTAAGCGAAGATAAAGTATCAAAGAATAGTTTGAAGTGCGACTTAAGCAAAACATTGTACCAAGTAATAAATAAGTGAAATAAACATTGTGCGTGATTCTTAAAACAAACATTTGGTCCTTCGAGCCGGATTGTGCTCGGAGACCACCCAACCATTCTCAAATAAACATTTGGTCCTTCGAGCCGGATTGCCGCCGCCCAGGAACCATCGTCACCGACGCCCGAATCATCGTCACCGACGCCTAAGCAAACAAGCGAAGTAAGAAACGGTAAGTTCACCGTTTTTAATTTAATTTGGCCACCGCTTTTGTGCGAATTTGTACGCAAGTCTACTTGCGAGTTTAAAAGTGCGTCTCGTGCACTAGCTAGTGAACACGGCGCACTTTGAAGCCGTGCCCGTCACTCTAGCCCCGTAGAGCCCTTCCGGCCATATACATTTTACATATATATATATATATATATAAGGAACTGTCCTCCTTATATATATACATCCTTCATTTGACCGTCAAACCTTCGAGAATCATCAATTCGTGGGTAACGGTCCCCAAAAATAACGGCAGCACCAAAGTTGAAAATTTGTTGCTGACCGTCTTCGCAAGCATTGCTTGCGGCGAAGCCCATAATTTTTGCGCAAAAAATTTACCGCTTGTTTGTTACTAAGCCCCGCGCTCTCATAAAGAGTGTGAAAGCATTTCACACTTTCGCTTTCTTGTTCTGCGCTCGTCTAGCTTCTCGAAGAGCGAATTACTTGTGCGCTGAAGGCAAATCGAAAAACCACCACCTTTTTGCTGGCTGGTTTTTAGCGGGTACTTTTTTCTGCTGCTCGCGCTCTTCTGCTTGCGTTGATCAGTCATACAGAGTGCACACAGAACTCAAAAACCTGTTTTTTCTGTCTGCACTCTCCCAAGTGATAGCAGTGTAAGATTCACTATTAAACGGTGACCCAACGCGAAATCGAGAGAGCGAGACACCCGGTAGGCAGAAGTGTTCGCAGCGACTAGTCTCTTTGTAACTAGTTGCTAATTTAAGAGACAACGCGTGGTTAATTTTCGGCAGCAAGCTTTTCGAG
Source organism: Sicus ferrugineus (assembly GCA_922984085.1). Classification (NCBI taxonomy): domain Eukaryota; kingdom Metazoa; phylum Arthropoda; class Insecta; order Diptera; family Conopidae; genus Sicus; species Sicus ferrugineus. The sequence continues at coordinate 11,021,478 of OV277348.1, forward strand.
CCCCAGCGCCATCGCATAGCGACCCGAAAACATTTTTGCGATTTGTTTTTGCGAATAAAATAGAAAGTTTTTCCGGAATTAGTTTTCGGAGCGTTTTATTTAATTTTCATTTTGATTTTGCGACCTCCTTCACCGCCCCTATTCGTAAACCAAACACACCATGGCGGCGCTCGCATCCTTCATTCGCCTGGCAGATGCGCTGATCGAGTTCGAGGTGGACTTCGAGAAGACACCCACCGCGGACCACACCGTTTACACCCTTGGGATTCAGCGGGAGGAAATACGATCACAGTGGCTGCTAATTAAAAGCGCCTATGAAAAGGTGCTTGCGGAGCTGGACTCGACGAAGCACCGAGGCAAAGAATTCGAAGGCGTGAAGGAGAAGCGGCGCCAATGCTATGCGGTATATCTGCGCTGCGCGGGAAAAATTGATCAGCTGATCGAAGCTGCCGTGTCCCCGCCAGTTGCCGCGACCCCGTCGCCGATGCCAGCCGAGATGCCCCAGTCAGGCTACAATATTAGCCTACCCCCTTGCGACACCCAAGCCTTCCACGGCGATTACCTCTCGTGGCCCTCTTTCAGGGATATGTTCACCGCCCTGTACATTCAGAACACCAGAATTGCGCCAGTCGAGAAGCTTTTCCACCTAAATCAAAAAACGACCGGCGAAGCTAAAGAAATCGTGCAGAAATCCCCTCTCACGAATGAAGGTTTTGCCCAAGCGTGGAAAAATTTGTCCGACAGGTACGAGAACAGACGCGTCCTCACCAACGCCCATCTGAAGAAGCTCTTCAGCCTGTGCCCCATCACGAAGGAAACCGGTGGTGCCATTAAGGACCTGCAACGCGAAATCAACAATATTCTCGCCGCACTCGCGCTACAAGGTGTCGATACCTCGCATTGGGACGCCATAATCGTTTTTTTGTGCTCCAGCAAGCTCCCAGAAGCAACGCTTTCCCTTTGGGAACAATCTCTCACGAACAAAACGGAGATCCCAACATGGACAGATCTGGATGCGTTTCTCACGCATCGCTTCCAGACCCTTGAAACGGTGCAAGATATTAAGTGCACACCCGCATCGAAGTCAACACAGCTCCCAGCTCCGACTCACTCAGCTCCAACCTCTAAACGCGTCCACACCTTCCAGTTGAAGGTGTCCCAAGAAAGCTGCCCTCTTTGCCAAAAGCAGCACAGGTTGAGATCCTGCGCTCAGTTTCTCAGCTTGCCCGTTCCACAGCGGCTGAATACCGTTCAGAAAAACCGCTTGTGCAGCAACTGCTTGGCCAGATCTCACTCCGTGAAAAACTGTCCAAGCAGATTTAATTGCATCAAATGTAATGGCAGGCATCACACCCTCTTGCATCGTGAGAACGCTCCAACCTCATCGAATGCTGTACCAGATTCGACCCCACGTGCCTCACATCAAGAGCGGCGGTTTGAAAACGCTACGCGTACTCAAGCCCCTGCCTATTCGAACTGCATTCCAAGTTCGACTCATCATGCTTTTCAGCAAGAAAGGCCGTATTCTTCGATGCGACCTCCCACGCATATACAGTCCACTCCTCCACCCACACAGCAACGAACTCAAGAGCAACGGTATGATAACGCTCCGCGTACTCAAGCCCCTGCCTATGCGAACTTCATTCCAGGTTCAACTCAACATGCTTCCCAGCAAGAAAGGCCGCATTCTTCGATGCGACCCCCCACGCAGTTACAGTCCACTTCTCCCCCCGCGCAACAGCGAAATGCACAGGACAAGCATCAGGTGTGCTTCGCGAAAGCACCAAAACAGGTTTTGTTAGGGACTGCCATGGTAACAATACGCCACCACGGTACATGTTACATCGCGCGCGCCTTAATTGATCCTGGGTCCGAAGTGTCGTTCATCTCGGAACGCATTCAAAAGCTCTTAAAGCTCCCAGCGCGGCCAACTGCAGCCGTAGTTTCCGGTCTCAACGAGACCGTGTCAGCAAGAATATCAAGATCGTGCGACTTTCTCCTGAATTCGCCGCTTGATCCCAAATTCCAAATTCAGGTGACGGCGCTTGTGCTTTCACAAATAACCGGGCGCTTGCCCTCCCACTCGTTAGATAGGTCACTTCTCAGTGGCCTCCCGCAAGACATCGAGCTCGCAGATGTCAACTTCTCCATAAGCGAGCAGGTCGACGTCCTCATCGGAGCCGATTTGTACCCCGCAATCCTGCTGGACGGCATCCGCCGCCAAGTACTGGGCTCTCTCATGGCTCAGCAAACCGTGTTCGGTTGGATCCTGACCGGGCCGGTTCCCAATACCCAATCTGCCACGGCATCCATAAAAGTGGCTTACTTCAATGAAGTCTCCTTCGAACAACAGTTCGAACGTTTTTGGGAGGTGGAGGAACTTCCCAAAACTAGATGGCTATCCCCCTCCGACAAGTTTTGCGAAGAAAATTTCGTGAAAACAACGCGAAGACGCGATGACGGCCGCTATATCGTTTCATTGCCCTTTAAAATCGGCTTTACAGACACGCTCCGCCTAGGGACCTCGAGACACATTGCGCTCAAACAATACACGCGTCTGGAAGCCCGGTTAGGGAAAGACGAAGGCCTCAAGCACCAGTACGACACGGTGTTAAAGGAGTATGTCGATTTAGGCCACATGAGAGTAGTCACTCCCTCAGAGCCGCAAACACCTAGTAATCACTACTATTTGCCCCACCATGCCGTCATAAAGCCCGAAAGCACCTCGACGAAGGTAAGAGTCGTCTTTAACGCGTCCAGTCCAACCACCAGCGGACTCAGCCTCAATGATGTCATTCACACAGGCCCCGTGCTACAGACCGATTTGACTTTTCTAATTCTTCGGTGGCGCTTCTTCCGCTATGTCTTCAACGGAGACATTCAAAAAATGTATCGCCAAATACTGGTTGACCCAAAGCACACCCCTTATCAGCGCATTCTTTTCCGAGACCCGTACAAGTCCGAACTTACCGACTTCGAGCTTCAAACCGTAACGTTTGGAGTTAATTGCGCCCCGTTCCTGGCAATACGCACCCTTCTTCAATTGGCAGACGACGTGAAGCATCAGTTCCCGCTTGCCGCACACATTCTACAGCATTCCATGTACGTGGATGATGTGTTAGCAGGCACGCATGACCTGGTGACAGCTACCCAGACCCGCGACCAACTCATAGCGGCTCTCGACTCGGCAGGGTTTGCCCTTCGAAAATGGACTGCCAACCATAAAGGCATTCTGGCAGACTTACCGGCATCCCATCTGCTCCATTCAGATTTTCTGACGCTAGAAGATTCCAGCACCGCCAAAATGCTCGGAATTCGCTGGAACGCGACCCAGGATGAGTTCTACTTCGATGTCCAAGCCATCGCCATCAAAGCTGCGTACACGAAACGAGAAATGTTGTCTGTGGTCGCCAAGCTGTTCGACCCAGCTGGGTGGCTGGCTCCGATCATCGTTGCAGCAAAGATTTTGATTCAGCAAGTCTGGTTGGACAAAATCGACTGGGATGACACGCTGCCTCAGGTAACTCATGCTAACTGGTTGAGTTTTCTCCAGAACCACCAGCACATCAGCGCCATCCGCATCCCGCGATGGGTAAGTTACACCCTAGAAAGCGAAGTCGAACTCCATGCGTTTTGCGATGCCTCACAGAAAGCCTACGCAGGAGTCATCTATGCCCGCATCAAGGTCGCCCAGGAAGTCCAAGTTTTCCTTTTGTACTCTAAAACCCGGGTAGCCCCAATTAAAACTTTGTCTCTCCCCAGGTTAGAATTGTGCGGAGCCACTTTAGTCGCTGAGATGATCGACACTCTCGTGCCCACGCTGCAGCTGCCCCATTACACGATCTACTGTTGGAGCGACTCCACCATTGTTTTGGCCTGGCTGAAGAAACCCCCCTGCGTTTGGGCGACGTTCGTGGCAAATCGAGTCGCCAAAATCATTGAGAAGGTGCCACAGTCGCAATGGTTCCATGTGGATACCCTGGACAATCCCGCGGACTTAGCCAGCCGCGGTGCCACGCCCCAAGATCTTGCTGCGAGCACCCTCTGGTGGAATGGCCCTGCTTGGCTCGCCCACGATAAGGATCGCTGGCCCGAATTCCGCGCCTCAAACGACTACGTCACCACACTGGAGCAGAAGACGGTCAGAACGCTGCACACCCATTGTGCTCCCGAGGAGGATCCGCTCGAACGTTTCTCGTCGCTGCCACGAGCCCTACGCGTATACTCATACGTATACCGATTTCTTCACCACTCTCATCCGGCTAAGCGGCAAGGTCGCTCGCACCCCAACCTGCACCTCCCACCGGGAGAGATAAAGGAAACGAAACGCTGCCTCGCGATATCCTGCCAGAAGATTCACTTCGCGGACGAGTACGCCGCGCTCGAAAACCACGCGATGCTGCGATCCAAAAGCAGCTTACTCTCGTTGAACCCGTTCCTCCACACGGACAACACGATGCGCGTCGGCGGGCGGTTGTCCTCGTGTCCCAATCTGCCTTTCGACGAACGGCACCCGATTATTCTGCCATACGGCTGTCAATTTTCGCGATTGCTCATTCGTTTTATACACGAAATATCTTTACACGGGGGCAACCAATTAGTCCTTCGTCTGGTCCGTACACAATTCTGGATCCCCAAGGTGAAAAACCTCATTAAAACGACGACCCATACTTGCAAGCCGTGCATCCTACATCGGAAGAAGCAGCGGACCCAACTCATGGCCGCCTTGCCTCCAGAACGCATCACGTTCTCCCGCCCCTTTGCCAATACCGGAGTCGATTTCGCCGGCCCATTCGATATTAAAAATTACACGGGACGCGCGTGTTTAATTACCAAAGGCTATGTTTGTGTCTTTGTCTGTTTCGCAACGAAGGCCATTCATTTGGAACCCACTAGCGATCTCTCAACCGCTACCTTCCTTGCCGCTTTTTCCCGGTTCGCCGCCCGGAGAGGCTGCCCTGCCAACATCTACTCGGATAACGGCACAAATTTTGTAGGCGCCTCCAAAGAGCTCCGGCGCGACTTCCAGGACTTCATGTCTAGAACGACGGAGTTGATAGAAGCCCGATACTCACATCAAGACGTCTCCTGGCACTTTTTGCCGCCAGGAGCCCCGCACATGGGTGGCCTCTGGGAGGCGGGGGTCAAGAGCCTCAAAACTCATCTCCGGAAGGTGGCCCCAGCCATAAAATTCACCTTCGAAGAATTCTCCACTCTTCTGAGTAAGATCGAGTCGTGCCTTAATTCACGCCCCCTCACAGCTTCCTCCGAAGACCCAACCGTGATGGAAGCCATCACCCCTGGCCATTTTCTAATTGGCGGGCCCTTACTCGCTCCCGCCGAACACGAGCGGCATAACAACCCGCTCGCCATTCTCAATCGGTGGCGACGCGTGCAAGCGCTCGCTCAGCATCTCTGTCTGAGATGGAAGACAGAATATCTGCGCGAACTTTCCCGCCGCACCAAGTGGAAGACTCCACAACGCGATTTCCAACTCAACGATCTCGTGGTCATTCGTGACGATAATTTGCCGTCGAACTCGTGGCGCTTAGGCCGGGTTACAGCTGTCCACCGCGGACAAGACAACCGCGTACGCGTGGCTGACCTCTTAACCGAAAGGGGCCACGTCACGCGTCCCATTACGAAACTAGTACCCTTGCTCTGTGCATAACAGCCTGTTAGTAACCCCGTCTTTTCTCATTACAGAACCATCATGTATCTGATCCGCCGACAGTATGCGCGGACCCGCAGAGGGCGGCTGCTAGCTCCACCCGGGGCTGTGCCCATCTGTGCCGCCTCCACCGCCGCGCCACCCATTGTTGCCCACAGAGAGCCGTCCCCAAGCGCCGACGTCCTGGTGCTCGATGTCTCGGCCGAGGAGGCACAGGCGATCGCCACGGCACGGCGCTCGCCCACCCCGCCGACCCGAGCTGCCCGAAGCTTCTTCGTCAGATTCGAGGAAGCCTCTTCCGATCCGGCCCCATCACCGAGGCCCCTCTACTGCGACGACCTCCGTATACGCGGAAGTCTTCGAGCTCGCGCAATGTCGGTGCGATATCCGCCGCGCCACTTGCCGCATGCTCCACCACAGCCGGCCCAGAGACGTGCAGCCTCACCACCCTCGCCGGCCCCGAGACGTTTGCGGCCCGCTACGCCGGAACCGGTGCCACGACGTGCACCACCAGCACCGCCGGCTCCGTTAGCACCGCCGACCCCACGGCACGCGCCTCCAGGTCGTCCGGCCCCACGCCGTGCACCACCAGCACCGCCGGCTCCGTTAGCACCGCCGGCCCCAAGGCGCGCGCCTCCAGGTCGTCCGGCCCCACGACGCGCGCCAGTGATGCCGGCCAGGCGGCATGCCTGGTGCCCGCCAGCCCAGCGACTTCCGATAGAGGGCCGCGAGCGCGATCTGTGCTGCCCCCTGTGTACGGGGCAGCATGTGCTGAACCGCTGCCAGCTGTTTCGGCACCAAACAACAGCGCAGCGGAATTTGACGGCATCCGCCAGACACCTGTGCCGCAATTGTTTGGCGCGCTCGCACCGTCTGGATGAGTGTCGGAGCCCCAGGCGCTGCCGCAAGTGCGGGGAGGCGCACCACACGCTCCTCCACTAGACCGGAGAAGAGGCACGGCGCCAGTTGTCGGGGTTTGGGGATTTGCAGTCTTGCAAGGCGGGCGGTATGTTAACGCCAACTGCCGCTCGCCAGAGGTGCTTCCTCATCGATCGGTAGGGTGTCAGGAGTGAGCACTCCAGTCTCTCTCCTGTCAGCCTGCCGATCGTGAGGGGCGCCTCTCTCGTGAGCGTAAGCCCGGCTGCGGGCTCTCTCCGCGGCAACTGGCGCTGTTTGACCGGCCTCCAGCGATCATCGCTGGACCCACACGTTCTTCTTGCCATTGAGCAGTGGACGCGAACACATCACTTCTTCCTTCCCAGACACTGACGCGTGTAGAAGTGGATGCAGTAATTGCCTTCAGTGTGAAGCAAAAGTGACAATTAAAATTAAGCGAAGATAAAGTATCAAAGAATAGTTTGAAGTGCGACTTAAGCAAAACATTGTACCAAGTAATAAATAAGTGAAATAAACATTGTGCGTGATTCTTAAAACAAACACCCTGTTTTATGAAACCAAAAAATGCAAAACTTGACTTCCTCATTAAAATGTGAAAAATGTTTCAATGTATCAATTCAAAAAAGGTCAGGGTTGTGTTAGAAAGTCTCGCATAACTGATGAATAATGTAGAATAAAAAGCTTTAACTTGAAATCTTTGCTAAGAAAACTGGACCACCTATTAAACAAAATAGTACAAGGTGCTTACTCTCATACAACGTACTCTTATAACCCTAAAATCTTTGACATCCCTCCCCCTACACTCCCACAGCCGTCAGATCCTTGTTCTTAATACGATTAAGTTTCTTGTAAAAGTTATGAAGACTATCAGCCAGCTGTAAAAGTCGAAGAATAGCCTTTACACTTATTTGCATTACCTTGATAGTTACTTCCATAGCAAGTTCTTAATTATTAATTGCTAGAGTTGGACCTCCATATTTACGCTCTGGTTGGGTGGCGGGGGTGGTGGGACATCACACATCAACAGAGTTACGTGATACGAAATTGTAATTTAGTTTACCCTTATAAGGAGTGCAATTCTTTTTTTCACAATTGAAAATTGAATAGTAACTACGTGTATTATTGGGTAATATTATATATTGCTCTCTTATATAAACTACAAAACAAGAAATACAGGTTTCCCCGAGGGTTGAGGTACGATATCATCAGAATTAGATTAGAAATTAGTTATAAGGTTTTGACTATTCAACATTTATGAGTCTTCTTATTTTATAAAGCGTTTGCTATAAGTATGATATCGGATTTAAATATACATCGGCTGTCTATGTTGGCGTTATACTTAGATGTAGTTAGTAGTTTATCTTGAAATCAATTGTTTACATTACACTTTCATGGTTGATGCATTTCTATTTATTGTAATTGAAACGAAGTTTCTAGCAGTGAACTGAACAGCACCTTCAGTTGTTGTGGTTGCCTTTGTAGTCATGACACTGGTAACAACAACTATTCACCTTCCTTAACTGCAGGATATTCCATGAACGAATAAGAATTGTAGACTCAACCGCTTACCTGATTGACTGCCGCCAGCAATTTGTCGCATCTCCTTGGTGAACTCCTTGGCGCCAAATTGGCAGGACAGATCGTGCACAGTGCGTGGTTCTCCCTTGTCCATCAGGCGTTCCAGGAAGAAAAGAAGCGTCATATTGCGTGCCATCTCATACTCCATGGACTCCATGTTGGTATCAATTCACTGAGTTGCGGATTTTTATTTAATAAAAATTTCAATAAATCAAATAATCACAACCGTCTGGAAAAAAAAATTATTCGTGTTGGTTCGAATTTACTTTTCGTAAATTAATAATTTTGATTTTAATTAACAATTTTTAATTCCAGAGCTTGTAGAGGTCTGGGAAGCGCTGTCTTCCTAACTTTGTTGGATATTTAATTGTGTGCAGAAACATAAAATTTTTCGTTTAATTTTCAAAGTTTCCCGACTTAAATTTAGCAAAAATTGTTTTTTAAATTATCGCTGTTTAGTTTAACGTTGTTGCCACTGCGGAATTTGTTATCTACAAAACAGAAATGAAATAAAAAAAATTACATTTCCATACAAAGTGGATAAAACAAATTATATAATGAAAAAAAAAAAGTTTAAAATTTGTGCTCTCGGTTTTTCTCACGTTTATTATCTCACAATGTCTCATTATCTTAAAATATTAAATTTATGCCTTCTTGTATTTATATAACTTTTTAGCGGCGGTAAAATAGAACTTTCCGAAGTACTTCGTTACGTCCAAACGCCGGAAACGGATGTTAAATGCATACTGAATACCTGACGTTATCAGAATCCCCTTTTTTGTGCAATTTGTTTTTAGGGAAATAAAAAAGGTGAAAGCAGACAAAGAAGGCAAGCATTCCAATCAGGGCTCATAGGAAAAGAAAACCGTCAAAATCAGCTGATCAACCCTTCAGACTTGTTTTCTAATGTGGCTGTTTTTGGCTTTTTTTCATGTTTTTTCCTTTATAGCCTAAGCCTAAGTATGGCATTTTTTAGAAAGATTGGCAATTCACAACATTAAAGTACAAGTGAAGTGAAGTAAAAGAATTATCGCAGAGCATCAAAAAAAAGAATCCAAGAAAAAAATGAAGCAATTTAGTGGCGCCACAAAGTAGAGAAAGATTTAAAGTTGTTGCATGCATGCAACAATTAGCAATCATGAAAAAATTAAGTCAGGTGAGTTAGTCAAATAACAGTTCGAAAACTACGCATTGTAATTTGTAATCCGCTAAAGTAACCGCCGCCGTCAGAACCAGGAAAGCGAGCGATTAAACATTTTTTTCAAACGAATCTATTCTTGCTGGCCATGAATTTAAACCACCTGCATGAATTTCCATTGATCGCACTGGTTTATAGCAATAACTAGTCGTATTGACGCAGAAAAAAGAATTGGCACAGGAGTTTATAAAGGTGTACGGGAAAGGAGAACAAATAGTTGACAAAAGAATGACATGAAAAAGACAAGCCAGGTAAAAATTCCATTGAAATCAAAATAATTGGAAATAATATGAAAGAGGTAAGACGATGAACTAATAAAGAATGACTAAACAAAAGAATACTAAAAAGAGTAGAGGTTCCAAGAAGCAGAACATGAGACCCCATGATTTGAAAATAGGAAAAAAACAGGAAAAACTATTTTATTAGAATTTACAAATGATTACTTTGAAATTCCTTTACCTTCATTAATTCCTTTCAAGTTCGGTTTAAGCTATAATTTAGGAAGACTTGAGTAGTTGACCGTTTTAAGATTTCTATTTACGACTATTTGAACACGATATGGATCCTCGCGTTAAGGATTTCGTAACTTTTTGTGCAAAAAACCAACTTATTTTTCTAAATCAGGGAAGCAACTAATATTTTATTTTTCTTCGGTATGTGAAATATGTATAAATTTTATTGGCTACCACTTTTTAATTGTTATTCAAGGTAGTATTTGTTACACACGTCGGATTTCACGATGATAGCAATAAGAGTTGGCGAATGCTGACCGCAAAGTAGAGACGTGAAAATCTTTTCTAATTTGCTGACGACAAATCAAGTTGATTTCTCTTTTTCTACTCTAGCCGTACGCAATTGAAACTTCATGTAGATACTTTTATTTTCGAATTAATATTTCATAATTTTAGTAACTTTTCACCAAAATTAAGTTGCACACAAAATTTTTCCAAGTTGTGAAGCAAAAACCCAACAAGACCGCAGTAACAAACGCACGGCGGCTCGTGACAACGAAACCTAATAACGTAACGAGCGCAAAGCAACAGCTGACATTAGTTCTTGCCTCGCCCTCTTTATCGCTTTTACAAAAACTACACAATGCACCTCTTTAAGGTGTTGCCAGATTCTTCATTCTCAGTGTCATAAATTCCTAGTGAGAATTCTCTTATATATTTTCAGTGTCTGAAGTGGCGTTACTGAAGTTCAATTCCTCTTTCCTCTCCTAATTTCGAAATATTATTTTCATTAAGTCTGAATTAAAGTCTTCAACTGACAATTTTGTTATTGTTTTACTAACTGTAATTATTCGCTAACTTGCAAATCATATTTGGTGATTCAGCTCCTGGCGGTAACAAGTCTGACTTATCGCTCAGCTATTTATTTATTTTCTCTATTTATTTATTTATTTCAAATTTATGAGTACAAAAAAGGTATGTTCCTTGTAATACTAATTGTACATAGTTTGATTAAACATAAATAGAATGCAAATACAAAAAAGTAATAAGTTCCAATATTTAAAGTTATAAAATTCTTCAGAATAAATTTTAACTGAATTTATTTAAATTATTTCCAAATTCGAGGATTGAAAGAGAATGAAATTTGTGTGAGGTGCCTCAAAAGGCATTTTAGGAAGAGGTTTCACTTACAGCCTTCAAAATTTGGAATATTAAAATGCTGCTCTCGATTTACAATTTTACTTTCTTTACTTTTTATTTAATAAAATCGATTTCTAAAATATAAATAATGTCGTCACTACCTGCAATATGAACTTAAAGAAGGAAATTAATGTTGTTAGGAAATATCTTTTTTGTTTCGTATCTCTGTTATCAATGCAATTTTATATGACAAACATGAAACGTTGGCCGAAGGTAAGCACGTTTAATGAATTTCGCTGCGTGCGGAAGGGGATTTCTCCGCGAGATGAAAATAGGGTGGCTACTATGTGGAAGGCATAAATTCCAGCCATATATGCAATTTCAAATTGGAAATTCCATTGTCCTAAGTTTTCCAGCTGTCATTACCTTTGTTGGTTGTCTTTTTCGTAAATATTGTGCAAGCACCCAGAGATTTCAGAAATTATAGGATTTGTTAAGATTTATGAGAATTAAACATTTTTTAATCTCCCGTATTTGTATATAAATTGTTTTCGGCCATAGTTGATACAGGAATTAAGGAGAAATGAGATTTAGTCACTCCTGAAATGCAATATATTGAAATACCAAACTTTATATCTTGACTAAAATACTACTAATCCACTTAAGCATTAAGTTTTGTCCATTTTTCGCTTACAGCCCACAGCCACCTTGCCATCTGATCATCTTTGGCTGCAGGCGCGACTTCCTTGATGTTACAGTCGCTGAAATACATGCCGGAAACATTTTGCAGATCGGGATCTAAGGCAGCATATAGCGTGGTCTGTGCACCACTACTGGCTCTCTTTACGAAAGGCCAAATAAGTGGTTTGAAGAATATGCTATATCGATTATTTACTTTCATTAGATTCAAGGTGAATTCGTTTTGTTTCTTTACAATTACTTAGCGAAAAAACTGTTAAAGAACCCCATGTGCCGGAAGAGATCCGTGTCAACCAGGCCAGGATGCAATGCATTTACAGTAACTCCGGTGCCTGACGATGAAATAGAATACTTTATATCACGACTTTAATTCAAATGAATGCCTGGTCTATACTGACCATACAATCGTTTGGCGAGCTCTCTGGTGAATAACACGTTGGCCAGTTTGCTTTGGTTGTAGGCGTCACCTTCGCTGTAGGATTTCTCGCTATTTAAATCGGTTATATTTATCTCGCCACGAGCGTGAGCCAAACTGGAAACTACAACAATGCGACTGGGTGCCGATTTCTGCAATGATTGGCATAAATGAGGGATTATTATACTTCCAGATGGCGCGAGTTAAGTGCTACCTTTAGTAGATCCAGCAACAAGTTGGTCAGCAAGAAGTGGCCCATATGGTTGACACCCAGCTGCATCTCGAAGCCATCTTTTGTCACCGACCGAGGACAACGCATAACGCCAGCGTTATTTATTAAAATATGAAGTTTCGGTTGGTCTCTCTTGAAACTATTAAGGGTGAAGGCATCTGAACATAGCAGAGAATTACGAATCTAGCATGAGACTTACGTCTCCACGAATTTCCGAATGGACTCCATGGAGGACAGATCGCATTTGCGGCAATAAATATTTTTGTTATGGGATTCCAATATAATTTCTTCACGTGCCTAAAAAAGGAAAGTATTTTTTTTTAAAAAAGAAGAGTGCCAGAATTAAATGATATTTCAAATTGGGAAAGAATTCAAGGTAATTTTGATTACGAAATTTTAGTTTTCTGCCCTTCCGAAAGCATCAGCTCACTTCTTCGCACTTGTCCATGTTACGACAGGCCATGTAGACTGTTGCTCCACGCTTTGCCAGCTCCCGGACGGTCTCCTTTCCGATGCCGGTATTGGAACCGGTGACGATGACCACCTTGCCATCCGCTCTGACTTGGTTCTTGAACTTGCCTCCTTGCATTAGATCTCTGAAGTCATATAAAAGAAAAAGCAAGTTATAACTAAAAATCAACATTTAACACATTCTTCAACCAACTTAACAAGGCAGGCCAGACCGAGTGTGGTACCGGTTGCACTGATCCAGAAGATTGGACGATACTGCAGAAAAGCAAGCAACCTTCTCATTATTTTTATGTCGCTGTTGCACGCAATGAGTCTTTAGTCTTAATTTAATGAATTTTTAGTCTTAATTTAAATTCCTATCAATTAAAGAGAACTACTTAGCCTACCGCATCTACCGACTCCTTGAACCAAATCCACCAAGCATAACGAAGGGTTTCGTAGCTGTCAAAATCAGCTGTTGGGATTTGCGGAAAGTTTTTTGATTTTCGGCTTTCCATTATGTTGATGTCTTCGGTACAGTAGTCGCTCGGTTACGTAAATATTTTGAAAACAAAAGTATTGTCTTATACATCGTTGTAAAGAATCCCATGTTTATAACATTTTAAAACTCATCTTCGACTGTGTAATATATAAGTAAAATTATGGAGGCTGAGGGGAAACCTGTAAAAATCTCTAATGTCACTTAAACGTTTAAACATTTTGCAGTTAGTCGTGTGAATTGATTAACTAATTAAAATATTTTTTTTTAAATTGATAAAAATTTTTTAAATGAATACTGAATATGATCAGAATTTAGTTTAACCCTTACAAATTAATTAATTTATTTATTTCAAAGCTTTGTTTGGGTTAAATTATTATAAAAACCGACACAAAGGAATCCAATTTTACGATACGCTGTACATATATAGAATTTAAAATTAATTAGCATAAATTTATTAAATTCGTGTTATTAGGCCAGCAAAGATAACAAAAGAATCCTCCAGACAAGAAAAAAATCGCGTCGACAACGTATATTTTTTTATATTTGAAATTCTTAAATATAAGTTGAACGTAAATAAGTTTTTTTAAACTAAATATCGTGTTCTGAACGACTTTTAATTTTTTTAATGAAACTTGATTTTCAGCATGTCATACAAAAAACTGTATAAAATATTAAAACGTAAATGCAAGAATGAAATTAATGTGGTTTTTAATTTTAAGCGGAATTTCCGAAATAAATAATGAACTGCAAAACTTCTTTAGTAAATATCAAATCCATAGTATAAACTTTGTGACGAGCAGTTGAGAAAATTAGAAACCAACGCTTAAAATTGCTCTGAATTTAAATTTTATAATCGTTTTGAACTGAGGAAAATTAAAAATCACTTTTTACATTGATTCAAATTAGTTTTATTTGATAAAATTGGAAATATTTTATTCAAAATCTTAAGTCTACGAGAACAATACAATATAATGTATTCAGATTTAAATATAAATAAATAAACTTTAAAATTAAATTTAGAAAAAAAGCAATATGTTTATTTAAATATATTTCGGATTCCAATATCCTCATTTGCCAATATCCAATATCCAATCATTCAATTAGTGTTGAGATAAGAATCCCTTAAAATGTTTTAATGAAAGATCAGAGGAATTTCAAATACGAGCCTGATGTTTCAAATATTGTATTTATTACTTATAGCCAAAGCTAAAATAAAATTTGTGGCATTTAAGCCACAAATAGAGAGGAAACATTAAGTGAGACGTATTCGCACGAGTTGTATTAAATAAATAATTACTTATAAATAAGTATAAACACACGCACACAGAGAATAATTTAAACACAAGCACACATTTGTTATCAAGTTGGATGTCCAACCTCAACTCAGATAATTCAAGTCCTGGGAGAAAGGACACATGGGATTTCGTTTCTCCTGCCTTTCTCGCAAACAAAGCACATTTGGTAGTTGCAATCGATTTCGGGGCTTTACGCCTGCCTTCTGTCGAGAGGCTGGCTAACTGGAACTTGGTAACGGCGACGTGAACGTTGCTGTTGCACTGGAGGTTGCAGTTGCTGCACTGGAGGTTGCAGCTGCTGCACTGGAGGTTGCAGTTGCTGCTGCAATGCTAGCGTTGCCAGATGCTGCTGCTTCAGTGCACTGATAGTGGCTACTCTGTGATATTTATGCTGGCGTCCCTCGCTGTCCTTGTTGCTGCTGAAGCTGCTACCCTCCTGCTCCTGCTCCATTCTAGTTGCCATCCATCGATACTCATCCAAATCATCGTCACGTGGCAACGGCTTGTGCTGGTCCTCTTCGACGGGCGTGCCATCGGGACGCACACGGAACACTAGCGGGCCAGTTAAGAAGGTCTTTTGCTGTGGTTGCGCTTGTGTGGTTGCTGTACTGCTGCTTAACATTTGTGGTTGCTTGTAGCTAAATGTGGCACCCGATGGATTTGCGGCCACTCCTGGGTATCCGTACGCGATATCCATGTCCATCGCATATTTGTGGTGATGCTCCGCATCGGCGGTTTCGAAGATCGGATTGCTACCGTACGGACGATGCTGGTTCTGCTGACGTTGCAGTTCACTGGCTGTGACTGCAGGGAATGCAGCGGCAGCTGGTGTTGTCACCGAAGTCTGCTGATGCTGCTCTGATGGACTGCTGACAGCTTGCTGGTGAGTCAGTATGATGAGCGATGAGGCGGGCGGTGTTGGTAGAGGTTTACGAGTTGTGAGCAACCGAGCGCTGGGATGATCTCGCATTATGGAAGACCAAACTGAAATGCGACGAGGGAAGAACAAGGAATTAGAATTAATATTTAATCTTAACTTCATATATATTCTTAATTTAATAGAATGCATATAATATAATATAGTTCTAAGTCGTTTTTAATATTACATATATAAACTTCAATTGGAATTTTTATAAAACTGGATTATTAATATTTTAGAGAACAAGTTTATTCGCTTTGTGCGGTTAAACCCACAACTTCATCTTCAAAAATATAAACCAGTTCTTGTTATATCTCGAAGATGATAATTTATTCTGCGATTTCTATATCCATTTATTAATTCTCCTTAGTTTTCCTTGAATTCTTTTAAAATTTGTACACTTCTGGTATTCTTTTGTTTGAAATGTCGTCACAAAATTAATGTTCCGTAAACATTCTAAAACCAGAAGGACGTTTCTAACAAAAACTATAAAAAAGCAATTATAATAAATCAGACAACAATAACTCTTCCATCAACAACTTCCGAGCAAACTTTAAACTATAATATGTTTCTGTTTTTTCTCTGAATTGTAATGCGTACATTATATTTATGTAATTTACTTCTTTTGCGTTATTTGCCTTGTATTAAAAACCTGATAATAGAAAATACTCCTTCTCCCCTCTAGAAAGAAACTTGACGACACCCATGACCACCACTCCCTGCTTTAAACTTACTCAGTTCACTTGCTCCTCTCTGGTAAGGATCGAGAGCTTCCAGCTGCTGCTCCGAGAAGGTCTGGAGCTTCTCGTAGCCGTACGCAAGTAGGTTGTGTTTACACTGATTGACTGGCAGCGAAGACGTGTACGCGGTCGCCTTGCAGTGCCCGCTGACAAGCTGCGCGAATGTAGAATACAAATACGACATCTGGAAAAAGCAAGCAAGAAAGAAAGAAGTGAAAAACCAGGTTTAATAAAATTTATTTCCATACCTAGCAGAACAACAGGCAGTGGAATTAAAAACAAGATACAAGATTAAGGAAAAAAGAGAAGCTCAGACTAGTTTAACTCTAGAATTGAAAGCAGACCATAACTTTGATCCGCTCATGTCATTTTTTGTGTGGTCGTATCGTTTGTTATTGTATGTCGTCTCGTCTTCCGTCTGTTGGTTTTCTTGGAGCGGAGAAGCGTAGCAATTCTTTAAAATGGGGCTCGTTGGAGCTTTTCTTTCCACTGCACTAGTGAGTGTGGACTCATTTGTCGAGTCTTCTCAAAGTAGACTTGTGAAAACTGCGGTTTATATCGCTTGTTTAAATGATTTACTCGGTTTGTATGATGGTTTCTATTTACTGAACTCTTATAAGTTCTTCTCTTTTCTCTAACTTTTACCGAGCACGACGTCTCAGTGGGTATTTTGTACGATTATGGTGGCTATAGCATGAATAAACTTTGCATGTTTTAATATTGAATAGATTGGATTGGTGGAATTTGTTATTTGGCTTTAGATTCTGGCATTTAAGAAAGTAGATATCTGACATTTGAATAGAAGGTATGAGATTGTTCCGTGCTTTTGGCAGTTCTTACAATACATTTCTAAAAATCACACTTAACTATTAAATCTACAATTGATAAATTGATGTATTAAACAGCTAAAAAGATTTCTCTATGCTGCGATTATAACACTCGATATCTTGGAAAGCCGCAACAAATTACGACAGCTACCGCAATTTATTTGTTGCACTTATAAATCTCAGCCTCAAGCAAGTCCGTTGTTGCAACCACGTCGTACCATCCGAATTCGCAATCCGAGAATTTATTACGCTCCACATACGCCTGCGCAAAATAGCCGGCAAGCTGAAAAGGCCATCTCATCAGCAGCACTAGGGAACGGGGTAGCCAAGCACTCGCTGCAAGCGTGCATCAGAAGCCAGATGCACTCAGCTGCTGCTGCTGACTCAGATGCCGACACGACTTCATCGCAAATTGTAGAATTTTGAAACGCACCCAAAGCAGCCGCCGACCACCAGCCAGCCAGCCAGCCCGCCAGCCTTCAGGTGGAGCGCCGACTAGTTATCGCGAGATTCCGATCTGATCCAGTTGCGTCTTTCGTTGCCCACCATTACGGTTCAGTAGCAGTAGCTAGCGTAATTCATTCTAATTACGTATTCTGGTGGGTAGCGTAGCGTGTTATTTATTACCCCAGTACGAATATCTTCATCATACATTTGCGCGAACTAAAATATTTCCGTTAATTTCTTCAAATTCGAGGAAGAGGAAAAAAACCAGATTTATAAACAAATGCAAAGTTTCTATTATATTGCGTTATTAGTAGATATTTTAAATTTTAAAATTTAAATTTAATCATTTTAAAATTAAAAATGAGGACATAATTTAAGCCTTTGTGGAATTCCATTGATTTTCATGAATTTTTTTGGTAATTTATTTTAAATCTATTTTGCAAGACTTTGGACTTCGACTCTAGAGTCCAGACTAATTCATCGCGAGCGACTAAGCGTAAAGCAACTGCTTGCAAAGCAATTCATCGCGACAGCAGTTCATTGCGGTAGCAATTTATTTGAAGCGATTAATCAACATAGCAATTCATCGCGATCAATATCAATAAACTCAGATCAATAAACTACATAAATTTTTATAAATTTCCAAGAAGAGAAATGCAGACTTATTTTTTAGACTTAAAGAACTTCATGTGTGGAATTTTTTCTCGCAATTATAATTTAACCTTTTAAAATCGTTGTATTAATATTTAAAGCATGAAATTACCTTCTTTTATGAACTAGTTTTATCGAAAAAGATACGATCGAAGAATATCCTTGATATTAAAATTCATTCCAACAACTAACCGAAAAATATTGCCACCAAAAAACTAAAACTTGGCAAGTTTTTGCCTGTCGAATAGTAATGAGTAGTAGAAAGATGAATACAACTAAACTACAGTTGAAGCATCTAACTAAACATTTTAACTAAATTTAAATGGAAACCACAAATTTTAGAGCTGGCGTTGTAGCACAGAAAAACGTGCACAAATTATAAAACTCTGAACTGAATCAAGTAACATTTGACGGAAAAAAGTTGCTAGAGCTAAACATTCCATAATAGTTAGCGAAAAACAGTGAAATTTTCTTCTCAATTAGTAAAACTTCAAGTTTTTGTGATCACAAATGTAAGAAAATTTCCTAACATGAAGACTAATGTATTCTTCGCTCCAGTAATGATCGGTACACACACGGGTTGTATAATCGTAAACGTAGTTTGTAAATTTTACGCAATATTTAAGAAAGAAATTTAGCTCGCCTTGTGTACGCTTTGCTTCATTTTTGGGTGGGGTTCACTCGCATTTTATTTGCCTGCGTACTTTTCTCGGACGAATAATCAAAGTTGCGGTTGAGTTTTATGACCTCAATGCCACCGTACATACATTTAGGATGTACTGATGTCCTTGACCAGATTAATGAAATGTCAACAAATTGAGATTTTATTTACTTACAGATGTCATCAGTTCGTACACTTTAAAATGTGGAAAAAAACGAGTCGGTTTCACATGAAAGCCGTAGCTGCTTTATAGCAATGAAATTAAGTGTCGCGTTGTAATAACGATCGATCAAATCCATTACTTCAGAGTGGACATATCGTAAAAGCTTGAGGCGTGAAAATATTTTATTGCCAGCTGGATGGTTTGTTTTTATCATTAAGTTTTAATGGCAATCATATTCAATAATTAGAAGCCGCTCGCTGGTATCATGTTAATGCATGTATGATGTCAGCTTTTAGTTGCATGTTTGTAAAAGTCTCCAAAATTATACAAGAAAACGCAGGAAATAAAAGGAAATGAAGAAAAATAAAATTAATCAGAACTGATATTTCTTTTATATGAAAGACATGACAAAAATTGAATTGATTACATTACTTCGCCACAAGGAATGCCAAACAGTGAAGACATAAAGCGGACATTCATACCTCGTGTGGGCACTTCAAAGCGAGGAGTCGTGAAGCCCAATGGTGCGAAAGTTCCACGGTCGTTGGATGGCATTTTTTGTGGTTAAATCTGTACTGACTGCAGGTCAACAACCTGCCTGTCTGCCTGCCAACTTGGTAACTTTCAAGCGGCGGGCGATTCACAGTATTTTACCAAAAATTGTGGAAATAAAACGAACTACTGTGCAGTGAAAGCGGACCCGATTTCGCCCTGCTTAACTATTTTTCTTCGTTTTCACTTCTTTCTGCGTTAATGTTTATGCATACGAAAGTACAGTGATGCGGTTTGAAGTACACGTAGAAAGTACAGTTTTTTCAACTTATTAACAAAACAAAGGGAAACTAAAACGTAAAAACCATACAAAAAATTCCATAATGAATGGCGCCATCAGAAAGTGGCGAGCTTAATGAAAATCAAGATTTAACGATATCGTTATTTTCAAATTTAAAACAAAACCACTTCTCGAACGAATCTATTTTATATCAACAGAAATTTAAAGAATTTATTAAAAGATAAAATTTCACAAAAAAGGAGTCAATAAATTCCCATTCCTGTAGAACCCCCAGAAAGTCTATACACAGAATTCTTTAGATTTTTTTGAAGAGCAATATAACGATTTTTTTTTCTTCGAAATTAATTCGGAATAAACTAAATATGTAAATATTTAAGCTTTAAAAATAAACACAAAAAATAATTGTGTAATAATCAGTCGCAGGTGTTTCCCTTTTTCAGCTAATTGGAATGTAAGTAAGAGTTTCGATATAGCGAATATGGTTCGTTATATTGACGTGCCATGTAGCCGATAACTGCTCGAAACTCGATCATAACGTTTCTATCTACAATATGGTGATGTTTCTACAATTCAACGTGAATGTATCTCAACTTCTTCAATGTAGAGATAAGGAAAAGTATAATTAAAACGGATGTAGCTGGAATAATATTAAAGAATTCAATTAAAGTCAAGAGACTTTATCTCTATTTCTAAATAATAACTTTGTAGCTAACAATCAAAGTTCATTGCTATTAAAAACGAAGAGGCGATGAAGTCATCCAGTGGATGTGGACGTCAGATTTGTTAGAATCCGCGGAAAGAATTTTTCGCATAATTAAAAGTTGAGGCTTCAATTGTTTATCAACACAGGAAACAACAATATCAATGTTTTTTTATGGAATGGAAAGAATTACGTACTTCTTGAAATAAAAAATAAGAAAACAAATGAAAGTTTCACCGTTTTATGCAGAGATGTAAAAAAGTGCAATATTTGTCACGGTCGGTTGCTTAAAGTTTTTCATATCAGCCGCATTTATGTTGAATTAATTTTGATTGATGATGCATTTCTTTTTATGTTTTTGTTGCAGTCTAGTGAAACTTTATTAGTTTGCGAGTTTATTTCTGGGTGTTTTGAAATTTTCCTTGATACCGCTTGATAAAAGTCATTAAAATACCATCATCAGGAATGGAATTATAAGACAATTTCTTTGAAAATCAGTAAATCTCGATCATACAGTGCAAGTGTAAAGTAAATTGCGTTTTTGAAAAGATATTATCACAATTTCATCAAAAATATTTAAGAATTATTTAGCTGATAAAGTGGAACGATTGAATTCTCTTATTTATTATTTTCAGTGTTTTTTTACATTTGCAAAACATCTAAATATATTCTGACGAATCTGACAATGAATAATTGATTATTTAATAATCTCGTAATTTTTTACTGAATGTACTCACTCAATAACATCAACGCAGTAATATTGATAGTCCTCTTAAAGTGAGTAAAAATCCACTTATTCTTCTTTTCTAAACTTCGCAGGCTATCATTTAAAGTTTATTAAACGTTCTCCGCACTACAAAGCAATTTGATATATTGTACAAATTTCAGCAATTACTATTTATTTTAGCAACAACTGATTGACAATATAAAAATTCACTATTGAAATATGATAATTATTAGAGAATATTGATGTTTTTCGTTTACAGGCGAAGTGTGTCTCTTTTTTTTTTGTTTTGTTTGCATCACTAGAAATTATTTATTCAAGGAATTCTCTTAATATTGATTGAAATGTCTGTCAATCGCGTCTACCTTGAAATCTGTAGTCTGAGATAAAATTCTATTAATAGGAATTCCTGTTAAGGTAGCTCAAACTTTTATAACAATGTAATAAAATGTTTTTGTGTTGTTAGAATAAACGATTTTTTAATATATGCATTCCGATCTTTTGTTTTCCTATTTCTAATGTTATAAATAGAATAAATAAACGTGGCTTAGAATATTGAATATTTTCTTTCTTTATATTAAATTTATTTTCTTTCTTAAATTTCTTTTCTTTATATTAAATTCGAATTTACTCACATTCTAACAAGATTTTAGAATAGATGATCAAAGTGAGATGAATAGTTTGCAAGGATTGAAACATTTTAACTGATAATATTCAAAAATTTCTATGCAAATTCATAAAGCATTCAAATATATCTTTGATTTTTTATTAACTTAATTTTCTTTCCACAATTTAATACGCTTAACCAACTTCGATCAACAAGATCAACTTGATTCTCCTGACCTTTTGATGTGCAGTCAATAGCAAAATCACACGTTTGCCAACTTTTTCCTTCTCTCCCTCCCCCTCTCTCCCTCTCCCTCTCTTCCGCTCTATCTATCTCTCTCTCTTGTTTTATTTTCCTCCATAATTCATATCAGTCTGCAGCATAAGTAATTTTTTTATAAAAAATTCATTGCATGCGTAGTTTCACGGAACCGGCCGAGCCGGGAACAACTTTTTTTAAACTGTTTTGTAGTTTGCAAAATTTTACAGTTCGTCGATTCCGCGTTTGCCGTTATGACGTGGTGGCGACTGCAAAAATCGTAGATGTTAAATTGTACAAATTCATTTCATCAAACTCAAGAAAACTTGTCTTGGTTTAGCGAAAAATCGCGCTCATCGCGGCAATGAATAAACAAGTTTTAGCTGATTGAAACACAAACTGATGTTAATAGCTTATTTTTTATTGTTTACAAAATGTCATAACGCAAAATTATTATAAAAATATTTATTAGAATTAATTTTTACAACAAAAAGTCATCTAACAGAATATTATTGAAAATGTTACACAATAAATACGTAACGAATATTTTAAATAGTTTGAAATTCTAAAAAAAAATTTGTAGTCTCTACAGTCTTTTAATTAAAATTCGTGTAACAATTTCACTTCACAACAATTTCAGTTCAATATTGTGTTTAGAAAAAATTAAGTCAAATAAATAAAAATCGAACCAATCAATCCGTTAAAATATAAATAATATTCAGTTCAAATATGAAAAATATTTTAATTATACACTTTGTAATAATTCTGATTATTTTGAAAAAGATATTTGAAAAGGACTGCCTTAATATCGATCACTGCCTCGATTAAAAGAAACATATCGATGTTGACTATCGAGAAAAGTTCCGATGTCGATTACAGCTACGAATTTAAGATGAGATCAAGACTATAATTGCCTCACCACGTGCACATCATTGATGGAAAGTCATAAAGATTGCTAAATTGAATAGGAATCGATTTTACTGTGTAACTTTTAATGCAAATGGAGGCATTAAAAATCCATATACCGGTTCGTATATCTGTCCCTATTTTAATATAAACAAAGTCCCTTGTATGTGAGTTTGTACCACATCTACTCTTGAATCGCAGGACCGATTCCACCGATTATTATTTACTAAATGAGCAAACATACTGAGAATTTCTAGGCGGATTGGGCCAAAAAGAGTGGCATCTCCCATATAAACGATATTCTAATAACTTCTTCTTCTTTGGTACGTCAGGGAGAAGGTCTCCTTCCGCCTGTAGAAGCATTAACAGGGCGTGGCAAAATCTAAAACCACTTTTGCTCATAAACTATATCAGGTACAACCATGAAAGTTTGTGCACAGGAAGAGATTGCTGTCAGAAATTGTCTAAGAAGATGAGAGGACGTTGGTTAAGAGGGCGTGGCATCTACCATACAAAAGAAATTTTAAGAACGTCATATTTAAGCAACGATTCGTAAGATCTTTAGAAACATCGTGGATAAAAGCAAGTAATGTACGAATATATAAAATTAAAATTAGTTAATCGATAGAAAGCAGCTAATCTCATGTTGTAACTTAAATATGACAAAAATATATTTAATACCAGAAGAAGAACAGCAAACATATGAAGACGCGAAGATGGAAAATTAGACTTACCTTTTCGTTGCGTGTCAAAAATTCCCAAATCGGTATAGCCGACCCACAACAACAATGCGTGGAGACAGTAAATATCAGACAGGCTAAAAATACTTTCGCCATTTTCGACATGATGACGATGGCTGTGGCTGTCTGGCGGGATTAAAAGGCGATCCGTGAGAAAACAACAACCGACCGCGATGCAACAAAATGGCAGCAACAAAAGCAAGTAACCAGCGATAAACGCGAAACGAAACTACTTAAAACACTGGAAATTTATGTTGGATTTCAAGTGGAAAGCGGTTAATTAAAATAAATCGATAATGTAGCCGCTGCTGATGCGAGGGCGTGGTTGTTTTCGCTTGTATTGTTGTTGTTCTTGTAATACAAATCAAAATTATTAAGTTTTCGAGTTTGAAATTTAATCGAAAGATTTAATCGTCAGATTCTCTTCGTTTCACTTTTGGAGAAAATTTCACTCTAATTGAAACTTTCTTTTTTAGGTTTACTATACACTAAATTATGTCCTAATTTTCATTTATTTGTTCGCTTAGTTCTTGTTGTACTAGTATTTTGTTTAAATTTTCTCTAAATTTTAGTCACGCGCACAACTACTGCGATTTCCGAGCAAAGAAGGAGAAATTCAGATAGATTATTTTTTATGCTTTACTGCATTTTCTTCTGCTTTTTTACTTTTTATTTTATCAGTTTTTTTAAGATGGAAACCTCTCCACATATAACACTCAATTCGAAGACTCGTCTTCATATGAAGAGCAACGGCGTGTTTCCTGGCTTTTATACTCTACTCTCCAGTGCTCAGTGCTTAAAAAAATAGGAGAAAAACAGTGCGAGAGTCGGATTCATCAGTTGAATCATGGGAGTTGTTGTTGGCAAAGAGCTCATCGGAAGCCGGCTTTTTGTTGAACACTACAATCCGTTTTCGGGTCGTTTCTACTAATTTAAAATTTTTGATCTATTTAATAAAGCTACAAAAAAATCTTAAAAACTCCAGTATCCACAAAATTTATAAATTTTTTAAATGCATTTTAAGATTTTTGCTCAGCGTCACCTACTGAATTGATTCAGCTCTGTCCGTCCGTCCGTCTGTCTGCTGAAATGTCTGTGAATGGACAGAGATTATGCGATCAAATTGAGCAAAAATATTCCTTGTTATGTAGAGCAGTTTGGTAACCCATAGCAGAGGTATGGGAGAAATCGGTTAACGCCTACCTTTCATATAAAATTTAAAGACACTTTTCAAAAATATAAATATCTCACAAACGGTACGAGATATTAAGACGAATTTTGATCCACCCTTCATATTGGCTTAGTTTCCCAAAAATGGTTGTGGCTCTCCCACTTAAACGTTTATGAAGGATTTCAGAGCCTTTAAGTGCTTTCTAGAATATTTTTTAAATATACGGGTGTAGGGTATTCAGACTTCGGCCTGGCCAAATACAACCTGCATTCTTACTTGTTTTTTGTTATCAGAAAATGTATAAAACGAAAGAATGCGCTGAGCAACAGAGAGCCAAAATGAGAAGTTTCAACTGAGTTTAGTTGGTTGGAGTTTTAATACAGTCACAGGAATTTAGTGCTCTTCGTAGGCTAACAACAACTATGTATTGTAGAAAAATAATTAAGAAAATAGAAAAACACCGCCTCGGCTCTACGAATCGCGAACGCAATAAGAGGAGAAATAAAGAAGAGTAGCGAATAATTGGCAAAAGTTGCAAGCCGTCGTCGTCGTCGTCGTTGTCTCAAAGTCAAGTTTAGTTGAATCTAACAGACAGAGGAAAAAAATGCTTCTACTTCAAGTGGCAACTTAAGTGTGGCACCGCAGTTAGGTTGCGCTAAAACCGGTCTTGAGATGCATTTATTTCTAGTTGTTGCTGCATTTCAAGGTGCGTATAATTGGAGGAGATGTGTTCGATTATAACGGTATTTTTGACTCGATAGACTGGCTCACGAACGCAATTTTATTTTTTACAATATAATTAAGTTTGTTCCACTTAATTCATTTAACTCTGTAAAATGTAGTTAATATTTCAAAAAGTTTGTAATTTCTCTTAATAATTTCTTTTGTTATTTGTAAACAGCTAAAAAATGTAGTGAGCTACTTCATTTTTCATTATTTGCCTCCATCACCGGCGACAACATTTAATAAATGTATTTTTTTAAACTCGAACCTTTTAGTTGCTGTTCTGCCATCCATCAAAGTTATAAAAATTCTCAAAATTCCCCACAAGGCAGACGGGAAAAAAAGAAATAAACAAAACCAGGAATTACAAATCATTCTTGGCGCTAGTAAAGCCGGCATGCAAATTATGTTAATTAAAGCGAAGAGAACTAGAAATATTTTCATCTGGCGCCAACGTGGTCGAAAGAGTTCTGAAAACAGGGCTCGAAAATTAGACATGCAAAAATGTTCACAGCGAATAGAAAGAAAAAAAACCCGAAACAACGCAAAGAAACCAAAACAACAAAAACTGGGCAGGTTTGTTGGGATTTCCAGAGAGTGTATTTCGTCTGTCTTAATGGACCGACCGCCAGATTTTTAAGATGTCCGTTTAAACAGTTCATAATTGCTTTCATCCAGACAGCTACGTCAGAGTGAACAGATTTACATATCTTTCGATTAACAGGTTTTTAAATGTTAGCTAACAATAGAAACACAACTTTTGCGCTAATGATTCCAATCTATATTACAGTTTTGTCATTGTTTTAACTTTTCGTTTTCGTTTTCAAGTTAATAGTTTTACATTATTTTGTATTTTTAAATAGTTGCCAATCATGTTATTTATTTAAAACAGAAATTAAAGATTGCCAACACTTTTGCTGGTTCGACTCCATTTTCTGGTTAAAACTATTCAAATTATGTAATTTTTTTATTCTATTGTTTACATTTAACACAACTTTCAGCATTTTAGTTTAATTTGGTATTTTAATTACTTTATTTAATTCTACTTTAATTTACCTTAAAATTATATAATTTTAACTTATTTTATTTTACTTATTTGCCGCGTTTTTAACAAATTTTATATTTTTGTTTTTCTCTTATTTTTCTTCGTTTTTGAGTATTTAAATTAAGTAAAATAAACTGAAACTAAGTTTGAATTAGTTTATATTTTCAGTTATATAAGAAAAGTTTATATTTTCAGTTAAATAAGAAAAGAAAAAAATTGGTGGAGCTTTATTAATAAATCTTGACGACTGTAAATTTTGCGTTAAGATTTACTCTACATTTGTGAATTTCTAGACACGTACTGCGATTTCTTAAGGCTGCGAAAGATTTCATTGCACAAAAACACTCATTCTTGATATCATGCATAAAAACAAAGTAAAAGCAATAGTTAATTAAAACAATACAAACTGGAGATGCCGGGGATCGAACCCGGGGCCTTTCACATGCAAAGCGAACGCTCTACCACTGAGCTACATCCCCTTGTACTGCGATGATGTCTAAACTCGCTTTACAATCACTCTCTTCTTTGGTAGAAAAGTCGTCGAAACGATATTCAAGCGTTTCTGAAGGGAGTATAAAGAAAGTAAAATTAGTTAATAATTTCATAATAATAAATTACGCAAAAAAGCTTTCCAAATTGTATTTTCCTATTTGTGTTCTTTTGTAGGTAGATCTGTTTATGTTAGTTTGTTTAGAAATGCGAAAATTTAATACAAACTTCATTTTGCGTACTTTGTTATTATGCAATTTTTAATTAATTAATTAATGACGTAATATTAATGCTTCGTTAGCTGAATTTAGAGAGCGTTTAAAAGTAAACTTGTACACAACTTTCGAGCCGTCAAAAAGCATCGAACGCTTAGAGTTTTAAATATTTTATGCATAGTTTTACCCTCCCTTTTAACTCCTAAACATTAAATTCTTTCCACCGGAATTTATTGGCCTTTGAATATGAGTGGTTCAGTACAATAAATGGGACAATTTTTAGCTTTTCCGATGTATGACAAGGCGCATGAAACCTCACGCCATTCAGAACAGCTATAGTTTAAATATAGCGCTATAATATTATAAAATTAATAACGCTCTTGTAATATTTTGTCCGTAAAACTAATTCTAAAGTTACGAGTTTTATATTTTTTTATTGTGAATAAACGGAAACGAAAATTCCGTACAAAACAATTGACGCTACGCAAAAAGGCGCAAAGACGCATCAAACGCTTTATATCTGTCGCGAGCATCACGTTTTGAGAATTTGGCAGCACTAAAACCTTGCATGGCGCGAAATCTGACAGCCGCCGAGAACAACGAAAACAACATTCTTGGTAAGGTAAACCGACCAAGATTTCTAATTTATACCAAAAAAACCTGGAATGACTGAGGAAATAAGTAAAGTACGTCGCTTTCTTAAGGAGCGCCTGCAGCGCGATTACACAACATTTCGTGGTCACGAAGCCGAGCGCCGTAACGTGCATGATCTACTACAACGCACCGCAGATCAGGGCGAATCCAACTCACTGCTGTTGATTGGGCCGCGTGGATCGGGGAAAACTACGGTGGCTACGAATGCTTATTTCTGCAATAACTAATTCCATTCCATACCTGTAGTAGCTTGTGAATTCTGTGTTGGGTGACCTGCTGACCGGCGCAGACTTCCTTAAGAATGCATTGATCGTACATCTCGACGGCAACCTGCACACAGATGACCGTTTGGCCATAAAAGCGATCACCGTCCAGATGCAACTAGAGAACGCGGCGGATGGCAAAGTATTTGGATCCTTTGCTGAGAATTTATCGTTTTTGTTGGCCTGCCTCAAATCCGGCGATAAGAGATCCAAAAGCGTGATCTTCATTCTCGAGGAATTCGATCTCTTCTGCGCGCATCACAATCAAACTCTTCTTTACAACCTCTTCGATGTGTCGCAGTCAGCTCAGGCGCCCATTTGCGTGCTGGGAGTCACATGTAGACTCGATGTCATCGAGCTGCTGGAGAAGCGCGTCAAGTCACGTTTTTCACATCGG
Organism: Sicus ferrugineus; assembly: GCA_922984085.1. Taxonomy (NCBI): domain Eukaryota; kingdom Metazoa; phylum Arthropoda; class Insecta; order Diptera; family Conopidae; genus Sicus; species Sicus ferrugineus. The sequence goes on from OV277348.1 coordinate 11,050,100, forward strand.
TGAGCTTTAATTTATGAAATTTATTGCGATAAATTAATAGATTCCTCTGTTCCTCAGACAAGTCTTCCTCTTTCCCATCGCAAATGCCTTCGAAAATTATGTGGATTTATTCTGCGAGCTTCTTTCTCTGCCCACTGATAAACAACTAAAGAAAATGAGTGAACGCGTAGTGGATCTCAAAGCCAGCAACAACAGTGTGCTTCCCTTCCAGCGCAATCATTTCGACCCTTCCAAGTACAAGTTCACCAAAAAATTCACAGATGCCTGGAACAAACGAATCAAGGAACTTTCAAACGAAAAAGGCGTGAAGGCTGCTTTACAGGCGCTCTACGACTACGATGTTGGCGAGTCTTTCCTGAAAGTATTCCTCTTTCGGTTGGTGTGTGCTTTGAACCAGGACACTTGTAAAACTATCACGGAGGAGCACATAACTAGGTTGGCCGCCTCATATGAAAAGGACGACAAAGTCCAGCTGCTTCTTGGATTGTCTGTATTGGAAATCTGCTTGATCATCGCCATGAAGCACCATTCCGAAATCTACGATCGCGATCCTTTCAATTTCGAAATCATATTCGCACGCTTGGCAAAATTCTGCAAGGCGTCCACAACCATGCAAGGTATCGAGCGCGCCGTAGCTCTGAAAGCTTTCGAGCATCTGCGAAACATTGAATTCATTCTTCCTCTGTCGGCAACCACGTGCAAGGTTCAGAAAGCATACGAGATGCATAAGCTGGTGCTCCTCACGGACCAGATCGATCAGGCGGTGCAGAAGTACCAGGCACTTCCCACTGAGGTGTCACAGTGGGCTCAAAGTTCTATAATTTAAGAAAAGTATTTTCTATCATGTTTTAGTATTAATAAAATATTTAAGGATTAGGAAAAGTAGAGAAATGTCTGACTTTTCTTGCTGCTTACTAGCTACTTTCTCACATTAGTGCATATTCGCGTCCCTCGCGATAAAAGGGCGAAACTTGGAGTCGCATGACTTGCAGGGATACCAGCAACGCGGACATCTGGTTTCTGGCAGTCGCCTGCTTGATTCTACTGCTTTTGCTGGATCCAATTCATTGTTAATTTAAAAAATTTCTTTGTAAAGTTCAGACAAAAATTGGAGTGGAAGAATTTAGGTCGAGGATCGACTTGGTATTCTCAACGTTGCCGATGGATCGATCGATAATGTAAATTTTGGTTTGAATTGCTGATGCCAGCGTCCTCACCCGCATAAATGGCGGTGCGGTAGGATAGCAAGCTTGTCACTCAATCGCGTGGTTGACGGCTTCGACGATGAAAACTGGCTAAGTAAGGCGTGCTTAATGCGGGCGAAAGATTCTGGAGATGTGGCTATAAAAGCCAGAGCAATTGAGCAGGAATTCAGTTCTGTGCCGTACATTGAAAAATGAACGCGATATAAGTTCTGCAGTTCGACTCCTCGTATCAAAACAGCCAAAGGAAACACCTGGAAATTGTGTGGCAAAATGAACAAGCGCGGAATTCTTCGAATTTCCGTGGTTTTGGCGATTTCTTTGGTACTCGCCGTGGACGGCCAGAGCAGCGATGATAGTCCTGGATTCTTTTTGAAGCTCGCCAAAAATGTGCCACGTATTGGACGTCGCAATGACGCCGAGTATGCAAGCTTCTTCCTGAAGAATTCAAAGCAGACGCCACGTCTGGAACGCGATGCTAGCAATGTAAGTGAAACTCTTACTTTTTCTTGCTGATTCTGTTGCCACCATCGATCATGCTTGACCTCCTTCCTGCAGCCTTTCCCGGCCAACGATGCGCTAATGTCCTGGCTGAGTGGAGGAGATCCGCAACCGATTAAGCGCAAGCTGCTAAATCTGGTACCGCTGGCCACCGTCGAACGTGAATACAGTGTGGTGCAGCCTGTCAATTCGAACACCCTGATCGAGCTCATAGAGACGGACGCCATAGAGAGCGAGAATGTTAAGTTCGTGCACTGGAAGGACTTCGACCGCGCTCTCCAGCAGGACGCCGATCTGTACAACAAAGTGATTTCTCTGGGCCGCAAGCCAGACCGCAGTCTGCGTGAGGATTTGGGAATCGCCGGCCACACTTCGCTCTTCGCCAACGCTAAGAATGGCGTCGATCAGCAGATGTATCCCTATCTTTACGGACGCGACCCGATGCAGTACAGCAATCATTTAACTAACTGAGGGGTAGGCGGAGCCGCGGATAGAGTTTTGCGAAGCGGAAACAGTCATTGGATGAGGTTATCTAGTCACTAAATATGACATCATGTTTAAAATTATTACAGTGAAATTAATTATGATATAAAATAAATATTAGCAAATCTGCAGATCTAAATTTTATAAATTTTTTTGTTTTTAGGATAAATAATTTTTGAAAAGTGTCTGAAAGTATCTAAGATTATTTCAATTTGAATTCATAATTTTCAATTTTACTTCTTAAAAATAATAATTAAATTTTCATTTGCTTTAAATTTATGAATATAGAATTTTAAAAGTAACTTAAGACAAGACAAAAAACAAAATTCTAACATCTCTTTGCTACATAAATATACCGGCAGATGACACTTCCTGAACGCGCCTATGTTAGCATGGACGAGAACCCATTGGCTAGAACCCTCGCCGGTAAAGAAGGTGAATTGCGTCCTGACTTTATTTTATTTTCTTTTGCTTTATTTCATTTTATTAGATTTGTTTTCTTTTTTGCTTTATTGTTATTTATTTTATTTTATTTCACTTTATTTGGTTTTATTTATTGATTCATCACTTTGTTGATTGAGATTTAAGCCAAGCGAAAAATGTTTCGTAAGAAATCTTAACCGACATTGAATGTGAAAAGAAGTTTTTATTAATAATTTAAATATAATTTAAAATTATAATTTTTTCAGTTACTCGGGTGTAGGGTATTGAGATTTCGGCCAGGCCGAACACAACACTCTTACTTGTATTTTCTTCTTCGTCTTCTTCATTGTCTTCTTCGTCTTCTTCTTCGTCTTCTTCTTCTTCTTCTTCTTCTCCTTCTTCCCTTTTCTCGTTTGCTTCCTCGTCTGTTTTATTTTTATTTACTTCAATTTATTTTATTGTCTGTAACGTTATTTTGTTCGATTTTATTCTGTTTTATTTTGTGTTGATCGCCATTATGTTCGACTTTTTAGCCTCCTACACTTGTTGTCGAGTGCCTGCTGTGCTGCTTGCGCTGCATTTGTTGTTGCATGTTGCACGTTGCGGCTAAATACGCTTGTATTGACAAATCTCTTTAGTCACACCTGCAGCCGGCAGCTCGCTGCGTCTGTCCGCCCGCAGCACGGTGCCGCCGATGGAGTGCGCTGAAGTGCCCGCTGCACGCCGCTGCATGCAGAAACATCAACGCAAGCTGCCACTGCGGGCTGCGGGGCGAAATCTAAAGTAAAAAAGGCGATGTGGGTGTTTTTAGCAGATTACGTTGCAGGATGGCCATGCAGTGCGCGGCAGAAGTAGTTGTTGCTGTTGCTGCTGCTGCTGCTGTTCGAACATCGAGAACACTTAAGTTAATCCAGCACGTTTGCCAATCACTATTAACACCCTTGCTGGACACTTGTTGTTGTTGTTGTTGCTGCTGCATGCAATGCCAAGCAAGCGAAAAGACGTTTTCAATTAATCATTGTGACTTGTGTTTTTTTTTTTCTCTCGTTCACGTTTCGTGTTAATTTTAGCAGGTGTCGTGTCGAGCTGACAAACTGGCGCCGTAAAGCGAAAATATTATTTTAATGCAGTTTCCAGTTCGATCCAGTGATTGAAATTGGAAGGAAAAAGTTTTGTAGAGAAACAAACACAAACCTTCTTGTTGTTGTTGTTGTTGTTGTTGTCTAAAAAGCGTTGATAGGAAAGAAGAGATCGAAAGAAGAAGAAGAGATCGCAGGTGCGAATTTCTGTTGTGATGCTTCACCTGGAGCGGGTTTGTTTCTTAAGTCTTTGCTGTTGCCTTTAGCATTCAACTAAAAATTTCAAATATCTTTTCTACAGAATTAATATCGCATATTTTTGATATTTAGATTTATACAAATACGTTTTTCTTGAGTGTTTAATTTTTATGTATTTCTGATTTTTCACATTTCTCAATTTCCATCCTTAAAATTAAAGCCAGACAATGCAATTTTAGGTGTCAATTTTTCACACCATTTTGGTTGTTGTAAGAGAAGATTTGTAAAACACACACACTCGTCTAGTAAGAATCACGAGCACTCATCGGTAGCCTCACGATGAGTGGCTCGTGCGGCTCGTGTGACTCACTGAACTTTTTCTGTTTCACATTTTTACCAACTCATCACCGCTTCATTTATCATTCCTTGCAAGGATGAGGGACACGATTTGCTCATTAAACTGTTTAAAAGGTCGACTAAAGTTGTGATATATTTAGTAAAAAAAAACCGGAATTATTTCAACTCATTCGATAATCATGAAGTGAGAAATTGTTTTAGCGTGACTTGGCGGAAATTCCACAACATCTCAATCAATTGCTAGTAATTCAGCTAACAAGTCGCTCGGCAAGAAGCTATTTTTCCGATGTAGACGGAACACGGAACACCTGAAACCCGCCAAATGCGTCTCACAAATTGTGGGAGTTGATAAATAAATGGGAAAATTTCGTGTCAATAATTTCGTGTTACAGTTTTCATCGCCAGCGATTTTTATGGAAAAAATAATGTGATGGAAAAAATAATGCGATGGAAATAATAATAATAAAATAAACAAATTCCAGGTTAAGATAGGAAAAACGACAGCAACTAAAAGCATTCATAAATATTTAATGTATGAAAAGCACTCGTAAATACGCGTTTTAATGTATGTTAATTCGCGTCTTAAATAATTTTATAGCTGCTGATTAAAATTGCAGGCCGCCGTTATTATTCTCATTATTTGATTGATCGTTAGAAGTTGCTAATAATTATTTCTAGCTGACACTAAAATACTCTTTAGCGAAAGTTGAATTAATTGTAATAACAAAAACTGTTGTTAACACAGTTTGGAATGAAAGTTTTCGTCGACAGTTTCAATTAAATGCGAGATGCAATTTTGTACCACATTTTTGAAATTGTAGTTATTAATTTACACTTTAACTTCACATTTCATTAAATTTCAGCAGGTATTTGAAAGCGCAAGAATGTATTTCCCCCTCAAATCAAACGTGACATTTGATGTGACTGCATTGTTGCAACTTTTAAAAGGACAAAAAAAACAACAATTGAAACTGTTAAAACTGAAATAGAGAAAAAAAACACCAAACACTCACCAGACACCATGAAAATGCAATTCTAAAGATTCAGTATCAGAAACACGATTAAATTGAAATAATTAGAAATGCGGAAACAACGTGAAAACGTCAGCGGAAAGATTTCAACTTCGTTTTCTCGTTGCAGTGTTTCTTTCAATTGCTAATTACAAATGAAATCTAATTTAATCACAACCAACAATCAGGAACTTGAAAATTTTTATTTATTTAAACTAACATAAACTTTCAAAGCTTTCGAAGAGAAAATACAAGCAGATCTGCACCTGCAGGCAATCGCAGTAACTTGCATTCTTCGTCGTTCTGTTGTCTTTGTAAAACTGAATGTAACTTCAAATAAATTAATCTCAAAATTCACTCGAAATTCACTTGAAATTCACGCGAAATTCACTTGAAATTCACTTGAAATTCACTCGAAATTCACTTAAAAATGCACGAAACCAATATATTGAATCTTATAAAGCTTTCTTTAATTTTTTTATTTTAAGCTTCGTAAGCTTGAAGCTTTTAAAGCTTTCTTTATTGTTTTAATTTACTTTAAAAGCTTTCTAATTTCTTATGCAGTTCAAAATATATATTGAAAACTTTACAGTCTTTCTGAAGTTTATCGAAATTTCTTGAAGTTTTTATACAAAACTTCTGCAGCTTCTTGAAGCTTTCTATAAATTTGAAGAAAAAATCACAGAAGCTTCTCTGCGCTTTTAAAGAAAACTTTCACAACGAAAAGCTTTCACAACGAAAAGCTTCCATGACGAAAAGCTCTCATGATGAAAAGCTCTCACGACGAAAAGATCTCATGATGAAAAGCTTTTAAAATGGCAAAGCTTTCATAACACAAAAGCCAGCCTCATCACGAAAAAGCTTTCATTGTAAAACTTGCTTGTGACCCAAAAAAAAGAACCTTTAAAAATTAATTTTTATGAGAATCAACTTTTTTCAAATGTAAACCAACAAACATTCAGTGCCGTAACAATAAACTATAGAAAAAATTGCTGCAGAAAATTGCCTACGATAAACAACAATAAACTAATTTGTCACAAAACTATTCAAATGTTAGCAACGGATTTCGAATGAAAAAAAAATGCCAGTTAAAAATGGCGCTGAAGCACAATAATGGCGAACATCAATAGCGAGCTGCATGCAATTATTTTCACTTTGTAGCGTGATCATTGTCAAGTTTTGGTCGAGGGGAAGGACTGAGGAGGGGTTGCGATCAGTTCGTGGGCGCGTGGTGGTCGAGGGCAGGTGGGGGTCGAGGAAAGCGGCGCGGTGTTCCCTCCATTTAATCAAATAATGAATTGAAAAATTGCTCATCTGTCAAATGCGTAATTGCGAGAATGTGCTCTGCTATGCATGGACACACGAAGTTGGTAGGGTGGTGGGGGGAGTCGGAGAAGGGGATGATGAGGAAGGGTCAAGTTACCCTCTAAAAAAATCTTAACCTTTTATATTTATATTCAGGAGAAAATAAGCGAAAATTAATAAGTAAGGAAATTGCAACTTTTTTGTGACGCCAAATTGAATTTTTATATATTATAATAGTTGAAAGTTGTTCGTTTTGTAAATAAAGTTCTAGCAAAATACAAAAATCTAAAAAGTTTTTTTTTTTTTTTTTTTTTGGTTTTTGTACTTTTTATACGAAATTCAAATTTGAGAAAAACCTAAATCAGAAATTTACATTTCAAATTTAATCATAAAAAAGTAATGAAATTGTAATACAAAAAATAAAATCGTGAAGTATTCTTTCTAGCCTCCCTCCCAAAAAAAGGGCTGACCACGCCTGTGCCTCCATGCATTCGGCCAGAAAATTGAGGACACTTGATGCGTTCGACTGACGAGGACGACGCGCACCAATTTAAGTACCACCTGAGCACCGCCAAGTATTCACTCGCTGAATGCTTCACTCGTTGAATGCTTCACTCGTTGAATGCTTCACTTAAGAAGCTAACGAATTAATTTCTCCAAGTAGGCAGAACAGTTATCTCCATTGTTGTTGTTGTTGTTGTCAATACTGTTGTTCTTCTGACGACAACAGTTATATTTGCTGAATTAATGCTTCTTCTAGTTCGAGTTGTTGCTGTTGTAGTTGTTGTGAGGGCAATTTAAAAATAGAATAAAATTGAGCAGACTATAAAAATCCGGACAACTTCTTTCATCTGCCAACAAGACGCTTTAATTTTCCAAATATTTGCGATCGTAAATTTCAATTCTGATCTGAATCTGTGCTCTCCAAAAATACGTTAGCAGCTCATAAATAAAAGTTAAGCTGAAGACAAGAAGAGAATTAAAAACACATTTTAAGGTGTTCTAATAAAGTGTGTGAGGAAATCATAAAAATCGTAAAAAGGTGAAAATTGGAAAGACATAAAAACGGCGAACACAAAAGAAGAAAGTGTGGTGCCGCCTAGAAAAAAGGACGCAGGACGCCGAGACGGCTTTTGTTATGCCTCTCTCTCTCTCTCTCTCCTTCCCCCTCTCCTTCCCTCTCTCCTTCCCTCTCCTTCCCACTTGCCGTGGGTTTCCTACGTTTTTCGAGGCTGCTTTTCCTCGACTACCCGCTGGCCGACAACCGCAGACGCGTTTGTTTTTGCCACCACGATGCAATGTTGCCTCATGCAATCCCAACTTGGCCAGAATTATACAACAGACCATAAAACTGTCCACCTACTCAGCGCTCGGTTCGTGCCTTCCTCGTCCTTCTCCTCCGCCACCGCGTCCTTTCCGCCCGCTGAATGCCATTATCGCTCTTTTGTTCCCTTTGTTGCCGCTGCAAACGCCTTCCGTTCCGCGGTTGCTTTTGTTTCGCTTTTATGAAGTGACAAAAAGAATATTTATTCCCCTCAAATTTGGCCACCTTGTTTCTGTCCAGTTATGAGTTTAGTTTTCATGAATTCAAGCCGATTGTTGTTCTCCTTCGTTGTTTGCGGTTTTCCGAGAGTCGTCGGAGAACTCCGAGGAGTATAAATTTTCCATGCCTCTCCACTTCAGATTAAATTATTATCCTTGCCGTGGAAAATCGCCGATGCCAGCGAGCAGCTGAGTGGGATTTTATTTATCTATAAAATACAAAACAGGTTCATCTGCTGAGCTGCGATGCGGTCCAGCATCTCCAGCGATTTGATGCGGTTCACTTTTAGGTTTTCTTCACATTTTCATATTTTGTTTTTATTCATATTGAGTAAATAGAATTCTCTAAATTTTGATTTTTCTTCAGAACTTTTGGTCAAAATGCGACTGCCTTGCATGCCCTCTGTCAGTCCACATCGGAAGTCCACTAGACAACTTTGGAGGGCACCGATTTTTGGGCGGCGTTCAGCAGCACCGACAGCTAGACGGCGGAAATGGCGCGGCCCGAGTGGATTCCTGCATTTCGTGTGTGGAAAGCGGCTGCCTCGACGCTACCTGCGCTCGCACGGATCTGGAGCAGCGGAAGATCGCGTTTTCCCCGGCAAGATTTCGCTGTGGCGGCGGCGGTGGCGGCGGTTGTCGATGATGGCGTCGCATTCCCGCGGTATGGCGAGGCCGTCCATGGCGAGGCCGTCCAAGTGGCCGGCTGTCGTGTTGGTGCGGCGGCCGGTGGTGTTCCTGGTCGCGCTGGCGGCTGGCGGTGCTCGGCCCGGTGTCGGTCCGGTGTCGGTCCGGTGTCGGCGAAGTGCTCCCTGTCATTATGGCTGTCATCTCACGTGAACGCAGGTCTGCGTAGCGCTCGCGTCTGCGTTCTCATTCCAGCCCAGCAGCTCCGAAAGCGGCTACGAAATTATGAATTTAATTGACGAATGACTTCCGCTCGGGTTTCGATTTGCCTTTTGTTTTTGGTGGCTTTTTAGGATTTTCTTTGCAGCCACACGTAACTTCGTGCAATTGTATTAATTTTTCCTTTTTTACTATATTTGGTTTTCATTTCAACTTCGTTCTAGAAATGTGAGTTTGAAGATTTTAGAGGAATCTCAGAACGTCTGCTTTGGTCAGGTTTATCTAGGGACCTCTTAATGTGCGACAAAGTCTTCATTTAATTTCCTACATTTACCCTTTTACAACAACAATAGCTTTTTTTGGTGGCATTTCTGTTATTTTGTTCCAATGCTTGAGAAGATCGGATGTCCACTGGACAGCTAATAAAAAAGCCCGAGTGACCAGTGAAACTTGAATGGTTTCTCAAATATTTTGTCCCGAAATTTGACGTTACATGAACGATGAAGATCTTGAATTCATTGGTTTTGCACTTGAGACAACCGATGTCCAAGAAACTAATGAAGACGACGAAGAGAATCCCATCTTTTCCGCAAATCTAATCAAAGAAGAACCCCAACTGGCAGCTAAATTGGGCGATTGGGCGATTTTCACAGACATGATCATCCCATTGAGGAAAGAGCTGGGAAATTTCAACGTGACGTTAAATTATTAAAGGGCAATTTTGGTGAATTATAAAATGGCCTCATCAAAACCGGAATACAAGCATCGGTTAGAGAATTTGTGACTGGAACCACGACAAGAACAACACCACTTGAGCATGCAAATGAAGTGGGGAAAATAGTTCTAGCGATGAAAGTGATATTTGTTTGGTATTTTTTATGGTATTGTGAATTCTTTTTCTTTTTTATTTCTAAAATTATGAAATATTATATTGTTAAAAATGTGTATTTTTAAATAAAGTTTTAACTAAAAGCACATTAAAAACGATGAATTCACATACTTTAATCACATTAAATTAAATGATTAAATTAGAATGTTGAACCAAAACCCTACTTTTATCTTTTTTTACGCGATATTTTTACACGAATTTTCTGGAAACTCAGTTAAGTCACTCAATGCTTTTAATTCGTTTTACTTTTCGTTTTTCGTTTTCGTTTTCGTTTTACAAATAATGTCAACTTAATTTTGATACTTTCCACGACACGAGTTCAAATACAAACCAAAATATGTCGTCGTTGATGTTGTGATAATTTAATGAAACCTTCGAAGCAGGTGTTCCGTCTTTTATTTTTTTCCTTCTAAAATAAAATCCATATAAATTGCATTACAAAAATACTAACACACTGACGCAGGTAAGAAATACGTGCACGTCGACGCAGCGATTGGTGGTCTCAGATGGGGTGCGGACTTCAGCGTTATTCGGGAAAGCTCGGAAGTCGTGTCCGTGGTACCTAATTTACCCTGGCCATCTTTATGCCCTTCGAATCCAATGCAAGTTTGCGTCCTCCACGCGAGGTAGGGATGAAAACGTAGTGAAAATTACATTAAAAACCATACAAATTAGCTAAGGAAATGTCAAATACAAGGAGAACAGGAATGAGAAGCGATGAAGAGAGTAAATAAAAATAACTAAATAGTTTCCTTGCCATAATTTTGGGGTCTCATGTACTCGTATGTTGAGTGAGATGGATTCCGACGTCAAGCTGACATGATGAGCAGTCAGGGCGACTCTTAATTAAGAATTAAATTATATAAAGTTTCATTATTCGCTTTTTGAATTTTAGTTTTTTTTTTGTTTTTTTTTTTTTTTTTTTAAAAAAAACTTGAAATCGTTTTCGTCTAGTGTCTGACTTGATCTTAATTAAAAATTATTGGTTTTTTTAATTTTAGTTTTTTTTTTTTTTTTTTTTTTTTTTTAAAAAAAACTTGAAATCGTTTTCGTCTAGTGTCTGACTTGATCTTAATTAAAAATTATTGGTTTTTTTAATTTTTTTTTTTTTTTTTTTTTTTTTTTTTTTTTTGTTGGAAACATGAAATCGTTGTCGTCTAGTGACTGACTAACTCTTAATTAAGATTTAAATTATATAAACTTCCATATTTCGCTTGTTGAATTTTAGTTTTTTTTTTTTGTGTCAAACATGAAATCATTTTCGTCTAGTCTACTGACTCTACCTGTTGTAAGACTTCTTTGTAAGACACAAAGAATAACAAAATAAACCAAAGCGTATTTTGCATTGTGTAGAAAACTGGATTAAGTCCTTTAACACTCAGGATCCTTGACAAGTACTGGCGCCAGTCGCTCGGCCGCAACTAAAGCGCTCGTCTGCAGCGCTGACCTCGATTTATTCGGCACACCCGTCTCTGCGGTGGTGCACCCGGAGCCCGAAGTACCTGTAACTGTATAATTTGCGAAAACAGATTGGACTGCAAGCAGTCGGGAGATGGACGGCCGGCCAGTCGTCCGTGTTTATTTTCGCAAAAGGGTTTCGTTACGCTTCATCATGGTTTTCCACGTTCTGCATGCTAAACTGTTTTCGCAGACTTGCCTCGTCCTCGGGTTGACCTTCTTCTTCTCGCCCACTTTTGTTTTCCTAGATCTTCGATCTTTTCTTATTCTCCGCTTGACTTGTGTTTACATTGCGTGCCGAACAATTTCTAATCTTTCGTTTGAGTTTTCGGAAAGCAGCAAAAATAGCTGAGACTTCAACTTCATCTTGTAGAGTGGCAAAGAAAATATTTTTGCATTCCTTTGCGCAGAAGAGGCGTTGCAGGAATTCTGCTTTCTGCTGACTGACTTCAGGATGAAATAAATTATGAAATGTCATTATTTTGTTAAGTTTAATAATGCTCGCTGCTTCTTCGGAAATTTTGTAGAAATTGTAGAATTTATCACTATTGAAGTGCGAGAGTTATTCTGGGAATGATTTTCGAGCTTTAAATCTTTCGATTAAATCTTTCGTTTGTAACACACAGAAAGTTTTGTTGATTTTTTCCAGCAATTATTTAACAAAAATCACGAATTACAAGTAGATAAAAGTGAACTCTGCGTGAGTATTTAAATATCGATTAGCTACCGGATTTACACGCAGAGCGCTCGTAATTAGAAGACGCGCCACTAAAAGCTTGCCTACCTCGACTTGTTTTATCAGATCGGAAACCCATAAAACAGAATAAAAAGTAAGCGTAATAAATGGGGAAAAATGAAGGGAAACGAGTGGGAAGAAATCCCTCTAAAGAAAGAAAAACAGGAGAACTTTAAACTGCCTCGCAACAATAAAAAATCAAAAGTCATTGCATCACAAAAATTAGTACCAAAAAAAGGAGAAGAAAAAAACCAGTCTACTGCCTCTTAAAAAGTAACATTAAAGAAATCATATTTAATCACTGGACTGCACCATCAACAGCTTTACAACCACGACGACCTTATCGGGCGGCCAGCATCTCAACGGAAGTCCAATTCAATTTATTGGTAAAATTATCTCGAAAAATTTCACAACAATCTCCAGCCATCACAAGATTCTCGCTTAGTCAGGCGTCCGAATAAATGGTCTCGGAATGGTGCGGCGCTGGTCTCGGAATGGTGCGGCGCTCAATGAAGTCGTAACTATTTTCACCTCTCGAAGGGACTCCACTCGCTCCATTCAAGCCGGCGATGATCGTGATCGTGAACGTGTTGGTCGTGATCGTGATCGTGGTGCTCGTGATGACGACGATAATGATGACGACGACGATGAGGGACGACGAGGGACGATGAGGGACTTCAGCTGGTTGTTGTTGCGAAGAGTTGTGATGACTGTGATGGCGATCATAATGATTGTGATAAACAGAATAATTGTGATGATCATTATTATGTGAGATATTATATAGTCAGCCATATCTATGCATCTTTAAAATCTCCAATGAAGTGGTGATCTCGACCGTTGGGATGATCGTACTGATCACAGCTTTTGAAGTCATCTGAAGTCATAGTTATTCGCACTTAAGGAACTCCACTGAATCGTGGTCATCGCGATAGTTTTAGCTTTCACGTACGTAATGAACACAAAGATCGTAATGATCGCGACGATCATGATGGAGAGTTATAGACGTCGTGATTATTTACACCGCGAACACTTCATTGAAATTGTGAGCACTTCATTGAAGTTGTGAGCACTTCATTGAAGTTGTGACGATCGTGATAACCTCCAACCCGTCGCAATGATCGTCGCAATGATCGTCGCGTTGGTTTCTTTCATCACAAATTTTATCATTCTAAAACAAAAATCATAAAAGCAGAATCAATCAGAATTCCATAACAATAACAATCTGAACTTTCAAAAGACTCTCTATTGTGAGGCCGCGATCGTAATGATCGTCGTGCTGATCATGTTGACGATGATGATTGCGTTCATGATGGTCCAACCAACGTGGGGAACAACAGAACAACAAAAGATTCACTCCAACCAAAGACGCACAAAAGAAATCATGAATGAATCAATAAAATGCAGCGGAAGCAGAAGCCAGCGCGCTCACCGGGACGCCGCTATTATTTTCTCACCTGTTTGTCGACGTGAGTGGAGCGAGCATACGCGGGAAGAGCACACGTGAGGCGAGCAGACGTGTGAGGAGCGGACGTGAGAGGAGCGCCGACTGCAACAAGTGTCGGCGAGTTCATTTATCGATCGGCTGACGCTGCGATCGCTCAGAGTCATACAATTTAATTGCTCCGACTCAGCAACTTTTGCGTCAGCAACTTTTTTCCAACACTGCTGTTGCGAGTTTGTTTCTTTTTTTATTGTTTGTGGCGCTTTTATTGTGCGAGTATTTCGAGTTGCTTCACGGACGGAAACTCCACGACGGCCGTCGATCGAGCCGACGTGCGACGATCTGATCGATCCATTCGATCAGATCACTCTTAATAATAATAATAATAACTTCTGATCGCATCAACCGAGAGTCGTGGGGTGAGCTGCACCCGCTTCATCGCTTCTTAGTGGTCATCGCGGTGTCGGTGGCTCGGTGGCGGTGGCGGTGGATCGCGTCGGAGTATCTGAAGCGCCTGCTGAAGGATCGAAAAGTAGAGAATGGGATTGAACTTCCTTTTTTTTTATGTTTGTGGCTTCTTTGGCTGCGTTTTTTGGACCGTGATAACAATGGCAAGTTGTTGTAATTTGTTTTTACGACTCACTTTTGTCGTTATAGGTCGTCAGCTTCGAGATTTGTGGGATTTTTCCTTGAATTCCGTTTGCTGCTTCCTTTGATGACGACGACGACGATGATGATGATGACGATGATGACGATGATGATGTTGTTAGCGTTGATTGATCCACTTAACTCACAAGTGGATTCTTTTGGTTTCAAATGACTGGCAGTCAACTTGAAATCTGAAAAGTTGGCGTTTTCTTTTTTTTTTCTCAACAATTCCCACGAAGGACGTTAAAAGGTTTCTGAGGCAGAAATGCCGACAAAATTGTTGACTTTATGAAAATTAAAGAAAAAACAAAAACATGAAATACGCGAAAAAAAACGAAAATCAACGAAATCCTAAGAATTTTTGAAATTTGAAAATCTATCAAAATTCATAAAAAATTTTCAAGGATTATCAACGATAACACTAAAAACAACAAAAACAACAACAAAATAAGAACAACCATCACCGCCATCACATTAAAATCTTTTCTTTAATTCGTCTTTTTTCTTCATATTTTTTTATATTTGTTGCGTACTCAAAAAATCCTGCAAATGTTGGCCACACAAGAGAAAAATTATAACTAAAATCGCAGCAGCAGCAGCAGCGAGTAGCGAAGCAGCGAAGCAACAACCACACGATAACAGCAACAAAAACAGCGAGTAACACGACGCGAGGTGAAAAACGCCTACATCTGCATCTGAGTTTCTGTTGCTCCCGATGACTTTTCTGCTGCTGCTGCTGCTGTTTTCGCTGCTCCTGCTGCTGCTGCTGCTTCTCTTGCTGCAGCACGCCATCATCCATCAACCCGCAGCTACACTAAAAGTGCGCTGCATGTGCTACCAGTTAAATACATGCTGCGCTCTTGCAGTTCCGCCCTCTTCCTCGCTGCCCACCGGCTGCCGCTCGCCGTCCGCCGTCCGCCGTCCGCCGTCCACAGCGCGGAGCGAAGGACGTGGTGGTGGTCAAGTTTCGGTAGCTTTTCAGCTCGACTGAGACGTCTTCTCGCCGCTCCACGCCAGCGCGAAGGAAGGAAACCTCAACTGATTTTTACCAACTCTAAATTCTTCTTCGAGTTCTTTTCACAAACTCACATTCTAAGCTAAGCGTGGATTATTAAAATGCACTCTACAAACTGCAACAACAACAGCAGCAGCAGCAGCAGCACCAGCAGCAGCAACATTATAAATTTGAATTTCAAGTGTAGCAGCAGCAGCAGCGGCAGCAACTGATGAGCAAAAACTATTGCAGTGAGATGCAATAATTTTTCATTTGTTGGCCACTGTAAACGAAGTAACGAGTAGCTGACTTTTCTTCTTCACGTTTTTAACGAGTGTTGTTTCTGTTGTTGTTGTTGTTGTCGTTGTTGTTGTTGTTGTTGTTGTTGTTGTGGACACTTATAATTACCGCATCCATGTCGCTGCGTTGTTACTTCATAAATTAGCATGCCATGTGTGCATTTTTGTTGTTAGTTTGTTGCTGTTGCTGCTGTGGTTGCTCTTGTTTTTTTTCTTTTCTTTTTTTTGTGGTTCTTGATGGTTGCTTGCGTGTTGCTGTTGCTGTTGCTTGCCAAAGTTGCTGTGGTTGAACTTTCAAGTCTCCCCTGTTAATTCCTGACGCACTAACTGCTTCTTACTCCCGATGTGGCTGCCAACCACTCTGGCGACTCTGATGTCGCTACCCTTCCGGCTGCTGTTCCGCGGAACCACACAACGACAACGACATCGTTAGTCCGTCCATCCTCCATCACAGTCGTCCACACTGCGAACGCACTCACTGTTGTCTCGTGGAGATCCGTGGAAATCGCAACCGTACACCAGATCCCGACCCATATCAACCCAATCGGGGGTCGCCAGCGTGATGGTGGCGACTCAACATCGCAGGCTGTCGTCGTGTGGTTGCAGGAACCACCAACTCTGCCAACCTTTTTGGCTGCACCGCGCCTCATGAGGTTCTACAGCGGCTTGAATAGCTTTTTCGCGGCTCTTTATTCTTCTTTAACTGGAGGCGGTTGACGCCTACTTTAGTAGGGGTTTTCGCTGGTCACCCTTTTTTGTGGTTGCGTCTCTCGCTGTTGTTGTTCGTTCGTTGTATTTGTTGCTCTGAACGAGAGCAACAAATCGTTGCTTTTCTGTTCGTTGCTTTTCTGTTCGTTGCTTTTCTGTTCGGTGACTCAGAGAGGTTGAGCTCCTCAGATGGACCAAAAATATCTCTACGAATTACGAGAATAAACTTTGCGTGTTTCGTGTTTCAAGGTTTTCGATTTGATGTTGCAGTGAATTTCTGGAAATCAATCTCGGTGCCATTAAGTTGAATCGTACGTTGTTGCTGTTTATTATTTTATTGGCACGATAGAAACTTTAATAGCGCTCGCGTGTGTTTCACTTCTCAGATCAACTTTGGCTTCTAAGCTGCACAACTTTGCGAGGTTAATTAGAAAAGATTGGTTGAGTAGAAGGGAATCAAAGCAGCTTTTTTACCAAATGATTGAAGGATTTAAAAAGTCCTTTAGCGGTGAAGGGGTGCGGGCGGTAGTGTTGAGTGTGGAAGAACGAAGGGACTGATGAAGTACACATTGTAGAAAGTATATAAAAATGCATAAAACAAGAAATATCAGCCCGCTAACAGATGGAAACTCTCGAAATTGTAGAATGAAGAACGTTCCAGCAACTCGAAAGCTCGAATCCTCACTTGTATGCCTTTCACTCTGCGGCTGGCAGCGGCTGGCAGCAACACCTCCAGCTGACTTTTGAGGTGGTAGACCGACGAATTCGTACGAAATCATTAATAAAAGATATGCGCACGCACACACGCACGCACGCACGCACACCTCGGACTCGAGTTTAGCCGAGGAGAGGAAGAGAACTTCAAAAAACACCCTCAAGCAGGGATGTTCGTGGATACATGAAGCCCACCATCCGTAGCCACAGCAACAGAAACGACAACAACAACAACAACAACAACACGAACAACAACAACAGCAACAACAACAACAGGAGCAACAACAACTGTGCCCTTCATAATGGCATTCATATTCCTTCCACTGAATTATTATTTTATTTTGTCTCTGAAACGAAGTTTTTGAAGGTTTCTCCGTTTGGTTTTTCTTAATGTTGTTTTTTTTCCTTAACCAGTCGAATTTTATGCGGTTTTTAGCTCAGATCTTTCGACTTGGATTCGTTCGTACGTAAAAATGTTGAACGGTGTTGCTGCGGCGGCTGCTGCGGCTGCTATCGTTGTTGTTGTTGTTGTTGTTGTTGTTGTTGTTGGTGTCCATTGTGCCACTTCAGTTGAAATAAATCGCGTGCTGCATTGGAGGTCTTCAAAAAGTCTTACGAGTTTCTGCCCCGCAGCCAAGCTGAAGCAAAAGCGGGCTGGACAGCGCGCTGCTGGTCGGAGTCTGCAAGCTGCGTCTCGCGTCTCCGAATGCTCGGTTGGCTGGCTGGCTGGCATTTGTGTTCGAAAACTGGGTGTAAACGAGTGGAAGAAGAGTAGATTGGCCCGCGGCCAGTCTGCGGACCAAGCAACACGAGTCTTCAACACGAGCAGCCACAGCAGCAGCCGGAGCAGCAGCCGGAGCAGCAACAGCAGCAGTCGTAGCCGCAGCAGCAACGGTTGCCCATTTCTGTCTGCCCCTCTTCGTCGCCATTTCCTGGTCCCGCTCAGTGGCTGGCTAATGATGATGATGATCATGATGACCATGATTCTGCTGGTGTTCTGCGGATGGGAATGGAAACGTTAAGCTCTTCTCGGTGTGGAAGGATGATTAGGATGGATGGGTGCACGAATAGATTCCTGGTGGACCGAGTGGTGGATGTCTGCAATATATGCGGACATATTGCTCAGCAGTAATGGATTGATATATGTACGCGCCATCGTTCCATTACTCCTGAGTCCATCCAACTTCATATCATCTCCATATCGATCTGTCAGTTCATCGTTATATCACAACCAACCCATCATCCATCCAATCGATCCACCGGCTCAACATCCATGCGTCCAACCCATCACTTGGGGTCTTTAATTGTTAAGCAATACGGATGGTCTATGGGTGGATTGGGTTGGTATTTCTATAACAGTCAAGAGAGTTCTTTGAATGGATTGTTTCTTCAAATGTCTTAATAGACCTTTTTCTCGGATATTTTATGTCAAAGAAGGATTATAGTGAACGGAAATAAATGAATTAATATTAATAACTCTTCGTATAGTAATATCTACAACAACAACTACAACAAGAGGTGATAAATTGGAACTAAACTTCCCTGCACTCAGACCAATCATACGTTCTGAGGAATCATTGAATGTGGTGACGAATTGAATATTTTGTGTGAAATTTGAGGATTAAAAAAGAGGAATAACAACTTCATCAGTATAATTATGATCGATAACAACAACAACAATAAAGGCTACTGAAAAGCAAGAGCTATAAAAACTCTTGAAGGACATTAAAGAGCGAAACTTTGAGGTATCTTCCGAAATTAAGAATATTAACTTTAAAATCATTAACATGATGATAATAACATCAGTGGTTGAGAACGTCGATACGAATGTGAAGGAGGTTGGGGTGGAAATAGTTGTGGCATTGACTGGAGAAGAAGTTGGGGACATTTTGGGCTTTAAGGTGGAGTTTGTTAAGGACTGAAAGGTCCTCAGCATGAAATTGAAGAGAGATGCAGGTTTTACTGATGGAATTTCGGTTGGAAAGATAGATTTGATGACAGTTAGCAACGAGATTGTAAGATCTGCATTGTTGATGATGGGAAGTGATTAAGATGAATGGATATGGAGATGAAGATGAGGACGGAGAAGATGGTGGGACTTGAAGACGATTGTAAGAAGATTACAGAAGGATGATCGATGATTAGGGTTGTCGAGTAGATGATTAGGGATTGATAGGGTTAGCTAAAGATGGCCTGAGGATGCGAAGGACTTTTGTTGATGGAAGATTAAGATGTCCTTCGAGGGAGATGGTTGAAAGTGTTATTTTTATGAACGACTGTTAAAATGAATTAATGAGGCCATTTTAAGATTTACAAGTTGAAAGTTCTAAATAGTAGACAAAGCTACTGGAGTTTTGTGACCCCAAAAACGATCGTTTGCATCACACGATCGTTTCTATAAAATCGAAATCGTTGCCCACGCTTGCGTTTCCCCAAATACAACTTGTTTTCGTTTTTCAGAACGAGCGAAGGACCGGCATGCAACTCAATCTCGCACAATAATTCCCGAAAATGAGTCCCAAACCAAACACCTTTTAAAGAATAATAATGAATGATATGATTTATTTCGTCTTTCGGCGCTTCGGCGCCACTTTCGGCGCCTTTTATGTCTGCTTGTTTTATATTGACGTGATGAGGGGCATCTGCAGCCACACGAGGAAATAAAAATAATTGAAAAAAGGACTGCCAGAGAAAGAGAAAAAACTCTGCTGCTCTGCCAGAGTCTGAAGTTTAATTGCTTTGTCTGGCCGCCGCCGTCGCCGCCGTCGCCGCCGATCGAGAAGCAGAAACGATGAACTTTTCTTAACACTTCAAAGTTCGGATGTGATTTGGAGATGAAGCGTCTCAAACTTGCAGAATTCATCGAAAGAATTCTAGGAACTCACTAATTGATGGAACTGTTTGCAAATATTGCAGTACCATGAAATTCAGAGGTGAAGAAGGGACACGTCTTCGGTTCGGTTGAGAAGAGAAGAGCGGAGAAGTGACACGAATTTCCAAAGGGGAAAAATCTCAGTGGACTTGTGAGTGTGAGACTTCAATTGGCAACAAACGATGAAGTCGTGGCAAGCTCGCTGCACCTCGTTCAACCGGAAGGATCACACGACGCTCTTCTCTCATCGCAGTGCGATCTCAGCATGCAGCGCTTGCTCTCCACTCCTCGTTCGCGCCGCTCTCACTTCTGCGTGCTGGAATTATTCAAATAAACGCCCTCGCACTGACTGACTGGTGCGCCCGTCCACTCCGCTGGCCGTACACGTCGTTCGTCGTCACTCACGATCGCCGGCGCGGGGATATCAAAGGACGACGCGTTGTGTTACCTGTTAACGAGCCTCCCGCTGTGCCGGCCAGCGCTTCCTCTCGCACTAATGACCGGATTGCTCTAATTTCGTTATCCTTCCCCTCCGTGACGGTCGCTGGCCGCTTCGTTCGTCTGACCCGGCGGCGGCGGCGGCAGCAGACGATCAGCAGAACAGAAATCGTTGTAGTTTTGACTGATCGATCGTCACTGCGCTCGTTTCAACGGCCTCGAGTAATAAAACTCCGGATTATCCTTTCGATTTGTCCGAGTGATAAATGAGATCCGAGCGGGGGAAGCAAAGACAAGTGAAGGCTGATCGATCCGGTCGAGTTAGCGCCAGGATTTCAAATACTTTGCTTTGTACGGCGGCAGATTTTGTTGTGCTGCTTTGATTTGTGCAAAAATTTAAGCAAATTAGCAGCCGGAAAGATAATGTAAAATCAGCAAAAAGGATAAAAAGATAAGTGATAAAGGGAAAAACGTTAGCGTAGCACTAGAAAAATCATTACTTTGAACTCAAATGAAGGCAAATTAAATAATTAAAAAGCAAACAAAGATTCTGTAGTTGACACAATTTCAACTTATTTTTGTTTTCTTTTATTGTTCTCCCGCTCAAAGGTATTAGCAAGTCATCACGAGGGATTTTCAAATTTTCTCGCCCCATTTTAATTAAATTGTTCAAACATTTAACAAGCGTACAACAAATTCAAACCATTTTATTCCACAACATAAAAACAAAACAACGACGACAAAAACAACAAGAACAACAATAATGACAACAACAACAACAATGACAACTAATAATTGTATTTCAGTTCGTTACAATGGTAGCGAGTGAGTGCACAGTAGAGCATAAAATAACAAAACAAGGCAACAACAACAAAGCAAAAGCCGCCTGTTTTTTTTTTTAATAATTCAAAAATCCGAAAATAGGAAGAAATTAAATGCCGCTGTTTGAAAACATTAACTCAAGTACAACATAATTTAAATCGCATTAAATACGAAAACAGAGTCAACTGAAGTTACGCACCAACCAATTAAATGTCTGGACTGTGAGAGGAAGAAGAAGAGCAGGAGGTGGTGAGGGAGGGGGAGGGGAGGGAGGAGCAGTGGAGCGGCGATGGTGGGCAGAGAGAGGGAAATCAAATTTCAATGCAACGACGAGCAACAAGTTAATTTCGAGCGGCAGCCGTCATTAACAGCGAGCAAGCGAAGAATGTCAAGTGTTCACAACAACAACAATCATGACTTGGGAACTTTTCACTCCTCGTTTTTTGGGTATTTTTTTGGGTAGTTTTTTTGGTGGTTTTTTTGGTAGTTTTTTGGTAGTTTTTTTTGGCAGTTTGGTGCCCGTTTTGATGCTTCCATGCAGTCGCCCAATTTGAGGTGATAATTGCTTTTTAATGTGACACAACTAAATTTAGGTTTTTTTTTTTTTTTTTTTTTTTTTTTTTTTTTTTTTTTTTGAATTGTGACTGACGAAACATTTGAAATTTTCGGAGCTGCCCCCCGAATTTGGTTGAGTTTCTAATATCTGTGAAGGGAGTTGTCGTCGCATCGTCACTTGTTTGGCGACACGTAACGCCGGAAGTTTTGTTCTCCTCCACAATTCGTGTGCAGCCATCGGGAGACAGAAAGCAATTATTTTGTCATTTCTTTTTTTTTTTTTTTTTCTTAGCTTTCCTTTGGGTTTTTGAAGGTGCAGCGGGTGTTTTTCTCTTAATCAAAATTGAGTTACCACTTAATAGTGTGTCCAACAAGTGTATTCGCAACTCAATTCACAATAATAATTCACAATAATAAGTCACAAAAATAATTGCGGAAATAATAAGCAATAAACGGGGAAAATATTGCTCGCCACAACACGAAAGACTTAAGCGACGAACGCTAGTTGGAGGTGCGAGTGCGAGTACTCGAGAGAAATCTGCAAAAACAAAACAAACCACGTGGAATTTCTGAATATTCTAATTTATTTAGAACAACAACAACAACAAACATTTCCTACCTGCTACTCTTGCTCACTAATTAATCAAGTGAGGCAGCCACCGTGTGGATCCCACTGGTGATGACAGCAGCCGCTGGTTGGCCGGCCGGCCAGGAATCCGCTTGCAATTTGTTTGCGCCACTTGAAGCGCATCGCGTCCGAGCGCGCGGCCGTCACTCGCTCCGGAATGATGAAGCGGCGTGCGCAGGCATGCAGTTGCGCAGTTGGGAAGCACAGTAATTTGGCGGCCTCATCAACACGCCGCGCCGAGACGTGCAGAAGCGCCAGATGCCACTCGCAATCGGCAATCGGCACTCGGCACACTAGGCGCGTTTTTACGAGCACGCGGCGGCATCCTACGTGAGAAGCACAGCAGCAGCAGCAGCAGCGGCGGCAGCAGCAGCAGCAGCATGCAACAACGCGACTGACAACAGCTGCCGCCACAGAAGGCCTTCGTCGAGTGTAGAAGGCTAGAAGACTGCCAACGTGGCTGAGACTGATTAGATGGCGCAGCAAGTCGTGAATGAACGTTCGCTCATTCATTTTCCTTCGCTTTTGAGTTTGCATTTTTATTGCGTTATTAATGCGCGCTTTGCTGACGCCAGCAAGCCAGCGGAGGACCAGCCAGCCAGCAGAGGACCAGCCAGCCAGCGGAGGACCAGCGCAGGCACTCCAGCGGCCAGCGGCCACCGTCGGCGCTTCGGTGACTGAGGCGCTCAACCAATTATCGGGAACTGCGGCGACCAAAGAAGCCGCTCACGCGAACGTTCGCTCCCTCGTCGCAATGAAGACGTCGATTGATCGCGTTGTCGACAACGACGACGACGACGACGCTCTGCGGTCGTCATAAGAATGATTTATTTTAAATTAAAAGCCAAGCCAACGGCTGCGGGAGGTCTGCGTCAGCCGGCGGCGGCGCAGTTGAGTGTTGTTGGCGGCTGGCGGTTGTGTGTGGCGGTGAAACGCGATCGGGAAATTTATTATTCCGTTCATTAGCAACACTCAGCGCGCCGCAGCGTCCGAAAACAAATTCATTAAAGTCGACAGGATGCGTCAAATGAATTTACGGCGAGAGAGATTGTGGTGGAGTTTTTTAAAAAATTTTTTTTTTAATTTTTTTTTTTTTTTTAAATTTTTTTTTAATTTTTTTTTATTTTTTTTGAATTTTTTTTTTTTAATAATTACAAATGTGTTGAGAAGGTGAAAAGAATAAGAAATCTTAAAATGCAAAGTGGGCTTCATAACGGTTCGGGTTGTTAGCAGCTTGCAAGTTCGTGCGATTCTAACGCAAGCGGGACTCAGCAACTGTTAGCAGCAGCGGCAGCAGTAGCGGTGGCAGCTACTTGCGCTGCGGAATGCGCTCAAGGCCAGCTGTGAGCCAACTAATGTTGGCTCATAATGAAGCTGCAGCCGCAAAGTGCTGCCTGCTCATCTACGCTCTTCACAGAGTTGAGTAGAGGAACTCAATTCACTCACCACTCCACTGCAAGTGGAACTTTCGTTCCACGTTTCCACGTAATGAATCGCTTTTCGCCTGCAGCAGAAAAAGTTCCTCGGAAAATGTGCAGCAGAGTTCGTTTGTTCGTTCGTTTGCCTGAAATATTTTTCTTTGAAAAGCTGAAAATGTATTCAGAAAGAGTGAATTAACTCACCCAAAACAAAAGACTTCAGAAACGAACAGAAAAAAAGATCTAAGAAACGAACCTTCAACGAGAACTCGTTAAAAAATTACAATATAAAAATTTTTTAACTATTTTTTTGAAGAAATTTAAATGACAATTTTTCGTGAATTAATTTGAATTGGAAAAATTTTCAAACCAGAAAAAACAAACTATAAAAACTGTTAATGAAAAATTTTGAAAGTAAATTAACTCAAACCTCTTTGAGAGAAAAACAAGAAGATTTAAGAAAGGAACGAAAATGAAAGACTTAAGAAACGAACGAAATCGAAAGACTTAACAAACGAACAAACTTAAAAGACTTAAGAAACGAACAGCCGTAGAAGATTTACGAAACAAACAAGAACAAAAGACTTAAGAAACAAGCGCTCGTTAACGCCGTTAAAAATTGCGATATCAACATTTTTCAACTATTTTCAAATAATTTGAAATGCCAATTATTATCATGAATGAAATCGAATTGAAACAATTTTAAACTAGAAAAAAAAAGTTACAAAAATGAGCTAAAATATTATGAAAATTGAGATCGCTAACTTATTTCTAATAGCCGATCTGCATGCTGTCGCCGGCGACAATTGAAAGCCGCTTGCAGCCAGAGTGAGTTTTACAATGAAAACGCACGAAAATCGAAGCAGCATCCATCAAATCAGCGATTTATCAACAACTTGTTTGATTTTGATGGCGTAATTAAGAAATTATTTACGAGGTTGTCTGCGCGAACCGCAAGCTCTGCGCTGAAAACGAGTGTTGGGAATATTTATAGCAGACCAACAGCAACAACAACAGACAGACAGACGGACAGACAGACAGACAGACGGACAGACAAACAGACTTGAAAAAATTAGGTTTCGTTGCGAAAAGCAAACAATTTTATGCAAGAAAGTCGTCGTTGATATGCAAACTCGGCAGCTGAGGAGTCGCTGGTGGCTGCGGCTGCTGCAGCTGCTGTTGCTGCTGCTGCTGGTGTTGTTGTTGCTGCTGCTGCTGTTGGTGCTTCGCTGCTGCCGCTGCTGCTGCTTCGCTGCTGTGAACGGTAGCTGGCAGTGATTAGCGTTGTTAATTTCCATTTATTTGCGAGAGCTGCAAACCCGTTCGTTGCGCAGGCCGGTTCACTTTCTAATATTTACGTGCGCCGCTTTATTGCCGCCTTTGGCTGCCTCGCGCGATTGCCGCGGACCGACCGTCGCTCCCAACGAAGCGACGCACGAAAACCTCTTAAAACTCAGCGACGCCGCGTCGCGTCGCCAGTTTGCGGCGCAAATCCTGCGAGAGGCCCGCGAGCGACAAACTATTAGCAGCGTGAATCGCGTGAGTAGCGTGAATGCGGAGTGAGTGAGTGTGAGTGCAGCAGCAAAGTGGTTCGGCCGCCGCCGCCGCCGCCGACAAAACGAACTCAGAGCGGGACTGCGCGCCTCGCCTGCCGCTCTCTCCAGCAGCTCCGCAGCCGCGTCGGCGTCGGGCGCCACGAGCTGAGTGAGTGTTGTAAAAATCGGTTTGCAATCCAAGTCGCTCAACTTGTGCGAGCGGAAATGATGTTGCGCAATAAAGTTGCACTTTTATAGCGCACTCATTTGTCGGCTGTGTGCTCGCTCTCTTTTTTCCTTTGCTCTATCAGAGTTTCTTTGCAATGCGCGCGCAATTTATTCCAGCTGCGCGCGGCGACAGAGGATGGACTGCGATTTGGAGCGGCGGCAGAGTGGCGAGTTTTTCCTGCTCGCGAGAGTTTCAGTTGCGTGCGCGAGTGAGCGAGTGAGCGAGTGAGCGAGTGAGCGATGGAAATCGAGGGTGGATTGGAATTCGGGATTGGAATTCGTGTTTTTCGCGAGCGAATTGACGGCTTTCGGAGGCGAATTCGTGTCTGTTGAGTCTCCCGTCTGCGGGGAGAATTAAAGAGAAATTAAATAACTGTCGGGAAATTAAGTGAGTAATTCATCAATCAACAATCAATTAACTCCGATGACGTCTCTGTCGCGTCCGCTGTCCGTCCGTGGAGCGCCCGAACTCGCGTCTTCCGTGGCGTTTCAACTCAAATAAAACGGATGATTGAAGTTGTAGCAACTCAGCAATTTTAAGAATTTTTTTTATTTTTTTTAAATGGTTCGATGGGTCGAATATTCGTGGCGACGCGAGGGTTCAAGAATCGCGTCCACGAGTGACCCACCAGCCGTCCGGTCGCTCTCGTGCTTCAGGAAGACGTCGCGACGTCGTCATCCGTTCATTCGAACGCGCGTTCGAGCGGCCGCTCATTAAAATGTAATTTGATGAAATTTGGTTTGCTTTTGTTTTACTGTGGCTTCCCCGCTCCCTCCTGCCGTCTCGTCTTCCTCCTCCTCCTCTTCCTCTTCTTCATTTTATCCTCGTCGTCGACGTTTTCATTTCATTCACGGACTTTCTTTCAATTTAACTCGTCGGAAGTACGAAGACTTCATAGCTCGACTTTACTTCTCCTCAGTTCTTCCTCTTCTTCTTCTTCTCCTTCTTCTTCTTCTTCTTCTTCTCCTTCTTCTTCTTCCTCTTCTTCTCCTCCTTCTTCCTCTCCTTCTTCTTCTTCTTCTTCTTCTTCTTCTTCTCCTTCAACTTCTTCTTCTTCTCGTTCTTCTTCCTCTTCTTCTCCTCCTTCTTCTTGTTCTTCTTCTTCTCTTCTTCCTCTTCTTCTTCTTCTTCTTCTCGTTCTTCTTCTTCCTCTCTCTCGATTCCTTCCCGATGATTTTCTCTCTATTTTTAGTGGGAGTTTTTCACTTTTAATATTGTTGTTGTGGCTTTAATTATGTATTTGTTGTTGTTGTTGTTGTTGTTGTTGTTGTTGTTGCTGCTGCTGCCTGATACCTCAGTGTGGGCGTCCAGCGCTCAAATTTTCCATCAATTTAGCCGAAGTCGCCGCCTCCTCCTCTCTTGAATTTCCTGCTTTCGCTCTTTTTTTTCCCTCTTCAAATTAATTGCTCTCATTTTTCATTCCAGCCTCGATGAGGTCGTCGTTGATGTTGCCGCTGTTGTTGTTTTTACTGTTATTGTTGTTGCCTGCGTAATTTAATGAGCGCGTTTTGGGAGAGCAAATCGATTTTTGCTACTGTTAGATGAGGCAATAAAATTCCGATTACGCTGATTTTTCGAGGCTCTTCAAGTTGTTGTTGTTGTAATGATGTCTGGAAATTAAACGGTCGATTTAACGGTCTTCTTTACATCTTTTTCTTGCTTCTTTTAATAAGTTTTAATTCAGAACAAACATAGAAAACCTGGAAACACTGGAAAAGTTAAAAAAAAGAGTTTTAAATTATTTTCTTCAGAGAAAAACGACACAGAAACAAAATCTGTCGCAGAAATAAGAACTCTGAAATGAAAGAAAAGCAAGGAAATTTATTATTTTTTAAATTTAGCAGTGGCAAAACCGTGAAAACACTAGAAAATCTTTAAACGTTCGCGGTAAAACGCGTTGACACACACACACACACACACAACTATCGACTTTCGAGTTGGTAAGAAGAATTCTTTGCATTTCTTTTTCTCTCCTTCGCTCGCCGACTGTTGGAAGAAGGAAAAGTCGAACGCGACTGAATGAAGGAGAGACGATGGACGAGTTTGTTGGGTGTTTGTTGGGTTTTGCAAAACGCGGTCGTCGGTGCGCCGCACAACTCCACGCAACCCGTGCAGCTCAAGCGGCCTCGAAGTCTGCCAAACGCGCCGCTTTCCAGGCTGCCCACTGCACGGCTTCCAGTAGCTGGACGCCATTTTTACTTCGCTCTCATCTGCACCACTAATCGTGGAGAGTTGTTGTTGTGGTGGTCTCGCTGCTCTCTCACTCTCACCGCTCACTGTGGTGTGACACGCTACTCGCTTCTCGTTGCTTGTCGCTGTTGGAAATTTAAGGCGTATCAATTTGTTGTTGTTGTATGTCATTACTACGACGGAGAGAGAAGAGCTGAGACGGCTTAGCTGAGCTCTCGGGAAAAACGGGTTTCAGTCCTGGAAAATGCTGGACGGCGCAAACTCTGCGAAAAGTTGACCGACCGACTTCAGTGTGGGTTGTGCGTGTGCGAGGCTCCTCCCACTTTATGTAGATGCAAACCAAGCAAATTTAAGAGCGGCAACATTAACAGTAATAATAAGAATAAATTATTAAGAATAATAAAAATATTAGTAATAATAGTTTATAAATAAAATTATAAATATGACCGACGCAAAAAAAAAAAAATAAAAAATAAAAAAAATAATAATAATAATAATAATAATAATAATAGTCATAATAATAATAGTAATAATAATAATAATTATAATTATAATGATGTTGATGTTGATAGCAATAAAAATCTTTTTCTGGCGGATTCTACTGCAGTTTTCTTTAATTCAGCTAAATTTGCTTTTCTTTGTTGTTAACACGATTAAATGTATTGAAGGAATCCACTGATTGTTGACACCGTATTATATTTTCTATATTTTCTTAAAGAAATCGATTTCAAGATCTTGAAGAGGAGCCTGAATGCCAAAAGCAGCTGCCACCGAACGACAACAACAACGTTCGGTGGGCGCGAGGGACACAAGAAAAATAATGAAAAATAGCAACACTTTTGCTGGCAGCTCCAGCACGCGACAGCCAAGCAAACAAGTGGCAACAATGAACTCCGCCTCGGCAATCAAGGAGGCCAGCAACAAAAACAACAAACCAGCAATGAAAACAACAACAACAACAACAACGCTACTCATTACAGAAATAACTTGCAACTACAAAAACGAGCGAAGCACCACCATCATCCAGTTTAAGCGAGAGAGCAACACGACATCCATTCCAGTGAAAGGCATTCCAACCACAACTGCGAAGGAAGAGAGCAGACGAGAGTTTAGTGCGAGCAAGCGAGAGAAGCACGAATTCAATATTTTCTCTACCAGTTGTACTCGTTGCTCTTTGGGGAAAACAAACCAGTTACTCGGACGCCATATGTTTGGTGAGAGAGAGAGAGAGCAACAACGAAACCCACACAATTCTCACTGAAAATTCTTAATACACATGCATCCCACTCTCACACACACACGCGCCGCTAGAAGTGGCTACGAAACGCCTCTCACATGTTGTTGTTGTAATAATGTCACTGGTTCTTCGTGCCAGAAATGAGCGAAGTGGAAACTGGTTTTTCCAGTATTTCATCGTTCGCTCGCTCGCACTCGCTCGCACTCGCTCGCAGCTGCGAGTGGCCGGCACACTGCCTCGCATTCGCACGCGACAACTACAAGCGACACGCGCTGCTGAGCACTCTTGTCGCTCGCCAAACCAGTTGAGTTCGCCCGCGAGTAGCGTGGAAGACGCAAATAATCGCTCCGCAAGGTAGTCGTTCACGCACTTCGTTCGTGGTTGGTCGCGCACACGTTGGCGCCGCTCGTCGTTCGTACGCTCGCGTTGTTGTTGTTGTTGTCGTTGTCGTTGTCGTTGGCGCTGATTTGACGTGTGCGGCGGTTGTTTGTCGTTGTTTGTCGAGACGGCCGGCCGCTCCTGCGACGCGTCGTGGAGTTCTCTTCTTCGTCAGCGCTGCTGTGGAGCGAAACCGCGAAAAATCACCGTCGTCAATTCGATTCGTTTTGAATGAATGAATGAATGCATGAAAACTGCAGCGTGGTGCGCTTCAAACGGCCGAAAGGAATTTTTAACCGCTGCTGCTACGTGCGACGCAGATTAAAAAACGGCGCGGAATCCTTCTTTTTTTTGCTCGCGCTTCTGCCGAACAACTGCGACGAGAGCACTCGACGCAAACTGAAGAGAGAAATTGGAAATGAATGAGAAAACAACGGATTAAAATTCTCCGCAAGAATTTCTCTGGTTGCAGAATTCCTGTGGTTGCACTTCGTCTTCGTTGTCGGCGTTGTTGTTGTCGTTGTCGTCGTTGTCGTCGTTGTTGTTGTTGTGGTCGGCTAAGTGGGAATCGTAAAAAAGCTGAAAAGATTTAGAAAACATCTTGCAAGAATAAAAACTGCAATAAATTGAAAGCAAAACTAAAAAAATAATTTCAATTCCTAAATTTGGAATTTACAACGCGTCACACAAATTGGGGGAGAAGAAGAAGCAGAGCAAAAATCGCGCTCATCATCGCGTGCAACACCAACGCGGTGTCATCAAGTTGTTATTTAGAAAAAAAAACGCACCAACACTACAAAACAAATTGCTGCCTCACTCTCGCGCTCGGGATTAAATTTTGGGCGCTCACTGGGATGCGCGGACCTCAATTTCGCCTCGACAAGCTAATAATTGAAGCTTCCAATAAGTTATTTCAACGCCAGTGCATCGATTTTGTGTGTTCATCGAGTAAAAAAGTGTGACGTTCATTGAGTTCTCCGAGAAACGAGAGCCGCCCGCTTTTCCTCCCCTCGCCGCGTCCCCCCAAAAGCCGCCAACATTCTAGATAAAGTGGCCTCGCTGGGCGCCAACACGCTTAACTTCACCGACCTCGGGAGCCCCTACGAGGGGCCCCCCAGCACCCCGCAGTCCGGCATGGACGCCCCGGACGCGCCCCACACGCCGAAATACATGGACGGCGGCACCACCTCGACCACGCCGGGCTTGAACATCCCGGGCAAGTCGGCTTTCGTGGAGCTGCAACAGCATGCCGCTGCGGGGTGAGTGTTTGCCCCGCCCCCCGTCTACCCCGCCTCCCACGCCTCCCCCGTCCACCTCACGTTTTGCGCCTTCTTTGGGGTTTCGCGGTTTTGCAGTACCATTTTTGTAGTCTCAGTTTTGGAGTCCCATTTTTGTAGTCTCAGTTTTGGAGTCCCATTTTTGTAGTCTCAGTTTTGGAGTCCCATTTTTGTAGTCTCAGTTTTGGAGTCCCATTTTTGTAGTCTCAGTTTTGGAGTCCCATTTTTGTAGTCTCAGTTTTGGAGTCCCATTTTTGTAGTCTCAGTTTTGGAGTCCCATTTTTGTAGTCTCAGTTTTGGAGTCCCATTTTTGTGGGTTCTTTTTTAGAGTCTCTTTCTCGAAACGTTTCTTTGAAACTTCGTTTTTGATTTCCTCTTTTTGAAGCTCCTTGTCTCGAGTTTCTCTTTTGGAGCTCCTTTTCTGGAACTTCTTTTGTGGAGCTTCGTTTTTGAGCTCCTTTGTTGTAGCTTCTTCTTTTTCAGAACTTCTTTTCCAGAACTTCTTTTCAGGAGCTTCCGTTTTTAGCTTCTTTTTTAGAGCTTCTTTTCTGAAGTTTCGTTTTTGAGCTCCTCTTTTTGGAGCTCCTTGTCTCGAGTTTCTTTTTTGGAGCTCCTTTTCTGGAGTTTCTTTTCTGGAGTTTTGTTTTTAAGCTCCTTCATCGGAGTTTCTTTTTCGGAGTCTTTTTCGGAGTTCCATTTGTTTGCTTTTTTTGTAGCTTCTATTTTGGAGCTCCTTTTCTGAAACTTCATTTCTGGAGTTTCTTTTTTGAGCTCCTTTATCGGATCTTCTTTTCTGGAGCTCCGTTTTGAAGCTTTTTTTTGGAGTTCCATTCTGTGACATCCTTTCTTGAAGCTTCTTTCTGAAGCTTCTCTTCTGGAGTTTCGTTTTTGAGCTCCTTTCTTTAGAGCTCCTTATTTTGGAGCTCCTGATTTTGGAGCTCCTTTTTTTGGGAGCTCCTTTTCTGGAACTTCTTTTGTGGAGTTTCGTTTTGCGTTTTCGAGCTCCTGTTTTGAAGATCTTTTTGGAGGTTCATTTTTTGTTTGGAGGCTCCTTTTTTGGAACTTCGTTTCAGGAGCATCTTTTCCGGAGTTTCCTTTTTGAGCCCCTTTTTTTGATTTCCTTTTTGGGGTTTCTTTTATAACACTTCTTTTCTTGAGTTTTCTTTTTTGAGCTCCTTTTTTGGGACTCCTTTTCTCGAGTTTCTTTTCTGGAGCTTCTTTTCAGGAGTTTCCTTTTTTGAGCTTTTTTCGGAGCTCATTTTTGGAGTTTCGTTTTTCGTGCTAATTTTTTGGAACTTCTTTTCTTGAGCTTCTTTTCTGGAGTTGAGTTCTTGAGCTCCTTTTTCGGAGCTTGTTTTTCAGTGCTTATTTTTTTGAGCTTTATTTTTTACCCCCTTTTTTTAGCTACTTTTCTGGAATTTTCTAGTAAAAAACCACAAATTCTAAATAAGAAGTTGTTAAGTTTCATGTTTTCAAAATTTTTGTATGCGTATTTGAATTAATTTGATTGCACTTTTTATTATTTAATGTTTTTTATCGCACTTTTTAACGAATACCTTTTCTACGGAGCGCATAAACGTTTTAAAACTCAGCAAACTTTAAAGTAAAATTTGGAAAAATAATTTAATTTCATTTTTGAAAACAATAATTTCATTTCAAATTATCGATTGAGATCTGTGAGTGGAAGATTAATCAACTTTTAAATAAAACATTAAAACTTTTTAATCGACGAAAGTTAAAAGTTCCACCGCGTGATTCGAATTCCGTTGTGATTCGAACCTGAAACTTCGGCATCTGAATTTCACGGCACATTTTATGTGTCAGTAAAGGATGACTAAAAAATTTTTAGATTTCATGATGGAGTCCATTAGAAAGCAGCCAAAATTAATAATAATAATAAAACGCACGCATTATCGCACCCAACACATCGGGAGACAAAGCAAGAGTTAAATTTTTTGTAATTAAATGAGAACAAAAAAAGAGAATTTAAAATGAGAAAACAAAATTTACGTGAAAATATCAAAGTAAACAAAAACCAGCCAGCCACAGCAAAAGCTGGCAACTCTGGCTCTCCTGCAGCGACAATCGCAGCAAAGTGAATTAACGTGAAATAAACGAATTTTTTACGTCGCCTCTCGCAAGTTTATCAGTTGGAAAAATCAGCAAAAATTCAACTAAACACTGAACACACCCAACATTGACGCCAGCCAGTGCTGCCACGCGGACTCTTCGCGACGACCTGACAGGAGCAGCCGGAGCCGCCTGAGCAGCCCGAGCAGCCGGAGCCGCCTGAATTATTAGAAGAGCAGGAAAAGCAGCTGCTTGTTCAAGTGAAAAGTTTAAATTGTGGAAAAAACTTCTTGTTTCTGTTCGGTGCGGCTTTCTTTTATTCCCTCAAGTTTTCCATTCCTATTGACTGCTGGCGTGCAGAGTGCACGCAACACCCTGTGTGGGAGCAGCAGCAGTGCTGCCAACCGCATGACCGGAAGTCATGAACATTCGCTGTAAATTTACTTTACAAAAAACTCGGTGCGTTGCTGACTCCGCCGGTTGGCGGCTGACGTGGAGGAGACTCTCAGCAGCAGTGGGAAAAACGGAAAAACTCTCGAAAAGTGGCACCAGAACACAATCAACGCAACGACGAACACGACGAACGCAACGAACACGACGAACACAAGGAACACAACGAACACGACGAACACAATCAACACGACGAACACAATCAACACGACGAACACGACGAACTCTTAATGGTGTTCAAATTGTACTGAACATTCGCTTTGTGGCCGTAATTTGATGAATTAAATGCGGCCGCCGCACCGTTGCCACCGCCGCCAGCAAGCGGAAAAATATTCAATTTAATTATTTTCTGTATGCCGACGTAACACGTTGATTAATGGCTGGGAAATGTTGGGCGATGAGATTTTTGGATATAATAATGTTTACTGTGCAAAATATTAGCGAAAATATAGAAAGAAAATAAAAGGAATTTAACTTGCTCGAAACAATCGAACAATCGATTGAAATAAACGAAGAAGCGATTGAAACAACCGAATAATCGTTGGAAACAACAGAACAACTGATTGAAACAACCGAACAAATGATTGAAACAGCAAAAAAAACGATTGAAATAACCGCACAATCGATTCCAACAACCAATCAACCGATTGAAACAACTGAATAACCGATTGAAATAACCGAAGAAGCGATTGAAAGATCCGAACAAGCGATTGAAAGATCCGAAACAACCGAATAATCGATTGAAATTACTAAATAATTAGAGTAGAAATAAAGAAAACTTTCCTAAAGTTTGCATGGCGTTACTTGCATTCAACTCGCTCTAGATATTTTCAACATATTTATTAATTTCTAATTGTTTTCCAAAAGTTTCCAAGTTTTCCCCCGCCGAAATAGTATTTTCAGCTAAAATCGATTCATTGCTTTCTCAGAAATGCATAGCAAAACACCATTCTGAGCAACACTCAACGCAAACCCTCCCGCCACCGAATGATAGATAGAAATAGAAAAAAAATAGAAAAAAATAGAAAAAAAAAATAGAAAAAAAATTGAAAAAAATAGGAAAAAAATAGAAAAAAAAATTGAAAAAAATAGAAAAATTACAGAAAAGGAGTCTAAAAAATCCAACAAACCCGCATTAAATATTTGATACCTCGAACTAACGGATATTTTGTGGTTTTCGTGTGCGGTTGAGGGAACGTTTGCAACTGTGTGCGTGTGTGTGCGTGTGCGTGTGTGTGTGTGCGTGTGTGTGCGTGTGTGTGTGTGTTTGCGACCACTTCCGTTTCCGTGCTTTTGCTGTCCGTTGTTTGTAGTTGGCAGCCGCTGTTGAGTTCACTGGTTCAATAAAAACTATCGAACGGATGATTGCATGCAGTTGCCGCTCGTGCAGAGGACGGAATGAAATTCTATTCTAACTCCGGCGTTTCTGTGGTTCAAGTAAAAAATGTAGTTTCGCAGCGGGGGCGGGAAAAACGTGTAATATTAGTGTGGGAAATGAATGGCGTGTCCAGGCCGCTCGAACGCAGCCGCTTGAATGAGTGGACGCGTGTATTGAAAAAATATGGAGAGACAACAGCAGCAGGAGCGAAGTTGATGGTCGCTGATTTGGTCAGCTTTTCGAATTGCTTGACATGCTATTTCATTTTTAATTAATTTATTAAATAACTACGACTTCCTCAAATTTGCTCTAAACTTGAACTTTCTTTCCCTTCTTCGCAGTTACGGCGGCATACGCGGCGGCTACCAGCACTTCGGACCGCAGGGCGGACAGGATTCCGGCTTCCCCAGTCCGCGCAGCGCACTCAGCTACCCCTTCCCGCAC
Source organism: Sicus ferrugineus (assembly GCA_922984085.1). Classification (NCBI taxonomy): domain Eukaryota; kingdom Metazoa; phylum Arthropoda; class Insecta; order Diptera; family Conopidae; genus Sicus; species Sicus ferrugineus. The sequence goes on from OV277348.1 coordinate 11,084,854, forward strand.
ATGCACCAGAACGCGTACTCCGGCTACCACTTGGGCAGCTACGCGCCGCCCTGTGGCAGTCCACCGAAAGATGGTGAGTGCAAATTCTAGAAATCACATCGACGAGCACGTGAAGCGCTCTTCAACGCTCCTCCAGGGGGTGGCGGGGGATCTTAAATGCAACAACAAATGACAGCGTCGGCTATTAACAATCCCGAGGTACAAGAACAACAACAACAGTAGCGTCGGCGGCGACAGCAACAGCAACAACAGCAGCAGCAGCAGGGAAGACACGACCAGCGAACGACGACGTGTTAACAAGAAAAATGGGCCACTTGACCCCTTTTTGATTGGCGTTGTGGCAACACCGCGGAGTTATCAATGAGAGAAATCTGTCACTCCGTCCTCTCTCACTCGGTTGTCGGTTGTCGGTTGTTGTTGTTGTTGCCTTGCTTTGCTTGTGCCGGCCGGGAGAGGGAGAAAAACTGCTGCTGCCCGCCGCACCCTTTTCTCCGAAAACAAATTTCATTACTTCGGGGATCACAAGAGAGTTGTGAAATCTAGTTGTGTGTGTGTGTTGTGTTCTCACCCATGCAAGCGTTTATTTTATCTGCACGAGTGTTTGTCCGCAATTGTCACCGCAGGATATCATTTCGTTCATTTTTGTTGTTGCTGGCTTCGTGGTTTCTCGTTGTACGCAGGATTCGCCGCTGGCTTGCGAGGTGTTTGTGGTCGCAGAATTCAACATGGCTGACAATTTTCGACCAGATGACAAAATGGATGACAGAAAAACCAAACCGCTCTGAAATCCTCCGAAAAAAAGCCGCTTTTCAACTGAACAAATAGAATTTTATGTAATTTATTGCGTCTACTTTTTGTGAAATTATTGAAAATGCGAACTTTTTGCACTCAAAACTTTCCACAATTAATTCTGAGCGGGTGAAGACTTCCTTACAATTTTGCACTTAAAAAGTTTAGTTTCTAGCAAAACTGATGAAATATCATCTGTCTGCCACGCCGTTTCCCTCTCTCTCTCCCTCTCTCTCTCTCTCTCTCTCTCTCTCTCTCTTTCTCTCTATCTCTCGCTCCCTGTGCTCTCAAGAGATTTCTTTGTTTGATCGGCAGTGCCGATGTGATTTTCTACTCTCCGCGTGTCTTATCTTTGTCGATAAAAATTGCGCGCTTAACTGTGACAAAATGTTTTTCCCCCCGTGTTGCCGTGTATTGTTTTTTTTGGCGAATTTTCTGCCCGTTTTTCTCATCGGCCAGCTTTTGTGTTGCGCTTCCTTCACGCTTCAGCAATTATAAACTTCGACTTCGAACACAAACTACGACTGCAATAAAAAATCAACAATTTTCATTGTTCGATTTGATTGTCCGAGGTTACCAGTGTTGTTGTTGTAATTCAAATTTATTTTTTCTTAGTTTTAGAAGTCGTTTTTGATGAGCTTTGACAATCGAAAAACAATCGACCTTGACTGCTGCTGCTGCTTCACATGAAGTTTGAGGAGAGGAAAAAAGGTCAATACAACGGAATTAAAACGGATTCGATTTGATAAATTTTTTATTTTTTAATTTTTTTTTTTTTTGTTTCTAACAAAATTAGTTTTCTTTTCTACAATTTATTCCGTGTGCAGGAAATGGAACGAAATGCAGTGATTCAAGTTCTCAATTTTTCAGTACTCACTTTTTTCTATACATTTTTTAAAAGCATTTTTTAAAAAGACGTTAAAAATTCAATTTAATTTTTCGAATCCTTTGAAATGAAAAAAGGATGTTGAAATTATTTATTATATAAAAAAATACATATTTTACAATTTCTATGCAATCTTTAAAAAAAACTCAACAATTTATTTTAAAATTACAAAATAAATGATATTAATAAATTAAAAATCAATTGGAAAAATAAATGAAACATTAAAATTCTTGTAATTTCGTACTGGACAAACTATTTGAAGGCGAGAAATCGAAGCGATGAATGAAATATTGAATTTTCTTTGGTGTTTTTATTAGAATTTTGTATTCTTTTAATATCTTTCATGGTTTTTGTGAGCACAGAAGTTCGTGTGCCACACGCTGACCGCATTTTTAACACTCTTTCATGTAAAATTCTTTAATAACCCCCGTCAGTGGCGGCATAAATAAATCGATAGGTGAGCCAAATACGCGCGCCCGTTAATAAATCAGCCGTCTGCGTAATTATAATTGCACTGTAATTACACTTTCGTTGGGCGCAATTAATTATTTTTCACTTTCCACGGCATCTCGTCGTGTTCTTCAATAATCGTTGACGCGATCTGACTTCCATTGCAAGAGTTTCTCATTTACATTCAATCGTTTTCGGTTTCTTGTGTTAGAAACAAGAAGTGCGGAATAAATAAATTGTTTCTATTTAAATTTGTTTTTTTTTCTCAGTTTTTCTCCTGCCTTGAGGAACTTTTCTACCATTTTTCAATCTCTTTTCTTCCATATTTCAGTTAACAGAGTTCAGTTAATAGAGTTGACATCCTTTTCACGTCTTCACATTTTGTGATTTATTGGAAAAGTGCAATTAAGTTCGATTCGTAATTTGTTTCGTCTATTTATAGCTGAAATCTTAATTGTAGGTGTTTGCGTGCTACTGTTGCTGTTGCTGTTGCTGTTGCTGTTGTTGCCGTCGTTGCTTGTGGAGTGCTTTGAACTCCGATTTAATTGCTGTAATTTGATTGACAATTTATTGCATTTAATGTCTCTACTCCACTAAAAGCTTCGTTGGGTGGGCGTTTATCGGGAGAAAAGAAAGAAAAGTCAGAGACAACAAAATTGGTAGACTTAACTTCAATAATAAAAACAGAAAAAATAGAATAATAATAAAAATAGGAAAACACATGATTTTTTTCCATATTTTTCCATATATTTCTGCTACTCTTACTAAATTTTTAATACGAATTTCGATTATTTATAAAAGTGAAAAGTGAAAAACCAAAAAAAAAAAAAAAAAAAAAATTAAAAAATTAACCATCATCAAAAGCAAAGCAGACTCATTAAAGTCGTTAAAAATCGCCATTTCTGCAATTTAATTAACTCGCGCAGTAAAAGTCGACTTAATTAAAAGTGCAGAATTTTAAGTAGAACAACTAAATAATTGAATATATTTATAAATAGTTCAAATATTTGCAATAAATTCGCGATTTCATAGCGTTTGTAAGTTTATAGAACACTCAATTCTGAAAAATGAAGTCTCGCATTTCCTAGAAAAGTCTCACAGAGACTTTAGAGCTGCAAATTAATTCTTGGATTTCAATCCGATTCCCTGCCCTCTTCCAGCCCCTCCTCGCCCAAAACACTGCATATTTTGGCTCACAAAACTTCCCGATTAATATTTATCAGCTACATTTTTATCTAGAATGAAAGTATAAAAGTGATTCTTAAATTCTTCATTAATTTCTGTTACCAATTAAAATGTTAACAATGCCAGCTGCCATTTCAGTTCTTGGAATTTTAAAATGAAAACTCGCTCGTACACAGTGATTGCGATTGCGATTGCGATTTTATACTTATAAATTATTTAAGATGGAAAATGTTGCACGCGCATCAAGTTAACGTCGACGTTTTCACTTGTAGATTTCTCAATATCCGACAAATGCGAGGAGTCCGGCCTGCGCGTCAACGGCAAGGGCAAGAAAATGCGCAAACCCCGCACGATCTACAGTTCGTTACAGTTGCAGCAGCTGAATCGGCGGTTCCAGCGGACGCAGTATCTCGCGCTGCCCGAGCGGGCCGAGCTGGCCGCGAGTCTCGGCCTGACGCAAACGCAGGTGAGTCCCACAAGCCGTTCAATTTTTTCTAAGTATTTTTTAATCTATGGTGGAGAGAATGTTTCTAGAAGTTTTTTTTTTTTTTTTTTTTTTTTTTTTTTTTTTTTTTTTTTTTTTTTTTTAATGGTTTGAGAAATGAGATGCCACGTATATTTTTAAAGTTCAAATCGCAAAGAAATGCGATTACCACAAAATATGTACTGATAAAATGAACTATGAGGGAATCCACTTAAGTTGACCCTCGATTCTCATCTTGACTGGAAGAGCTCACGATGTGATCACAAATTAAATGAATCACAAATTGAAATGCTCAAATTATGAGTCTCTAAAGCGTGGCAGTCACTCTTCGCGATTGTTTTTGGTTTACGTGCACCGAAAATTAGTGGAAAAATGAGGATTTCTAGAAAAGGATGGAAGTCTACTACTTCGAAAAACCCCCTACTTCGAAACGAAGGTCATCCACACAAATCTTTCAATATTCGGCGCTTGCAATTATAGTTTGCATAACGCCAACTTAGAAGCGAACCGGCGAAGGAACGCACAAAATATCGGGCAGACGTTTGCTTTCGTCTGTCCACTCGTAAATAAATAAAAAAACTCCCTACTGTTTGCTTGTTAAACCCGCTGCACCCGTTCAGTGAAAACAAGAAGAATCAGGGAAGCAGCAACCCTTCAGCGGCCAACCGACCGACCGTTCGGACGGCCAACCGACCGTCCGGCCAACCGACCGACCGACCGGCCAACCGTCCGTCCGGCCAACCAACCGTCCGACCGGCCAACCGACCGACCGACCGACCGACCGACCCGACTGTCTTAAGTTGGTGGGCGGTTTTAATTACTTCGAAAGCGCCTTCTATGCGCTTTCTTTACTTTACGGGTTTTTTGCCAACTGCAAGAACAATAAGCGAGTACAACAACAACAACAACAACACTTTTACGATTGTTGTTGGCGTTACTTTATCGCTTTATTTACAACAAAAAGCCATAAATAATCCAGGAACGCACGTGCGCCGAAACAATTTACACCGCCAACGGATACCACGTAGCAAAGTAGTGAAGTAACGTAGTAAAAATAGTAAGGTGTAGTTTTTGTACTACTGGTTGTTGTTGTTGTTGTTGTTGTTGTTGTTTCTCTTCTTACAACCTTTCCAAAACTGTAGACAGTCGACACACACACACCGGCCATCAGACAAACATTCATAAATTACGTCGGTTGCCCTCTTAACCCTTCACATCGCCGCGAGGCTTTTTTAGGGTTGACCTGGCAGCGATCGCTTGCTGCGTATTCGAGGCAAATGAATGAAAGACATTGAAATAGAGCGAAAAATTATCAAATTTTCGGTATACCGATGCAGCGGCCAAAATGAGTTGCTTGACAAACTAGTTGTCGGACTAGTTGGTGGACTAGTTGACGGATTAGTTGACGGACTAGTTGAGGGATTAGTTGTCGGACTAGTTGACGGACTAGTTGGCGGACTAGTTGTCGGACTAGTTGAGAAAGTAGTTGTCGGACTAGTTGATGGACTAGTTGTCGGATTAGTTAATCGACTAGTTTGCGGACTAGTTGACACACTAGTTAGCCACTTAATTAGCGGACTAGTTGTCACACTAATTAGCCGACAAGGTGACGATTTGGTTGGCAGACCAGTTGGCAGGCTAGTTGACCGACTAGTAGGCCGTCTGAATTGTTAACTGAGTGATTGTGTGATTAGTTAAACAACTGGTGCACTCTGTTGTTAACTAGCTGTTTAATTAATCGGTTGACTAATCGTTTTATTAGTATCAAATGAAAACGAAAGTTTTACAATGAAAATCGAAGCGGCAGTCGAGATTGAAATGAGAAACTAAATCGGTTCTCGGCTGTTTTTCCAACTCACAGAGTTCAGTTTCGAAGCTCACAAAGTCAGCAATAAGCAGAAAGGGGTGTGGCAACTATAATGGTTGTCTTTTCTCTCTCTCTCTCTCTCTTTTTCTTTCTCTCTCTCTTTCTCTCTCTCTTGCTGGAACAACATTAACGCTTCTGAACTCATTTAAAACATTTTTTACTTGTAGTTTTTTGCAGCAACTGCTATTTTTAGTTGTTGTTGTTGTTGTTGTTGTCTTTCGTTATTACATTGTTGTTTTTATATTAGTTGACTTCATGTCACTGATTATCATAAAACTGAAATCTTGTGTTAAATTGTTGCGATTGACAGCTGCCACGTTAAAATTTTAAGGTTTTCGCTGTTTTTCCCCTTTTTCATACTGCAGTTGTTATTGCGTACCTGTTGTTGTTGTTGCTGTTGTTATTGTTGTTGTTGTTGTTGGTTACATTTTCAACATTATTTAGCGCCTGCGGTAAATTTAATTATAATGCAGGCATTTCGCAGACACATTTCGCGTAAACCACTTCGGCCAACATTTATTGCAATATTTGTTGTGGCCTTTTTTTGTCAACACATCTACGCCACCGCTATTATAATGATACGATAAAAGTTAATCTAAGTTGGTATCTAGTTTTCTGTAAAAGAATTAAATGAAAACTTTGTTATAACTTAAATTCTGCACCACGATTACCGGCTTCATTGAGAAAATCTATTCCGATCTTCATTGTTGTGTCGAGTGAAGAGGCAGACTTCACGAAGATCGCTTCGTATCTGAAGCGTGTCTCGCCTGTTGTCTCGATCGCAATTGCCGCTCACTTTCTATTAGGAAAAAGTCATCAAGCAATCAACTGGTTACTGAAACAACTAGTTAATAGCACGAGTCAACAACTAGTTAACTGCTTAACTAACCACAGAACTATCCAGTCAGCCAAAACAGTCTGTTAAATAAACTGTCAAGTAATCTGCCAACTGGGCTGCTAACTAGTCCGCCAACTACTCTGCTAATTAGTCTGCCAATTACTAGTCTGTACACTAGCACTATCTGCTAACTAGTTTTCCGATCCATTAGTCTGCCAACTAGTTTGCCAATCAGTCAGTCAACTATCTTGGAAACTAAACTATCAATCAGTCTCCCAATTAATCTGCTAACTACTCTGCTAATTAGTCTGCTAACTAGTCTACGCACTAGTATTCCAAGTAGTCTGCCAACTAGTTTGCCAACCAACAGTCAACTGATAACTGTCTCTCAACTTGGTAAATTTCCAATGAAATAAGAAGAAACTAGTCAATCAACTAGTTGGTAACATCTACACTCAAGTAGTTAGTCAACTAATCGCTTAACTACTCACACAATTAGTTCGCCAGACGACTATTCTGTCAGCCGGCTAATAAACTTCTCAGCTACTTTCTAGTCGACCATTCCTCAGCTCAATTGAATGAAGCAACTAACTAGTCAGCCAGTCAGTCAGCTGGAGTAGATAACAAGTCAGTACTGCGCTGCACTCAGTCTATCGATTCGTTGCGTTCACGATACTCGCCTCGGATCGTCATTACAACGAGGGGGAGTCGATTGCTACGCCACCCTGACATAATATCGAGGCAGACAACGCTGAATTGCGTGCGACTATCATGACTGGTGAGGCTATCATGACGTTGTGATGGTTGTAAAGAACGTCGAAGGTTGCAAGGGGGGTGGCGGGGGGAGAGGGGAAGGAGCGGGCAACCACTACCGGTTTCCCGACACCCACACACTCGAGGCGCGCGAGCTGGAAACCGATGATCGCGGCTCGCAAGAATCGCAAAGGGACGGACATAAAAATAAACTTCTCGCCGCTGAACTAAAACAAAATGTATTGTCGTTGCTGGTGTGTTGTTGCTGGTGTGTTGTTGTTGTTGCTGTTGTTGTTGTTGTTGTTGTTGTAGTTGTGGCATAATTCAATTAGGAAGCCCCCGCCCACTATCAATAAATTTTGTAAAAACAAGCTCGGCATTCAGTTGTGACTTCGTGTTGTTCCTGCGTTTTTCTTATTTGGTTGTTCAAGTTGTTTGACTCAGTTTCAGCGGTACTTGGATGGTGTCTGTGTGTTTGTGTGTGTGTGTGTGTGTGTGTGTGTATCTGGAAAACATATCTGATACCCACTCGTTTACGTAGCCAACATAAATTGGTAGCTAACAACTTTCATGTTGTCTTCATGTCTCAATCGGTTTTGCAACGCGCTTGAAACGCCGAAAAAGCAGATACTGACTTCAAAAAACTGCTACTTAAAACTAATTTTTCGCAGCTACACGCACGACGACGTCAATTGCATGTTGACTTCACGGTTTTACTGAGCAACATGTCAATCCGTCAACGTTCGAAGTGTCAGGGCGACTGTCATCTGGACACATGAATTTCCTTTACAGCCAAACAAACTGAGAGATTTTAAATCTGAAAAGTGATAAAATGACTGCAAAAATTGGTTTACTCCTCTTGATTTTTTACAATTAAACTTCTTGCTTTGAAGATTGCCAAAAGTGTATTTAATAAATCAACAAATTAACGTAAAAATCCATGTAAAAATTTAAAATAACAGAAAAAAGTTTGTAAATACGTTTAACTCGCGTACACTTCGAGAAAAACCTCACTGTAAATCTAGAAATGTGAAGTTTAACGTGAAAAATGCAATTATTGACCGTTGTTTTGCCTTAAAAACTTTAATTTAATAGTAGAACTTCTGGATCGGAGTCTGTATTCTGTGCGAGTTTGTGGTCGCGTGTTTAAATGACAACCGTGAGCATCGCGGTTTGAATCTCAGTCGATGCAGAGTGAAGAATGAAGTTTTTTTTTAAAGCCCTGCTAAGAACTAGACAACAACAACAAAGATAACAACAACAGTAATATTACAACAATCTATAGCATGATGTGCAGTAAAAACGATAATCAAGAAAAAAGATCTGAAAAAACAGCTGAAAAGTTAGCAGCAAAAATAGACAAAATCAAGGAAATAACTACAGGTAGCAACATTAAAATTAACCAACAGATAAATAAGTTCGCGGTCTCTGCACGTATTAACGCAACGTGTTGCAAAATCAAGTGTAAAAAAGAAGGAATGAGAAATAGCAGAAATTGTAAGCTAAATAAAATGAAAATTATGACCATGATGGGGTTTTACATCATTGTCGTTGTTGTTGCTGTTGTTTTTGGTGGTTTTATTATTATTATTATTGTTTTTCAGTATGAATTTATATTTTATGGTGGTCGTTGTTGTTGTTGTTCTTGTTGTTGTTATTTTCAACATACGTTTAAGCAACTTAAATGTGGAATATTTCATATTTTCGCAATAATTTCAAAAATTGTTCAAAAATCATAATAAAAATAATAGTAAAAAAAACTAATAATAAACTATGCGAGTTTTAAATTTTTAATTTTAATTAAATAAAACTCTTGATTTTGAATGGAATGTGAGACGCTTTATTTTCCTTTTATAAAAATTCTTACCCGATTTTAGTTTTCCTTAATAAAAAAACTCAACTAAAAACTTTTAGAAATCCTCAAAAATTCTCATTTATTTTAATTTAGACTTAACATTTTTCAGTTTTTTTGAGCTCGTTGTGTGCGTTTAATTTTGTCGTCATTTATAGGTTTCGGAAAGATGCGGGTGGATAGAATGGCTCTTCCACTCCCCACAGATGACGAGACTTTATTAGATTTTGAATGCACTTCCGATCTTGTAGATCGATAAGGTGTCACAGAAGTTTATAAAGAATTCAATGGAGTGATTTAGTACTAAATTTTGGTTATAGAAGACTTTATTTTGCTATCACAAAATCCTACATTTTCGATCAGACTGAATAGAAATCTTCAACTCTTTCTAAATATTTTATTGCGGACTTTCTAAGCATTTCTCGGTAGGTTTTCATTATTATATGAACTCGTAGGTTACATCGTTGAACAAATCCATATCAGTTTTGGAACCGTATCAATTCTGCAATTTTGTAAAACTATACAAAATCTTATAAATCAAAGAAAAAAGTGAGAAAATCTCATCCGGAGCTGCTCCACAAGTGCTTCTTCTCAATGCAAAAGCTGTGGGTCAACAAGTACTTCATGCACAGCTTCAAAACGAATTGATCGCAACAAGTTTCGGCACTTCACAGCATTTATGTACAGCTGCATCATCAACTCGGTGCGGTCGCGGCACGTCTTTCCTAACTGAAGCCGCCACTAACGTTAATGAAATTTAATTCGCTGTTCCTGTAGAAATTTTGAAATACCAACGTATGTACGAGTATGTGTAGCTGTGTGTCTGTGTGTGTGTGTGTGCAGTGATTGTATTTGTGTATCTGTAAACTTCAGATTTAGTACGAGTGGATTTTCTATCTGGTTGACACGCGTTCTTTTGTGGATTGAAGATGCCACTTGGATTCATTTTGCAGTTTTACTACACAGAGACGGGTGTGGGATGGACGGGAAATAGGGGACTCCTAGTGCTCCGCATGAGAAGAGACTATCTTCGCAATATCGTGGAGAATACTAGACAGGGACGATAATCAGGGACGATAATCTAGACGATAATCAGAGACGATAATCAGGGACGATAATCAGGGACGATAATCAGGGACGATAATCTAGACAGAAATGGGTTTTTTATTAGAGACGATAACTGAAATTAAGACAGACTTAATAAGATCCAAAAAAGTATATTGAAATTCGAATCTGATAGAACTGCATTGCTAACATTGAAGGAGTCAAAACGCCTCCATGATCGCCGGGGGTCTCAATTCATCTCTGGTTCGTTTGGACTCTCATTTCATTACTCACACCGTCCACCCTGATGAGTGTCGGGATTTTGCAGATCTGTCTCGCTGCTGGCTTTTGATTTCTTTGCATTGTCACAATCAAGTTTGTCGCGAAGATCGCCAAGTTTAACCTACAATCTAATTGACATTGTGTTGGAGGATGTGGAGAATGTGTGAGAACGTGTCGGTGTGTATCTCGGCGTCTGTCGCAGCACGCAGCACGCAGCACGCAGCACGATTCGAGTAGCTCGCACGAGTGTCTCGCTGGCTGTGATTCTTGTTGTCACCGATCATGCTGGTCATTTAAATGCGGTCAGCAAGTGAGTTTTTCTGCCCTGTTTTCATTCATTTTTATTCATTTATTTAAATCAAGTTGTGTTCCAGTTTATCTGATAATTAAATTTAATTCTACACTTTTTCTCGGGAATTTTTTACTCGTGCTTTGTAGAACAATGCGAACCTTTTTACGATGCCTTGTGCGGAATGAAAGCGGGTTTTCGGAACTTTTCTGCTCTCTCTTCCTCTCTTCCTCTCTTTCTCTCTCTCTTTCTTCCTCTCTTTCTCCCTCTCTCTCTCTCTCTCTCTCGCTCGAAGTCCGTCGTGACCTTTTAAGAGATTTTGAGATTTACCGCTGCATCTTTTAAGCTGAATTCTGTACTAGGTTGGGATTTTGCGAAGTTGTTGCTGTCGCTATTGTTGCTGTAACTGTTGTTGTTGTTGTTATTTTCCCTCCGTGGTTTCTGGCGGAGGGTGTTTACCGTGGGCGATACGCTGCGTCTGCGTGTAAAAAAAGTCTTCGCTTCGTTTGCATTCCTGTCTCTGGCGTTGGTTTCTTGTTTTTTTTTTTTTTTAATTTTTTTTTTTTTTTTTTTTGTTTTTTTTTTTGTGGGTTCCTAGCGCCGCGATCCGTTTCGCATTTTGGCAGTTCGTCCGTTCGAGCCGCTTTAAATCAAACAGCGACGTGGTCGTTGTTCGCGCTGCCGCAGCTTTTCGTAGGATTTCGCGTTTTTTTAGCGTGCATTTCAAAAGACGCCTACTTTCGGTGCTCGGATGCGTGCGTTTTGTTCTTCAACTTTACTGATCTTGTTGCTGATGTTGCTGCCGCCGCCGCCGCTGCTGGAGGAACTGACTGGCTGCTGCTGCTGCTGCTGCTGCTGCCGCTGCTGTTGCTGCTCAACTGTTGCTTTCAGCAAGATGCGGCCGATGGTTTCAGCTGGCCCTCCTCTGGTATCTTCAGCGAAACCGGCCTTTTTTCCTCTACCTTCACGAGTTCGCTCTGCCGAGTTCAAACAGATCACGAATACCCGATAATAACTCATAAACACTCCGGTTCTTTATAATTTTTCAGTTAAAATCCTCAAATATTTCGGTCTTTGGTTTTCGTTCCTCGAACGTTTTTTGCATCTGCAGAGTTTTAAAAAAAGGAAAAAACGAATCGAAGCTTACCAAAAATTTCACACGATCTTTTAAACAAAACAAACTTCTCTCTCTCTCTCCCTCTATATCACCCTCCCTCTCTCCCTCCCTCTCTCCCTCTCTCTCTCTCTCTCCCTCTCTCTCTCCCCCTCTCTCTCTCTCCATGCCTTTCTGAGTATCCATTCGATTTTCGATATCCTTTCGTTTATCTTTGCCCGAGATATTTTCATCCGTTTTATTCGATTTGTAGGTCGTTTGGCACATTTTAGCGATTGTCTGGCAACCTGATTTTAACAGTGTGGTTGCTGCTGTCGCTGCTGTTGTCGCTGTTGTTGTTGTTGTTGTCGCCGTCGTCACTGCCATAATTTTCTGGCGCGCTGTAATTATTCAATTAGGATCGCTTTCAGTGCGGTTTGCATTCCCAGTCCGCCGCTCACAACTGAACTCCGATCAACTGAACTCGAATCAACTGAACTCCGGTCAACTGAACTCAGATCAACTGAACTCTGATCAACTGAACTCCGGTCAACTGAACTCCGGTCAACTGAACTCGAATCAACTGAACTCTCCCGAAATCGGCGCTTAAGTTCACTCCTTCGTTTTTCAGTAGTAATTTCTATAATTGATTGTTAATGAAGGCCTCGGACGCCACACTTTGTTCAGCGTCTGTCCGTCCGACCGTCCGTTCGTTCGTCTGTTCGTCCGTCCGTTCGTTCGTCTGTCCGTCCGACCGTCCGTTCGTCCGTCCGTTCGTTCGTCTGATCGCCACGACGTTCGGCTGCCGGTTGGCGGTACTCGTTTTATGTGTTCTTGAGTGCACCATATAATTTGCACCTTCCGCACCGTGTGGTCGTTGTTGCTGTTGCTGTTGTTGGTGTTGTTGTTGTTGTCGTCGTCGTCGTTGTTGTTGTTGTTGTTGTTGGTGGTGGTGGTGGTGTTGTTGTTGCCATGGTTGGTGATGATGCTGCTGTTCCTTGTTTATTTTCTCTGAATCTCGATGTTGCACGATGAATCTGTTAATAAAAATTAATAAATGATAAATTCTTGGTTGCTAAAAAAGCAATTATTAAATTGAGTAGACTAAATAACTGCTAAAAAATTCATCTTTCCCATTACATTGAAAGACTTCTAAAGTCCCCTCATAATTTGAAGAGTCCATCTCTCTGCTCAGTGGACCACAATTTCGACCACACAGATCATTCCTTCGAAAGCCTCTTTTATTTCTAAAACTTCCTTTCTAAACTTGCAGTCAGGATGGAAATCAGTTGTAATAAACTCGGTGGCAATAATAATAATCAAGTTGACACCATTTTCACTCTTATCTGGTTTTTTCCCCCTGAGAACTTCTTGTCATTTTCCGCTGAGGAAAATGCGTGCCATCACGTTGTCGGCACATTTTCCGCTCTAGTAGTTCACCGTGCGTGTCTGTCCGGCTGCACCGCTGCTGATGTGGATGATTGGAATCTGTATCGGGCAGGAAATTGCCCACTCACAGCTGAGTAAGTGGGAGTCCCTCCAGGACTCGGAGGAAACCTGCAACAGCCACGGAAAGTGATCGATGTTGCTGTTTCGAATTTTCAAATTCATGCTTTTCACTTACTGCACCGAAATCGAGGCGAGAATTTATATCTCGTTTCTGAAAATAGAATTATTTTCAAACGACAAGAGAAATGAGTTTGCTGTAAACGTTTGCTAAACGATTGCGAAACGGAAAATCGAAAGCTTTACAAGCCAAACAAACATTCACACTGCTTCTGAAACATTTGCAAACAAACATTCACACTGCTTCTCAAACATTTGCAGAAGTTTGACAAGTTATTTGCAATAAATTAGGAGAAATTCGCAGCACTCGCACGACTCACTTCGTCGCTGGGTTGCCACCTCCCGGCCGATTGTATGTCAAAAATGTTGACGAACTTTCCGCGTGCATCCTTCGCGCGCGTGTGCAGCGCCGGCACTGACGTCCCGTTGTCGGCGGCGTGAGGCGAGCAAGCGAGAGGCGTAACCTGAAATGCTGCCCACTCTCTTCTCAATGCACACACACACACACAGTGATCGTTGTTCTTGTGGTGGGTTGTTGTGTTGTTGCCGTCGCCGTTGCCGTTGTTGCTGCCGTCGTCGTTGTTGCTGCCGTCGTCGTTGTTGCTGTCTCCGTGTTGCTTGCTCTTGCTGGAGCAAAGTTATTCCTTCTCTTGCAAGAGTTGGAATGAAAACTGAAGCAAAACAACAACAAGAACAACAACGAAAAAAACAAGAACCTGTGAACGAAATAAAAAGCGTGCGATGAGATTCTGTTACGCGATAATAATAATAATTATTTTTTATTTTTCATTTACCAAGGAATCTAAAGTAAAAAGCGAGCTGAACGACAAACAGAGCGAAACACGAAAACCTCACTGGAGGCCTCGAAGCTGCGCCAGTCCGCCCGCTGCACGCTGCAGCCTCCCCGCGGGTGCCGACCACCGACCGACCGCATCGAGCGCGCGAGTCGAAGCGGGGCAGCATTTTTAATCGGTGATTTTTGTGGGCGAAAATAAATGAGAGGGAAAAAAGTAGTGCAAAAAAACACAAGAACTCAAACAGAAGATAAATACAAAAAATATAAATTTCAAATAAAACATATAAAATGAAAAATATAAAATAAAAAGTTGAAAACGCCAGAAAAGAAGGAATTAAAATAAGAAAACCCGACAGATGAATACATTAAGTGACTCGTTTTAACTGGTTCGCGCTTTCAGTTAAGAGCTTCGGAGAGAAAAACAAGAAAAACAAATAGAAAACCAAAGAAATGCAGAATTCATAATTTACGAAAATTCTACTCCAAATCACATGGAATCCGTTATTTAACCCAAATTGTCGCTCATTAAATTCTCCACGAAAACATTGAGAAATTGAAACGCTTAATAATTAACTGCATTTTTAACCCTCCGCCCCTCATCGAGGAAAACCAGGACGGATTTGATGATTTAATCCTTCTTGCGAACTGAAATGTTTGCAAATTTGATGCCCAACTCGGATTTGGTGACTCATTCCGGCGCCAGAAGTTGATACCTCGTGAAGTTTAATGAGAGAAAATTGCTGTTGTTGTTGTTGATGTCCGAATTCGACGCCAACATTTGATGCTCTCCGCAGAATCGAAGGCACATCAAACTTCTTTTAACCCTCTCACGCTGCAGCAGTCACATGTGTGTGGGTTCAAATTTAATTGGCTTAAAATGTCTCAAATTTAACTTTTAACATCTAATTTCACTGCTTCTCTTCTTTTCATTGTCTGTTTCTCTTGTTCGCTCTTCTTGTTTTTTCCGAATCCGTTTTCTACACTGAGAAAAGTGAGTTTCTTTTACTGCGAAAGGAAAGTTTGAGAGTGAGTGAAGAAAATTAATCAATTTCTTCGTTTTCATTTCAAATTTATAATTTCTATTTTTCTTATTTATTTCTAATTTTTGGAAAAAGATATTAAATGATAAATTTTTTACTTTATAACGAACAAAACTTCTTAAATCCAGAATGTTCAATAAAATCATAAGAATAAAAATTAATATTAAAAAAATGAAATTTTAAAAAAATTCCATTAAAATTTATTATTTACATTTATTTTCAATTATTTAAAATTTTTTTCTAAATGCAGACAATTGCGATTTTCTGTGCTGAAATTGCGAAATTGCTGAATTTGCGATTTTCTGTGCTGAAATTTTCTCTGTGTGTAGATTTGAGTTGCCTGGCTTACAAATAAAAGTGAGTGGTTGGGTTTGCGTATGTGTGTGTGTGTGTGTGTGTGTGAGGAAGTGGGTCGTGGGTGTGTGGGTGTGTGGGTGTTGGGTGTGTGCGTAGGTGTGTGTATGCGTGGGTGTGTATGTGTTGTTGTCCTTAAAAACTTCCTGCAATTAGTGGAAAATTTAAAGTTAAAAATTGTTTTTGAATAAAAACAACTCAATTATTTTTGAAAAATTAAACTCTAAATTAAAATTGAAATTAGATTACGTTAACAATTTTAAAATTCGTAATTAAGAATTAAGGACAACAACAACAATCACCTCTGAGAAACCTGAGGGAAAAACAGAAAAAAACAAGAATCAAAAAATAACTAAAACTTGAGAATGCAAAGAGGAAAGAAATCTCACTGCGCAGCTAAGCAAAAAAATTAAACAATTACTGGGAAAAAAGAGGAAAAAAATATGATTGTCATTTTATTTTAAAAGTTGCTGTGTCTCGTTTTCTTCTCTAAAGCAGACACAGCTGACATTTTTTTGTTTTCATTGTTTCGCAGCGTATAAAACGACAAAATGTGACAGACAATCAAAAAAACAAAAAAACTATTTTAAAAACTCGCAACGGGGGAAGTAAAATTAAAATTAAGTAAAAGTTGCACTCCAACACCAGGAGGGCGAGGAGGGGACGCGATGATGGCGATGATATACAAAAAAAATGTTAGTGTGGCCAGGAATCGTGACGTTTATGAGAAAAACTAAAAACTCTGAATGGCCAGAAAAACAAAGAAAAGGAGAAACAAAGTCAAGCGACATTTTAACAAAAGTTGCGCGAGCGAAAAGAAGAGCGAAAAACTCCAACTCACGGTCAGCGTTTAACTCGCTCATCTGACAGCCGATGTCACGGCGTCAATCAAGAGGGAGAAAAACTTGCACGCGAACATTTGGAAGTCAAATCGCATTCCTCAGTTTTCACGATACATTTTCGTTTGAAAGCCGGAGAAAATTCGGTTTGAAGGAATATAAATTGGAGATTTTTCCAAAAATTTTTCCTTTTAATTTTTTTTTTAGGAGAAATATTTCTCATTTTACGATTGTGTGTTCGAAACAATTTGTCTCGAAACGAAATTCACGCCGCCGCGCGGTTTTCAGGTTCGTCCGCCAGCTCGAAACCAGATTCGCAGCCGTCAGCTTTTGCTGCAGTCACTCTTTTCCGCTTATTTAATCTTTGCAAAGCTTTAGTTTTCAATACTAAACGAGTTTTTCTTGGCTTTTAATTTTTTCCTCGCGTTTTTCTAATGTCAGCTTCGAGTTTACAGCGGATGTGGATGACGAACATCCGCTGTATTGGCTGTAATTTTGTTGGTATTGTTGTTGTTGTTCTTTGTTGTTGTTGTTGCTTGTTGTTGCTGTTGCTGGTTGTTGTTGCTGTTCCATTTTCTTATTACACACTTTGAAGGTTTTCCTCTAAGGTTGTCACAATTTGCTGGATTTTTTTCTTTTTGTTTTTAAGCGCGAAAATTTTTCCCAGGCCTTCGAATTTTCACGTGTTTTACGTTGCTAAGATTTTTGCAAAAAATGAGTTTAAGAAGAAAAACAGAATTTTAGCCTTGTTGTTGTATTATTTTTAAAGTCTGACATTTTTCGAAATGTATTCAAAAATTTTCCAAAAGATTTCCATCCAGATTGCAGCGGAAAATTTATAGAAAAAAAAAAAAACAAAAACTAAAACCGCCAACAACAACTAGCAATCTCAGTATTGCTACAACCTGCGTTAGTGTGTTAGAATTCCAGTAAATGTATGCGTTTCAACGTACCCACTACACTGCAATTGTTTGCAAAAGCTGAGAAAAAATTGCTAGCAACACCAACACCAGCGCAGCAACATCAGAGAATAAAACTCTCAGCAAAAAAAAAAAATTAATTTCATTTCATTCAAACGAAAGCCTTGGAATCGTTAAAGTTGTTTTTATTTTAATATACGTTTCGGTACGAAATAACAAACAAATGCAGCGAATTGGCAACTCAGGCAGCCAGCCAGCCAGCAGCCGCCGCCATTGCTGCACTGAGTCACGGTGAACTGTTGTTGCTGGCTTGTGGCGATTGCAGTAAACTCGTGTATTTCAGTGAGAGAGGCGAGAGTCGAGAGTCGTATAAACAGCGACAGTCACAGCAGCAGCCGGAGCGGCAGAAGTAGCAACAACAACAGCAGAGCGGCGGCAGCATTTGATCAGCGGACTGTCAAGGTGAAATTCTACGTGGAGCTGCATTAAAATCGATCGCACCTGCTGCTTGTTTTCCCCAGTTGTTGTTGTAGCACTTGATTTGTGATTTGGTTTTTGTTCTCGATTTCTTGCATTCATTAGTTTTTTGTTGCTTATGAAATCAAATTAAATAGAATAACATAATAAAAAATTAATAAATAATTAAAACCAATTAATTTCTTATTGCCTTCATTAATGGCAGCCAATTTTTAACCACCAACAACTAGCGGCGAGAGAGTTGAGAGGTCAGCGCTTTTAATTACTCTGGCTCACTATGCGACGAACCTCCTCTCGCCCGATAATTCAACTTTTAAGCTTTCCATCTCACGCAGAATTCGCCGAACATTTCTGCGAAAGCAGCAGCTGAAAAACAAACTCCACCGTTTTATGGTCAGCGATCGCGGCAGCAACAACTTGATCATCAGTGAAGGCAGCAGCAGCAGCAGCAGCGGCAGCGGCAGCCGCACGATCACCACCAGCAACAGCAGCACGATCGTCGTCAGCAACCACTTGACCAGCTTCGCAGGTTGCTCTGCTCTAAATATGGCGAAACTATGTTGCTGTCGTTGCCTCTCTCGTTGCCTCTCTCGTTGCCTCTGCCGTTGCCTCTGCCGTGCCTCTTCCGTTGCCTTTTCGTTGCCTCTCTCGTTGCCTCTCTCGTTGCCTCTCTCGTTGCTTCTCTCGTTGCCTCTGTCGTTGCCGCTGTCGTTTGCCGAGCTTGCAAAGCGTACGCTGATCGCTCAGCGGATGATCGATGCGCGCATTTCAACCCAACAGCCGCTCACTGGTTTTCCACATTCATTGCTTGGCATTTTCCGGCCACTCCTCGCCGCCGCTGCCACTCGCGCTGCGTGCCGTCTGCGCGATGCACGATGCACGATTAAGCAATCATTTGGCTCTTGACTCTGCGAAAGACGATCACCGCAGATCGATATCTTTATTTTCTTATGCTTCGCTTATCGATTTTCCTGCACTGATGGATTGCTGATTAGATCGGCGATGGATGTCGGTTAGATTCCTGCGTTGCTCTCTCTCTCTCTCTCTCTCTCACTCTCCACTGAAGTAGACTTCAGCAACCCAAACCACTTCACGACGTCGGCTTTTCTTCGAGGGGGGAAAAGTGTAACTCGGTCCATTTTCAACACGTAATTACGTGCATCTTGAGCGATAAATAGTTTTTAATTGAATATTTATTGTTTAACAGGTTTGCTTCTGCATGCGGAGAGGCAGAGAAGACGTGAGAGAAGACGTGAGAGAAGACGTGAGAGACAACATTTTGAAAATTGTGAGGCGCTACAGGTTCTCCACAAAATTCACTATAATTTTCCGTTTAAATACATAAAATCACAAATTTATTATTGCCTCTATTTATTATTGCCTCTATTTTTGTACTGAAATACAGAGACAAAAGCAACAACAGCTGCTACTACTACCACTGATTCAACAACAACAACAACAACAACAACAACAACAACAACAACAACAACAACAACACCAACAACAACAACTTAAAGATCAGCTATTGTTTTCGTTGAACAAGACGTGTTGTTGCTGCTGAAGTTTCTTCTTACTTTTTTCTCATTTCATTAAAATTTTTTTTTCTAACCAGAAATAGTTTTTGTAATTTTTTGCCTTGCTTCAAAATATTGCATGCTCTTCCATGACAACAACAATGATAAAAAAGAACAACAAAATAACATGAGCAACAAAAAGAAAAAAAGAAAACAATGAGAAGAATTTACAATTCCGTGATGACTGCAAAGTTGCGTAATTCTTCAACCGTGGCAATCAAGAGAACAACAACAAATGGAAAACAACAAATGGAAAACAACAAAGCCAACGGTAACAACAAAATAAAACAACAGCCATCAAAACATCATAAATAACAACAACAGCAACAACAACAGCAACTACAGAAGTTGTGGCAGAAATTAAAACATGAAGAGCAAAATAATAAAAAGAAAATCAAAAATTAACCTCACCATCATCCAACAACACACACACACACACACACGCTGCAAACAACAACAAGAACAAAATATTAATAAAGTAAAAATAAAACAAAACATAAACAACAACAAAATATTAACAAAGTAAAAATAAGAAATATCAACAACAAGGCAAAATTCTTGAAAATTCCTTAACTTTTATTATTTCCGTAGGGAAAACTAAAAATTTAATGAACGAATTTCAAGCAAGAATTAATTAATTTTCAGTGAAATCAGTGAAATTTTTGGAAGAAATTTTTGAAAACAATTTGTTTCTCAGGAATTGAAATTTAAATTTAAAATTGATTTTCGCTTTTAAAATAATCCGTTTGTTGATGAAACAAAAAAAAAAACGAATTCGGCTATGAAAATTTCAAAGTGCGACTGGTTTTCCGCTACTACTCCTCAACTACTTTAACAATTAGTCGGTCTTTTTTGATGCAATCGCATTTCAGTTGGCGTTCTACGATGGGTTTTTCAACGCTAGAAGTTTCAAAACTTCATGGAGGACAGGAAGGTGAATGGAGTTTGCAAAGTTTTTTAATAATTTCGCAATACTTTTCATAGTTTTGCAAAGTTAGGCAATTTGAACGGAGTTGTGTTGCGATGAAGACGCAGCCAGAAACGTGAAAGCAAACACAACACGCAAGGTAACATTTTTCGAGAGGAATGAATTTCTTGCAAGGTGAATAGTGAAAAATATATTCGTCCTTCGCAGGGTTGCGTGCTCTCCAAAATAAAACTGAATTACAAGATTGAATTAATTGAATTGAATGCATTTCTAAAAATGCCATCGGACGAACCGACCGAAAAACTGATTTAAAATACGATTACATCTTCTACACACTTAAAATATTTGGAAAAATAAAAAAAAAATTAAAAAAAAATAAAATAAAAAAAAAAATAAATAAAAAAAATAAAATATTAAAAAAAGTTAAAATATTTAAGGCTTTCTAAAAAGTTACATTGTGTAAATTTTGGGGAAGAAAATTCTAATAAATCAAAATATCGTAGAATCCATCACTCACATGACATTCTGGCCTGAGGAAGCTGAAAAACTCAACTGGGAAATTTCAATATCAATAACAACAACAACAACAATGGCAACAACAATAACAATAACAACAACAACACCAGTGGCAATAAGAAAATCATTACACAGAGCAGTAGAAGACGAATGATCACAATCGATTCTCAAACGAAAACGAACGATTCGACTGATTTTAACAGCTCATCAAATGCAACGTTTAACACCTTAAAACGTACAAATTAACGATCGATAACGATGTTGTTGTTGTTGTTGTTGTTGTAGCGACCTGCCTGCGTGATGGCTGACTAACTGACGGACTGACTTATCTGACGGACTGACTGACTGAATGAATGATCGCGCAAAAGCATGAAGACGCACCAAAAGAGGTTAAAATTGGAGAACAAAAAATTATGAGTTGCAGACGCCTTCAGACTCGGAATCGGAGAGCGATAATGATGATGATGATGTGTAGGCAGGCTGTGGTGTGGGTGATGACGACGATAATGATGATGATGATGATGATGATGACGATGCTGACGACGATGATGATGATACTCACGGCTATGGTGATCACAACTGTGAAGATTTGCGATTATGATGATCACAATTGCAATGATCACAATTATAATGATCACAATGAAGATGGTAATGAAGAGTCGCGGTGGAGGTAAGAGGAAACTTCAAATGGTGATCATGATTGCCACGATGATGGCATTTCAAATAATGAACACCAGTATCATCTGTGATGATGATGATGAGAATGATGATGGTGAGGATGATGAGGAGGATGAGGAGGAGGATGATAAGGAGGATGATGGTGAGGATGATGAGGAGGATGATGAGGAGGATGATGAGGAGGATGATGAGGAGGAGGATGATGAGGAGGAGGATGATGATGATGATGATTATAGCGCTGATACCAAACATGGGTGCAGCAGAAGGTAGAAAATGTGCAACAAAAACCCCTCCGGGCAGAAACGAGAACGAAACGCAACCTTAAAAGAGAGGGAAAAAAAACAACGTGGAAAAACGCAGATCTGCTGCTGCTGCTGCTCACCATAAAAATGCAGCTCGACTCGGCTTTATTTACAAATAATGAGGGAACCCATTTAACACGTCAACATTTACGGCGATCATCAGCAGCACGGCAACGATCGGCGAAGCGAGCAACGGCGTCCGCGTCGTGATCGGGTCAGTAGTTGACGCCCTGGGGAGTGAGGAGTGTTACGGTGAAGCGAAGGGAGGGAGAGGGCGAGTGAGAGCGAAAGAGAGGAGACCACAATAGGGAAGGAAGATCGATCATTCGATGCGCGGGCTACTTGGCCCGTAGATGCGGCTTAAACGCTCTGCTAATCGCAGCAAACGTCGATGCGTGCGATCAATAAATAATTCTAGAAAAAATATCCACTATTCGAGGTAGAAAAGAGAGTGTGTGTGTGGCTGTGGGAAAGAGAGAGAGGGATAGAGAGAGAGAGAGAGGGAGAGAGCAAAGAAGTGCGTATAAAGGTTGAGAGTAGAATACTTGGTGGGTTGAGAGGGCTCGAATGGGTTAAAGTGGTTGAGGTTCGTGCTGTTTTGTTACAACGCACTCTTTCTGTGTTCCTCTTCTTTCTTCTTCTTTTTCTTCTTTTTCTCTTTTTTCTCTTCTTTTTCTTCTTCTCCTTCCTCTTACTGCCCTTGTTGTTGTTGCTGTTTCCCATTTATTTGCCCGGTGAGGCTGCTGTTGTTGTTGATCTTCCTGATGTTGTTGCTGTTATTGTTTTGGCTGCTATAGTTATTGTTCTTGTTTTTTGTTCTGTTGTTGTTGTTGTTGTTGGTGTTGTTGTTATATTGGTCGTTCTCCTTGCTGTTGTTCTTGTTATTGTTTGTTGTTGTTGTTTTTCTTGTTGTAAATGTTGTTATTATCATCGCTTTCTCCTTGCTATCCTTTGTTTTTTCTGTTGTTGCTGTTGATGGTGTCGTTGTTGTTGATACAATTTTTGTTGTTTGCCTTTAGTGTGGTTGTTGTTGCCGATATCGTTGTTGTTGCTGCCGTTGTTGTCCTTTCGTTCGTTGCTGCTGTTTTATTAATAATCGAGTGCGCATGCTTCTCAACTTCTTGCCGTCAATCAGCTCCTTCGATTAAATGTTCGTTTTTGCGCTTTTTATTGACCGTCAAGCAAGTAAAAAAGAACTTCGACAGCGATTAATAGAATTTCCCCCTCTCTTCTCTTCCTCTTTGTCAACTGATTTTGCAATTCTTAAATTTGTGGCCGACTGCAGGACGAAGGAACTGAAAGGGGCAAAACGGACTCGGCTGGACTCGGCTGGATTCGGCTGGATTCGGCTTGATTCGGTCTGTGCATCTCCACCTCACTCCGCGTTGCTCACAGAGTCTCGGCACAACTCAGTTCGGTGAGGTTACGAGGTGCAGATGACGATGATGGTGATGGCGATGGTGATGGTGATGGTGATTGCAGAGATGTTAACCAAGTCGTGTGAGGTTTTGTACTTTGAATTGTTCTCTTCCCGCTCTCTCTGTTCTTTTCTCTCGTGCGAATTACGATTCCTGCAGTACAGCGGCGTATCCAGGACGAGGGTTGTGGGGAATCATTGCACCCCGAAATTGCTACCGTGCGCTGTTCTACACTATAAAGTGAGAAGTACTTGATACACCTCACAAACTCACGAAAGTAGTTCCTGGCTGCCGAACTACTAGAGTACTCGAAATTTAATTACTCGGTTTTCTCGCACGCTTTTGTTTTCTCATCGAAAACATCCGGATACAGAATCGCTTTCACCTCATTTGCCGCACGCAGTGAAACGGACAGTCACAGTTAACCGTCGACCGTCGAGCGGTAACCGGTTAGTGAGATGATGAGGCTGTCGACGAGATAAATCCGAGTTGAAGTCGGGCGTACTAAATTCAGAGAGTTTTTTTGTTTTAATTCATAAAAAGTCGTCTTTACTCGCAATTTCCCCTCTTTATTCTCTCCTTCGCTACCTTTACTCCTTCCGTATTTTCTTCTATTCTTCCTCCCATCATTTCTTCCCTCACCACCCCCCACCCCCTCGCTCGCTCCACACCAACCCCTCGCTCCACCCAAACCCCAAAAAATCCCCCGGGGCGAGCTTGTGAAACGTTAACTCTGCGAAAAATGTATAACATCTGAAAGATAAAAATCTCGTTGTATCTGACAGAAACATACGTTGCTTGTTGTAGCTTTTATGTTGTTGCTGCTGCTGTAAATGTTGCCAGCCAGCCACACGCTGCACGCGCAAGAGATCAACTAAAGTGCTGCCAACTAATTCACGCGAAGCTTGAGTTTTTTATGAATGGCGCTGCGAAGGATCGGGAGGAGGAGGAGGAGGATGTGAGAGAAAAAGAATTCTAACTTACAAAAACAAAAGTACAGCAACAGCAAGATGCAAGTGCGGCTAAGCGCGAACAACAGAGGTGTAGCAGGAGAAAAGTTGCAGAGGGTGACAGTAATGTCCCCTCGCTCTCCCCTCTCACGCTACGCCACTGAACGACATCGCGCGTCGGCTGCCTGGAGGACATGCAAAATATCAGCTGGAGACGGCAGATGCACGACGGACACACGGCACGGACAGTCGGGGGATACACAGTCAACGGACGGACAGTCAACGGACGGACAGTCGATGGACGGACAGTCGGGGGATACACAGTCAACGGACGGACAGTCGATGGACGGACAGTCGGGGGATACACAGTCAATGGACGGACAGTCGACGGACGCACAGTCGACGGACGGACAGCCGACAGATTGACTGTCAACCTGTCTGCCGGTTAGACTAGATAAAGACCTCGAAAACCTCGAATGGACTGCCGCGTCGCTCGTACGACAACCTCTGCTATCACGTGCGATCGGCTGTCGGGAGGCAGCTGCACTGAACTTGTTGCCACCAGAGACGTTGTTGCTGCTGCTGCTGCTGCTGCTGCTGCTACTGTTGCTCCTGCTGCTGCTCTTGCCGCTGCTGTTGCTGCTGCTGCTGATGAACAACTTCTGAGACCAGATAATAAATCAAAATTTTTATATATAAAATTTTGTTTTAAGCGTTTTTTTCTTCCCCGCTCCTTCTTGTTGTCGGTGCATAAAATTTCATATCTATCGCGCGCATGCGCGTAGATGTCCGCGATAAAGATGAAGCAACTCTCAGCCTGCTGCTGCCAGCTCACGGTCGCCACACGTAGTCGACCGACTACTCGTGTTAAGCAAACATTTTTGCCTTCATAAAAAAGTAGCATGACTTGGTTTTTCTAGTTATTGTTGTTGTTGTTGTTGTTGTTGTTCCTTTCTTGATATAAAATAAGACGTTCATATCAAGCGAAGATTAAAAAATATTCGTGCAACTGAAAGTCGTTGCTGTTGTTGTTATTTAGCAGCTGTACAACTTTTATGTTTCCATTGTAGGTTGGAGCGAAAAGCGTTACATTGCTGTACCGTTAGATTGTCAAATGCTGGCTGTCAGTTGAAATTATGGATGGTTGGCGTGAATTTAGTTTTGTTTCTTCGGGTTTTTTTTTGCTAAAAAATGTGCTTCACTTAGAGATGCGCAACTTTCAAAAAATTTTAATTGCTTCTTTTAAAAACCTTTTAAAAAAGTAGTTTTCCAAAAAAAAAAGTAAATTTCAGTTAACTAGGTTTTTATTATAACTCGATTTTACCATTTAAATGAAATGCTAATAAACTTCTATCATGACAGAAATTTCTAGCATGACACTATTTTATTCATATCAAGACAGAAAAACACTTGATCTTGTTTTCCTTACATTAAACGAAATATTAATAAACTTGTATCACGAGAGAACTTTCTAGCATGACACTGTTTAATTTATATCATGACAGAAAAAACACATGCTTTGCTTTTCTTTATATTAAATGAAATTTTAGTAATTTTATGTAATGGCAAAAATTTATAGCTTGACACTATTTTTTTTATAGCATGACAGAAAAAACACACGATTTCATTGTTTGAGACGAAAAAGAGTATTTAAAGTTTAATACGAAAAATCTTCAAATCTCATTATCTTGATACAAAGGAAGAAATTAGTTTTCACTTCGAACAATTATTACATTTTAATGTTTACACAAAGTAATTCATTGAAATCAATGTTCTCGTCATATTAATATCGTTTTATTATCAATTTATTGATTGTGATTATTCACATCCACTCATATGGAAATCTTTGAACAAGTTTCGGCGATTCTGCGCGACGTGAGAAAATTTCGAGGCAGCTGCAGTCGAAAAATCAGTAAAATTCATTAAAATATTCGTCGCACTAAAAATTTTCCCACAAAACGACAGCGAGTGTTTTTTCTTTTAATTAAGTTGTTCAACACAAAACGCATTTCGAACAAATTTGGAGTGCTAAAATAATCGCAAATTAGTTGATTCATAATAATTTAGTTAATTGCAGCGAGAGACGCACCTGTCAGCAGCAGGCTGTGCAAAATGTTGCAAATGATTAACTGGACGCATGAAGGAGCGAGCAAAAACAAGGCGAAAAAACGAGAAAAACGGCGAAAAAAAGAGAAAAACGGCGAAAAAAGAAAAAAACGGCGAAAAACACATGAAAAATGATAAAGTAAAAATCAATCAAGCGAAAACAAGAATAAACACACAGCAGGCGGGTGTGCGTTGCAACTCATGCGCACACAGGCACACACACACACACACACGCACACACTTCGAGCAAGTGACACTCAGCGTTCTGAAGAGCGAACTGCATGAGCGGCACAAACGTGTGCGTTGCACTCTGGCTCGGCCGGCCAGAGTTCGTTCGTTGGTGAGCGAATCGGTCGGTGAGTGTAATCGATGGGAGAATCGAAGTGAATCGGTGTGAGATCGCTGTTGATGCTGATGGAGACGCAGGTGAGAGCAGTTGCGGGCAGCTGCTGCTCTCTAACACGCGGCGCGCATTTTTGCTGTTGACTGCGTCGAGTTTTACACGAAAAATGCGCTGCGCTGATTAATTTTGCACTCGTCTGCTGCGCTGCGCATGCGTGACGTGGGAAGCTTTGAATGGACGGCATAGAAAGATCGATTTGAATAGATTTTGTGGGAAAATCGGTTGACTGCAGCTGTAAAAATTGCCATGACGCTGCCTTCTGCGTCATCCTGTTTGCAAGTTTCAGTCGTAAAATCTACAATAAATTTTGTTTTTCAAATTGAAAACGTATTTTTCTATTTTTTTTCGCCTTTGCAAAATTTCTTAATTTCCTGGTGGCATAAATTTTTGTCTTTTCTGTTGTTTTTTGGCGTTTTTTACCTGCCATAACACGAGCGCCACTTTAGTCGTAAATCATTTCTTGCAAACAACAAACAACAACCAACAGCAACAACTACGACGGGCCAAAGCATGGTAATAAGGAAGCAACAACAACAACAACAACAACAATAGAGTGCTAGTAATGGTCGTGTGAAGGGGGCCCACGAAAGGAAGTTAAAGATTTTCAAATATTTTGATGAGAATCATTTGAATTGAAAAATTCCTTTTTTATTTTTCCTTTTTTATTTTTCCTAAAAACACAAATCTTTTCCTAGAAACACAAGTGAACTTTTAAAAAATTAAAGACAAAAATTAGAGATAAAAAAAATTTTAAAAAAATTTTAGAATTAAAATTAAAATTATATTAAACTTAAAATTTTAATAATAAATTTAGAAGAAATTAATTCTTTTCCAATTTAAAAAAATTTTAAAATGCTTTTCGAATTTTTTTTTTTTTTTTAATTTTTTCGTCTGGCTCGGTCGCATTTTTGTGAAAATGCTAGGAAGGATGGCTCCCTCTATCACTCAGCGCTACGCCCCTGGTAGTGGAGTAGCCAGCCATCCATCCACCGCGGCCAACCATCCATCCACCGCGGCCAACAAAGCCATCAACCATTTTAGCGGGTCTGCTATTGCGGGCAACACTTTAACGGCAGGCTGGCCCTGCTGCAGCTGACAGCGACGGCTGGCGGCGGCGCGAAACGGGACTCGCGACTGCCGGCCAAAGGAAAATATTTGTTTTCGGCCAAAATGATGCCAACAACGCCCAAGTGTCAGTGGGGCTTATAATTCCGCGTCTTCTCCTGCATTTCCGTAGTTATTCTAGTTATTCTATATAGTTGTTGGTTCCTGCTGTTGTTGTTAGTGTTGTTGGCTCTGTTGTTGTTGTTGTTGTTGTTGTTGCAACTAAAACGAACCGTAAAAATTTATAGGTATTTTGTTACTTTTTCCCATCCCCACATCGGCCTCCTTCACATTTTCCTCTGCTGGAAAAGTCTTTTCGTTTTCTTATAGCAAAAACGAAGAACTCAACGAAGAACTCAACGAAGAACTCAACGAAGCGGCTGTAAACAATTTTATTACCCCCGCAAACGTGGTCGTCTGAACTCGGTCAGGAAGCGGTCGCCGGTCGCCACACACCGGTTGCTGTCATCTCGACAGCCACAGTAACGACGTCATCTCGCGAGGTCTCCGGCCGGCAGGGTTATCGTGTACTTCGCGCGGATCTGGAGCGGAGTGAGTCGGTCGTGTAGCCGCTACGATTGCGTTGTAAATCTGCGGAGTTCGTAGATCCCACAACGTCTGCCTCATCCGTCATCCGAACTCCTCTCTTCTGGTGTTCCTCGTGTACAGGAGCGATATTATGTCAGACTTCATTCATGAATGAAGTCGTCGTCAGTCGTCTCCGTAGCGCATTTCGGCGATTCGGCACACACTGATGTCGCAATTGCTTCCGAGGTCAGGAAACTGCGATTCCCTGCAGAATCCAATTCCGAGAATATTTAAGCAACTTTTAATCGCCATCTCACTGCCAACTCCATTCACTCTCGAGCCCATTCACTCTCGACATTCACAGTCGAGCGCAGCATTCATCGTATTCCGCCGCAGAGCGGGTTTTGCGAAGCCGTCATAACTCGCCGCCGTAATCCGCTTGATGGGATCCGCAGATCCGCAGCAGCAAACGCGGCCGTGACAGATCGCGGAAATGAGTAGAAAGTGAAAAGGTGAACACGATCGAGGCACCGATCGATCCACTGCTGAGCGCGGAAATGGTCAGTCGAGGGGTGGCGGTGGAGGGGGGAGTGGACACGCGAAGGCAGGGAATTAATGAGAGCAGCCAACTGTGTTTGCACGGGCTATCTAGAGCTCAAAAGTGGGTTAAAAGGATGTCTGCGGTCGATCTTGACTGTGTTCGGAAGGCAAAATGAAAAATAGACTGCCGCAGAAAAGTGCTCTCAATTGACAGATGCCATTCTCAGGAGGAACAGTTGAGCAGGAGAACAGCAGAGCAGGAGAACAGCAGAGCAGGAGAGCAGCAGAGCAGGAGAGCAGCAGAGCAGGAGAGTAGCAGAGTAGCCGATCAGAGGGGAGCAGAGAGAGAGAGAGAGAGAGAAGGAAACGCCGCCGGCCGTATCAGTCCGACACACGAACATGCAAATTTGAAACGCAATAAAAACGTCGTTACTGCCAGTGACAGCAGCGACAGCAACAACGACGGCAATTCATGCCGAACCGTTCGTCGCAGTCAGTCGATCAACAGGCTGACAAATTGACATCTTGACTGGTGATACAAAAATTATTCGTCCACGAATGACAGCTGGTTGACATCTAGCAAAAACGTTTGACAGCCGCTTGACGTGGATTCTGTTGGTCGGTTGATTTGCTGCTTACAATTTTAAAGGAAAAACCGAAACTACTTAATTTTGTATTTTTTGAAGCTCCGAAAATATAGCAAACTTTAAAAACCACACATCCGTACCAATTAAAATGGACTGCAGTGCGACTAATTAATCGGCAATCACTTCATGCTGATTTCATGCTCATTCTTCAGTCGTTTCAAGTTTCTCTCTCTCTCTCTCTCTCTCTCTCTGTGTTTCTCTCTGTGTTTGTCTGTGGCTCTCTGCGTGAAGCGAGGAGCTCCTTCTCAACTCCAACCAACTCGCTCGTAACAGCCAACTCGCAACTCGTTCGTGTGAATTCACACAACACCAGCGACACGAAGTCGTCCAACTAGTTGTCCGACTACAAAACACCAGCCGAACGTCTAATGCAATCTGACTTCTGACACCCTGCATTCTGCATTCATTGAAGTTTTGACAGCCTTATGGGGAAAAAATTATCGGAGTCTAATCATTATTGACGCCAATAGAGCGGTCAGTAGTGAGATTTTTCTTACTTTTAGCTGTCGAGTTGTTCGACTTTTGTCACCACTTTTAACTGGATTATGTGGAAACTGTGTGGAAATGAGGAGAAAAAGCGTGTGAAAATTTGCATTTCTGCAGTCACAAGAAAAATTGCGTAAAAATCAAACAAGCGCTCGCTTTCCACGTTTCTTCGTTTTTATTCTTCTCCTTTAAACTCGCCTCGTTCATTATTTTTAATTTATAGTTTTTATTATCGTGCTTTTTGCATAATTAAATAGAAACTTGAAAAATCATCGAAGCCTCGACAGCATTCATCATTGAGCGCGTATTTTTCGCTTGGCAGCTCTTGCGTAACGCAAGCTACACGGCAAGAAAAAACGGCATCTAGAAAACAACAACAACAGCAACAACAACAACAACGTCAGCGCTCAATAGTTAATTTATTGTAAAGCTTTTCATTGGATTTAATTCAGTTTTGTGTGTTGTATTTTTCTTTATTTTAGATAACTTTAAAATGACGTGTAAAACCTGTTTTAGCCACCACTGTAGTTTTTATTTCATAACATGAAAAACTAAGAAAATCGAAAACGAAAAAAAAATAAAACATTTAAAAATTAAAAACATTTAAAAATACAACAATTCAATGACGAGGTCGTTTTTGATTTTAATCCTTCTCAGAAGAAAATCACCAAAGCATGAATTCCATCATGAAATCTAAAAACTCTTCAGTCCTCTTTTATTCCCTCATGAATTCAGCCATGAAATTTAACTAAAAAGCAGATCTCATGTTTCATCAATGAATTCAGCGATTAGATAAAAACAGAATACAGTTTTTACTCTTAATTTCCTAAACAAATCTGTCTTCAGATGCCTGAATACCTCGGATGCCGGAGTCGCAGGTTCGAGTCGCCGAAGTGCTAACGCGGAACTTTAAATTCTTCAAGTAAAATTAATGTTATTGGTTAATAAAAAGTGCAAATAAAATAACCAACCAGTTAAATGCAAAATATACGCATATTTCGTTGACATAAATTCTACATTTAAATCCAATTTAAATTCCGAAATCTCCAGTTCTCGCGATTGAAGGGAATACCAAAATATTACACAACTAATGCAACTTGAAAACGAAGCGCCGAGCAACTGCTAAAATTACTTTGTAACAAAAGAACAACTCAACAAACTTTCGCAACAGAATTTATTGTTGCTTGATTTATGATGCGGTGTGACTTTTAATAAACTTTACTAGCTTGTGTCAGACGGTATGCATGAATTTATGCAAGGTTATTCTGTGCGAAGAGTTGTGAATACTTTGGAAATGTGATTGATAGCATGAGACTTTTTTTCCAATGGCATTGAATATCTCTGTGGGTGATCATGATATGTAGAATCGTAAATCTCATTCATTTTACTAACTAAACAACAACAAATTTTATATTCTTAATAAGAGAGAAAATGTGGGAAAATATAGGATTTTCACATTTGTATTAAATTTAGGGTGGGCCATCGTTTAGTTTCTTTTTGAACTACGTGTTGCTTTGATAACGTCAACACAAGCACGCTTAGAAAAGCGATGGAAATTCATTCGCATATATATTAAAATCGATTTATATTGAAAGTTTATTGCAAATTGAGTGAAACTCTGGGCCATCAGTTAGTTTCTTTTTAAAATTGCTATATAAAACCTGTACAATATTTGTCACGTTATTTCGCTTTAATGCAAAGAATGCTCATTCCGATTATTTATAGAGAAAAGTTTCATTTAAAGAGCTGCCACGCCTAGCTATCCTCTCAACCCAATTTTCGAGGACCGATTTTCGATGAGTTGTAGCTCTCTTCCTCGAATATATTTTCAACAACATTATTGAGAGAGTAATTTTTTTGATTTGCCAGCAGAACTTTCGATTCAGAGGATTTCATTCAGAGTTTTCAAATATCTTCTTCACTTTTGAGTTCAAAGTAGCACTTGTCAGTCAAATCAGTCAAATCGTATTAACTACTTATTTTGCCGTAAATATTTAGGTGTCATCGGGCGAAATATATGTCTCAGATTTGATTATCCTACAGCAGAAGCAACCGCATTAACGTGCTATAATCGAAATCAAGTTGTACATTAACGACTTCGTTGCGAAATAGTTGCTTAATTCATTCGTAGCATTGGGATTTTTCCGATTTCTGATATCTAGAGCTTCAGCACGAGTATCTCGATCTTGCAGTTACTCGTTCTCATTGAAGTCGAGTACGTACTCGTATATCTACTCGTATATACGAGTATTTCCTCAGTCATATTCCGTTCTTACGGATTGTTTTTTGTTTCCCATGAGTCTTTTTTCCCCATAATTGTTTGAAGGCAAGTTTTTAACCAGTTGAAAACTGATTGAGGCAATAAATATGTATGGCTTTTTTATGGAGTGTGTGAGTGAGTGTGTGTGTGTGTGTGTGTGTGTGTGTGTGTGTGTGAGTGTGTGAGTGCTGTTGCACCAAGCGGCGGCCATCCGGTGGAATTGAGTAATTTAAGGTTTTAGCGGTTTTTTTTGTGTGCTTCGTAACAGGTTGCAAATTGCAGTGGCGGTGGAGGCGAAAAGCCTGCGTTTGAATTTACAGGAACTTGCATTCGGTGTGATAATTCCTCTCACAGTTACAGATTTCTTCACTTTCAAGTTTCAGTCAACTTAAGTGCGAGCAACCTAAATTTCCTCTCTCAACTCAGCGCCGCCACTGTTGCCTCGAAGGTGTTTTCGCAGCGCTCGGTAAAAGTTGATTGATTGCATAGAATTCGCATTTGACGAGATGCTCAGCGTCCGATTTACAGCCCGCTGCTATAAAGCGCAGGAAACCCGTAGTGTAGCTGCAGCTGCAGTTGAAGTTCAGTCCGCCGCTTTTATCTTAATCTGCAAAAACTCGTTTTCAAATACGTTTACCTACTTGAAAACGACTTTGAAAATATTCTGCTCTCTGAAGAGAAAGAAGTCAACACTCACTCAGCTCTCAAATTCAAATTAAACTCAAATAAAACTCAAATAAAACTCAAATTAAACTCACATTACAATAAACTCAAATTAAAACTCAAATTAAACTCAAATAAAACTCAAATTACAATAAACTCAAATTAAACTTAAATTAAACTCAAATAAAACTCAAATTCAACTCAAATTCAACTCAAATTAAACTCAAATAAAACTCAAATTAACTGAAATAAAACTCAAATTAAACTCAAATTAAACTCAAATTAAAATCAAATTAAACTCAAATAAAACTCAAATTAATCTCAAATAAAACTCAAATTAAACTCAAATTACAATAAACTCAAATGAAACTCAAATTAAACTGAAATTACAATAAACTCAAATTAAAACTCAAATTAAACTCAAATAAAACTCTAATTAAACTCAAATAAAACTCAAATTAACTGAAATAAAACTCTAATTAAACTCAAATAAAATTCAAGCCCAAGCTAAATTTCAGTTGCGGGATTCTGCAGATGAAATAATTTTAAAAATGAGTGCAGACAAATTTTCGAGTTTAAAAGTATCTCGAAATTTTTATTTGCAGTAATAAAGTCTTTTTTGGTGTTTTCTGTGTTTTGACCTTCAGTGCGTTCTTTTCAGTCTGTTCGAATTTTTAATGAGCATTTTTTATTAACAATTTATTAGTAACACTCTTGCGAGTGCAGTTGCGAGATACACGCAGCTACTCGTACTTTTATGAGTACTTTATGAGTAACTGAGTAATAAAACAAAAATTTAACACACACAATTACTTGCGTATGTGTGGAGTAGCCAACAACAACAACAATATCGACAATAAGAAAAAGAAGAACACCAACGGTAGCAGAAACAACACTACTAAAAAAACAGCAAGAACAACAACAACAACAGCAACAGCAACATTAATAGCAATGGTAAAATAATAAGAAATACAATTTATTCCACAAAATACGTGGATATTTTGAATAACTGACAACCACTTGTTAAAGTAAAGAAAAAAAAAATACAAAAACCAAACATTGGAAAAAAAACCGGTGTAGTTAAAAATGTAGAAAATTTTAACATTTTAATGAAATGAATTTTGAATTTTATGAGGGCGGCAGGCTT
Organism: Sicus ferrugineus; assembly: GCA_922984085.1. Taxonomy (NCBI): domain Eukaryota; kingdom Metazoa; phylum Arthropoda; class Insecta; order Diptera; family Conopidae; genus Sicus; species Sicus ferrugineus. Next base: position 11,118,908 of record OV277348.1, read on the forward strand.
CAGTAAGCGTTGCTGTTGTTGTTGTTTGAGTCACTTTTCCAGCACTCGTTGCTCGGTATTAGAGAGCGACTACATTTTACAGTATTAACAACAACAAGAACAACAAGAACTGCAACAACAACAACTACAGCAACAAGGAAAAAGTGTTACAAATGAAATGAAGAGTTCGAATCCTCAAAACGCTCGAAGTGCATCTCGTTCTCTCTCTTTTAATCTAATCCACACGAACACATGCAGCTGCCTCTGAATCCGATAGACGACGGATGGATGGACGGATTTGATGCATCGCTCGCTTTTTACTCAAGCAGACGCCTGACTTACTCAAGTCGGCTCATAAATATTGAAAGTAGTTTAAGTGTGGCACGTTGCAGCGAAAGTGGCATTGCAGCGACTGCCGCTGCTGCTGCTGCTGCTGCTGCTGCTGCTGCTGCTGCTGCTGGTTGCTGTTGCTGGCTGTTGTTACCGTTGTGTTGTTTGTGGTGTGTTGCTGTTGTTATCGTTGTTGCTGCTGCTGCTGCGTTTCCTGTGTCTGTGTGTGGGAACTAAAAGTGCAAAATTATTTATGCTTTTATTTGCAGCTTATATTGAGCCGCTTAATGGTTTAAAAAGATTGCGAAATCGCGGAAAGTAGAAGTTTCTGCGATTTATTCAACTCGAAATTTCGCTCTTCAGTTAAAAGTTGAAATTTTGTATTGTAAGCGAAATTATTTAAGTGAATATCTTCACTAATTATTGCGTAGATTTTCAATATCAAATTCAAGAAGAATATAAAAACCTCTTCACCTCCAAAATCGCTTTGAATCTCCGCAAAGAAATACTCGTTGTAAGTTTAAAATTAATGATTACACGCACATCCACGTTTCGAATTAATGTCACGCTCGAAATTTATGATAATTGATGGCATCCGCGCGATTAGTTAAGATTGATCAGCTGATTTAAATGGAAATTCTGTTATCTGGCGCGCAGCATCTGATCAGCGAGAGCTGACAACAGCAGCCGCAGCCGCAGCCGAATCAATTCTCAGTCGCTTCGTGATCATTTTCTCGAATCAATCAGTGAATAACTAAAAATTTGTCGCCGTCGCTAGTGGATTCTCGGTTGTTCTTCTCCAACTAATGCAGGCTTGTCATGAAATCTGGTTTCTCGAATCCCATTTCCAGACCGAGATAATTGCGCGCTTCTTCAAAACACGCTTCTGAATTTTTTTAATTAATCACTTCAGTGATGCGTTTATATTCAGCGAACAAGAAGATTATTCGAAAATAGCAGATCCGCTAATAATATTTCATTAAGTGTTGATGATATTATTTGTGTTTTTCCTCATTACATTCAATAATTTTTATTATTACGCGAAACTTGTTAATTTTCGTATTGATGCTAGTAAATTCGTATTTTCGATTATTTTTGCTGTTGCTGTTGTTGTTGCTGTTTTTGTTTTTGTTGCTGTTTTTGTTGCCGTTATTGTTGCCGTTGCTGTTTTTGTTGCCGTTGTTGTTGCCGTTGCTGTTGCTTTCCGTTTACTTCACTTTAACTGTCTGATTTGATTTATTTGCAAATATCTGTTCGAATTTCGTTCAATTTCTCTGGAAGCGATGAAATGTTGTGTTGATTTTCATTGTTAAAAATTCGCTGCTGTCTTTCAGCGCCTCGTAAAGAAGACGAAGACGAAGAAGAAGAAGAAGCAGGTGTTGAAATGATTTACTGGAAATTAAATAAGCAATTAAAACTTTCAAAAATATTGAATTGCTTGTGATGTTTTTTTTCAACGTCGACATCTGAGGAGGCCAAGCAGTAGTTGGACATCCATTCCAATCCGTGTTTATTATTATCATTAATTTAGTGTGAAAATGACTGAATTTTGAGATAAATTGGTTGAAATTACTAACTGAAATTAAGTAGATGTAAACTACAATGTAATTCAACTCACATCGCATTATTAACGCTTCATCATTTCAATGATTTTTATTCTTTTTTTACTTAACTAACGCATCTCCTCCTCCTCTTTTTTTTCTTTCTCTGCAGGTGAAAATTTGGTTCCAGAATCGCCGTTCGAAGTACAAAAAAATGATGAAAGCTGCTCAGGGACCGAACACCGGCAGCGGGATGCCACTGGGTGGCGGCGGTCCAAATCCTGGCCAGCACAGTCCGAATCAAAATATGCACGGCGGTGAGTGCGGCTTTCAATTATAAACAATAAATAAATAAATAAATTAAAGTGAGATCTTCCATTTCAACTGCGATAACGAGAAAGTTTTCTGTTGCTAAAAATTTGTGGCTAAAATTTTGTTCATGAAATTTTGTCGCTAAACATTTGTTGCTAAACTTTTGTTGCTAAACTTTTGTTGCTAAACTTTTGTTGCTAAACTTTTGTTGCTAAACTTTTGTTGCCAAACTTTTGCTTCTAAAATTCTGTTGCTAAACTTTTGTTGTTAAAATTTTGTTGTTGACCTTTTGTTGCTAAACTTTTGTTGCCAAAACTTTTGTTGAACTTTTTTCGCTAAAATTCTGTTATTAAATTTCTGTTGTAAAACTTTTGTTGTCAAACTTTTGTTATTAAAATTTTGTTGTTGAACTGCTGTTACTAAATTTTTGTTGTATGTTGCTAAACATTTGTTGCTAAAATTCTGTTACTAGACTTCTGTTGTCAAACTTTTGTTGCTAAAATTTTGTTGCTCTTCATATTTTTCAGGCGGTAACGGCGGCGGTTCCAACAGCGGCTCCCCCTCGCATTATCTACCTCCGGGACACAGCCCGACGCCATCGAGTACCCCCGTGTCCGAGTTGTCACCTGGTGAGTAGCAAAATCCCACGACATATTTATAGAGATCAACGAGATTTATAGAGATTTCGTTGCATGAACTTCTTTAATAAGCTATTTTGAAGCGAGTTTTCACGCAAACCTCTTCTGTTTCTCTCAAACTCTCCTCAGAATTTCCACCAACCGGCTTGAGTCCGCCCACGCAGGCGCCCTGGGATCAGAAGCCGCACTGGATCGACCACAAACCGCCGCAGATGACGCCGCAGCCGCATCCCACACATCCGGCGCACCCGTCGCACCCGGCGCACCCCGCGCACCAAACGCACCCCGCGCACCACCAGCCCACGCACCACCACAACCCGCCCCCACCGAAGATGGGCGGCTACGTGCCCCAGTACTGGTATCAACCGGAAACAAATCCGTCTTTATTAACGTAGGTAAACCGGTCGCGTGAAGCGATTGTTGCGATTGTTGTTTTTGAGAAAGAAATTCCACGCAAATGACAAAAAACAAAAAAAAATTTCAAAATAAATATTTTAAATTTAATACAATGGATCGAAATTTCTTACAAAATCAATTTTAAAATTTTTTTTTTTAAATTTTTTAAATTTCTTTTTTAATTTTTTAAAATTTTTTTTAATTTTTAAAACAAACGTATTTTCGTTGCAATATTAATCAGAATCATTTTTTCTACTCTTCTCTTCCTTACAGGGTCTGGCCTGCCGTTTAACACCACCAACACCACCACCATCAACACCAACAGCATCATCCACAACAACAAACATCATCAACACCAACACCATCACCAACACAAACACACACACACACACCAAACCGATCCTATTTTCATAGTTAATTGAGAAGCGTACTTTCTGCATTCAAGCTGCAAAAACCCCACAAAAATGTTGAAATCTATTTTAACAACAAAATACGAATTCTAATGTAGAAACCCTAAACTTTATTGAGAAAGGAGCACAATAAATGTACTCAAAAGAGAGTCTCGGGCGGAGAAACGTGAGCAGTAAGCTGTAACTAAAGTTAAAATAGTGACGTAGTGAAAATAGTTTTGTAAGCGTGATTCTTGGCCGTCGCCACGAAACGGCAGCTTGTATCGATAAAAGTGATTGAATTAGGCTAAATTAAGAAGGTATTCTGTAAAGTTCAGCTAAACAAATTCGATAATAATATAGATTATTTAATGAAATAGAAGGAAGAAATGAAAAAAAACAACTTTTGGTTTTCGAAAAAAACTCTTAAATAAATAGTTTGTTCTCCATTTTTCCCCCATTATTTTCTCCCTATTCATTCATCAATTGTGACTTGAAGGAGTGTGTAAAAACGAAGAGAAACTTTCTTAAATCATTGAAATTAAAAGTCTTCTTTTTGCTCTGGAAATCGCGATTTCCTTGAAATGTCTACAATTTTCGCTTAATAATATTCGAACTCGTCGCTTACTGAGCAGCGAATTTCAGTTCGCTTTTTATCTAAATCTACACTTAATTTTATGTGCAATAATAATTTTAATTTGCGGCATAGAAAACACTTGAGAACCTTTTAATTCCTTCTAAATTCTAAACTCCTTCTAAATTCCTTCTAAAACTCCAGTTTTCTGCATTAATAAGCAATTTTTTTTCTACATCCTTCAGTTGTAAATTTTCGTTGTATAAAATGAGTTAAAATTAAAATGTTTTAATGGTAAATAAACAAAAAAACTCTTTAAAATTATAACACCAAACCTTGTAAAATAGTTTAAATAAAATTTAAGTAGCTTTTGTAGCTTTAAATTGCAAAAAAAAAACAGAAATCAGTAGCAAATTAATTTCACCACAAAATTATGCCAGTTCGGGAGTTAACGGTAAATCATATTTTACTGCTACAACTACAACAGAAATACGAGCTGAATTTCAAATAGCAAAGTAAATCTTGAGTTGATTTTTGGGTTTTATTTTTCTCCGCAGGCTTTTAAAACTTGAACGTAATAAATTGTAGAGAAATAGAAATACTTTTAGATTGATAATAACTTAGATTAAATGAATTAGCGATTATTGTCGTATGTAAGAAAAAATTTAAATATATTCAATTAATAAAACCAAGAATGTGGAAATAAACTGAAAATGACAAAAACTGAAAAAAGTAAACAAAATCAAAAGTTTTTTTAATTGCTAAGGGTGGTCTAAATTAATTAAAAAAACTATTAGAATCCTTAAACTCCACTTTTCTGCTAATCTCAGCCACTCGCAGACTCGCTATTCTTCACCCACCAAATTGTGTGACTCTTTAAAAACAGAATTTACTTGAAATTCTTCACTGGATTCCCGCCTCTTCACAAAATTGCCGATTTTTTACTGAATTCCTGATTGCGTTCAATTTGATTGAAACCGCGCCGTGACGCGTCGTCACAGTAAGCGTTTCGCAGCACTTGGAAAGCTAAAAAGTGGAAGCAGAGTAAAGTGCAGCCTATCTGCGTCGTCTGTCTGAGCCTTGAAAGCTACTTCGGCGCAGCGGAAGCGGAAGGAAGCACAAAATCTGTTCCATTAAGTCGGAAGAATGCGCTGCAGAGACAAAGGACGACGACGACGCATCCATTAAGCGCTCGAATGAGTTAACATGCAGCAATTTGTGAGCGAGTGAGGTGGTGAGCGGGTGAAGGGAGGGAGAAAAGGGATGCAACTCTCATCCGTCCTCACCACCCGGCCGTCATCATCGCCACCACCATCAACAGTTCGGGGTGGCTGCCCGACAGGCAGTCGGTCGTGCAACCTGAATTGTTGAACACGTTCGAGCGGCAGCCAGCAGCTGGACGGTGCAGCTCGAGCTGAATCCCCCCGGTAGGACGTCAAGTTTGACCAGCAGGGCGGGTGGAACCGAGGAAATAGTTGGCCCCTCGAAAATTTAAGGCAAATGTTACCCTAAAAACATCACAACGACCAAAAGCTTCCTCTGCGCCACTGACTTCTCAGTTGACACCACTCGTCCCCCCCCCCCAAAAAAAAAAACCCCCTTCAGACGTACCGTGACTTGAGAAGAAGAGCGACGGGATTGAGAAGAAGAGCGACGGGATTGAGAAGAAGAGCAACGTGATTGCGGAGAAGAGCGACGACGACGACTTCCACGTTAATGGCGTTGCCACAGTGTGCGCCAAGTGGCCGCAATAATGAAGAGTTCTAGAAATGTCGCCGACTCGCGACTGAAATGAAACACGAAAACAAAACAAATCCTTCCGTCGCAGTGTCGTCTGCTCGCGGCGCAGACGCATCGACACATCGACACACCGAGTTCAGGTGGGGATAATGAATCGCGAGATTCTTAACATCTTCATACGCTCGCGAGACACATTTGCAGATGCCGCATCTAATTTATATTCCGCTCGCAGCGCGTCTTCATTGCATTAAATAATTAGCGGTGTGCGGCGCAGAAAATTGTCGCGTTGCCATTTTTGCATTTCCTTAAATAAAAATCCGTAACCTTTTTTGGCATGGAAAACAAATCGAATCACCGAGCCGTCGGAGGCCTACGCGTGCCAACCAGCGGCTGCGCGCCAACCAGTCGTCCGCCGATTACGGCAGACGGACGGAGGGACAGACGGACGGAGGGACAGATGGACGGAGGGACGGAGGGACGAATGGATGGTCAGGCGGACGGACGGAGGACACACTGCACAGCCGCCGAACGACATTGCGAACGTAAACCACAACTGGCAATCAGTAGAAGTCACCACACGAATTGATGACCACAAGATTGTGACAATAAATAGAACTTTAAATGAAGAGACAAAGAAGAAAAAAGAGATTTTATAGCTTCTTAAAGGTTCAAGAAGAAATTAATTAGCAATTTTAAATAACCAATCAAAGAAAAACTCTACATTTTCAATATAAAAAGCAACATTTTGAAAGTTTGAAACTTAATAACTCGACATCCCGTCGATTTATTCCGACGAAACTTCAGAGTTGAATACTTGGTGTCCATAATTTTATCTCTACCAAAAGTGGGCGTGGCATGCAAAGCCGGAAGCCTATTAAACAGCGATTGTGGGGGATCCTTTTTCCCCACATTTCATTCCCGAAAGTCATCAGAATCCCCTCACGTCACTCCACGTTTGAGGGGATAGAAAGTCGAGCGAAATTCAAGCTCAACACAAAATCGTATGGATTGACAGTTTGTAGAATTAACCCTCTCAGGGCTCCTCTCAACCCGTTGTAATCCCCACCCCCGTCCCCACTTCCCACACCCCCAACTCCCTTGCCATTGTTATGCTTTTGGAAGCCGCGGCCCAGTCACCGTCATCTAAGCCGTCGTCATCCAGCGCTTGGAACGCGGCTGCGAGCTTCATATTGTGTGTTGCCTCCTCATTCCATCATTCCACGCTTCTTCCACCGAGAGCCGAAAACAATTGCAACAATCGCTGGAATTTGAAAGAATTCCATCAAAAGAATTACGCTGGGAATTTTTGCGTATTTCTTGGCTCTCATTTTGCCGGGGATTTGGCGGCGGCAGTGGAAGCGCACATCGCGCGCCTTCGCGTTTACTGTTCAAACCGCGCTTTCGCGGTCATTGTCACCCGCTGACGGCCGATCGGCCGGTCGGTCGGTCGGTCGCTCGGTCGGTCGGTCGCTCGGTCGGTCGGTCGCTCGGCGGATCGTTTGGCAAGACGAACGAGCCATTGTTTCGTGTGCGTGTGTTGAAAAACTGAAGAGCAACTACAGCAGCAGCAACAACAACAATCGGAATAACTTGAAGCCAAGAAGAAGAAGAAGTTGCTGCCGCTCCGTTGCATTTCCACATGCAGCAGCGGCACGGCACGCAAGCCGCATGCGGCCTCGACGAGCGACGGCGCAATTTTTTCGCAGCGTGTTGGTAACTCCGGCTGATGGATGGTTCGGTGTTTGGTGATGCATTGTTTTTGCTGTTGTTGCTGGCGCGGTGGTGGCGGCGGCGGCGGCGGCGGCGGCGGTGGTGGTGGTGGTGACATCGTTACGCTAGTTTTCGGTTCGCATAAAACTCCGAGCAAAAAACTCTTGAATATTCGCGCGTTTGAGGGTTGCATTTCGAGGTTGCCGCTCCGCTCCGCGCCAGCAGCATCATCAGCGCGGCCGGCGGTGCAGCTTCAAAGCGACGAGGTGGCATTCCGAATTTGTAAATAAATCGATTTTTCCCTTCCTTCCTCTTTTTTTGTCGCGCACTTACAACGTTCGAACGCAGAGAGGCGACCGACAGCCGACATTCGAATGCAGTTCTGATCGCATTTCTCTCCTCAATTCAAAAGCAAATTCAGCACGAAACGTGTGCCGCGTGCGCATTGAATGCGCCAGAAGTCGCTCTTCACGGAGTGAGGGGACTCCAGCGCTGAGTGACTCCACTTTTTGCTTTCGATTGCCTCTGCAGGACTTCGTTTTCGTTTTCGTTTTCGATCTCGTCGTTGAGCGTCGCGTCGCGTCGAGTCGCGCAGGACGGTAGCTGCATTTTTTGCATTCTCTCATCGATGCCTGCACCTCCCTCCGAAATATTTGTATAAATTTAAAATGAAAATGGTCATCGGATCAACTCTCACCGCGCTGCGTTCTCGATCGATTTCCGTCTCCTGCGGATCGAGCAGCAGCAACCAACTTTTGGCTTCATCGTCTGTTTGATTCTCGTCCTGCCAGCGTGCAGTTTTCGCGCCGATTTGGTGGCGACCTACCAGCGGTTTTTGCCTACCAGCGGCCGCATTTCAATACGTCGCTGCTGCTGGCTATATAAAGACATGAAATCCGCTGGCGTTCGGCGCCCTCGTCGCTCTCGTCGCCCGGCCACGCCGACCGAGTTCAGGTGTTGACTTAATGAGCGAAAAAAGGAAGAAAAGACGGCGAACAGCGCGAAAAAATCACGCTTTTTGTCATTATTGATCTGTCTTTCAGTGTTTCAACTCGTATTTGGCGTGATTGACAGGTTCGGCTCGGAAGCCGATGTTGCTTTTTTTTATTCAGCGATTGACGGGGATTAAAATGATTTTTTAATACGATTTCAGTGCGGATTAATACGAATCCCACATGACACGAGTTCAGCTTAAAAACCGCCTCGATTAATCGAATCCACGATCGATCCAGTTGCTCTGAAGGTTTCAAAATCCCAGAGTTTAAAAACGTCTTCGCAAAACGTCTTTCTTACCGGTGAAGACACATTCAACGCATTCGGCACGGATTACATGAGCCGAACGGAGCCGAATGGAGCCGAATGGAGTCGAACGGAGACGAACGGAGCCAAAAATCTGCATAAAATCGTTGTCGCCGCCTGGTTGTGTTCGGCGATTTAGAAGACAGATTGCAAGCGAGTGCCGTGTATTACGTAAAAATGTTAGATAAACAGAAAGCAGAAAAAGCGCGGAAGCAGCAACACAGCAAACTACAGTAGCAACGAAAGCCGCGGCACCGTCAGCCAGCAGCGTCCGCCGTGAGCTTGCCGCGCGGCAAAGAAGCCAACGATGCGGCTCACGGAGCGACTAAAATTGAGAGCATGTTGCTGAATTCCTCGGCGAATAGCTGAACACGCTGAATGCCGCGATGCCGCGATGCCGCGCTGCAGCAGTTTTGCCGAAGCGCTCGCTGCCGCATGCTTTGACATCAAAACAAGCCGCGTAGCATAATTTTTGCAAGTGTTGTTGGGCGGGACGGGTGGAGAGGATTTTGGTAAACGTGAAGGAAGAAGAGGGAAGAACGTTTTACATTCATTCGGCGGCAGCTTGTTGTGGATGCTGAATCAGGGTGGAGGGGATGGGAAGCCGCGTTCAATGCCGCGTCGAAAGGCGCGTCCAGTGCCGCGTCAAATGCCGCGCTGCTGCCGCGGTTTCAATCCTCTGGCCGAATGGGCACCCAGCGGCGCTCTTGCGGTTGACAACTAAATAACACCACGTTAATGTGTTTATTGGCCGTGAACGTTTTCCCCCGGGAAGCGCAGTCGAGCACACACGGGTTGCACTCGATGCTGACTGTCGATGTTTGACTGCGAGAGCGGCATCAACTCGTGTACGTGCGAACCGCGTATCCTCGCAAAGATTTACACGGAGGAGCAACAACAGCAACAGCAACAGCAATAACATTAACATCAACAACGACAACAACACAACGACAACAACAACAACAACAACGACAACAACAACAACAAGTGACTACAAGCACAATATTGTTAGGTGTCAACGCGATTGACTTGCGCTTCACAAGTCCGCTCCGCGACTTGGAATCAATTGTGAGCAGCGAGCGTTCGCGTTGCTCTTCCTTAGCGATGCGCATAAAACATGAGTGAGAAAACAGGAGCGGATTCAGGGGAGTAAGAGGCCGCCTTTCCCTCGCGAAGACTTTACGCGAGAACGAGGAATAATCACAAAAAAAAGAAGTCCCCTCACCGCACATTTTAATCCCCTCAAACGCCGAGAACGAATGTCACGAACCGCGCCTGTGCGAGGAGACATCAGCGAGTAAGCAGCGAGGAAGGCAGCATTTAAATAAAAAAGGAATTCACGCCTCAGATTCCCCTGGTTATTCCATCAATCTGTTGGTGCGCGCTGAAGGTTGAGGGTTGTGGATGGGGGTTGCGGATGGGGGTTGAGGATGGGGCGTTGGTGTCGCTACATCACTCGCAAACGCGACCAGCATCTGCTGCAGTGGAGGATGCTGGTGTCGCAGCAGCGCCGCGCCGTGCCGCGCCGCGCTTTCCACACTCGCTGCAGAAATTCCCTCGTCAACTGTTTTCGTTGCCTTGGCTTCATTTTTGGTTGCAGTGTTAGCGGCAACCAGCAGCAGCTCGCTGAGTTGTCTGCACTTTTTGCCGGCTGCGAGCGTACTTTGGTTTCAGCGAACGAATTCAGAGCAGCGCGCGACTCCAAGCAGTCGTCGTCGCTTTTAATAAATAAAACATTAAATGACCGCCAAGTGATACAAAGTGCAAATCACTTGCATCGCTTGCAACGAACAGGGTGACTCGAGTCGATTCGGCTCGATTTCACTTCTATTTTTCATAAATTATTTCCTATTTCTCATTAAACTCCGCTGCACACCCTGTAACTCTAAGTAAAACATAAACTAAATAATTTCCAAGTGCGCAGTTTTTCCTCGTTTTTATTAACTATAAAATTGCAATGAAGTTGGAAAAGCGAATGAATTTTTCTTCGTGAATCGCTGAAGATCCAACAAAAACAACATCAATCTCGCAACCAGCTGAAATGCGTTAAAAACGCATAAAACTTTGGAACGAGCTAATATTTTTACAACAAAAAACAACATCAGCAATGACAACGGCAAAAACAATAACAACAACAGCAAAAACAACAACCACAGCAACAACCTCAAGCAACAGTAATTCCACACAACTGAAAACTTTGAGGACATGGAATTTGAACACAAAAAATTTCAAATTCAGTGGATTCCAGTGCAGCGAAGAAGAGGATTTCAGGGGGGTGGAAGGAAGGGAGGGGAGAAGGGAAGGTTGGGTGGTAGTCGGTGGCATGACAGTGAGTCAGTCGACTGAAGTTGCCTGCAGCTCATGAATTTATTTATATAAAGAAGGGAAATAAATGTTAAAACAAATTTTAACAAATTTCATTCCTAGTTTTCGCTGTAGTTTTTTTTGTTGATATTATTGTTGTTGTTGGTGTGGTTGTTTAGTTGCTTGACAGGATTAAAAAAGGTATTTTCAATAAATTCATGTAATATGAAAAAATAGAAATTAGATAATTGAAAATAAGTGAAAAAGAATGAAAACTACAAATTCTGCTACATATTTCAACAAACAAATTGATATAATAAGTTTAAAATGAAAAATTTATCAGGAAACAGATTTCTACAAAGAAAAACGAGGCAATAATTTTGTATGACATCATCTGCTCGCACCCCTCGCAACCCCTAATTTTTGACGCGTGCCGCACGAATCATGCGAAGCGACGCCTTCAAACGCACAAAAAAGTGCTTGAAAATTGCGGAAAATGCAAAATCTAGATATCAGTTGGCTCGATCGGGCCAATTAAGGGCGGCGGCGGATGCAGAAAGGATCGGGCAGCCTTCGAGTGTAATTAGGGGTTTCGTATTTCAGCAGAGCGACAGACAGGCTAGCGAATCAGTCAGCAGCAGCAGCAGCAGCAGCAGAATTTTCAGGATTGAGCGGCAGTTTTTTTTCAAACCAACCTCTTCCAGTGGCGCGTGTCGCGCGAGGTCAACTACAAGAAACTCTCTCTCCCTCCCAAAAATCCCACGTCGCCACGGCTGACCCCCCACCCTCCCCGTCATTCGCCGGCTACCCGCACCCTCAATTTCGTTATTCAATTCAAGTTCCTGCAAAAGAGTTTCAAAAATCTGTACCGCTCTGATTCGGTTCAGCAGAAAATCGAATTCAAATTCATGCAGTTTCAACACTTCTTCTGACAGATCATAAAATATTGACATCTTCAATTGTTGCTGCGTTTTTCATTGTTGTCACTTCGTGCTGTCAAACTGTTGACAGCGCATTTTTTTGTATTTTTTAACTGATTTTTTCTGCTGTTGTTCTTTGTTTGGTAATTTTTTTATTTTTCTGTAATTCTTGCCTCGTGTTTTTTATCGATTTTCTTCCGTCAAACTTGTATCGAACATCAGTCAGAGTCAGAGTCCGAGTCAGAGTCTTATTTTAATTTGTCCCATTTTATTTTAGCCACTCTTTTCACATCGCACTGTACTCGTTTACCACTTTTTGTCTTGCAAGTTCCAGCATTCTCTTCGAATATTCACGTGGCAGCTGAACTTTATCCAGGAAATCCATTCAAAATATATTTACATGCGAAAATTACAGCAGAAAAGGGTCGACAATCTCGACTTTTGCAACGATGAATCTTCAGTATTCGTCTGTTTTGGCCTGAGAATTGAATATTCGCGTGTTTTGGCTCTAATTAAGAGTCTCTAATTTCGAGATAAACGTTCTCGTTCTCGATCGTATTTACGTATTTTAAAGACTGAAGCGATCTCGGTTTTTTTCCTCGGCTCAAAAAGGTTTTCTCGATATCGATTACATACTGATCTCGTCTCGTATGAAAATGGCTGTCTAGATTTTTACTATCGTCTTAACTGAGAAAAAGCTGTCTCGTTCACGATTACAGCGCCCAATTCGAGATGTGAAATAGGTGTCTATCTGGGTTTCCGTCTAGACTGAAGCTGACGGCCTCGATCACTGCTCTCGTCTTGAATTCGAATCGAGATTGACGAGTTGACGAAAGTTTTCTCGTTTCTGGAGCACCACGTGGGAACGATAATTAATTTACACCATTTAACTTGCATTTTAATTCCGATTATATTAGTTATTGCGTACAATCGTTAATTCTATAAAAAAAAAATACGAAACTCGAAGTGGAGTTTTGAAGTAAATGCTGTGTAAGTTTTTCATACAGAAATTCCCGAAGAAACCTGCAAACAAAGATATTTCGGCAAAAATGTCATCAAAAAGATCAGCACAAGTTTGGCGACTCTTGTCGAGTCAAAGTCGGCCACATCCAACGGCAGTGACGACGACGACGACGACGACGACGACGATGCGGTGGCGACGACAACGACGACAACGATGGTGACGACGACGACGGCGACGATGAAAACGGCGACGGCGACGACATCAACACACGACGACATCAACTGCAATCGATATGCGTGCAGATGCTCCATTTTGATCAGGTCATCAGCGACACATCGTTCATCATTCATCACGTTCGGCGGTTGAGGATAACGCGGTCCGCGTTCCAAATAAAGCTGAGAAGCGAGGTAAATAAAAACAAGAATCGAAATAACTTCAAGACGAATAACTTCTTACGTGTTCGAGGACGACGTTCGTGCGCGCCGAGAAGGCTTCTTTTTGTCTCGATGGATGAATTTTAGGAATACCTTTAATCCGAGAAGTTTTTGTTGAAGTTTCCTTTGAGTTTCCTAAAAGGAGACGAAATTTCGAAAACGAACAAAGAAATATTCGGTAGTCAGTCACTGGCCAGGCTGACCGCTATGTTATGTTTTGACAAACAACGCGGACAGACCGTCTGACTGACTGACTGACAGACTGTTGTTGTTTCTTCTGGATCTGCTGGAATGAAAGTTGAGTTTTATAAGGAAATCCTTAGCTTTCAGGAATCCTGCGAGAGTTTTGGCATAGATTTGGCAAGCAGGATGAGTAGACGGGTGGATGGATGGATGGGTTGGACGGAATGATGGCTGAATGGATACATGGACACTAAGAACTTTATGTTTCCTAACAAAGGAATTGTAGGAATCTGTAAGATAAACCACAATTAAATCAAATTACAATCAAACAACAAATTAAACAATTGAAATATCTGATATCATAAATTAAAATTAAAATACTAAATCTGCGATTGCGAAACTGACATTCATAAATGAAAATCGTCTCATAAAAGCACTCCATGCATACAAACGTTCCGTCGCACCACGAATTCCCCGTCTGCCGCACCAAATGCGGACAAACTTTCATAAATTAACCGAATTAAAACGAATAAAAGACTTCAATAGTGTGGATGGCTGCGACACGAAACCAGCATAAAACGCACGCACTCCCTCCAGTCCATTAAACCGAATGGATCTCCGCTCAGCTTCATTCCACACTCCACGCCAACAGATGTCCACCCCGAGACCACGAGAATTCAATATCAGTCAAATCACCCCAATGGACGTCGCATGAGGGCATCCGCGAGGGGGCACCTCATAGAATTCCGCTTATAAAAACAATAGTCAGGTCTCAGAAGTCCCAGCGGACTGGTCATTGGACACACGATGCCATCCTCGGAAAACGCGCTCCCATCGCTCGATTCCCAGGCGATCCCTATGCTGGCTGCCGGTCAGCTTGCCGCAAATTGCTCGCTCTCAGGGCCGCGCCAACAAGTGAATGATGGAGCACATGAGCTGAGAAACTCAACTAGCGTGCGTCCGCGTCCGCGTCCGCATCCGCGTCCCCGTAACTGATTTATGACGTTTGTAGACAATTAAGACGCAGACGACGTCATGTCAACGCAAACGACAAAAAACGCAAAAAAGCTGCAAGTAAAGGAACGAAATCAAGGAATGAGTTCACAAATTCGATTAAATTCGTGACCGTCAGGCTGCTCGACCCCTTCGGCGGATGAGACGCGAGCGCTCTGCTGAACTCCTTCACAAATATTTATTGGCCACAATTAAATTGTTCGCAGCGTTTCATTTGTTTTGCTTCGAAGATTTTTCAGCAGTGAGTACAATTCAAGAGTGAGGGGGGCTCCTCGACAAAAGAGTTCTGCTGAAGCCTTCAATAATTTGACCTCTGGCGGTCAATTGAATTGACCGCGGCGAGTGTCGGCGAGTCGAAAACACTGCGTGTTGAGAGCCCTCAATACGTAAGATTGCGGTGACCATCTTTGCACAGTCCACGAATGAGTGCGTTATTTGTGCTTACTGTCAATTTAATCACTGGTCTGACTTGTGGCGCGATTGTCGAAGCAATTTGATTAAACTCATTCAACAGTTTGACTTGTAGACCTGTTGTGCAATCAAGAAATCATATTTTCTTTAAGGTGATTCTTTGCCTCAAACAGAATTGCATGCAGTTTGTAAGTGACTTCCGAAAACGTTGCATAAATCTGAGCCATCAGCTCAGTTTCTGATGAAATGATCTACATTCAGTTTTATGAGTTTCTGCAATCTCAATGAAATTTTATATCATGTTGAAAGCCGCAGAGGAAGTGGCAATTAAGTCCAATTTAGTTCCTGACTTTGTTTTCGAAGAAGCTGAGGAAGAAGTGAGTGAAAATCGTACATGAAAGAGTCAACAGCGGCCAACTGATCGTTTTGTTCCGCGAATGTTTTCTGGTTTTCATTCAAGAAAGTGTTGTTATTTTAATATAACAGACATTTTTCGTTATTTCACTTAAAGAGTTTCGGTCGTTTGAAAAGTTCTTTTCTTTTTTCAGAACGGCAAAATCTTTTCTTACAATTCTTTTGTATCTACGAGAAATTCAATATGAAATTGCGATCTTTCGCGGTGGTGAGATAAAAGCTTAGAACTCAATAGCGCGAAACCCCCGCTAGGGCGTTAATGGAAGCGCAGAAACAGCATGCAATGCGATTGAATAAAGAGATTGAATGAAAAACGGAAAGTCGGACCCATCGGCCGATCAACCGATCAACAGCAGCGATCAATCACATCAGCGAACACCGAACGAACGGCGATTCGATCGTTCATCATGCAGACGGCCGGCCACGAGCAGCTCCACCACTTCCATTGATAGTGTAAACATGCGTAGCAAATGACGATCATCCGGTGAAAATATTAGAAGAACGACATTCGAATGGATGTGAAGGCAGCAGCAGCAGACACACTTGCAGCGCGCAGATACACTTGTGTCTGCGGCCACCTCAACACAGCCGAAGATCGCATGGTAAACAATGGAAATTATAGAAATTTAGTGGTCGACGATCCACAGCGCAGAGCCCACGGAGAGACCGATCGAGATCGAGATCGAGACCGAGACCGAGTAGGAACGCAATTCAGAGATATGAATGCGTTCTGTGATGCTGTTGCTGTTGCTGTTGCTGTTGCTGTTGTTGTTGGTGGTGCCACCGCTGTGATTACAGGTGGAGTTGATGGTAATATAATAACGATGATCGCGTTGTTGTTGCTGCAGCCATCAGTAGCCGAGCAAGAGCGGCAATTAACCAGAAGCTAAGCATTAAATTAGAAGAGAATTGAAAAACAAAACAAAAAGCCGGTTCGAATGCCGCACTCGATCAGTCAGTCAGTCAGCCAGTCAGCCAGTCAGCCCGTTGGTGGTGCACCGTGGGTCGCGTGTGATGGAGTGCGAAGCGGTGCCTCTCGGAGCCGTCATATTCCGCTTCGTACTCAATCAATTAAGTTGGAGGAACAGTGGAAACTCACAGCGGGCGGTAGGGAACAAAATAAAATGCAGATCTGATGGGTTTTTGATGCACTCGCATGATTTTCTCCCAAGAGTTTCTCTGTGAGAATTTCGAGAAACGGATTTCCTCAAAAAAAAAAGAAGAAATATGCTTCATAAAATTCATTCATGAAATTTCCATATTATTGTAAATTCTACGATCGACCCAATAATTCCGCCTCTTCGCGTTCTTCTTCTTCAGACTTCTGCTCTCACGTATTTAATCCTCTTTTCGGTGGTCGTCCTCGAAAAACCACTTAACGCATGTTTTTCATGTTTTCGCATTACTCGCAGCATCCATTATCCTTGTCAACGCCTTCCATTTATTGGCCGCAGACTTGATATCCCGCTGGCAGTATTTTTCCCAGCAACAGCGACAGCGAGCGACAGCAAATCCGCAGACCAGATCAGCACAATCTTATTGCAGTTGTAATTTCATCGTGTATCGAGCACCGAAACACGATGAAGAGGATCGATGATGCACTGCTAATCCTGCTCCTGCTCTGCTGTTATCTAAAGCGTTCAATAAGGCTGCGAAGGATAAACGAAGGATATCAAGTCGAAAACAGCAACGAAGGTCTCGCATACCCACCCATGCAGGAGGCGGGACGAGTGCGAGGAGGGACTGCGCGCCAGACGTGGCATTAATGTGTCAACGCAGCACCCCATGCTGTGGCCCCCGAACACGTTGACCGAGCTCATCATTCGTGAGTTTGGGTTCGGTTTGCTCTTTTTTTCGCATTCGTTTGCATTTTTCGCATCCTGCAACTGCAATTGGAAAAATAATCCGCTTTTGCAGAATCCCGCAGAGTTGTTTGCGGCGATTGTTGGTGTTTGCAGTGCAGACAACCTGCTACATTTCCGCTGCTTCCCTTCTGTTTTGGCACGCCATTTGGTTTTCCTCAATTGAATAGAGAATTAAAAGGTTGAAAGACTTATATTGAAATTCCACGAAATTCCACGAAATTGAAAAGTTGAAAATGTGATAAAAAGAAACACTTTTAAATATTTATATATAAGATGCTGACTATAATAGGCTATAAATTAATGAAGCTATTTGTAACAGAGAAGCCGTGGTCACCACAATGATCAGTGCAGTCATCATTTTCACCAGTATCACGCTTATCAATCAGCGACAAACATTCAACACATCGGAGGACACAATCGTCCTCAATCGCTTCGGACGATCCTGCTACAGAGTTCGTTGTAACATCGAATTGAGTGCTGCGCCAGCAAATCACCGGTTGCAATGAGAGTCGTCATCGCCTTCACGTAACGAACAATGGACTCAATGCAACGACGACAACAACAACAACAGCGATAACAACCTTTGAAAAATGTTCCTCTTAAAAAATGTTGCCTCAACAATGCAAAAAACAGAAAAAAGTCCGCACTTCAGAAGGCACCCATCGGTGTTTTATTACCATCGCTTCCCCTCTAACATTCTGCACGCTCCCCCTCTGCAACATTCTGCACGCTCCCCCTCTGTCCCGACTGCCGAGTTGGTTCTCGTCTTCTGTTTTTCTATTGTTATAACTTCTTTGTGTTTCTCTGAGTTCCCCTCACGCCGATTTCATCTGATACTTTCAGCTTTCCTCTCCTCATCCTGACGCAATACCGTCGTCGTCGGTGCGTCCGTCGTCGTCGCTGCGTCCGTCGTCGTCGGTGCGTCCGTCGTCGTCGGTGCGCCCGTCGTCGTCCTTTCGCGTATTTGTCGCTATAAAACATGAAAAGTAGGCGTGTACACAGGTTTTTTCCAGCGAATTTCCGGTACATCTTAAGTTTCCAAGGTAGGCACCTCCCTCACTCCCCTGTCCCTTGCATTATTTCGAAGATGAATTCAATCTTCTTTGGCATAAACGACTTATAAGTACGAAGTAGTATCGAATACGAAGTAAGGCATTCATTCAGTGGTCGTGGGCTTTCTATTTACGTGTGGAAGGGGAATTGAATCGCGGCAGCAAACATCTTGACGGGACGCGTGAGAGATTCGGCAATATCGTCATTAAGTTCAAGTGATGGCGGAGGTGTTTTAATGAGACATCCTCACAATGAGACCTCAACTCTTGGCAGTTAATTGTAGTAATTAAAATTAAGTCAAATCAAGTTGAAGGAAATGTAGCTCGAATATTAAGCTCTCAGTTATATGAGGAAACAATGACTTTTTTCGGGTAATTTTGCTCATAACTCAGTAGAGAGAGAGAGAGGGGAAGGACGACCCATGGCATACAACTTCTTATATTGTCATGACTGACTGAATGGATTTCCGGGAAAATAACCTTTCGATATGAAAAACCTTCACAACAATTTTTTAGCAATTTCTTTGCAATGCAACGCCGTGAAAACAGAAAAATCCCTTCAGCTTTTGAAAGATTAGAAATGGATTTTTGTACGATAGAATCCAAGTATTTACTTGAAATGTCAATTAAAATATATTAAAAGAAATACTTATAATAAAATATACGAATGTCACTCTCGCATGCGTCAACGTTGCGTGGACAGTCCTACCCTCCGCATCGCAGCCAGCGCGCCACGCACTCACAGCTCACAGCATCCTGAACGCGGCGAATAATTGACGATCCCCTGCCACCCGGCTGAACGCAACATATTCGAAAGTGGCGAGTTCCGCCTTCCGCTGCTGCCGTGCGGCTTCACATTCAGATGTGCGAGTCTCCAGCTCCTTCTGCTCCGGTTCGCTGGCATCTTAAGATTCCGCCAGCATGTTTTGTGTGTGGAAACAAAGGGCAGCCGTCATTGTTATGCAATGTCCTTGCGGGATTCAAGTGTGCGTGTGCGTATGCGTGTGTGCGATTGGGTGCCGAATGTGCTGCGCCCTACTTGAGTCCGCGTTTTGTTTGCCGCTTTGTTTGCAACCAAATTCGAGCGGCATATGAATTCGAGCGGCATATGAATTCGAGCGGCATATGAAGTCGAGCAGCACCCGCTCGGGTGCTCGAGGTGCTCGAAAGAACGGTTATTCGCGCTGCCTGCTGCAGGATATCAACGTGGGGCGTGAACTACAGCGAAAATGTGTTGTGCACGAGTATTCGTTGCTGCCGCTAGAGGGACGAGAGAGACTTTGATATGCGCTTTCGTGTCATTCGATGCCGACTCGAAGGTGTCGCCGCAACGGTACGCGTTACAATCTTGCAGGGTCGTCCTCGCAGCGACGGGTCGATCGCCAACAGCGAACGGGTTGCGCTCGCGTGAAACGGGGAATGAAAACGGCACACGTTTGACGTGGAAATGAAGTCTGCAATCGCGCGATTTTCCCAAAGGAAGTCCTTCAATTCAGCTGCTCCGCTCGCTGAGGTCGGATTTAATAATTTCTAAGTGAGAAGAACTTATTTTGAAGTTCGGTTTTTGAGTGAAAAACCGAAGAATCTTTTTATTTTCTTTATATTTTCGATGCCTTCCGTCGCGTAGATGTTAAAAATCGTTTCGGTGCGGCGCAAACAATCAACCAACTTCAGCCAGACATATAATTTCATTCTAATCCTCTTCTACCCCCCCCCCCCTCGCCCTACCCCCTCCACCCTTCAGACGCAGAATCTTTTAAGCAGCTCAAACAAGGACCTGCATTTCTAACGGTAAAGTTTGTTCACGTTTTGTCTCTTTTTGAACACAACCTACTGAAACCTCTTATCAACAACAACATCGAAAATTTCGACTCGAAAATGTTGGCTGGCTACAAACGAATTTTCGTGTTTTTTTTTTTTTTTTTTTTTTTTTTGTATGCGCCAACTCAGTGAAGCGTAAAGCTCGGGGCGTCACAAAGAATGCGCATGACAACCTTGTCATTAGTGGTCATTAGGTTCCGATCTGGTTATTTGGCTGGATTGTGTGTTTGCCAGTGCGGCACACGCTGTCCGTCCGCCTGTCTGGCTGTTTGTGTCCCTCCGCACCGCTCGCCGCTCGCCGCACGCCGCTCGCTGCATTGCGCCGAGAATCCTGCCGGTGCAAATATACGAGTGGTTAAGCCGCATTGTGTCATCGGCGGAGGCGAGCAACCGGGACTGCATGTCATCAAAAAGGGGCAAAAAGTGTCTGTGCCACAAACACAATTTAAGTTCAGAGTTGCAAAGTGTATCGTAGCAGTGTTGTTGCCCCCCGGATAACCTATAATATTTCTGTAAATCGAGTCGAGACAGAAGCGACTCTCATCTCAAAGACTTCAACCACCAGCATTTTTTTAGCCCATTTTCATCATTTGTTGAGCGCGATAATAGGCTCAGCATGTTCTGACACTCCACGATGAAACGTCGTCTATTAAGTTTGCTCAGTTCCAGCCACTTGTTCGGGTTGAAATTGCAAAGTGTGATGAGATATTCAACTGGAAGACATGCGCCGTTTCTCTCTCTCTCTCTCTCTCTCTCTCTGTCTATCTCTCTGTCCTCTCCTCTCCTCATCTCCTCCTCCATTAATAATAATCGCGCCAATTAAGTCGTCGCCGACGACCATCACAATCCCCATCTGCCCCCGCTGAGGACGACGTTCCTTGTCGCTTCGTCCTCGTCGCTGGTCGCACACCCGGCTGTTGCTCCGACATGGCAGCAACCGTGTTTAATCAAATACGTGACTTGATTTCGATTTCGGTCACAACGTGTTGCACGGGCCCGGAAACGTCTGCGATGACAGCTTCGGACAGCTTCAAATTGCTGATGATGCTATTATGTGATATCGTACACGCTGCACTTTAAATTGCTAATTAAGTTCTTTTAATGAAAACACCTCGACTCTCCTGAACTCGTTCCAACTCAGAACGCAGGATCAGACGACTTAACTGGTCTCAAAAATTGAACTCTTAAATAAGAACTCTAACGAACTAAAAGCTAAAATCAGAATCTAAAATCCAAAATGTGAATTTGCCAAAATTTTAAACAAGCCACTTAAATTTAAAATCTAAACTCATAAAGAATCAATATTTTTGCCATGTTATGCAAAAAGTTTCCTTAATTCTCTTGCTTTGTTGCTTCTTTTCCTCTTTTTTCGGAATTCAAAATGGCGTCGTATAACAGCAGCAGGTCGTTTATTCTGAAAGCACGCCGAGCAACGAGCGCTAAAAGGAAGTCAACAGAGTCAGCTTTTTGTGCGAACGCGTTTGTTGCGGATTTACATACCCACATACCTGCACACACACAAACACGCACACACACACACACACACACACACACACACATATATACAGCAGTACATAATGCTGAACGCACGGTACATAAGCGCCGTTGCGGCACCCATGCGGGCGCGGTCGTGTCTGCACTCAACTCCATGCTCTGGATCCCTCCTCGTTGTGGCCTGTGGCATGCAGCAGCAGCACCAGCAACAGCAGCAGCAGCAACAGCAACAGCAACAGCAACAGCGCCATCGACATCCACGTCCTCGTCGACGGACGTGGTCGTGGCTCCGTAGACGCCCAGAACGGCGCGCACGTAGCCTGGCATGGCGTTCGAACGCATTCGCCATGCTTCCTCCTGCCGCCGCCGATCTTTATCCCGATACGGCGCCCAAGCGCTGAACTTTGCAGTAAAACGTACTTTTTCAGTCTTGCGTTTAATTTCCATTCTGTTGCGAAGTTTTACTGGGTGGGGCACCATTTTCTGTTTTGCTGCTCGATTCTTAAAGCTGATGCATATTTTTTGTTTTTATTTATTGGGAAAATTCAATTTGTTTTTATCGCCTTATGCATCGCATTCATTAGAGTTTAAACAATGAAAGTTTGAATACATTTTACTTATAAATAATTTCCCCATGAGTTCCCCACTGTTGCTTATGGTGAAATGTTGCTAAAATAAGCTTAAACTTCAGGTCTTGTAAATAGATTCACACTGAATATAGATGTTCATTACTTATATAGAGAATTTAAAACCACTCAGTAAATTCAATAGATAAAGAAAATCTCTTTATTTCGGAATTATTGTTATATATTGAAATATTCCCATTACGATGAAACTTGAAACTGTGTCAGGAACATCCTTTTGCATACCACAACACAAAAGATATTAAAGATGAACGCCACAGATACGAGAGCTGATATCGTTTTGAAAGTCCTTTACGTTCAATTTTAATTGGTGCAATTTCTCTACAATACATGAAGTTTCTCTCCATTAAATTTCCTTTTCACAGAAAACGTAACATAATATTTAATTTAAACTCGGAGAGATGTGAATGTCTAATTGTATGACCTCTTAAACTCCCGAAAACTCCATTTATTCTCCCTAGAGCGAGTGCTGGAAAGCGTAGATCTGATAGGCCACTTTTAAAATCTGAAAAGGTAATCATTAAGATTTATAAATCGTTTAAATAGTCGCTGAACAAATGTTCTGACTTATTTAAGAAGTTACTGCGATTACCTCGAGAAAGTGAAGCGAATTTACATACACAAACTTAGCCGAGGACAACTGACGCGTCTCAGATCTTGACTGGAGAAGCATATAAACCAGCTTGCGATGCACCAAGGACCCCTCGTACCAATTGTGACTGTACACAGCTAGCTGAACCTCTTCGCTCTACGATCAGGTAAATGTCAACTTCAGCAATATCACACCCTGATTGAAAAATTCAAAGGCGTACCACATCTTCCAACATGTCACCAAACTTGCTCGTATCATAAACCATCCCAACAACAATCGTCGTGGGCAGAATTAGGTGTATGCCAGAGAGAGGGTCATCGCGCGACATCAAGTTGACCTGAAGACAGAGCATTGCGGCGCATACAAAGTCGCCGCTGATGATAGGGATCACGAATATTGAGCTTGCCTTGTGGCATAGACTGCAACGAATTTGAAAATGAAGACATTCCCAAATATTTCTAAGGCTGATACTCAACTCGTCCAGTATGATGATGTACTGAATTAAAGCCTTCATTGCTTCCGTGCCGTCTTTGACATCCACGCCCCTAAAAAGACGAGCTACGTGTTTGTAGTGTTCGATAATAGCAGTCAATACCACCGAATAACTAGCATGCCATGTCAGGAGTAGGAATGCGCCGGCGTGTGTGATAGAAAACTCGATTGCGTATATGAAAGGATATGCTCTGTAGGTGTACTTCACACCGAAGGGATACCATGATGGCAAGATGAAAGAGTCCTCATTTAAGGGTACACCGCTGCGGAATTGAAGGTATGTGATAACCAGCGGTTTGAAGTCTATAATTGCCAGGGCGACCAAGACCACAATTTTAAAGACTCGCAGACGACGAAGAATCCTCTCAATCACGGTTCCGATCATCGCGCTTTTTTGAAGTTTGGAACTCCGCGGAAAAATATCGTCAAGGCCATTAAGTAGGTTTTCGAAGCGTTGGCCGTTTTTACGTATGAAGTATCCACGCAAGAAGAGAACTATTATTAGGGAGACGACGGTAACCGACAATTGAAGGGCGTACAAGTCTTCCGCCTGGTCCTGCTGAAACGCGAATGCGCAGCTTACAACAAACCCGAAAGCGTAAACCACAAGATACACTCGATAGAAAGGGGCGTCCGTGAAATGGATTCGCCCACCAAGAGCAGGGTCGCGGCGGTACAGGCGACACCAAGGCAGCAGTTGCAAACTCTCCACCAACTGATCAAAGCGATACAGGACCATTCTGAATTTTATTTCGACCTTATAGTATAAACGAACTATAGATCGGTAAGAGCAATGGAGGTGAAGAAGAAAGACACACTGAGTTCGTCCTCTACTTGGTAACCCTTTTATAGGTTTATTGATAATAATAAGTACCAGTAGCGTGTCTAAAAGGCTGAAGACGGGGCTTTATGTAAAGATCTAATGCCAGCGTAGAAAATTCTTTAGAAAAAGCTAACATTTTAATATCAAACCTCTTTTTTATTAATTTTTTGCAACACAAATTATACATATATTTTCAGAAACCAATAGTTATGAATACTTATAAAGAGAAAGGAAGAAATCTTCTAAATTTCCTTTCTTCCCTCTTTTAAAACTTGTGGGTTAAATATAATCCGAAATATAAATTTAAAATGGACGACTTGACAAATTACATCCGAGCCTTAATAATCGGAAGTTTAAGCAAGGATCACTTTCAGGGAACTATTGGAAGTGAAATCCTCAAAATATAAGGGCAAATAAGAGGGGAGGGGAGAAACCCCAAAAATAGTCCTCCTGGACACTGCATTGACATAAAGAGATATTGTGGGAATCATACACTGGCTGACAATTGCAAAGGTCATTTTCAATGAATTCGGTTGAAGATATCAAAGTAGAGGCCATGGCTAATTGTCACCAATCAAAGGTGTTAATAGGACTTATAAATCTTTAATAAATTCATCGAAGTGTAATAAGAATTAGCCGCCTCCTTTGAGTTTCTTAATAGCATGAAATGTTAAAGGTAAAGAATTGTCCTCAAACCGTTTATATTGGCACGTCATCGAAGACCTGAATGTAATTTAAGCGCGGTATTAATTTTTGTACCCTACACCTGAAGTGAGAGGGTATATTCACTTTTTTCTTTCATTTGTGACGCATTAAAGGAGGAGTTGTAGATGTAGAAAAGTATATTTATTCTAGCTCAGAATCACTTCATGAGACGACCTATTCTTTACACTAAATATAAATTCATTCATGTTTTGAGCTGAAGATTGATTGATTCCCGAGTTTATCATTTCAAACAGAGACAGCCCCAAAAAATGGGCGTGGTCCGTTCACTGGTGACAGAAGTAACGATTATCGGAGAACGAGTAGAAGTATCGTCATGAAATTCAGTATGAACTTTCTACGTTATGAATCACGCTTTGATCGAAAATGAGGGAAGTCGGATCAGTGCCACGCCTACTTTTTTTGGTAAACATAAATGCATGCGATTTTAGAATAAAATTTCTCAGCTGTATGCAAGGATTTTCCCGCTTTAGGTGTGAAGGTCACTTTAGCCTCCCTTCAGTTTTGGGGAATATAAGATAGTTTTAAGCAGCTTTTAAACCGGTCGTCCGTCGGTATTGGTCCTGAGTCGTCATAGGGAAGATAGGCTGACGCCAGCCAACTAAAAGAATTAATATCTTAAGTTCTTGTCGGGCTAGAATGCATATCCTTAGATTACCTACACTCTCCTCAAGAATCAACTTAAAACTAGGTGTCCTTAATCCTAGGATCCTTCCTTGGTGGACCCAGGACTCTTGGATAAGGGCAATATCCACTATTCCTGATCTCAGCAACAGTACAAGTGCAGCTCTAGCTGCTTTTGAGTAGTGGAGACTAATCTGCAGGAGGTGCCTTCCTCCAATCACCATCTGTGCCCTTCTCCAACTGCCCTTCTCCATTGCCGTACGATCGGCTTCCTCTTCTTCTGAATCGAAGAGGCTGTCGCCAAGCTCTTCATCAAATAGGTCCTGTAGCTCCAAAATTGAATCAGGGCCCGAAGATAAGCCTGCATCACTTCCAGTCTCCATTATTACATCGGAAGTCCCCGCCACCGACACGGCATCGTCCGTTCCTCCCGATGTAGGGTCTTATGTCCCTTGATCCATCTTACACGTATATATTTTTAGGACAATATTGGCGAATCCAAGAGTGATCACTCCTCCGGCTTTCAGCAGATGTGGCAAGGACTAGCCATTCAGCACCAGATTAATATGTCTTCTAGAGCCTTCTGCCTCCCCTAGCCTCACTATTTTCCAGTTATGCGTTGGCAACGCTGGATTACATAACTGTATTATTTTCAGGATGGATTCCACATCAGTAGGAGCTGATAGACATCATGGGGCAACTTTTTAATACAATGTTAAACAATGTTAAAACTTGCCGAGGAAAAAACACCCGAATGGTTTACTCCATTCTAATGGCCTGCTCCGTTGACTCTTTTCTTCAACGACTGGACTGGGGGTGATATACACAATTGGTTATGCCGATGACAAAGCAGTTATGGTGAGAGATAGTTACAATGATATTATGCGAGATATAATGCATGATGTGCTCACCACCGTCGAGAGACGGTGTCGAGATCAGAGCCTCACCACAAACGCCAGAAAGTAGGATACGATCCTTTCTGGACCGATATAATCTTTCTGGTGATCCGTCCTGGATAGTAAACTTGCTTGGAAGTAATATGTGAAAGAAAGGATACGGAAGGCAAAAATTCCAGTGCTGAAGGGGTTGCAGCCTTCGCTGGGAAATTTCCCGAATAAGGTCCACTTGGATCTATACTGCAACGGTTAAGCACAGGGGGGCGATGCTGCCGAGATACCGAGCGGATATCTCGATTTGCTTTGTATAATGGAAAGTTAGGATTGTCCATAGTTGGTTACACTCCGAACACTCGTGCACGTGGGGAGAATTGACCACTTGTCGACAGGCGAAGATGTGATGGTTAATGATAAGGTGGAGGACTTCAACTTTCGGAACAGGCTTGCGTTAACGCGTAGCCTAGTTATAAAAAAGGAGACCAATTTGTTTGGTCGACCACGGTAACCGGAGGTGTGGAGGGGAGGAAAAGGGACCTGCTTGTTTGGGTTTGTTCCCGCCAGAGAGGTGGTTTCAGTGGCGAGTCTTTCAAGAGTTGAACTCCCACACCACCAAGTTGACCTTTGTCCGACGAGTTAGTGGAATGGTCTTGTTAGTGTGCGTAAAAGCATTTCCATACTCTTAAAATAAAAAACAATAATAATAAAAAGAACCCGCGATATACGAGATTTCATACTTTGAAAGGAAAGATTTCCTGATCCAGCGAATTGGAACTCTTTACCTCTGAGCGAGACGCTTCTTACTTAAGAACTTTTGCACGGATGTAGAGCATACACGTACATTCTGAGTTATGCCGCCGAGTACGGGTGGAAGAATTCAGCTCGAACGAAGGTTCCAATCACTACAAACACTGTGTGTGTGTAAATTGATGCTTGAAGTTTCAAAATCCACTCAGTATCAACCACTAGTGTGCACTCCGACTAAATGGGCCATCCCTTTCTCAATACAAACCCGTTACACACTCAAATAACCCTAAAAGTTAAACGGTCTAAAATTACTGAAAAGCAAAAGATCGGAAGTCCCCGAATAACATCGCTGTCTCTGAGGTTAGATGATAGTTATGCAATTTTTATTGATATGGATGGAGAGCAGAGAGAAATAATACGGTGTGCGATACAACAGCGAAGTGCAATAATATCAGATATTATTCTATTGTCCAGCAGTTATTCATCGCTTACTCATACTCGCATCCATTATTCTCCTTACAATGACAGTAGGAAAGTGCAAACTTGATAAACCAGCTTTAAAATCTGAAAAAAATTTTCAAATTCCTGTATAAATTGTAGTAAATATATATCGTCCAATGTAGTGGTTTTTTCATCAGGCACTCCGACAATTTGTCTCACTTTCACTTACGATATTTTCACATATTCTCCGAACATACTTCTTCTCTTCATACTTGTGATTAATTTGATGATTTTACCTTAAGAAAGTAGAGCAGATTTACGTCGAACAGCTTAGCCCATGACAACCGGCGAGGCTCAGACCTTGACTGGAGAAGCATATAAACCAGCTTGCGATGCACCAAAGTACCATCGTACCAGTTGTGACTGTATATAGCCCACTGAACTTCTTCACTCTGCAATGAGACAAACTTCAGACTCAGTAATATAGTTGACCGACCAAGAAGGCCAAAGACGCACCACGTCTTCCAACACGTCACCCAACTTGCTCGTATCATAGACCATATAGAAAACAACTATCGTGGGAATAAATAGATGTATGCCAGAGAGAGGGTCATCGCGCGACATCAAGTTGATCTGAAGACAGAGCGATGCGGCGCATATAAAGTCACCGATGATGATAGGGATGATGAATATTGAGTTCGCCTTGTAGCATAGACTGCAATGATTTTGAAAATGAAGTCATTCCCCAATGTTTCTAAGGCTGATACTCAACTCATCCAGTATGATGAGGCACTGAATTAAAACCTTCACTTTTTCCGTGCCTTCTCTGACATCCACGCCCCTAAAAAGACGAGCTACGTGTTTGTAGTGTTCGACAATAGACGCCAATACCACCGAATAACTAGCATGCCATGTCACAATTATGAATGCGCCGAACTTTACGATAAAAAGCTCGATTGCGTATATGAAAGGATATGCTCTGTAGGTGTACTTCACACCGAAGGGATACCATGATGGCAAGATGAAAGAGTCCTCATTTAAGGGTACACCGCTGCGGAATTGAAGGTATGTGATAACCAGCGGTTTGAAGTCTATAACTGCCAGGGCGAGCAAGACCACAATTTTAAAGACTCGCAGACGACGAAGAATCCCATCAATCACGGTTCCGATCATCGCGCTTCTTTGAAGTTTGGCAGTCCGCGGAAAAATCTCATCGAGGCCATTAAGTAGTTTTTCGAAGCGTTGGCCGTTTTTACGTATGAAGTATCCACGCAAGAAGATTACTACTACTAGGGAGACGACGGTAACCGACAATCGAAGGGCGTACAAGTCTCCCGCCTGGATCTTCTGACACACGAAGATGACACTTACAAAGAGTCCCAAGGCGAAAGCCACAAGAAACACTCGATAGAAAGGGGCATCCGTGAAGCGGAATCGCCCACGAAGAGCAGGGTCGCGGCGGTACAGGCGACACCAAGGCAGCGGTTGCAAGCTCTCCACCAACTGATCGAAGCGGTACAGGACCATTTCGGGTTTTATTTAGGCCTTTATAAACGCGTGAATTGCGAGACCGGAAAAGCAGAGGAAGAAAAACACTTTGAACTCAGGCTTTACTTGTTAACACTTTTATAGGTTTCTGAGCGCTGAAAGATACCAGTAGCGCGGGCTTAGAAACTGCAAAGAGGGGCTTTTTGTGGTTCAAAGTGAATTGATAAGGGGAGACTTGAGCCCGCAAAAACATCCCTCGTGTACTTTTTACAGATCGATACCTGTTGTGGGAATCACATTCGCCGGTTGACAATTTCAGAAACTATTTTTAATGCGTTCGATTGAAGAAACTGAAAAAATCGCTGTTAATTTTCGCCAATCAAGGGGGTGTCGTTAAATTGCTTAATCACTTCCATGAATTTTTCATACCTTCAGCAATGAAAAATTTCCTTGTCTTGCTGAGAATGAATGTAATAATTGGATTTTCGTTTTCCGTTTGGGATTGAAATTGGCGCCCATTGGTTAACAACAACGCCTACTTTACATACGGAATCTAAAGCCACCTCGTTTTAAAAAATATTGTAAAGTGAATATCTCATAAACCGTGTGAAGCATAATTCTACTCCGGAACATATAGCGCCACTACTACATAGGCGTGTTCCACCCAATCATACAAAAGTTGGCAATATCTCATGAGCGGTATAACATATTAAGACGTAATTTATATAGACGTATATCGCGAGGTATCTGGAGGCATTGCCAATCTGTTTGCCAAAAATGAGCCTGGCCCGCCCACTCATACAAAAGTTAACATTATCTTATGTTAACATTATCTCAAAATGTCGATAAGTGATTTTATCGTAGAGTATATAGAGAGATTACCAAAATTTTGGCCAAAAATGGGCGTGGTCCGCCTACTTATACAAAAGTTGTCAGCTGGCAACTTTTATATTTTTTTATTGTAGCTAATTCGGTCTAGGGTTTTTAGACATCGGCCTGGTCGAAGACAACACATTTTCTTGTTTTCCTATGTTTTATTTATATATTTTTCTAGACAAAACGGACGCAATTAAAAGTCAAAACCACAAAGCATTTGTTTTCAAGATACTTTTTATATAAATGGACTCTAAGCCCCACCTCAGGTTAGGTTAGGATGTAGTAGCAGCCTATTTCGGCTCACTTATGCCTAGTATGACCGTTGTGCTATAACGAGACCATTAGGCCCCCCCGCGGATCACCAATGTGTCTGTGCCGGAGAACTAAGCCAGTTTTGAACTCACGACAAAGTTTTTGAGGTGTGCAATCTTTACCTCACCCAAGTCCGTCAAGGATCGGAAAAAGTAGTCTCCCAGTATGGCGAATCATCTTCTCGCCTGGGCTGGACATTCGCAGAGGGGATGAATAATTGTCTCCTCGTTCGCTTCGTCGTTCCAGCTTCTACAATACTCAAACGAAGCTGCTCTTAATCTAGTTGCATGCCTCCCAGTCAGACAATGGCCAGTAATCACCGAAACCACCATTGAAATATCCGATATAGGTATTTCATATAGAGTTCATGAAGCTCCCTGGAGCTATGGAGGCTTACA
Source organism: Sicus ferrugineus (assembly GCA_922984085.1). Lineage (NCBI taxonomy): Eukaryota > Metazoa > Arthropoda > Insecta > Diptera > Conopidae > Sicus > Sicus ferrugineus. The sequence continues at coordinate 11,149,745 of OV277348.1, forward strand.
TTGGTCCAGATCGTCCTGGGAAGCGTACATGAGTCCAGGGTATTCCACCGTTCCGATGCTAAGGCGTCTGAATTATTCTTAATCCTCAACTTGCACGTAGCGAACGCAATCCGTGCGGAGTCTTGCATATGGTTACCCATAGTTGTCCACTGCCTTGCAAGTTGGTCTGCTTTACAATTACCCGCCACATTACTGTGTGGGTTTCATCGAGCTTCGAGCCATCCGTCAATATACCCTCTTCTACCTGGAGTACCACCCCTCTATATAGTTGGTATATGTGTAGAATAGTTCCTTTCTAAAAATACACTATATAATCCACCTCAATGAGGCCACCAATGCTGGCCACCAAACCACCACGCCATACATCAGAATAGGGCTCACTACAGCTACGTATAGCCAGTGAGCTATTCGTGGAGTAAATCCCTATCCCCGCCCAATGACTTTCCTCGCTCTTTTCTCCAAATTGATCTTAAACTTGAGCTTTCTGTTTGGAACCAGACCTAAGTATTGGACCCGATCCAGGAAAGCTATCGTTGTACCATTGAGTACCAGTGGCCCGATTATTGGACCGCTGCCTCTGGCCCAGCTCAGTAACTTGACCAGAAGACTTTGGAGAATGTCCTTGAGGACTAGTGGGAATTTTCCCGATACTGCAATCGCCACGTCAACAGCGTACGCGATTATGTTGCATTCGTTTTCTTTCATCAGTTTCAACAAACTGTCCATTGTTAGATTCCAAAGTAACGGTGAGAGAACCCCTCCTTACAGCGTGCCCCTGTTGACAAATCTGTGTATCGCCGCATCTCCGAATTCTGACGAAATTCGTCTTCTTGTAAGCAGGCCCGTGACAGTATTACATATTACAGGATGGATGCCCAATTTGGTCAGTGCACCCTTTATGGCAGCAGGCACAATGTTATTAAACGCTCATCTATATCCAGGAAAGCAGCCATTGTGTATTCCATTGTGTGCTATGGTATTTTCAATAATACCAACTAATTTATGCAAGGCAGTCTCTGTTGATCTGTCCTGTGAAGGTCACTTTAGCCTCCCTTCAGTTTTGGGGAATATAAGATAGTTTTAGGCAGCTTTTACATATTGCCATAAGCCTTCGTGCTGCAATATCTGCTACCGGCTGTAGTTCTATTGGTGTGATACCCTCAGGGCATGGTGATTGGAACGGTTCAAAGGCCCGAATGGCCCACATTAGTCTGTTCTGGTGATCACGTTGACATTGTAAATAGCACCTGGAATATTAGTGTGCTTAATAGGAGGATCTCCTGGATCTTCCTCTGTATTCCCCGAAAAGTGCGCGTCCATCAACAGCGCGGTTACGAACTGTAGCAGGTCGTTCGGTGTTATTGGTCCTGGGTCGTCATAGGGAAGATAGACTGACGCTAGTCAAAATGACTCTTCCCATCTCTAGGCTGGAAGCAGTCAGATCTCTTCCAATGTAATTAGAAAGTATTAATATCTTAAGTTCTTGTCGGGCTAGAATGCATATCCTTGGATTACCTACACTCTCCTCAAGAATCAACTTAAAACCAGGTGTCCTTAATCCTAAAATCCTTCCTTGGTGGACCCAGGGCTCTTGGATGAGGACAATATCCACTATTCCTGAACTCAGCAACAGTACAAGTGAATCAGGGCCCGAAGATAAGCCTGAATCATTTCCAGTCTCCATAATTACATCGGAAATTTCCGCCACCGACACGGCGTCGTTCGTTCCTCCCGATGTAGGGTCTTATGTCCCTTGATCCTTCTTACACGTATATATTTTTAGGACAATTCTGGTGAATCCAAAAGAGATAACTCCTCCGGATTTCACCAGATGTGACAATGACTCGCCATTCAGCGCCAGATTAATATGTCTTCTAGCGCCTTCTGTCTCCCTAGCCTCACTATTTTCCAGTTATACGTTGGCAACGCTGAATTACATAACTGTAGTTTCGGGATGGATTCCGCATCAGTAGGAGCTGATAGACATCGGGGTGTAACTTTTTAATACAATGTTAAACAATGTTAAAACTTGCCAAGGAAAAAACACCCGAATGGTTTACTCCATTCTAATGGCCTGCTCCGTTGACTCTTTTCTTCAACGACTGGACTGGGGGGGATATACACAATTGGTTATGCCGATGACAAAGCAGTTATGGTGAGAGATAGTTACAATGATATTATGCGAGATATAATGCATGATGTGCTCACCACCACTTTCTGGACCGATATAATCTTTCTGGTGATCCGTCCTGGATAGTAAACTTGCTTGGAAGTAATATGTGAAAGAAAGGATACGGAAGGCAAAAATTCCAGTGCTGAAGGGGTTGCAGCCTTCGCTGGGAAATTTCCCGAATAAGGTCCACTTGGATCTATACTGCAACGGTTAGACCTTGTTTAACGTACGCATCAGTTGTCTGGAGGCATAAGGGCGGCCAGATAACGACAAAGCCGCATTAAACTGAATGAAACGTTTGCTTGTCCAATGGGAAGCATGAGTCGGGTGCGAGTCACCCATAGGTGGCATGACACACTTATTGTGGACGGACTGTTGCGCGATGAGTGCCGAAAGCACTACATTAACATCTTCACGGATGGTTCGTTAATGGACGGTAGAGCTGAAGCAGGTATTTTCTCCACGAAGTTAAATCTGCGCTTCAAACTCCACTTGGGTAAGTATGTGTCTGTGAAGCAGGCCGAAATGTTGACCCTTCACCCACGCACTGGTTCACCTTAATGGAGATCAGATGACTGGAAAATCCTTATAACGCTAGATAACCGCTCGCTGATCGCTGAGGTGCATGGGGCGGACTAATGTCAATTCCAAATTAGTGGTGGAAATCGTCCGTAAGCACAGGGGGGGGGGGGCGATGCTGCCGAGTTTTGCGAGTCTCCCGATTTGCTTTGTATAATGGAAAGGTTAGGATTGTCCATAGTTGGTTACACTCCGAACACTTGCGCACGTGAGGAGAATTGACCACTTGTCGACAGGCGAAGATGTGATGGTTAATGATGAGGTGGAGGACTTCAGCTTTCGGAACAGGCTTGCGTTAACGCGTAACCTAGTTATAAAAAAGGAGACCAATTTGTTTGGTCGACCACGGTAACCGGAGGTGTGGAGGGGAGGAAAAGGGACCTGCTTGTTTGGGTTTGTTCCCGCCAGAGAGGTGGTTTCAGTGGCGAGTCTTTCAAGAGTTGAAGTCCCACACCACCAAGTTGACCTTTGTCCGACGAGTTAGTGGAATGGTCTGGTTAGTGTGCGTAAAAGCATTTCCATACTCTTAAAATAAAAAACAATAATAATAAAAAGAACCCGCGATATACGAGATTTCATACTTTGAAAGGAAAGATTTCCTGATCCAGCGAATTGGAACTCTTTACCTCTGAGCGAGACGCTTCTTACTTAAGAACTTTTGCACGGATGTAGAGCATACACGTACATTCTGAGTTATGCCGCCGAGTACGGGTGGAAGAATTCAGCTCGAACGAAGGTTCCAATCATTACAAACACTGTGTGTGTGTAAATTGATGCTTGAAGTTTCAAAATCCACTCAGTATCAACCACTAGTGTGCACTCCGACTAAATGGGCCATCCCTTTCTCAATACAAACCCGTTACACACTCAAATAACCCTAAAAGTTAAACGGTCTAAAATTACTGAAAAGCAAACGATCGGAAGTCCCCGAATAACATCGCTGTCTCTGAGGTTAGATGATAGTTATGCAATTTTTATTGATATGGATGGAGAGCAGAGAGAAATAATACGGTGTGCGATACAACAGCGAAGTGCAATAATATCAGATATTATTCTATTGTCCAGCAGTTATTCATCGCCTACTCATACTCGCATCCATTATTCTCCTTACAGTGACAGTAGGAAAGTGCAAACTTGATAAACCAGCTTTAAAATCTGAAAAAAACTTTCAAATTCTGTATAAATTGTAGTAAATATATATCGTCCAATGTAGTGGTTTTTTCATCAGGCACTCCGACAATTTGTCTCACTTTCACTTACGATATTTTCACATATTCTCCGAACATACTTCTTCTCTTCATACTTGTGATTAATTTGATGATTTTACCTTAAGAAAGTAGAGCAGATTTACGTCGAACAGCTTAGCCCATGACAACCGGCGAGGCTCAGACCTTGACTGGAGAAGCATATAAACCAGCTTGCGATGCACCAAAGTACCATCGTACCAGTTGTGACTGTATATAGCCAACTGAACTTCTTCACTCTGCAATGAGACAAACTTCAGACTCAGTAATATAGTTGACCGACCAAGAAGGCCAAAGACTCACCACGTCTTCCAACACGTCACCCAACTTGCTCGTATCATAGACCATATAAATAGCAACCATCGTGGGCATAAATAGATGTATGCCAGAGAGAGGGTCATCGCGCGACATCAAGTTGATCTGAAGACAGAGCGTTGCGGCGCATATAAAGTCACCGATGATGATGGGGATGATGAATATTGAGTTCGCCTTGTAGCATAGACTGCAATGATTTTGAAAATGAAGTCATTCCCCAATGTTTCTAAGGCTGATACTCAACTCATCCAGTATGATGAGGCACTGAATTAAAACCTTCACTTGTTCCGTGCCGTCTCTGACATCCACGCCCCTAAAAAGACGAGCTACGTGTTTGTAGTGTTCGACAATAGACGCCAATACCACCGAATAACTAGCATGCCATGTCAGAACTATGAATGCGCCGCACTTTATGATAAAAAACTCGATTGCGTATATGAAAGGATATGCTCTGTAGCTGTACCTCACACCGAACGGATACCATAATGGCAAGATGAAAGAGTCCTCATTCAAGGGTACACCGCTGCGGAATTGAAGGTATGTGATAACCAGCGGTTTGAAGTCTATAACTGCCAGGGCGAGCAAGACCACAATTTTAAAGACTCGCAGACGACGAAGAATCCCATCAATCACGGTTCCGATCATCGCGCTTCTTTGAAGTTTGGCAGTCCGCGGAAAAATCTCATCGAGGCCATTAAGTAGTTTTTCGAAGCATTGGCCGTTTTTACGTATGAAGTATCCACGCAAGAAGATTACTACTACTAGGGAGACGACGGTAACCGACAATCGAAGGGCGTACAAGTCTCCCGCCTGGATCTTCTGACACACGAAGATGACACTTACAAAGAGTCCCAAGGCGAAAGCCACAAGAAACACTCGATAGAAAGGGGCATCCGTGAAGCGGAATCGCCCACGAAGAGCAGGGTCGCGGCGGTACAGGCGACACCAAGGCAGCGGTTGCAAGCTCTCCACCAACTGATCGAAGCGGTACAGGACCATTTCGGGTTTTATTTAGGCCTTTATAAACGCGTGAATTGCGAGACCGGAAAAGCAGAGGAAGAAAAACACTTTGAACTCAGGCTTTACTTGTTAACACTTTTATAGGTTTCTGAGCGCTGAAAGATACCAGTAGCGCGGGCTTAGAAACTGCAAAGAGGGGCTTTTTGTGGTTCAAAGTGAATTGATAAGGGGAGACTTGAGCCCGCAAAAACATCCCTCGTGTACTTTTTACAGATCGATACCTGTTGTGGGAATCACATTCGCCGGTTGACAATTTCAGAAACTATTTTTAATGCGTTCGATTGAAGAAACTGAAAAAATCGCTGTTAATTTTCGCCAATCAAGGGGGTGTCGTTAAATTGCTTAATCACTTCCATGAATTTTTCATACCTTCAGCAATGAAAAATTTCCTTGTCTTGCTGAGAATGAATGTAATAATTGGATTTTCGTTTTCCGTTTGGGATTGAAATTGGCGCCCATTGGTTAACAACAACGCCTACTTTACATACGGAATCTAAAGCCACCTCGTTTTAAAAAATATTGTAAAGTGAATATCTCATAAACCGTGTGAAGCATAATTCTACTCCGGAACATATAGCGCCACTACTACATAGGCGTGTTCCACCCAATCATACAAAAGTTGGCAATATCTCATGAGCGGTATAACATATTAAGACGTAATTTATATAGACGTATATCGCGAGGTATCTGGAGGCATTGCCAATCTGTTTGCCAAAAATGAGCCTGGCCCGCCCACTCATACAAAAGTTAACATTATCTTATGTTAACATTATCTCAAAATGTCGATAAGTGATTTTATCGTAGAGTATATAGAGAGATTACCAAAATTTTGGCCAAAAATGGGCGTGGTCCGCCTACTTATACAAAAGTTGTCAGCTGGCAACTTTTATATTTTTTTATTGTAGCTAATTCGGTCTAGGGTTTTTAGACATCGGCCTGGTCGAAGACAACACATTTTCTTGTTTTCCTATGTTTTATTTATATATTTTTCTAGACAAAACGGACGCAATTAAAAGTCAAAACCACAAAGCATTTGTTTTCAAGATACTTTTTATATAAATGGACTCTAAGCCCCACCTCAGGTTAGGTTAGGATGTAGTAGCAGCCTATTTCGGCTCACTTATGCCTAGTATGACCGTTGTGCTATAACGAGACCATTAGGCCCCCCCGCGGATCACCAATGTGTCTGTGCCGGAGAACTAAGCCAGTTTTGAACTCACGACAAAGTTTTTGAGGTGTGCAATCTTTACCTCACCCAAGTCCGTCAAGGATCGGAAAAAGTAGTCTCCCAGTATGGCGAATCATCTTCTCGCCTGGGCTGGACATTCGCAGAGGGGATGAATAATTGTCTCCTCGTTCGCTTCGTCGTTCCAGCTTCTACAATACTCAAACGAAGCTGCTCTTAATCTAGTTGCATGCCTCCCAGTCAGACAATGGCCAGTAATCACCGAAACCACCATTGAAATATCCGATATAGGTATTTCATATAGAGTTCATGAAGCTCCCTGGAGCTATGGAGGCTTACATTGGTCCAGATCGTCCTGGGAAGCGTACATGAGTCCAGGGTATTCCACCGTTCCGATGCTAAGGCGTCTGAATTATTCTTAATCCTCAACTTGCACGTAGCGAACGCAATCCGTGCGGAGTCTTGCATATGGTTACCCATAGTTGTCCACTGCCTTGCAAGTTGGTCTGCTTTACAATTACCCGCCACATTACTGTGTGGGTTTCATCGAGCTTCGAGCCATCCGTCAATATACCCTCTTCTACCTGGAGTACCACCCCTCTATATAGTTGGTATATGTGTAGAATAGTTCCTTTCTAAAAATACACTATATAATCCACCTCAATGAGGCCACCAATGCTGGCCACCAAACCACCACGCCATACATCAGAATAGGGCTCACTACAGCTACGTATAGCCAGTGAGCTATTCGTGGAGTAAATCCCTATCCCCGCCCAATGACTTTCCTCGCTCTTTTCTCCAAATTGATCTTAAACTTGAGCTTTCTGTTTGGAACCAGACCTAAGTATTGGACCCGATCCAGGAAAGCTATCGTTGTACCATTGAGTACCAGTGGCCCGATTATTGGACCGCTGCCTCTGGCCCAGCTCAGTAACTTGACCAGAAGACTTTGGAGAATGTCCTTGAGGACTAGTGGGAATTTTCCCGATACTGCAATCGCCACGTCAACAGCGTACGCGATTATGTTGCATTCGTTTTCTTTCATCAGTTTCAACAAACTGTCCATTGTTAGATTCCAAAGTAACGGTGAGAGAACCCCTCCTTACAGCGTGCCCCTGTTGACAAATCTGTGTATCGCCGCATCTCCGAATTCTGACGAAATTCGTCTTCTTGTAAGCAGGCCCGTGACAGTATTACATATTACAGGATGGATGCCCAATTTGGTCAGTGCACCCTTTATGGCAGCAGGCACAATGTTATTAAACGCTCATCTATATCCAGGAAAGCAGCCATTGTGTATTCCATTGTGTGCTATGGTATTTTCAATAATACCAACTAATTTATGCAAGGCAGTCTCTGTTGATCTGTCCTGTGAAGGTCACTTTAGCCTCCCTTCAGTTTTGGGGAATATAAGATAGTTTTAGGCAGCTTTTACATATTGCCATAAGCCTTCGTGCTGCAATATCTGCTACCGGCTGTAGTTCTATTGGTGTGATACCCTCAGGGCATGGTGATTGGAACGGTTCAAAGGCCCGAATGGCCCACATTAGTCTGTTCTGGTGATCACGTTGACATTGTAAATAGCACCTGGAATATTAGTGTGCTTAATAGGAGGATCTCCTGGATCTTCCTCTGTATTCCCCGAAAAGTGCGCGTCCATCAACAGCGCGGTTACGAACTGTAGCAGGTCGTCCGGTGTTATTGGTCCTGGGTCGTCATAGGGAAGATAGACTGACGCTAGTCAAAATGACTCTTCCCATCTCTAGGCTGGAAGCAGTCAGATCTCTTCCAATGTAATTAGAAAGTATTAATATCTTAAGTTCTTGTCGGGCTAGAATGCATATCCTTGGATTACCTACACTCTCCTCAAGAATCAACTTAAAACCAGGTGTCCTTAATCCTAAAATCCTTCCTTGGTGGACCCAGGGCTCTTGGATGAGGACAATATCCACTATTCTTGAACTCAGCAACAGTACAAGTGAATCAGGGCCCGAAGATAAGCCTGAATCATTTCCAGTCTCCATAATTACATCGGAAATTTCCGCCACCGACACGGCGTCGTTCGTTCCTCCCGATGTAGGGTCTTATGTCCCTTGATCCTTCTTACACGTATATATTTTTAGGACAATTCTGGTGAATCCAAAAGTGATAACTCCTCCGGATTTCACCAGATGTGACAATGACTCGCCATTCAGCGCCAGATTAATATGTCTTCTAGCGCCTTCTGTCTCCCTAGCCTCACTATTTTCCAGTTATACGTTGGCAACGCTGGATTACATAACTGTAGTTTCGGGATGGATTCCGCATCAGTAGGAGCTGATAGACAACGGGGTGTAACTTTTTAATACAATGTTAAAGAATGTTAAAACTTGCCAAGGAAAAAACACCCGAATGGTTTATTCCATTCTAATGGCCTGCTCCGTTGACTCTTTTCTTCAACGACTGGACTGGGGGGATATACACAATTGGTTATGCCGATGACAAAGCAGTTATGGTGAGAGATAGTTACAATGATATTATGCGAGATATAATGCATGATGTGCTCACCACCGTCGAAAGACGATGTCGAGATCAGGGCCTCACCATAAACGCCAGAAAGTAAGATACGATCCTTTCTGGACCGATATAATCTTTCTGGTGATCCGTCCTGGATAGTAAACTTGCTTGGAAGTAATATGTGAAAGAAAGGATACGGAAGGCAAAAATTCCAGTGCTGAAGGGGTTGCAGCCTTCGCTGGGAAATTTCCCGAATAAGGTCCACTTGGATCTATACTGCAACGGTTAAGCACAGGGGGGCGATGCTGCCAAGATACCGAGCGGATATCCCGATTTGCTTTGTATAATGGAAAGTTAGGATTGTCCATAGTTGGTTACACTCCGAACACTCGTGCACGTGGGGAGAATTGACCACTTGTCGACAGGCGAAGATGTGATGGTTAATGATAAGGTGGAGGACTTCAACTTTCGGAACAGGCTTGCGTTAACGCGTAGCCTAGTTATAAAAAAGGAGACCAATTTGTTTGGTCGACCACGGTAACCGGAGGTGTGGAGGGGAGGAAAAGGGACCTGCTTGTTTGGGTTTGTTCCCGCCAGAGAGGTGGTTTCAGTGGCGAGTCTTTCAAGAGTTGAACTCCCACACCACCAAGTTGACCTTTGTCCGACGAGTTAGTGGAATGGTCTGGTTAGTGTGCGTAACAGCATTTCCATACTCTTAAAATAAAAAACAATAATAATAAAAAGAACCCGCGATATACGAGATTTCATACTTTGAAAGGAAAGATTTCCTGATCCAGCGAATTGGAACTCTTTACCTCTGAGCGAGACGCTTCTTACTTAAGAACTTTTGCACGGATGTAGAGCATACACGTACATTCTGAGTTATGCCGCCGAGTACGGGGGGAAGAATTCAGCTCGAACGAAGGTTCCAATCATTACAAACACTGTGTGTGTAAATCGATGCTTGAAGTTTCAAAATCCACTCAGTATCAACTACTAGTGTGCACTCCGACTAAATGGGACATCCCTTTCTCAATACAAACCCGTTACACACTCAAATAACCCTAAAAGTTAAACGGTCTAAAATTACTGAAAAGCAAAAGATCGGAAGTCCCCGAATAACATCGCTGTCTCTGAAGTTAGATGATAGTTATGCAATTTTTATTGATATGGATGGAGAGCAGAGAGAAATAATACGGTGTGCGATACAACAGCGAAGTGCAATAATATCAGATATTATTCTATTGTCCAGCAGGTATTCATCGCCTACTCATACTCGCATCCATTATTCTCCTTACAGTGACAGTAGGAAAGTGCAAACTTGATAAACCAGCTTTAAAATCTGAAAAAAATTTTCAAATTCCTGTATAAATTGTAGTAAATATATATCGTCCAATGTAGTGGTTTTTTCATCAGGCACTCCGACAATTTGTCTCACTTTCACTTACGATATTTTCACATATTCTCCGAACATACTTCTTCTCTTCATACTTGTGATTAATTTGATGATTTTACCTTAAGAAAGTAGAGCAGATTTACGTCGAACAGCTTAGCCCATGACAACCGGCGAGGCTCAGACCTTGACTGGAGAAGCATATAAACCAGCTTGCGATGCACCAAAGTACCATCGTACCAGTTGTGACTGTATATAGCCAACTGAACTTCTTCACTCTGCAATGAGACAAACTTCAGACTCAGTAATATAGTTGACCGACCAAGAAGGCCAAAGACTCACCACGTCTTCCAACACGTCACCCAACTTGCTCGTATCATAGACCATATAAATAGCAACCATCGTGGGCATAAATAGATGTATGCCAGAGAGAGGGTCATCGCGCGACATCAAGTTGATCTGAAGACAGAGCGTTGCGGCGCATATAAAGTCACCGATGATGATGGGGATGATGAATATTGAGTTCGCCTTGTAGCATAGACTGCAATGATTTTGAAAATGAAGTCATTCCCCAATGTTTCTAAGGCTGATACTCAACTCATCCAGTATGATGAGGCACTGAATTAAAACCTTCACTTGTTCCGTGCCGTCTCTGACATCCACGCCCCTAAAAAGACGAGCTACGTGTTTGTAGTGTTCGACAATAGACGCCAATACCACCGAATAACTAGCATGCCATGTCAGAACTATGAATGCGCCGCACTTTATGATAAAAAACTCGATTGCGTATATGAAAGGATATGCTCTGTAGCTGTACCTCACACCGAACGGATACCATAATGGCAAGATGAAAGAGTCCTCATTCAAGGGTACACCGCTGCGGAATTGAAGGTATGTGATAACCAGCGGTTTGAAGTCTATAATTGCCAGGGCGAGCAAGACCACAATTTTAAAGACTCGCAGACGATGAAGAATCCCCTCAATCACGGTTCCGATCATCGCGCTTCTTTGAAGTTTGGCAGTCCGCGGAAAAATCTCATCGAGGCCATTAAGTAGTTTTTCGAAGCGTTGGCCGTTTTTACGTATGAAGTATCCACGCAAGAAGATTACTACTACTAGGGAGACGACGGTAACCGACAATCGAAGGGCGTACAAGTCTCCCGCCTGGATCTTCTGACACACGAAGATGACACTTACAAAGAGTCCCAAGGCGAAAGCCACAAGAAACACTCGATAGAAAGGGGCATCCGTGAAGCGGAATCGCCCACGAAGAGCAGGGTCGCGGCGGTACAGGCGACACCAAGGCAGCGGTTGCAAGCTCTCCACCAACTGATCGAAGCGGTACAGGACCATTTCGGATTTTATTTAGGCCTTTATAAACGCGTGAATTGCGAGACCGGAAAAGCAGAGGAAGAAAAACACTTTGAACTCAGGCTTTACTTGTTAACACTTTTATAGGTTTCTGAGTGCTGAAAGATACCAGTAGCGCGGGCTTAGAAACTGCAAAGAGGGGCTTTTTGTGGTTCAAAGTGAATTGATAAGGGGAGACTTGAGCCCGCAAAAACATCCCTCGTGTACTTTTTACAGATCGATACCTGTTGTGGGAATCACATTCGCCGGTTGACAATTTCAGAAACTATTTTTAATGCGTTCGATTGAAGAAACTGAAAAAATCGCTGTTAATTTTCGCCAATCAAGGGGGTGTCGTTAAATTGCTTAATCACTTCCATGAATTTTTCATACCTTCAGCAATGAAAAATTTCCTTGTCTTGCTGAGAATGAATGTAATAATTGGATTTTCGTTTTCGACTTGTGGAAGTTGATCACGCCTTGACTTCTATAAAATCGTACGATAGCTACATCGAATCCCGTTTCTTATCGCACAGCGGATGCAACAAAGCGTATGTAACTCGTGTGCAACTCGCGTTGCGCATCCCTGTAATTAAATAATTTCAATACAAGCGGCGCAAACACTTTTGCTGCAAGTGTACTTGCAACCATGAAAGCGAACACTTGAAGAAGCCCGCCGCCGCCATATTTAATGATACGCCTTCCGTCAGCTGCAGCTTCGCTCCATGGTTGGCAACACTGACGCTTCTGCACGCAGCAACAACAACGGCACGAACGCGGCTCCAGTAACTGCCGCCACTCGGATGGAGTTTTTCTTCGCCTCTTCCGAATGAAATCTAATGCAATTGTTGTTATTGTTGCCATTTTTGCGAAAAAGAATGGGAGAGGAAAACTCCCAAGAATTTGCGTTTTTCTCGCATTTAAGCAAGCAGCACGGAACGCGTTGCGCGGCAAGAGCCGAAGAGAGAGCTTTGATCGCAATGAGAGGCCAACGTTACGAGTGGCATCCATAAATACAATTTAAAATAGTTTGTAAATAATCAGCGTGATTATAATGGGTTTTAATAACTTAAGAAACGACATAAAATTACTCAAATATTAAAATACTTAAGCTCGAAAATTTACTAAGCTGCGAACACTTTGAGAAAAGATTTTCACATCAGCTCTTTTTTTGTACAAGTGTAGACAGCTAAATTGTAGATTTTCAGCAGTAAAAATTCGTCACCCAGAGGAAGCTGCAGCAGCAACATCGGCCACTGAATGCGTCGACGACAGCGGCACGTCGCCTCCATCTGCACACATGACCGCTTAATGACCAGCAAGCTGCCAGCCTGCCAGCCATCCTGCCTGCCAATCCAATTAGATGAGAATTCAATACAATGGCGACAAAATATCTGCACGTTCCGAGCGCTTATTACTCGTATAACGCGGGCGCAGTGAATTCTTTCAAAGCCTGCAAAATAGAAGAAACTCGTATCTTTCGAATCAAGTTGTCGGACTTGGAAACGCCACGACAAATGACGTGAATAATAAAAAGTGAAACCAACAAATTTCGGGGGGAATTCGTGCAAAATGTTGGAATTTCCTCTTTTTTTCGAGCAACCAAATAATGGGCTCATTAATTTTGCAGCAGCTGTTGGCGTTTAAAATAAAAACGCTTTACTAATGAATTCAAGTAGTTTTTCCGTTTTTAGTTTCCCGCTACTAATTTATTTCAGTTCAAGTAGTTTTTTCTAACTAAAGCTGAAGTGAAGCAAGTGTCGCCTTCGCGGCAGGTGGCAGCTTTTGGGGGGGCGCAACAACAAGGTGCGTCTAGATATGCACGCACAATATACTCGATTTATTGATCGTCAGCGCCACCATCCATTAACACGAGCCAAGCCGCCTTTCACAGCTTGAAGAAATGACCATTTTTTTCCCCGCTTAGAAGGCTTTTAATGCTCTTTTCAGTTGGCGTTCCTATTGACGAAATTGTGGGTTTTCGTTGCTTGTGTTTTAATTTCATCTTAATGTCTTTTCTTTTTCAGATTCCCAGCAGTAGTTTGGGTCTAATAAACACCTAAATATCTGTATATTTACTTTCTTTCTCTATTTCAACATGTACGAGAATAAAAGATTCCATTTATTCACTTCTATTCGATTTCCTTTGGTTTTTAGAAACAACCGTTGAACGAATAATCGATTTATCGATTCTTAGCAGTGTTTGTTATTTGTTAAAAGTTCAATTGAGTTCAGAGAAGCCTTCAAAGAAATTTAATTTATATCACTCTTTCATTATTTCTGAGACAATCGGGAAATAGTGAAATTAACGCAATTTAGTTTATAATTTGAATATTTAAATCTGTATTTCGTTTGCGTATTTCGGACAAAATTTTCGCTGTTGTTGTCTTTATATATTTCGATAAGTTTGTGAAGTTTACTAAAAAATGTTTTTATTCAGATAATGGGTCTGAAAAAAGTATCCCGTGCAACAGCAACCAGTATGGCTGCCCCATGATTGCCGCACACACGACATCGCTGAAGTACCGAGCTGCCAAGGAGCGCCCGAGGTGCAAGAAGCAAAAAGAGGGGGCGTGGCATATGCAGCACGACGAGTGAAGGGAGGAGAGTTAGCAAAAACTTAACACTCAACTTAGTCACCGAGAGCGAAAGAAGAAAAATGCGACGAAGGTAAGAAGGAAAATCCATTCTACGCGATCATAGTTGCCGCCGCCAACAGGAGGTGCAACGCGATGGTGGAGCATTCATGCAATTTCGTTAAAACGGCGCAACATATAATTTTCGCACATTTCTATGGAAATGAAGAATGAAGAATGAAGAATGAAGAACTTGACGGATGAAAGGCTGGCTGGCTGGCTGGATGGATGGATGGAGGGACGGATGGTGGCTGCAGAATGAGAAGCGCGCAGAATTTGCTGCCTTTCTTGCTCGTACAGCTGAACTGCGTGCAAGCAACGAACGATGCCGATACAGGGTGTTGATCTTGATGTTAATATCCAGCACTCTGTCGAAGCTGAAAATGACGGGCGGCATGAAGTTTTATGTAAAAAAAAAACCTTTAAAAACGGGAAGGGAGCGGCTGAGAGTTGGCAGGCCAAAGACACTCCCAGCACCACTGAAGGCCAACACGATGCAGCAGACAAATCGTGGAATCACTCGACGACGCAACTGCAATATCGACTGCCATTGCAGTGCAATTCCGCTGCCGCTGCCATCGTTGCAGGCATAAAAATCAACAACTCGACAAATTGCTACGTTCAACAATTCAACGAAACCGCCAGCAGCAGCAACCAGCTTGACCTCCGAGGAGCTGCTCTGTCAACACACACAGAAGGTGTCGTCAGTCAGCAGCAGCAGTCGTTGAATCTGTTGCTGTCTATAAAATCTGTTGCTGCTTCTGATGTTGTTGTTGTTATTGGTGCTTGCAACACCGACAGCTTTTGCGCCTCAATTCGGTGAGGTATGCAAATAACAATTAATTCTGAATTGCAATCAAACACGATATTTAGCTGATTGTTTTTGTTGCTGTTGCTTTAGTTTTACGTCGACGGACTGAAGTTATTTTTCCCCAAAGCACGGGCTGATGTCTTGTAGTTGTAGTTGTTGTTGTTTATGTTGTTTTTGTTGTGTTGTTGTAGATGTTCTCGCGTTCGTGAAGTTTTCCACCGTAAAACTTCGGTAATTCAATTTGCATTTAGAAAAGCGTTAAGTTGGCAACCCTGCTTCTCGCAATTGTAAGCTCAACGGTTACTGAGCAAATTTTTCTCAATAGAAACAGAAATTCAGACGAGTGAATCTTTTAAACAATCGAAATCGCGACAACTTTCTTCAGCCGAGCCAAAAATCAGAGTGATCACGGCAAATCTGGATCGTCGAGTCACTAATTTCTATTCTATTTCCAAGTTGTACATTTACATTCTAAATTTTTATCAGTTTTGCACGAGATAGAGCGAAAAAAAGGAGTTTTCTACTCTCTCATTACAGCAAAAACACATGGAAGTCATGAAACCAAAACTGATGAATATCCCCCGAAAAAAACACAGAAAGGCACGAACGCAGCGCGCATGATTGCCACTCGCAACGGCGCGTTTTTATATGGCGGTCGTCTCAGCGACTACAAGACGCTTTTTTCGAGATTGTTAGCACGAAAAAACGAGGAATTAATAAGAAGAAGGAATCCAAGATATGAACGCTTTATGAGGTCCAGTCATGCAAAATGAGACGCGAATCAGAAGCGGGCGCGTAGGGATTTCAAATAAGAAGAAATCGATGGGGAACGAGGATGGATATCGCGGTTCTTCTTTCTCGCTGGTTCGCTTCTTTCTTTTCTTTTCTTTTCTTCCTTTCTGTCTCAGCCAGTGAGACAGGAATTCATTTTCATGATGGCGTTCTTCAAATTTCTTCCCAGAATTTAGTGTGCTGTGCATGAATTCTCTGTTATTTCTCTGTTGTTTCTCAATTAAAAAGAAATAACGATATAAATATTTCCTCACCTCCAGAGGAAATCCGTTCATATTTATAAATATTTAACGCCTCGCGATATTCATTTAAAATTGGTTTTCCTTGATCATAATTTCTTGAACGTTATTTCGCGTCGACAAATGTCGAAATTAATATAACTGAAATAAAATTGCTAAACGGAAACTTCGATTATTGAATGGAAATCGGCGGAAATGTTCTTTCAACGTAAACGTAACGAAAAGCGACAATAAAAGCGGAATAGAGAAATCAGTGCGCTGCAAAATTAACGCGATCATTTAATTGTTGGACGTCGTCGCGGTCGATGTTTACAGAGCGCTTAAGACTCATTATTGACAGCTCTAGCGACGTCCAATTACGCGTTTGCGCCGCTGGAGGATCTGCATGGACGTGATGAGTGCAACATCACCCCCCCCCCCCCCCCCCTCCTCTCCAGCAGCCTCCCCACGCTCCAGGCGGCCCGCGCCCCTCGCATTCAATAATTAAGTTGCAATCTGATCTCCGCTGCCATCAAAGACGCGTGCTAATATGTTGCAATCAGCAGCTTCCGCCACTTCCGATCCTCGTTCCGTTCCGAACATCAGTGATCCGCGCCGATCACTGATGTTCGACTCATCGGGCGGCTCATCAACGTAAGTGTCGTCATCCGATCCTTGCGCTCCTTGCGCTCCTTCCGCCTCCCCCGGGGCGCGGCTCTGCTCTGCATAATCATTGTTGGACAATTTAATTATCACTTAAAGAGTTGGGTTAATTTTTAACGAGCCATTAGAAGGAAGTTGCCTGGTTGCGGTCAAGCGGTGCATCCGGGCTGCGCTTTTTGTGTGGCCGCCACGCCACGCCACGCCGAGGAATGTTGGCGCGTCCTGTTCGCTTACAGAAATTCTAATTATTGCGAAAACTATTTCATGCATTTCAACAGCCAGCGAGGCCAATCATTGCAATTCCCAGATGGTTTCTCATTGATTGATATTCATTTTAATTCACCCCATTAAATTGAAATTAAGTGTTAAATTAATAGAGTGGAAAAGAGAAAGATTTGATCTTTCTTTTAATTTAATAATCAAGTTTATCTTTATTTTAAAAGCAACAAGCATTAACTTGATCTCAGCCATCACGATCTCGATTTCGCGATATCAACTCCATTGCGATCTCCGTCATCGTAAGCGAATTCAGGACCTGCTTTGGTTTCGGTTCTCGTCTCGACTAAAATAGCTCTCAAAATTAATTTTTTGTAAAGAAAACAAAAACACTCAATAATTAATAACAAATAAACAATTATTAACTCTGATATCATTGTTGTCCTCGTTCTTCTTGTCGACTTCGTCGTCGTTGTTGTTGTTATTGTTGGTGGTGTTGTTGTTGTTAATGTTATTGTTGTTGTCGTTGCTGTACGTGTTATTTTTATTGATATTCGTGTTGTTTTTTGTCCAACCCACACGACGAATCCTGAAGTTCTCGTCCTCATCGTTCTCGTCCTCATCGTTCTCGTCCTCATCGTTTTCGTCCTGCGATTTCTTCAAATAGAATTTCAAAGTTTGGTGAGCGATTTTATTTGAGTTCTCAAATAGGTAGGCAACAACAACAAGAATATCAACAAAATCAACACCAAGAGAGCTTCTTTCAACCTACAAATTAAGACGAATACAATGGTAGCGCACGTAACAACAACAACGACAACAACAACGACAACGACAACAACAACAAGAACACAACAATAATAATAACAACAACAGCAGCAACAACAAAAGTATTACCATTTCATTGGAAGCAATAAATCGAAGAATGACGTTAAGAAAACTTTTCAACTTTTATTAGTGTTTTCAACTGTCCAAAATATCTCTACAAAAGATTGTTTTTGTGGTGTGTGTGTGTGTGTGTGTGTGTGTGTGTGTGTGTATATATAAAGGTGTGTGTGTGTGTGAGTGTTTGTGTGTGTGTGTATGTGTGTGTTAAGTATACGCTACTCAGACCCGCCCAGATTGTACAAGTTGCGTGTTAACCAACATCGAGCGCGACAATAATAATAAAAATAACCACAATAGTTACAGTTACAACTACAGCAACAACAACAACAACAACAACAACAAAATAAGCAAAAACAACAGCAATAACAAGCAACAACAACACCAACAACAACAAACAACAAGCAACAACAATGTCAACATAGCTCTACAAATACTAGAAATCCGAAGAAAGCAGCCGCCCCTGTTGGCCACCCCAACCGCAGTGCGACAACCGCAATGACAACACATATTTAAATACACACACACATATATACACGTATATATATACAGAGAGTGATGTTGTACATCTAAAAATATTCCAGTTGGCAGGAGTGCTTCGCTACCGACTTCATTTCTCTGCACCCTACACTCGAGGGAAGGCTGTATAAATCTGGCAGGCTGTTCCTGAAATTCTTTCAATGCCTCGCTTTTACTTACTTAGATCACAACATCTATTTGTCGAATTGACAATCGCCGTTTGTAATTGTGAACACGAAGTTCTGCATGTTGGCTGTAATCGGTTGTCGTTGACTCACTGAAGTGAAGATCACTTCATTTTGACCAACTCATTTGTTAATTTAACAACTTCCACCTAACATTCCCTATTTTTTTATTATGACAATAAATAATTCGTCAGTCTGCGCGAGAAGTCGTTGACTCTTGTGAAGATTTCACCTCATTTTGACCAACTCATTTGTTAATTTAACAACTTCCACCTAACATTCCCTATTTTTCACTATTACAACAAATAATCCCTTAATTTGCGTGAGATGTCGTTGACTCTTGTGAAAATTTCACACTTTATTTACCACCTCATTTGTTAATTTAACAACTTCCACTTAACATTCCCTATTTTTTTATTATGGCAATAAATAATTCGTCAGTCTGGGCGAGAAGTCGTTGACTCTTGTGAAGATTTCACTTCATATTGACGAAATCATTTGTTAATTTAACAACTTCCACTGAACATTCGCTAGTTTTAATACGACAACAAATAATTTGTTAGTCTGAGTTCCCCCTTCCCCGCAAATGCCACCAAAAACTCTGTCGTTGTTGCCGCCTCTCACTCATTTGAAAGTGTAGAGTGTATCGACACTTCAGTCACGCCGAAATAAAACTTTTTACATGTTTTCAGGTTTTTTATTTTTTTTTCTTAGCTATTTTCCAACGTTCTCGTTACGTCCTTTTTTCTGTTTTTTACTCCTACAACGGAACTCGCACAGCGTAGAACAGCTAAAACGCTGCCGGGGTCACCACAGCAGCTCGGCGCAGCCAACAGCCAACAGCCAACAGCACACGTTATGGCGGCATTCAAAGAGCGAACATAACTTGGCCTAAACGAGGGTTGAACGTGTGCGCTGCGCGCCGCACGGAAGGCATTCGGTCGTCCTTTGTGTGCGTGCGTGTGCGTGTGCGTGTGTTTGTGGTGACGGTAAGTATGGCAGATTATGTCCTTCTTGTGTGGACTCGAGTCTGGCCACGGCAACTTCTGTTGCGTTCCCACTTTCGTGCTCTTGGCAAAGTTGAAAGTTGGCTTCCGGTTGGCTTTCCTTGGTTTCGAAGAAAATGTCGTTTGTTCTCGTGTGCGGGGTGAAAAAACGCAGGATTCTGTGTGGAGAAGACAACATTTTAGCATAAAGAAATCAGAGCTTTTTATATTACACAAGTAGAAAATATATATAAATATTACGAGTACTTGGAGAAACTACAGAAACTCAGTTACTCGCAATTCTGCTGAAGATGTTGGCAGCTTCTTCCCGAAGGATTAACTTAACTACAGCCGACCCCACCATCGTCACGTGTCCTCGTCACAAGTTGTCGGTCTTGAGAACTTAATAAACCGCAAGCGGCTGTGCAGTCAGCAAGTTCTGCGTTGGCCAAAAGTCCCTGCAACTCTAATCTTGCAGGCAGGATAATAAAGTAGACGAATTCAAAGGAATGCTTAAAGGAATGCTTAAAGCAGAAAACAGAGTTGCAAGAACCACAATTAAACTCGAGAAAGGAAACAAAGGAGGCGAAGGAGGCGAAGGAGGCGAAGGCTTCCTGGCAGTCAGGAAACAATTTTAAAATATGTAAGGATGCGGCGTTGAATGGGTTTTCTACGAGTATCGAAAAGACTTCAATGTGACAACTTTCAATCTTCATACGTTTGCACGCATTTCGGTGGATTGTAATATTTAATTTTACATTTTTAACAGCGTAACGAGTTTGTAAGTAAAACCAAAAATTGCTTTGTATTTCATTAATCGTTTATTTCTCTTACATTTATTTCTCTCACATATTTTTCTCTCTTATTGCTCTACTTTTTCAAGTGATTTTCTTGTAACGATTACATTCCGAGTTTTATTTTAAGCAAAAAATAATGTTTTCGTGAAAATATGATTTTTCTGCTTGTGAACTAAGAATATTTCCTGAGCAATAACAGTAATAATAACAGTAAAGCAACAACAACAACAAACAACAACAACAACAACAACAACAACAACAACATTAACATAGAAAAAACAATTTTCACCTCACTAAAGAAATCCATGAAGTGAAACTTTTAACTGTTTATGATTTTTTATTATATATTTTTATTCTCATATCTCTACCGAACCCCCACACCCACCCCCACCCCTCAATTATTACCGCCACCCTCATCACACGCAGGTCTCAGCGGCGTCAAGCGGCTACAATTTCACTCTTCAGCGTGTTTCAAAAGCTCTCAATATAAACGAAGCTGTCGAATTTCAATTGAATCGAGTTGAATTGAGTGGGATTGGATTGGAATCTCGTTGCGGCTGATTCATCAAAAAGCCATTACGATGCATTGAGAGGCGCTCATGCGAGAGACACGCCACGCTGCGTGAATAACGCGCCCAACATCAAGGATGCGCGGCGGTACGCGGAGCAGAAATGAATGGCAAGCGATGATGATGACGATGAGGATGAGTTGGAGGAATCATTCGGCTGAGCCGACGGATGTCCTTGCGACCCTTTGTTCGTTACGAGCCACAAAGTCAACCAAATGTTGACACAGAAATACGCACATTTTATGTGGTGAGGAGAACAGTTTCGATTTTCGCCAGGGGGGACGACGATTAAAACTCTAAAAATGTATTTAACTGTTAATTGTTTCAGAGTTTATTGACTACAAATGATAATTTCAACCTCCAACAGTTTCCAAGAGCGAAGGCAGAAGACTGCACCCCTGCGCAACCCTTTTCGCCAGCCTTCCCACGCCCTTGCAAATTGTCATTACAATATAATGATTTTGTTGTCCTTGTCGCTGTCGCTCACGTTGTCCTGCCGGAAGAATTAACCTTCCTTGCTTACTGATTCACCGTATTGAGCTGCGAATTCAGTGCATTCGAATTGAAATGATTTGATGGCGTGCGTTTCAATCGAGCCAAATCTGTGGCACTCGACCGCCACTGGAAATTAGCATTCATTCGGACGCAGCGTGAATTGTAACACGGATTTGTGGCCATAGAATGCTGCGATGACAGCGGAAGGAGGGGCGGATTAACCCATTTTCAGAAGGACTTCAAACAGAGATCGAGACGACGTTACGAGTCGAGAACAGTAGCTTGTGATTAGTTGTTAATGCATTGCTGGGAAACTCCTTCTCTTTGTGGGGGCGCTGCTGTCTCCTCTCTCCTCTCTCACCGCCGTCTGCCTCTCACCGCCGTCTGCCTCTCACTCCCATCCGACGAGAAGAGTCTTCTAAATCTGTGGTAATAACAGGGGGGAGAGCAAGTTATCCCACCTGCTCTCCCCTTCTCTCATTAGAACAAACCGAGGATGGACGTGCACACGGAGGAGTTGAAGAGGAAGACTACCAGTCTCCCATGTCTCTCCAAAATCTATCCGTTTTTATCATGTAACACAATCTTTCCTTCCAACTTTCAATCTCGTTGTCTTGGCAGCCAAACAAGCAACAACTAACGAGGTCAAAACTTGATGTCAGCCAAGTTTGTTCACTTGATTTTAGCCATTTTTTGCGGAAGACAAACGTTATTCGCTGCGTGACATCAGAGCATCCCTTGCGTGCGGCAGCCACCCTGCTGTGCGTCAACGAGCGCGTTGAGACGAATGCTGCGCGCGTTCGAAAAGAAGGACTTCAAACTAAAATCGTTCGGAAAAAGAGGAAAAGGAAAAAAACGTCTGCTTCGAAAGCCTCCGAATAATTTGTTGAAGTTTAGTTGGTGGACGACGAGTGGTGTCAACTTAATTAGACGACAATAGAAGCAAATTGAGTTCAGGACTCGTTAGAGGGCTGCGAAGATGTTTTGCTTTATAATGGTGGTTGTTGTTGTTGTTATTGTTGTTATTGTTGTTGTTGTTGTTGTTGTTGGTATTGTTGTTGTTGCTGTTGAAGTCATTGAGACGTATAATCTGTAGCACGTGCGCTTTGGCAACTTTTGTGCGATGAAAAAGACTTCAATTTTCAAATTTAACAGAATGCAATAAAACATTTCAGTGAATTTGAAAATTTGTATGGGGAAGAGATGAAACATTTGTTTGCAGGAGAGTTAATAGGTTAAAATTGATAGAAATTTACAATTTATAAAATCAAAGTCTTCTCAATTCTCGAAAATATGAGTTACAATTGAAAATCTTCGCCCGTCGTCGTTCTGTCGGGTGGAAATTCTTTTGACCCCTGAAAAAACTATTTCGTGGGCGCTCTTATCTACAACAACAACGCCAACATCCTTATAATTACCGCTACAACACTGAGAAGACCTCAATTAATTAAATGCTTCAGCTACAGCGAATTACGGGCGAGAATGTTTCTTGTATCGCTTCCGCAAAATTTCTAAGATGAAAGCCGACAACGCGGTGCCCGCCTGGGGTGGCACGACGGCAGAAACTAGCTGAGCTGGAAAGCGGTCTGTCGTCTTCCTCTTGGCGGGAGTGTCCGTCGTCGTCCAGTCGGTGGCTCGGCGGCGGTTGCGTCCTCAACGTTGGCGGCGGCTGCGTCCTCAACGTTGGCGGCAAACGGCAGCGAGCACGTAATTACTGTCAGTTTGAAGTCACATTTGCTGGTCGATGAGCCACGCCTACCTGGCAGCGGGCTGGGATGGAACATGTGTAAGAATTTTAGAACAGCAAGCAACGAAGAAAGAAAAAAGGAAGGAAGGAAGGAAGGAAGGAAGGACATTCGGCAGTCGCGCCAGGCAGTCAAAAGTATCTTCTGCGATCACACGGCTAGCGAGTCGATCCGTCAGTTAGTTGAACAGCCATCAGCATTTGCGGGCTCAGCCAGCCGACTGACGCAGTCAACCGTCAACCGAAACCTCTTCCAGCCGTCCATTCATGCAACGAATTCGTATGTCGAACCATTCATGCATCCGTCAGATACACGTAATTATTATAATTAGAGACCTGCGTGAGTGTGGGTTTCCATGCACGAGCCTAGAAATTTTCTATTTCTTGTCTCTAACCACGAATTCGATGTGAATTCGCCGAGTAGGAAATTCATTGCAACGAGTTTTTCAGTGCTAACGAGTAGATTTGGAGGACTGAATTTGGAGAGCGAAAATCGGATTAATGAAATTGCTCCGAATTGAAGAATTACCTGCTGGGGTTCAGAAGTATGAGAGAGAAAGAGAGACTGTGAAAAACTCAGCGAGAAAAATGTTGCCATACTTTCACATTTTCAGCCGCAAGAAGGCGTCTTTCGCAATTTCTTCCTCTGCTTCTCTTGTTGACCAGAGCAAATAAATTTCCGATCTTAATGTATTTTCAATGTACTCTCTGACTCTCACACATACCGGTACATGTATGTCAGCTGGATTGTACACACACACACACACACATTTATGCAGATGCCCAACAGCAATAATTATATGCTTGCCAACGTAGCGCCATTTGCTGTTGTTGTTGTTGTTGTAGTTATTCTATTGTAGGCACTTCTTGGCCCGAAAAAGTTGAGGTGAATTTCAGTGATTCGCTTCGATTCACTTGAATTTCAAGCTACCGATGCACTTAATTATGCATTCGTCGCGATTAATGCAAAGATAAGCGGGACCACCT
The DNA here is from genome assembly GCA_922984085.1 of Sicus ferrugineus. Lineage (NCBI taxonomy): Eukaryota > Metazoa > Arthropoda > Insecta > Diptera > Conopidae > Sicus > Sicus ferrugineus. The sequence goes on from OV277348.1 coordinate 11,174,004, forward strand.
TCTGCTTAATTCGTCGTGTGGGCGGAGAAGAGTTCAGAAGAACTGCAATGACATAATTTATGTTTAATGTAGGCGTGGAAATTAAGGGCGATTTAGGTTCTCATTACCAGCGAGGGCTAACAGCTGAGTGATAAGCAGATATTCGGGTGTAGAAGTGATTGCTGATAAGAGAGAGATTGCTGATAGAAGAGAGGGAGAGAGAGAGGAGAGAGAGAGAGAGAGTGAGAAGGAGAGAGGAGAGAGGAGAGAGAAGATGGGAGAAAAGAAACAGCAAGAGAAGATTCCCATTCACATAACATTTTATGCAGGATACCTTCCAACAGAGACCTCGTTTGAAGGTATCGTGCTACTGACTTTGAACCAGAAACAAAGGGGACCTCTTATCGGGGGACCTCTTATCGGAGACCTCGTTGCAGAGACTTCCTGTCAGATGCTTAGAACTAAAGATCTCGTACCAGTCACCTTGTACGTGAAGTGCACTTCGGACCAAGAATCTCCTACAAGGAGCTTCGAACCTGGAACCTCTTATCAGGCATTTAAATCCAAGGGCCACGTACAAGGGTCCTCGTACCAGGGACCTCGCTCCCGTGGCCTAGGGACGCCAACTACAGGGACGTCATACAAGGGATTTTGTACCGTACCAGGGAACTCGTCAGAAGAATTTCACACCGGTCGACTCATACATCTCTTCCATTCGTACTGATTGATTCATACCAGAGACTCCGTTGCAGGGATATCCTACCGGGGATTTCGTACTAGAAACCTCATGCCAAGAATTTGGTACAAGAGATCGCAGGTAAGGATTCGTGAACCAAGGATCTAGTTCGAGGTATCCCACCAGAAAACGCGTGAATACCACGTCTGGTAGGAACCTGAGAAACGTACTGAGAACATCCTACCGATGTTTTCTGTGATGTAACAGTGTTTTCCAGTATAAAGGATCTCGTACTACGTATTGGGATACCTTAATCAGGAGCAGAATTTGTAGACTTCATAGAAAGATTTGTGCTACGATCGTGACGATCACCACGAACATCTTAGCAACAATCAAGATTCCAGAGATCGACAAGATTGTCTCCGGCAGAGAACGCGCACCCTACACGTAGCAGGGAGTCCCCAGCTACTGTGATTTTATATCTTTGAATTCTCATTATTGAACTCGTACTGAACCTTCTAGAAAACCTTCTACAAAGTATTTCGTACCACGGACTGCCTACCGATGTCCTCGCACTGTTTAACATGGACTTCGGCGTAGAGACTCTCCTACAGTCTCAGTGTCAGGCCGTGCGATCAAACTTCCTTCTACTTCGGCGCAAACAAAGTCATCAACGGCGGCATCTCTTGAAGTGAAGCCAGTTTTTCTGCATTCTCCGAATCTTACAGCGCAACGAGAACCCGATCGGCAACTAAAGAAGTCGCCGCGAGCTTTCTTCCTCAACATGCGTGCGATCTGAGTGGAGTGCGATTTCCACGCAGTGTACGTGACCGACTATCTTCGGAGCATTTCAAAGTGGAGACAAACAGAAGTTTTGCATGATCAAGGAATCCGCAGCATCAGCTCACCAGGCAGCCGCCTGGTTGACTCAACTACGCTGCGAACTCAGAGAGGATGAGGCATCCAACTGAGGCGGTGAAGAGGAGACGAACGTAGCGGTCGAGCCGTGTCGCCCTGACAAGCTTGACAAACAAATGTTTGAGCAAGCAACCATCCAACAATCCTCCCTCCCGTCCAACCAACAATCCTTCCGTCCATCCATCTACTCGGCCAGACAACCGATCAGCCAGTCAGTCAACCGGTCAACCGTGCATTCATCCGTCACTGACACGAATCCAATCAAACATGTCAGCGTTCAAAGCGAGGATTCGCTCCAACAACCAATCAAACCAGCGGCAGAACGCAGTCCCGGATGACGCAACGCTGGCTCTGCGGGGAATTGTGGGAATTTCCTCTCGTTAATTCGTTCCGCCAAACATCCAATCCATCCATCCATCCACTCACTCAGCCAAGCGTCCATCCATCCATCCATCCATCTCTCCATCCATTCCGTGCCAAACATCGCTGGAGCGATTCTGGCAAGCAGCTGCAACCATGCCGATGCCGATCAGTTGTGCGGAATGCAAGATTCCACGATCCTCCAGCGACATCTCCGCGAAAACATTTCAGTGTTACCCTGCCTGCATCGCATCGCTCACGCGTCGAGGTTACGCTGATCCAGTTGGCTACGATGGCCAACATCACTTGGCCGGAACTTTCGTTGGTCTGCTTGACGAGTTGGTCGCTGAACGCGCGGAGGACTCCGAGACCGCTCGGACGACGACGACGACGACGACGACGATGCGAACGACACTTCTTTGATGAAAGCGACCTGCGACTGACGGCGGCGGCACCGGCGACACATCAAAGGCGCGCTCACTCACTCCACCAGACTGCTGTGCGTCCGTCGGTGGCCATGATCGGCATGCTAGGAATTCCGGCCGATGCGCGGTGCGTTTGCGGTGTTTGTTGTTCACTAGCAGTCGCTGGTTGATAGAGTGAGGGGAGGGAGGGGAAGTATACTCGCTGGTATTTTCCGGCAACTGTGACGAGTTCAACGTAAATTCCAGCTGCTGAAGGAAACAAAAACCCTGGCAACTCTGTGAGGTGGAGACAAAACAAAAAAAAATACGCATTGCAAATGAACGCAACGAGTTGAGGTCAGTCAGCTGTTTTCGAGCGGCTTCACTTCTGTTCCTCGCCATACTTGGTGTGTCAAGGGTTAAGGAATTTCTTTCAAGGGTTAAGGATTGCCTCTACCTACAAGTTGGGGACTCCAATCTCGTGAGAAGTCCATTTATTTATAATTCCTAGTTAAAATTCCTATTTATGATTCATATTTTTAATTCCTATTTTAAGTGTGGAAATAATTTGTTTTACTACAATACTAAAAAATTATTTTTTTCGACAAGACTATTTAAATTTTTTCTTGAAAATTTATTTCGAGACAGAATCACTAAATCTCGCGTCTTCTTCTTTAAATCTCAAGAATGCACGGAAAATAAAAAACCGGGATTTTGGAAACCTGAGCTGTTGTTTTTGTTTTTAGAGTTGTCATGTCTCAGAGACAAAATTGCGGAGTTACACCTGCGCCAGAGTTGCCAACTTCAATTGCATTCCACTAAATGGAATTAAAGTTGACAATCGACTGGCATCAAAATAAATTAGGTATCAAATTGAGAATTATTCACACCAACAAGTTGTTCTCACAGATGGTCAACATGCAGTGAGAATGGGAGAGAGAGAGAGAGTGAGAGAGAGAGAGAGAGAAAGAGAGAGAACGGAAGGGGCCAAAGCTGAGTAGTGAGAGCTTTTGTGCAATTAATACACCGAGTTTATTAATTATAAGCAGATTCTCAGTAATGCGAAAATAATATTTACTCGCTCGCTTGTCTCGCTGAAATCGCTTGTCAACGCGATTCACTTCAATTGACTTAATAACGGTCTCAGCCGAACGCATGTAACGGCACTTTAATCATAGCGAATAACGGAATGCAATTAAGTCAATTAAACGAGCGGTGCGACGGCGGTTGCGGCGGTGGTGGCGGCGGCGGTGGCGGCCAGAGCTCGTCTGTTTAGTTACGAAAAAATGGCACTGGAAATAAGTAGTAGAAAAAAATAGTAGCAAAACCAACAAAACTAAATTACAACAATTAACAGGTGCAACGAAAACAGCAATTTCAGTTCGAAGTGAGTTGAAATACTAAACGAACAACAAAAACTACTACGAAATACCATTTTAGCCTAATTGGCATTTTTATGAATGACTTTATTAACTACGAAGCCGAAGAGAAGACGGAAAACACCAACAACAGTTGAAATAATCATGATAATACATATTAATGGCGCATAAACAACAACAATAATAATAATAACAACAACAACAACAACAACAACAACAACAACAACAACAAAAGCAGCAACAAAAGCATCAACAGATTATTAAATTTCATCCAAGTTGAGAGATTTTTGCGTGATTTTTTTGTTTGTTTGTTTTGTGTGTTAAATTTCGACACCTACTTGAATGACAGTAAATCGTTGTTGTTGTTGTTGTTGTTCCTTGCTGTAGCTTTTGCTGCAAATAACAGTATCGTTTTTGTTGTTGTTTGCTGTTGTTTTTTCTGCACATCAGCTTACGGCGCTCACTCACCAATAATTAGGTTATCAAGTTCATCGTAATGATTGCAATGATGACGCGCCGCACGCCGCACGCCGCACGCCGCCGCAACCCTGCAATAATAAATAATTGCAAACGTGAGGAAGCGTCAGTGAAACTTATTTAAATTGGCAACATGTTGCTGAAAGAGTCATACAAAAAATCCTCTCCTCGATTGAATGAAGGGGGAAACCATGTTTGCTCTCATTCAAATGCCTCGGGATTTATTTTTGAGGGTCGCGTCGCATATTTATGATTCTGTTAGGGTTCTTCTGCAACAACAACGGCACGAAAAACTCTTCAGTAACATTTATTTTTGTTATCTTTTCGTTTTCAATGAACTTCTTTTTCTCACATCGCGGTTTCACATCATAATTCTCAGTTTTTCATTTTAGTACACGCAGCGCCATCTCTTGGCGACTAGTCACCTACAATTAAATTAACTCCAACTGTCGACAAAACAGTTCACTGGCGTGCTTAAAAATGTGTACAGGCTAACAAAGCGAAACATTGTTGTTTTTAACATTGTCTTTGCATTGTTTTTGGTTTTTAATGACACCCCCTCCACCCCCTTCGAGGAGAATTTAAGTGGTTGTCATGCTGCCACCCTGTCAGCAATGCTTGCGTGTTCTTTTTGAACTCTGTCGCAACACTCGCCAACCCTCCCCCGGACCCCCCTGCGCCGACTAATAAATTATATAAACAGGAAAATTAACTAAACGTGGCACCATTGAATGTGGCCACTAACGTTGCCACAGGCGGCGGGCACAGCAGGCAGCGACAAGTGGGTGTGGCGCAGACATGCAACAACATTCGGGTTACCATACAGTTGACCCGCGATTATTGCGTACGATGTACGCTGTTAAATAAATACGTATGTGTGCGCAATACACACACACACACATACACACATACACACATACACACATACACAGCATATAGACAGCAATTGAAATTGCGGAAGATTTTCGGGAGTTCAAAACGAAGTTGCCACTAAAATTTAGTCGGTTTTTACATTAAACTTCATAAAGTTTAATTTTATTCAGACTTTATGAACGGCGGAATACATGTAACGGATTCGTATTTTGCAACCTGCCCCTGTGACATTTCTTAATCCCCACCCCTCACCCCTCCAACAATCAGCAATAATGACGTTCCTTCGCAAGACTGGCATGACATTCGAACTAAAATAAGTCTCACCAGCGCTGCAATCGTGGCATTCCATGTGTTGAATTCGGTCTGGTCGGTGGTCGGTGTCGAGCCCCTTCAATTATTAATTCAAACCCCCTCCTTCCCCTTCCCCTTTCCCAACCCCCTCCCAATCCAGCTCACGCTCCCTCTACGCTGCACCGTCCAGCGTTTATATTCACATATCACGTTGAATTTTTGATTTTTCCTCATGCATTTTCATGCCATTCCCTTCCGCAGGATTTTCCCTTCTTCACGCCATAACTGCATCTAGAATTCTGGGCAAAGGACACAAAAAGGGGGCCGCTGCGGTAAGTAAGTCGCGCGGTCTGCCTCACCAACTTCGCAGTCGTTCCAAGTTGGCTGACCGACGGCTGATCCCTTCTCGAAAGGATTAACCAACCAACGATTTCGTAATGAAATATTTAACGATGTGCGAATTGCACTCCATTTCAATATCGAGTGGCCGTCGATAATTTAATTATTCATCATCAAAATCAACCGCATTGAAAGCCATAACAAATATTTCCGTAATAAATTGTTGTGCCAATTTATTTAATTCGATGTCGCGAGGGAAAATATTGCGATTTCTGTGGTTTGTAAAAAAAGGGGATTAAAAGGATTTTTTACAGAAAATCTAAAAATCCCTCGTAATGATATTTTTGCGGGATTTTTAAATGAATTTCTTAAAACATTTGATTTAATTTCTCATTCTTTCATTCTGCATTGAACTTCCTCATTCAAATTATTCACACAAAATGGAAATATGGAAGCTACAAACATTCAAAATCATTCGAGATCTTTTTACTTTTAATTGTTTCAATGACTGCAATCGCTCCGTGAATGATCGACCAAGCGTCCGATTATGATCGTCATCAACGCTCACCACATAATCATCAGTGAAAAGAGGATCAAATCAGAGATTGCAACTTGATCGGAGATCACGCTTCAGTGAGAGAAGATGGAGTTCGAAATTACTGTCATCATCCACAAAACTAGTCAATGGGCTCCTCACGTTTTAGTCGAGGATGTGCGATCTTTATTAAAATCCTATCTTCGCTACTCAATCAATGAAAGCCACTTACGATCACAGACACGATCACACGTATGATCACTCATACGATCACTCATACGATCATTACACCGAGATCACAGACTCTCTCTCTCTCTCTCTCTCTGTCTCTCTCTCACACGCTATTGAGCTCAGCGGCTTCCTGAGCCGCAAATCATCACCTCGTCAATTGATCGCCAACTGATTTCACATCAATTTCTCACGCACCTCCTGTACGAGGGAGCGACCGATCGGGGCGTCGGCGTCGTTGGCAGCCGGCGTATCACTCACTTTAAATGGCCCATTTAGCGCACATCAAAAATCAATAAGCCATTAAATAATTAGAAAATTGTGCAAAATTACTGTAATTTTCGAAATCAATTCAATGTGGACGCGTCAGCGCGAAAGCGTTCGTCAAACAGACTCATCAAACCTGAACACTGACGCCCCCCCCCCCCACCCCCCCAACCTGCCCTGAATCCCCTCGATGTCCACACATTCTGAATTCCACTCCATGGATCTGATGTGGCCCCAGTAGAGATCCGTACAGCTAAAACGTCCCGTGCCGTGAAGAGTCAGTCAGTCATTCAGTGAGCCAATCCGTCGGTTGGTTAGTTGATGAGTCGGTGAGTCGATGAGTCGGTGAGTCAGTGCGAGACTCACCGACTCACATGTGGGGGAGCTGGAACGAGCCATTCCTGAAATCGCGGCCAACTTCGCGCTAGTATAAATAATCACATTATAATAAAATAATGAATAATAATTCCTTAATCGAAAGCGAGCGCGCCAGGACGCGGGTCGCCACAGCCACACTCCGCGCGGAACCAATTTAAATGGAAATCACTTTTTTGCGCCGATCACTCTGTGAGAGAGAGAGAGGGGACAGCGAGTGGGAGAGAGAGAGAGAGAGAGAGAGGGGGGAAAGTGTAGTCGGAATAGCCAGAGCGCAAGAAGAAACTGGAACAATTAATATTCTGAAAAGCTGCCACGATCACCTCCAGCTGATGAACGGCTTACATATTTTTGTCATAAATCTCTCAAAATCCATCGATCGCACGTCCGCTCGCTCGCTCGTCCGCTCCCTCGCTCGTCCGATTCCACGCAGGATCGAGGAGAGGCGGTTCAGCTGCTGCTGCCGCCGTCCCATTCGTACTTCAACCAGCTGAGTTATGGAGGTGAATTCTCGAACGTGTGGACTTCGGCAAACACTCGATTAAAATCAACTTCAATTTGTAATAAATCAAAATTTGCTCTGCGCTCTCGTCGGTCCCGCGTCCATCCTCGCATCCATCGCTCGTCGCTCCTACGAGCGGCGCAGAGAGCGATCTGTGAGCTTCGGCGGCTTCGCTCATTCAATGAAGAAATTTGATGAAGTGGGTTGAGTGACGCATTTGCGATCCTCGCGTTGGTTGTTTCGTCGGCGTCGGATGGCACGTCGGCTCGTCGGCTCGTCGGCTCGTCGGCTCGTCGTTTGAGGGATGTCCTCCCTCCTCGGAGGACGACAATCCATCAAAGTTATTTGATTGATTGCGATTGTTTCGTTGGAAAAAAGCTCGCACGCGTGAAACGCTCTATCATGCGCGCGATCGAAGGAGTGAACGTTGCGCCAAACTTGTTGCATCACATTGTTAATTCGGAATTCGGTGAAGTTTCGCAGTTTAATTTTGAGGGTTTCGCTCTCAAACGCCTCCCCCTCTCCCACTCCCACCTGGCATAATTCTGAATACGTCCCTAATAACAACAATAACAACAACAACAATAACAACAACATTTTGCTTCGTTAGAATTCTCTTCACCGTTTAAGTTCTCCACAATCGCCCTACAATCGCTCAAAAAGACTTAAAATAAAGCGCGTGTTGGTAAAAAGAGAGTAAAAGCAACAACAATAATAACAACAACGATACAATGCCCTCAACCCAAAAGCGGCAAAATTCAAAATGGCTTCCCGTCAAGCCAAATCAAATCCGCCGTTCGATGCCGCAATCGATTTTGCGATGCGATCGCTTGGGTGGCTGAAACGAATTGCATTTGCGATCGAATTGAAAGTGAGATACGCATATTTAAGCGGTGGGCGTGAGGGGGGAAAGCCAGCAAAATCAGAATTCCTTGCTGCCAGCGGAGAAAACTCATGATCAAAATTTATCTTTTCCAAAGTAGGAATTAACAAATATGTGGAATTTCTTTGAAATCTTCGCATGGCAATTAGAATTTTCCACAAGAAGTCGGACTGTTTGACTGAAAAAGTTCCACAATTAAAAATTTCTAAGAGAATTAATGTAAATATATATTAACAATTATAAGAAAAACGAATCCCACATTAACTAAAAATCCAATGAAAAACTGCGGAAATGTTCTTTTGTTTTTACCGAAATCTATTATATATTTTATATTATCTAACTCTTTTATATTATAAAAACCCCACATAACGAAAATTTACTGTGGCAACTGTGATACAACCTCCATCAGACACGAAATTCGACAGAGTTTCCTTGAAATCCGCAAAAAACGCAATCATCACCCATCACCCGGCATTCAAAATCCGTCGAGTCGAAAGCTATTTTTTCACGTTCAGTTTTTCTTTTCTTTTCGAATTTCGTATCCTTTAGATTTTCCCTCTTTGTCTTCAATCCGATTCGTAGCGTGTCGTGCCGCCATCGAGCACGAAAAGCAGAAAGCCAGCGAAATCGCTTCGGGGAATTCCCGACATTAAAAAATCACTTTACCACTCGTTGCAGAAAATTAAAGGTTTTTTCCATGGAATTTTCCAACACCGTCGATCATGTTTTCCCGCTTAAATAACGCTGAGCGGGCAGACAGTCGATCAGACTGATAGACGGGCAGACAGTCGATCAGACTGATAGACGGGCAGGCAGACAGACAGACAGGCAGACAGACGATCGCTGGAAGAGGGCGCGCGCGCAAATAATGACGGGCAGGCGAAGACGTGGAGGGAGGATAGGAAAATTACAGGGTTCACTTGGAAACGGAATATAAATACTTCAAAAAACAAAAAATAGCAACCTTTTTTAAAAGTAAAAACGTAAACATTCGCAGTACAATGAAAAGCAACGACACGATCAACACCAACAGCAGATCACTCGAGTCGTGATGTGATTTCGAAGCAGGGATGTTGTTTCAAAATGTTTAAAAGAGAAAAACGCGAATATTTTATCGCAGTTTCTTATATCAATTAATATTAAATACTACAAGACTGCAATAACCACAATTAAGATTGTAGATCGCACTGCGATTTCTCAGACGATCGTGCGATCTTCTAAATCACAAAATAAACTTCTAAAAAAGGTCTCTCCTGTCTCTCGATTTCTAAGTATAAAAAATGTAAAGAAGAATTTTGCTGATATTTTTTAAAATTAAATTCTATAGAGAAATTAACGATCCTTTTTTGAAATATTTAATTTTAAATGAGAGGCGTGTAAACAACGAATACAACCATCATCATTTTTTCCTGAAAACCTCAAGCTGTCCATCATTCTGTGGTTAGATTTGCTTGTGCAATCAAGCGTCCCCGCGTCTGCAAACGAAAAAGCGAAACGTGGCTGCACCTTCCCACTTTCGCAGTCCTTCTCCGACCCCAGCGGTCTCGTCCCACCTCAGGTTTCGATCTCTCGTTCGTAGGCCTGTCCGTGAATTCCACTCCGCCGTTGAATTTGCAGTGTGTCAGAGGGTGGAAACCCTCAATAAAATTGTCATGCGATGACAAACAGCTCACGTGCAAGTAGAAGTTCCAACTCTTACGTTTAAATTTGAAATTAAAAGGGGTCTTCATACCGTGAGAGTTGAATAAATGCGTGTTTCGTATTTTTTTCTCTTATTGTCCCGTCGTCCTGAAGTTAAACGACGTCTCGATCCAATCTTCGTCTCGGATTTGAGAGTAGAAAAGATGGATTCATCTCTGCTAAGTCGACTTGAGAAACTCTATCTCGAGTATCGCCTCGAATTCGAGACAATAACGAAAATCAACTCATCTGGTGTGCATCGCCATTTTCAAATATGAAAACTATGTTCATCAAAAAATGTATAAAACTTATTAATTATTAGATTGACTGAAAGATGGAATGGAATGAAAGCAAAAACCGATCATTTCCTTGCACGTTCACGGTACTCGCGTAAAGTTTGAACGCCTGAAGTCGTCCACCATCACGAGACGCGAGGGTCGAGACAGCGAAACGTCAAGCTGAAGCGGCCGGCCAACGTGCATTCAGTGTCAAAGGAGCCTAAAGTACCAACAACAAAGGCAACAAAACTTAAGATGGACACAAAATAAAAATGGCAGCGCAGTTGTGTTGTGACGGGAGGGCGGCATAAAAAATGCGGCGGCCGAAAAGAAGAGACCGGCAGTGAGCAGCAGGCAAGGTAAGGGGCAGGCAAGACCGACCGCCGACCGGCTCCCACGCCTTCAAAAGCTCAAGAATGGAAAAGGAAAAAATGAAAATGCCAAACACGGTCTTCTGATGCCAGTTATACCGGCAGAGCCGAGACAAGACAGGCAGGCAACATCCTCCGCTCGAATGCAATGGAAGAAATATTGTTGCACTGTGTTGTTCTTGTTGTTTGTTGTTGTTCGTTGTTGTTGGTTGGTTATTGTTGTTGTTGGTGTTGTTGTTGTTGGCTGGCTGGTTGGTTAATGTTGTTGTTGGTTGTGGTAGTGGTGTTGTTGTACGAGGTTAGTAAATTTCAACTCTTCTTGTTGTTGATGTACGAGATTAGCACCGCTGAATTGTTGTTGTTGTCAGTGTTGTTGTTGTTGTTGTTGTTGGGTGGTGGTTGTTGTTGTTGTTGTTGGGTGATGGTTGTTATTGCTGTACGAGGTTAGCAGCGCTCAACTCGAGGGCCAAATCGAAAATAACGAACGTCAAACGTGCAAAGATTTCAACGGACGATAACGGCGGCGATGCACCTCCACCATGATCAGCAACAACAAAAACGACGACAACAACAACGACGACGACGATGGCAACAACAACAACAACAAGAACAACAACGACAACAACGACAACAACGAATACGGACTGCCAACAGCATCCAAACATGGATGCCAGGCACGCCAGCCAACACATGCCATCGCTGCGAGACGACCAGCCAGGAGTCCATCGTTGCAGCTGCGCGTACGGCGGGAACTCACGGCGGAGAGGCACTCACGGTAGACTTCTGAAAGCTCCACTCTCGGCGGAGGCTGATTGGAGTTGGCCGCACTGATCGCATCGATCACGCCAACGAAACGGCAACAGCAACAACGATTTTTCATTTTGGAAATTATATACACACGTACGCCGATATATGTACGACATACCAACCTTTTTTTTGCAAGCCTCTCAAGGCTTTCTGCGATTTAAGGCAAACGCAGCCTGAGCTCACGTTTTAAGGCAGCATGAGGTTAGTTTTGCTCGCTTGTCTTCCCTTCGTGATTTCGCTTCATTTCTCAGCACCCATTTATCCCTCCCCTCCCCTCCCCTCCCCTCCCACGGCCAGTCCACCCGCAAGCAGCCGTCACACGACTGACATATAATGGCGATCGATGTCAGGATTTGTGAGCAGAGTGTGTCAGGATTCGCGTTCGCGTTCGCGTTCGCATTCGCCAACGCAATTAAATTTTAACTGGCTGCTTTCATTGCTGATCCATTGTGGTCAGGGTTGCCATAAGTGGAGAAGAAAAGCTAGCATAATATATATAAAATATATACAGTCACGATATATATTAGAATATATTTTGGACGTCTCAAGCGCTCATTTTCATCTACAGGTGCCTGTTGTATGAAACATTCATAAATTCATATAAAAACTTGTTTATCCTAAAGAATTAAAGCCCGAGTGACATCTCAAGATATCAACGAAAAATAGGCAACTAAAAAGGCAACTGAAACAAAATGACAGCGACAGGAAAAGAGTTCCCGTTCTTACCTTATAATTTGTTAGGAATCCCTCACGTGATGGTCGAACAGACATCATCATTAGCTGTCAGACTGAGTGGAGAAGAGAATTCGAACTTCAAGTTGATGCCGGATGCGAGAACGTATTCGAGTTGCGTGTAAGTCGAATGTCAAACTGACGTTCTGATGGGTTGTTGTCTGGACCGAAAAACGACACCAGAAAAAGCACGCAATTGTGGTTTGATTGTGAGGTAGAGAGACAGATAGAGATGGAGATGGAGATAGAGATGGAGATGGAGATGGAGATGGAGATGGAGATGGAGATGGAGATGGAGATGGAGATGGAGATGGAGATGGAGATAGCGATAGAGAATGAGATAGAGACAACCAAAATGTAATGAAGGTGGAAGAACGATCATTAGCAATACGGTGACGTACATTAGCTCAGGATGAAGTGAAGGACCTCTTGCAACGCGCAATTCTTGTTACAGAGCGATAAACCTCCTCGAACTTCTCGTAAAATTTAATGGTAGCGCAACTACCGGCAGAACTGTGGCACTTTCCAGTACAACATATGAGTATCAAGATTTTATAGCTATTTTTTTCTTTTGCTCCCCGCGTAGACCAGCAGGTTTCGATTTCAGTTCCGTCGATTGTCGATAACCATTAATTTTCATCGCTCGTTCAGCCGATATCCGACACTGGATATTAATTCTCATAACAATCTATTATTAGTTGGCCAACCTGATTTCAGTTGTTTGTCCAGTGCGCTGAAGTTCACTGAATACTATGAGATTTTTTCTTCATTACACATCAACCTGCTGAGCTTATAATTTAAAGACCCAATTGGATTGTTGTTGTTAATCATAATAAAGCCGACTGCACCTGCAATCAGTGTCACTAAAGTTTTAATGGTTTCGTGGAACGTAACTGTAGCAATATCGCAACATCCGCTGTGGGAAGTTTTGAAGTTGTTTGCTTGGCTTCTTTGCATACTAAAATCCGTTCTCAATAATTGCTTACCGTCAATAAATAATGCAAAATTAGAATAATTCATTGTAAAACAAAGACAAAGAAACGTACACGACTTACAGAAGTAATAATTTTTAATATTGAAAAGAACAAAAAGGTTGTTTTATTTCGCTTTCAGTTTCAAGCTCGATACAGACAATAAAAAAAGCGAAACTTGCTTGCAAATCACAGTGTTTTCAGCCTTTTTCTAGAGAGTCTAAGTTGTTTGATTTATGCACTTCTAAATTTATCTCCGCTCTCGAGATACCCATTTTGGCGTTCAAGTTAAGGGCAACTTAACCGCGTTGATTTATGCGAGGTGTGTGTGCTGAGCGCGATCAAGCATCAGGATCAAGCATAATAAAACCGAAGAAACGGCACACCGTGGATGATCCTCGTTTCGATCGTTTCGATCGTTTTGATCGTTTTGATCGTTTTGATCGAGAACGCGCATATTTTCGCTCAGTCCTCAGATTGATACGTGATGGAATTCAGCGTAGCGATGCACACGCTTCCTGCCCCCGACCATAATGAATGGTTACCCCGACTCGGGCGAGGGTACTTCGCCGATGAAATATTATTGCGTACTGAAGTATTGAACTGCTGCGCGCCAGACAGATCGACTGAGTGGTGTGGTCAACCGCAGCCCCTCGCAGAGGACCATCAATCGTCTGCCTGTCAGTGGCCGCGGCTAATGATAGGATGCGAGCGGCGGCGGCGACGACCACGACGACCACGACGACCACGACGACGATGACGACGACCACGACGACGATGACGACGACCACGACGACCACGACGACGACGACTATGTGGGCCGCCTCAGCTATGATATGGAGCAATTATTTGGTGCTTTGATTTAGGGCCAAAGTTTTCGATTCAGTTTTCCGAAATCGCATCCAATTTTAATTGAGAGTTTTTTGCTGGCTTTTTCGATCAGCTTTTATTTTCGCTACAAAGCCCATCAACCCGTCAAATTGAATACCGAAAATACTATCGTCCTCCCAGTTCGGTTGCTACCTCTGCTGCGCTGTTGGCCATGCAAACTTTTGGCCAACATTGCGTTTGCGTGCCGTGCCACCATCTGGAGTCGAAATCCGAAATTGCTTCTCGGTCTCACATGCGGCTATCGAAAAATTGCACCAATTGGCCAAAACTTTAGGCCAACATATTGCAAACCTCCCCTCTTCTTCTTCCCCTCCCTTCTTCAACGCCTTCATCGCCTTCATCGCCTTCACCGCCGACCATTCCATCGGTTGCTTGTTGTGGTTTTTAAGCAAAGTTGAAAAAAACGAAAGAAAATCCATTTTGTGTTTCCGCTTTTTGCCACACAATTGCAACTCAGCTTTGCATTGCATTTGCAACGCGAACACGAATACTGGGTGCGCACGAAGTAGGAGTTGCAGCAGCACTCGTTGGCGTCTCTTTTATGCTTTTTTATGCCGAAATGTTTCATTTCAGCGCCACGTCTAACTTCCTTCTAACATGCAAATCCTTCGATTCGGTGGAGGGGGAGGCGAGCTCGGCGTGGATGGCGAGCTCGGCGCGGATGTTTGATTTCCTCGCCGCACTTGATGGTTCAAAGTTCTCGCCCGCTACCGTCGGGCGTTGAATGCGAAACAAACCGTAAATATTTACAAAACAGTTAATTACTTCGTTGATAATAAAATTGCAGTTGTTTCAAGCGTGTTGCTCACCTCTACCAGCGGCAAGCTTACGTTGGGCCGATCATGGCGTGCCATTCCGGTGTGTAACTCGGAATTCTACAGATAATAAAATCCTACAGGATTTTAGTAGTCTACAAATTTCCACAAAGTCGAGCTAAACCGACTGTACTGCAATTTCTTTCCCTACTTGCTGGACCAATTTTGAACACAGCGAATACAACGTGAGAATTGAAATTTTCCACAGGTTTCACACAGAGTTCGCGCACTTATTAGATTTTTCCACATGATAAAAATACACAAACCAAATAAAATCCAATTTTATCTTTGCACTCCTCGAACTTGTGATGGAGTAACTGAATTAAATTGAGTGTTATAATTACAGTTTGCTACGTTTTTAATTGTTGATCTAAATGATCTCAAAGAGTTTTCGGGCAACATTTGATCAATTTATCAAAACCAAAGCTAACTATAATTTGCAGCTCAACAAGAAGTAGTAAAAAAAAAGAACTGAAATGTATTGAAAAAGTTTTATTTATTTCTTTTAATTTAATAAACTAAATTTTTTGAGAACAAGCAAGGAAAAACGAGAGTTTCATTTATTATTTTCACATTTCACTTGGAAGACTACAAAATTTCTCTTTTTAACATTCAGTTAGTTTTTGATTAATTAATTGATTTAGACCGCGATAAAGCGCCGGAGCACCTGTCGCGTGCTAATTAGCGGTGAAGTAAAGAGGGAAAAAAGCACAAAACGACGAACAGACCGATCAACAGACTTTCAAATGGTCATTCTTGCTCGCTTCTGTTCCGTCCTGAGGAGAAAGAGATGCGCAGGTGGAATGAAGAGCGAATGACAGTCGGCCAAAGTGACAGCTGAGGTGACAGTCGGCCAAAGTGACAGCTGAGGTGACAGTCGGTCCAAGTGACAGCTGAGGTGACAGTCGGTCCAAGTGACAGTTAAGCAGGTTGACAAACTAGCGGTCGCATTAAGGGAGGCAAAGAGAGACTGAAAAATAAACTGAGACTTACAAATTTTTAATTAGCAGGACTTTCAGTATTTTTTACCTCTTTTTGCGTTTAGTATGACTTGATTTACGGTTAGTTTTTCTCAATTTCTATTCCCCCCTCCTTCATTTAAACTTTCCAATTCTCTTTTAAACTTCACATATATTTGTCGATCTTATATTTTGGAATATTTAAGGCATCGAGCGTGCAATTTTTGATTAGTTCTTTGGATTCAAACACCGTTATGGCCTCGAAGGAAACAAAAGCTGAGCGAATTCCTTAGAAATAAGCGGCGAAAATTATACTTTCTTCCAACTAAAACGAAATCCTTTCCTCGGAACGGCGGCCCACCATTACCGCCGCGCCACCGACCTCCGTCGACCGCCAAGACACCGCGAACACGAGAAGAGAGAAAAACAAGCCGTTCGTAAGACGAAAAAAAGGGCCAACGGAAGGAGAAAAAAAAGAGAAGAAGTTGAAGCCAAACAGCGCGTTTTCGAGGGCCGCACAAATGGCAGCCGCCGCCGCCGCCGATGGCTGGCCGAGGCGGGGACCGACCGCTCACCGGGCACGTCAGTCAAGTCAGTCAAGTCAGTCAAGTCAGTCAGCCAGGAGTCGGCTCACGCGAGGCCGCGTTACTTGGCTCGTCTTTGCTTGGCTCGGCTTTACTTGGCTCGGCCTGTGCTTGCCTCACATTCGCATCGCCAATTAGAACGCCTCTGGCCGCCAATTAAGTGCGCAGGTTCTGCGAGGTGGGTTCGGCCCTCGAGGCCGCAGCGCTGCATTTTGCACTGCAAATGCGTTCGAGCGGCAACCGCGGCGGCGGGGAGACGAAGCGCGGTTCCATGCGGCGGCTCATCAACAGAAGGCAGGCAGGCGGCAGGATGACTTCATGTGCTGCGTCAGGAGGCGCTGCTGCTGCTGCTGCTGCTGCTGCTGCAGGGGACGGACGGACGGAGAGGAAGACAGACACATTAGGACGAGGAGGTCTTCGAAGACGCCATGCAGAATGCTGATCCGATGCTCATCCTCACCGCTGTAGCGGTGCGGCTTTGCGAAGTGAAGCGCGGCGCGGCGCTGCGAGGGCTTTTCATGTTTTGCGGTATCCTTCGGAAAGGGTTTCCTCAGCCTCTCCGACTGCCAGCGAAGCCTTCAACGGATGTGCTTCGGAGGAAACACGAAAATCCAGTGTAGTGTGAGATATAAACAAATGAAAATTATAGCTAAAATGAAGGAAATCGATTATTAAAATCGCGCAAACCCTCCAAATCAATCCCAAACGAGTGTTTGTTCGAACGGCAACGTTATTTCAGCTTTTAACCTCTTAAAACGTCATTTTTTTCTAAATTTCTAGTCTTCGCTTCCCCTCACTCGTGCCGCCTGCCGCCTGCCGCTTGCCGCCTGCCGCCAGCCGCCTGCCTCCTGCCGCCTGCCGCCAGCCTCCTGCCTCCTGCCTCCTCCCCGCGTCCTCTTCCACACCACCAAATGATCTCCAGCCCGCCGAAGTCAGATACTTAACAACGTCTAATCGCCTCCGGCATTAACGGAAATGATCTGCGATTCATGCTCGCGCTCTGCGCATTCTCGAGGCCGCTGCTCTGATGATGCTTCGGTGCCACTAGAGTGCCGCTCGGTAATTAAGCACGTCGCGGCAGGGCACAGCAAACCGCCTCGCCGAGCCGAGGGTCAAGCCAGCCAGCCAGCCAGCCAGCCAGCCAGCCAGCCAGCCAGCCAGCCAGCATCTTAAATGTTGGCCATAATTAATCATCCCGAAATCACGGCGTCATAATTTGCCGACAACATTCAGCGTCGTCGCAGCGAAATCCGTTGATTACCGAAGCAGCCGAGCTTTCCGCCGAAAAAGCGGAGCGGGCAAGAGTGCAGTTGAGGCGATGGCGCGATGCCCCCTTTTTTCGGAGAAGAAATGTTGGCGGTACGTGCTGGGCACGAGCCAGAAGCAGCCGAAAATGATGCATCCTTGATTGACAGCTCCGTGACGCAGACGTCGTGAGTGATTCGGCGTGAAAGTGGAAGTCGGAGGAGCCGAGCTAATAAATTCAAGCTGACGACGACCTGCAACCTGCTGCAAAATCACCCACGAAGTTCTTTGGATTTCTTGTTAGTTTGGTTTTCGAGAACCGAGACGGCGTTCTTTAGTCGAGACGTGAGACGTGAGCCGACGCGACAATCGTTTATAATCGCGACGAGGACGCGAGCGATCGAAATATCCTTCTTCTCGTCGGATTTGTAGCGATAACCGAGATCGAGACGGCCATCACCAGTCGAGATGAGTGTCGAGAGCAAGCTGAGACGAGAACGGACATCGACGCAGTCATTTTTAGTCGAGACGAGAACCGAGACCGATACGCTCCTCTTTTCATCTCATGTTTGAGGCGGTAATCGAGACCGAGATGGCTTTTTCCAGTCGAGATGGGTACCGAAATCGGGATACAGACTTTTTCTCGTCGGAATTGGCTCGATAAGCGAGATCGAGACGGCCATTAGCAGTCGAGATCAATGTCAAGATACGGTCCTCCTTTCTTTTCATGTTTGAGGCGATAATCGAGACCGAGATGGCTTTTTCCAGTCGAGATGGGTACCGAGATCGCGACACTGACTTCTACTTGTTGGTATTGAGTCGATAATCGAGATCGAGCTTGCGTTTTCCAGTCAAGTATCAAGATCGAGACAGATTTTTTTAGTTGAAATGACAACCGACACCGACATTTTCAATCGAGACAAGAAACGACATCGTTACAGTCTTCTTCTCATCTCAAACTTGAGACGATAATCGAAACCGAGACAGACAACACGATTATCGAGATTGAGAAACACTCTTCTTCTCGTCGGATGATGAGGCGATCGAATCGAAATCAAGGAATTCGAGACGAGTATCGAGAGCGAAAGCGAGAGCGAGATCGAGATCGAAACACATCTTCTCGGTTAAACTTGATGATGTGATATGGAAACTTGTTCCAAATACGCAATTTCTGTATAAATATTTATATGTTGGGCGACTGTACTTTAATTTATAACCGCTTTTGCTGTACTCCTGCCCACTGTACGTTGCAAATGAAAACTCTGAAAAAAGATAACCTTAGCAAGGTCAAAAGGTCAAACAGCACACTGCAATAATCTAAACGAACGAGTTATTAAATCGCAGCTTAGAGTTGAAAATCACTTTTGTCGACCGACACAAAAAACCGAATTCATGCGAACACTTTGAATCTCACACGTTCAGAGTTGGTTGGTGATTTTGCAAGTTTTTTCACGAGTATGAAATGAACACAAGATTCGCTTCCGAATGACGGAGTGCGAATAGATTTGCACGACCAGAAGAACTGGTCCGGGCCAGAGATCTCAGTGGTGCTCCAGTTCAGAACACTTGCGGGCAATTAAAGCAATTAAATGGCTCGGCTGCCTGCATCTCATGCTGTCTGTCCGACCGTCCGCTCGTCCGCTCGTCTCACAGCTTGCCGGGAAGCTGAAGGAAGGAATGATGTCATTCGTTATCATTTGCAGGATTCATAAAGTTCTCTTGGCTTTCCCGCGAAACTTGCGCCGCTCCCGCGACAGTCACAGTCGAGGCCGCGGAGCGACATTTCGACCGGTCGGCGGGTAACCAGTAATTATTAAATTTTTGCCCAGCGCCAACGTAGTGATTGTGGAAGTCAACTGAAATGAAAGCGTTGATAATAATTAAGAAAGAACTGCAATAAATATCCGGCAGGAAGGTGGGAAAGAAAGAAGCATGCAACTCAAGTGAAATAAACGATTTCAAGTGAAATAAACAAAATTAAAAACCAGCGAAAATGTTTTACTTTAGAAGGCGAAAAGTTATTGAGAAATTATTGTCTAGTTTTTCTATTACGTTTTTTAGCATTCTTCGCTTTATCGCTGCGTGTTAGCGATTTCCTTTTCGTTCGTTCGTGTTGTCGCTTCTTTTATTTTCCCGACGGCGTTTATTGCGTGTTCGCGTCGTATCACCGCCAGCGTTTGGCGTCGTCGTCTTCACACTGGTAGCAGCGACGCGAGCCTCGCGAGCTGCACGACCAGCTAACAGAAGTTGATGTTTTAATTGTTGACTGCAGCCGCATGCAGCGAATTTTAGCATAACTTTTGGAACAAAACTTTTTCGCAAAAACAAGAAGAAAAATTTAAGAACCAACGCGGCAACCCAGACTGCCGCCGCTGGCAAGTAAAAAATTAACAGAAGCGAATTTTTGTTTGCTTATAAATTCAAATTTTCACCTCAAAAAAAAAGGTGATTAAGAAGCGGCGTCTTCGATTCCCTTTTTTTAACCATTATCTACTGAGAAATCTGAGAAATGTTACTGTGTCGGCAGACACTCGGCTGTTGCTGCTGCCGCCGCTTTTCCTTCGTTCGGAAATTATTCAGTAACATGGTAGCCGGCTTACTAAATATCGAACGCATTTGTAATTCAATTTTTATGGCCGGCAGCGGGCTTCCATTTTATTACAGCAGCAACGCCTGCTCGAGAACGCATAAATTTGTACTTCACTCGGCGCAAAGAAGGTTCTTCTTCTCTTCGAAAAGAAGAGCTTATAAAAATTTGAGGAGACCGAGACGACTTTGAGCTTTGAGGACCGAAGAAACCACCGTGTCTGAGGTGAGTTTACGAAACGACAACAATTAAATGAGCTCTCTGGAACACGTGATACAATTAAGAGAAATTTGAGGGCAGCACGGTTCTCAATTCTTATCAAAATAATTCTTGAGTTTCGAAAAAGAGAAAAATCTTCCTTTATCCTTTAACAAAAAAATCTGCCGAAACCCGGGATTGAACCGGGGACCTTTAGATCTTCAGTCTAACGCTCTCCCAACTGAGCTATTTCGGCGGGTGAAATGTGGTGGAGGTGGGATGATTTTGTCACACGTGATAGAAATATCTTTCGACTTTTGTTCGAATTTTAAATAAAATCATTATCACGATATAAGGAGGTGGCACGTTATAATCACCAAACACTTGCAATGCTTTCGTTTTCAACAATTTTAAATATCACACGATTTTCTCAAACTTTTCTAAGGTAAAATAAAAGTTCAAAGTAGAGAGAATCACATCACGAATAGTGAAATATTTGAGTGTGTTTCATTATCTACCTCCAGGGCAACTCCAAGCGGCTCCGCTTTTTTTAATGTCAATATTGAACTTCTTAAAAATTTATAAGCGAACTCATGTGCAGCGGGTCGCTGATATGCGGTCGCTTCTCACCCCAACTGCCTGCGTTTCCGTTTCCGTCGGCATACGAAATACAAATAGCTGGCAGCGCGCCATAATTCAAAACGGAGTTCCTCGAAGAGGATAAATTCAAGGAAGAAGGAAGGAATGCACCGCCACAGCCAGGGGAAACAATAGCAGACATCTGGAAATGCATTAATATTCAGTAGTCATTTTTTGGGGGGGGCGAAACGAAGAGCGAAACGAAGAGCGAAACGAAGAGCGAAACGAAGGCCGTCGTCTAAGTCAACGACGACGCCCTGCATTTGTTTTCGAAAAACGGACGAAAGTGTTGAGTCAGTCGCGGCAAAGACGACCAAAGTGTTGTTTTTTTGTTTTTGCTCTGATCATTCATATTTAGGTTTTTATTTGCATATAATAAGCGAAAATATTCAAATGCAAAGACCGAAGAAAGAAGAAAGAAGAAGTTCAGAGTCAATATTTGTATTTATATCGAAGTTTCTATACTTGTTTTAAAATTTGATCGCAATTATCCATCAAGAAATGTCACTGCTTGAGATGGTTGTGGTGGAATCGTATACGAAATTCATCGCTGGGAGTTCAAAAAGCTCAAAGTTGCACTATTCTACGGTTCAAATTTTCATTAATTTAGTGATGAGCTTCACCTCGCCGAAGACGTAGCGTCCAGTGGAAAAATAGAGAGCGCTAGGAGAGCGTGAGAGCGAAGATCAAGAGGTCGCCGGTTCAGTCCCGGGTTTCCGTCATCTTTTAATTTGAAAATGGAAAAATAGAGAGCGTTAGGAGAGCGTTAGACTGATGAGCAAAAATATTCAAATGCAAAGACTGAAGAAAGAAGAAAGAAGAAGTTCAGAGTCAATATTTATATTTATATCGAAGTTTCTATACTTGTTTTAAAATTTGATCGCAATTATCCTTCAAGAAATGTCACTGCTTGAGATGGTTGTGGTGGAATCGTATACGGAATTCATCGCTGGGAGTTCAAAAAGCTCCAAGTTGCACTATTCTACGGTTCCAATTTTCATTAATTTAGTGATGAGCTTCACCTCGCCGAAGACGTCCAGTGGAAAAATAGAGAGCGCTAGGAGAGCGTGAGAGCGAAGATCAAGAGGTCGCCGGTTCAGTCCCGGGTTTCCGTCATCTTTTAATTTGAAAATGGAAAAATAGAGAGCGTTAGGAGAGCGTTAGACTGAAGATCTAGAGGTCGCCGGTTCAATCCCGGGCTTCGGCAAACGTCATCTTCTTTTAATTTTAGGATATAATCCGCGGGCCATCAGTTAGTTTCTTTTTAAAAGTGCTATAAAACGAAATCCGTTAAATGTTTTTCGAAATATTTTGCTGTATTGAATAGAATGAACATTCCCATTTTATGAGAAACAAAAGTTTCCAGCGTTATTGCAACGTTAATGGATCCATTCTACGACTGGATCGTGTTGATGGTAGCAAAATAACACGTATAAAGTTAAAAAAGAAACTAAGCGATGGCCCTGTCTTTATATATATAAAAAAAAATTATTGTATGTAGAAAAGGAGGAAAAAACTATTCCACGAAGGAAGCGATGGAGGTCTAGTTAAGTAATTTTTTTTTTATTACGCCAAGAAAAGAAAAATATTGAAGGTAAAAATGCAAAATGCATTTTATGGAAATTATGTCGCAAGCATTCAACTGAGTAATCAATTAAAAAGTACAGCGAACTTCAAGCAACAAATAAGGAGGAGCAAACAAGAAAAATGAGTAAATGAGGCTGCCTTCACGAAGGGTGAGGGAGGGAGGGAGGGGCTGGGAAGAGGGACAGAGGGGCAGAGGGGAGTGAAGCAGCGGAGGAAATCCAGGGAAATTGAAAAAACTACAAATTAAGTAGCTGAAAACAAGTGAAGTGCAGATTCTTCCTCTTTTACGAGCTGCTGGGGAAGAAAAAACGACCGGCCGACATGACATCGTCATGTTGTGAGTCAGTCAGTTAGTCAGCCAGTCAATTAGTCAGTCAGTCAGTTAGTCAGTCAGTTAGTCAGTCCGTCCGTCCGTCCGTTCGTCAGTTGATGTGTCAAGTGGCGCGCGCAGACCCCATCTACGGCAATCATGTTGCACTCACGGAACTCACCGACAGAACGTCGATGCGTCGCAACTAATTACGCTCGCCGCATCTCAACGCGACTCATTTGCATGGAGCTCCTCGTGGCCGGCGTCATGTTGCCATCTGCCGAGTGAACTGGGCCTCGGCTGGCTTGCATGCGTCATGTTGGAGGCCGCGTTTGTGGCTTCCAAAACAGAAGAGAAGAGAAAAACGTGATTGGTTGTCGGTGGCAAGCGATCTGCGATCCGCGATCCGCGATCCGTCGCTTCGATGGGACGGGAATAACTTGGATGTTATGCAGTACGTACAAAAACAACAACTACACCCATTACACGCAAACAAACGAAGAGGAAACAGTTATCAAAAATGTTTCTGTGGGATTTGGAATTTCAATTATTTTTTAAATATCCGCAGTCAAATATCTTCGCTAGATTTTGTGAATTTAAAAACTCCGCTTTCATTTAAAAAATCCCCACACTTTTAAGAGACGCACACACACACACGCACACACACACACACCCATACGGTGAACATATAATTTCCTGAAGCGCTTCATTAATTTTCCTCTCCCCACCTGCGCGGAAAAACTCCACAAGTTGATTGCAAAAATTAATTCATCCGTCCACCTGCTGGAAAGTGAATTCAATCTGGAGAAAAACCAAAAACAACCGGAAAAACCTCAATAAAAGTTGTTAAAACTACAAGTTAACTATTTTGCAAACTATTTTCTTATTTCAATACATATTTTTTTTTTTATTTGAATTCGTTTTATAGTCGTATGCAAATTCCATCCCAAGGCTTCAATTTTCAGTTTTGTTTATCGAAAAGATGACCAAATAAAGAGCTGCGAAAAAATCCCCTCGCCTTAAAAAATCCGCTCTGTCGTCATCGATGATTCGCAGCGCAACGAATGGGAAAAATTGCTGCGAAAATATTTATTATTTATTTATTTTTTGCCTTCATGCGATGCAATTGAAACTCAGGCGAGTTTTAGTTTCCACAAATTATTACATCACAGAGCAGCACAGAGCAGCACAGAGCAGCACAGAGCAGCACAGAGCAGCACAGAGCAGCACAGAGCAGCACACTCACGCACTTAAAAGGATTTCAGCTTGGATCGAAAAGATTTAGCAATACGAATTCAAATTTAACTTCTGCAGTGTGAAGGGAGCGCGGAGATGATGGGAGAGAAGAGCTCGGGGGAGCGTGAGAATGGTGGAAGTGAGAGAGGTAGGAAAATGCAGGCGTCCATCAGTGATATTTTGATCTCCTCGCGCAATGAAGTTGGTGCAAGAAGTGTGCTGGCCGGGGCGGTGCAGTTTGAGGGCGGATGTCTAGGTGAGTCTCGTGAAGGGGGTGGAGGGTGGCTGAGGGAGGGGGTGGGGGGGGGCATCGTAGATCACTTGGCGTAGATCGGGGCGCGCATTCGCATGTTTAATGGCTGCAATCAATTCCAGCAAATTATAGTGCAGCGCAATCAAATGCAGCCATGAATCTGGCAGCAGCAGCAGCAGCAACAACAATAATAACACCAACAACAACAACCACCTAAACAAAAACAACATCAACAGCAACAATAATAAAAACACCACCGCCGCCAACAAAACAACAAAAACAACACGCACACTGCGAACACAGAAACTTTGACTTTCTCGTCTTGATTTGGCTGCAGGATGCGAGCGAGGATCGTATAAAAGTTCAGATATCAGAAATCGCCAAGCAAAAAGTCCGACTCAAGTTTTGAAAGAAAAAAAACAACAAGAAGAAGAAAAACAACAACAACATTGTAACAGAATTGCATCTCCAATCTATGAAAATATCAAATTTCTCCGTTGATCTATTATAACAAAAACAACTTATCATGTGATTTATATTCATACTTGAATATAAATTATTTATTTTCATTTGCTATTAATTTTTATTTTATTTTCACTAATAAAAATTTCCATAGACATTTTTTATAGAAAACTTTGTTGTTGCTGCCTTTCCATGTACTTTTCGCTCTCCCGAAATGAAGTTTCTCTTTAGTTTTGTCTGCCCATCAGCCATTTTGCATCTTGATTGTACGATGTTACCGACCAAGTTTCTGTTTTCTGTTGTGGTTTTCCAAAACTTGTATGTTTTTTAACCCTAAAATTATAAAAAATGCTATATTTGCATTTAATTTTAACGTAAAAGAAGCAAAATTAGGAATCTCTAAATGCAAATAAATATAAGAGAAATAAATTTTTCTGTATTTATATGTTGTAAATCAGAGTTGTACAAGAAGTCAAAATGAACTGCTTTGACTACATTTCGTAGCACATTTAACATTTAGTGAAATTTTACAGAATTTGTTTAATTTTTTAACCATTTAAATACTAAAATAATTATAATTTTAAAAATCTTTCCTATCTGAAAGTCTGAAGTTCACTGTGGCTTCAACTTGCTGGCTTCTGCTAAATTTTCGCTTACTTCAAATTACCAAATTTCAAATAAGAAATGTCAAAGTGAATTCTTTTATAAAAACTTGAGATTTCATTCATTTTTTAATGTAATTTTTAGTTGAAGTGCAAAATATTTCGTTTTCAAGTCGTATTATTACACAATGAAATTGAATATTTATTATTCAAGATTTCTAGAAGCTTTTAAAATGCTCGAAAAGTTGAAAATATTGTATAAAGAAAAGGTTGAGTTTTTTTTTGGAAGTATGAAAACAGCAAATGAAAAGATTGAAAAAAGGAAGACGCGAACACTCCGATCTGTTCAAACCATATAATTTTCATTTCCCAAACAAGATCCTGGCTGTCCCCCTCACGCCGGTGGCCGCTGGTCCGTCTGAGCGTCTTCTGCACCACGCTGCACGAGACGAATGTGTTCCAGGAAAGATTTGAAAAACAACATCATCTGCAGCGTTTCAGCGTTTCGCCCGTGATGTTGCAGCCACAGCCAGAGTCCAGCCAACGCAACGCGACGCATGTTCGACTTAAATTGGCCTAATTATGCTGTTTCCGAAGTTTGGTAATTCTTGATGGCGTTCGGGTCTGTAATTACGATTGGTACAAAATTCTTTCTGCTTTTTTCTTTTTAATCTTGATATCTTTTGAGGTGCATTAATAAAAGCCTGCTAGGAAGTCTTCAACGGTTGGAGAAAAAATCCTGAACTTGACCTACAGCTTGTGAGAAAATTTTTGCACAAAAAATTCTTATAAGCGAAAATATAATAATAACGAGAAGAGGAAAAAACGCGACTGCGTGCAATACAATGAAAACAACAGCAACAACAAGCAGCTATTAGGCTCGAACTTTTTTTATTCGAAATTCTGTGTTGCGTGTTAAAATTGCGGAGCAAAAAGATTCGCGTTCAAATTATACGTTTTAGCTGTATTTATTTTTTTTGTATTTCAAATTTTTATGTTTTATTTTGTATTTGTTAGATTAACAAATTAAAACGGGAAAATAACTTTCAACCGAAATTTTTTAAATTTAAATTCAATTATCTGAATTTCAACAGTTTTAATTTTTAATTTTGACTTTTTCTTAATTTAATTTTTTTAGTTTTTCTATATTTTAAAAACAAACTCGCTATTTATTCTTTTTTCTATTAATTTCTTTGCACTGCAGTTTGTCAGTTTGATGTTACCTGTAATCGTTATAAACAAAGCTACACTGCAGACTTTACCCAACTATATCTGGTTTATGTCTCTACTAAACGACTTCCACTTTCAACTACTTTATTATCGACATAAACTTTCTTACCAACAGATGTCATTTACAGCTGACTTCGATGAGTTTGTCCCGGAAAAATTTCTGCTGTCAATTATGTCAGAATTAGTATTTGTTGCTGTTGCTATTAACAACAGAAGTTTCTACATAATTCCTAGCCAAAAATTACAGTAGGTTGACTTTAAATTATATAAAAACCAAGAACTGCGCTCACAAAACGTATAAAATGGATACCGCAGCTCAGAAATCCTTCCAGATCCAATCGCAAATACGTCACAACGCCGAAGAATTTAAAAATACACTCAACGAACTGTACAGCTGGGAGAAGGAAATCAAAGATAAGGAGCAAAAGTTGCAGCGACAGCCACCCGAAGAAGCTACGGCATCAGCTGGAGCAGCCAAGAAACAGCATTCTACTGAGGTTAGTATGTGATGGAAGTGGTCACGTTTTTCATTTACATATACTTCATCATAAAGACGCCGCCACCGGTCCGCAGTCACGTTCTGCGAGAGAGCAACAAAAAGAGCGCGCAAACTGCTTTGCCGGCTTCACCAAAACACCAGCAACCTCAGCAACCACAGGATAACAAAAAAGGTTTGCTTTAATGCGTTTCGAAGATAAGTAATTTAAACGAAATACAGTTATTAATGTATGAAATGCTTTTGTAACCAAACTTTTCTGACTGATCTACTTTGGTCAAAGCGCGACTTGAGACCTGCTGATGATTGGAATGAACAGAAACCTGAGGCGAATATTTAACGGCGGAAGTTTAATACCGCCGCCACGGCGGAAGTTTAATACCGCCGCCACGGCGGAGTTGTAATACCGTCGCCGCGAACTCTGAAAATCGGTTGAGAAGAGAAGAAATTCATTTTCTATGGTTTTAATTAGGCTCCACGCCTCTCTCATTCCGTCCATCGGCGACTTAAAATTGCCTTGAAATCAACTAGTTTTAAATCCGACTAACGACTCAAAAAAGAACTGAATAAACATTTCGATTAACCGCTTTTCTACGATAAGCATTCTTGAAACAAATTGATTGTTTGGTTTAAAGCATTCAATCACCAAATAGTACAAGCAGCAGTTATAATATTTTCCAAATCTTGTAGAACTTTGAAATTCTATTTACTTCTTTGAAATAAAGGAATTGTACAAATTATTTAAACATATTCAAAAGCGAAAATAAAGCAAATTAATTTATAACATTTTAGCTAAAGTGCCCACTGAAAAGGCCAAAATGATTAAAGAACCGAACGAGAAACGCAAACAAGCAAATGCGTCGAAAGAACGCGGCAATAATCTGGTTAAGTTGGGCCAATACGTCAAAGCCATTGACGAGTACACAGCAGCCATCGATGCGTTTCCCGAAGATGCTGCCTTCTATACCAATCGTGCCCTCTGTTATCTCAAATTGAAACTGTAAGTCGAATTAAACCCGAATTTGAAACTATTAAATAGTTTATTATATATAACTATTATATATAACTATTTATTAACTCCAGGTATTACGAATGCATAAAAGACTGTGAAAGCGCTCTGGAAATCGACATTCGTTGCCTGAAGGCTTATTATCGACGCATGCAAGCCAACGACCTTCTCGGCAATGATTTTGATGCCTACAAGGATTGCCAGACGATACTCTTGCTAGATCCGAAAAATGTAGAAGCTCGCAAAAGTCTGGAGCGTATTAATGAAAAGCTGCGTGAGAACAGTATGCGTTGAAATGGGTTTTCCATACAATTCATTTGAATGAAATTCACATCCTTTCTTCCAGTCAAAACCGAGACGGGTCCAAATTTCCGACCTGTACGCAGTGATATGTGTGCCATTGAAGCTGTTGATAAGGCGCCACACGAACGCTCAAGTAAGCCACTACGACGAATACCCGTCACAGATGTAGTTGGTCCCAAGCAGACTAAAAACGAAGAAAGTCCTAGCGCGCTGGTGTCTGACGATGTCATCGATAAGCTGTTTAACAGCGATTGCGGACCTATCGTTGAAGTCAAGGAGAAGCGGAAGGAAGAGCAACAGAAACAGAAGCAAGCAACTTCAAATAAAGTGGAGACAGAAAAAGTCTCATCACCGCAAGAACCCCCAATAAAAGCTCCAGTTAAACATCACACTGCAGAAGTTGCTGCAAAAAATGAAAGGAATTCCGAAAATCAGAGTGCGACGAAAGAATTAAAGACGTTGATGCCTGTGAAAAAAGCGCCCTCCTTACCTGTCGATGTCAAGAGCAAGCCAATTGAAAATACTGCTAAGGAAAAGCAGTCTGTTACTGCCGCGTCCGTCCCAACACCAGCAGCTCCTGCGCATGCTACAGCTGCAAATGTAATTTAAGTTAACCTCCTCAGTAAATAGTATTTTAAGCACCTCTTCTTTTTGGTTGTAATCCTACAGAGACCTCTGCCGGAGGCTCCCACTTCCACGGCTCAGTTCTATTCGAACTGGAAGGAGTTGACGGCGCCACAGAAGTATCAGTACTTAAAGGTGGGTAACGAGGTTCTCATTAGTCGATTTACTTATCGCTTAAAGAAGAACTAAAAGTTCTATTTTTATACGATTGGTCGATAAAAGCTTTCGCGGTAGATTTAAATTACGATTAACACCGCGACTATGTCAGTCGTCATCGTCAACAATTACATTTCACGATTACCGAATCTGTTAATTTCGCAAGCATCAGTTTTTGCACCTCCGGTTTTTAATCGAATTTATTAGCTGATTAAAAATGTCTTTCCCGTTTTTCCTATTTTCCTCTCTCTCTCTCTCTCTCTCTCTCTCTCTGCCAGTCCATTAATATCTCGAAATTGTGTAAAATTCTCGGAGCTGGCTTCGATTCAGACACATTAACCGAAGTAATTCATACCCTCCATGACTACTACATGCCACAGAAGGATCCCAGCCTTGCTGCCACATTGCTGGAGGTGAGCAGAAACTCTCAAGTGTCCATCTTATCACTGCTAATGTCAGCCGATGAACGTGCAGGTTGGTTCTACAAAATACAGCGCCTGTTGTGCCAACTCAAAACCGCATTTATTTATTTTCCCCTTTTAATTGCAGCTCTTTCTGAAATTTTACACTCGCTCAAAGAAGGTCGTCACGGCGGCTCAGTTGCTGCTTTGATTGCTAAGAATTTTAACCTGAAATAGATGAAAAAGCAAATAAAGACTATATAATGCTAATGAAAGCAAGCTAAAGCTGGTTAAATAAAATTCCATTGAACTGAGAACCGATGTAATTAATGTTTATGTTACGCGTATTCTTTGAAAGGAAAACAAAGCAGTTTTTTACTTCTCAATCATTCTACAGAATACAAGAACCTCTTCACTGAAGTTTCCGGGTTTCATGTTGTGTTGAAAGTATTTTGCTTAATTGAAAGAAATGAACATTTTTATTGTTTTATAAAGAAACAACTTTATTCAAATGGCTGCCACCACTGCATCGTTTGTGGAATATCATTAAAACATCAGCGCACCACAAGAAAAAGTTCAATACCGTCAAATCACAGCTGCGCGATGGCCGTGGCATCGAAAAGAAACTAACTACTGGCCCACCTTATATAAGTTACGGTTTCGAAAAATGAACTGAAATGATTAAGACTTCCTGATTATCAACGTTGATACAATTTTCGTAAATCCTTAACATTAAAATATATACGAAATATATGTTGATGTGAGTTAAAACTTTAAATTTCAAATGAATTTATAAAAACAACTTTTAACTTCTAAAATGTCTTCAATTGTTTTATTACAGTAGAGTTTAGAACAACAAGATTTAAAACAAATTTAAATTTCTGAACATACGATATTGCGAAATTAAAAAAAATTAAGAATTTCAAAACAAATGCATTTAAAATACAACGAAATTATACTTAAAACATTTCTAACCATTTTTAAGTCTATTTTTAGTTGCTTACTAGTTATTTGAAAACTACTTTTATCGCAATTTGTAAGGTCAACCATGTGTGGAGCGATACAAGCTGGATGGGAAAACAAGTGCGCATCTATGAGGAAATACAATAACATTAAAAAACTAACAATAATAATATAAGAAAAGGTTTCATTAAAAACTCTTCAATACATCAATCACATTTAAAGTTTGTTGCAAGCGCTGATAGCTGAATAACCACCAAACTTCAAAATTAAGTACAGCAAGTGATCGAGGGGGGAGAAGGGAAGGCATCGCGAGAGCCTTTAATACTATTTGAGGGTGTTGAGAGCATAAATTTAATTAAACGTCGGTCAAGTCTCAGCGGACTTAAATAACAAAACATCAACGCAACAGCAACAGCAACAACAACAATATCATTAAGAGCGATCATTATACTTGAACTGATTTATATAGTATGGGATTGTTGTTGTTGTTGCTGTTGTTGCTGTCGTTAATGTGGACATTATTATTATTTTTATTACTTTTATTATGGGGGTGTTTATTTGTTTTCTCCATAAACAGCCTCAACTCGACTCACAGCAGCATCAATCCGAGCTGTACTCTCCCCGATGCTCCCTCTCTCTCTATCTCTCTCTCTCTATTTTACTCTCACTCAATTTAAGCTTTTGTTAATCTATTTACTCGTAATAAATGTGATCGTCAGAATTTAAATGAAATTAAATAACAAAAGCAAAAGTAACTACAACTCTCGTTCATCTTTCCCTCACCAACAACAACAACAACAGCAACAACATTAAAACATCGGCACCACGCAAGCGGTCAATCGATGGATCGATAGATGGAAGGGATGGATGGATGAGATGGAATGGTTGGTGTGGGACCACAAACACCTCCGACGTGCGGCTCACACTGATCAGCGATTTATCCAGAAAGCCTCTCAGCCAACGACGACGATCAGCACGATGTTCGAATATATTGTTGTTGGTTTATCGCTTGCGAACGATCGCTCACCGTCCCCACGACGTTGCCCGACGACCAGCCTGACCACGAGCGAGGTTGAAGAGCGCGTCTGAGCCGCCAACCAGTTGAGTCTCGTTCGCCATCGCAGTTGGATACGCCATCGTTGGCGACGACAACGCTGCACGAGCGCAGAGGCGAAGCGCACCGAACGCGCCTGAAAACCAAACACATTTTGGATAAATTTTTACGCGTATTTAGTGAGAAAACTCGATTCCGATAATAAGCGAAAATAAAATCGAAAAGTCCGAAAAAAGTGCTGAAAAAAAACCTTAATTTACGTAAAAGCTAAAAATTTCCATTCTGAAAAAGATTAAATCAGTACGAAATTGCAAAGAGCGAACAAAATTCGTAGATAAAAGAAATTCAAACCAGCTTCAATATAAGTAGAAATTTTTCAAAAGGTACTTGTTTCTGCTACACTGCAAAAAAGGACTGCACAATTTCAAATTATATTATTTAAATCCAAAAAAGCAAGTGCATACAACAAGTTATTAGTTTTGAAATAAAATTAAGAGGAGTCTTCAAATTCCAGTGAAATTCCTTGTATAATAAAACAGTAAAACTATGAATAAATTTAATGAAATTAAATTTTTTTTAAAGAGAAAATTATAGTCAATATTTCAATTTTCAACATTAATTTTTGTGATCAAAAATTTATATTTATTGAAAATGTATCATTTCTTGCATTTAAACTAATTTAGAAACTTTCAAACCATAAAATTAAAAAGAAAACTTAATTTTATTATAATTAAAACTGCACATTATAAACTTTTTGAGCGTTTTCGCAACTAGACATCAAATGATGTCAGCCACTGATGAATTCTTTGTAATTTTGATAAATTCATTTGAATTTTTGTCATAATTTAAATTTATAAATTGCGATTAGAATTCTTAAAAAATTCAATCTCTATTATAAAACTTCATTTAATATTCGAAAAAGTGAAGAAATCAACACTGCGATTTCTTTGAGTGTAGGATAAAAACCCACAAACACAAGCAAACGAATACCAACAACTACAACTCAGCCAGCAGTAAATCTCTGCACTCCACTCACAAATACACGGTGGAGCCGCGAAGCAGTTTCAATTGTTGTTGTAGCTGCTCTTGAGCGCGGTAGTATTTTTGCATCCTCCAGCTCGACGCACTGACGCGGCGGCGGCGACCATGCTGTCGATTCTCGGCTCGTATTGCGCCCAAATCACCCAGACGACCCCTTCCGCCCACTTGTAGAGTCGAGCGATTGATTCCACACGCCCGTTACTAGCCAGCCAGCAGATCTTCCTTTCGCTGTTTTCTTGCTGCTGCTGCTGCTGCTGCTGCTGTTGTATTTGCTTCTTCGGCACAAAATAACGTGTCGCATTCTTTCGCCAAGCAATAACCGGTTCGTTGGGTTTGGCTCCTCGTCGTGACTCCACAATGTTGTTGTTGTGGAACGTAGTGGCGTCCGAAAGATACACCAACATGGTATCTACAAAATACAACATGGTATCTGCAAAATACGATACGACAAAACAAAACGCCAAATCAGCCAGCAGAGTAGAAGGTTTTCGCAGAGAAATGCTGGAGATGCGAGTATCCCTCGGATACCGGTTGCCCGTTGTTGTTGTCGTCGTTGTTTTCCTTTCCTTTCCTTTCCTTTCTTTTCGAGAGCCTCGAAATACTCGATCGAAAGCATGGCCTAGAAGTTGGTCGTATCGTTAGATTTAAACCAACTTGTCGAACACAAAGGCACGAGAAAATCCACTTGGTTCGAACGCAACGAATTCAAGCCGAAAACCACTTTTCCTGCAGAGTGCGCAGCTTCCATGAACGGACAGCTGAGTGAATAGCACGACAGCATCTAAATCTAGCACGAGCTGAAGGCTAGCAAGTCACTTGCTGAGAATTTAGCTGCGGAGTGCAACAACTCTTCGAAGTTAAAGATCTTCAGTCAGCGATCTGAGGTCGTAAATGCCGCGTGGTTGCCTGCGAAAAGCAATCCGCCGGCTGGCGATTGTAACTTCAATTGAATGAATTTGCGAAGAAGAAAAGCTTATTTTGTGAATTTTGTAATGACTTGAAATCTAAAATCTTACTATTCACATTGTATTTCTCACATTAGGATGTTTAGAATGCTAAAATTTAACTGTGAGAACTTTTTCCAGTTTATTTCCGTCACTCACGCTTTTTTCCCTGATAGTTTGATAATCACACAACCGTATGCAATTCTTAAAACTTTAATTCTAATTAGATGTGTCGTCGTTTTGCGTTCCTTATATCGTTTTCTCTGTCTAATTTCAACCTTTCCTTCTGGCGTTTTCACGTCTTTTTTTTTCCTCAACTTGCAAGATTAAAGACAACATTAAATGCCGTCTTCGTGCTTGATTTCTCTCAATCACACTGAATTTATTATTTAGAGTGGCAGATGCTGTATCTAAATATCATAGACGAGTTTGAAAACTAAAAAATTCAATTGTTACAACTCAACGTTTATTAAAAATACAATTTTATAATGAAATTCATAGCTAAATATTGTAAATTTAATGCTAATCCATTGATTAGCTACAACTCGAAAAGTATTTATTAGTTACGGTCAACTGCACAAAGTAAACGCAGAATACCTCTACGTATCTGTGTATCTTTTGTGGCTTTTATGATGTATCCGAAAGATAAATGGAGATTTTACAGCATTTATTTACTTACAAGTGTGTGATTTTTTTGCTAAAAAATTATTGTTTTTAATGTATTTTAGAAACCATTTATATTTACAGGAACATTAAGTTTAAAAGTATTTGAAATTTGCGTTTAAAATTCTAAAACTCTCCAACAATAGCAAAGCTGAAAGTTATGGAGAAACAGAAGAGATTCTCTCTCTCTGCTTATCTCTGCAATGACAGCTAACACACCCCCTAAAATTCCGTTCTCTTTCTTCACAAACGATCCGATCAATTTTCGTTGAATCTCGTGTTCAATTTCAGTTTAATCTTAAAGTTTCAGCAGTCTTATAAAGACGTGAGAACTACAAAATTCCCTAAAAAAAAAGCTTTGAAATCTACGAAAATCCTGCAAACGATGGCAAAATCAGATTTTTGTTTATAATTCAAATTTCATTACTAAATTCAATAAAATACGTGAGTGGCGTTGTTTGTTGCAGGCTCTGTATGTGTGTGTGTGTGTGTGTGTGTCTATTATTACGAATAATATTTTAATTTAGTTAGATTTTAAAGCTCGTAGAGTCAGTCACGTCAGCTGTGTGCCAGCGAATTTCAAGCTTCTTTTCGCGCAATTTTGCAGCCGCGTAGAGAGCGGCTGAGCTGAGTGGCGTTCATTTAATTTGCAGCTTCTTTGTGAGGCTCAATTAAGGCCTAAACTGAGTTATTTCTGCGATTGTCACGATTGTTGTATGTAGTTGTTGTTGGCCGTTCTTATTGTGTTTAATATTCTTGTTGTGGAGACAAATTTAAGACTCGACTCGACTCGACTCGACTCTACTTATTCCAGCTACACATTCGTTCCTCGCCCACACAAAAAGCCGTGTGATATTTTTTGTCACAAGTGCAAATCTTATGAGAGCGCGCGACTCATGCGCTGAGAAAAAAGTGCAAGGAACCACTTTTAGACGACGGCATTAATAGGGAGCATGAGCACTTCATTCTGATGCGTATTATCTACTTGATTAGTGATCAACATAATGAAGTGAAGTCACTCAAGTGATTGAGTGTCTTGTTAGTACAACCGGAAGAAACCTCTGCAGTGGAGTAAGCAGCATTTTTTCCAAGGGCGTGCAGCGTCTTTCTAACCAAAATCAATACCTAGATAAAATAAGAACTTTCACGTGTTAGAGGTGAGACTTTATATTGACAAAAATATCCTTCTTTTCTTTTGAAATAAGAAAAACGTAAATTTACTCTTTGCCAAATTATGACGAATTACAACAAGGAAAACAAGGTACTCTAACTGTAAATTTTATTTTCTTTATCAATATTTGATTTAAAATTGTGAGAGATTTTTAAAGTAAATTTTCTGGAATAATTTTCCTTCCTGACTTAACATTTCCTTACAAATAGTCAAGCATTTCATTTCACAAAAGCAAGATTGATGTACGAAAAAAAATAATTTTTTTATATAAGGCTTCCAAAATTTCAAGTTCATATTCGAAAGCTGTGATTTGTTAGCTTCCGAGAACGTTTCATTGTTTTCAAGTTTATTTTTCAATTTCCAAGAGGGGGGAATTTGGCCCCGGCACGAGACCCCCGCCCACCGTACGCCCCTTGCAACTGTACAAAGTGGTTTGGCGTTTCATATTTAGTTGGTTGCCAGCATAACACAGCTACATCAACAGAATGAAGACGTCGTATTCCGATTCTCGGGTTGTTTGTTGCGTGATGAGCTGCCTGGTCGAGTTGCCTGGTCGAGTTGCCCTATTTGGTGGGCTGGTCTGTTCCTGGAGCCATCGAAGGGGTGCCGTGGAAGCCGATCGATTTCAACACGTACAGATTGTTAGCGATAAACGACAGAAGAACAGATTCACACAAGCAAGGTTGGGCAATTGAGGCAAAAATATGGTCAACCGCTGTCGTCATGCATTCTTAATCGAGGGAATTCCAATTTTAACAATAATCGCTTGAAACTCATCAAGAATTTAGAAGAAGAAGAAGCAAAACAAAGCTACGACTTTCGTTCGAACAACGCGTAGAAGTGCAATAAAAAACCTGATTTTTCTCACCTGCTGAGCTAAACATTCGCCGCCCCTCACCGATCGCAGCACCCAACGTCCTTCCCGCACTCATAAGATTCTACTGAAATTTAATCCATCGTCTTTACATCCCCCAAATGCATCTTTCTTGCGTTTGCGAACAGAAAAGTTCATCTTTTGCAATCTATTCGTTTGTAAGCTAATCAAGAAATCCAATCTTCTTGCAACGAGTTATTTTAAGATACCTCGTGATGTAGTTTAGAATGGTTGTCTTAAAAATTCAATTAAACTGGGAGCCTCTCAACACTGCGATCATTCAATTCTATTTGTAGGTTTACCGAGTATAAAACGTAGAAAATGTGGAAGTTAATTTTTTGTTAATATACTGCAGTCATAAAATTTATACGTACTTTACAACAATGCAACGAATAATCTTTCATTTTTAAACAAAACTTTTAGTTGCGCCAGGGGATTCTTGTTCGAACTTCTCTTCAGGCCACTTATATTTTATTTTTATATTTTTTTTATATATTTTTTTATCCCTGTCCTCATCTCAATTCCCGTCTGCACTAAATGAAAGACGTCTCGATCGCGATTATCACCTCAAATTCGAGACGGGAAGAAGGCGTTGAGACGGGATTGTTCTCGTTTCGTCTATAAAATACCATCTCGCGATCTTCACCTCGACTAAAAGAAACCAAAACCTCTATTCTCGTTTCAAATCGAGACGCGTTTTACAAGATATATTTTCCAATAATCTAATAATAATTCTCATCACAAATGATACTTCTATTTTTCTGCTTCAGTTGATGAAATTAAATTTCTTTTGACTTCTTGCAGAGAAGGCGCGACGAACTTGAAAGGATGCACTGGTACCATTTTCGCAGGAACTCAATTGTTTGCAGACTCTACAGATATGGACTTCCTTACTGATCCGATTTTCACAGATTTAAGTAAATATAATTTGCTTCTTTTCGATTTCTAGTTTACTACGTGATAAATAAAATAGTTACATGAGATCTAGAATTTATCAATTAGATTATATTTGTAGAGATACGAATATCATACCCAGCTTCAATACGGAGTTTATGGGTTTAGAATTGTTTGAATTATATTAGAATTGGTAACAAAAACCGTGTTTTGGTAGCAAAACACTGAATCGAGACACTGAATCAAAACTATCATTTTGCAGACGACTGTCATTACGAATCGCCATTTTCGTTAACTGAAATTGTCCCACATTTTTTAGTCATTTCATTATATTATTATAAATATTTATATTTTTAAGTAACGCAGCCTATATTTTATGAAAATTTTAATTCGATGAATTTAGGAATTCGAGAACCATGTGATTAATTATTTGCCATCTATAACGGAGTTATTTAGCCACCTACTTATATACGCACACACACATGCATACTTATTAACTACCACATAACCAACATGCTTAAGTTTAAATAAAATACTTGGAATTTTATTACCAACGACGGTCGACGGTTTGCTTCTAAGCAACAGATTTTCTATTTACTTATTTATTCTTCCCGTTTTTTTTTTTTTTTTTTTTTTTTTTTTTTTTTTGTCAACCACAT
This sequence comes from Sicus ferrugineus, assembly GCA_922984085.1. Lineage (NCBI taxonomy): Eukaryota > Metazoa > Arthropoda > Insecta > Diptera > Conopidae > Sicus > Sicus ferrugineus. The sequence continues at coordinate 11,212,179 of OV277348.1, forward strand.
TTATAATGAGCGGCATAAAAATTTGTATTGTCTGTCGAAATAGGCGAAATGTTTGTAAATATGTGCGTGAATACAGCGAAACTTGCACCAACCTTCTCAACAATTGTTTGATCAATAAATGCAAAATATTCTCCACTAATTTCTTCGTGAAATTCTTCGTTCGAAGTTTGTCGTCCGTTTATCTTGCTGTGTAAAGTGTTTGGAAAACGTTTTGTGTTCTGAGACAGAAGAACTTATATAAAGTTCTTTATTGTATTTGCTATTTAAATAAATTAGTAAAGCTAAAAATTCAGTAAAAACAGGAGAAACAACAGAAACAACTTAAATTAGTTGAATTTAAAAATTGAGATCGAACTGGTGCTTGACTCAGATCTGCGCGTGCTATAATATTGAATTATATTGCTATTGAAATACGCGTTTTGGAAATAATTTCGTAATCCAGAGTTTTAAAACTCTAACGATCAGACCGTTTTAGAGGAAAGTCGGATAATTTCATTATTGTCACCATTTTTCATTTACCTTCCTTTCCTCTCACACTCGCAGTGAATCTCTAAGTTCCTCTTCGTCTACTTCATTTTCGCTACCAACATTCAGGCCAAACCAAGCATCTGCCTCAAGTACCGATCGAATTAACGCGACATCGACATCGCATCGATGACCGAATGAGGAGAAAAAGCACACGCGACACGAGTTATCGTGTGATTTGCTCTGTTAAAAATGTTAACACCACTCACTTCGTACGATCTTCGTTAACATTCTCAATTATTTAATTATTAATATTTGCGTATGAGTTTCGTCCAACTATTGATTCAGTTACGCGTTGGCTTTAACTTCGAGTTGTAGTCGAATTAAAATCTTAACTACCTGCCAGCACGATAGCTGCAGATTTTTCTGCTTAGTATTTTCTCTAGATATTTTACGGTGTTTTCGTTCCAACACCAAACACACTCGCAGCCACACAGAGGTGTTTTCACTGATGTTCAGTCGTTTGTGAAGTGCATCAACCGTCAGTTCGTTGGTTCGTACCAACGTTAGATAATTAATTACAGTATCTGGATGCAGCGGCGATGCTCTTCAATGCGTTCGTCTACTAGCGTTCAATAAACTCGTTTAGAAAACTGTTACGAAACCAACTTCTACGGCGGTTGTAAAACAAAAAGTTGTGAAGTCGCGAAATCGAAAAAGTCGCCCGAGTATCCGAACCAAATTAACTTTAAATAAACAGAAGAAACTATTCTAAGTAAAGAAGATTTCTAGAGTTGCGCATTCAGGATGGAGTATCCGAAAACAATGCAGGGTAATTTGAGTTGATGTAGTTGATGACAACGCATTCTTGAATTCTTATCAATTTGATGTAAATATAACTCCGAAGACTCAGCAAGTCTCGAGTGTTGTATGTTGATGCTGTGAAAACAGCAACATTTTGTTTTTAATTCCAAACGACGTTGCAATTTCAACTAACCTCAACCCTTCTTTACTCGCCCCCCCCCCACCCCCATTTCAGGTCGTTCCGACTTCATCGGTGGCATCGATAATGAAGCTCTCGACTTCGGCCAGTTAGAACAATTCATGCATGTGGCTGCCTCAGTGGAAGGACCTGCTGCCGGAAGCAATGACGGCCCTCCCTGCTTAGCTGGAAATTCTTCCAAGCCACAATCGGCGCCCGCAACAACTCCAACTTCCGCATCGATTCCTCCCCATTCAAATCGCCCCATTGCTACCGTTTCAGCGCGCATTAGTCTAGCTGCCGCAACAACACCCATCGCCACGCCCTTGACAGCCTCGGTGAGCAACACACAAACACACCTGCCGGAAAGTCCACCCGATTCTGGTTCGGAACCGCCCTACAGTCCGCTTCAAGAAGTCCACGGACTGACGCTGACATCACGCGAGTTGGGAGCTACTAATGGCGGCGAGCTGTATAACTGCAACACTATGTCGGCACTCCCGCCGCATCCACTCGCACAATCACCCACCATCCACTTGCCGCCGCAATTCACTCCGCCGCACAGCCAACATCATCCGCATCTCCAGGCCTCCACGGTCAACCACTTTCAGCATCACAGCCACCACTCGCAGCAATGGTTGAGCACAGGATCCCCACATGGACCGGAGCGGAACAGCCCGGAGGCCAACGTCAAGCATGAAGCGGGACCCATAATGCAAGCGCCGAACTCGACCGGGTCGGAGCGAGCAACCGCCAATGAGACACACATCGTCGAGATTCCAGCGCAACACCTCTCACTCTTCTGCCCGCCCAGTGGTACGCAGTTGCAGTTTGAGAGCGATACGCCGGGACTCTATGCCGGCAACAACTACCAACACATCAGCACCAACATCGACGGCACTCTCGAGCAGGCAGCCATTTGTCTGATGAATCCAGAGACCGCAACTCCCAGGGTGCACGTCATCGGCACCAGCACGCCGCAGCCCCAGTCCAACCGCTCCTCCGCCCCCTCCACGCCCATAAATAGGTCGTCAACACGCAAGCGTAAAATGTCAACCCAACTGGACTGCGTGGACTTTGCCGCCCTGAAAGCCGAACCGGGGCTTCGCATGAGTCCCGTCGGCAAGAGCATCTGCAACACGCCACAGTATTCGTTCGCCTCGGATCCCCAGAAGCTGGGACCCACTTCGCCAGTAACCGTTAGTTTGCCGATGCCTTCAGTCGAGTTGACAACGCCGGCCCTTTCGACTGCTTCGTTGTCACCCGCACTGTCCGCCGTCAATTCGAACCAAGAGAATAGCTTGGATGGTTCGAGTGCTACTGGTGGTGACAACGCAGACCCGAGCGCGCTGACTCCGTGCATTCGCTTCAGCCCCTTCCAGCCGCAAAACTGGCACAAGCTGTGCGACCAAAACCTGCAGGAGCTGTCCGTCGTTTACTACCGCGTAGATGCCGACAAGGGCTTTAACTTCTCAGTCTCCGACGACGCCTTCGTGTGCCAGAAGAAGAACCACTTCCAGGTCACCTGCCATGCGCGTCTGCAGGGTGACGCGCGGTTCGTTAAAACACCGTCCGGCCTGGAGAAGATCAAAGCCTTCCACTTGCACTTCTACGGCGTCAAGTTGGAGGCGCCTAACCAGACCATACGCGTGGAGCAAAGTCAGTCGGACCGCTCCAAAAAAGCCTTCCATCCCGTTCCGTAAGCCGCTCTCAATCGGATCTCTTCCCTCTTCATACGATCCGCTCTGCTTCTTCTTTCACAGAATCGATCTCCAGAGCCACGTAGTTAGCAAAGTAACCGTGGGACGCTTGCACTTCTCGGAAACGACGAACAACAACATGCGCAAGAAAGGCCGGCCCAATCCGGAGCAACGTTACTTCCAGCTGGTCGTCGGGCTGCACGTCCACACCATGTCCGGAAACTTTCCGATCGTCAGTCAAGCCAGCGAGCGTATCATCGTACGCGCCTCCAATCCAGGCCAGTTTGAGTCGGATGTTGATCTGTGCTGGCAACGCGGTCTCACGCAAGACTCCGTCTTTCATGCGGGTCGCGTCGGCATCAATACGGATCGCCCCGATGAAAGTCTAGTGGTGCACGGCAACCTCAAGGTGTCCGGCCATATTGTGCAGCCGAGCGACAGTCGCGCCAAGCAGGAAATCGGCGAACTGGACACTTCGGTACAGCTGCGTAACCTCCAGAAGATACGCATAGTGCGCTACCGCTACGAGCCCGAGTTTGCGATTCATTCGGGCCTGAGACGGGCCAGCGCTACCGATAGCGAGGAGATCGTGGACACCGGCGTTATAGCGCAAGAGGTGCGCGAAGTAATACCGGACGCAGTGCAAGAGGCTGGCAGCATAACTCTGCCGAATGGAGATGTAATTGAGAACTTCTTACTGGTGAATAAGGTACGAATTATGTGTAGGAGATTTGTTACGATTAGGATCTCTGATTAAGAATAAGAGGTTCAATTAGTGAGGTTAAGTTAGATCAAGAGAAACTGGTGCACCAACTATCGTTAAAAAAGGACGAGTAAACAGCGATATATTATAAAAAATAACTGGCACAGAAGACAAAAGAGTCTCCCTGAAGTCAGGAAAACAAAGTTCTTACGGCGTTTTGGATGAAAATTACTAGGAAGTTTTTAGGGTGAGGTTAAATCCGATCAGGGGTGATTGTGAGTATTGTTCAGGTTTGAACAGAAATCAAATTTTTGTCGAAAAATATATCTCATAAAAATTGAATGTGAATATGGATCCTAAATTAGCCCAAATCCAGTTGAAATGATTCCAGAATGTCTGAAAGGAAAGGAATTTGGTAGACTCTGGAACTGAAACTCTTCCAATTCTTTTCAGTCATTTAAAGTCTACAACGAATTGACGGTTCGGTTTCAAGATTTTCGATTTTTCCACTTTCAACAGGATCGCATATTAATGGAAAATATTGGTGCTGTCAAGGAACTGTGTAAGGTGACTGGATCTCTGGAGACGCGTATTCAAAGTCTCGAACTCATGAACAGCCGCCTGTTGCGTGCTAAGGAATGCGAGCAACGGGCGACGCTGGACCGGGAGGCAAACCTGGCCAAGCAGGCGGAGATGTGCTCGAATAAGAATCTTCAATTGATCATATTCTTCCTAATCATTATAATGGCTGCCTGGTAAGTCCGCTCAAACCGCATGCCGAAGTATTTCGAATTCAATTAACTCTCAAACCTCTTTCAGCTTGACCGCCGTATCAACGCTGTACTTCCTGGAACACAACAGGCAGCATCACAACTACAAACGACTCGAGCGTCTGCAACATCAAACGGCCAGCGGTCACCACGATGCCTTCGGGCTGAGCGAACAGGAACAGCAACTGCTGGAGCTGCGCAACTTCATACGTTCCAATGTCAACAAGACTCACGCAGTTTGGCCAGATTATATTTTCGGCTTGACGACGACCAGACCACCGCCACTACCACTTCTTCCACCGCCGGAACCACCGAGTTCAAGAAACAACAGCGGCACCAACGGTCGCGAGATCGCATACAACGAGAGCGGCGAGTTCTACACGGCCAACGGACGTACCGACGAGCTGACGGTGGTGATGGAGAAGCCGGTGGTGAACCTGCAACCGCTGCAGTTCCTGCAGCAAACGCACCGGCTCACCACAACCGCTCCGCTGACGATACGCAGTAACAAAACCGTCAGTGGCAAAGGTAAACTCAAGTGGCCGCTGCCGCAAGTCGTCCTGCGTGCCGCTGCAGGGCTGCACCAACTCTCCTCTGACAACGGCCTCATCCGCGATGTGGCTCCGGTGGCAGCGAATATCGTAGATGAGATTTCCACCGCTACGGTTCTCCATACAGAGCGCTATGAAGCTCTGAATACAAGCGAAACCGCAAAAACAGAGAAGCAAGGCGGACACTTGATACCGCAAGATTTTGAAAACAACTCTATCGATATCGACGCGCGACGTGAGTCGACGAAAAAGAAGACGTCTGGCAACAAATCGCAAGTTACACCAAGTGTAGTCGGCTCGTCGGTGTCCTCAACGAAAAGCGCACCGCCAGGATCGCCTTTGATTGCGGCAAACGTTGAACCCGACCGTACATTAAACGCTGCCAGCAGTCGTCAGGGTGAAGAGGTAGCGGCAACCAGCACGCCGAGCAACATTAAAGGAACTGCTGTTGGGTCTTTAACAACAGTTGCCCCGAGCGGTCTTAAAGTGAGCACCGCTGGCACTGAATCGGCGATTTATACCGCCATCAAAGCCTCTTCACTACCGGCTGCGACAGTCGCTCCAACAACACGCGCGAATGTGCGCGATTCCGGCAACCAGGGTGTCCTTGCCGATGCACTGGCCGATGCCGCAGATGCCTTGGATTTGCAAAATCTAAGCAACAACAACGAATCGGCTGACAACCCGGTTGCCGCCTTGTTCGGCATCGACTTGACGGCACGCGACACCACACTGAGTCACGGCACCACAGCGGTTCAGCACACAGCAAGTGTGTGGATGCAACGCAAACGCGTTGAGTTTCAACCAATTGGTGCACCCGTGCAATGCAAGCAGCCGAGTCTGCGGGACGACATCTCCAACTGTCAGGTGGGTGTGAAAAAGTCGAAGAGAGGGTTGGAATAATCAGTAAGGTAATAAAATTTTTGCTCCTCTAGTCTGTTTGTTTCGAGGGCTCAAATCAGCTGTTAGCTCCGCGACAGCATATTTTGTCACCCGGCATCAGCAACAAAAATCCCATCCGAGGTCCTGAAACTCCACAAATAGGAGAGCAATTGGTCGACGATGTCGCCGTGGATGTGGACGCTGCTGCCGCTAATCCAGTCATCGTTGGTGAGCTGGGTCTGGGCGCGATACAAAAATCGGATGAAAGAAAGCCTAACAGCAGCAGCAGCAGACCAGGCAAAGTTTCGCACGCCACTCAAACGATTGCCCAGCACTTTCCGACTGAGCGCCTCTCGTCGGATGATGTGGACACTTTGGAGGCTCTGCTGGATGACTCCGTGAGTGCCGAGCTCACGTTGGACGGCGGCAGGGCTCGAGGCGGCATTTCCATCGAGGCCAATCGTCCGCCCACGTCCAATTGCTGGAAGATCTCATCTCGTATTCTGGCGGAAAGCCTGAATCACACATATGGTCAGGACGACTTTTGTCCGAATGCCGGGCGGTCGCTGAATGTGACGTACGTGCTGCCGATGTCGAAATATTTTAAGGAACCCGGGTTTGAACTGCGTTTCAGGTGAGTGTCTGTCAGTTGCAGGTGTCAAGTCGCCCCAAGCAAGTTAGAAGAATTATAACAAATACAGGAATTGGAATTTCTACAATTAACTTCAGGGCGATTTGGCTTTGTTGGATTTTAAGTACAGCCTGCATTTTTTTTACTGAAATTTCATCGTTTCCCATCAGCTCCTCAACGCCTTTACTCTGGATCATTTGCCACGACAGCGACAACGCCAAACGCGACGACAAATTGCTGGCAGCGACGCGAAACGGTAACCAGCTTCCACGAGAACACGGGACCTCTATAATGGCTTTAACCATCCCAAGTCATGGTTACTTCGTCAGAGACCTGGAGTTGCGTGTCAGCGATGACTTAACTGAGGTAGAAATCTGAAAAGTACGTTCATTCAACTGTAATTTGTTTAATTTAATTTTTCTTACCAGGAAAATCTTTGCCACCAGCAAGCAGATGAAGCAAATACTTTATTCCAGTACAATATTAGGATTTTAAGAGATTGTGAATAGTTAAGAAATAAGATTCAAAATATTTAAAGAATAAAATTAAAAACCGACTTTAAGAATGAATAATTAAGTAGATATAAAAACTTAAAGTAACGAATCAATTAAATTCAAATGAAATTAATTTAACAAATAAATTAAATAAATTCAAAAACGAAGTCTGGGGAAAATATTCGTGCTTTTAATGATATGAAAATTGTAATCTCAAAAATTAGTCAAAATGTTTTCAAGAATTTATAAACTCAAATGTATGTGTGTGTATGTATGTATGTATGTAAGATTACAAAATAGAAGAATAATATATGCTTAAATTTAAAATAAATAAAATGGAACTAATTAAAACCCACTTCTGGTTTCTTTCAAACTTTTTGTTTAAAAGCTTTCCTAATTTCTTATCGTACAAATTTCAAACTAACCCGAGCTTTGAGTATAAAAGCCGCTAATATGTAATACCAGTAATTAAAAAGCCAAAATCAATATATTAGAAATATTTCAGAGCAAAAAACCAATCCAGATTTTTATTGTACACTAAAAACTCCAAGTTGCAATTATTTTTTATTTTCCTCTTAAATACTAAGTAAAATTAATTTACACCTCATACTGCGAACGGCTGGTCAGTACCATCCTCGTGGTATTTAATGTACGTTTCCCCGTGCGTGAAATCCTTTATGCCTTCCAAGCGGCCGCGTGGCGGTGCCTTCTTGTAATCGAACGCACTGTCCAGCTTGCCATAGAGACGATCTGTCTCTTCGATAACGTCGCGATACTCTGTACCCACCACTTTTTTTCCGGAGATGGGATCTGTAATGTCACCCAGTTGGTAGACGACCTTCTCCACCTTGTGCGTAATGAGGCGGGTCAACTTTTGTGGCAGCTCACGTATGAGCACGACGTCACCCGTTTTGCAAACCTTCTCCGGGTCGTGAGCGAAGAGGAATTCATCCTTTTTAAAATACTTCACAAGAGAAAAAAAAATTCGAACAGCGATTAAGTCGAATGCAGTTTCCCATGCATGCTTCCTTACCATGAGCAAGTTTTCGTCCAGACACATGCGGCTAATACGTATTTTCGAAGCATCCTTCTTCACGCAGGGCACGCACCTGCCCAGCAGGAGGAGACTACGTCCCGCCATTGACTTCATTTAACAAAGTTAAAGTAATTGCAACGATTAACCGGAAAATGTTAAAATACCAAATCCAGGAAGATGTTTTTATTTTTTGCCGTCAAAAGTCAGCTAACAGCTGACTGCCTGTGAACGCTGCCAACTATTGCAACAATTTCCTCGGCATGTTTTTACCATGTAGAATTTGTAATTAATCTGAGAAATTGTGATTCCAATGGAAGCCATCAGGTTTAAGATTGAATTTAATCAATGGAGCGTCATATTTTGACGAAAATTACCTTTGGAGTAATTAATATTATATTTTCCATGAGGACACAGATTACCGTTTTTGATACACCCTGTACTCGGTGGATAGTGGATCACAATTGAAAACTGCCTCGTACAGAATCTATACAAGCTATGACGTCTTTTAATTTCTCTTGAAGGCACACAGCTGATTTTAAATTAAAACATACACTGGTTGGTGATTTTTTACTTAAGTGGACAATTTCTGGAAAACTATAGAACGTGCTAGCAATTTTTAAAGCAGCAATTTTATTGCTTTGTTGGGTTTATTAATGCTGACAAGCACTGATAGTTACTGAATGCCTTGTGCCTTCGGCAAAGGGTTGCGTTAACGCCCAAAACAAGATGGTAAGCAGATCGGAAGTCCGCAGGAAAAACACGCCTAATCAGAAATCTTCCAATTTAACACATTGCATGCGCAGAGCTACGAAGACGACTCGGACTACCATGTGGATTCATTTCCCAAGGACTTTGGCTACGGCTCGTTCGATATGGATAGCGCTGATTCGCAGGGCGCTGGCAGCTGCGAAACGAAGCCACGCATTCTCCTCATGGGTCTGCGGCGTTCAGGAAAGAGTTCCATACAGAAAGTAGTCTTTCACAAGATGTCGCCAAACGAAACACTGTTCCTCGAGTCGACGAGCAAAATAGTGAAAGACGACATCAACAACTCTAGTTTCGTGCAGTTCCAGATCTGGGACTTTCCGGGACAGATTGACTTCATTGATCCCACATTCGATTCGGATATGATATTCGGAGGATGTGGTGCGCTGGTGTTTGTGATCGACGCCAAGGATGATTATAATGAAGCATTGACCAAGTTCAAGAATACCGTTATAAAAGCGTACAAAGTGAATCCACGCATTAAGTTTGAGGTTTTCATACATAAAGTAAGTCAACCAACCAATGTGAAAGAAGGGATGGAGAGCCAGTGGATGAAGAGATTTAGTTCAATAATTTAAAGTAGTTGCTCGTTGGCGCAGAGAATTTCTGATAACACTCTGTTATCAAGTTTGTTTTTACACTTACAGTTTCTTACAAAAGTATTCGTTCAGTGATTCTTTAGAAGTAAAACAGTGAATGGAAGGATTTAATTAAATGTAAAATTAAATGCAATTAGATGTTTATATAGTTTGAAAGCGAAGGAAACAGCAAAAGCTTAATTTTATATTCGCATTTCGCTTATCTACCGTAAACGCTGTACGAATACTTTTTTCAGAAACTGTATTTCTTTATCAGTGTGAGAATATTGCAGATGCTTGTTGAGCCTGAAAATGTTGCTAACGCCTCAGTGATGATAATTCCTTTGATTTTATTCAGTATGAAAAGCTCTTCAACAGATATTTCCACTCCACTTCTTCCTTTCCCTTTTAGGTCGATGGTATCAGCGACGACTCTAAAATGGAATCACAGCGTGACATACATCAGCGTGCCTCAGATGACTTGTGCGACGCCGGTCTGAATCAGATACATTTAAGTTTTCACCTGACTTCCATTTACGATCACTCGATATTCGAAGCCTTTTCGAAAGTTGTGCAAAAACTGATACCACAACTACCCACCCTGGAGAATCTGCTCAATATTTTCATTTCGGTATATATAATTTGATTTAATACAGAAATTTAACACTTATCAAATCAACAGATTTAAAACATTTTGTTTCTCCAGAATTCGGGCATTGAGAAGGCTTTCCTCTTCGATGTAGTTTCGAAAATATACATTGCAACCGATTGCTCGCCCGTGGACATGCAAAGCTACGAATTGTGTTGTGATATGATCGATGTGGTAATCGATCTGTCGAGCATTTACAGGTGCGATTCAAAGTAATTCGGTGGGAAAATATCAAATCAAATTCTCCATTGTCCACAGCTCGGAGGAGACTGCATTCGATAACGAGAGCTCTAGTCTGATCAAATTAAATAACAACACCATTCTGTATCTGCGTGAAGTGAATAAATTCCTCGCGCTCGTCTGCATATTGCGCGAGGAGAACTTCAACCGTCAGGGTGTGATCGATTATAATTTCCTTTCTTTCCGCGAGGCCATAAGCGAAGTGTTTGAACTGCGTTTGAAGAGTCAGAAACTCGAAACTTTAGAGGAGCAGATCGAACCGGAAGAGCCAGAGCATGATGAGGACGATAAGAAGAATTCGAGATTGCCGATAATAGTTTAGAGAAGTTTCAGGCTTTAATCTTGTGTATTTTCTGTATATAAATTTTTTTCAATCTTGCTGCAAACCTATATTTTTACAAACTATTTACATCGCCTCCCAGTTTTGGGCAGTTTTAAATTGTTCAGCTCTTTCCGTTGCCTTGTTACTCATATTGTTAAATAAGCTATAAAATTTTTTTGTATCTTTTTCAGTTCTGTTGTTTATTTCGTATTATTGTTTTTGTATTGCGCCATAAACCCCGTTAATGGCGATGCAAAAGAGCATTCTAAGGCATTTTTAAATACACAGCCGCCGTTTAGTTATTATTATTTAGCATTGCAAATTTAAGTTAAACACTCGTTTCTAGAGCATTGATATTTTTGGTATAAATTAATAGTTTATTTCATAAATAGAGATCAAGAACAATAAAGTTAATAATGCCTTTTTTAATTTTTGGTAGATCAGAAATTATATATAAATAGCTGTTACCCGCGACTTCGTTCGCATGGTCTTCAATTTAATTCGATAATATTACCAGTATTCAGCATGAATGTAATTCTGGCTGTTTAACTTTTCCATCCGCGCAGTGTTGTCTTCGGTCATGCTGAAGTATTGCCTACAGATATCTTATGATAAAATTATACGTCGCAATGTCTTCTACCGTTCATGAGATAATGCCAACCTTTGTATGAGTGGGCGGACCACGCCCATTCTTTGCGAAAATCTTAGCAATGGTGCTATATGTTCCGGTATAGAATTACGCCGCAATATCTCACACCGTTTATGAGATATTTTCCTTATAACATTTACTAAAACGAGGTGCCTTTACATTCCGTATGTAAAGTAGGCGTGGTTGTTAAACGATTTCGTCCATTTTCAATCCCAAACTGCCCTACATAACAGAGAATATTTGTGAGAAAATTTCATCGCGATATCTCTTCTCGTTCTCCAGTAATCGTAAATTCAACGGAAGGACAGACCGGCTGAGTCCATTCAGTTGACGCTGAGCAAGAATATACATTTCTGTATCTATCTCGTCTCCTTCTCTGCGTTACAGACGGAAGAATAAAGTGAAGATACCCCACTCCCTTCGGGTGTCCTTTCACGACTATTATTATAAAATTAATCTAGAATTTTATAATTTATTTGGCAGTGAAAGTAAAGTTTTTTGATGACTATTAGAAATTCGATTAGGAAAAGCATGGATTTTTATCTTGATTTATTACTCTTTAGCACCGTTTATAAGATATTAATAACTTTTGCATGAGTGGATGGGCCACGGTAATTTTTGGCAAAATTGGTAATGCCTCCAGATACCTCGTGATAAATTACGTCTTAATACTTATGAGATATTGACAATTTATGTATTAGTGGGCGGACTACATTCAATTTTTGCAAACAGATTGTTAATGCCTTTGGATACCTCATAAATATAAATTTAAGTCTTAATATCTTATAACGTTCGAGAGATATTGCCACCTTTTGTATGAGTTGATGGGCCACACCCAATTTTGCAAAACTGTTGGTAATGGTTGTTACGAAACATAATTATGCCTCAATATCTCAGATACTTTATGAGATATTCACCTCATAACATTTTTTAGAGCGATGTGCTTTTCTCCCGTATGTAAACTAAGCGTTGTTTTAACCGATTTAAACCATTTTCAATCCCAAACTATGATGACAGAATATTAGTGCAAAATTTCATGACGATATCTCTACTCGTTCTCCTGTAATCGTGCTTTCCACAAATAGACGGACGGACATAGCTAAATCGACTCAGCTGATTCTGAGCAAGAATATACTTTTCTATATGTGCGACAATCATTGAATTGCATGATTGCAGTCGGATGAATGGTATAGGAATGCACACGGACAAAGAAAGAAGCATTTTTATATATACTGATTACATAATTTTTAGTAAATCAATAAATAAGTTTCTGCAACTTTACTGTTTTTATTTTTTTATTTAATGTTTTTATTAGTTTTTGATAAATGTATGAATATAAACTTAAAATTTCACCATTTACAAATTAATGAAGTGAACGGAAATTGAGCTCCTTCTAGTTGGAAAATTATCAAGAGGTTTTGATTACGGTAATTCAGTTTTTATCGCAGTCATTGGCAGAAACACAAGAATTTTGAATGCTCGAAATCCTAATTTACTCGAAACTCTTTGTTCCAATATTACTGCTTGGCCAAATACTCATCAAACATGTACACCGCCAACGATGGATCGGCTTGGTTCATCAACTTGGACAAATCGTTGGCATAGCCAGAAAGTTTGCGAACACTTTCAGCCTGAGCTTCCAAGAACTTCTCCTCTAGGAACTGAGCCATCTCTGGGTCGCGTTCGCTAGTATGGGTACAACGAGTGTGTACGTGAATCGCGCCAGTGGCCAATTTTTTCTCATTGTCCAGAGCCACAGCCAGTGAGTGAAGTTCGTCAAGCTCCATTTTCAACTGCTGCTGAGACACCGAAGCAGGACTCTCGTGGCGAGTGTTGAAGTCAACCTTGCCACCACGACGAGTCAGCTGTTTGATCAGCTCGATGGTGTTGTCGAAGGAACGATCGGAGAGACCGTGGTATAACTTCTCGAAGCCTGGGCGATTCTTCTGGTAGGAATTGAAATTGGTTGCCATTAGCAGATATTCGTACGACTTAGTCAGCTGGGAATTGATGTAGGCTTGTACTTCGGGTTCAATGTTATTAATTCCACCATAGCGTGCGTCACAAACACCACTACTGGACAACGTAGAAAGGGAACAGACAGATTCTACGTTGTTGTGGCAAACATCCTGCGCTTCAACGAGCCAAATGGCTGCAAACAAGGCGACTGCCACAAAAAACTTCATCCTATTACGTCCGCTGGGTAACAAGGCTAACGATAAAAAATATTAGTTGTAGCTCGATGCGCCTTCTTTTCCTAAATACCAAGATTGAATTTTTTGTAGTCCGTTGATAACTATTCACTCCGCGAGTACTTATAGCTCTGTTTTCCTGAATCGATCAAAGTCTGTTCATTCAATACACTCTCACTGTGTTGCTTTAAGTTTTGCACTCGGTCGCTCTTGTGATTTGTATTTTCACAGAAATTAAAATGGCTTTTTCAATATGGCTGATTTCCTATCAGCAGAGATAACCAGACGCGAAACTCTTCCCTCTTACGACAAAATTATATAATTTTCAGGATTTGTTGAATTCACATATATGTGATCTCACGGCGTAATAAGCGTTCGCTATGAACTGGAGTGAATGAGTCAGAAATATGTAAATTGAATTGCTATGGCAGCAAGTGAAGGAATAAATGAGAAAAGTAATAAGTGTAAAGGTGGAAAAAAAATGTTGCCAGAAAACTTAATAGAAAATTCTCAGAATTCTGATTAAGAGTAACTGGAATTGATAGCCAATAACCATAGCCATGAATTAAAAAAATGGTTATTTACTAAAAATGTTTTCAAGTGTTGAAAAATGTGTAAAGAGCATAAAACAATAACAATAAAATAACTTTTGGGGGAGCGTTAAAATTTTGCATCTTTATGGTTTGCATTTCAACTAAATACCATTTTTAATAAAAATTAGAAATTTGACGACGAAGTAAGACAAAGAAATCATTATGCAGTGTCGACAAATGTTTTCTTGTGAGCTTAGAATTAGCGGTGACAAATGGCTTCTAGTAAAATATATTATTGTTAATTTTCCAATCTATCGATGGTAAACAATATGAAAGTCATACACACCTTTTTTAATAAACGATCCAACCTATAAAATTTTCGCGTTGCCTCAACTCGTCCTTACACCCAGCCACGGTGAAATAAGCACTAATTTCACCATACCTCGACATGGTGAATCTTTTTTAACAACCATAAGCAAAGTGACCAGATGGCTCGCATCTAAAAAAATTACTTTGCAGAGTTCATAATTCAACAGGTTTTAAAATCCCGATATTTAGTAGAAAACGTCGACATTAAATGATTTTCATACCAACAAAACGAAACTTTCATCTGCAAGAAGATTTAAATAAGCCAACTTTTGACATACACTTTTTTTCTTTGATGTATGAAACTCTTTTAATTTCCACCAGAGATCGTGTTATACACCGAAAGTCTTCGTAGAATGCTAAACGGTAACTAGACTTGTTTTTATTGAATTGCTTTTGGAGACATAGTATTTTTATTTTTCCATCTGGTACGTAAACGAATAAATCTGATGGTTTTCTGACGCGTGAACAGGCCACATACAGCTGTCCATGTCTGAAGCATGGAATTTCCAAATTTACACATTTGTAGCAAGTGTCCCTGTGCTTTGTTGATGGTCATTACAAATGCGAGTCGAACCTGAAAATGCAAACGTTAAATCATGAGGATACGTAGTAACAGGACATCTTCTTCTTTAAATTTACTATTTACAATTGTAGTTTCGATAATATTGTTCATTATCCGTACACGAACGGATTCCAGTTATGCTTCCCGTTGTTCGTCTTTTCCAGATGAACAGGCTTGAGCATTGCGTACTCGAACGGATTCCAGTCTTGCTTCCCGTTGCTCGTCTGTTTCTAAGGCCGTGATGCCTTTTGTTTTTTTGCGTTAGGTATCCCAGCGAGGGATGTCTGGCAAATCAATTGAGTTTAATAATTTATTTCCATGAAATTAAAGAAATATTCAGAGATCTTCGCAGCCGTGAGTATAACAACTCACTAAAGTCTCATTGCAATCGTATGAATGTTTAATTAATAAGTAACTAACTTATTATTGAGTAAATATATGGAGTAAATAAATAATGTACAATAAATAAAATGTTGAATAGTAAAGCACTTTCAAAGAGGAAAATAATTCCGAAGATCCCCTGGTCACACTGACAGCAACAACAACGATTAGACCAATTTGATATTTCCAGTTACAGCTGATACATTTTTCCAACACCAAGTTTGGGAAAATTAACAAAAACAACGTTAAAGAGGAGAAAAGTATATTCAGATGTGATATACAACAAAAGAAAATCAATATAAAATTTAGGGAAAACAAAAATGAAAATACCAAAGCAATAAAATGATCGTTGTGTCGTCGTCATAGTTGTCAAACGAAAATGTATGAAAAACAAATGTCAGTAACCAAGTGAATTTCAAGCAGAGCTATTGAGCGAAAGTTGTCGTCGTCGCTGTATTTCGCTAGGGTTTTGTATATTTTGTAAAATTCGTGAGATATATTTGTATTTTTTTTAAAAGACTTTCAATAAATGAATTCATAATAAATGACCAAATAGACAAATATTAAGCGGCTCCAAAGTACGTTACATTCTTCAACTAAAAAAACTGAATATATTTTAATGAAATTTAAGTGAAAATCTCAAAGTAGAAAATACAACAACAAAAAGGTGACAAACCTGTCCACCCAGAAAAAGGCCGGAGAACCTGCTTGACTTCCAGCAGCCAGCACATCTCTCCAGCAACAAAAGCGTTAGAAATCGATTTTTCCCAAGGAATAACTTGCAACCGAATAAAACTCAAATCTGTTCAATTTATAGCGGTAAGTTAGAAATACGAAAGAGTTGCTGCACTGTCTAAAAAATGCACATTTTTGCACAAATATGTATAATAAGGGATGTATATTTAATAATTGTATTTACACAAAAATTAATCTCACCATATTGCTTTTGGAAAAAAAAACAATTAGTGAAAGGTGAAAAACAGGAAAATCTTAATTTTTAGTTTGCTGTGTAATTACAGCTGTACAATATGCACGTTGTTGGTTTTATTTCTTGCATTTTTAATTTTTTAAAATTTTAAGCTTTGTAAATAAATGCGTTGTATAAAAACGGTTGTCAAACGAAATCATAAATTATTCAGTCAAACGGAATCCTGGATTGTTGAGTTTTTACTTTCTCCTACTACTGCGCACAGGGTGTGTCAGTGAAAAATTGCATTTATTCTAATGGATTTTTGCAGAGTATGAAAGCAGGAGACGTTACTGCATCAGGATTTATTGATTTGCCGTTGTTGGTGTAGGGTGTGTCTGCCAAGATTGTGTATTTCCTTCTTGATTGCATATTTGCTTATAAATGAATTGTAAACTTTAACATATAAAACTTCAAAGTAAATAAATCGTTCTTAGACGTTTCTTATTGTTTGTTTTTTTTTCTTTTCTTTTAGAATTTCGAGATAACAGTAAACAAGTAATTTCTCTTTTGGATTATTAAACTTTTTTTCCAATGCTGCTTCGGTCTGTTTATTATTACAAATTAAAATAAAAAAATATAGGATTTTCTTCCTATTCACATTTTGGATTTTGAGGAACAAAGAAAAACTCCTGGAATATTTTCTACAAATTTCTTGCGAAATTGTCAAATTTTTACTGAGTACATTGAACTGTATTTTCCACGGTTGTACATCCATAACCAACCCCCTGGTCTTCCTTTCTTCCAATGCGCATGACGAAAATTCATATTCACTAAATTCCCTTAGAA
Source organism: Sicus ferrugineus (assembly GCA_922984085.1). Classification (NCBI taxonomy): domain Eukaryota; kingdom Metazoa; phylum Arthropoda; class Insecta; order Diptera; family Conopidae; genus Sicus; species Sicus ferrugineus. Next base: position 11,229,389 of record OV277348.1, read on the forward strand.
TCTTCAACTAGAAACAAATAACAAATCCCACATTTAATAAATAACTTAAAAATTCCTCAATTAAGTTTAAAATGATGAGATTATTCTTAGATGAATTCAAAGATTTTATATCTACTTAAAGTTTCCAGGGAAATCTCCATTTCCCACAGCATTAATGAAAATCCCATAAATAGCGAATTTTGCACAAATCTGACAACTGTGAATAGTGACAAGTTTCTCTTTCCTCTCATTTCCTCTTCACATTTTCTCTTACATCGCAATTCACGGGGTTCTTTGTTCCCCGTAGGGTGCGGATTTTAATTTGATATTGATTTTGCTCAAAAATGCCGGCCGGCTTTTTGCAAAAATGTTTTCTTTATTCCATCAACGCGGTTTTGAAGTTTAGACGTTGCGGTGAAATGTTTTGCTACTTTCTAAAAGTTCTAAAACTATTTATAACCTTAAATCGGCTCGAATACATTTCGCTAGTAAGAATGAGAAAAATCGCATTTAATTATTTATTTTTTATATTTATACAATTCATATGTTTCCGTAGTTATGGCCCTGAAAAAACCCGCCGGGTTCGATAAAATAATTTGATTTTATGTTGCTTTTCGAGTTATTTTTTGTTGTTTTTGATGTTGTTGCTTTGCTAGCACGTGTTCACCTTCCATCCATCGAATCCAGCGAAGCGTTACTGAGCTCAACGTTTGCATTTCGGTGCTGAATCATTGCGGTACCGTATATAGGGGTGAGTCAATCCCGATAATTTAAATGTAAATCAACGAAAGTGTATTCGATGTTATGTTTTTGATGCTTGTTTTTTGTTAGCTTTTGAAAAGTTAGCATAGCGTAAAATGTTGCAAAGAATGGGTGGCAGCACCTGCAGCAAAGAAATCAACATACCGATGTTATTGTTATTGTTTAGTTCCTGCAAACTGTTCCTTCTGAAAATATGTTTACATAAATTTCTGCAAATACTTGTGAATTATAAAATAAAGGTCAGTACAACTTCTATTAAAACGTTTGTTGAAAAGTTAAAATTGAATTGAAAAGTGTGAAGAAAATTTGTAGTGGTTATTTAATCAACACCTAACTAGTTATTTATGTTGCCAATGAACTTTTAAAGCAGCAGTCGGTAACAAAAAAGTATCTGAAAATGAAAACCTAAGAGAAAAATTTGAAAAGAAATTACAAGAAAATAAGTCACGCAACGGTGAGTCCAGAAATATAATAACGACAGCTGTGTGAACGCTATACTGGTCAATTATCAAATATAATTAAAACTGATGATGACTTAAATATAAATAAAACTGATGATTATAATATCCATGTAAACTTATCCAAATTATTTCAACTTGAAAATTATTTTTCTTGATCTAAAATTAAGGTAACAAATCTTGTGGAAGTTAATACAAAACTCCTCGAGAACTTCATTACACTTTTCAGAAAAGCCTTGAAATCCACTGTGATAACAAAGTAGAATTACTTTCTTTTCAACGGAATTTCACATTCTTTCTTGTTATGAATTCAATCTTCTAAAGTCAATTCATACGAAAGCTGCGTCAATGATAACTGATACACTGATAGTATTTCGCAGATGTGTTATTCTGCATTTTATTATTCTGTTGTTGTTTGTGTTCTTAGTAATTCTAGTCCAATAGAAACTTGTTTTTCAAACATTCCAAGAGATGCAGAGCTGTAAACAAAACCAGTTTTTTCTCTTATTTCACTCGTACCAGCGATCGCGCGATACTCGCTGTTACACAATAAAATATCTCGTCCGATATGATTTCATTAAGCGTGACCTCGTCGGTTGAGTCGTCGTCGTCACCCTTTTCTCTGCTTGTATGTCTGGCTTCTGCGTATTTGGCTTCTGTGTTTTTCCCTCTCGTTCGTCTTGTTTTTAATCCAATAGAGATTTTTTTGAACACCTGATTTAATAACTGAAAACAAAAGCTTTTCTAAATTTTTAGAACTTTTTTCGTATTTCATTCTTTTGAGTTATTTGAAAGCGATTTTAGTGATCTTAATTTACGCATCTGGTACATTTTATTTAGTTGTTTTCATCATTTAACTTGACTTTCTTATCAAAGTTGACAAAAACTTACAAAATTAGAGATGATTGCATGCGCAATAACTATTTAACGTGAACACGAACCGTCGTAAATGTAAAGTTGTGTTTATCCTGGACATCAACCAAACGCTGAGAAAAATTTATTATACTGCTTGAGAGTGATTTATTTTATATTTACCGTAATTTGAAGGAAATGGAGAAAAAATATGTCATCTTGTTATATAAAACTAGTAAAAGTGAAGAACTGAAGAAAACAACAACCTCGAAAGATAATATTTACGTGCAATAATTATCAGAACAACAGAAAACAAATCAAATCCGCTTTAATTCATAATTCTTTCGCTTTTTTTCTTCTCATCGAAGTCACGTACGTTTTCAATAATAACAACAACCGCCGAGTATAGAAACGCAAAATAACAACATTTTTCACTTCTTCATCTCTTGATGGTTTTAGTAATATTGTGTTGTTGTTATTGTTTTTCTTTATACGATAAACAAAATTATACATTCGCATTATAAATTTATTTCTCTAAGAATCACTAATGAGGAGGTGTGTACAACAAAACGAAAACAACAACAACGAGTGCTGTAAACAAATAATAAAATGTTAATTTAACAAAACTTATTAAAAATACAAAACAAAGTTTGACTATCTTGGATGGGATTTTACACTTTATTTACTAAAATAGTAGTAGATCTAGAATTTTTCTACTATCAATGACTTCGAGTTTATAATTTAATTGTAAGTAATTCACTAATTGTACGTCAACCAGAAGAGCGTAGGAATGCGTGTACTCTGCGAGTGACGTAAAATCTGCGAGGTGGACAACACTTTAGATCGCAGACGTCAGAGATGAAGCGAGCCCACAAAATGTAGCCAATCAGAGAAAATCGCAACAAATCATGTTTACGGAAGCTGAGTATTTTTTTTTTGTTCTTTTGTCCGCCTGTTTTCTAAACTTTTAAAAACACCCACATTATTCTCGCGGGGTTTCTCCTGCGATGAAAATCATATAATTGTATTCAAAGAAGTAATGCAAGTTTAAATATTCTATTTCTTCGAAATATATATATGAGAATTAATCGTAATATTCGCATTCTCCATAATTTTACGAATTCTTTCCTCTCCTCAGCTTCTCAGTATTTTATTCAGTTACAAAGTGTAGCTGATGAATTTTGAAATACATTTTCATGCAGTCTTTTTTAAAGTTTTAAAATTACTCATGTCAGCTTTAATTAAAGACTTGCGTTCAAAAACTCTAAATTTAGTGCCTCAAAAAACGTTTTCCTTTTTTATAATAACTTCTAATTATTTTAGTTTTAGTTTTTTTCTAATTATTTTAGTTTTAATAGAAGTTTTTCTTTTTTGCGTTACACAACAATAGAATTTTAAGCAATGACAAATTTTGCTGCTTTATTGATTAAAAGCCAGCGTTTTCTTATCGCTCTTCGAGGAATTAAATAAACGATAATAGTCGTGTTTTTCAGTTTTTTGGCTCAACGGAACCTGACACGGAAACCTTGAGAATTTAGAAGCAAATATTTCGAAACCCAAAACAATAAATTTGTGCCGCAAAAACGAGTCTCGGTGAAGAATCGTAATTACACGAAATCTATGCAGACAACTTCTCACTAATTGAGAAAATAATAATATTAAGAAATATCTACTCGAAACAGTTAAGAAGTTTTGCCATTTCCAACACTGTTTTGCTTACTTTTCATCTATCAAATGAAACTTACAATTTAAGAAAAAACTTAGAAGTGAAAAAATTGTCAAAATTTTTGAAAATTCTCATAAATTTTTTTAATTAAAAAATTCAAGTATATCGCTAAAATTGCTAAAAGTGTCCCAAATTCGATGTGTTTGAAGTGAGAAGAAATCGAATGTGTATAAAGTTAAAACTAAATATTAAAAAACTTGAAATTTCCATAAAAACGATTAAAAATCAAGAAGCAGAAATAATCGTAACAGTTAAGTTATCTTCAATTACTGATATTTTAAGACAGCGAATCCCTCGCAGCAGTCAAAGTGAAGAATTATCAGTTGAAATTGTTTATTCTGCGGTCTTTTTTTTTGTTTTTATTCGCTGAATTTGCGCCGTTGTTGCCATTTGACCGACTGTAATCGAAAAGCCGCCGCCGCCGCCGCCGCCGCCATACGAAGCGAAAGCAGTTGACGTTGTCGACGAAGAAGTGCATTGATGTGAAATATTTCTATCTGCTGGGTTTGCATTTCTGAACGTTCACCGTCTGTCTATTCATCTGTCTGTCCGTCCGTCTGCCTGTCTGCATTCATATGCGAATGTGTGTGTGTGTGTGTGTGTGTGTGCCCTTGTTAGCATGACTTCCGTTTCAGGTTGCAACATACACAAATAATTTCACGTTTCCTCTCTTGCGTTGAATAATTGAATCTCTTGTGCGTTGTCGCTGTTGTTTGAATCACTCTCGCGTTGTCGCTGTTGTTTGAATCACTGAATCTTTCGTTCAGTGGACTGTGGCGACCCCTGTTGCGGACGGACTTAATTAAACTCCGCGCAGAGTTCATCTGTTTCGCGTTGTCTATTGTTAAGGTTTTCCCTGATTTATGTTTTTTGCATTTTAAGGGTATTCAAACTTCATTAATATTACTGATGTGTAAGTTTTTTTTATTTAATATCAGCTAAAATTCAACACGATTATTGAGATCGTAACAGCTTTTCTTTGTCGATGCGATCCTCTAGATCGAGTTCGAAACGGTTTCTAGTAATCGAATACGTTAATCTAGTTCGAGTTTCGGAAATGATTTTTAATAATCGAGACAATAATCAAGATCGAGGTAGCTGTTTTCTCGCTAAGAAAAACTTTCATCTATTTGACTGAAGTGTGAGTTGCTTCTAAACTTCACAGCGGTTATGTAGAGTGGGTGTGTGTGAGAGAGTGAGAGAGAGAGAGAGAGAGAGAGAGGAGTTACGAATATCCAGCTACAGAGAACAAAGAACATTTTTATCCTCACGTTTGCCGAAGTGAAATCTTATCTGTCAACTCGAGCCACTCGACGTACGCTGATAAGAAAAGTGAGCGGCCGAAATCATCGGTTGTCGTCAGTTAAATTGAAACTTACAACTAGATATGTATTGCAGCGTTCTGAAGCGTTCAAGTGGAGAGTCAAGGCTCGCTTGCTAATTCTCACTGTACACAGCACACAAAATAGTATTTGGTGAAGTTTTGATAATTACACAACGGTAAAATCGCGCTCTACGTACACCTCACTAACCAAAAACATTAACCAAACACATGAAATAATTATCACTTTGGCTTCTGCGGTGCTGGTAATTAAGGAATTTCTGCGTGTGTGTGTGTGTATTGATAAACATAACCTCAAACTTCTCTTTGTTATCATTCGTAACCGTACAATAACAACAAACATAAAGAGGGGGAAATATTCATGTATTTCCGGTGCTGTGCAGTAATTTCTGGGATCATTTTTTGAACTAATTTACGATTACTAAAAAAATGCAAACAGTTGAAAGTAAAACATGAGAATTATATTTGAAAAATCAGTGAGAAAATTATACATTATGAATATAAAAAAATAAAACAGATAAAATTCTATGAAAACGCGAAAAGAGTTTAAAATTTGACGTTGAATTTTATTGTCAAAGAATTTTTTCCTAATGTATTTTATATATGTAAAGAATCAACAGTTTTCCACCCCATTTTCACACACACAAAATTCAATTTATTATTATTTATTAAGCTCAGCGTCTGTGCGGTTTTAACAGCATTTGTATTATAAACAAAAAATGTAAAAATTGTACTCAATCAAAACTTTTCAATCTTGTATAAAATTTAGTACTTCTTTTAATATTAAAGTGGACTTTACGCCATTTTTAAATGGAAATGAAAATTCATCACACATAATTGAGAAGGAATCAGAGATGAGATTTTCCATTTGAAAATCACAATAGATGTTGATGAAAAGTTGAAAGCTAGTATTTTCCATTGAAAATAATAAAAAAACACTTGATAATGAGATTTTCCGTTCGAAAATGACAACATATAATTGAAAATGAGCAAATAGAACAAAATTAAATGAGATTTTGAAACTGAAAATGGATGAATTGATTATTAGATTTTCCATTCGAAAAAGTGTTGATCGATGATGAGAAATGAGTTTTTCATTTGAAAATGAAAACAGATTGATTGACAAGAAGAATTTTTCTTTGGAAATGAGAAAAACACAAATTGAGGATAAGGAATTTTCCATTTGATTTGACAAAAAGATCAATCAAAAATTAGATTTACCAATGAGAATGAGAATGAGAATAGAACAAATGAAAGTAATATTTTCAAGTTGAAAATAAGAGCAGATAGATTGAAAATGAGATTTTCTATTTGAAAACGAAGGAGAGAACAGTTGGTAACGAAATCTGTTTCAATAGATCAATCAAAAACTTCATTCTCTATGTGAAAATTAGAATAAATTAATTTAGAATTAAATTTCCCACTTGAAAATAATCAATTGAAGAATACATTTTTAGTTGGAAAGTGATAAAGGAAATTATTGATAATTAGATTAGACATTTGAAAATTACAATACACATTTGAAAATGAGAACAGAATAGCGAAAGAATAACAATTGAAAGTGATTATTTAAAAATTCTAATACTGAACAACAAAAATTATGGTCGAGAAGAAGAATATTTTTTTTGTGGATTAGGATTTTTTCGCTGTTTTTTCAATTATATTATATTTTTCACTTAGATGGCGTCTTGGTCAAAAATTCAATCTTTGGGTTACACATCACACATCCTGATGAAACAGGAAAACATTTCCAAATTATTAAGAGTATTAAAAAGGGATAGGAAACACCTATATTTCAGTCACACTAATTACTTGAAGTACGCATTAGACGCTTCTAAGCAGGCCTATTGTGAGAAGCAAACTCTAATGGATACTGAGTGTCTCTAGACTTCAAAATACTTCTTGTATTCTGTAGACTAACCCGAGGTGGAGTTGGTTTGGTATTCGGTGTTATGTCTAGTACTAATACCCAATTTTGAGAACAATAGCGCTATATCTGTCACTCTATAAGGAATAAAGTAAATTTACACTAATTTTAAATCCAAAAATGTATGATACAGCGAACGTATTGAAGACTAAATTAGATTAAATAAGATTCAAATTGCTATGCTGAACTGTTTGCATTCGGTGACATGGGTTCAGATTGGTAGACCACCTCACTGCACTGCATCATCCCCCACCCCCCTCCCCCTCTGCCCCCACACGCACACAGTGACTAACCTAACTCGCAGTTTGTACAGAAAAGCATACTAAATCGGTATTCCGTCATAACCCACAGCTACTCTCAACACAACTTTTATCTGAAAACTTTTCTCCGCCCGCCTCGTAGATATGCCACTCTTCTCCAGAAAGACCCATAAATCGGTGCTTCCCGATGCGATACCACAGACGGATAACAAAAATAAAGCGGGCAAAATGAATGGCAACAAAACGCCACCCGAGGCCATCGTGCCCGCGGAGCAACCCATATTTCATTGTCAACTGGCCCATGGTAGTCCCACGGGTCTCATCACCGATTTCGCCAGTGTGCGCGAGTTGTACAAGAAAATCGCCGAATGCTTCGACATCCCCGCCGATGATGTCCTCTTCTGCACACTCAACACTCATAAGCTGGACATGACTAAATTGTTGGGCAATCAGATTGGTCTGGATGACTTCATATTCGCACATCGAAGGGGTCGAGCGAAGGAGATCGAGATCGTGAAGACTGAGGGCGCGCTCGGTCTCACCATCACCGACAATGGCGCCGGCTTCGCGTTCGTCAAGCGCATCAAGGAGAACTCGATCATTGAGCGCATCGGTCTCATCGAAGTCGGCGACCACATCGAGAAGCTGAACGATATCAGTATGATAGGGTTGCGGCACTACCAGGTGGCGCGCCATCTCAAGGAAATCCCAACCGGTGACACCTTCACAATACGAGTGGTGGAGCCCCTGAAGAGCGGCTTCCAGGGCATCGGGCCGCGTACACCCTTCAAAGTGCCCGCAGTGGGAAAATGCTACGGAACTGGCAGGGAGACCCTGCGTTTCAAGGCGAACGGCAACGTGGAGATCGAGCAGAAGTTCGATGAGGCCACGCAGAGCGGCATTGATGCGATCAACAATCTGCTCGAGAATTTCATGGGAATAAATGACGCCGAGCTGGCCACACAGATTTGGGATCTGGGCGCGAACACCACGAACTCCATGGACTTCGCCGAAGCCATCGACAACTCGGACTTGGAGTCGTTCGGCTTCACGGACGACTTCATCATCGAGCTCTGGGGTGCAATAACGGATGCCAGACGACGCAAGACATCGAAGGATTAACTAGATTGAAAAAGTAGTCAAACGAAGTGTGATGCGAAAAACGAAGTGAGGTGCTGCTGCACGTTTAGATGTACAAACGAGGAGTTCATAAATATTTATTGAAGAATTAGCGAATACTTGTATGTAAAATACATTTTTATTCTTAACCTTTGTAAAATTTGATTTACATTCCAATGCAATTTCGTTGAGAATTCGATGAATTATCCATTCATTTAACCGAAGCCAGTTTTTATTCCTAAATCTTGCATTTTATATTGAACGCTATAAGTTACCTAACTGTAATGCTATTATAATAGTTGTAAATTAAAGAAATTCAAGAAATAGTACGTTTATTAAAAATTATCTGGTTTTTTGGTATTATTTTAAAGCGAATTTTTGGTTGATTTGGTAAGTTTTCTATAATTTTTTATCCGTCTGTCTCCTGCCAACCGTGTCAATTTTATGAAGCTTCCGTTCATTACCATTTTTTAGGATTCCTTCAGTTGAATATTTTCATTACAAATAAATCAGCAAGCATTAGAAGTGCGTGACTTTTAACATTTGCACAACTTTAAAGTTTAAACACATTCTATGAAAATGTCAGGCAACCGTAGTAAGTGGCTACAACAACTACTAAAGAGCAAGCAAAAAAACAGCTGACAGGGTAACCACTTTGTGCTCGCGAAGCGGGTTTGTTCTGCGTTTTTCCACGTGTCGTAATTGCATTATGTAGTTTGGGAATAAAACGAAGCTTTAGGGTTACCTACGTGCTCAGAAAATACCTGTTATGGCCTTTTCTTCGTACCCTTTGCAAAATACATATAAAATACGTATTTCTTTATTGCCACATTATCAGAAAGCTGTCGTACATTATTATCTTTTGAACTATTGCAAGAACTAAACAATTAAGAGAATATATATTAAAAATTATTTAATATTTTTAGAAATGTACTGTAAATTTGTATGATTGTAAGCAATGCTAAATATGTTGGCAACTTCTTTGCTGATAAAAATGAGAGGAGAAAATCTTTTTGGTTTTCTTTTTATCAGCTTCAATCTCCCTCTCTCTCTCTCTCTCTCTCTCTCTCTCTCTCTCTCAAAAGCTTACTGGGAGAGTGACACAACTTTGCACGGAGTGATGAGGAAAAACTTGTCACCCAACAAACAAAACAAACGTTCTGTTAGTTATAAATAAGCTTACAAATGAAAACATTCGACAAGTGAAACATTCCTGTGATTACTTTATCAACATTACTGAATTATTATCAGCATTACTGAAATTAAATGTTGTTATTATTTATCTGCTCTTTAGTAATTATTTATCTGCTGTTATCAGCTCTGATAAGCACAGTTGTAAAAGTAGTAATTTTTCTCCTGCTTTCAAGCTACGACTACAAATAATCTAAAAAATAAGGAATTCTTGATTATTTTTTAGATTATTTAAAAAACTATAAAATTATTAAAAAAATAAAAAAATTAGTTTTCGATTGCTTTGTAATTATTTTAAAATAGTCAACTACTACATTTTGTTGCCCTATTTTTAGATTACTTTCCTTCTTTTTTTTACTATATAATAATCTACAAATAATCAAAAATTTAATAAAAAAAGACGTAATATCAATTTATTTTTCGGTTCTCATCAATATAAAAAATAAAAAATCACTCAAAGATTTAAAAAATAAAACTACAATACTTTATGATTATTGAAAAGTAATTATTATCGTAATATAAATGTTACGTCTTTAAGCAAATAAGAATGATGCAGGGAGTTGGGCCGCTAAACTTCAATTGAACCGAATTGTTTTTTCGGTAGACGTTCTTTACGTCTTTTTCATCAAAACAAAACAGTAATAATAACAGCCTGCAAAGAGCGCAACCTTCTCACTGCACATACCGCCTCCGCCATCCAAGCAAGCTTACAAGCTCAACACCAACTTGTACATGTGTTGCTAATTCGATTACGAGTAAGAAAGCTTTTATAATATGACTACCAGCTGCCTGTCTACAGCAGATTCAGTCCGAGAATTACACTTGTCGGAGTAACAGCCGAGCAAACGGGAGTTTTACTCAACAACAGTGTAAAAGCACTTTATGAAAAAAGTAGTAGAAAAAACTTAAAAACAAAATAATTAAGTTAGAGAATTACTTACGAAGAACAATGAAAGAGACATAAAATACAAATTATAAAATCTATAAAATTCAAACTTTTACAGTGAAATAGAATGAAAAATTAAAAATTCACTAGTTTTTCGATACGCAAAAAGTGTCGCAGTAATAAAATCAACCGACGAAAAGTAAAGAAGCAAATTAGAAAAAAAAGAAGTGTTTTGATTAAACGAAAAAGGTACGAAATAAAAACAAGACTTGCAAGTTTCTATGAACGATTTTAGGAACCATAAATTTCAAATTAACAGATTCTTGGAAATGTAACACTTGTAGTGAATTAGGAATTTCTAGCAATTTGTTCAACTAATTAAATCGTTAAATATGCAATGTATAACTAAAATACAAAGTTACATGTATACATTAGAAGAATTGGACTTTGATATACACGTACGGCGTGTTGTAGTTGCTGTCTGTACTTGCTATTGCCAACACGTTTGCCTTTCCGCCTGACGGGTCGAGCGACTGCCAGCCAGCATGTATTGTGGGAGAATCTCGCAGAATTTGTAGTTGTCATAGGCCTATGTAGCAGCCCAGATGCTCATGTTGTTGTTGTTGTTGCTCTTAATGATGACTAATATGTGTGCTTTAGTAACAGAGAGAGAGAGAGAGAGAGAGAGAAGCAGAGATCGTTATGTACACGGAATACGAAGAGAAGTTGGTGGCACCCTTGCATAAACTCTTCTTCTTGTTTGTCGTCTTTAAAACTTTGCAGAACTTTGCGTTTTTGCTCTGTTTAGTATTTACGTTTTCCCCATTTTGCACTTTTTTCCCTGCACTACGACAACCCTGCCTTGGCACCGCAGCGGCTTTGTGTTGTTGCTGTCTTCGATTGTTGTTATTGCTTCCGTTGAAAGTACTAAAACGCTGTCAACCTGTCTCCCTGCAATAATAAATAAAAATAAATAAACAGATAATGAAAATGCAGTGAGCTGCATTTATTTTGTCTTTCTATTGTTTCTTATATTTATGTGTTGTTTTTTACTCATGGGTTTTCGACAATCTTGAAGGTCATCGTCGTCAGTGTTGGCATTTCTTGTTTGAGAACTCAAAAATTTCTTAAATCGTCTGTGATTCCGTCTAGCATTTGAAGAAAATAAATAAAATTAAACACTTTTTCAACCTGTTCATTTTGCTGTGTTAACTGCTTCATTTAGAACGATATTCACCTTGCTCTCAATTTCGTGAGAATTTTAGAAGTTCATTTAATAATTTATAGGAATTCGTATGCTTAAAAATTTTTTACATTTACAATTTCTAATAAATGTAACTAATGTATTGTATTATTGAACATTTTTCTTAATAAAAGCAGTGTAATGAGTCGGACGCACTGACCCCGATTGCCTTCATCCAAGTTCACAATCATTCCTAAGAGAGGACGGCAGGGTTTACGCCGGTGATAAAGACAGAGTTTTTATATGCTTTGGTTTGTGTCTCTGATGCAAACTTATTAAAACCTTTAAACACGTTTTTTTGTATGTAGAAACTATTCTAGTTATTTAAAAGTAATTATAATCTTAGTTTCCTATTTTATTTCATTTTATCTGAAAAGATCTCGCTGTATTAGAGGGTTTATTTTAATATTTCTAATTAGACTTGGTTATTCCATGAGTGCCAACAAAAATATACCCGTTTACAGTTTTTGCCAAAAATATAATGAACATTCAGAAAGATTCTCACGATTGCCAAATCATTTTAAAATTAACAAAAATAAGAGTGAGCATAATAAAATAAAAACGTAATTAATGAAAAAAGTACGTGGAAACTAGACGAAAAAGCAATTTGTCATCTTTCACCTTAAAATCAAATGATCACAGCAGATTTCTTTGCTAGAAAAGTTCATTATTATTTAAACTTTTAACTGTTAATCTCAATTTAAACTACAATTTCGGTGAATTTTGGGTTAAATATCTCTCTTTGTATTAAGTTTCCTAAATGTCTCTGTGATTAAGTTTGCATTTCTTTATGAATTACTGCGTAATTGCTTACAAAACCGATTCTCATTTACACTTTTCATTTATCATTCAGTACAAAGATTCCATAACTGTTACTTAGCTCTGAGCTAAACCACAGAAATGTGGAAAATTACTGATTTCCTACTTTTTGTAATTGTTATTTTTATTGCTCTTCGTAACATTAGGGTTGCCAACTAACATTTGTTTTAATATATTTTTGGTAAAATTGCTCTAAAGTCAAATTCTTTTAAATAAATAAATACAAAAATTATGAAAAACGGCGTGATTTTGTATTTTCGATCTTCAAATCCAAATCAGATTGATTCTTAAAATTTCGTTGGGTTTTTATATTCCTCCTTTATTTCGATTGCTTTTTCTCTTGCACAAAATTTATATATTATTATATTAATTTATCCAATGCAGCACTTAAATTGCATTTTAAAATCGTAAGTAATAATTTTTTTCGCTGATTCACCGTAGATAAAGCGATAAAAAGATTGATAATCCAGCTACTCAAAAATCATGATCGACGCACGAGTTTCATTATAAAAAATCAGCCTTCAACCTGAATCACAAATTTGAGGCAAACGGATTTCACTTCTTAACCACTGTGCGATCTCATGTTAATGTTACTGATTAAAAAGTGTTATAAAAGAAAAATAAGATTCCAAGCGTCATGCAATCGTCAGTAATGACGTTAATAAGTCTTGTATTTTCCCTTAAAAAGCGAGAACTTTTTTTGATTCATTATGAATCACTGAAATAATAAAAACGTTAATTGGACGGCGTTTAAATACAATTTTGTTATTTCATTAAATAAAAGAAATACTAAATTAAATAAACGTGATGAATGTGTTAATTTCTACGATATCTTTCTCTCAAGCCTGTTTTTACAAGTCCAATTTACTTTAACTTCTTACGTATTACCAGAGATTTTTATAATTTCTTGCATTGCGATGTGTTGAGGGGGGGACTCAAGTCAAATATGTACACCTCGTAACCCTCGACATCTAGATTACTTTATTCAATTCCACAAGGCATTTGCAATTTCAGTCTATCGGTCTATTATTCTTTTCTTCCATCTGTTTATTTTACTTTCCAGTCTATTAAACTATGTAAACGGAAATGTACATTCAAGTATCTCTTGAGCAGCAATTTCGTAATGCTGACGGCAGACGTTGTTTACATACAGAACGTTCATTATGTAATCAGATAATTGAACAATTCAGCCACTTGGACCCGTTTGTCAACTTTTATTTTTGCAATGTAACTGTGAAAAACGCTTAAAAATGAAAATCACGAAATTTACATTTCGAATTCATAATTCATTTGATATAATTTAATGAATAATTCAAGTATAAATTTGGTTGGAATTAAATGATTGAAGAACTGCACCATTTAATTGTTTCAACACCTTTTTAGTAGCACATGAGTCAGTGTCTATCTACCAAATGTACCTCCTTACCTTTGTACTTTTATTCTTCTTATATTCGAGCTGTCCACTTCTAATTAATTTATATTTTTTTAATCATTGCTGTTGTCAGCTTTTCAATCACCATTTTTATTGAATTGCTTGCTAGGTCAAGAAAATAATTCAATTCTAAAAACGCATTTGATACTTATTAATTACGATTATTATTTACCAAAAAAATAAGAAGACATAAATTATTTTCATGTGGTTCAGTGCTTATTTCGATGAGCCCATCAATCTCGTATCCATCTCGTTTTTTGCATTGATAAAAAAATCGTTAAAAAATTATTGAAAAATTATAAACCTTTTATAATTCGTTTATCACATCGCTTGAGAAAAGCGGTCTCAATATCTTCTATTGTCTCGATTTATTATCGAATCTTAATCATTGATTGAAAACCCCTTCTTGATTTCGTGAGTTATCCAGCTTAAAAAAAGCTGCCAGTATCTATTATCCTCTCGATTTAGAGTCCATTTATACCAGAATAGGGATATTTCAACCTCCGTCATTGTATTCTGGAAAAAAAACTGTCTAGACTTCGGTTATCACTTGACTAACAAAATCTGCCTCGATCTCCATAATCTTTTCAACCGAAAAGTCCTAATCTTTTCAACTTTTATCGTCTCAAATTTTGATTATTGAAAGGCCGTCTCAAACTCGATTATCGCTTCGAATGGAAGACGTGCAAAATGAATTGTCAAAATCCAACACTTTGTGAAATTGTTTAACGTGTTCAAAATCCGAATTTAACGAGTAATATCGTCAAAAAAATTTAGTTAAAAGTATATTAAGATTTACACACATACGTTAATACTGAACCTTCTCTTTTTTAGGGCAAAAAATAACCGAATAATAAGGTTTAACCTAGTAAACTTACATCCCGAGCAAACGCCCGTAAAATGAAATTTTTGTGGTACTCCGGTGGTGTTTTATAGGTTAAACGCAAGTATAAGTGGACCCGGAATCGTTGACGGCATACAAATCGTGATAAATTGTCTTGAAAATTGAAAGCGCCAGAACAAACACAAAAGAAACAACATGAACAGCTTGGTAAAAGTGTTCAGTAACTTCAAAGAGTTCTACAGTGAAATCAATGGAGCCACTTTGACCGGGGCCATCGATGTTATCGTTGTGGAGCAACCAGATGGCGAATTTCAGTGTTCACCATTCCATGTACGCTTCGGCAAACTGGGTGTCCTACGCAGCCGCGAGAAAGTGGTAAGCATTAGCAGCCCTGGTATGAAGCCAAAAGTTAAGAATCCTTAATACGAATTTCTAACCATCCCAGGTTGATATAGAAATCAATGGCGAACCGGTAGATATACACATGAAACTCGGTGACTCCGGTGAAGCTTTCTTTGTCGAAGAATGTCCCGAAGAAGACGTGGGAGAATTGCCGGAGAACTTGGCCACTTCACCAATACCGATAAGTTACTTCCCGAATAAGTTTGTAGACGACGAAGATGTCAGAACAGTAGATGAAAATGGAAAGCCAAAGTAAGTCGAAATAGTTTCAGTGGATTAGAATTTTTATAGCTGTAGCGAAGTAGAATTTGTAGTGTTAGATTAAATTTCTTAAATTTTTTTTCCATTTTAATATTTATTTAGCGATTTTTGCTACCTTTGTTGACTTCATTGTTTCTATCTTCTTTCTCTGCTTTTCTTTTCTTGCATCTAGAAGTGCTAGCGATGAGATTCCACTGCCTCTACCTTTACCTCGGCGTAATTCAATAGATCTTTCGCAAGAAACGTCTAAGGAAGAAAAAGCGCCCATTTTCGAAAACCAAGTCTCTGACTTCAGCCACAGAAGGTAGTGTAAAGAGAAGTTGCATCACTTGTTTAGTTGTACTTTTCCTAAATTCGTTCACTTTTCTTTAATTCCAGTTACTAAATTGGGTATTGTGATTTTTATTTTTTGCCATTATAAATTTTTTCTTTTCTTATGTATTTTTTATTTCAAACAACTTAAATCTGTGTAAAACTGTTTAAACGTTTGCATGTTTTCCTTGCAACCCAAATGTTTGAAAAATTGTTGTCATTTCCTCTTTCTAACCTCACTTTCAGATATACGGATAATACACTTGAGCGTCGTAATCTGAGTGCAAAAATCAAGGAATACACAACTCAGAAACTACGACAAGAGTGGGCAGAACACGAAGAAATTTTCCAATTCGATAATCTTGATAAAGAAAAGGTAACCTTAAACGCTAACTTATCCAGTCCCAACATCCTCAATCTGAGCCTTAACCTCAATCTCCACTTTAACCTAAATTGAACCTAACCACAGTCCAAAAACTGAAGAGTGTATTTTTTCAAACTATATCAATATCGAATCTCACTTTAAATCGATTTTTCCCATATTTTCCAGGATTGGAGCAACAGCACTCAAACTGAGGAGAAGCAGCTGCAACAGCAACAAAAAATCGCTGGTGTCATTTCCGAACCATCCGAACATCACACTACTGCAGTTTCTAACAACACGGAGTCCGCTGCAAATGCTACTCTCATCACAAGCGAAGGCCAAGATGCCTCTGAACCGGCAAGCTGTGTGATCACTGAGCCGACTGCTTCTGGTGTCAGCCTTCGGGATGACGGCAAGGGCAAGAAGAAGCGGCGCAAGAAGTCGCAAATGAAGAAGAAGAATGCACAGCGTAAGACTTCCTCAAGCAGCTCGTTGTGCAGTAACACGCCCCTGGAAACCAACACCGCTTCAGGAACACCCAACCCGAACGATGAGGCTGCCGACATGATCTCCATTTCCAACCACACCACCTCATCCAACGATGAGTCGGCTGCTCCCGTTGCAGTGGGTGCCGCTGAAGTCACTCCTTCAGTGTCTTTGATTGATGAGCCGGTAATCACGGTGACTGGTGATGAAAGTCCAATGAACGACTGTGGCGCCACCTCACCCATCACACCGACCACCTCTGCTACACGCATTCCCGATCTCGACATACATTTCTTCAGTGACACTGAGGTCACCACGTCCTCCGGCGGCAACGGGCCGTGCGGCATGGGAGGACGCAGTGGCGCTGGACGCCCCTCGACGCCCATACAAAGTGACAGCGAGTTGGAGATCTCAATGCGCGAAAAAGATGCCGATGTGGAGCTGCTGAGCAACTCGGCTTCCTGGAAATGGGGTGAGCTGCCGACGCCCGAGCAGCACAGTGAGAAGAATGCTGGTGCAGGCGGACAGGCGGCACAGTCGCATGCGCAGCGCAACTCCATGCTGAGTGGCATGTTGAACTTCATGAAGAAAACCAACAAGATGCGCAAGCAGGCCAACGATGGCGGACTCTACCTGTCGGAACTGGATGCTGAGGGCATGAGCCCTGAAATGGCCGCCATGTACTTTCCGACACCGACCAGCTCGGTTGTGAGATCCAGCAAGGATGCATCTACGCGCAGCGCCATGCCAGAGATGATGAACTCTGCCAACGACGATGACCGAGAGAGTGGCAACGGCACCAGTCTACCACACTCGCCCAGCTCCATGGAGGGTCAAAAAAGCATCGACTCGGATTACGACGATGGCAAACCACAGGATTCAAAGTAAGCGAGACGACGATGCTATTTTGAAGACGAAGTTAATTTTATGATTTTGTCCAGGTATTTGGATTTCGTTGCCATGTCTCTGTGTGGAGGCACTGAGAAAGGCGACCCTACCGACGAGCAGTTCAATCGTCACATTGTCAAGTACTCAGATGTAAGTAATCGTGTATTGCTGCGTGCAAGATTGTAATGTGTTGACGCAAAACTTTTTTGCTTTTGTTGAATTCGAGTTACGTTTCCGTTGTATTCAAGCTGTCATTCAAGCATCCACATGTGACGGATTAGCGATCAAACTCTTTTATTGTAATATCACTGAACTAAAGCACATTTCTAGTTACTGCCTAACAAAACTAAAGCCATTTAAACGTACGCAAAACAAACACCACGAAGTTACTACAAAACTTACAAATAATTTTTACATACACTTCAATCTTGTTGTAGAACGTTGTATGCATTTACTCACAATAGATATTGATCGTAGTTTGTGTAAATTCATGTTTAATCGTTAATTAAAAATTAATTTGCACGCTAATTATTTAATACTCAAAAGCATTTCAAGACGGCTCCATATTTAAACATTTTTTAAGTTTAACTTCTTTTACTACAGATATACATAATTTCCTCATTTAGTAGTTTGATGAACACTGAAATTTATATTGAAAATCTCAAGCGTAGACGATGTAATTACATTCACGGTTTAAGCACAAAATATTTCAGAACTTAATATTGTACTTGCAGTATTTGAGCACGTGAAAATTTCCAGTGCCAAGTATAAAGCAGAAATGTAATCACGCCAGTTACACGAAATACATTTAAATATCACATTTCTTCAGTAAAAATAGCATAAAGTTACCTTTATAAATACAAAATAAATAAATGTTTTCATTATTTCATGCGTTCAGATACCTTTATCGCCTTTCAATATCTTTGAATACTTCAGCTACAGATATGTAAATGCAGAACGGAAACAGGAATATAATGCTCATTATTTCTTTAAAATTAGTCTTGTATTTCTAGTTTTCGTAATTTTTTTAATTTTTTTGGTTTAAAATTTCAATAAACTTTATAGAATCAGCTTTGCTTCCATGCATAGCAGAAATGTGCTTTAAATTATTTGTAAAAAGAGTGAGTTAGTGTTTTATTTGCTTATTTGCATATTATGCAAAAAAGTTAGCTTTACACACGTTTTTCGAAAGTTCATGCCTACAAACAAAACATTTTTTAATTCATATGCCTGCTGCCGAAATAACAACACACCAGGCTTGTAAAGATCCCAGCTTGTTCGCTTCGCCTAACTTGGTGGTGCGCTTAAACGGCAAATACTACAGCTGGGCAGCTGCATGCCCGATTGTCATGACCATCATCACATTCCAGCGGCCTCTAACCGATGTAAGTCTTCTAACTTTTTGTCTCTCATTTCAGCTTGTAAAGATTTGTAATTAATTTAAATTCGTTAATTTTTTTAGATAGATAGAATTTTATTTTATTTTCAGCTTAAATATTAACTTATGTAGATAATCTTCTTTTGTGAATTCTCTTCTCTCCGTACTGCAGGACGCTATTGAACAGCTCATGTCGAATACTAAGCAGGATAGCACAGCAGAAGTGTCCGCTGACAAGTGTGAAGTCGACGCCATTACAGCAACTGTCCCTTCTGGCCAAGCGAAACGTTCTTGGTGGTATTGGCGCCGTTCACAAGGAGTTGTTGCCGACAGTGCCGCAGCCTGCAGTTCGACCTCAAAAGCGGATGATAAAAATGAAGATAAAGGTGGGTAAGGATTGCTTTTCACTGTTTGCTCGAGGACTGATACTTTGTCAGGACATGGAGTTTACGTAGCATGGGGAAAAATTTCACGTAGCATAGGGGAAAAATTTCACTACCCTTTAGCTAGCCAATGTCTTCCAAGCAGAAGTGCTAGCAATTGGTGTGATTACAACGCATTGTGATTTTGCCGACCACTTGCACAGGTTTGGTTTATCTATCAGTGCTACTTGCGATGATTGTGGAAGGCACGACGGTAGGGTCGGGCCATTCACTTCATAAAAGACTACCCGGGGCATTTTCTAATATCAGGCGTGAGGTTTTTGGTTTTTCCGCTGACGTGGTGAGGATTGAACATCTACACTCTTTACCACCCAAAATCTTTTACGAATTGCATAGAGAAAACTCAAAAATGGCCATAAAAACGGTATCAATGCGGGCGTACAATGCACTAGGAATTGGATACCTGCTCTCATTTTATTATTTTTATCCCCACAAAAAAATATGTGAAAAACTAAAGTAAAATAATCCAGCGAGTTCCTTAATTGAACTTATTTTGCTCCCTTTTTCAGTAGCCCTTTCCGAAGCTGATCAAGCGGCCGCAGCCACACAGACCACACGTCCGAATTCTCCCGATTGCAGTGACAACACTTTAAGCAAAACCGACTCCACACTTAATGCTGAGAACACCTCAGCTTTGGTAGAAAACATAGAAGATCTATCAAGCTCATCAAGTAAAACGGAACGGAATAAAAATGAACGCTTTAAGAAGAGTTTACGTCTCAGCTCAGAAGCAATTGTAAGCGAGCATCTCATTCCCAAAACACGACTTTAGAGTTGTTAATCGCCTCCTACTTTTATTGCAGAAAAATTTGAACCTTAAAGATGGCATAAATGAGATTGTATTCAGTGTTACGACCGCCTATCAGGGCACCACACGCTGCAAGTGCTACCTATTCCGCTGGAAGCACAACGACAAGGTTGTCATCTCCGATATCGACGGCACCATCACCAGATCCGATGTGCTGGGCCACATACTGCCTATGGTTGGCAAGGACTGGGCTCAGTTGGGAGTGGCACAACTATTTTCGAAGATTGAACAAAACGGCTACAAGTTGCTGTATCTGTCTGCTCGCGCTATCGGGCAGTCGCGCGTTACACGCGAATACTTGCGTTCCATACGTCAGGGCGATGTCAAGCTACCCGATGGACCTCTGCTCTTGAATCCAACTTCTTTGATCTCCGCTTTTCATCGTGAGGTTATCGAACGCAAGCCGGAGCAGTTTAAAATCGCTTGTTTATCCGATATTCGTGATCTCTTCCCTGAGAAGCAACCCTTCTATGCGGGCTACGGCAATCGTATAAATGTAATGAGTGCATTTTTGCTTTTTGTATTTAATTATTTGATTTTCTTTTTATATGAAAATTTCAGGATGTCTGGGCTTATCGCGCTGTTGGCATTCCCATTATGCGTATTTTCACCATCAACACCAAAGGCGAACTCAAACATGAACTCACGCAAACATTCCAGTCATCGTAAGTGTTCATTTTGCTTAACTTATAAGTTTCCAAATCCATTCTTAATACTAAAATCAAATCACATCATGTAGTAAAATTTCTTACCTTCATTGTTGGTAATGGTTTCCGACAGCCTGATTGCTTGTCTGCCTGCCTGAATTTCTCTTCACGTTTCATGTACGATTTTCTTCTGTTTCATGTTTGTTAAGCTCGTTGTCAAACAATTGATGAAATACGTGGAGAATTGACGACGAAGTTTTCGTAAAATCCATAAAACTAAATGCGTAGTGTAGTGATTTAAATCTTTTGTATAAATTACTTTTAAAAAAATAATGACTTCTCGATAAATTCATATTCTTCTTTCTGCTCATAACCGACAAGACGATTGTTTGAATACTAGAAAATGCATTGAAAATTATACATTATCAAATAATCATAAGTGCAATAAATTCGCGAATTTTATTTTGATTGAATGATCTTTTGAAAAAACTTGTATGTAAAAATTCCCGCGACACGGAATCAAAAGAGTACTTTAAATTGTCAAAGGATGCATTTTATGTGTACAAGTTTGAACTTGAAATGTAGAAGGATGAATCTGATTCGTAAAAAGATGAATTTGATACAGGTGTGAATTTAGAAACCGATTCGCAGTAACTAATGCCAACCAATCAAAACAATTGGCAGTACAAAATATCTTGAACAGGGACCTTATATCGATGCAAATTACACAATATTTAAATTGTGCAAATTTATTCTATTTTATTTATTATTAAGTAACTATTTAAAAAAATCTGCTGTAGGTACCGATTGTGATAATTAAAGTCGGAATTTTTTCAGAGGACTGCTAGCCTTCACATCTATATGGCCATTGAATGTGGAAATGCTTTTAAAAAAGTTGTAGGGAGTTCTTTTTGAAATCCAACAAGTGTGAACTCGGCATCCGATTACTTGGTGCACATGTGCGCTAAAATCTTATTTTATTAAAATAAACCTAGAAGTGCGGCAATCTTTTTAAAGACAAGCCTAAAAATATGCAATGTTTGAGTCGAATGTTTCTGAATTCGCCGCTGCTTCCACTAGTTGCTTTGAATTCTGTGGATGCCAAGTTTAAGTCGCCGGATGCTAACTTCACACCGGTGAATTTGATTTTTAAAAGGCTTAATTCGATTTAACAGTGGAATAATTATGAATTAAATAATTTATGACGGATTGAATTTGTGAATTAAAGTGTATATTCTGCCTTCATAATATATGTTGTGTATGCCCCATGTTACGAATGCATACCGTATTTAACGCGATTAAATATACGATATCGGAAGTATTCATGAATAACATCCAGCAAGGAATGCTTCATTGCACTTCTGCTAAACCACTGATGGTTTCGTAGACCATAAACCGAGTGTAGTAACACCAGTAATCAATCCATAAAATCCTCTGTAATAACATCATAATCATACATTCTCTAACTCACAATAATAAACAAAAAGTCAACGTAAAAACTGTCAAGTTATTAATCCACCATTAATCGTGTGCAAAAAAAAACCGCCAACTCTAAGCAGGACTTAAACTTCTTTCAAACATTATCTGCATAATTTGTTTAGCGGCTACATCAATCAATCACTAGAAATTGATGAATACTTCCCTGTGCTGGAAACGGCGTTCGAGTACAGAACTGATGTCTACGATGACGATGAGGAGTTGGATGAGCTGAAGTTTAGTGAGAGCGATGATGGAACCAACGACGATGACGATGATGAGGAGGAGGATGTGTTCAGCGATGATTACGTTGACGATAATGGTGTCGTTGTCGTCGATGATGAAGATGGACTTCGCGTGGATATTAATGACTTTATGAAGCACTCTAAAAAACGATAAGTCTTCGAGAAAATCGAAATTCGCTGACAGGAAATCTGAAATTCAGTTTGGTAGAGATAAGAAAAGACTGAATTTGAATTTTGTGATTACAAGCGAAGTCATTTTGCTGAAGAGGTTAATGAAACCCAGTGGAAACGTCTGGAACGGTTTTTCAAGCTAGCATCGAGGAGTTATTAGTTATTTAGTGAATATAGCTTAAGTTTAAAGTTTAAAATAGCAAATGAAAAAGTCTTCAGGACAACAAACATAATTTGGTATAATTCTAAAAAAAACACAATACACAAAATTGTTTTTGACTTGTTATGTAAAACTTAACTTTTACAGTATTTGATCATATAAAAAACTAAGTGCAATTATGAGGCTTTTAAAATTCTGTAAATTACTATTCTGTATATAAAATAATGTATACAAAATGAACTGGAGAGGCGAGATATAAGTCGATATTTTTCTTATTTATATTTACAAAACACACAAATTGTTCGTTATTTAATTTTAAAAATATTTTATAATTAGGACCAAAGCTGTACTATATAATTCATATATTTAGGTATTCATTTTTATATAAAAACTTAGGTAGAAAAAATCAGACACGTTTATTTTTTCATTGTTCATAATGACAATATAATAGGAAAATCAACTTCGAAGCGAGTAAATTGGAATCTTTGACGAGAAGTTGTGCATTATATTATCATTAAATTTAAAACCCAATTTACTTGCTACTTGTAATGAAATATTACACACGAAACTGTACCTGTTGTAATTACTGTGTAATAAAATTGAACACAATTCGCGCCTTCGTAAGAGAGTTTAAACTCTTAAAAATATACGAACTTCAG
The DNA here is from genome assembly GCA_922984085.1 of Sicus ferrugineus. Classification (NCBI taxonomy): domain Eukaryota; kingdom Metazoa; phylum Arthropoda; class Insecta; order Diptera; family Conopidae; genus Sicus; species Sicus ferrugineus. The sequence continues at coordinate 11,252,929 of OV277348.1, forward strand.
TAATTCTTATATAATATGAAATAAAGCAGGCCTTTAAGTTCCTTGTTGAATTCGTACTGTTCGGTGATTTATTTTAAAGTACAATAAAGCTTGGACCTTGCAAAATAATTTTTTATGTATATGTTTTAAGTTTTACTATTATTTATTTTATTAATTTAATCAAATGTAGGAAGAAACTTGTAGAATATACAATTATAGTGAAGGAAGTAAAATAAAGTTTTTGATTTCATAAAATTATGTTGTTTTTTTTTCAGTTTTAGTTTTACTTTTAACTTTAATATTATAGTCTTCAAATATAAATTAAAACTTCACCAAAAAAGCAGATTTATAGGCAACTTTATAATTTCCCTCAAGTCTTCTAGAATTTATCCCGGAAATAAAAATGAGATTAAAATGTCTCAATAAATTTAAAATACTTATCAAGACATGTGTGGAAAATATACTCATCCAAGATCTCCCCCTTAATCTTTTTTAAAACGAAAACCCTTTATTTAGGAAAATAAGTAGCTTAGAGCTGAAATGTTGTGATGAAAGTCCTTTTTCGAAAATCAACAGGAAAAGCTTACAGATTAGCGCAGATTTTTTCCGAACTTTTAAATTCTTAATGAATATTCTGTCGTGATTTTGCTGCTAATATATTTGCTGTCTTCTCAATTTTATCTTCTATTCTCTCCTTCCAGTTACTGCAGCATGACTTTCATTGCTGATCAGCTTTTCCCACCCGTTCGTGCCGTGGACGAGGGTTCCATTGAGTTCTCCAACTTCAATTACTGGCGCGACCCGATACCGGAACTGGACTTAGAATTGGATAGCAGCATCAATTCGACAACATCGACCACTACCAACAATGCCGACACGACCGTAATAAATCTTTCAAGGTGTTCAAATCAAAATTCATCAACTAGCAAATCGCTTGGCACCATTCACGAGAACTGAGCTCAAGAATTAAACCCAAAATTGGATTAGTGATGAAACATGACATACACCCCATAACAGGATTAATTTACTTCTTAATTTTAAGTTTATTTAGAAACCAAAATTGCATGAAACGTAAAATGAGCAGCAATGAAGAGTGCACGAAAATTCCGTATACCAAATACCAAAAATAATAATCTGTACTAAGAGAAATAAAATTAAATTAAGAGTGAAAAACATACTGAATATTGGAAACTGGCGATGGTTTCGTATTGGGCACGACATTAAAAATCACATACTTAAAATACTTAAAAAAAAGTGTGATTTAAAACTGAGTTTTGCTACCAGTTTTGTTCGGGCCAACATGAATTGGTCTCGTTAGCTAAGTTTAAAAGAAAAACATAAAAAAATTTGATTTTTATCTTAACATGTGATTATTTATAAAGTTCTTTAAGACATAAAATATAATATAAATTACTTCTAAACTGTTATTGGACAAAGTCCTAGCTCTACTTTGCAAGTAAAGTTATTATTTATAAAAACTTCTTACATTATATTTATATACTGGGAAAAAATACTATTATTGAATTCTCTCGCAGCTTCTTTATTTAATTTTAAAAATATATAACTACAATTACTTTGGGTAGTAATAGTGCCGATATTTTTATTAGTTTTTCACGCTCTGCAAGTATGGCAAAATTGTTTATATATCAATGTATATTTTTTTAATTTAACTAAATAATTTCGGAAACCCAAGTTACAAATCTTTTCCGCTTTAATGTTAGAACAAATCTTTAAATAAGAGCAAGTTACTTGCACTACAATTTTAAGCTACATAACATACAATTAACTATTACATACAATTAACTTTTTTAACTACTGCATATTCACATTTAATGATTCACCGACTACCCATTCCTTAACGGTATTTAATTATGTGTTCTCAAAGTCTCAGAAGCAGGATTACAAAATAAGAAAAATCTTGCGATCCAAATACGTCGGATTTATTTTTAAAATTGTTTTGGATTTAGTTAAAGTTAAATTCATATTTTCCAAATTCATTTTAGTTAAATAAAAAATTTAGAATAATTACTTCTTTTCCATATTTTATATAAGTTTTGTAATGATTTATTTATAAGTAATTAAAGTGAAATTCTTAACCTCTTCATATAAGTACTTCGTAAAAACATACCAAAAAAAGTTTATATATGCAGAAATATCAGATTGCTTAGCTATTCATGTCGTATCAGCATAGATTAGAAAACAAATGCTTCAAAGCTTTTCCTCTGCTAAACACAGCATAATAAAATTATTGACAACCAGCTGTGAAAATACAAGATTGTAATAACCGCTTGAATGAAGAAATAAATTGGCTTGTATTTCCATCGAAGCTGTTTTATTTTCTACTGCGCTCACATAAATATGATTCTCTAAAACAAGTGTTAGTTACCGCATTTTATGGAGTTGGGTTTGATTTCTGTTGCTTTAGGAACAAAGGTGTGGGCAAAAGCTACTAAGAAGTCTGTTTTTGATCAGCGCAAAGTCTAAATATTCTGCACCCGTAAAGTTAAACTAGTACGAAGTCTGTCTTTGGTCAGACTAAAGTCTGAATATCATACGCCCGCAAGGTTAAAAAATACCTTAGAAAGCAGGCTCTGAAATCTTTTATAACCGTTTAAGTGAGAGAGTCACACCTTTTTGGGAAAATTATGCTAATATCGTAATAAAATTTAGTCTCAACATTGCTGTATACAAAATGTGCGCGGGGAAGAAGAACAATGAGTATTCCCTCCGAAATGTAGGGTATATAAATGGAGGGTAGGGTGAAACACGCCTATTTTTATACATAGCGTTACAACTTATAACTGCTTAGATATGATGTTCTGCTTTCACTATACGAGTACATTCAGCATAAAATTTTCTATTAGAATTATGGCAGTTGACATCTTTTGAGTGGACGGTTTATCTCATACCGTTTATGAGATATTGACAACTTTTGCATGAGTGGGCGTACCATGCCAGTTTTTTGACAATATTTTGGTAATGCTGTGCTATGTTCCGGATTAAAATATCGTCTACGTCCCTTGTTCCGCTTATGAGATATTAATTTTTTTAAAAAGTTCCATTACATTTGATATAAAAAGTAGACGTATTTATTAACCGACTTTGCCCATTTTCAATATCAAACTGCTCTACAAATTACAAAGAATATTTTATCTCTTTTCGTTTTCCTCAATCGTGATTTCAACAGACAGACAGACAGACGGACGGACGGCTCAAATTGACTCAGAAGGTGATGCTGAGCAAGAATATAGCTTTAAAAATATAGCTTGAAAAATATCTCTTAAACTTAATATTTGTAAAAACCCTACAATCACAAATTTGTAAAAATTCCAATTTTACACTCCCTTCAGAAATTCTAAATCTGCGATCTTTCATCATCTCATTTGTATTAAATAGAATTATTCATAGTTTAAATTGAATTAGCAGCAATGCAAAAAACAAACAATTTCAACCAAATAATAACGAAATTGTTCGCTTCCAAAATTGTGGAAATTTCGGAGTGCCTCACGTACTATACTCACCGATTCCGCAGTCAGACACAGACACAGGTCAAGAGTCTGCACGACAATTGAATTGGCTGGCCAAACCGTCAAACAAACTGATCGTCAAATAAAACGATCCACCCGCGAGCAAGACTGATTGAAAAATTTATAATACTCGAGTAAATTAAATGAAATCAGCAAAAAAGTGTACAAAAACACAAATAAAGTCGACAAAAATCTAACAAAGCAATGACAATCAAAACCATAATAATAAAACATGAAAAAAAATGCAGACTGCAAAATTAATACGAATTAAAGTGCGAAGCGACTGTGGAAAGTTACTGAAATATATAATAAAACTAATTCAATTGAATTGAGAATCAGAATCCGCAGCACTCGAATTTCGTTCGGGAAACATAAATATCAGAAAACTAAAATTGCAAATAAACAAATAAGTTGCAATATTACGAACATTTATATACTTTCAGTCGATTACTTCTATTTTTTTTATTTCCTATTTTTGCAATTTATTATATATAAATATAATAAGAGAATAAAGTACCAAACTATTTTACTCAAAGCATTTACAATATAATGAAGACTATCCCTGCGATTAGTTTATGCTTTTACAAAACAAATTGTCTTATAATGAAAGTAATTCAAGACACATGAATCCATTCAATGGAATTTCGCGTCTAGAATGTACTATATCATCTTAACTAGATTTAAAGTTTTCTACTTAAGGATTTGTGTCGACTGTCACGTGATGTATGTATGTGCGAGATTTTCAATTAGTCAGTCTACACTTTTGATTAATATTACAATCTCGAGTCGAGCTAATAAAGAGCCATTGACTCCATTGCTCGTGCAATGCTATAATACGAACTTTACACAATAAAGGTATTAACCCTTAACTTAGAAATATTATTTAGCTGCATTAAAATCATCAAATGAACCTTTTAAATTAATTGCTCGTAAGTAAACTCAAAGTACAATTAAAAATGCTAATAAAAGAATTTGAATAAATATTTCAGCTGTAAACAAGAATACTATCGAAATCTTCTTGCACAAAGAAAATACTCCGCAGAGGAAATTAGAACAAGGCACACAAAATCATTATTGAGCAAATTTGAACAAAAATCGCTCTAAAACCGAAAATCAGCGCCTGGCAAAGAAAGTCACATCCCTGGTTTTGAATCCTACATTAATATAAACCCCGAAATTCCAAATAGTACACACACTTTGAAAGTTTAGAGTAAATTTAAATGATAATTTAAATTTAATGTAGGGTTGGGCTGCTAGGAGGGCGCTTATTAAATCCCATTCTTCGATGTTATTTTAAATTGATTGTGATTGTGGACGTTTCCAGTGGCGGAATCAAAAATCTTCCAGCAGAGGGTTTTACCCGAAGTATATTCAGGAATTTTTCTGCTCAATAAAGGGAAACACCTAAAAAGTACAATTTCAAGGAGGGTTTGAACCCTCAAGTGTCCTCTCCAGGTATGTCATTGGTCGTTGTCGTTGCCGTCTGCGTTCGTATAAGCATTCGGAATGAAGAGCTAGAATTGCATTAAATTGCGCACCCCCGCTATATAAAGCAGCTGCGTCCACCACAAACTGATGTCGCGGTACGGTGGCGATATGGCTATAAAAGCGTTTCGAACCAGACCACAGCCATCAGTCAGTCTCCGAGCAACCAAGCGCTTGTGTCTTTCACTAAAAAAGAGTTTGTAAAGTATCTTGAGCAAGGAAACCAGCAAGGAAAAAAGCCTACAGGATGAAATATATTATCGCAGTTTGTGTTGCCTTGCTTGCTTTGGTAAATTTGTGATCAAAAACTTTGATTATAAGACTCCAAGTTTTTCTTTTTAATTTTCCTAATAAATTCTTATGTATAATTTGCTCACCTTCTCACTCATTCATCAACAGGCCTCCGCCCAGGAGTTCAAGCTACGCAACCAAGAGGACCTCATGAAGGTACGCAAGGAGTGCATGGAGGCCAAGAAGGTGCCCGCTGAACACATTGAGAAGTACAAGAAATTCGAGTTCCCCGATGATGAAACCACCCGTTGCTACATCGAGTGCGTCTTCGAGAAATTCCAGCTCTTCAGTCCCACCGATGGCTTCAAAACTGAAAATCTGATCGCTCAGCTGGGACACACCAGGGAAAACAAGGACGAAGTCAAGGCTGAAGTGGAGAAGTGCGTCGACAAGAACGAACAAAAGTCCGACTCTTGCACATGGGTCTTCCGCGGATTTAAGTGCTTCGTCAGCAAGAATTTGTCGCTCGTCCAAGAGAGCCTAAAGAAGAATTAAAGGGCATTCGATTTGCAGCCGCATCGCTTGACAAATCGCAGCAAGTGTCCACATCAATCTCATCGATCAGTTATTGCGGCTGGGAATTTTTTCATAACTGATAATAATCGGGCACATCAATTTAACACTTCGAGTAGCCGAATCATCTCAAACATCCTGTCGAGAAATTTGCATTTGAATCTGTACCACGATTTTTACCTTTTTGTACGTTTGCCCTGAATAAAACAATTTGTTTGTTTTCGAAAAAGAATCGTTTTTCTTGAATGTTTTTTTCTATGTTTGTTACAAGGTTACAAGTGTTACGATGTTTATATATTCTAATGAAAAATTAAATTCTGAAATTTTAGAATTTAGGTTTCTTCTTCTTTGCATCAACTGTAACCATTTAGTTACATGATAAAAACGTGGAGACCTCTTAACACCCAATTTCCTTATACTTACTGTTGATTGGTCAAGTTAATTGAATAACGCACTATTTGGTGGATAACTAGACACTGGTGCTGTTTCTAGGGTCTGATTTTGTTATAAAACCAGCAGAGTATCCATCTTTACCTCGTTTTTTAAGAGGACTTTTTAAAGGCGCGTTTTTTCTTTACTAATTTTTAAATGGAGTTGGAAATTCCTAATGTAGCGTAACAGATATTGGAATAATTTCGCAAAATTAAAAGCTGAATGCCTCGAAGAAATTGATTTCCTGGAAAGTTGTCACATATCGATCCCATTTGGCTCATTATATAAATTAATAACAAGTAAAAATGTTGTCTTCAGCCAGGCCTAAATACCCTACACCCAAGTAGCTAAAAAAATAACTTCTTCAGTTGATAACTTTTGTATAAGTAGTTGGACCACGCCCATTTTTTTACAAATATTTGGTAATATCTCTAGATACTACAGATATAAAATTATATCACGTATTAATATTTCGCATCTTATATTAACGCGTGATATTTGTGATATCACATGTTAATATTTTGTTTATGCGGGCCAGGCCCATTTTTAGCAAACATTTACAAAAATTTACGTCTTAATATCTTATTATACCATTAATGAGATATTGCCAACTTTTGTAGGAACACAAAAATTTAGTAACGGCGCTATATGCTCCGGAATAGAATTATACCCAATATCTCACACATTTTAGATATTAACCTTAACATTTTTTAATACGAGGTGACTATACATTCCGTATGTAAAGTAGGCGTGGTTGGTAATCGATTTCGCTCATTTTCAATCTCAAGCTGCCCTACATAATAAAGAATATTTGTGCCAAATTTCATCGCTAAATCTCTTTTCGTTCTTCCGTAATCATGATTACAATGGACACACAGACGGTCAGATGGACGGACAGGACGGGTAGGACTGGCAGGACGAGCTACAGAGATTCAGAAGGTGACGCTGAGCAATAGCAATACTTTTTTATATCTATCTAGTCTCCTCCTCTGTGTTACAAACGGAAAAACAAAGTGAATAATATACCCTTCGGATGTAGGTTATAAAGAGAAAACATATCTTTTTTATTTTCCAGCAACTATTATATAGAGCTGAATATGCAAATTTTACTCTTTGTAGAAACTATCTGTCCACTGGTAGCTTTCCATTGTATCCACTGCCCACTGTGCTCCCTGTTCCTGCCCAGCTCTTCGTCAAATGTCGAAAATTGTCTCGATTACAAAAATAATTACTACTTTCACAGCTTCGATTTAAACCGCTTGCTTTCACAACTCTACTATAGTTTGAACTGAATACGTTTCTAAGCAATTAATTATAATCTTCTGCAGGGCGAACTTACCATTTCTGAAAATACAGATGTAAAAAATCCTTGCTAACTTTTCTTGAAACCTTTCTTTTAGCAACAATCTGATGCTTGGTATCTTTTTTCAATAAAACACAACTGAATGCTTAATATAATATTTAAGCTATATTATTGTGGATTTTGACTTTTTTCATATTTAGGATATTATTTTGCAATAGAAATGTAAATTGTTTTATACAAATAAATTTTTTTTTTCGTGCATATTTTCGATTTTCCCCACTCCTGATTTTCTTGTTTTCGTGGTGTTGCGGTTTTTTGTTCAGCTATTATTTTCTCTTTATTTTTTGTTCATTCTCTGTTTGAATTTGTTTTAGTCACTTATGTATGTGGATTTTTTTCTTCTTTATGTTTTCCGCTTTCATCTTTCTTTTGCTGTTTTCTTTTTCTTTTTTGATTTTTTACTGATTCCCTTTTATTTTTTTTTTCTACTCTTCTGACAACGTTCAGTTTAGTTGTAATTTTATTTTTTCTTGGTTGTTGTTTGAAAATAAAAGTGTTTAAAGGGAAGATGTTGGGTGAATGGTTCAAAAAACATTATAGCCAACCGATATATTTTCTCAAGACGTCAAACCGTAGATTAAGCATAAGCCATTCCATTTTTTTTCACATTTGTCCCACATATTTATTTTGCGATCGTCATTGTCTCACTCTTAGTCATCTTTTTCCTTTTTTTTTTTGTTTTCTTTTTTCTCGAACTCGCATTTTATTTCGGTTTGTCTTCGTTTTTAGGTCTATTTTTAGAATGGTCATTAATATAATGTTTTTTGAAGGAATTATATTTTTGCAAAAAAATCTGAAATCAAATTAAATTATTTAAAGTTTATTATTTGTGCTACAGGAAAATTAACAGGTAAACATGCTACCCTGTGAAATATTTAATCTAAATAATTAGCTAATCTAAGTAGTTATCTTAATCTAAGTAATTAGTATCTAAAGGGGGTGCGAATAAATTAATGGGTGCGAGAAACTGAAGAAATTAATCAGGCACAAGTGTTTGAACTACAGTAATAGTTAAAACGTATACATGAATGTGGTTAAATTATAACAGTATAATAACTACCTACAGAGTTCTGCTTTTTGAAAGGCTGTCAGCAATAACCATTTTCAGATCTGATTGTGATAAAAGTGCACAAGAAGTAGTTTCTGATCTAAATGTGTCTAAAAGCTAGAGCAGCAAAATATTGCGAAAATAACGTCGATAGTTTTAATATAAAAATTTTCAGGTGTTGTTTTTGATTAAGTATTTTCAAGACTTCACAGCAATTTTGCGTTTATCGAAGTAAAATTGCATTAATGCAAAGTTCATCCATTTGATTAAAAACAATTTTCATATTAACCACTTCGATTTTTTTGATTATAAATTCTTCACAAAATAAAAACGGAATATGTGAAATTTCCTATTTTAAATCGATTTGGTTTTATTTGATATTTTAATTTTCAGATAGAGATTTTCGACATTATGTTCGGAATCAACGAGACATTTTATATAGGAATTACATGCACTCAGATATATACGAACCAAAGTTTCACGATCAGAGTTTATTTTGAAATTTGTATCTTCTTTTTTTATTTCTTAAATTTATCCAAACTTGCACGACCTGATTTTGTATATTGAAACGAACACGGAACGCAATTGCAGCAGGTTGAGACCAACGGTAATCTAAAATGATTGAATCCGATACCGACGTTCGTGTCGGTATCGGAATACAAAATCAAGCCATTTATAAAGCCTCAACTTTATAAAGCTATGATATAAATAAGGCGTTATGAGTACTAAGAAATGTGAGTTTAAAGTTTATTGGAATTCTAAACATATCTAAAGGCTTAATAATAATAATTAAAAAAATATCTATTCAGCAATTTTTAAAGCAATATTATAAATTTTATTAAAAATAACCGAAATTATAATGCCATTTTTTATATTAAGATATCTGTTACACTAAATTCGGTTTTTAATCTCTTATTCACTATACAGCAACGTATAAAAACTCGCTCTAACTTTAGTTGCTCGAAATTCGATACAATCAATTGTTTAACCCATTACCTACCAACTAAAGGATTTAGAGAGAAAAACTACCCTACACTTTTGTATGTTATGTCAAGTAATTTTGCTTTTCCTAAATAAAATACTAATTTTAAGTAATTTTAAAACTGTAGACGGACGGAGCACACAAAGTTCTGCGAAACTTTGAAGAAGTGGATCACGTGCATCAGCTATCTTCTAAACCTAACTAGTTGTCCTTTTATGCAAAATATATGTAGAAATATCGTCATTCCCAAAAGGTTTATTAGAAAAATCCTATATATCTTCCTGCTGTCTATAGTCAGTTTTCCTCTAATACCAACTACATGTTTCAGCTTTGGATCACAGATAAATCCCTCCTTATGAAGAAATTGTTTACTGATGATGATGAAAATAATCCCTAATAACAAAAGAATTTCTTTACACAAGCATATACAATAGCAGCTAATGGGTTTTATTTCCATCAGGGCACGGATTTCTGTGACTTCTTCCTCTTCTTGTGAATCATATCAAATTTGTACTAAAAAAACTATACGTTTTTCGTCCACCTCAGACCAATTGCAACATGCGTCTATTGAAAAATGCCTTTTGTACTTTCGCTTTTAATGTAGGTTCGATCCTCGAAAATCCGGGCCCTCTTATCACAAGCAAGTTTTTGTGCAATAAAAAATCACTTGTTTTATGCGAACGATTGGAGACAAAGTTTTTAAAAAGATAAAAATACAACTCAAACGTACCTTATAAGTAGGGGAAAAGCGGCAATCAGTAGGGAGCGTAGTAATTAGCTCTGCCACGGTAACCCCTTCTGGAAGCAAGCAAGTGTAAAAAGGTTTGATTCAATAAAATCTGCTACCAAATTTACATTGGGCGACGTGATCCACGGAAAGAACTGTGACAGCATGCACGAGAAATGCGAGCACCTCGTCCACGGAAGCTGCCACGAGCAAAGCGGTTCGTGGTCGACATACCAGGTCGATTGGTACGTTTTGACATAACCTGTAAGAGAAAGTCGAACTCAGTAATAGCTTCGAGGGTTATCAGTTCTATGCGAAATATCCCACACTTAATAATATTCTTTAGTCTTTCGCCTTCATAATCTTTGGTTAAAAATGGAAATATGAAAAATAAAAATAATGCATGTAGTTACTTGCTACATTTTGAGAGGCAATTCTATTATCTGTGGGTAACCGTAACGAAATTTGTAATATGGGAATTTTTTTATTAAACATTAAAACTTTGTGAATCTGTTTGGTAAATTTTACTCTTTCTATAAAGGAATTTTTAAGTTTTTAAGCATATCTAGAAATTTGTGCAGTAGGAACTACGGCAGGATATTTTAATTACCGTCATATTTTTAATAACGAAAATAAAATATGGAGTGTTTTAATTTTTTTATGGCCAAAAAAGGGCAGTTTATTAAGATCTGCAAACGTCCTCAGCTCACCTTGATCTGTCGTCCTCTAAACAAAGTCTCATTCATAGCCAAAGCAGTCTCGACGAATTCCTTGGAACCAAATTCAATGTAGGCAAACCCCTTGGGATGACCATCAGCCTTGTTGCAAAGTATGGTGACACGATTGATCGTGCCACACCCGTGAAAGTGCGACTCCAGCTCCTCAGCTGAGGCACCATAGTCCACGTTACCCACATAAACAGAGCGAGTATCAATTTCCTGCTTCTCCTCAATCGAGAGTGGCACCGTAGCGATGCCCGTAGTTGAGCCAGCCATTTGCTTGTCTACTTCGCTCTGCATTTGTTTGATTTTCTCCGCTTCCTCTTCCATTTCTTTTACACGTGCCTTGATTGCTTCTAGTTCGGGATCGATTTGCATATTGGTCTCGTCCTTAAAATACATAAAAATTAGAAATCTGCAAACCCTGCCTTTCTGCCGGAAGACGAAGCAGACACAAGTTCGGTCTACCAGTCCAACAAAATTTTCCACACATGTTAAAAATTTCCAGCATTAATACTTCATCTTCTTTTGTGGAATTTTAAACACGTTTCGTGGCAAACTTCCTGCAGCACTTACCTCGGTTTCATTTATCAGATCCGCTTCTACATCGCCATTGGCATCATCCAGGTTCTCCAACAGCTGGTCTTCGTTCAGACTTAGATCTTCGTCTGCCATTTTAATCAATACTCTTGGGTTGACAGAGGCGCTTTGGTACACTTACGTTTTTCGAGTTTATTGTGACTTTCCTTGGATTAAACCAAATCTGCTTCTCCTGCAAGAAAACCTTTACACATTACGATTTCTCCACGACAACCAATGCTGCCAGTTCCGTAAGAAAGATCCCAGAAAAATTTTTAGAAATTTTCAACATCTCATGCAATTCGCTGTTACCATATTTTAACCGACTAGGATTTCTTCCTACTTGGGCTCTTTCCTCTATGGTTAATGCGTCTAAACTTATTTTTACGTTATCAAACTGAAGTTCAGCTCAGCAAAAATAGATAGTTTTAAATCCTACAGTTTCATATAAAGGCTATAATTAATGTATGTCGGAGCAACACACGCTGACGAACGGGACCCTGTAAACCCTACAGCGGTCCTGGCCGATTTTCCCGATGTGTGATCGGACGGGATCATCCCACTGTTTTTTTAACAAGCGAAGCTTCCATTACTCTACATTACTCGAACTTAAATGATTAAGGGAAAGACCCGAGCCGCCAAATTACACTTATTCAAAAACTCACAGGATTTGTGTAACACTTTAATGTATGTTTGAATTTTTGGGGCCTTTTTAATAACTGGGGGGACTTTTCGGGCAATTTTTAATCTAGATGAAATTCTAGTAATAGAATTCTCGTGTAGGAATTTTTAAATTCATTGTGGTAAGAACAGGATTTCACAAAGCCTGAAAATTAATTGGCAGCCCGGGCCTTCAAGCTTTTTATCGCAGAGTATAAAATATGCTTGAACTCGAAGGGGAATCTGACCGATTCAAAGACTTGTGGAACGAGCATCTGGGTCTGATTGTGGATTATTTCCTAAAATACTGTGTAATATTGTGGTAAGCCCATTTCTACGCTTTAAAATAATAGATACACTTCTTCAACCATCCTATTTCATATTTACCAGTGAGGTGTTTGTTTATGCGAATGTTTATTTTCAGATATTCACAGATTAATTTATTTTTTTAGTAAATACTGACTTCCCTCCTCCTTAACACAATACGAATGTCAGCAATCTCTTTCGTTCAAAATTGGTAGAAATGGTAAACATGGCGGCGCTAATGGTGTGATTACATCAGAAACTGCGAAAGTTTTTTAACGAAACACGTGGATTCGAACAAACAAGTGTATGTAGTAATTGCTACATACAAGAATTCCTTTTTCATTGTTCGATACTTGAAAACAATTTTTTATGTTCTTTTCTATACTTACCGCTTGCTTTTACATTATTCATGGTTTCACTCCCCGAAGAATTTTCTTCCTCTGCGACGCGAAAATTATATACCCTAAATTTTAAAGAAAATACATTTTCTAAATAATCAGAATTCAGTAAAGCAAAAAAAGCTTAAATAAATATTACCATGGAATTACAAGAAATAGTGTTGTGAAGGTTTTAGTGCATTCAAGTAGCCATTAAAGTAGTGCTTGCAACCAAAGACAAAGTTGTCTTTGCTTGCAACAGACTGACGCTGAAATGAGAAATATTCTGAAAAGCGACGTGTTAAAGGTGCGAAAAGCACAAAACAAAACGAGAAAATTGCCGGGACAGATATATGTATGAGTCCGCGTTCGTCCTCACCCTCTTCCCAAATAACTCGTACTACGAAATCTAAATTGTTTTTTTCCAACTTAAAATTCCCTTTCGTCGTGTTTTCTTCAACAGTAATTCATGATCTACAACTTCCAAATATCAGAGAGGAAAAATCATTCTTAAGCACTGAAAAAGCAAACGCAAGCACAAAAAGGCGAGTAAAAAATTGCTTTAAAAAATTAAATAATGCAAAAGATGTATTCTAAATCTAAATTAAATGTACAAATTAAACAATGTAAAACGGTGAATGTGAAATGTTGTGGGCTTAGCTGCAGCAGTTCCTATGTCGTAATATTTACGTTTATTTAGAAGAGCTTCAATTTGAATGCGAAGGTACGGTTTGGGTTTACTGCTATTTGGTGGTTTCCTCTTCCTGGCGGGTGGTATGATTTTTATGGATAGAGTGTATGGCAATGAATCTGGGAGGACGCTTTCCTTTCCCTTTTTTGCTTAGTCATTATATACACTTTTGTGAGTGGGCCTTTTTTCTTTTTTGCTTATCACTTTGCTGTTGTAGCATAATATTAAATTGAAAATTACATGTACACTGTAAACTTAGATTACTTTTTGACATAGTACTTTTCGATGGAGTTATGGTACGATAAGGCAAATGTAACGTTCCAATTTATTACTGGGTACTTTCCGATTTTGATCTCTACAACCGTGGTAGCGGGTTTTTGCATGATTTAGAGGGTTTTTCGAACGATGAATGTTCCTGGGGAACTGATGACCACCTTGATAGCTTAAGAACGTAAATAAGTACATTTTAGTGAATAAGCTGCAATTTTTCATTAGTTAAGTAAAAAGAAAAGTTGAGAAATGAGTGACGACGAATATGAAGAAATTCTGGTTTATGCCGACTTCAAGAATGAATTGCTGCCGCACGATTTGAGTGATCCAAAAAGTGTAATCAAAATTATCGGACTGGAAACAGACACCCCAATCGCGGAAATCAATGGCAACATATTTAAAGGTCAGTTCAGTTAGGACCGGGTTGATGATTTAATCTGTAAATTATCGACAGGACAATACGACTACGCAATGGGCACGAATGTTTTCTTTGAAAAGGATGAGAATCCGCCGCCCAGAGATCCTGTTTTCGAGCCCACCTGCAAACAGATGTACAAGTACTTGGCCAAGACTACCAAAGTTATAAACTTTCAGCGCATGTTTGTGGAAAAAAACAAGGATGGACCAAAAAGAGCGGAGGAAGCAATGGACGAAGAACCAAAGCCATCAACGAGCGCAGCAGCAGCAGCTGAACTGCGGGAGAGAAATGAAAGAGCCAAAGCAAAAGATCCTTTCAACGAAATAAAGAGCGATATAACTTACGAGGAAGCAGTCCAATTATTCCCTGAAGTGCCTGAAGTAAAGTGGCGGGAGGATAAGAAATCCAGCTAGTATTAGTTATTAGACAGAATATAAACACAAGCTTAGAAATGTAATTTGGGTATTTATAAAAAATATACAGTTAAAATATAATGTAATTTTTCTGTTTAATATTTGTGTGATTCGTAAAAGAACTTGATTTATTTATTTTTACTATTAATTTGTACCTTTCTACCCTAATTTGTTTTGCAGATTTGCGTCCAGATGGAGAAAATAATCGGAGATGTCATGCGACCGCCTATTTGTCTACGAACCCTCCTTTCCGATTTCCAGCTAGCCGTGCAACGCAACAAGAGACCAGAATCGCGTTATGACATCATGTCCATCATTAATATGCAATCCGAACCCGACCGTTTTGATGCCATTGAAGCCAATTGCTCGATAAATCATCTGCACCAGTTCGATGATGTACGTGTCATGGATTACACACCTGGCTTCACCGAAACCTTTCGACGTCCTGTGGCACTCGTTCCAGACGGAGCATTAAAGATGCAGAGCTTCAAAACTTTAATTGATGAAAAACAAAAGAACTTTAAAAATCCCTTTGAACGCACGCGTCATTCCTTCAAGCCTGTCAAACTGCCCGCGCATGAAAAACACAGCTCAAAACTCTACTCGGACCTGTTGATCTACATACGCGTTTATCGACCAGCACGCGCCATACATCAGGGCCAACGACTCGAGAGGCCTGTCTTCGCCGAGGAGTTTCAGTGCTTGGGCACAAACCTGCTAACAGAACTGCGTGATAAGATTTCTTGTGTTTGCAACAAAAAACGTTTCTTTGACATCAGCGAGAACCCCACCGATGATTTGGTGGACAAACAAACTGATCCTGGCTACTTCTTCATCACAGACACCTTCTACAATGACAAGCGGAATGCGCAGAATGCCGACTACTCGCGCACTGTTCGCGACTGGGCTCGCACTGCTGAAGGCTTAAAGCACTTGAATTTCAAGTCGGCTCAGATGGAAGAGACGCGCTTCATCGATCTCAGCGTCAGCCTAGGTTTCCCGCAACTCTACCATCATCACGGCAACTGTGAACACGTCTTTGTGTTCTCGCAAATCGAATTCATCACGCCTTCGAGTGTGGTGTGCAATCCGTCGGTGTATCCGCTACTCTTATCATTAAGCTCGTACAACATACGCTCCTGCAACATGTGCGGCCAGCATGCGTACGTATTTATTGTGGAGCAAAGCACACGGCAACTGCATGATCCAGCATATCTATGCGCTAAATGCTTCTATGGATATCATTACATTGATGGCAAGAAAATTGGATCATTTAGGGCATACAAAGTGAACGATTTCAAAGACGAAGAATACATGGCCGCCGTAGATGCAGATATTATGAACGATTCAATGGCGGAGGAAGATGAAGAGGACAAGATATCTGTAATCTCTTACCAGACTCATTCTCAAACTAGTGGAGGAGGTGATGGAGACGAACGCATGATGACTGCGGCAGATGATCCTCAATCTAGCAAAGAAAATAAGGATTTGGGAAGCATTGTTACTGTTAAGACGGAGAAAGAGTATTAACACAAAATTTTTAGAAAGAAATTTTTCCGTATTGAAATTAAAATCAAATGAAGGATTAAATAAAATTAAAATTAATTTACGAATTTCAGCAATTCCGGAATTCATTATAATATAATTTTCCTAGTAAGTAAACCTTGAACGTATTCTTTTTAGTACATTTTTCAAAAATACCATTTCTTGGAAATTTTCTTATGTTTCTATTTGTCACTTCGACAACACTGACTGTCATCGATTTTTGCTTTCGTTGGCAAACAAGGAATTTAGTTGTCAAACGCCGATGAGAAAAAAGCAGAATATAAGTGCTATATTTCTTAATAGAAGGGAACATATTCAAACAATTAAGGTGTAGAAATGTTAAAATTTGCTTGAGTTAAGAACAAAATAATTTTTTGAGCCGGGTAGCAGTTTTTACGACAGCGCAAATTAACCGGAACAATGGACGTGGACAGCAATTTTTTCGGTAAGTAGCGTGTGCGGAACTAGTATTCCAAGGTGGGGCCGGGTAAAACCTTCTAGAAGGATTGAGGTTTCCCTTGTGTAAAGACTTAGTACAGGACTCAAGTTAATATATAGTATTAATCGCATGCTCAAATGGAGTGAAAATCCTTTCAATGTGAGTTAGATTATCCTAACTTTTTTGGCACTTCATTAAACATCATCATAGTCCCAGTCATACTTTTCTGGATTGCGATCAATCAATCACTGCATTGGAATAGTTGCACATTTCTTAAAAGAGGGGACCTGCCGTACAACGTGAGTTTTATCGGGAACGGTGGCGATTTTACCACGGTCTTGAAGTAGTCAACAGCGCAAAAAAGGGCTAACAATTTTGACGAGATATTGAATAATGCTCTACCGGTTTATATTTATAAGGAAGAGAACCTACACAAAGAAAATAATTCATTGTGGGTTGATCGTCGGTTACTTTTACGTGTTTTAAGGCTGCGTTAATTTACGGCGGCAACTATCGGAATTTAACTATTTTACAACGTTGAAACTGTTACGGTAATTTTAAAATAGAATAAAAAAACTCGATTTTTCAAAGATTGTGGCAAAGATTTATTAAGGAGGAATTTCTTTGGAAAAATTCACCTACGCTCATCTTCAATTCATGTCCTTTTACTACCTGCAATGATTGTCCTCAGTTGTTCTATACAATTGCTTTGTTGTATTTTGGTCAGCATCACTGCCGCCGATTCTTGATAAGAGAGGTTTATTCCTCATGGAAGGACAATTATCACAACATACTATACAACTTTTAAAAAATTCTCTATTCAATTGCAAATTTTGAACAATTGTTCTTTAAGAAACTAAATAGGAACGAAATCCTAAATATAAACATGAAACCCTGGAATCTGGGTTCACATTGTGAATGCAATTACTTAGTATTCATAATCTCAATTTTTTAGGTTACGATTGAAAACCCGAAATATTTACCGATTTTTTCGGAACGAGTTATCCTGACTTCATGTTTAATTCATTACTATTTTATAATTTCTCAGGGTCTTGTAGATCTACACGCTTAATTTATTGTATATTTAAAATTGATGAGGGATCCATTTGTCACAGCATGCTTTGCAAAGAAATCAGCTTTTCGTTAAAATCTAGTCTTGCGTACGATGGGCACCAAATGTTTTTGAGATCTAAAGAGGACATAAGGGATTGGAGATTGATGATTTGGGAAGCTAAATAATTGGTGTTTAGATGATTTTTTAAGATCTGACATGCATTGTAGCTGTCAGTAAAAGTGACGGCCATACGAATTTTATCTTCGAACATAATATTGACAACAAATTAAAAGCGCCATTAGTTCACCTGATAAGAAGGTAATATTTACAGAATATTGTAGTTGTCAGAAATATTGCATACAGTACAGCCGAATGTTTCTTCAAAAAATAGTGGCATCAGTTGCTCATATTGAAAAACCTATATCTCTATTCTTGGAATGTTTGTAGAGAATTTTGTTTTATTATTGTAACTGGCTTGAATATTATAAAACAAAACAAATTCGCAGCGGATGAGTTTTGCTGAACCGTTTCCTAAACCATCTTATGAAATTAAAGTTCTTAATAGGCTGTTAACGGAATACTCCTATAACAAAGTCTGCCTCCACAAAAAACCACCTTATTAAAAACGTTTAATCTTAAGATCTATAAACAGCTCTTAACATTTAAAAAAATTTGTAATATGGAAATTTGAACAAGACACAGTTAACCCGTCTTTCCACCTTCCTTAACATCACAACGTACTTGTTAAAGACCGGATAATAATCCAGAGTTCTTGATGGCCCTATAATCTACTGATTGGCCAAGAACTTCTTCCAATAAATTGGAAATTAATAACTCAATAAAATAAAAATTTCATGACTAACCTTAAATTCGTAATTGCTGAAATGCAATAGTTTGCGAGTATTTTAGTAATTTCTATATTTTGCATTTAAATCATTGTAAAGACTTTCAAAATAATATACATTTTTATTATTCGGATTGGATTACTAATATAATTGATATGCTATGTTTATTGTGATTATTATATTCTTCCTCAAAAACCATGGAAAATAATTTTCAATCAGTTACAGATGAATTTTCATCACTTCTTCCATCGCCCATTGAGTACAATCTCGATGAATTGGATGAGATTCTTCGCTGTACAGAGACAAACCTCGACTCCTCTATCGATTTGTCTTCGCTTGTGGTGCCGCAAGAATCTACAAACTTTGATGTTCAAATGCAAGATTCTCAACAAAACTGTGAATACAGTTTCAACTTTGATACTTTGTCCTCTTCTGCTGTCGCTTCGCAAGCCTCAAACATTTTAAATGGTGATCTAAATGGAACTTCTTCCACTTCATCATCGAATTTGTATCAGGAAGATGATAATTTTAACCCAGATGATTTTATAAATTTTCTCAATGATGAGAATGATTCCAAAATGGAGCAGTTATCGCCCGCAGATTCAGGCCATGATGCATCATCCACACATCGAGGCACACCATCGCCCACTGGCAGCTGCAACAGTTCGACCGGTAGCGCTACCAGTGGTATTCAAAGTGATGCTTCATCAGTATCATCATCACAAGATTTCCCTGCTCTTTCCAACGTTAAACAGGAGATTCAGTCAGATGGTACTGTTAAAGTTGAAACCATGGAAGTGGATCCCTTTTTAACGCAGGAGCCTTTAAACGCGGCGCCTTCGGTGCCACCGCAACAGCTTCAGCAGCATCAACACCAGCAACCAAAACTTACCGTTCCGCCACCCAGAACGTCAGCTCCAGCAATCCTGCCCATTACGTTGCCTGTGCTGCCACTGCAATCTAGTTCTATGGCAACAGTTGCTCCTTCTGCCTCTTCAGTACTACAAGCATCGCCACAAGTGCAGACAGCCAACTTCAGTGTTCTACAAGGTACTCTGATACCAGTTAAGACAGTACCAATAACCTCGGTGGCTAGCATTAAAGCGCCGACACCTGTCAAAGTTGAACCCAAATTAGCACCCAAAATAACCGCACCAACAATCTTGGCAAAGCCACCAACGGGAACAAAAGTAGCCACCTCTTTGCCGCCCGGTGCAAAACCCAAAACCATTTTTCTCTCCTCCAACGACTTCAAGGCATTGATGCAGAAGTTGAAATCGAATGGCAAGTCGGCTAAAATTAACGGCAACATAAGCGGACAGATGCCTAAAATTGTTATGAAGGGGACGAATGGTCAGGTCGTTAATACTACAGTCAAAGCAGCAACACAGTTTGTGCCGAAGACGGTGCTGAAGACTTCTGCAGCGCCCCTGGTCATTAAACAGGGGCCAACAAATGCGGTTACAACAACAAAAGCAGCCACTGTTCGCAGTAACACAACACCTGCACCCGACATCAATATTTATAAAGGTATCATGGACGAGAAGACCATGAAGAAGCAGCAGCGAATGATTAAGAATCGAGAATCAGCTTCGTTGTCGCGTAAAAAGAAGAAAGAATACGTAGTATCCTTGGAGTCACGTATCAGTGATCTGGAGAAAGAGAATATAACGTTGAAAGGGGTAAGTTCGGTTTTAAGCTGGGGAAGGAAGAATGGGAAGTCAGATGATTTAGTAAAATTTAGTAAAATTTGACTCAGTAAAATTTTGAATATATGCGAGGCGGAAAAGCTGTTGGATTTATTTGGAGAGGAGTATTTTTCGAACTCTTAACATGCAAGAGTTTATCGACCTCGAACCCCTTGTTTTTTGGAGCCCTTGCGGCCGACAAGCACGCTTATTGTGATGTAAAATCTTTATTGATATATTATTTCTGTTTACGCGTTGCTGGAAACAGATGTTTACATGATAATGCAACCTAATTTTTTATCTTATCACGTCACGATTTTCCGTTTCTTCGTTTTCCCTATGTTACTGCCTCAGTTTTTAATGATGCGATAAAAAAGTTTTTTATTTTATGTTTTTCCTTTTATTGTTTGTTTTTTCTTTTTGTGTTTTTCTTTTACTAGGAACAAATACATTTCAAAATATATTTACTTTCCCATCAAAAAGTATCGCATGTTCTAAACAATAAATTCCTGCAATAAAAAAAAAAGATTGATAAACTTAGCTGTTCTTGATTATCAGTGAATCATGTCACTGCAGAGCATGTGGTTTTTAGATTTCTTTAAAACTAGAAACGCAATTCAAAGTGAACACTGATTGCAGAGTTCAAATCATAAACACTAACTTAAAATGCACAGTAAATGAAAACCTAAAACTAGCGAGTTTGCGTGTTTTGTATGTATGATTTAATGGGCATATTTTCCGTTATATAATAAATAACTCTGGAAACAAATGAATTCTTTTGAATTCGTAATTGTATCCGCTTGGTGAACGGATATTTTGAGCAAATACAAAACAAATTACTCTATTTAAGAAATAATTTTATCCAGCGAAATTCACAAAATTTCTTGTTTTAACGAAATACGAAATCAGCGATCGAGTGAACAGTGAATAGGAACTTGATGTTCACTAGCAAGCTTTTAGGTTTTTCAGTAATCTTTTTACATCATTTAAGATTCGTTCTAGAATCTTTTGTATTGTTTTTAGAGTTTCTCTCTGTTGAAATTAATTTTACGTGAGAGCAGATTTCTTATGTAGAGCAGTTAGGGCGCCTATGTAATTTTTTTTTACCTTCGAAAAATTTTTTAGAACTTCCTAGATCCGTTTTCAAACTTTTCAGTACTATTTTTTTACATAACTTTTTTTAGTTTCCCGTTTTCCTTTTAAATATAAAGTTGTAATTTTTTTCTCTTCTTTTACAGGAAAATAACTCCCTCCGCTCTCAGCTGGTCGCCTTGGCCCAAACCTGTCAGTGTAAGCATAGCAACATCAGCGACTTTATACTGAATTCCTTGAGTATCAATTCAACTCACGATGCGATCACCTGCATTGACGATCAGCAGCAGCAAATACGAATCGCTCCGAAGCCCTCGGTCCAGAAGAGCATCAAACAGCGCTTGCTTTCAGCCAGTGTTAAGAAAAACGTTGCCGTGCTCTTTGCCATGGCATTCATGGTTACACTGAATGTTGGCGGCCTACAATCGTTCCTAAGGAATGATGTTATTGAAAGCTCAGCTGTGGAATCCGCCGTTTCTGCTGCTGAAGAGAATGCTGTTGTTCCGGCCGCCGTTGGTGGACGTCGTCTACTCTGGGCGGAGACGGAGAAGGAAATCAGTGAAGTGAAATTGATTCGCAACAAACGCGAAATCAAAATGGAAGTGCCACCTCTTCACTTTCTGCGACCAAATCGCAGTTCGGCGGAGCATCAAAGGATGACAGGCGGCAGCGTTAAGTGTCCGATGAGTTCGAATCAAACGGAATCACAGCGTTTGGCTGAAAACCAGCGCTTGGCCAGCAATCTGCACAAGTGGATCGACGGTAATGATTACTTGAACTTGAGTGCACCTTATGCTGCGTTTTCTGGAAACCCAATCGGTTTCAAATTTAAACCGGATTACTTTCAACTGGAGGTCTACGACTTGCCATTACAGCGACCACCAGGCTTGGAACCTCTAGCGAATGGGAAACAGAAACGCAAGCAGCATTACTTCCAGCGTGCAGAACTGCATGAGGAGCCGCCGCGCAAACATAACAAGTTGGATACCTCTTCGGACAACCACAACTCTTTGGACCTCTTTAAGCCGAAGATCAGCGACGAATACATCCGCTTATTTAAGGGCATCAAGCGTCAAGCTGACACGTTTTACGTGCTTTCGTTTAACATGGACCACATACTACTGCCTGCGTCGTCCTACAACAAGAGCTCACGTCCCAAGATGTCGCTGATGCTGCCCGCCGGCGATCCTACTTTGAACGGAGACGTGGTACTCATGCAAATCGACTGCGAGGTAGTCAACACTACGGAGTTGGAGCTGAAGTCGGACATGATACCGGAAAAACTGCGTCCGACTAAGTTTACATCAAGTGCAAACGATGTAGCCAGCAACGATACGGGAGCAACGAATACGCATGCACGCAATAAGCGAACATCGCCGGAGAGGGACGCAGCTGGAAGAGGTACTGCTGCCACCAACAGCAGCGCAGCAGCAAAACCATACGTTTTGATTAGGAATAGCAAAGGACAGACAACTGTGTATAGGCGGCCTTCACCGCAACAACGCCCAGTTGCCAATGTGAGCGTACAAGTTAAGTCTAAGCATTTGGATTCCCAAATGTCACAAAATTCGACTTTATTTCAACGCGTGCGTGAAACAATTGAATACTTGCCGTAGGTAATTATATTGGAAGCCTTTCTTGCTGTTCCAGAAATTTTGAAAGCAACAAAAAACTCATATTTCATTTAATAGCTACATCAAATCATTTCAATTGCTGTTTCTTAATTAAGCTTAAGGAAGAAGTTAATTTTAGTTGATTAGTTAAAGGAATCAAATTCATAAATCTTTAAACTCTAATACATTACGATTTACAAATTATTTCATACTGAAAATAGGGTTGATATAAAAATCGAATTAAAGAGATAAAACTAAGAAGCCACAAAGTTTGAAGCTTGTCCTTTTAACATTTAAAGCCAATAACTTTGGCAAATAAGGTGTAATACCATAAATAAACTTAAAGAATCATCATGAAAATCAAATTGTATTTAATAAAAATCATGAAAAAAAATTGTATTTATTATACAATTAGGAATAAAAAAATAAAAACGTTAATACGATTTCTACAAAAGTCGTTAAATAGTAATATAAATAAGTTTTAGTATTAAAAATTGTAAGCAGATACTAAAAATTATAAATAATAATACTAACATATTATTACTGTTTCACATTTTACAGTTTTAACCAATTGATTTGATTCTTTTAGCTTTTAAGCACAACTACAGATGCGAATCGAATTTCTTAACAAGTGTAATTATGTATACACGCATTTATAAATGCGTATTTATATATATGCACAATATTTAAGTAATTATATCGTTTATGCATTTGCATTAAAGTATAAGATTTTTGAAACTAGTATCTTCGATTAAGAAAAAAACAAGTTTTTGTGCAATCAAAGTGTTCTTTTTAAGTTCATTCATATTTATATAAGCGTACATATACATAACAGTAACTTTATGTAAGCAAATTTTTTAAGAAACTTCATTGAAATAAAAAGTATTAAAATGAATTTACACGTATACATATTTTTTTTATTTTATAGAATAAACTTACAAATTTTTTAAGCAACTTTGAAAAGAAAACTATTTCTGAAATAAATATAATAATAATAATAATATTTCTTCAATACTTTTAGTTTATCCTTCATTCTCTTAATTTGTTTATTCAATAATTATATAATTATAGCATAACACCTCAAATCGCTTATCTCTTATCTTTCAACAGCACAAGTTAATTTTCTTCTACCTTTATTTACTCCCATTATTTTATAACGTTCTCTGAAAAAATAAAAGTATAAAAAAAGAAAAAGGGGAAAAACAGTGTAAAACACACAAAAAAGGATAAAAATAAAAATTTTAAAAAATCTCAACAAAAGCTGCGTTTATATAACTACTAAGGTCCTTAAATAAGTCTATTGGTTTCACAAGGACCTTCCAACTCGCAGTGTGGTTTTGAAAGTTCCACATCTATATATCATATAAAAAGCTAAACAAATTTCCGGTAAAATTAAATGAATATGTTTTCAAATGGAGGATGAATGTATTTTCTGCAGAGGACTGAATCCTAGAATTTTACGAATAATTTGAACCTAACAGTTGATTTGTTTAGCAACTCTTTTAGTTACAAATATACAAGGTCTATATTGCTTGAAATAGAAATTCGACGAAGTGTTTCAGGGAATTTAGCTGTGTATAATTTTGCCCTCCACGCTGCAATGCCAAAAAAAAATAATTCGAGCCGTTTCGTATTATGAAATACATGAATGATAAGCCAATATCCACTATCAGTAAATTCTCAAAGCACAGTTGAGTTGAGTTGAGAAATTCCAAATAATTGAAGTGTTCAAGAAAACGGCAAATTTAATATTCCAACTTTAAGTACTTTAATAAAAATAATATATAAAGACAATAAACTTAATTTCTATGTTCTGCATTAGTAGTAAAAAAAATTATTAGAATTGTAAACTGCCTTATCTACATTCTTACTTTTTTAATATACTACATTATCGACTGATCCTACGAAATAAGTATACCTAAGCCGCAACCCTGGTATGCACGAAAGTTTTTTACGAGCGTTTTTCGGCCGGGATTTTACATTAACTCAGGGAAGAATTAATTAGAAATGAGGGCGATATTAGCTTTTAATACAATTTTATTAATCAAGTTACTGCATTTAATTAATGTAACTGGTGCAAATGAAGTCCTTGGTTGTGGAGGATTCATTAAAAGTCACGCGGACATCGATTTCTCGAAGGTGGAAATCAAACTGTAAGTGGGGAAAACTGATAATTTTTCGCCTTATTGGATGGCCGCTGGCTAATTACAAGCTACAATGTGTTGATTTCACAGATTCACCAAGCAGGGTAGCTTAAAGGATAAAACCGATTGCTCACCCTCGAACGGTTACTACTTCATTCCGGTCTACGATAAGGGAGAGTACGTGCTGCAGGTCTCGCCACCGCCTGGATGGAGTTTTGAGCCAGAGCAGGTTGAACTGAGCTTTGACGGCAAAACCGATGTATGCAGTCTCGGTAAAGACGTTAACTTCGCCTTCAAAGGCTTTGGTATTACAGGGAAGGTGATATTGGCCGGTCAGGGCACTAGTGGAGCACGTGGTGTTGATGTCGAATTGCGCTCTAAAGATGGTGCTGACGTGCGTCGCACTACCACCGATTTAAATGGCATCTTCTCATTCACGCCCATCGCACCGGGAAAATATGTGGTGCGTGCAACCCATGCCAAGTGGCATTTTTCAAAGGCGGAGCATGAAGTGATGGTTGTCAGTGGCAACACAGTGCTGCCAGATAATGCTCTGATTGTGTCCGGCTTTGATATACACGGACATGTGGAAACCGGTGGTCAGCTAATGGCAGGAATCGGAGTAGCTATTTTTCGGAAGAAGGGCGTAAGTAAAGGGCTCCTTTCACGGAGAGAAAATTTAATATACATTAAATACATTTTTCAGCAATCATTACCTGTGAAATGCCAAACAGGAACGACTGTTGCACTTACTATTAAAACCGAGGACTACGAATCCAGTTCTGTTTGCTACGCAGAGGTTGATAAGTTTGGCGATTATAGTTTCTCCGCAGTAGGACCTGGAAAATACTTGCTGCAGAGTGTTGTTGAAAATAAGGGATTTAAAGTGCACTTCAATCCCGCATTCTTGGAAGTACAAGTCTCAAAAGATACATTGATACTAAAGGATGTTTTCAAAGTAAGTCGCTTAGAAGTCATACGCAGAGGAATAATTTATGCTAGCATCGGATTCGAGAACTCTCTTCCTAAGAACTTGCTTAATTAAGAAAACAATTAAATCAGAACGAATAACAAAGAATATCAAAGCATTTTCTAAAATATTAAGATAGTCACGATTGATTGTGTTATTTAACATATTTTATTTCCTTTTTAGATCACTGGGTTCAGTGTTATGGGAAGAGTTCTTGCCTCTTCCGAAGGAGCTCCCATTGCTGGTGCCATGATCAAACTTAATGGTCAACAAGTTGCTGAGACTAATGCCGATGGTGTTTATACACTTGAGAATATTAGAAGCGGTACCTACACGCTACAAGCAGAGGCAGCTAATTTAAAGTTTAACGAGCAACAAGTAAAAATACAGCTTTCGACTCCCATTTTACCAGATGTCATCGCTGCATCATATCATGTTTGTGGAAGAATCATTTCAGAAAAATCATATTTTATTGGCATAACCAAGCATGGTTCGACTTTTCATGCCACTGTAATGACGAAGCCACAGACTGGTGAATGGTGCTCCTATCTCTCGAATGGCCAGTATTCCATTGAAGTTCTCACTTCAGAGGCTGACAAAGCTAACGGCATACACTTCTATCCGTTACAACAAAATATCGAAGTTCTTTCTGCTCCCATACTAGCGGGCATTACATTCTCGCAGCTGCGAGCAACACTTCGTGGCGAACTGAAATGCTTATCCGACGCACCGCCGACATGTATGGCGGCTGACGTCACTTTGCATTCACTCGATGCTGTCGGGAAACCCACTGGACAGGAGCAAAAAGTAAAGGCCCAAGGTAAGATTGCAGTTCGATATTCGTCTAAGTATTTATCACGTATTTATGAAGTTTCGATTACGTTTTAATTATTTCCTACAGAGATGTACAATTTTGTTTTCAATTGCATTTTGATTAGAATTAATAGGGTCATATATCATGAAGCAATGGGAAGGTTTTGTACCACCTTTTCCAGCTGAGATTTTAGCTATCACAGAGGGCACAGACAATCTAAAATGCTATTAGGTTGTTATTGCATGGGTCGCTTTAAGAAATTTTGGAAGAGTTCCTTGTAGCAGATTGAAAACTAAAAGTACTAAAGCTGATCTTTGCTACCAGTTTCCTAGAAAAATGGGGTTATATAGGAATTTTTGAACCTCATGAGCAAGAGGCACAATAAATATGGTGGGATCATGTGGTCGTGGTGCAATAACCCCAAAATACGTACAAAACATACATAGAAATACTAAGTAATTTCTATCAAGTTTTTTACTTTAGTTTAAAAGAAACAACAAATAATGTGATATTTTTCATATTTTGACTATTTTATATTTATTAAAAATAATAGAAAAGAAATTTGCTATTTTTTATTTTTTAATATTTATTTTTTAATATTATGAAAATTTTAAAAAAAATGGATTTATATATAGCTTCTGTATTATTTTAAAAAAATCAAATACTTAAGTAACTTACATACACATTTACTATTTTTAGATGGAAAATATTCGTTTAACGACATCTTGCCCGGTCCATATGAGATTACCATTCCTCAGTCTAATCTCTGCTTTGATGTCACACGCGTTTTGATAAATGTTGCCACAGCTTCTGAGTCTGTTCCTCCGTTTGTGCATCGTGGCTACGAGGTGTCTATAATTTCCACCCACCGTGCCATGGTATACTTAGTTAAACTAAATCGGTTCACTTAAATTTAAAAGACTACAATTTATTTATTCTTTAGATGAAATATTTCAGTGCCGATAAATCCACGGATGTTTTCACCGATACCCTGAAACTACTTGCTGGCGTTAACACTTTCTGTGTGCCGCATGCTGGTACCTACAACATGCAACTTGAAGGCTGCCACCTCTACGATGATGCCACAGTGCCAAAAACATTTTCAACCTCAGATTACAATCCCATCATGATTACTGCTGTCGCCCACAAAGTTGGGGTGCGCGTGCTGTCGACGGAATCGAGTGCGGATTTGTTAAAACTTTCTATAGAATCGCCGTCTCTGGGCAAACAAGTGCGTGTACCCATCGCTGAGTCGCACAAAGTGGATGGGAAGTTCGCTTTTCGCTTCGATACCCACTTGAAGCCAGAGGAGTCCATACGTATAACGCCACAAAGTGATGTTCTGCTTTTTAAGCCAGAATCGAAAGAGCTGATCGGCATTAATGAATGTATTGACATCGCATTCAATTTTGAGGCAACACGTGGGTTGATATTGCTGGGCAAAGTTATGCCGCCCATTAAGGATGCGTTGATTACACTCAGCTTCCCCGAGAATAACGAGTTGAGTTCACAAACCGTTCTCACTTCCACTGAAGGGGAATTCAAATTCGGTCCCATCGATGAAAGTCTTGTCTATGAACTATCTGCTCAGAAGGATTCTTATGTGTTCTCAGCTTATAATCGTTCTACGGCCTCTTTTAGCGCTCACAAATTGTGTGAAATCGTAGTTAAAGTTACTGATGAGGCAGGCAAGGGATTGAGTGGCGTCCTCCTTTCACTCAGCGGTGCTGAGAGTTATCGTAAAAATTTGGTAACTGGAGAAAATGGTGCCATTAATTTTCACTCACTCATGCCCTCGCAATATTTTCTGAGACCCATGATGAAGGAATTCAAATTTGAACCAAACTCTAAAATTCTAGAAATCAAAGATGGAGAAACCGTTGAGGTGAAATTGATGTATGTAATTATTTTTTTTTACCCCCATTGTCGCACAAAATAACGTAAACTTTTTGCTTCAATTTCAGTGGAAATCGTGTTGCATACTCTGCGTTTGGCACCATTACCTCTTTGAATGGAGAACCTTTCGGTAATTTGAATTTGGAAGCTACCGCCGACGAGGACTGCATGCACCACCAAGAAGAAGCCACCAGCGAGTCCAATGGCAAATATCGCCTGCGTGGCTTAAAGCCAGGCTGCACTTACACCCTCCGTCCTAAAGACATCGGCACACCCAGCTCCAACATTGAACGTTGCATCCCAGCCGAACGTGTATTCACCGTAGAAAACGCGGATGTACACGATATAAATTTGATTGCTATCAGCCCGATTACTTTTGTGGATGTCACTGCACGTGTTACAGCTGCGCTAAATGAACACTATAAAACGCTACGCATTGTGATGTACCGCAAAGGCAACTCAGACTTCCCCGTCTACTCACAACGCGTCGAAACGCCACTGAATCCCAAAGCACGCTACAATCCAGGCGTCATGGTATTCCTTCCACGGATACCCCTCGATGGCAAGACATACTTTGTCGAGCTAAAATCATCGCTCTCCGATAAAACCTACAAATACACAAAGCCCAATGTTCAGTTTGTGGCCGACACTAGCTCGGTTTTCGTGGAGCTGGACTTCAAACCGGAAGTGCGAATGGCTGAAACTGACTTGCATCAGAACTCTGTGTCCGCTTTGATTCTGGTGGCGCTGATTGCAATAGCTTTCTTCAAGCAGGACATTGCCATGGATTTACTGAACTTTGTGTGGTCTCGGGTAAACGTCATAGCGCAGGAGATCATGCAGAAGCACAAGAACAACAACAAAAAGGATGCACGCAAAGCGGAACCCATTAATTACAAGGAAATCGAGCAAATGGCGGACCAGATAAACGCCATTAAAAAGAAGAAATCTAAGAAAATATAAGCAAGTTAAGTAATTTAGAGGGGGTTGCGGGTTGTAATGATAATTAGTAGTTTAATAAGTAATTTTTTTGTTGTGCAAATATTGATCCGAAAATCATTTGATAATTTGAAAATATAAATCAGTGATTATTTTTTTTTCTATTTCCGAAACCGTTGGGAACAAATTGCAAGAGATAAATAGATAAGAAACACTTCTACATTTAGTTTACTTAAATTCGAAATTATATGCAATTGTCTGGTTCAAGAAACTAAAGAATAAATAAATTTTAATAATGAAAATGAAAATTAAATACAATACAACGAATTTGATTCAAATGATGAAAATTAAATAAAATATAAAAAATTCTATCCAAATGATGAAGTCCGCTTTAATGTGAATTTATTTTACTTGTTTATATTATTTACTATATTTGTTAACCAAAGATTTTCAGAGTTTGTGAGTTAAATGTTTTTTGGCTCCCTTCCTATCTCGACGTCGATTTTTTAATTTCGCTGCATTTCCACCATGCCTTTCAGCAAGTAATAGAGCTGCGTTTAATTTTTCCAACTTTGCGGCATCATCGTCTGCATTCACTGCATTTTCCTTCTCTTCATTTCCCATATATGCCGTTGTTTCAACATTTTTTGTGTCATTAGAGCTTTTATTATGATCCTGCATCTCCTGCTCCATAAAGTTTTCTTCTATCACTGTACACTGTGGATTAACTGTAGCGCACTCGAAGAAAGAAGTTGCTTGTCCATCTGTATTACGAGCATTCGTGTACTTCTCGAAGAAGCCGCGGCCAACTATTCGGAAGGCCATGCTTGTGAGTGGAGTCAACCTGGAACGAAATTCCATTTCACAAATAAATCGACGGCGACACGCCAACGAATATAGTCCCAAAAATTGAAACATGATCTCAGCAATTCTGTGGGATGGAAAAAGTTGTAATCATATTCAAATAGCAACTCAAAGAGTTCTCTTTTCCATCTTACTGCTCTTCCATGGACATGGGATGTTGCTCCTGACCAAGCACAGTTTGACGCTTGCTACGGTGAACATCAGCAGCCGATGCATCAGCGTACGCACTGTACGGATCATTACTGGAGACGCTGTCAAAAGTGGCCGTGGCTTCGTACGAGTGGCCGGTGGGATATGATTCTGCGTGATCAAACGAGTATGGAATGTGGTCGTAAACAGCGTGGGAGGGAGGACTAAGTATGAATGGGAGTAATTGCGACTTCAGCATTGTTAAAGTTCCAAGTAGACTTACGGATGGTCATAAATAACCGGATTTTCACGCACTACTTCCGCATTACATCTGTGTGGCCAAAAGTGTCGCAAACCCCAGAAGAAGGCGGAGCCGAGGAAGAAGGCCACAATCACCAGTTTTACCTTGATGAAATAAGCAATGGCCAAAGCGTGCCAGCCCCAGTAGTGATCTGTGGAGGATAAATAAATTCTGAATACATTTTTAAAGAGGCAAAAACTTGCTTCTGAATAGTATTGAGCTCCTTCATTTCTAGAAAAATTAAAATCAAGATTTTTCAATCGCGAAGCAGATTATAATTATTATATTATAATTGTAATAGTAACAATACTTTATATAAAAAAAAACTAAAAATAAAAAAAGAAAACCTCCTCCGTGACAATACTCATCTGCGAGTATTGCCGTGACCAGGATTCGAACCTGGGTTACTACGGCCACAACGTAGGGTCCTAACCACTAGACGATCACGGCTATTGAGGTTATACGAAAAAGTGTGCTTAACCGCACATTTCAATAAAAACTTGGAAAAAATCCACGTACGTCTTGCTAGGAGTTTAAACCTTGATGGGGTTCTTCGTTACAATAGTAAAATTGGCTTTCATCACAAATGTTGATTTAACTTGTCTATTGGATGCCACATTAAGAGAATAATGCATTGGCAACAACACGTATATATGCAGGTTAGCTTTTGTATATTCACGAAATATGGAAACCCTCAGAACCCGAAAATTCGAATTCGTTTTAGTATTCAAGCAGCCTCGGAATGATTCAACGTTCGTTCCGTGGTTTACCCCTCCTCACGACGTAACCCATAAGCTTCCGTTGTTTCCACCTAGAAGACAGTTATGCCTAGTGTGGCATCGACCAATCCACTTTTTTATTACTTATGTTATTTTATTAATTTTCACGCAGATTAATTAAATAATAGTGTTGTACAAATTAAAATAAAAAATTACTTATTTTTTACTTTTCGTCGTGGAATATAATCATACATTTATATGCAATACGAGTATATGCTAATTGAAATAATCGATTTTGAAATATATCGTACGTAGGGAAAAGTATTTGTTATAAATTTAAGTTATGGCAATCCTAGACGGGAAATTATCGGCCCAATTCTATTCAGAATCCTTTAAAGAAGTTGTGTATTTTGCTTGATCTTGGCAATTTTATAACGATTTTTATAATTATAAATTGCACAAATCTCGGCGATACCAGCGAGGACCTTTCATAAGAAGTTTAAATCGCGTGTGGCCTTTTTTATCTTCTTGAATGAATTCCGGTAAGGGAAGATTAAGCGCAGCATTACAAACCAAACCAATTTAGTCATGGCCGATCTTGTAATGGCCGGCAAAAGATGGCGCCCAATGTCGTGGGTCGAAAAGTTGATGTACGTCATTTGGCGTACAAGAATAAGCTGGAAGCCCACCCACGATTGAGGCTGAACGCGAAATCAGCCAAGCCATCGAAAAAGAAAGCGTGGCGAACCTAAGCTGACAAAGGAGCCGACACGTGCCGAACTGATCTGCTGGCCACCATTGGCCACAATTTTTTTCATATATCTGCACTTCCAATTGCTCCGGTTCCTGGTATTTCTGCATAAAATACCACTCACTCTCTAATTTATCCGGTAATAAAAAATGGCAATTTAAAAAGAAATCGAATCAAAGAAATTAAATCGAAAAAATTAAAAGTCTCACCATTTCGACAAACGAACAAAATATAAATACAGTATTAAAAGTGAAAAGTGTTAATTTTACAAAAAACATACAATATGTTATGAAAATGCCGACAAGTTCTTCCATTCAGCTGTAAATCGTGATTAAAACGTCAACATTCATTAAGAATACGAATACGTCTCGGTATAGGAAAAGACTTTCAATTTAAATAAGTATAAAGTAAGACAGCTAACACAATTTCACTCTATTTTCAGTCACTTGTTGAGATGCTAATTGGATAGTCACCATATCATCTCCAGTAAATGCAGACCGTAAATGACTGCGAAGATTTCTAGCCTTTTTTACAGTGAAAGTGAAATGTTGCAGATGCTAAACTAAACTTTTACTGGAGCGATAATTACGCCTTTTCAATCTATTTGTAAAATTTGAAAAGATTTCCAGTTCCAGATGGCAGATCTTATTGTGTGCCTGACTATACAAAACCGCAATTTTGAATTTTTTTGGTTTTTACACTTTATTCCTACTTTTTTAATAATAAATTTTAAATAGATTTGAATCCGGAGATCTTGATTCCGGTTCTCGACTCGTCTGAAACCTCGCCTCATCTGAAAGAGGTGAAATTTCTGCTCTCGATCTACCGGTTCTCGACTCGAAAAAGCTGTCGATCCCGATTCTCTTCTCAACCGAAAGTGGTCATCTCAATATCGATTTCGAGACCAGAACGCTAATTGTCTTGTATCGTGCGTATCAACAGCATTGAAAGTCCTTTTTGAAGTACCATTATTTCTGTATTTAGGGACTCTGGACTACACAATCAGCCGAATTCGTTAAAAATCCCGATATTTTGAAGGAGCTGAACTCTTTTTTTAAAGATTTGGGACTTGTCGTTGTGAATCATGTGGATTTACTTTGCCCATCAGTTTTTTATGATGAAAACATAGTGAAAGTGCTCTAAAAGTAAGTACATACTTGGTATTGATAATCGCAAAGTAGTTGAAATTTCCGAATTTCGATCTAGTAACAAAACTTAGCGCTTAATTTCCTAAATTTTTATTCCATATTCTCTGCTGTAGGTTTTTCTCTTTTAAAACTTACGCAATCCATAGAATCCAGGTTTTCGTCTTCTTCTAGCTTCTTCAATAAGTTCATTTGATTCACTTCTATAAACATCCGACTCTACCGAGTTTTCCATTTGAATCAAACTGTTGTTATTTTCTTCACAAAACACTAACGTAAAATATACAAGTAGAACAACCAATGCGAGCAATAAGTCGGTTTTATTCATTTCGAATAATTTTTAATCCTTGGTTTTAGTGGGTTATCCTTGAAAAAACCGTATCTATACCTTAAGTTTCGTACTCTTACTGACACCCGACTAAAAATGGCCCATCGCTTTTATAGATACGTCTTCAGTTTGAAGTTCAAGGTGATAATTAATAAACTAATTGTTGTATTTGGCTCATTTGTGCGACGAGCAGGTGAACTTATTATTTACAGCAGAACTCCAAAGACATGATATGTTTAGTATTTGTATTATTTTCTCTTCTGCATTATAAGTGGATGCTCTTTCTCAGAAGAGGGCTGTTGCAACGATAACGCGGAAACTGAATTAAAAAAATATATTAACTTCAAATTCTCCATTTCCTGTAGAAGTTAATTGGCATCATCCTGCTTTTCGTGATAATTTTCTCAATGCGTAACTCAAAATATGAATTATTTTCATTTTTACGAGCGTGCATTTCTCCATAACTTTTCATCCATAACTATAACTATTTATAATTGAAATAATCATGTATGGACACACATTTCTTAAGAATTTTAACAATTGTTGCATTGTGTGTAATAAATCATAATATCTTCCTGAAAAAAGAAAAATATTTTTTAAGTATAGTTATAGAAATCGGAACCTTTTGGGTACCGAATTATACATAAAACAAGTAAAAGTGTTGTCTTCGGCCTGGCCGAAATCTAAATACCCTACACCCGAGTAACTGAAAAAATTATAATTTCGCCTCTTAACAACTTTTGTATAAGTAGGCGGACCACGTCCATTTTGGGCAAATATTTTTGTAATGTCTTGACCCGTTTATGGGATATTGAGAACTTTTGTGTAAGTAGGCGGACCACTCCATTTTTTGGTATACAAATTGGTAATACCTGTAGATACCTCGTGATAATTACATTTTATAATAATTTATATTTAATTACTAATACGTTTTTTAATTACGTATTAATATCTTATACCGTTTACGAGATATTGACAACTTTTGTATTAGTGAGAGTGGAA
Organism: Sicus ferrugineus; assembly: GCA_922984085.1. Taxonomy (NCBI): domain Eukaryota; kingdom Metazoa; phylum Arthropoda; class Insecta; order Diptera; family Conopidae; genus Sicus; species Sicus ferrugineus. The sequence goes on from OV277348.1 coordinate 11,287,987, forward strand.
CGCCCATTTCTGGCAAACTTATTGGTAATGCCAACCTATACACCGTCATAAAATTACATCTTAATATTTTATACAGTTCATGAGATATTGCAAGCTTTGTTATGAGTAGGCGTGGCACGCCCATTGTTTGCAAACATTTTAGTAATGGCGCTATATGTTCCGAATTAAAATTATACCTTAATATCTCACACGGTTTATGAGATATTCACATTATAACATTTTTTAAGGTACCTTTACATTCCGTATGTAAAGTAGGCGTGGTTGTTAACCGATTATCAATCCCAAACTGCCCTACATAACAAAGAATGTTTGTGCCAAAATTCATAGCGATACCACTTTTCGTTCTCCCGTAATCGTGATTTCAATAAACAGACAGACGGTCGGACAGGGCTAAATCGATTCAGGAGGTAACGCTAAGCAAGAATATATATACTTTTCTGTATCTATTATCGGCTCCTTCTCTGCGTTACAAACGGAAGAACAAAGTAAATATATATACTCCCTTAGGGTGTAGGGTATAAAAAGGATTTGAAACTATTTTGAAAATGATATTTCATGGTGGTAAGATTTGTAGAACCATTTTATTTTTGCATGTTTGCAGAAATACATTTGAAAGAAGTTGTAAAAACATCTTCGGGTCGCAGGGTAATTTATCACTCTTGCTTTCTACTTTCCTCTATCATAAAAATTTTGTCAACACTAATTAAATGCTCATCAACTCCATTTTGTATTTCTCCGACTTTCAGCCGTAACACAGAACCACCGCCGTATTCAATTATAACGCCACAAGACTCTAGTGGCTAAAGAGGAGAGTTAAGAAGAATCATCTCAGCTGTAAAGTTTTATTGGTTATGTGCTTCGCGCGTTTGTAGTTACTAAATTTTTTGTTAATAACTAATGACATTGTGTTTATTGAGACTACGCTCTCAACTTAAAGTAGCCTAAAATGAAACTAATATTATTATGTGTACCGGATAATTTAATTCATATTAAACTTAAACGTTTACCAGTGTAGCGGCTTCTGAGCCGGACACATGCACACAAACATATAATACGGATAAACACGTGAAGGTTGTAACCGATTCTCGCGAGATGTGTGAGCCGCTTCATTACGACTTCGGTGATATAAACTTGGACTTTCTGGACTCATCTACTCAGCCATACCCACAAAAAGCACCCAATGCAATAGAGTGTGACCAATCCCCTTCTAAAGTAGAATTTGAGCAACCAGTTCTAAGCATAACAAATGAACGCAGCGATGCCTTCCGCAACACAGAATACCGAATTCAAGATTTGGCCAAACGCATTGCTGACATTGACTTGTATGTGGAGCAAATAAAAACACTGCAAAAGGAGCGCAACTCACTGCAAGACCAGTTAAATGGTTTCCAAACCAGTGCCGATGATATACGGAAACTTTATCTGCAGGAAAATGAAGAACGGAAGCGACTCCAGATCCTGACAAACAATCTAAGCACCAAATGTGAGCTTTTCGAGACGGAAATCGCGAACAAGACTTTGTTGAACGACCAGCTGCAATCACAACTAGACGAAATCAATCGTTTACCAGTGAACTATAACGAGTTGGCACAAGGGTATCTGAGACTCTTCAATAAATATGAAGAAGACACAATATCGCAGCTGCCAACATCGATCGCTTCTTTGGCTGACAAACTAAGGCAACATTGCAAGACGAAGTCTTTGAAAGTACCTGAAGCCGCAAAGCGTATTCCAAAAAAGCGCAACCTCAAAAAAGAGGATTCATGTGTTCAGTGCGATATCTGGAACACAACACCTTTCGTCCCACCACCTGCGACCGCAGTCGCTCGAAAGGAAATGCGCTCACAAGGAACGCAACACATAAGTACAACCACCACTCGCAGCACTTCCACTCTTACGATTGTAACAAATCGCAGTGTGGGCACCTGTTTCCCTGAACCAAAGGCATTGCCACCATTTGATGACATCGTTACAGAAATTCGTCGTTGGAATGTGCAGCCTCTGAGTCCCATTATAGACCTCTTATATGTAGCTCCACCCATTGAGTCTGGGCACTCCACAAAATCCATAGGCACTTGTACGGTTATTTGCAACGTACAGCGGCAGGTCGATTACATTGGTGCTGGCCACACTCCACTGACCTCTATAAAACGATCGAACTCACGACCTCCATCACGTGGTATACTGGAAAACGTTAAATGTGAAACTATAACGCCCCCGCCTTCTGTGTCACCTGTCGCGCCATCAACGAGAGCTTCCTCATACTTAAATGGAACAAACGGCAGTTTGGACGCTAACATGTTTGAAGACTTGTGGCAAGTTTTCGGACAAATGCTGTTCAGTTTAATAGGAAATCGCCTGGGCCAACATGATGTTGCCATGCGAGGCAGACCGGGAAATTCAATGAATCAGCAAGAATTCTATCAATGGCTGCGTTCAATATATGAAAATGGGCCGCAGGAGCGGCAACAACATCGACAGCAGGAGCAGCAATATGATGAGTCTGTGAGTGTGGATGCAAACAGAGCAGCCACAAATTCTGCTCCATCAGATGCAGGTAAACAATTTAAATAGCATTTAAATTTTTCTAAATTCTCTCAATTTTAAATTTTAACATTACAGCTGGAAACTCTGCCGAACGCATCAGTACAGGAACGAGTCCCTTTAGATTTATAGAACCAAACAGAATGTGCGAGAGCTCATCTGAAGATGCAGGTAATTAATACAATAATGAAATTTCACTTAAGTACAATTCTTTAAACATATGTAAAGTTTTCCAAAGAAAGTATGTGAAATTTCGAATTTCGTTAATTTCGAACTAACAAATATTCATTTGCAATAGTTTGATTCCCATCACCAAAGAAACAAAATTCATGCAGATTTCAAATTAAACATTTTAAAATTACTTTTTTAATACTTTTTAAGCAAGATTGGATCTTCCAAAATAATTATTCTTTTCCAAGTAAACCCTAAAAAAAAATTCGTCAGTCTTGTTATCAAAAATGCAACTTGAATATTATAAACAAAATTATAAACAAAACGCAAACGTTTTCTAGATCAATAAGACAAAATCGAAAATAATATAATTTTTAATGTGTATTTACCTAAATTATATACTTTGCTTTTTTAGTTCTTCATCAATATGACGACAGAGAAGCCTGTCCAATGCAATTTGTAGCTGAGGAATTGCCAAAAGAAGCAGAAAACGTTAACATTTCCAAAATACGTTTGCCGTCAGAAGACAGCTTAGAGAGATTGTCTGTTCACTTGCCCCAAACAGCTGCAGCCGGAGAGCAGACCACAAAATACGATAGACTGAATAAGAAAAAAGCTGATAATACTTCCTCGGAAACTGCAACTGAAGTTTTAAAACTTCTCCCTCTCACAAATATCACAGATGAGATAAACTCAAAGCTTAATAAACTTCTTAAACAGAAAAGAAAACGAAAGAATAAAAAACTAAAACGAATATCCAAAGTTAATGCAAATAAAACAGAATACGCAGTTTTGCCTAGAAAAATCGAAGACGCAACAAGCACAGCTACTGAAACCCCATGTATTGCGACTAACAAGGAAGAAATATGCCTAGAAAAAGAGCAGGAACGTATTAATAAAGACAGTTCATGCATTCCTACATCACATCTCGAAACTAATACGATATCAATCCCATCCATTGCTTGTGAAAAAGAAAAAAATTATCTATCCACACTTCCAACAGTGTCAGAAGCTGCTGATAATGCGGTTGATTTTCTTTTACAAGTTGTTGGTTCTATACCCGGAACACATGAAGTTAGTTCGGTACCTCGTACCATAGCTGCTGATTCGATGGCAAACAAATCAGAGGACTTTGAAGCAGACAGAATAACGAACAAACTAGAATTAAATACAAATCTTGTAGCCGCTGCATGTCAGAATCCTGCTGATGCCAATCAACTATCACAAAATGCCATTATTCAGGAACCTATGGATACAGTCGATGTTCCATATCAACCATTTAATCATTCCGAATATAACGCCGACATAAACATCTCAGAACCGCAAAGGCTGCAAACTCAAAATCAAGCATTTCATACAAATCCAAATGACAAAAAGGAAACGTCTGAGCGCATAGTATTTCGGCAACCCAGGCAGATGAACCAATTACCTCAATTTGAATCGATTAATAGATGCATGGATATATCAAATGAATATAACACACCAAATGAATATAACACAGAATATACTTCAATTCATTCTTCAGTCGTTAAAGATGACTCGTCTACGAATATTGTCATCCAGTCTAGGGAAGAACTGACTAATCAGTACACTCCAACTTTTGAAACTCAGTCATCAACGCTGCATCGTGATATTGATAAGGAACTGCCGCACCAATGTGCAAACCAAAGCAATAAATTAGAAAAAAAAGAATCGTCACAGAATTATCACCAACTCATTGAGGTACATGAATCGTCTCCAATTAAAAGCGAATTATTCCATTCATCGGTGGCGGAAGAAGAGACATCGCAAGGTGAATCGGGTTTTGAAAACGAGGTTGCAATATTCAAGAAGTCTTTGAAGAAAATCGAGGTAGTACAGGATACCATGGTTTCAGGCACTATACAGGAATCTAATTTCATGATAGATGCGTATGAAGTTATGAACGAAAATAATATTGAAAGGATGCAACCCATTATAGAAACAAAACACATAACCGATATAATTGAAATGAGGGACGGAGCAAAACGAACCTGTATAAGCGAACCAAACCTGCCTACTAAACCCATAATAATGTCAGCAGAACCCAAAACTTTTATGGACACAGAAATTGCAATGCACGAAAACGACTCATCAACAGCCGACCCGAAAGATGCAAGCGAAGTTTTGGATTTCACTTGCGACCATGAAAACATGAAATATGCAACAAGCGATGAGGAAGTCACTCTTCTCATCGATGCCGATTGTGATGATGAACATGAAAAATTCCAACAATATTTAAATCATATTCTAAACGATGTAGCACCTAGAAATCTTAGTCCCATTTCCGTCATCGCCAGCTCATTACCTCCAAGTCCTGTGAAAACAGAGCGAAAGAAGCGTGGACGCAAACGTAAAAGTGAAATGCCCACAACGATAGCACAGAACACCGTTTGCAAGCGTTCAGAACGTTTAAGAATTAAACAGGCGGATTCAAATTTAACCACAAAATACAGGGTAGAACGTCCTTACAGAAGAAAGCCAGCAACAGCTTTAGCGGACAATAAAAATGAAGAATTTCTAATAAAAACAACTGCAGTTAGGGTGTCCGAAGTTAGTCCGGATGGCTTTAAAGAACGGAATGAAACTTCAATTACATTTGCTATCGCTGAAGAAACTGAAAAGGTAATTACAGGGAGAAACAAGGCAAGCGAAGACGAAAGTGTTGGATTTCTTGAGAGTAAGTCTGTGGAAGTCACTAAATCTGCTAGTGATGAAACGAGTTTAAGTGTCTCTCGAAATCTGAATGAACCCATAATGAGGATCGCAGAACCTGATCATCGGACAGAGAATCCGACATTAGTTTTACCCGAAAAGCTAATAGAAACCAAAGAAGTGTCTACAACTCCGTATGAAAAAACTAAATTGAGTTTCTTTAGAGAACGAATAAAGATTAGAGAAAAGTTAACAGAAACTACAAGCGAAAAAGAAACTGAGGAAGTCCTTACAAGTTCACATGAAAACACAAATTTAGACTTTTTCAAAAAGAGGAAAGAGACTAATAGCGAGCTTGCGGTTACCGCTTGCAATAAGGAAAGTAAGGAACTCATTAGAACTTCCTGTAATGGAATCAGCTTAAGCTGTTCTGAAGAACGAAATGAACAGACGACAAAGTTGTTAAAAACGGCCTCCCAAAAAGAGACAGTGTCAGTTAAAATTGAACATGGAGGAGATGTGAATGATCTCATTGAAACTGCGAATGAAGCTTTGAAATTAAAATTATTTAGGGAGCGAGAAGAAATTAAAAATAATGTATGCGAGCAGAAGACCTCGGAGAAAGTTAAAACTCCTTCTAATCGAACGGTCTCGAATTTCTTCGGAGGGCCAGTTGAGCAGCCAAAGAACCCCGAAGAAACTTCAAGAAAGAACCCCAAGAAAGAAACCCAAGAAGTCATTCCTGATGAATTGAATTTAGGTTTCCTTGAAGAACCAAATAAACCGGACACGAAAACTGTAAGAACAAAAGAAAATCCCATATCCGTTTTACCTGGAAGAGACAGAGAAACTCAAGAAATGGTTAGAACTCGGTATAAGAACATGTTTCCCATCCCCAGAGAGTCTAAGGCTGAAAAAGAGGTTCTGACCATTTCGGGACAGAAAGAAAATAAAGACGTCTCAAGAAATCCGCATAAAAGAGCCCATTTCGAAGTACTTACAGAACGAGATGAATCGGCAATGGATTTTGAAATAACAGAATTCAAGAAACAATTTACACAATCCAATACAACTCTAAATGTTAGAAATATAGAAGAAATGGTAAAGGCATCAATTGCTGGACTTAATGTAGGCTTCCTTAAAAGGATTGAAACTGAGAAAGGGACTGTTGAAACTACTAAATTTACTTCTAATGATAATAATTCCGAATTCTTTAGAGGAGAGCAAAATGATATTGAAATTCCTTCTGATGTCATAAAGCTGGGCTTCTTCAAAGAACGAGATGAAACTGAGATGGAGCTTGCAGTAACCACCAAAGCACCTAAAAATCTCGTTAAAACGACAAATAATGTCCCTGAGACATCTAAAAAGTTATCACCTTTAATAAAAAAACAGATATCTGTATACAATAAAACAAATTCACAGAGGCGAGATTGGCCGCAAACTTTCAGTAACAATAATGTGAACAAGAACTGTGATATGCCACATCAAGGAACAACATCCCCCGCAACATTGCAAACGTTCTCTAATCACTTTGAGTCACCCGCTTCCCCAATATTCGAAGACACCGAAAATTCTTTCGTTTCATTATCACCACAAACAAGTTCACACGCTACAGCATCATCAGAAACACGAGATTCACCGGCCTCCCCGCCACCAGAAGAAATTGGTTCGACATCATACCGACACCCACTTGAAATATGTAAAAAATATTTCTCAGACCGCCGCAGTATCCTCCTACGTTTGATTGCGGACTATCGGTGGAAAAGGCACCAAATATTTGCCCAAACCTACATTAAAACAAAGCCTACGTTATCGCAAGTAAAACTACAGCAATGTATAAAAAAATTTTTAGAATACACAGAAGAAAGTGGGTATGTCGAAGATTCAGCGATTCAGTTAATAAGGAAAATGCATGATATAACCCACGATCTTAGTACTGTCACGGCAGCAATTATTGAGATCATGCGGAAGGCTCCACGTCCCGAACGTGAACTGAACTGTCGCCTTTCGGATGTGCCGCCAAAATACTTGGGGAAATATCATCGCCTCATATCGTACGTCGTTCAGCATTTGCAAGCGAGGTATCCAGTATTCTACACTGAGCTAGTGTACCAGATTGAAAAAATCCTTTTTAATTATAACATCAAAGAAAAGCAGCCCCTTAACGTCCTTTTAAACCTCACACAACTCTACCTCGTTTCCCTCTCCTTACAACCTTTGAGAGTCAACCCTGCTCGTCTCTTCGTGGCCAAGTGCCTTTACTACTACAATCTGAAGGCGGGGCCCATGATATACGAGGTGCTATGTCGCTTTCCCACTGTGCTGCCACATCGCGAGGAACACAGATACGATGGCTCGAATGCACTCATCACAGTTATCACTCACCTGCTCATGAGCACCAAGTACGACATGGATAAAACGAATCTGCGCACCAAAGAGTTGCTGTCTAAATTACGTTTCGAGTACCATTTTGAGCCGTTTATACCCCAACGCATCGATGTAGTGAACAACCTTGTGGCCAAAATTAAAGCCGGCAAGGTGGAAAATGTTTCCTATTCTCTGGCTCTGCTCTGTAAACGAATGCCGCAAGAGAAAGTGGAGGCGGAAATCATTGGAGGCATTCTGCTGCCATTGTTGAGCGAATACTATCGGCATCTAGAGGACTCTGATGCCCATGATGTGAGCATCGCCTGCCTGTTTGATTGTATTTCCATAGTGATGAAGCCATTTCGGCTTGACACGGATATCACACCTTATTTTAAAATCATTAGTCGGTTCCTTAAGGAGGCGACACGTCCTCGCATCCAGGAAGCTGCTGTTCAGGCCATTCTACGCTGTCAGCGTTTCGGCTACGTGAGGTGCTTCAATGAGCTGAAACATTTCAAGCCCTGGTACGTGTTACAGCCGCGAACTATGGCGATGCTTCAATCTTTTGTATATCGGAAGTCGAAAAAGTTTCTGCTTAAACTAAAAAAGTTGCATCCTTTTTGATAAAGGATAAATTTAATGCCTGATAATATAGTATATAATATATATACAGTAGATGTATTCCTCCTGTCTAAGTTATTTTAATAATAGTTTCATACTTTTTTAAATTTATGTGGATGTGAAAACCTTCCATTAGTAGATATAAAGATAGATGAGTGAATGAATGCTGTTAAAACTGGAATTGTAATATATTTAAGAACGATTGAATAGCAATCGCTGAAATTTATTTATAAACTATTTTTACAAAAATAAAATTGTTTGATAAACCGTTGAATAATACAATTAGATTTTTATTAATAGACGTTCAAAGCTGAAAGTTCGAAAAAATGGGAAGAGAATGGACAAAATGTTCTCAACTGTCCTCGTTTTCACTCTGCATTCTAAGATTATTAATGGATCGAATGGACCTTTACGTTTTAAGCAATATATAGCTCTATATTTTACAATTACTGGGGTAGGTAAACGTTAGTAAATCAATTCCTTATTTATATGTTTAGTCTTCAGAGCCATGTAAAGATGCGTATGTAGAAGGTACGCATTGGCTTCCGAAGAAAGTAATCAAAATCTTGTTCCGAGTATTTTAAAAAGATTGAGTGTTTATTTAAAACAAGGAAAAATACGACTTTAAGTCGAGTAGAGTGGTTTTTCTGTAGATAAAATGTGTCGAAACTTACAATGTGATATTTTATTATATAGTATATTCCCAAACGCAGTTGAAAGAGCTGTAAAAAAGAATGCACAAAAATCATTTTGCGGTATTTGATTATCCATAAAAGCGGCGTAAAATTGTAAAATATGAATACGAAGCGTTAAGCAAGGACTGAAACATCTCCAAAGACATGGGATATATATTGCCCACCGTCATCTGAAAGTATATATTATAGTAGACATATAAATGTTTATTGATAAAGTAATTTATCAATAGGATAGCTCACACTGCAAGGAATTTGAGAACGCATAATTAGCAATAAGATATTTTTCTGTATTGGCTTAGGAAATAAAAACCATTCAGTATCATAAGCAGCTTCAGCTATCATAACAGTCTAGAAAAATGTTGTACCAATTAAAAATATAATAAAATAGTAGTTGTGCGAATGATAAACATAAAATGGATACTTACTGCGTCCGACAACTCATTGGAAAACCAATATAAGGTCAAAATCTGCGAAAATATCATCGAAATCTGGGTGATGGCTATGGTAAGTTGAGCAGCAGTCTCAGCCTTGATAGTACGAGTACAGATTTACACAAACAATAAATTAGAAGCAATAGGAAAACCTTATGCCGCATGCAACCTACAATATTCACTAGGAAGAGGAGACCACAGAGCAGAGCGCCAAAAGCCATAAACTCGACGAGAAAAACATACGTTGTTAAACTATTGATGGTATTCACATAGCTGTAATATTAGGTTGGAAAAAGTGAAAAATAGCATTGCTACCAGCTCAAGAGAGGAATGACTGTGCGTTTGTAAGTTAAGAGTTCCGTACCGTATCAGAGTCTTCTGGTACTTAATGCACCAAATGACCTTTTCAGCAATCTCTGCATCGCTATCACCGCGCATGCCGGGCAGACGATGCTGCAACATTTTGCACATCAGAATGGCAAACATGATCAGCGAGACCACAAGGCTGCCGAATGGCATGTACATGAAACAACCGATGGGTGTGATGATCACCTGGTAAATGTAGAAGAGCTCATATAGCGGTGAGGCGAGTTCGTCGAAACCCGGCACATGGCTGCCATAGGGTAGCACTGGGCGTGTCAAATTGTGGATTAGTTTCATTATAGTTGAAATTGTCCGCTACCCCTTTTCTTACTTCTCTCATCGGCAAATAGCGGATAAACACAAAATCCACAAACGGTCATCAGACCCAGAATCATGTTGACGATGGCAGCATTTTTCCCCATTTTATTTGTTTCTTTCAGCAAACCAGTTAGGTAGGCATCACCACTATTCTGGGACGGTGCAGGCGACAGAAGACATTCTCAAATATAAGGCGACACTAATAATTCTTCCTCTCACTCACCAACACTTCGCTGTACAAATCGATGAATTCGAACAAGAATTTCTCGTACTTTCCATGCTGAAATGCCATCAGCCAGCCGCGCAATATTGTGTTGAACCACAGCACCAACATGTAAGCGTTGCGTATGATCACGTCAACGGCTGCATCATTGCCGGACATGTATACGAACTGCGTCGCGTTGAAGACGGTGGTCAGCGCCAGAGCGAAGTAGCACTTCCAGTTCGTCTCGTAAATGAGACCCCAATATTTCAGGACGCGTATGCTCATCGCGATCATGGGGATCTGGTCGATCTCGTGCAGAATCAAAGCTCTGGCATCGTTCGTGCTTAGAGTTGGTGGTACCGTCTGCGATATCATGTTGTCGTCCAGTGGATGCGTTATCACGAGAACCATTTTGGCTAAATTTTTAGCTCACCGAAACGGATCAGTTGAAATTCTTGAAGTGCAACAGTTCAACAAATCAAAGCGTTTTATACGCGTTATTATACGTTCGTTGCATGTTGACTCTTTTAATTATAGAGTAGCTCCACTTTAAAGAAGTCCAATAAGTGTTATTTCAGCGCAGAAACAATAACACAAGGTAAGCAAAATTGGCAAATGACTACCGTGCGCATTAGAAAATGAATGGCTTTAATTTAATTAATTAATTGCACATTTGTTGCGAGCTGCAACAAATGGTAAAAATATTTATTATGCATTTATTATCGATTTATTATTTGTGTGCCTTTAAACTTCTCATGGATCACGAGAACTTCAAGAAATATTTTATTAATTCAGCTTTCATTGTAATACGGCTTCAGATTGATTTAAAAATTGTAACGAATACAAATTCCTTATTTAATTTATCTTTTTTAACTTCACTTGGCTTCATTAAAATATAATTATGCTGAGTTGTAATTATAAAAGTAATGCCTTCGTTTAAAAATATACGCATTTAAATGTATTAAAAATTTAAAGATTATAAGAAAAGTTTCCCACATGCTAAGAATTTAAAGCACAAAGCAAGCAAAAGTAAAAAGTGGAAAAGAAGTGAGAGACATTTGAGCAGAAAACAAGAAAAGTTGCTGTTGTCGTTGCTGATGATGATGGCGATGACTGTAATACTGCTGCTGCTGACGATTCTCAGAGGTTCAACGTTTCGATCGACGGCGTCGTGAGTTCAGTTCAGTTGCAGCTGTGGACGAGAATTGTTCTACTCTAATACGACGCGAGAAATAAGTGTAAAGATAAGTGCAAATTGGGGAAAAGTGTTGCAAATAATTGAAGGAAATTAAGTTATATAAATATAAAGAAAGTATTCGAATTCTGCAATTGAAACATAATTGCTAAGAAGTTCTTCGCAAGATTTTAGACTATGGATTTTCGCTCCATATCGGTAGGTTAACAAAATCTCGAACATATTTTATATCGAAAGTTTTTCAATATTACCCAAAAATCATATTGAATAAAAAAAAATTATACAAGAAACTAGATATCTGAAAATTAATAACGTGGAAGAGTGAAAGAAAATGATTCCACTATTCAAAGTATTCAATTAAATAGATTAATAACTAAACTTTCATTTAAATTAGAATAAATTTCAGTCGTAATAAATGGAATTTAGAATTTTATTTAAAATATTTCAATTCAAATATTAAAAAACTTCCACTTTCTTTTAGCTTTCCTGCAGTTTACTTGCAAACTTATTTCCCCCATTATATTCTCGTACTAAATTAAAAGTCTTCATTCAATTTCCGCATTCTCGATAATAATTGTGTTTTATTTCCTCAGTTCCTCAGTGGAGAAAATCGTTGATTTGATCTTTGGTTGCAACCCGGTTTGTGTCTTAAGTCTTTTGTGTTTGCTGCCATTACTGGATAAAGTTCTCTTCTTAAGTCTTTCATTTCACGCTGCATTTGCTGAATGTAGCGCAAAAGTGTTGCTTTTTGCTCTTGCTGCTGCTTCTTCACAGCTTTACATTGCAACTACTGTTAGAATTTGCTTTTATTTCTATGCAGTTAAATGTTTACAACAGCAACAACAACACAAAGAAACGAGGGGACAGCATGAAAACCACTTTTTGTAATTTTTTTTTATGTAACAGACAGCATTTCTTTTGCGGTCTTGCGCTCAAAGTTTTACCGTTAATATAGAACCCAAATACATAATGAGTATAATAAAAGCAGAAAATATTCCGCTTTACTTTTCTCTTCTTTTCTGTTCTTTTCGGTTCTTTTCTCTTCTTTTTTATATAAAAAATGTTACGTTGAATGTTGAAGAAAAAAATGAAAAAAATTTCTGCTGGGAAAACTTTAATAAATACACAGAATTAAATTTTTAAATGTATTTTTTTTTTATATTGTAGATATTAAACACTTAAAATAATCGAAAATGTTTTAAGTGGAATTGTGTTTTTTATCAAATGAAATTTTTAAACTGCTGAAGCTTGTCAACATTTTCATATATTTAAATAACTTTTTAGTCCACTGTATGAAGTTTTCCCTTCCGAAGAACGGTGAAACTTTAAATAGTTTTGTGTTTGTTGGGCGGCGTCGTTGCTTCTGCTGGTTTCCACATCTTTCTCTCTCGCCGTGGATTCATTGATGTGAAGTGCTGCCCCAAATAAAATAACGCGCACAGTTGTGACCTAATTTCTGAACTTGTTGCCATCGCTGCTGCTGCTGCTGCTGCTGTCGTTCTTTCTGCTTAAGTATGCAAAGCAGCACTCGAACTCGTCCGCTCATCTGAACACAAGAATGCCATTTAGCTGTAAATCTAAATCGTAGAAATGAGTTTTCACTAGAGAATTTTAAAGAAGTCTTTTCAAGCGCGAATTATGATTTGTTTGTCTTATTTATCTCTAAAATATCGAATACGGAAAGAGAAAACTTTTGAATACATTTTTGTTATTTTTGTTTGTGTGACGAATGTGATTGAGTTTTTAAAGATAAACAAAAGCAGAAGCGAAATTCTTTTTGGTTAAAATCAGCACAACAACCACCAACTGGCGAAAGTTTCTTAGAGTTTGGGAATGAACAGAATTTTAGGAAATTATTCACATGCACGAGAGTTTGTTATTTTTTTTATAAATGTGCTGTAAAAATAATCGTTAAATTTTCATCATCTAATCATTTTCGAAATTCGATTAATTCTCCATTTTTTACAATAACATTTTTTACGATAACAAATCTCTTCTTTGTTATATTTGATTTGAAAATACTCATGAAATAATCGAGATATTATAACCAAGATATATTTTTAATAACGAAATGTCAAACGAAAAAAAAGTCTTCACATTTTTTTCGAAATTGTAATTTGGAAATGCGAATTCATAAAATTTTTCTTCTCCCTTTTGGATCTTCCATTTTTTTTTACACTATTTTTAATGTATTTTCATCTATTTTCATTTGTTTTTTGTTTGTTTTAGCGAATTATATGCGTTTTACTACTCGCCACAACAGCCGCTCAGTCAGAAGGTCAGCATGAGTTCGGCGACGAGCCTCCGGAGGGTTACTACGCCTTCGTCGAGTCGCCCAATGCTGTGCCGCCCAAAGTGCGTCCGCCGCCCTACACGCACGTCAACGTGGAGTGCAAAAATGTGGGCGGCGGCAAGAAGTCCTCCGTGTCCGTCAATAACATCTGCGGCGACCTCAACAAGGGCCAGATACCGAAGAATCCGCTGAGGCAGAGTGTGCTGGGAGAACCCTATCCATTGTGCGTTCGCGTTGATTCACGCAATTTTCCACACTGATTTCAATCTGATTTCAATTGCAAAGCTCATTGTTTTCCCCCCTCCCCGCCCTCCTTCCAGTGAACTGATACGCAATCAAACGCTGAAATTCCTCTCGAAAACGTTGCCCGTTCTGAAGGCCGACGACACCTTGCCCAAGGTCACGCAGGTCATGCGCGACGACCCGGTGGAGCAGCTGGAGCACAACAACATCGAGCATCACTATGCGTCGCAGCGCGCCCGACGTGCTGCAACGCTGCAGCAACAGCAGCTGCCTCAGCCGCGCTACGAGGGAAATGAGTTCTCGTACTACGACGCCGAGCACGAGGAGGAGAAGGAGGAGGAGGAGGAGAAAGCCGCGCAGCATCCGCAGCAAGCGGCAGAGGATCGCAAGCCACGCAAGTTCTGCGATGGCGGCGGAGTGTAAGTTGTGATCCTCTTTATTTTCTAACCAGCCTTCAAAGTTCTTCTGTTTACTCTCTACAATCTCTTCTCACACATGTCTACTCTCTTGAAAAAATGCCTCTTGAAATTTGTCCCCCCCCCCCCCGCGCCGCCTCCGCACAGTTTCTGCACGCTGTACCGCGCCATACAAGGTGAGTCGGCAGCTCCTGCTGCTGCTGCTGCTGCTTCTACCGCCGAACGGCGCGAGGAAATCGGTCCCATACGCTACGAAGGCCCACCCACACCGTGTCCCGCCAAAGTGGAATATGCCACGCCCGTGTTCGCCAAAAACTACCAGGGCTCGTGGCGCTACGTGGTGCAGATTCCCTACGAGGGCTACTTCACGCAAACGGTCGAGGTAACGCGCTGCATTCAGGCGCGCTGTCACTACCTCGACGGAGGCTGCCTCTCCTCGCCGCGCTGGGTGAGCCTGCTGGTCGCCGAGATATTCTACCCGAATGCCGAAGATGCGGTGCCCACCACCTCGACGACCACTCAGGCGCCATCGGTGCAGGACTTCCAGGCCTATCAGCAGTATCTGCAGAAGCGAGCCGGCGTCGCCACCGCCTCCGATGGCACCAACCACAACAATGCCAGCCCGCCGAACTTCGCAGACCAGCACTGCGACGGCCACGACGAGATCGGCTGCTTCCAGGTGCGTCTCTACTACGATTGGTTTCTGATTCCCGGCTCCTGCAAGTGCTGGCGTCCTGATTATTTTGCCAAATATGTGCGAAGAAAGTCGGTGGCCGATTTGTAAGCTGAGGATGTGTGGAATGCTGGATGAAGCAGCTCCGCACCGCACTTCGATGACTCTCATTGAGGTCACCATCGTCGGCGCATCCGTACGAATTCATTAATATTAAATTAGAGTTAAGTTATTTGTATTTATGAAGATTAAATGAAATGCGCATTTTTAAGATTCCCACGTAGAATGGGAATTTTAAGAGTATGGATTTCGTTTCCAACATAAGAAGTGAAATGGTTACTGAATAAAGTGACCGTCTAATTATTAAGTGGTATTCTGACTACAAGATGTAAAAATTCATCATCATGTTTGTTAATAAGGTAAACAACAAATTAATATTGACTGACTGACTGTGTTTCTTTGCTTCAATAAAATATTCTTCAACTCTAACAAATAAATAAATTTAATTATGGTTTCCATTTCCACAGAGTTTCTTTCTTTCAACTTTCTAATCCTCGTTCAATTAATACTGGAAGGTATTTACAAAATCCCAGAAAAGTATTTACAAAAATGTTCTAGTTTTGAATTTTACAGAATTTAAAGAAAAAAAATCTGTTTTCCATTTTTGAAAATTTAAAAACAAGTTCAGTTGAAAGTTTATAATCTCATTTTTTTACAATCATTTTTAAGGTCACTCAGCTCATTATAAACTACAAAAGAAAGGCATGAATCAGAAGAAAATATCGCACTCAAAATCTGAAGCACTGACAAAGCTAAAGCCAACCAAACACAAATTTAATGCGACCGGTTTTTGCGAAAAATAACAGCAGAAGCAAAACAAAGAAACTCAACTCCACCGCTTTAAAGGCGGGTGAATGCACGCATACGTAAATAGAGAGACGTTGCTCTCTTCAATACAATAATTCAGCGACTAGTTACACGCATGCACCCTACAATCAGCCTAAATGACTACGGAAAAAGAATTGAATTTGTAAGATTTTATTATTTCTTACGAATATAAACGATGATTCGTTTATCCGATATAGAGTTCACCACAGCTTCACCTGTTCGACAATAACATTTTGTTCATGTATTCCTCACCCTCTTTCAGTAATCAAAGTGGCAGAGTGGCAGTTACGCGCGCGACCAGCAATAGCGAGCATTGTTTGGTATTTGAACGCGCCATAAACTTTGCATCCAAGTGCTTGATGGATTGTGTTACTCAACGTTGTGAATTAATTCGTGTTACGTCCGGTATGCAATTTTTTTCGCCAATGCTAATGGATGCGAAAACTGCTTACGTGCAACTTAAAGTGATGAGTTTCGCAGAAGAATTTTGTTAGAAAACAAAAATCGAGTTAAAATACACCAATTTCACCAAATGCAATATGAATTGTTTTGGTGTTTTGTTGCTGCTATACATTTGTGTGACTCTTCCTGAGTTTGCTCTTGTGGTGAATTATTTAAAAATAGAATTCTAAAGCATTCAGCATAGAATCTCTAAACCTGTTGGTTGGATATGCAAGTGAAAAAATAATTAATACTAGTGAAAAATTATAAATTTATACAGTTCTTTTAATAAAACTCAAACATCGAAGGAACAAATTTCACAATACTTAATAATTAAAAGAGCAGCAAAGGATTGACGAAAGGAAAAGATTGGCTTTCCATCTTCATATCAGGTTTGTGCTTTGAATCTTTTATTTTGTTGTCTTATTTCTGTGTACCAATTCAAGAATCCCTTGTTTCCCTTGTTTAAAGTGGAAGTGGAGGGGGTGGTGATAAAGAAATTTAGCAGAAGTTTTGTTTTTTTATCTTTGCAGTTAAAAATGTTGCGCCACAAGACTGAACTGCCTGGCATACCGAAACACACACCACATCTTGCTAATTTTCAAACCACAAGCAACAGCAGCAACAAAAACAACAAAACCATAAACACCAACTTTACGTCTGGTAGTCCTCTGGACGCACTGCCAAAGCAGTTTGTTATCTCCATGAAGAAACTTTTCGACATTTTGGACGATCGTCACTGCGGCTTCGTTAAGTTCAGCGACATCGAGAAGGGCTGGCAGGACGATGGCTGCAAAGAGTTACCGCACGGCGTAATAGAGTCATTACGAAAAGTAACACCGACTAGTGGCTTTCTTTCGTTTGAACGATTCTGCGCTGGTCTGAAAATTTGCTTGCTACGCAACCAAGCAGAAGGCGCCGAAAGGCTTCCCGATAGGACAAAACAGCCATCTAAGTCGACGAGGTCGCCTTCGGCACCGCTGTTGGAGATTGAAAACCCTCGACCCAATACACGCTGGAGTGCCGCAAGTCATCCAACGACAGCTACCGTGCGTCCACAGAATGTTGTGAGTACTCAGCGCGCACTTAGTCTCCCACAACTGAGTCCAGACTCCGATGTAGGCAGGGAGTTGGAGATGAAAATGGGCAACAGCGGAGCCGTTATGAGTGGTGTGTCCACTTATATCTCACCACCAGCGCCTCCAAAGCCGCCAAGAAGTGCTGCTGTTGCGGCTTCTGTTCCTAAGTCGAGCGGCGTTAGCATTCGCTCGAATAAAATTGCAGATAAGCGGGAGATCCGCCAAGCTCTACAGAACTGGCAGATGGGAGTGCTGCTCAACGAAATGGACAACACAAACGAGAGCGCATGGAAGCACTTCCCGCCTTATCGTGGCTGTGCCGATGGCGGTTCTTCGTCGACCAACGAGAGTAGCGTTCCATTGTACGCGAAGAAGTCCAGTAACAGCGGCGGTAACACCAAAAGACGTGAGCCACGCCGTCATACCTTACAGGGTGGCATCGACTACAACATGTTGAAGCGCCTCAAGCAATACGAGGAAGAACGTGCGGTGCTGCTGCTCGGCTTGAATGCCGTGGACAAAGCACGCGATTGGTACATACAGCAACTGGCGTTAGTGCATGATAAACTGCAGTATTTGGGGCGCATGGGTGACACGCACACCCATTGGTCGGAGGTAAAGCAAGAGCATTTGAATTTTCAACGTGCCCGCGTTCTTGAAGTTAATCGCAATTTGGCCAGCTTGGCGGATACGTGGGAGCGTGTTGGTTTCCCCACACATTTTAATTTAGCGCTCAGTTCCGCTCCGTCGCGATGCACCACTGGCGGCAGTGCTTTGGTGGAATCACTGGATCGCTTGCGGCAGCAAAACCGCAATCTTGCGGATGAAGTGAATTTGAAGAGTGACCGTATCGCTCTGCTGGAAGGAGAAAAACAATCACTTACGCGCGAGCTGTTTCTTTTGCAACAACATGCGCCAATGAGTGTCCCCGGACGTGTTGGTAGCGGTCTGATGGGAGTTTTAAGTCAAGCCTCGCCCGTCTGCAGTTCGTCTTCGGGTGGGTTGGGTGACGCGGATGTCGCTTATTAATCAACAAAAATTCGAATAAATGCATTCCCGCTGTATATTGCAATAAATGGCATTAGAAGAAGACTCAGAAATTAAAGCACATAATTGAATTTTACTTTTTCATTTATTCCTACCAATCTAAGAAGAATTTCGTCTAAGCAATTGGGAATCTTCGCAAGTACTTATTTAGCTGCTTTGACGTGAGCGTCTTTCCTGGGGTGATGATACCCTGATTGACCGTTTGCTTCGCTGCGAAGCTCTTATCGATATACGATTTGTAGCAACTTTGAAAGGTCTCAATTTCCTTACTGCAATACTTCTGGACGTACTCGTTGTCCTTGAGACAGGCGAAGAGTACACTCATCTCCTGCAAGCAGCAAACGTCGGAGCCTGAATCAGCCTTCCCACTCACTCTGTTCTTTAGACGCAGCGGCAGAATCTCCTCGAAAGGGACGGCGTGTTCCTTTTGTGGAGAGCGCGCAGCATAAAGCGTTGATGGCAAGCGCATCCTATTGGCGTTGAGGTCGTATTATTAACTGAAAATTAGTTATGAAATTACACTTCTATTTTAAATAAAAGTACATATTCCAGGAACCTAACCAAGAAGTGCATAGAAATTTTGGAATGTCAAAAACAGCTGATAACAAATAAATTCACCATTCACCCCAGTAGCAAACAGCGTTCTTTAACCCCAGTAGAAAAATTAAAAAGGATATTTTCTTTTAATACATATTTTATAATGATATCGAAAATAGAGAGTCTATACAA
This sequence comes from Sicus ferrugineus, assembly GCA_922984085.1. Taxonomy (NCBI): domain Eukaryota; kingdom Metazoa; phylum Arthropoda; class Insecta; order Diptera; family Conopidae; genus Sicus; species Sicus ferrugineus. The sequence goes on from OV277348.1 coordinate 11,307,382, forward strand.
AGTTATATAGATTATCTGCTCATACGGAAGATATTTTGCTATTAAGCCATTTTTTTGAATTTTCAATTGGACAAAGGAATTCCTCCTTTCCCGTTAGTTATTTAGGAAATAACATCTTTGTAAATACGCCCTTTCGAAAGTCGACTTTATCAATCCAAAACAATTTGCGACGCACTGCAATCTAACGTCTCTGGGAGCAGTGATGAAAGTGTGTGCGAAAATGTGAGATTTTATTCCAATTATCAATGTGAAGAAGCTTGGTATTATTCTGTACCGTAGTGTTTGTTGCTACTAACTTGCCACATTTGATACTTGGAATGCAACGAATGAGAAGAATCATGTCATTCCAAAAGCCGGATGTACTACCAACGACCGCTAGTGGCTCAGCGGGTACAACACCAAATGCCAGCACTGAATCCGCTGGCAGCTGTACGAACAACAGAGTTCTTCCAGTTTCATCAGATTCCACTTCAACCTCTCTTCCCTGCACTAGCAGCGCTGGTGCGATTGCCGTAACAGCCAATACCTTCGTGAAGATGCGTCAGCTTTCAAGGTTTCATCCTTATCACGGCGCCAACATTATACTTTGCGATGACAACACCGTGGCATACCGAAAGGCCAGCTTCGCCGATGCAGTAACCTTTTCGGAGAAACCACTGCAGCCAGGAGAGATTTTTTTGGTGGAAATCGAGGAAAACGAACGCGGCTGGTCGGGTCACATGCGACTGGGACTGACGGAGCTGGTGCCAGAGTCCATCGGAAGATCTGCTGATGGATTGCCACAGTTTGCGTTGCCAGACTTAGCCAATCTAGGCACAAGTTGGATTTATCCAATTTCCAAGTTTGAATCGCATTCACTGGCACGCTGTGGAAATGCTGCGTTGGAACGAATGAGAACTGCTAGCGTTCCAGCAAGTGGTAGCACAACGGATGTCGGAAGGGGTGAAGCGAGTGAAGCAGACCATGCCAGAAGTAAAACCGCTTCGATTTTTGATTAAACATTTACATTTTAGTAATGAATAATATTTTCAGATGACATACTGGGTGATTCTGTTTATGTGCGCACTCCGCGTGGCGTGATTCACAAGCGTTTGCTTCGTCCAGCCTTCGATAGCATTGATGACAGCAAAACTGGCATTCTGCTGACCGACAAGGGGTCACGCATTGGAGTGGTATTTGTGCCAACGGAACACGGCAGCGCCAAGGGCGAAATGCATTTCATCATAAACGGTGTCGATCAGGGTCCCTGCACAAGAGAAATTCCCATGGAGAAGGCCCCGCTGCACGTAGTCATCGACGTGTATGGAACCACCAAACAGATTCGCATAATTCAGTTATATGAAAGTAAGCGGCAGGAATTTATTTGCGAATTCTGCGGAAATTTAACGTAATATAAATGATATTTCCCTTCAGTTGTTTCTCTACAAAACGCTTGCCGAGATGCTATACAGCTGAATGTCAAGACGTCAGATATTGAGAAGTTGCCTCTACCGGATAGATTGAAGACTTTCTTAATGAGGAGTGACTGAGCAGAGAAATTTCAGTATTTATCGACAACAGCATATGCGATGCACTCTTGGCTAGCAAGTAGAACACACACTATACGATATCTTGCTTTAACAGCAAACGACAGATTGTCGATAAGCAAGCGAGGAATGTTAGGAGAGGTGCTGGTTACTCTACACATACATTACTTGAGTAAGTTTAACTCTCTCATTATGAGAAATTAGTAATTAGCTTGTTAGAAATAGTATAAATGGGATTAGCGTAAAGATATGATTGCAGGAACAAAACGAAATATATTTACACACATGTACTGTTTTGAGTGAACTAAATATGGTACGAAATAAGTTATAAGAAATTCTAATTATTTAATTAAGTCGTAATTTAATTACATGTTATTAAGCATATATTAGGAATTTTTCACAGTCCATTCTTTGATTGGTTGATAATTCTTATATTTAATTGTCCGGTGAAATCTAACGCAAAATGTAGCTTTACCTTTATATATTAAGTTAAAATTTTTTAGTATACAAAGTTTTGTTACTTTTATAAAACAAGAAGTAATTAAAAATTACAAGCAGAACTTCGTTTTAAATCTAGAGCATAAATATTTGAAATACAAACATTCAATTCGAACAAAAGATATAAAATAAAGAACATAATAATAAATCAGTTTGCCGCTTCTGGATTTTGTTTTAGTTATTGAGTTCCTAAGAAAAACAAATATTTCCAGTTCTTTACTCGGTGTACTCGGTAACTAATATCTGAATTAGCCGAATTCATCGGACAGCGCATACTTGTGGTTGGCAATTAAAAGAACTACTAATAAACTAAATTCTAGAACATAAGCAACTTAAATTATTTATTTTGATATACTGACTGCGTTTGTTTCTGTGAATAGCAATTTGCACGAAAAATAATACCAGAAAATTCCAATACTAAGTAAAATATTTTTTATAGGGTTAAAGTATTGGAATTTTCTAGCTTTTCTCTTCGAGCAAATTGCGTATAAAAAAAAAAGAGTTATCGTTGCCTCCTGTGAGGATTGAACTCACGACCCCTGGTTTACAAGACCAGTGCTCTGCCACTGAGCTAAAGAGGCACGTGGGACTCCCTCTTCCAAAACTTTATATTTCTATTCCAGAAATAATTTTTTTTATCGAACACATCTAACAAGTCTACGAAGTAACACAGGGCGTCTACGAAGTATCTAGCAAATATTTCCCACAACAACGTGTCGCTTGCGATATATAACGATATTTGCTTGCAAATATAAATTTCGGCTTAAACTTACAACATTTTTTCTCTTCCCAAAACATAGGATTTCGTTTTTGCTATATAATAATAATTTTAATTCAGCATGTTAACACTAAACCGATTCCTTTCGTACAAAGAAGAATGAAAGTGCAAAAGTAATGTGATGTGAAAGTGTTTTATTTCAGGTTTTCAACTTTATTTACCTTTTGAGATGTAATTTGCATTTGGTTTTTATTGCCTATTAAGTTATATGGAATCTATAAAAATCTTAAAAGAACTGATCCGGTATTAATGCAAGGAAAGCCGGTCTGGTAACAGTTTTACAGTTACTTATCGATCTGGGAGAGATTATCACACATTTAATGGTAGTCTTTATTACGATAAAATAATTATAATTTCTTTTAAAGTAAGCGTAAGCGACAGTTAGGAGCACCGCACTGGCAATATAACACTTTTCCGGGCACGACGCCAACTTCGTAGTTGTAATTCCAAGTTAACTCGGTACCCGCACGAATATGTGTCGATGAAAAAAAGGCCACCCATGGAAAGCGCAAATCGTGCGTATCTACAAAAACGTTTTGAACGAACAAATTTGGAGAGCAAGAGTGCTGAAGAGGAGAAAAACGGTGTACAAATATTATACAAATTAGAAGGGGTCACAGCAATCTTACATTGAAGTAGCGGCCGAGATTGCCCGTGATTTTGGCATCCATTACATAGCAGGATTCATCCTTTCCATACAACTTGCGTATTGAGCTGGTGATGAGCAAACAGATATACATAACAGTGAATTATTATATATAATAATAATTTATGCAATAAGAACTCATAACTTTGAACTGTTCTCTGAACATTAATACTAACGATTCACGCATTGAATTTTCATCCATATTTGCGTTGGGATTAAAGTTTATCATCTGTCGTTCTTGTGAATCCTCCTCAGTGGCTTGCGCATTACTGCCTCTGGTTGAACGTTGTGGTCGTCCTTTTGATGCACGAATACCGACAGGCTTACTTGGCGTGAATTCATCATCGTCTTCCTGTTCGTAAATTTCCTGCAAGAACATAAAATTCAATCAAAATGTCATGTGGATTAATGAAAGCAATAAAGTACATCATCATCATCGTCTTCATGTTCGCCCGATTCAACGTCGGATTCGTAGCCCTCTTTTATTTGTTCAGCCACTTCAATATAATCCAACTCAGCAAAATATTCATCGCCGACATCGAGGCCGCCCTATTTCATGAAGAAAAACGAAGAACAGAATCACGTTAAAATTAAAGGTACATTTCTTCAGCGCACCTCATTAGCGCGGTCCTCCGTAAGCAAGTGGCCAGCGTAGACGCAAATGAAGCTTCCGCGCGGTATGTCGTTGATGCAGCGCAATCCCCAACCACGATTGGATGTTTTGAAGACTTGTAATTTCATTTCCAACGAATGTTGCACAACACGATTCAGACAATTGGACTTGCATTTACACCTGAAGCAGGAAATACAAAACATAAATGAATGTGTTTATGATTATCACACGACTACAAATTCCAGAAGCAGGATTATTTAGCTACCTTGAGTTGCATTCGTATATACCAGTGGGTACGTGTTCGTACAGGCGTTTATATTGATAGCCGATTTCTTCCATGGGCGTATTTGGGTTGCCATATTTGGCGCCTGCATAGGTAAGCTGCCAGCAGCTGCACTTCGCTTTGTCCTAGAAAGAGGTAGGCACAGTCACAAATATATTGTTTATTCCAAGCAAGTTAGGACAGGCTTGTGTTATGAAAAGTAATTGAAAAGGCTTGTGTTGGACGGTAATTGAAACACCTACCGAACAATCACCTTCACAGTCACAGCCAACCAAAAATTCTTCGTCGAGATTCAAATTGACGCCTTCAGTGGGTATGCGCTGCGCTGCATATTTGCACTCAGGTGGCATGGTGTTGTCATAGTAGTTAACCAGTGGAATAGCCATCTTCTCCTGGCCACCTGATATATCACGCATCTGTACAATGGCGCTGTCGATAACGTACTCGGCCAGGCAATTAGTCTCGGGGCTGAAGTCAAAGTTTTCAACATTTAAAACGTTCTTGGTGGCGCGCAGGTAGTGATGCAGCTCTTTCATGTTGCGTACGATTTTGCCACACGGTCCGCGGTAGGAGATCACCCTCTTGACCTTTTGGCGTACTATCAGGCGCTCCCAACCGGAGAGCAATGGCTTCGACAGCGGGCTATAAGCGCTAAGATTGTGCAAGATTGGAAACAGACACGATGGCTTGCATGTGTGTGGTTCGTAAGGTCGTGGTGGCATATTACGTTTTGCGGTATAATAAACGACCTTAAAAGGGATTCAGTAATTGTTCGTAAATGCCTTTCGAATAAGTTTCACACAAACCTTGCCCTTCGGCCTACTTTCATCCTCCAAATAAATAGTCGAGTTATTTAAATGACGCACCGTCGGAGCTGGATCACATGAACTCGAGGATTCCCGACGACTAACGCTCTTTTTGGCTACAGCGCGCGGTTCGTTTTGTTGTTGCAACTGACGCTCTCGCTCTTCGTGTTGCTCTTGAGGTGTAGTTTCGTCCTCATCTTCTGTATAGCGTATAAAAGGTTCAGTGCGCTGGAAAAAGAAGAAATAAACAATGTTACAAGAAAATCTATGTTAACATTTGAAACAAAGACGTACTCTTGGTAAGCGTGACACTGGCATTTGTGTCGTTTTCGCTGTTTTCTGGTACTCTTTGAAAACTGGACCCAATCGCAAAGAGCCGCGATATATCCATTCTGTGTGACTTTTTGCACCTTCAAACTGCATCTGTATCAGACTGCAATCAATATCCACAACGCGTGCATAGCTCCACTTGCCATAGGATTCTGTGGTCATGCTTTGCCCCTTTTGGGTTTGTACCATGGGTCGATTGATAGAGTACTGCGTCAGATAATTCTGTATAAAGTCACGCGCACCAGGATAAACGTCTTCCCAAACATTCTCGGAGACATGACACACCAAACGTACATCCTTGTGGTAAACGTATTGCGTGTAACCATCATCATAAAATACCAAATATCTGCATAATTAATAGGAACCGAAGTGATTGAATGGAGAATTAATCGAAATTAAATTAAGCTATTCAGTAATCTTGCATGGAAGAGGTTATAAATAACTAAATATGTTGCAGAAACTTAAAATAAAACTAACTTACACGAAAAGTAACCCACTTTTAAAAATGTTTGTTATTGAATAATCCTACAAAATCGAAGTGTTTAGATGTACGTGCATAGAATTAGTATTTTATAAGCTAAGAAGTATATAAGTATAAAATTCTGTAAAAAACCTGTATCTGTTAGTAGGCTTTAAAGGCTCTGCAATGACACCTGGATAAAAAGCGCTCTGAATCATCATTTTTTCTTTGCCACGTGAAAGTGAAGTCGAATCGAAATATGCAATGACACGACTACCTATGAAGATTCCGAGTTTCAGCTCGATGTATTATTAGTTGTACCAATGGTTACTTACCTACCGGCAATCGCACACTTGGTGGATTGAAGTATGCCATATGTTTGGCGGAAACTGTTTTAACCATTTGATAGTGTGACTTCAGAAATTTTATCCTGTAATTTTTCACAAGCTTCTGCGACACAATAGTGCTCTCAACTTGCTCCATTACTCTGCAAGGCACCCAACTGGCAATCGCTTTATTTTTGACTGCGTAGTAGGTTTCATTTATTTGTATCGGTGGACGTTGCAGGTCGCCAATCGGTGGGAGATTCTGTGAGGAGGTAAGTAGGGAGGTACATGCAAAGAGACAGTTATCTTGTTGATCATATTCTATTATACCGCAAAAAAACGACCTTCGATCATGAAATCGAATCATCCCGAATTTTTTTAGTAGTTTGTCTTATTTGAGATCGAAGACTGTTTTTAAGGGATTAATTTGACTCTTAAGAGCACATTAGTTATCCAATACTAACTTTGAGTTCCGGATCTGGCGGTACATAAGGACGTCCAGTATTCGCATCTGTTGACGCCAATTGACGATCTTTTACTTTGGCACTGAGATAGAGCGCTACATGCATTTGGTCCGCCTTCTTTTGCAGCGTACGTAATTCTTCATCAATACAGTTGGTTTCTGCTTCCAGTGCTTTTAGCCGGCTGTTTAGAATAGTCTTGGACCAAGTTAACTGGTTCTGTATCTCCACTTTATCCAGTACTTTTTTAATAGAATTATCTAGCTCCTCCTCGATTAGTTTGAGATCATCTTTACTAAGATAAGTGTTATCTTCAACAAAAACAATTATTTTAGATTGCATGATAATTCTTTGCAAATATTCACCTTTTTCACTTTTTTCCTCATCGTCATCTTCATCGCTACTGTCAATTATTTCGACAAACTCCTGTTTTCCGCGTACAACCCCTTTCAGCAGCATTGGTTGCTTGGCTGCGAGCAAGTTGACAAATCCCTTGAACCCAAATAAGAATTGAGGATGAAAATTAGAAATAGTTAAGACAAAAGCATCTACAAACCTCATACATCTCCAGGGCGTAGTCATAACATGTGGAGCAAATATATTGCGGTTTGTTTTTCCTACTAATTTTAAAGTAAGTCAAGGCGAAAAGTGGCGCGAGGAAGAACTGTTTATGATCTCGTGGACACTCATAGTTGATGCATTCCTTATTGTAGAAAACCTCGCCACTCGTATCGTCATCGATGAGCTTACCTTTGGCAGAATCTGGTGTTTGCCGTTGTGTTTGTGTTTCTTCCAAAAGATTTACGTCTTCAGCTGCAGATGGGGTAACTGACTCTTCACAATCCATAGATTTCACACTTGAGTTGAGACTATCTTTAGATAAAATTTTTGATTCCTCTTGCATTCCTACATCCTTACAACTGGACTCAAAAGCAGTTGGTGCCTCTGAATCTTCCTGTGTCATTCCTTGTGATGTTGATTCCTGTGGTTTCCCTTCATCTTTATTTTTTGTTAATATCGAAGATGCCATAATATCTTCCTTCGCTTTCTGAGATGATTCTCCAATTGCAGCAGTGGAGTCATCATCATCGTCGTCTATTTCAATTACCATTACAGAGTTATCAGCTTTATCACCATTAACGTGATCATCTTTGCCGTTTTCAGGAGAATCAATATTTCCGACTTCCTTCCGCTTTTCTGACTCATTGTAAGACTTATTTCCCCCAAGATCTAATAGAGGTTCACTGATATTATTTGTTGGTCCTACAACGTTATTGCTATCTACAATGGCGTCGTCGCCTAAATCCATTGGAATATCACTGTCAACTCTAGTGTCCGGAAGGTTGCACTTGTTCTCAACTATCTTACTTGAATTTTCTCTTGACTGCAGTACAGTGGTTTCTTCAGTCACAGCATTATAATCATCTTTCTTTCCCACTTCAGTATCCTGAATCTCTTTAATTTCAACGCCTTCTTCCAGTTTAAGTACGTTGTTATCCATGTTGACATCATCGTCAGGTTGTATGGCTCTAATAGCCATAGTCAATTCATCTTCAGGTGATATTGAGGCACCACCTGTATTTATTTTCACAGAATCACCCGAGTCAATATTTTGTGCATCGGATTCTGTCTCGACCGCTATATCCTCTTCTCTTGGCTTATTCATAGGCCTAATGGTATTCTCCATTCCTAAAGCACCTTTAACTTGCAAGTCCCTGTGTTTATCGGGAATTCTTTCCATTTCTATCTCATTTTCTGTTTCGGAAACAGCATCCATTTTCCCTAAGCCGGCTGCAACACCTGTGTCCATTGTTATTTCTCTCACACAGCCTGCTTCATTAATTTTCTTCAATTCTTCCATAACTACGGCATTAAACGCCTATTTCTTTTACTATTCTCTACGGTTATTGCAATTTGCAAAACTTCCATATGACGCCTGCTAACGATGCCTATCGGATACCTGCGCCGCATTATATTTATCAGCAAAGTTTCAAAGCCGGACAATTTTGGTACTAAACGATAAGCTTTCTTTTGACTGCATTATATTCGATTGAGATAGTTAGGGAAGTCATTATTCCGTTCATAATACTTTGTACTCACTCTATGAAGACATTTTTGTAATTATTTGTAGTCAAATTAATCTCTAAAATTTGTTTGTTTTAACATTTATATTAATCTTCAAACGACAGGATCTTAAACGAGAAAAGAAATAATGATTCTAACAAACTTTTAAAATATTAGGCGCTTTGTTTTTTCTTCAGCGAATATATAAAGACGTTTGGATGCAGAAATAGATTATTCATATTGTTTGCATTACATTACGGAAAACTACCGCAAACCAGTTTAACAAACACGAATTAAACGTAGATGACATTTTCCCCTGAGCCTACTCAGTACTACTGTTAAAAAGTCTGCTCTTAGCCGTTCTTAGTGTTGAAAAGTGACCCTGAAAATCCTGCTTGCACTTCGTCATTATAGATCAAACATCATCGCTAGGGTGATGGACATCATCGCTAGGGTTCGTATGTTATTGAAAGTCTAGTAAATTTAATTTTCAAAAAAAAAAATTTTAATTTGTTATTATTTGACACACAATATAAAAATTTATATAAAACTATAGTGAATTGAAACCTAAAACTATGAGAAGGTTATGGCGGCGTCCGAAAAAGTAACGGCTAGGTGTGCATTCATAAAAGTTTATATGAGAATGCCTATGTTGACAGCAGATTCCCCGTAAAGCCATGTTTATACCGAATGGTCCCGATGACACCTTTCAAATGTGTATTGCTTGGTCCTTCTTTGATTAGTGGTTGTGCGTGTTCATTAGATAAACTTAAATGTTTCGCTTGTTTGGTTAATGCAAAGCTAAACAGAAATATTTGATGCCAAAAGCAAAAATTAAGGAATTAGTAATCCTTTTATTTATACGGGTGAACACAACTAAAACATTCCGTATCAAAGTGTCTAACAAGTTTGGTAACATAGCCAAGAAATAGCTTAAAAACAATTGATTTGTTCTTGAGATTTTGCTCTTTTGTTACGTTAAGCGAAAGGAATGTTTTCTAAATTTTGAACTATATAAAAGGCGATTTAACAACAATCGCACATGATAATATTTCTCTCATCCATAGACTCATTTATACTAAAAAAACCCTTGCTTACAAAAAAATCGGATTTTACGAGCACATGTATTCAAAAGCTGAAGGGTTTTATTTATTTAACGCAAAAGAAATTTTTATTTAACCCAAAAATTGTTCACTAAACGCCTCATATGAACTATTTGCATGAAACTACCTTACAAGGCACTTAAAAATCTCAAAGACATTTTTAGTACGGAAAAGTGAAAATTGGCAACTTAATCCGTCTTGAGTGGCCATCGCGTTGCTTCGTTGAATTACCACTATTAAATATACCCTTTGTTTCTGAGTTACTACATGTAAAAAAGGCCTAAAATTTCTAATTGTTTATAATAGCTGGTGAAACCATTATTAAAGACAATTTACATTTTAAAATAGATCATTAATAAAGTTATGAACATGCATGCACTGCAGCAACCACAGATGGGTGTGAGTGGGCCTAACCCAATGATGCAGCCAGGTGTATCACCAGTGATGATGCAGCAAGCTTCCCCACAACAGGCGTCAAATGTTATGGGCCCGCAAGGACAAATGCAACCGCAGGTGAACCCTCAGCAGCAACAGCAACAACAGGCCGAGAAAATTGACAACATATCAAAAATAAAGAGTCTACTTCCACCACTGCGGGAGTCCCTGTTCCTCACTTTACGCGCTGCAGCATTTTCATTGCAGCAGAACAATTTAGCTGATAATCTTAAACGAGATGCAGCGAATCACCCGGCACGCTTTGACAAACACCTGGAAGAATTCTATGCCTACTGCGATCAAATTGAACTCCACATAAAGACGGCAATACAATGCATGCAGCAATTATCATCCGCGCAACACTATTTGCCTGGCGCTGTGACGGCAGTCCGCATGGAGCCCTTTATGCAGGACAACCCGGCTGGGCCTATGCCGTACCCTCAGTACTTGAACACGGTGCGTGTGCACGTGCAGTCAGCTAAGGATATACACGATACTTTAATTAGCGCAGCGCAGAACATATCACAGGCCGATTGATAATTGTCGCGGTGGGTCAATAGACGGAGAAATTGGCTTGAAGGATGACTTTATTGAGCCAACGAAGATGGCACCAATTATCTGGTGGAATTTTTTTTTATTTAGGCTTATTAATATGCTTCCATACACATGAATAATAAAGGCATAATACAACAGTTTTTTTAAGTAAACTTTAAAACGCCAAAGGATCTTCACTTTCTGTTTCTACCATTTTCAATAAACGCACTTTCAAAGCGTTGTCCTCCTGAAGCTGTTTCGCCTGTATAAACTGATTATTGCCACATCCAGCAACGGGACATCTGAAAAAAAGCATTTAGAAATAGCTATGGAATGCAATGAGATGTAAATAAGACAAAATTAGATGTAATAAACTCGGATTTCTTTTGCAAGCAATAACCAAATGCAGGTCTTGATATTTTCAGAAGTATGTACTTAAATCACCAGTTGATTTTCCAACTTATTTCGCAATTCATACTCATGAAATTGTAATGAATTACAATAAATAATAAACTTACGGACTTTTAAATAAGCAAAATTTAAGCATTTTTAAAAATGAAAATTCTTATTCTACATTATGTTAAAATCGTCTCACCTTAAGCGTGGATTTATTTTAATTGACTCCAAAATTGAGGACTTTTCATAATGGTGCCCACACAAGGGATTTCTGACGGGGTCTGTCATACGAAGCTTTGTTAATGGATCGTATATATTTATTTCGCTCTCCATAACAAATTCATCGCATTCAACGCGGCTCGCATTCGATGTGGCGTTCTCTTGCGTTTCCTGCACGCCGGCCGCATCTTTAATTTGCTGGAGACGCTTATGAAATGCTTTGTACTCTGCACACTTTTTGGGATTAAACTGGCTTGTAGAAGATTCCAGCGCACTGTATTTTCGACGGAGGTTGGTTATTGAGTGCTCCTCTTTGGCCTCTCGAAGCGCCATTTCACATCGGTTGGCATCGTCCTTAATTCTGCAAAGAGCTTCCATGTTCTCAAGATATGGTGTGGTGTCGTGAAAGGCTAGAATGTTAAGGATTTCATTGTAATATTAAACATTTTAATGTTTTATATTTTAATTAGTACTTTCATCGCCGTGGATTATCGCTAGCTCGTAGGACTCCAGCAAACATTGCATGGTGTTCTCGATTTCGACATTTAGCATGGCATCCATTGCTGAATATATTTTGTGTTTGTTTTTAGCGATTCTAAAAATTTGTTAAAATAACTGGCCAATCAGAAACTTATTTCCCCTTATATTGGCGCGCTCAAATTATTGTCGCCACTAATGATGTGCAAAAATGAAGTCGATTAATCAGATTCCCAGCGAAACCCAAGCCGTTGATTTAAAGAAGCCGTTAATTGACTTGCGTTTACCGGTAATTTCTGGGCAAATATATTACGTCAATAATGGAAATGTATTCAAAAATCAAGTTTGGAAAAAGTACAGGTATATTATGTACAAGCAGCTACATTCCAGAGCTGCGTTCTTATTTCGAAATACAAAAAATCAGTCCCTAATTTTTTTTTAAAATAATATTGTCACCCTAATGATAGACTTTCTGCGCTGCTGTTACCACTATTAGTTGCTCAATCATTAATTTTGTGCCATTCTCGTCGTCGGGCTGCAAATGATCTGGCAATCTCTTGCGGCATTACATTAGATTAATTTTTAAGCAGGACATTGCCATCATGTTATTGCCGTGAAATGATTATTCCATAGTGAGACAAAGAAAACACATTTAAATTGATAGTTTATTTTGGGGGAAATGCCAGTCACCTGTCAAAACTTAGAAGTGTTATTTTTACACGAATGTGAAGTTAGCTACTTTCTATTGTAGCGTATTTTTTATTTTAAGACAAGCCAAATACAAGCATAGCTACTTGGAACGATTTTCAGCTAATTTCTCATTAAACAATTTTTTCAATTCGTCTGCACCTGATTTGTTAGTCTCATTAAAATATGGAATCTGCTCCAAACGATTCAGCCAAGCCAACAGTTTAGGAAATTTGAACTCATCGATTGGTGCAACTTCGTTAACCGATGTGATTGTAGCTGCACAACACAAATCGGCTATTGTAAGTTCATCACCACAGAGATATGGATTATTCAGGAGGAAATTCTCCATGATTTCGTAGCACTTTTGTATGTAAGCAATTTTGTCGACAGAGCAATCCGTGGAACCGTAATACAGAATGGGCTCGTACAGGAATCGTAAACGTGCAAATAAATGGCCAGAGTCAAAGTGTAGACGAGCGTCCACTTTAGCACGTTTTACAATATCTTTAGGGTAGAGGCGATCATCTTTTCCAAATTTTTCCACTAGATAGGAGCAGATGGCGTGGCTATCATACACAACAATACCGTTGTCGTCGAGTGTTGGAATTGTGTGCTGTGGATTCATCTTGATGAATTCCGGCGTAAGATGTTCGCCCTTAAGAAGATTAATCGGTCTACAAAGTAAATTACAGAAAAATTGGAAATAATTAAAAGTTTCAATGGACAGTTCAAGATAACCTTAATTCAAGCTCCAAAGATAAGGCTTTTGCTGTAAGCATTACGGATCTTGATGGCGGGCTCAAAGTAGCGTAGTAAAGAATGGGTGGCGGCATTTCTATAACAATATGAAATAATGTTTATAAAATTATTATCATATTTTAAGGATTGAAGTTGTATTAAATGGAATGTATCGAAAGAAATTTAGTTTTTCATCTCTACAAATACGGTCGCAACCAAGGGGAAAGTAGAGGTTCAAACCTCCTCATCTTGTCCTTAATGAATCGGGCGTCGCAAATTAACCCTCAGATGCATCGTGAACTATATAGATAACATTCTATATTTATTATTTCGATTATTTCATTCATTTCGCTTTAATTTTGATGTAGCATTTTAAATCATGTATTAGCAAAATAAAAGAAAAGTTATGTTCTACATTTTTGCAGAAGTAATAACAAAATAACAAAAAATCATGCATCTAAGGGTTAAGTATGAAAAATATTTTAGATAATTTCAGCTTCACCTGTTGTGTTGCCCTACATCTTGCCAAAGATACTCGTATTTATAATTGTAATACTAATTATTTATTTTTTATAATTAAATTACAATCTTTGCTTATTCATACATAAGTAGTTTAATATTTCTACACTTGGTTTCTCGCCGTAGATTAGCCGAGCTTCACATTCACCTTTTTGTATTGCTTCATTATTTAAAATGCCTTGTGACTGCATGCAGCACGCAGTACTGAAGACAAATTAATTGAGAATGCACTAATGGAAACAACTTCCATCCATACAACTTGTATACATAAAAATTGTTTCTATTGCTTTTATTTAACAACAAATTGTTTAATAAACTCACCAATCTTTTCCCTCCTCGACCTGTTGAGAGTACAAAAGATACTGAACTGAAGTTCGAATACAAATGTAATTGATAACAGAATTTCTGAAATTATAAAGTGCAGTTTTAGGGGTTTCCTATCCCGGATTTTGGCGATTGCGAAATTTTCGAGAAAATATTGAGGCAATTTTTTTAGTATTAATTTGTCAACGCTGTTGACAAATTGTTGTTGTAACAAAAAATTGTTAAACTAAAAAGTAAGGATATTAGTGAATCCAAAGCTTGCTCACACTATCAACTGCAAACTAAAGTCCGCCTTAATTTAGATGTCTCCATAATTTTGACAACAAACTTTTTGATAGCTGCCAAAATTTTACAAAAATTATAATTTTAACATTTTGGTTGGTAGCAAAAGCAATTTTAGGTAGGATAAATAATTTATTTAATATCTTTCTATTCACTACCTATCGTTTCTGTTTAATTTATTGACAACAATTTCGTGAAAATACTAACTTCCTTACCAACTTAGATCCTAAAAAGCCGGTGTTGAAACCCTGGTAGTGTTTGTATTTGTGGCATGACTACTTAATTTTACGTGCAGGCGAGTATTATGTAATATTTTATATATTAATATGCACGACTGGTGCATATTTGCTTTACTTTTACTGAAAGAACTGTATAGTAAATATAATATATGTATAGTAGCTAGTTTTATGTTTAAAATTTTTAAGAATATACCTTTTAATCTTAACCCATTATTGATCAACCGGTAATTTCACTTACCACTTCTTTAATTTAGCATACAGCCTCACTAATATCACATATCTTTACATATTATGAAAAGTATTATAAAAACAATTTGAAGGAAAAGCGGCAAATTGAAGCAAATTTTCAATAAAAACGCAAAAATATTTATAAATAGAATATATATAATTTTATATACGATTCGGAATATCCTTAATACAATCTTTAGAACATATTTTCGTGTGAGAGTTTAAGTAACTCCATGTATGATGTATGCAGTTGATAAAGTGAGTGGTAAGTAAACTTACCAGTGGGTCGTTATCGTTCCTAAATTCGTATGTTTCGTTTTTGGCGCCAATTTGTGACATTTTTTCAGTTTGCTATAGTTTCTAATACCCTACGAACATGTGATATAGGTTTCGGTGAAATTTATTATTTAAAGTGTTTCTTTTATATGGAAGAATGCCGAAAAATAAATTTTTAAAGTAGTAACAGCTTATTTAAAGCATCTGATACCGAAAAAGAGTGTGTATTATAGGTAGTTTGTATTATAGGTAGTATGCATTAAAAAACCCCTTGATATTGAAGACGAACGAGTGGAGAACGTTTATGAAAAACTTGGCAAGTGGTTTCATATTCGATTTTCCATTAATTGCAAGTTTGCTTTTATTTAACAGTTGCTTGTTTTTCAGCGACGAAATGATTAATATTAATGTTTTGAACAATCGAATTTGTATGCATGTTAAATATAGTTAAGTATTTACCTTCCACGCAGTGAGCTGAATAAAAACACGTCTGCTCTCGCTGTGAGTTTAAACCGGAAGGGTAGGAACAAAAGTTTTTATTGTGAAGAGTTGTACAGGGTTGCACAAAAAGCGTAAAACGCATTCAAGGACGAGGAGTCATTACTAAGAAAAGTTTCGTATTTCACAACAATGCACCACAGCAAAACGTCGTTCCAAGCTCAGCGCTATGAAATTTGTCGTTTCGTTGGTTTCTTGTTCTTCACTGGATACCATAAAATTTCACAATGGAAGAGATATTAAGATTCTATTCACCAATTTTCTGTGCAATATGATGGTCAATGCTTGGAAACTCCCCGCCATGGTAGCCAGAAAGAAAAAATTGTTATCGCAGTTGCGATTTTCGTGTAAATATTGTAAATGAACTTATACGTTCATCGAAAAAAGGCGCTTCAGGCGTTGCAGCCATCGACAAGTGTACTAAAATCAAAAAATAGTATTCTTGAATCATCAGCTTCCTCAATTTCAGATTCAACGAATACAATTTCGACAAACTATATATTTATCTTAATTAGACCATTTTAAGGTGTAGTATAAAGTTTCATCATAATCCGGACACGAATTTTTGGTGAGGGCTATAATGGGTTAATGATTACAACTTGCTTAAGAGAACTCTTGTTCAACTTCTTTAAAAACTTGTTCCTTGAGATTCGTTTCGATTAGCTAGGCAAGTCATTCGTTGAGTTCTGTATTATTCTGGTATATTATGTGCAAAAGTTGTTCGTCAAAAAAAGAATTGTTTGAAGTAAAAGTTTAACATTTTTTGCGCTGACTGAATTCAACTGATTTGTTTATTTTTTTTAGGTGTACATTTAAAAAGAAATTATATATTAATAAAGTAAATAATACATTTGAAAAGCAAGAAATTTCTTTGGCTCAAAACCAAAAAATCTATAAAATACCATCTATTTGTATAAGCAGTTCTGCTGTTTCTTACATTAAGTTTTATAGAATAAATATTTCTTCATACATACATACATTAAGAACATTAATTTCATAAAGGTGCTTACAAGACGGTAAACTTAAAGTATAAAAAGAAATTAAAAATATATTTCATTTCACGTAACTTTATGGAATGGAACAAGGCTGAGAATTTTTTGAAGCACCCATTTCTGTGTATTATTAATAATATTATTTAAACATAAAGATTGTCGATTCAGTTCTGATCAAACTAATTAAGGTACCATACATAAATACGCATTAGGGATTCGCTAGGTGAACTCAAAAAATAAAATCTCTAAACAACTCTTTTTGTCAGAATTTCGGCACAAAAGAAAAACTTAAACAAAACCACAATTATTCAAATGACACAATAATTCAATGTTAGGAAATTTAAAGACATATAAACCATAACTTTTAGTTTGATAAAAAGAATTTCGTTTTATATCGCATCGATAAGCACTCGCGAAGCAAGCGAAATCACTGTCATTATAAATCACTGTCATTATAAATCACTGCCATTATGTATACATCAAACATAGTATGGATACCCAAGTATGGATACCGTCTCCTACTTCTCCACCATGCTGCGCTTAATGGCCTCTTCCAAGTCACTTTCGAAACTGTCCGCATTAGAATAGTCAGCCGCAAACTTTGGTGGCAGTTCAACATCTACTGCACTATTTTGCGTCTTTCCAAGTGCCATCGTGCTGTTTTGTACTTTATTCAGTTTCGGTTTTCCTACGCTGCCAGCAGTAAATGCAGCGCCTTCAAGATTTTTTGAATTATTTAGCACCGTGCTAAAGTCGGCGTCATCAGCGAATGCATCAAATCTGTCAAAATCACTCGGAATTTCTTTTGTTTTCTCCACATTCTTTTCGCAAATATTTAAATTTACGTCCTTAGATGAGCTATCCGGCGATTTGTCCTTGGAGAAGTCATCTTCGAACGCATTAAAGTTATTAAAGTCATCATCACCGAAAACCTTTTGCGATTTGGTAACGAACGCATCGAAGGCGCTGAAAGCAGATTCAATATTCGTTACGCTACCAAAAGCATCCACTGTTACTTTGGTGTTTTTTTCCCTATCGAAAGCGTCCATAATATTTTGGCTTGCGGAATTTTTGTTCCCTCTCTTTAGTTTGCTATCGAGAAAGTTGTCATTAAATGCATCGAAGAAAGCATCACTTGCTGTATCATGGCTCAGGTCGGTAGATGAAGAAGCCCTTTTGTCGTTGTTATTTTTGCTGGTGTCCGCATTTGAAATTTTAACTGAACTGTTGTCTGAAGATTTCGTTGAGAAAGCATCGAAGTCAGCGAAATCATCGATAGCTTTGGGAATATCCATGGCAGAAATTGTTTTAGCAGTTGTTGTTTTCGTACTAGTAACACTAGTACCAGATTGTGTACCAGAGGATGAGGGACTGGCATTTATATCAAAGGCATCAAAGTGCTCGAGAAGCTCATTACTTAACGATGAATTAGATTGGGCCGAATTGTATGTTTGCGAAGTGATAGACGTGGAACCAGAGTTTTTGGATGATGTATTCGTTATGTTCAGGTAATTTAAATTGTCTTCTTTTTGGGTTTCATTGACGTTAGTGTCGTGATCATCTGCGCAAATGTATAAAACATTAGTAGAAATGATTATCAGGGATTGTATCGTAAATAATCATCAATTTGAACTAATAAATAAATCAAGAAGTTAATATGACATCATGGAGTGAAGACCTAGATTAAGTTAGATCCATTTTTTTAGTTTTTCTAATTTGGAAAAAATTGTTCTCTCTAAACAAGTAAAATT
This sequence comes from Sicus ferrugineus, assembly GCA_922984085.1. NCBI lineage: Eukaryota > Metazoa > Arthropoda > Insecta > Diptera > Conopidae > Sicus > Sicus ferrugineus. The sequence continues at coordinate 11,325,874 of OV277348.1, forward strand.
CTAAAATTTTTCATTAGGTCACTTCGTCATTATTAAATTGCTTACCCTCTGAGCTGAAATCATCCTTGAATGTATTTTCTTCGCTGTTCGAATTATCATCAGCAAATGGATCTTTAATATTGAATGGATCTTCGTAACGATAATCTTTGAATGGATCATCCATGAAATCTGTCGGTCCGTAGATTGCAGGTGACACTGGTGACGGCGCCGCCGTTTCTCCCACCGCCGCTGCCACCGCTGACTTCTTACCGCTTGTGGCACTGGCAGCCTGCTGCGGCGGTGTGTTGGAACCAATTAGATTGCTTTCTGAGTTGAACGTGGGAGTTGTGGTTGTTGTTGCAGCTGATGTTATGACTGATTGTGATGATGATGATGATGAGGGAGATGAAAAAGGTTTCGATTGTGTTGTGGGACCTAACAAAGAATTCTGGCTGGTACTGTTCAGAGTAAGTATTGTTTGTGTATTTGCTGTCGTAGGGGTTGTTGGTGTTGTTGTTGTTGTTGGTGGAAGTGGTAGTGGTAGTGATAATGATAGTGAAATGATAGACGCTTGCTAAATATTGCCAAGTTTGATGATCCGAATTTTTCGTTAATTTTTAATTTTGTTTTGGAAAAAGGAACAAAATAAAATGTTTAATTAATTTATTAAAAACTAAACTAATGTTGCATGTAGGATAAGTAATCAAGTAAAGTAAATTGTAAGTAAACCTTAATAGAACTGAAATATATTACGAACATATTAGAATTAGCGGTTATGAAGTGAAAGTTATTGGTTAAGTAAGTAGGAAAGAAGTAAATTTGTATACAGTTAAAAGTGTTGAATGTGAATGTGTATATTATGAAAAGATTAAAGACAAAATGTAAATATAAAATAATAAAAAAAATGGTATTTGATACCAATTGAAAATTGATAGCAACGAAGAAGTCTCCGTGTTCAGAAAAACTATTCAATCTTAAGGTGTTTCTATAGATTGCAATCATAGAAATCTCTTTTGCACGTATCGTTATATGAAGCGATTACGTATTCTCTGCGAGCAATATTAAAATACGTTATCTGGAAATCTCAATTTTTTTTTAAAATTATCACTTCTGAAAAAGAATGCTGGTGCTTTCCGCAATGCTGTTGCTCTGTTCTGAGTGTGGAGACTAATTTTATTTTAAATTACAAGCATGTTGTTTTTCACGTAAGCGTTTTGAAATTATAACCATGTGCACCACTAATAAACAGAAGCTTTATTATTCTACACCCATTTTGACTATTATTTATTTTTATTTATACAGAATTTTTTTGCAGAAAACAAAAACAAACACCAAAAAAACTAAAATGAAATCAAAATGCCGTTAAGTCATAGAGACAATAAATAATATGTTTGAAATAGTTCCAAAGTGACTTCTTAAGTAAATGAAAGGATTTGTTTGGTTTAATTAAATATTATATTTTGTTAATGAGATGAAGTAGTACATTTCTCATAAACATCTCAGAATCATTTTACAAGAACATGGAGAAACACTTTATTCAACAATTTTCATTCGGGGTAGTATGGCAATTGTATTGTATTATGTAACACTCCCCATCCTCAAATTAAATTATAAATGGTGATAAAGGTTTAAATTCTTGAAATACATGGAAATAATTTAACTTTGTCGTCGTTTTTTCGAGCTTATATTCGTTATTTTTATATACCCGGAAATGAAGACGAAACAACTTCCTTTATGCGAAGCAACAAATACTTAAAAATAGTAATTAAGTTGATTCGTTTTAACTTTAACAGCTGTATTAAGGCGAGTTTAGAAGTATAATTTTACTCATGTATATAGATTTCAGTGGTTTGATATCATAGTTATTAAAGTAGAATTCTGCTATATATTCATGAAATTTAAGACTACTTAATAATCTCTTCTGGTTAGTCTTTTGTAACAAGGGATATAGTTTATCTCAATACGGGATTAGACTTTAAATTAATTTGGTATATAATAATGATAACTTTTCAAAATTACGTGATTAAGCGACCTAAAGAAACAACCACTTAAGTCTGCTAAACTGTACAAAAATAGGAAAGATACGGATGGTGAGAAAATATGGAATCTCTGAAGTGTCAAGAAGAAATGAACAAAAAAACCACGACTTACAACGGATCGATCATTGATTAATCTTTACATTTCTCTGACAAGTAAATACCTCAACTGAAGAGAAAGCAGAGCGCCTCTAGTGGTGGATTTCAGAGTTTTAAATTGTTTTATATTTACTCTGAACTTATTGTTGTAAACATGCTCACTTCTTCTCCCAAGTACCGAAAAAAGCATTCAAATCAGCGAATCCATTACAAAGTTATGCATTTTGTGCCAGGCAAAATATTGTAAAGCCCTCAAGAAGTTAAATTTTGGTAAGTTACATTTTAACATTACTTTAAAACCTTATCTCCTTAAATCCCAAAATTTCAGACTTAGGCGATCATATCGTATAGGTCTCGGAATCATTTCAATTAAATTTTTAATACCAGATTCCATGAAATGTATGTTAATCGTTTCGTTAATTTCACTATTATTTTATTATTATATACTTTGTGGTGTGTACTGATTTTAAATGATAATAAAATACTAACTTTAACGAACACTTATTAATTAGGTACGAATACGAGCGATTTTAAACGATTAAGTTAGCTAAATTTTGTTGGAATGTTTGGTGCTGTTTTGTTGTTTAGCAAACGTTCAATTTTATATGCATTTTGATATCTGAAGTTCTTAGATATTTAATAATAAATCTTTATATTTATAAATATATGCATGTGGATAAATGATGTTCACTGGAAATAGAATTTAAAATGAAAGCTAACTGTTAGTTGGTTTTATTCAGCGTTAAAATTAGATGTAGAAAAAAAGATAACATCAAAACCGGTAAAAACGATAATCCAACGAGAGAACGACCAACATTTGCGAAAACGAAGAGCCATGATGGGGTTTTCCTACGCAAGCACTAATTAAACAATCAAATAAAAAGCGCATTTACTCGAATTGTTACTACTGTGATTTGTGCTGATTTTTATTTGTTAGTTAGTTGCAATAAAAACTTAATAAAAAACTACTTAAAAATGTTAACAATAAAACAACGTAAAAATAAAATAAAATATAAGATGTTAATGTGGTCTGCATGCATTACCACCGATCCCAACGTACTGATAAACTACCAACCTTATTGTCGAAATCAGCAAAGTCAGCAAAACCGCTGCTGTTCGTAGATGCACCGAATGCGTCCATTGACGGTTGTGGCGGGCGGGTTGGTCCCTGTAAATATAATATAGAATAGATTAAATCAATCTATCAAACATATCAGGCCTGAGAAGGTTCATCTCGTATTTGAAGTGCTCCTCTGTACCTGCAATGGACGTGGTGGCGCTGGTCGAGGTGGTGGCATCTTCGATTTCTTTGGTGGTAGAGCTGGACTTGGTGATTCGGGTCTAGGCGGTGGTCCAGACTTCTGCGTATTTGGGCTGAGTACTTGTCCCTGTCCAGTGGGCGCGTGGAGTGCAGCAAATGGATCGCTACCGAAGTCATCTTTGCCGGGCTGCGGCAGAGAAATAAAAACCGAGTTAGAAAAGACAACAGTGCGAAATTTTACCTTTGTCACCTCTGGCGTTATGGCATTTGATTTAGTGGCACCGAATGAATCACTGCCGAAGGGATCCTTTTGTTGCCCGAAACCAGCGCCGCTATTGCTGCTACCAAAAGCATCAAAACCACCAGAGAAACCATCATCGAAACCAGAGCGTGTAGCAGTAGTGTTTGCTGCGTTAGCAACAAACGGATCGTTGGCAAAACCATTAGATGCGAATCCGTTGGTACCCTTCATAGCATTTGTGCCATCACTGACGTTGTTGTCTTCAAATGGATCCGACTTAGCTATTTCCAGCTTTTTCTCAAGTGTCTTACGTGCCTCATCAAAATCTGGTTCAATTTTTAATTGATACTCTGTGACCAGGTCAGCATCGCTGCTCTCGATAGCAGCCCGGCACATAAGCAGTGCATCGGTCATCTGGCGTTGCGCCTCAAGTAACTGAGTTACCATGGAACGTACCTTAGATATTTTAACAGATACAACAGTTAATATTTCACAGTAATAATAATCCTTTCAAGAAATTTCCTTATTATTAACTCACCGAACTTATTTGAAGCTGAGTATTCTGTAGGTGCTTCGTTAGATGTTCTAGCTCTTTATTATTTTCTTCGTATTCTTTTTGTAGGGCAGCCTCTTCGTCTTTAAGTTTCTGCATTTCCGAACGCTTCGAATTAAGCTCACCTTCTTGTTCGTTTATCGTTTCTTCTTGTTTCTGACACTGTTCTCGTATTTTGGATACCTATTTCAGAGATTGGGAATTGAAAGATAATACATGTAATCGATTTAGTTGTGAGGATTTATTCAAATAAATTGTTAATGGAAACACTTTAGTGTATTTGTGTATCTATTTTAGTGTATCTATTTTAGTTTTAGTTTAATGATGTATGCAAATTCTATTCAAAGTCAGAACAGAATAAATACGTTGGATATTTAATGTAAAATGATGACAGAAGAATGAAACCTTTAGTACTTTTTGTGAAGAATTTAATAAAATATTTACATTTACATATAATGAATGAAATTCTTGAAATTAAAGAGGGGCTCCCAATACAAAAAAGGTAACTTTATTACTCTCCTAATTTTTTTAGATTCCAGAAGCAAATGAACTTGTTCAAAATGTTTATAAATAGTTTCATGTGAGTGGAAATGCTAGTTTCTAAAATTATATACAATATATTCATCAAATTATGCATGCTGTAGTGAGAACATATACTAAAATGTAACACATCTGGTCACATAAACAATATATTAACAGAAATGGCTACAGAACTACAATGACAGAGGATAAAAATACCAGAGAAGACACATAAGAGTAAAACTCAAACCAACAAACCTGACTTCGCTTTTGGGAAATGTCTAATTTAATATTCGCTAAAGCCTCTTCGTATTCAGTGCTCTTTAATGTTTTAAAATTGTTTATGCATGAGTGGAAATTACAAAAGGCAGGGTTCCAATAGGTTTAGTCGTGGTAGTAAGTGGGATTGAGTGGGGGATGAGACGAGGCACGTATTGTTAAAAGTCCCAATATATTGCAAACATAGGAAACCGGAAATATAAAATCAAAACATAAGGGAAAATATAAAAGTGAGTTCATTTTAAAATTTATATAAGTACGATATTATAACTGAGACCACTAAATCAAATCCATTTTAAACAAACTAGCAAAAAATTTACACAATAACGATTTTCTAATATTTACACTATTTAAACGCGATTAAAATTGTTTCAAACTTGAACTTACTTGAAGTTTAAGATCATCGAGACGTTTTTGAGCTTCACCTCGTTGATGCTCCAACTGCTTAAGTGTAGCAGATAGCGTATCCAACTCACTCTACATTAAAAATTTATTAGATAAAATTAATTAAATAAATATTCGCTGTGCACAACCATCAAAACAAAGTTTTTAAAATACCTGTAAACTGCGCACTTCGCCTGATTTAATGCGTATATCAGCTTCTTTTTGAGCAATTTCAGTTTCCAGAGCGCGACGTTCTTTAGCCAATTCTTCGATTTCCTTAGAAATCATCTCCAATTCAGGATTCGAATAAGTTGGTTTCGGTTCCTAAAATTTTTAATAGAAAGAAAATATTTTCAAATACTTCGTCCGTACGTTTAGAGAAATTTTCAAATTTTCCCGGGAGAATCGATGTTTTTCTCCCGACTGAAAAGTTAAATGAAAAACCTGACAAGTAATAAAGGTCTAAAAATTTGAGGATAGGTTTTTTAAATAGCTTAAAGAAAATAAATAAGACAATAAATAAAGAAGAATATTCTGCGATTAATTCACAATTTCTAGCCTTCATATTTGTTGCATAGAAAACTTCTGCAAAAAGAACACAGAAGACACAAAAAATCCAACAGAACTTTAGGAATAATTGAAGTTTATATTAATTTAGTTTAATAAAAGCTTCTTACTTGTGGCTGTAAATCAACACCAGCTACGATGCCACGCATGGATGGTGGTACCATGTTAGAGGTTAGCACCTGCGGTGGCTCGATGCCTTTCTGCTTCCGCTCCACCATCCACATGGCTAACGCAAATTGTTCAAGCGTAAGTTTACCCGATTGATTGGTGTCACAGAGAGCCCTAAAATCGTTCAAAATTAAAATAGTTTCCATTGAAGTGAACGTAAATTATAATATTATTGAAATTATAATCTACCATATGTGAGCCAAACAATTTTGTGGAACACCAGACTGCAAAAATACATTTTTAACTTCTAGTCCTGAAACCAATCCATCCTTGTCACGGTCTGAATCACGAAAAACGGTCTCGAAACGTTTGAGTTCTACCGGTGTCACGACCCAATCAGCCGCCGCAGCCACCGATGGAGGCGCTCCAATAGGAATGAGTGGATCTGTCGAAATAAGTGGCACCTGAACTGCTGGAACACGTTGCATTGTAGGGGCTGCAGCTGGCAGTGGCGGTACTGGTGGTGGTGGTGCAATGTCTTTCGGAAAATCAGCGACAAAGCCCCCGTCAGCAAAGCCTTCGCCGCTGGGTGCGCGCGGCATGCTAGGAACAGGCGCCGCAGTGTGTCCAGCGATTACAGGTGGGGCCGGCTTCGGTGGTGGACCACCTCCAACCACCTTGCGCAGCTCGGGTGGCAATACATCGGGAACAGTACGTTTTTCCAGTGTCTGGTAGACTAGATGCATGGCGACTATAAATTCATGTTTGTCCAGATTGCCATCCTTGTCCTGGTCAGCAAGATCCCAAATCTTGCCCAATGTATCCATTGGCAGTTTTGAGTCCATGAGCACTCCTTTCACCTTATTTCCAGCTAACATTCCGCCAACTGGTTTCAATGACTCAAACAGTTGCTCGTATTTTAGACGATCGATAACTTTAATGGACCAGTCGCCTGCGGGTACACCTCCACTAGCTACTGGTACAGTTTGAATGCGGGGTGGCATAATTTTTGGTATTTCACCCTAAAATAGTTAATTTTTCAAACACTGAATTTCAAATTTAACGGACATAAAAGCATTTAACAGTCGAAGTCCACAAATGTAAAATGTGTATTTAAAAATTCATGGCAACAACAAGAATGACGTCCACACCATCACTGATTGTGTAATCAGCACCAGTGAGTAAAGTTCTACCTCGAGTTTTTATGACGGCGATTTCTCGAGACAGATTTATGTAGGCCACTGGAAACCCGTGATAAGTAGCTATATTCTTATATATATATTAGAATTAATATCCACTGAAAAATTCGCGATGTGTTTGTGACGACGGCTTGGTATGGCCTTCGTCCACAACTTTATGCTCTGCTCTACCTCTTAGGCCAACTTACCACTTTTGGAGGATTCGCTGTTTCCACGTATATGTTGCTCATATTAATCACCTGCCCAGCCTGTGCCAATGAAACTAATTTTAAAGCCACATAGAATCCAGGTTTGTCGAGGAAGCCCTTGCCATTCGGGTCTGAAAGATCCCAAATGCGGCTGAGCACCACGTCGCTGAGACCGGACTTTTTAAGAAACTTGGCTGCTGTCATTGCCTCAATGGCACCTGAGCCTTTGGGGTCAATCTGTAGGTAGAAATGACAGAAACGATATTGGTTCGAGGTTCCACTGAAAGTTCAGCTTTTTACTGCAAGAATGCCATGATTTTACCTGCTTGTAGTACGTTTCATAGATGGCAAGGTGTTTACCACACACTTTTGTAAAATCCAAATTCATGTCTTGGCTAGCGGCTCCTAATTATGCTCGCAAATGTATTCTCATCCAAAGTGAAAATTCCGAATGTCCTTATCACAAAATCGATAAACAAAAAAATTCTCAGTCGTATCGATTTTTCCTTTGTGGTAGTGTGGTGAATACGTGATTCCAATTGACAGGTGACACCCCTATTTTCCCAAGCGTGGTTTGCAGTAAATTCTATTCATTAAATACAATCCATGAATGATTTATAATTTACTGTTGATTTGTTGTCTCGGTGAACACATGCTCGAAAGTTTTCACAAATAATTGTACTTTAAAATTACAAGCCCCTTTGCTCACATTTAAAAACGCACAAGAAGAAAGCAAATTTGGAAGTCCTTTGAGGCGTGGTGGGTTTTATTTACAAAATTGATCGGTTGCAGTTTTTAGTAAACGTATGCAATCATGCTTGATAAATTCAAAATTGGGAAACAACAAGCAAACTAAAATATCTTTCTAATAAAACATGTATATTTTTGTATATCAGACATTAAAACTAGAGAGCCATAATTAAACAGTTGCGCTACGCTGCAAACAAGAACCAAAGAGTAATGGAAATCAAGGAGTAATTTGAAGTAAATTATTTGCAAACCTTTTCAAGAAGAAAGTAATAAGATAATAAGTGCGTGCATCAAGCGTCATCGTGTATTACGCATGTAAAACTATCTTCCGACGTATACCTCAAAGTTCTACCTTTGTTCCTCATTCGTTAACTGCTCATTTCTTTTTTAAATATCATTATGAAGGAGAACTCTAGTCGTTCTCTGACTCATTAGGCCAAAACTGTATTATATTAGGAAAAGTTAATAAAGAGTACAGATGTTGGCAGATTGGTACATTTGATTTCCTTTTCTATATAAAATTTGTTTTGTTCCAGAATGGAACAATGAGCTTAGATTACGTAGCCGAGCGATCTAATTAATTTATTCCGTATTGAAATACGATTTTTGATTCTATATCTGCTATAGTTCTATAACAATTCGGTCGTCCTGTATCATATGAGTGAATATGTTTTATTGTGTAAAGGCCGCTGTGGAAGAGATTACCAGATAATTTTTAGCATCTCTCTGAACAATGTCTTGGCAGTAACTTTCTTGATGCAATACTAGTACGTTTCCCAAAAGGGTCTCTTGACGCGAAATTCAAAAATTTCGGCCAAACATAAAATTAAAAAACTCAAACGAAATAAATCCGAAAATAGCAATCATCAACAATATATTTGCTGTAAAAAATATTGACTACGCTAAGAAAAAATCAGTAGTAAACTGGAGAACAGGAAATCATCTAAACCAAATCAAGTAAGCCAGTATTCATGCACGCACAAAAGAATAGAAACTAGTTTCCCGCTGGAAATGCCAGAAATAAATACCAAATTTTTTTGATTAGTACTTAATGAAGAAAATAGTTCTTCAATTTAGTACGAAAGGCAAAATGAAAACGGCATCTCCGAAACACTCGGTGCAAAATTTTCACATGCCTTTTTTGCATGTTCGTGCATTGGGAATCTTTTCGGGAAGCTTTGAGGCTCTGGAGCCGTAATTGTCATTGTGTAGTTTACAGAAATAATAAAATTAAAGGTATATTGTTCGGATATTACGATTAAGGAAAATTTTTCTTGAAATAATTGAACCTGTATTACACCAGGTAGGGAAAGTACAACAAAAAGTTGGGTAGGCGAGCACACAGGAAAAATCTGAAGGCGTGGGGATACACACGAAAAGCCCACGAAAACTTGAGCCACGCAATAGATAGTCCTCAAGAATTCTTGGACAGGTATGTATGTGGAATTTTATTCTTTCCACTCAATCTTCAATTAATCGGTAACTATATATCTTTTGTATGCACCGCCTTTTACATCTACCGCACAGCGACACCCCCTCTGTCAGTAAAAGATACCATTGACACCGGCAAATATACGCCCGCCGCACCTGCAGGTAGCACTAGACGTCGTCAAATCGATTTTTTCAAAAAACTTGATCATTTACCCGAAAGGCATCAGGTGAATCGTTAGGATGGGAGCATATTTATCACAGCCGAAGACGGAAAAGGTGTCCACCGATGAGGTGAACGAATTTCTGTTAGTCGGTGCCAGCTCCATGCAGGGTTGGCGTAATAGTCAAGAGGTAAGCTGATTGTAAGTAGAATTAAAAAACAAAGACTGTATATAGAAGTAATTGCTCGAATCAAAGCCAGTAAATGTTGTGGCCGAGTCTATGAGTCGTGGCTTATTGGTTAGAAAAAATCTTGGTCCACTTGACGGAAACAAACGTTATAGGTCACAAACACTCATTTCTTGCTTAAAAAATGGAATGAACTACGCGTGTAGTTGCAAGCCCACTTTTATCTGCAAAGATTTCATATTCTCTCACCAGTAAAAAGTCACACGTGGACATGTTTTATATAAAATTTTTAGTGGAATTCTGAAATCCAATTGCTATCATTAATAAATTAACAAGTAGCTTGTGTTGGCGAAATTTGTATTATTAAAAAATTGTTTTAATCATAATCAGCACAAACATCGTTTACAATAGTATTGCTTAGAAACGAGAAGATAGTGTTATTACATTCATAATAGCAATAGTGAATAATAATAACAAGACATTAGCTAAGAATTGCGACCCTTTTTGAGTCTATGGATTACGAAATTTGTTGCGGTCGACTGTTAGTGATGCATTCATCGATTGCTAGGGGTTTGCGATTCCACAGGTGATTACCAACAATTTCACACAACAGGGCAAAAATTCTCAAAGTCATTATTAATCCCCACTAAAAATTCCACATGCATTAAACTCATTTATAACTTACCGACTTCTAAATTGTGGGTGAAGCCGGGTGCAAGAAGCAAAATTAAAAGCATCGTCTTGCGGAAATAAATTAAAAAATTTCAATATAACCCCTAAAAAATTTTAATATAACCCTTAAAAACTAACAAAGTAATTTTTAAGACTACTTATTTAATCGCTATGGTGTTCCATTTTAATGATTTTTTATAGGATGCTCACAACTCAATTCTAAACTTTGACAAGAACACTTCATTCTTCGCTGTCTACGATGGTCACGGCGGGGCCGAAGTTGCCACATACTGCGCCGATAAACTGCCAAATTTCCTCAAGGAACTGGAATCCTACAAGAAAGATCAACTTGAAGAAGCGCTGAAGGCTGCATTCCTAGGCTTCGATAAGACTCTACTAGAACCGGAAGTGGTTGAAGTTCTAAAAATACTTGCAGGAGAGAAGAATCTTGCTGAAGCTGATGACAGCGACATATTGGATGATGATGAAGACGACGAAGATTTGGCGGAGTTGCGTGAGGAGGGCAACCTGCCGTTGAATGAAGTGTTGGAAAAATACAAGGGTGGTTCGTCAATGCCTGTTCTCAAAAAGATAAAGGACGGTGAACCACGTCCGTCAAGTTCGAAACCGCAGTCACCATTTTTACGTGGTCGACGTGCTGCTGCCGTTGCAGCTGATGCTGCTAATAAAGCTGAAATAAATGAGGAGGAAGCAAAAACTGCAAGCACCTCTACAGCGGCAAGAAGTAAGCATGGATATTAAGAAAATAAATTTCTGTAGTTATTTGAAATATATATTCTAATGCTTTAGCTGCTGAGACCAAAACTTTAAAAGCTGTGGAGAATAAAATGGAAACAGATGAACTTGAGGATGATTCCACAGTCAGTAGCAGTAGTTCCGGAACACGTAAAACCAATAACACTGCCAGCTCCGTTGGCACTGAAGCTGCCGAAGCTGAAGCCACTGAACTACGAAAAACAGCAACAAATGGTTCCACCAACGCCAATGTCATTCCCTCTGATTCGTCTGCGCTACCAGATTCCTCACATTTGAGAGAGGGTGAACAAAATGGAAATGTTACTTCCTCAGAAAGCAAAGCATGTAAGACGTCAGCGGATGTTTCAACATCTTCGTCTTCAACAACAACTTCTGCAAAGGTTAAAACATCGGAAGACGCTGTTTCGGGTTCGAATGATTCTGCCGCTAGTAAGCAGAACGGAATGGCGAATGCAGAAGCTACGTCTTCGTCAGCAGTAAAAACTTCTCACAACATAGATCGTTCCGGCATATCGTCCACCAGCAAGGATGCAGCAAAAGAAAAATTGCTGATAGAAGACGATTCTACGGATGATGATGCAGATTTCGATGGTGAGCACAGATAACTCCTACTTTGATTCGTGAATTTGCCGTTTAATGTAATCTTACAAAGATTTTTGATCGCGGAGGATTTCTTAGTGCATCGCCAGGCGAACAAATGTAGTAGGTGTAACTTTCGTTTTTCCGCGAATGATTTTATTCTATGAACGCCTTACCTTGTAAGGATACGCCAGAAAGAGTTGTGGACGAATCGCGTAAGACACTCGAAGGCGAATTGCATATTTTATTTTTAGAAAACTCGTAATGAAGAGAATCGAATCGGTAAAAAAAAATCTATCTTATCGGTAATGTTCACTACTCCAAAAATTTTCCTTCTTCCATTCTGGCTTCAGGATAGTGATATATATTCATATAAACTGCTATATGAGTTAATATTCTACTTTTTGCTTAATCGCTAACGTACCGCCACCCCCATTTGTTTAATCCTGACGATTAGATGACGAATCACGATAGAGTCGGACGCGAATCACAAACGTCATATAAATTTTCCCAAATACTCTCGCTTTTATACGAGATTTCTTACGTATTTTATTTTACCTGTATGCAGCTCATGATACGTCTAGCAGTGACGAAGCCGATGCTCTTCACGCTCTAGAATACTCATCAGAAGATGATGCTGCTGAAGACGATGAAGATGAGGATGACGATGACGATGACGAAGAGGGCGAAGAGGAGGAGGCAGATGAAGATGAGGACGAAGAAAGCGCCATTGCCAATGAACAGTTTTGCGCCAACATGATTGAAGAGCCAGGCAAGGATAGCGGTTGCACAGCGGTGGTTGCATTACTTCGCGGCCGCGATCTGTACGTAGCTAACGCAGGCGACTCAAGGTGCGTCGTGTGTCGCAACGGTAAAGCTATTGAAATGAGTTTGGATCACAAGCCAGAAGATGATGAGGAATCAGCACGCATCCTTAAGGCAGGCGGGCGAGTAACTCTGGACGGGCGTGTTAATGGTGGACTCAATTTGTCACGCGCTATTGGCGATCATGCTTATAAGATGGTAATGCAGCAAAGTATTATCTACTTTATTATATTTCTTGCCTTTTGAACGATTAACAGATCCCAAATAACACCTTGATGCCGAATGAGTCTAATATAATATAATATATTATATTCATTCGGCATAAAACTATTAAGGACAATTTTTTTGATCGAAAGTGGTATGCTAACGAAATCGACCCCTTAATCCTATAGACAATTGTCTGATTAATCGATTAACACAAGGTTATCGATTAAATATTAATTTGATTGGTCGACCACCTTCGTCAAAGTGAAGAATCGATTATTTTCCATCGGCTATTAATTAATCAACATAAAATCTTTATTTGATTACAGACTATTTGATTAATCCAATAATGAAGAATTGATTAATCGCTTCATATTAATCGTTCCATTACCTTCTGGTCGACTAATCAGTAACCTATCAATAATTCCAATAGGTGGTCAAATAATCGTTTAGCTGCTCTTAAAATTGGTCGGACATTGCAATAATCTATGAAATAAATCAGGATTTTTTTTCTTTAAGAATTCTGAGGTTACTGCCGAGGAACAGATGATATCAGCTCTCCCTGATATAAAGAAACTAATCATTACACCTGAGGATGAGTTCATGGTTTTGGCTTGTGACGGCATTTGGAACTTTATGTCCAGTGATGAAGTTGTCGATTTCGTGCGATTGCGTCTAAAGGATGAATCCAAGAAAATTTCACAAATCTGTGAAGAGGTAAGCGTGAAACGAAGTGGGAAGAAACAAAGCGCTTTCCAACATTGACATTAAACATTCGTGTGTTTAGCTTTTCGACAATTGCCTTGCTCCGAACACCATGGGCGATGGCACCGGCTGCGATAACATGACCGCTGTCATTGTTCGCTTTCAGCCCAAGTTGCTCGAAATGCCTACCAATATAAATCCTAATGAAACCGAAGACGTTCTCCTCGCCAAACAAGCCGCAGAGGCTGATGCTGCTGATGCCAGCTTGCAGAAGTCACTAAAACGGTGTGCTTCCCCGACCTACGACGGCAGCTGTAATGAAGCGGAGAAAGCGAAGACCAAACGAATGAAGACTGATGACAAGGACGAGTCAAACACAAGCAGCAGCAGTAATGATGCAACCAGTAGCAGCAACAGCAGTAGCAATGCCTCAGCAACAACTTCGGCCGCAGCAACTACAGCAGATGCGGAACAAAAAGAATGTGACAGCGCTAATACATCCACCAATGAGGCGGCAGCAGCCTTTACATCGACGTAAGCAACAACAGCAACAGTGTTAAGTGCGTTCACCCTCCTTGCTTAGGTCTCCCTCACTTGTGACATTTGTTTCCTCTTTATTGCCTATGTAACTATATTATTTGGACTTTTGTTTTGTGTCCCACCTATCCCTTTTCCACACTTAGTTCATAAGTTTTAAAGAACAACAGAAATGGAAAACCATTAATTATTAGAGCTGTAGTGGACAATTTTATATACAGAAAGAATTGAAGTCGCAAATAAAAAGTCAAGCATAAAATTTTTCTTTACAATTAACCGAAAGCAGAAAGCATAAAAAAATAAATCCATCCACCAAATTAATTGATTTTGTTATTAATGTGGTTATCAAAATACCATGAAAAAAATATGAACTTTAAATGATAAAAAAATACAGATCGAAAAGATTAATCTCAAGTCGCATTCAACAACAAAATATTGAAAAGCAAAAATGTAATTTTATAAAATAGTAATTGAAAATGCTACAATGTTTTAGTTTTTTTTGTTCAGTTTCTTATCTTTAGATGAAATCTAGATTAAAAATCGAAGAGAATTGGTTTTCCACATTAATTGTAATTGCATTTATCACACACGGTTATCCACACATTTATACACTTAAAAACCTAATCATTAAGATCAATAAAATACAAGGTAGTTGAAAGTTAATATCATATTTTTATCACTCTCATACTTTTTTTTATCATATTCGTTGCTCATCATATCACATTAAATAAAACGGCTCACTTTTAGTAAAACTTTGTTTCTCCGATTCTGAGAACACAATTCGCGCATGGGAATTCTGCCATCAAAAACAACAACCAAATTCCACAGCTATTGAAACTCTTACATTCGTTGAAGTCCATCACCAAATATCTCAGAAATTCGGAAAACGTTAGAAGATGCTTAATTTAAATACAAATTACTCTTTCTTAAGTAGTGGAAACAGTTATAAAATAAACGTTTCTCACGACTTCGAGTAGTCTTGTGGATCGTAGTAAGGAAAGTAAAAATTTAGTTCTCGATAACAAGAGTTGGAGAGTTAAAATCTGCTCCTTTAGTTCACTACTCACTGTTTTGTCGAGAAAAAGACTTTTTCTATTACTTATTACTTTTTGAAAGCTCAGAAAATTAGTTTTACTCCGTTACTAACATTTTTACTCTAAATCTTGGAGAACCTTATAAAACTTTATATTGACAAGATAAACCTCTAAACCCGCAAAGTTAACATGCTTTATAAAGCTCTAAAATACTCTGAAGTCTTTTATAATAAATAAAGTGGGCGACATACACAATACACATTTATACATTTATATCCGTACATATACATACATTTTTATGTCCCATCGCTAGATACTTCCGAATAATATATATCTTGATATAAATGTCACACATACACTTTTAAAAATATATTGCCGGTGCATTTGGCACAAAAAGTAGGCAGCGTGGTTGTCAATTGATTTCAAGTAGGCGGTTATCAACCATTTTCAGCATAATTTGATTTACAACAAAGATATCGACATAAAATGTTGTAAAAATATTTTGTACAAAATTTTATGTCGATATTACTATTAATAGTTCTTGTAATCGAGATAGGGCGGACAGATTATTATTTAGTTAAAAAGATGTTGGAATTAGTAAATTCTTAGACATATTGGGTTGGCAAATATGTTCGTTCGGTTTTAGTTTCAGATCTTCATAAAATGATAGCTCGTGTGTAAGGAGATGATACTTTAATAGAACGCGTATGCCAAGTTCCGTTCTGGAGATTCGACATCAATGATGCGCCCCGTTCCGGTCGTCCGACTAAGATGAACTTAAGAGACATTAAGGCTTTAATCGAAGTAAACCCATCGCAATTGGTACGAGAGATTGCTATGACATTGCATATAATCCACATAACCGCAAAAAACCATTTTTGCCAGCTGGGATATATTTCTGGGTCATATCAACTAATCGAGGCTAACTTGACCACACGCATATCCATCTGCGATTCGCTACGGAAACGGACAAATTTTTCAAACGATTATTCGTCACCCGTTCCCACTTGTCCTTGTCTTTGATAATGTAGCTTGTACAAGACCATGGGGGCACACCAGCGTGCTACGCCAAACAACTTCGAACGCGGGATTGCATCCCGCGTATATATTCTTCGAAAAATATTATATTATATTCTGCAATACGTATAATGGGATTTGAAGAGTGTTACTATTACAAAGTGGTATCGTCTGGCAAAATGATTGATTCAACTATATACTGTTCGCAATTAAAACATTATTATTAATGTTTGTATTTAAAATCTATCATTTTGTTTGTATTAAAAGTAATTTCTTTAGTTTGTATAATAAAATTTTTTTAATTTTTTTTAAGATCAAAGATAATTTTTTAACATTTTTATACCCTATCTAGCTTTCTTCTTCTCAGCTGAACCGTGCTTCCTCGGTATAAGCCAGAGCCTGAATGCAGTCCTGATGTGCTCGCAAAGTCGACATGCAGAAGCCTCCGTGGGCATTCCACACTATGACAGTGGCATCACATCTCGCGCTAATCACTGACAAGGATGCCTAAAATTGTTGAAAACCTTAGTGAATTTAATTTATGAAAATAATGTACACGTAAATCAAAGTACAATTTGCCCTTGTCGGGATACAACTGTTTCTGAAATGTCAAAAAACTATGACGTCATGTGGTGAATATCACGTATACTATACGTGAATGCAAAATACTTTGTTTTGACAGTTCTTTGGCGGGAAAAGAGTTTCCTTTCTCATTATTTCCGATATTGTGCAGGATGCTTTTTTACGACCAAATGCAAAGCTTTTGATAAATGTCAGGCGACCTTTTGAATCTCCTGAACTCTGGTTGTTGCCACTATTTCCTTGACTAATTTGGGTTGCCAACGTTTTTGAGCTTCTATAATGTTTTTGTAGTAATTTTTGGAAATTACATGGGTTTTTTAATCAAACAATTCAATAATTTATTTTGTTAACAGTTTATCATAAAAATTTTGTTTTTAAGTAAATTCTTCAACAACTAACGTGATTAGAAGATATTTAAATATTGGTATGTTTGGATGGCTGTCCAATATGTCTTGATTTATGGATATTAAGTTATGTAGGAAAACTTATACACTAATTTTACAAACGATTATGATTTTTTCTTTAATCTGACTGTGTTAATTTGTTGATTTGTGATCTGCTGATTGTGATTTATTGGTACAAATTTACTCTATGCTTTATAATAAAATTCACAGTGAATAAAGCTACACAGAAGAAAATAAAAAAAAATCCTTCACTTCTTTGACAACCTCAGGTAGATGTAAATTATATTATTATACAACCTTAGAATTTTTTAAAACGCAAAATTGATTTCCAAATCTATGCATTATTATAGCAAACCAAATACAAAATTCGTAATATAATTTGAGAAAAATATTTGTAAAATATTATATTCATATTTAAACTGGAAACATACAAGTATCAAACTAGAATCAAAGTAAACAAATCGATAACATAGTTGTTTTGTTATGTTTTCGCCATTTAAGAAAACTCTAGTAATTGATTAGTAATTAAATTAATAGACAGAAATATATGTATGCAAGAAGAATAAAATCTCCCATTTGCCGCGTGAATTTCAAAATACCCAGATTAAAATTAGTTCCACATGTAACTGGCAACTGTAACAGCTGTTTTCGTGGATTTTCGAAGTGCAACATTCTTCTCCCTTTCTTCGAAATCGAACTAATTACCATTTACGGACGTATTCGCTAATCAGCCCATCAGACGAAGTTTCGTATCTCTTTATCTCTTTAGAAATTCAAGATATCTTCAAGACGACCATCCGAGTTTCAGCCACACCACCCATCTTAAGGCTTAGTGCTGTTCTTCGCTGCTTGGCTGAAGGGAACTTTCAAAAGGCCAGTACGGGCGAAATTAAGTTAGGGTTGGCACTGCCAACTCTTTAAAAGGTGTCGTGGAAGCTTCATATCAGCGACTCTTCAGTCAGTGGATAAACACTAAAATATCGGAAGAGGAGCAGAACGCATCGAAAGAGTACTTTTACACACGGGCCGGTTTTCCCGTTGTCTTTTGGCGCGTACATGGAATGGATGTGTGTATTATACCGCCAAGAAAAGATACACAACACCTGTTTTCAAATGCAGCAGGCTTTATTAGTGTAAAAGCCACAATTGTGAGTATAGTTATGATTTCATATAAATTCATATGCAAGCCTAGCCGCAGGTAAATTGAATGCACGAAAAAGTAACGCATAGGCAATACCATTTTAAATAGACTTTTGTGCTTGTAAACAGTTCGTAAATATAAGGAGAGCTTCACCCGTTAGTTAAGGAAAGCATAAAATTAGTTGGTTTTTGATCTCATAATATATAAAAATTACTAGATTTCTGATGTTAATTAAAACATACGATAGCAAGTATTATAGTTGATGTCTTTCCGCGTAGGCGGGAATGAGGAAACGCCCTGCGTAGACGTAATTATATTTTGCTTTACTTACGTATTTTGCTTAAGGTATTTGTACCAAATGCCAAATGCCATTCACATAAAGTTGGTCGATAAGTGACAGTTTATACCCCAATGTTACGCTACGGTACACTTGTTTAGTTCAGCTTTTAGAACATGTTAGTCATTCGTCAAATACAACAATAGCTAGCTGTAATAATTTTCGGACAATTTATCTTATGAGATTTGTGATTATTAAATGAATATACGATACATGGACGCCAGATATCCTGGGTCGTGTAGCGACTCATTAATTTGGAAACTCAGTGAAATTAGAGAATATCTACAATCAAATACTAAAGAAAATTCCAGGCTAGTAGGTAATCTTTATGCTAAAATTTCCAGTCTTTAAATGAACTTTTCGCTTTAAAGGTTATACGAAATTCCCATTGGAACCTTAATTGATGACTCCTTTTCGTAAGGCCGCCCAGGGCTCAACGGAAGCTAGCTACAATAATAGACATGCCAAAGCCTGGAGCACAGTACACAACACAATTCGTTTTCTAAGGAGACAATTTGGAAGTCTTAGTTCGAGTCGAGTTCGAGTTGTTAAAGTTTGTAAAAGAGGAAAGTGCTCAAGATTGTGTTTACGAATTGTTTCGGATCTGTCGCAAGACATCAAACTTGTATAATACCGAGATATTTTCTGCAATGATTTTAATGCTGCATGCTTAATAAGTATCATATTGTATTTGAATTAGCAAATCGGTTTTGAAATTCGATAATTTGAGAAATGGATGCGGAGAAAGTAATCTGCCGTGCAAAGGCAAAATACGATGATCTATGTCGTGAATTAAATATGGACAAATTTACTGAAGAAGAGTCGTGGAAAAAATATTTGGAGGTCTCTAAGCGGTTTTCACTTGAGGGCGATCAAGTCCATTGGTTTTGCTGTTCACTTTTTGCAGCATGTCGGGACTCCTTTACACCTACTGTGGGCGCCAATAATTCTGTTATAATAGGTAATTGTGTTTCCCTGACTACGTTGCTAAGGAGCTGCAATATAAGCATATATGAATTCTTTTCGAAACTCAGAGTTTGGCACGAAATGGCTAACACCTCAAGAAATTTCATTAGTCAGGTTAACAGACTGGAACGTACATTCAGCATTACATTTCATTTATTTAAGAGGTTTAACGAAATGTTTCACCAGATCTTTTTGATTTCAATGGACGAGAAGAAAATGAAAAAATATAGGTCTACAAGATGTTCTTCAAGCAAACTCTATGAGCTATGTTGGTGTCTTTTCTTGTGCGCTAAAAATGAAAATCCTAGTTATACTGTGGATGTTGTGACATCTTTTCATTTACTAATCTGCTGTATTGATTTAATATATCTCAATGTACTTTCTGAAAGTAGAGTAGACTTAATAAACCCTCACTTCGAAGGTGTACCACCGAAGTGGAATACACCAGAATTTGAGCCGAGTTCTGTTGAATCGTATTGTATAATTAATCCGTTATGCCGCCTTACTAAAGCTCTTCCAGCAGAAGCTAAAAATATGAAAGAAAACTCTTGGAGGGTTATAATTAAAGAATTTTTTAGAACGAAGACATTATCTGGTGATGAAGAAACATTTTTGGGAATAATTTCTAGTACAAATTTCGACCGCAATTTAAAGTCATTTAATAGCTCGTACGAACAATTTGTATTAAGCGTGGGCGAATTTGATGAGCGAATATTACTAAACAATCCAAATTACCGCCAGACTTGTACCAAAGATTTACCGGAAAATGAACCACGTTATAAGGATGTAAGGTCATTCATTCCTGATACTCCCCTAACGCGAAAAAATTATCTGCCTGCGAAAGATGTTAAAGAACCTGTAGCAAACGCTACAAATAATGTAATGAAATTGCAGGATATTGCGGATATAACTCAGCCTACAGAATTCATAAGGCAAATCGGAGAGGATATCATGGAAAAATTAAACCAGAAGTTAATTCTTATGTCAGAGAAATTCAGTGAATGTTTTCCAACCAAGGGAGAAGCACAAAATCGTTTCAAATTGGCTCGATCGCTGTACTTCTATTTGCTGGATGCCATTTTGAAAGCTGAAGTAAGGACAAAACCAAATGTGGATCTCAGACAATTACTGGAGACAGATGTTCTTAACACAACACTTATAGCTTGCTGCATAGAAATTGTTCTAAATGCTTATAATTCACATCTTGATTTTCCATGGATTTTAAGTTGCTTTAAAATAAACGCTTTTCACTTCAGTAAAATTATAGAAATAGTAGTTAGCCGTCACGACGGAATCTTAACACGTGCGCTTATAAAACACCTCAACTGTATTGAGGAAACATGCTTGGATACTTTGGCTTGGCGAAAATCTTCTCCTCTTTGGGAAATTTTGGAGACCGCGGAAACACCTTTGCCCACTTGGTCAGAAGTCCATTTGGAAAATTCAGTCTCAAAGAGAGGAATACACTTTAACTCCCCCAATCGTGATTCAAGTGAGTTCTCATATGTGGGTGAGGCTTCAAAACGTGATCTCTTTAATATCATTAAGGGTGAAACATCGGATGTTTCTAAGAATAAAGTCGGTGGAATTAAAAAACTAGGATCTCTTCGAATATTTTTAAGAAAGTTCTATAAACTGGCGTGGTTGCGAATGAAGGAATTATGCATTGAACTGAACCTAGATGATGAAGTAACTCTGAATAAAATATGGACTCTTTTTGAATTCTCAATAACTCAAAGAACCGAATTAATGCAAGATAGACATCTTGACCAAATACTGATGTGTGCAATTTATTTGTATATTAAGGTTGGTGAAATTGAAGGAAAGTCGTTTACAGATATAATGAAATTTTACAGGAAGCAACCACAAGCAACCAGCAGTACGTACCGAGAAGTTCTAATAAACCCTATGAATAACGGTACAGATTTAGAAGAGAAATACGGTGATATTATATTCTTTTATAACAACATTTACGTACAGAAAATGACACCATACGCTCTGAATTTTAGCGAGAAAAAGAAAACGCACAACGACCATTCTCTTTCACCACATCCTACGGAAACGCAAGCATTTCCAAAGAAGATGTCCAACAATTTATATGTATCTCCTATGGATAAAAATGAGGTTTTACATTCACCAAACCGTATCACATACGAATTCAGCAAAAGTCCTGCCAAGGCCTTGGAAAAAATGAATGAAATCGTCAGAAAAGGAAAGCGAAATCTGCCATTTAATGATGAATCTGATGTAATTGATCGAAAGTTTCCAAGAAGAACTCCTTACTACCTAAGCACTATTAAAGAAATAATAAAGGATCGATTAGTTGAGCAAAAATAACGTGTATAAAAATTCAGCTCAAATAATGTTAAAAATATATAATGTTAAAATATGCATTGAAAAGTTGTAAACGTTTGTTGCACTTTACAAAATATTAAAGAAAATATTATATTGTATCTATATAAGGAATATATTAAGGAACTATTATGTTGTGTCGCTAATATATTTTAAAAATTTATGTTTGTTAGTTAAAATTAATTTAAAATAAAATAGGTTTGAATTATGAATAAGTTATCTATTATTATTTCTATTTCAATATTTTTCCCATATAGAAATCAAGGAAAGCAAATTATTTTATAATGTAATAATATTGTATATATCTCTGCATATTATAATCAGAATAAATTGCTTCACACCTCCTTAATTATGCTTTTAACCTGTGGAGATATTTAATATGTCGTGAGGGTTTTGCGAGATTTGTGGTGTGCTGGGATGTTTTTGTCAGATTTTAATATTCTGGAAGATAGTGTCAATTTACATTATTATTCTAGAAAATATCGTTTTTTCATAAATTCGTTCTGGTATATAATACATAACAATTTACGTTTTTGCCATGTTTAGAATATTTTATGTTTGATGCAAGAGAGCATTTTTTAAATGTAAATTTTTCTAAACAACATTTTAACATTATTCTAAATTATCTAAATAGGAGTTCGTCGAATTATACTTCTTAAAAATTCTTTTTTAAAATAATCGAGTCTAAGATTTGTAGATATGTGTGGAAATTTTTACTTGTTTCATTTATTTAAGATTTTCAACTGGTACTATGAGAAGAATTGAAAAGTTTAAGTAGAAATGTGGGCTATTAGACGCCAGTTTGCAAACACCTATGATGGTACAATTTGGGAATATTAACCCTAATATAAACAGCGTCAACATTGAATGATCAGTTTTCTGCGCTGTGAGAAATGAGCGGCGACGGTGTCTGTCACAAGAACCAATATAAATTCTTTTTCGTTTGAACTCAAAAAGAGGTCGTCCAAATTACTAGTTGTCTTCAAACAGTTTCACACCAGCGCCGTGTAAAGTGTAAAACAGGTGCTGCAACGCATTTCCTAGTAGTCAAACATTGAGGGCGGAGACCACTTGAAGCAGGGATTTTTGCTATAAAACAGCCAAAATTGATTCTCAAAGCTTCAGCCCGAGCAAAAGCAACGCGATAGCAAGCGTTTGCAAGAGCTCCGTAAGTTCAAGTGATATAAGCGTTCATCCGAGAAGCAGCAGTAGTGTGTGCAGCGGAGGTGGAGCCATTAGCAAGCGTCAGCAGGAGACTTCGAACAGTTTAGTATTTCTTGCGTCCAACAAAATGTCGGGAGACCAGAAGACACTTCTGAAGGGCCAGCCCTCGCAGTATGTGAAGCTTAATGTGGGCGGACGTCTGTACTACACCACCATCGGAACGTTGACGAAACACAACGACACTATGTTGAGTGCAATGTTCAGCGGGCGCATGGAAGTATTGACTGACTCGGAAGGTTGATTGACTGACACAACTTCTGTACTTTGTTGAGAACACTATGTTTCTTGTTGCAGGTTGGATACTCATTGACCGCTGCGGATCCCATTTCGGCACCATTCTTAATTATCTGCGAGATGGCACTGTACCGCTGCCGGATTCCCACAAAGAAATCGCTGAACTGTTGGCCGAAGCGAAATACTACTGTATCAGTGAACTGGCCATGTCCTGCGAGCGCGCTCTATTAGCTCACCAGGAACCGAAACCTATTTGCCGCATTCCACTAATCACGTCGCAGAAAGAGGAACAGATGTTGATTAGTTCGTCGTCCAAACCGGCTGTTATTTTGGTGGTGCAACGGCAAAATAATAAATACTCTTACACTAGCGCGTCGGACGATAACCTGCTCAAGAACATTGAGCTCTTCGACAAGTTGTCGCTACGTTTCAATGAACGTATACTCTTCATCAAGGACGTTATCGGTCCAAGTGAGATATGCTGCTGGTCTTTCTATGGTCACGGCAAGAAGGTGGCTGAGGTGTGCTGCACTTCCATAGTATACGCTACTGATCGCAAGCACACTAAGGTCGAGTTTCCAGAAGCACGCATTTATGAGGAGACGTTGCAAGTCTTGCTTTACGAGAATCGAAATGCACCCGATCAAGAGCTGCTCCAAGCCACCTCGTCAGTGCGCGGTGGAGCTGTGGGTAGCTCGGGTATGGGTCAGCAGTACACGAGCGATGAGGAGGAAGAGCGTACAGGCTTAGCACGATTGCGCTCGAATAAACGTAACAATCCTGCTTGATTCGTGAGGCAATACGTTGGATGACAACGCCCCGCTTTCCCTCAGTTTTAGGGGAAACGAGCTGTCCAAATTCGCCAAAGAAATTAAAAATTTGTACTGAAATCGTAAAGGCAATGTATGTTGGCCCACTACACAGACTGACGAGGAAAAGTGTTGCAATGAGTTTGAAGCGTTTTTACCATTTCTATGTGGTTAGAAACCGATGAACTTAAGATGGTTCACTAATACTTCTGTAACTTGAAAATGCTCTCTTTCTTAAAGCTCTTGTTGCCCGAAATTTTAAGGAATTCATTTAAAATCATTAATTCCTACATTATATTTGAAATATTTCCACTTACACTTCTACATCGTGAATTTATCATTCGAATCCATAGATTCTAATTAATTTTTATACACGCATACATACATACAAACGAACATACATTAATAAACATCTAAATAATTCTAAATTTTGCTTGGTTTTTCGTTTAATTGCACATATATCGCAATATAGCGATAATATAATAAAATTTAACAATAAAACTTTAAACGCAGTAATCATAATTAAAGAAATAAATAAAAATAATCGCATAATAAATTTCTTAATTTTCCTTTTTTATTTTAAAATTCCTCATATATGGTGTTTTGCATTAAATTAAAATAGAAATATTTTGTCAATAAATAGAACTAAAATAATCGTGAAAAGTCGATGCTTCTGAATATCGTTGGTAGCAATTTAGATTTATAAATGGCTCTCAAAGCAAATGTTGCTATAGCAACACAAGCCACAACATGAAATTATTAGTTTATCAAAAAATCGCAAGGGCTTTGAAGGTGCACAAATGTCTGAAGAATTGCAAAAAGCTGGACTTTACGTCGACGACATTTATCGACTGCGAGTACAGGATCCACGTATTGCCAATGAAACCAACGAGCTTCGTGATGAGTGTTTGGAGTACGCAGAAAATTTGGAGGAATTTAGAAGACTCGCGCATGAGTTCCACAAGCTTGTCGCACGTTCCTCTAAAGATGTAGAAGAGGAACGAATCCGTGCAATTAGTTCGCAGAACACTTTAAAAACGATAGCCAAACAGCGACAGGCTGAGCAACAAGTGTACCAGGTATTTCAGGAAATGTTTAGGAATAAATTCTAATATTATTCATTATTAGAGTAAAATACTTGAGAGGAATTTAGAATTGGAACGTCTCAAAAGCGAGTATCAGTGCTTGCAGCGAATCGAGTCGGAGCAGCAGGAAATTATCAATAACTTTTTGCAGAATCAGTAAAAAAAGCTTGGCGGTGTTAAAACCACTACAATTAAATATATAAAAACTCGAAACGGTTCCCTAGCGTGCTTTTATTTACATATCTTATTATAACTAACTTAAAACATGATCTGCTTAATTGCTTGTACGTTCTTGCGATAGCATGTGAAGCTGCACAGCGGTAATTTAGTCTTTGAGCAGCTGTACACCTTCAGATTACCGCAGCCAGGTATAGCGCACAGTTGCGGCTTGGGTGGATCCGTGGCCTTCTGCGATTGTAGTGGAAAATCATGCTCAGGTGGAAATGTTAACGTTGCTCCACGTACTGTATCTCTGTAGGTAATCATGGGTTGGGCAGCTTTCGTGCTTTTATTACGCGCTGTCGAGCGCTGCTTGCTGTCCTGCTTCTTCAAAAGACGTTCCATCGTTTTCTTTTTGTCTTTTTCGCGTTTTTCGTCCGCCAACTGTTTGCGCTTTTGTGACTTTAATGCAGCCTTCCTTATGGCTTCCGCTGTCTGTGGTTTCTCCTTCTCTCTGTAGCCGTTTGGTAGTGACATCAAGAGCTCACCTCCTGGCGATGCTTCCTTGTCGGTGCTGCGTTCGTACATAGCACGCTGTCGTGCAGTCATTACTTTGGGATTCTTTATTTTTTTTAACTCATCATCAACATCTTCCAGCTTTCCCGATTCTATGGCGGTCAGCCAACGTTCCTCATCGCTGGAGGTGCCGCTGTTACGTCGTCCCTTTCGTCTCTTTGCATTGGCACAGTTGTTAACAGAGGATGTGGGTACTGGTGCAGTGGGCGTGTCAGCTTTCGTCGGTGGGGGCGTGGTACAGAGAGTGCTTTGTAAGGAGTTTTCAGTTTTTTCATCGGCATCCCGATTTGTATTACTGCAAGTAGGTGTTGGTGTTCTGGATTGCGTATACAATATTGTGTGTTCATTAGTAGACTCCACATCAACGCATCCACCATCCTCATCACTCATTTGAATTTCAACCTCACCCTCGCAGATGATCTCTTCCTCGTGCTCCACCATGGACCCTTCAGACAGTTGGTTCATATCAGCAATTGTGGTTTCATCTGATTTCGGCGACTCCCTTTCGTGCTTGGAGCGCTTGTCTTTGAATGTATGGGACGCCTCTGTATAGTTGGACTTGAATGTAACCCTATTTTTGAAAAGGAAAGATCAACTTACTGTCGCCCTCTCGTTTTTTCACCATGTTTTTCACAAGGAAAAAAGAGTACTTAAATAGATTTCACGATGGATTAAAAAGATAATCAATGCATCTCGCCTAGGATCCTACCCATCAAATTTTCTTTGAAATAAACAGCTGATAACAGAGGGTTACCAATTCTGCTGAAGAAACTTGGACGTATCATATTGTATACTGTGACATTTTAAAATTTGGAATTAAATGAAAGCAATGTACGAAATAAAATCAGATTTTACCAATAGGCGAAAAATATCTTTTCAAATGGAAGAAGGATATACAAGACAAATTGAGCACTTAGTAATCATTGTAAACTTAAGCTAAGATTTAAGGTAGTTTTGAACATAATCGCGTAAACAAAACTTTTTATTTTATCACTAGCTGTTACCTTCAATTTCCTATGATCTTGAATTTAGTGCCATAATATATGTGGTACCAGTATTCAGCGTTAAAGTAAACCTGGCAATTTATATTTTCCAGCCGCGCACACATATCAGATGTTTGCCCGAAGCCCAATGAATTCAGCAACAGCAAAATCCTGCAATGGATTACTGGCCAAAGACAACTTTGTTGCCTTTGTTACTGGCTGAGAGCGCGCCCATTGAACAGTTAAATGCTGGATTGAAGAACAGGTTTTTCGTTGTTTATACTTGTAACGGAGATACCAGATTAAAAATTTTTGTGGTAATTCGGGCGGAAAAAGTACCTCAGGATCTTAGTAAATTAATAGATGTATTACAATAAAAACATGCAAAATATCAATTATATTTTAAGGTAAAAAGCATTCTTATACTAGTTTATATCACGCATTTATAAGATTTTCTTTAGATATAATAAAATTTTTGTTTTATTGCATTGATGTATAAATGAAAATTTATGAAATGCAAATCGCCCTTTCCAAACTACAATTGGAAAATGTTTTAGGATCTGGCAACTGTGTTCCCAAAACAAAAGTTTCAATTCAAAGTTTCGTCTTCTATAGTCTCTGTTTTAAGATTAATATAAAAGTTAAATTAAGAATTATATAAAAAAAATGGATGATTGGTTAAAATAATTTTATTGATGCTAATGCTTTTGGAAACTCGCGAGCTGCTGGAAAAAATTGAGAAGCGCCGTGGTTTCTAGGTGCGTCCATTATTCGAGGGCCGAGACTCCTATGGTTTCCTCGCCCTGAATTTTAATAAAATTATGTTATTTTTGCAGTAATAATATGTTTTAACATTTCCCACAAATTTTAGGACGTAACTAACCACGGCATCGCGATATTTTTACACACGTCTATCAAAAGCTCGGCGTTCTATTGAAAATACGTTCGGCATTTTAGTAGCCCATTAGGCATTTTATTGAGTCCTCTGCGAATGAGCCCATCAACAGCTGAAACGAAACGATCGTCAAAGATACCTTGCTAGTGCACAATTTTGTCGATATAAACGATTTGAGATATTGCCCAACTGATTAGATGGTCAGTTTTTGCGGAGAAACTGTTATTGACGATTGTGGCGATCTACTGAGGTACAGGAGATTAAGCTCAAATAATTCTTCAAGGGACGCTTTCAAATTGAGGAATCAGTTAAACGTCCAAAACCCATTTCAATAAGTCGGCACAATTATCATTCTTTTTAAAGAAAACATTGTTTTAAAAATTTTTATAACGAAAAAACAAAATAAAATAATACGAGAATTTTTTTTAAATTAATTTTTTATTTCTTTGGAAAACAGGCCAGTAACAGATACAAAGAAAAAAGTAATCAGGGAACCAAAAGTTCACTTGTTAATTTTCTACTCATTTGTGACTTCTTTTTTTTTGTTTTTCAAGAACAAGTTGCAGAATTTCTACTTTCGTTACATCCTGCTGGTATTCTGGTAATTTGAGCAGATAGCTATCTAAAACCTTTAGGAAGTCTTCGTTTCGGCTCTTAGTTTCTTGACGGCTTTTCTTTTCGATATAGGCCTGAAGGGCTTCCACGAGGTCGTCGAATTTCTCGCGCTCTTTAGAGAGTCGTTTCTTTTTTTTTGCTGGACGTGAGGTGGATGCATCACTCGAGTCCTTGACAAAATCCACTGTGGAACTTAGAGGGCAAGGCGTCCATATTACTTCAGGCGTATAAGAAGGCTCTGGTTTAACCTCTTCCTCAGGCGTGCATGGGGGCTCCGGCGTATTTGAATGGTGTGATGACTCTGAAGAGCATATATCGTCAGAACTAGCAGAGCTCGGCGTGCTCACAGTATTCGTCATTTTTCTGCAATGTAGGAAGAAAGTTAGATCAGTATAAATAATAACGTAATCTATATTCGTATATGTAATTTTGAGGAAGTGCGGTCAGTGCCGCATTATGAATTGTAAACCAGTTTAGGAGATATAGTGAAAAATGTTGAATACTCACTGCCTATGTTTCATATGCGACTTGAGGAATGATAACTGTTTAAAGTACTTCCATGTGCTACATTTTTTACCAGGTTTTAATTTTTCGCCGCATTCTCTCACGAAGCGGTCGCGCAGAGTCCTCCATCTTTTCTGGCACAAATCTCCTACAGTTGAAAAAAACATATATAAATATATAATAAAGTGCAAAAATTTTATTACTAATTGATTTATAAAACTTTACTCTTGACCCCAACGGCAGCCTCCACCGCAAGCCAAGCTTTTTCTTTTTCCAATTTCTGCCTGTAGTTCTTCCGTTTCTTATCGTATAGACACGGATGCAACCGAACTGCTTTAATCAATTTTAACTCCATACTAATAAGAAATTTTAAGTTATTTTAAAAATTATAACATTTTAATTAACATAATAACCTACAAACTTACCTACAAACAATAAAACGCACTAGAAACTCTTTTAATAAGTAAAAGCAACAGACAGAGCTACCTGAATGACGCACAGATAAGCCCGAGCTTAATGAATCCAGCAACACCAACAGCAAAATGCTGCAATTCGCTGAGAGCGCCACCCATTGAACAGCAAATGCTGGATTGAAGAACACGTTTTCCCTTGTTTATACTTGAATCAGAGATACCAGATGTTGTCAAGAATGTAAGTAAAACTTCAAGTTCAACAGAAAAGACGCAAGTTTTTATTTGGCAACACTGTTTGACTGCTTTGACTGGTCTCAATGCAGCAGAAGTTGAAAGTTGCCTAACTTTGCTTCATTGCTTTGACGTACGCCAATGCAGCAAAGTTCATTGGGCGCCTCATAAGCACTGCAAGTAATAAACTTAGAACTAGTAATCCATTGCAGCATTTTTCTGTTGCTTGATTCATTGGTTCTCAGCGTGAAACCAAATATAGACAGCGTTAAGAAAAGAGTCTTGCGTCTGTTGAACATGAATTCTTTACTTATATTCTTGACTGCATCTGGTATCCCTGTTTCAAGTATAAACAACGGAAAAATGTTCTTCAATTCAGCATTTTGCTGTTGTTTTGGGCGCGCTGAATATCGGAAAATAGGAATGCATACGGAACAAACAAACATTCATTTTTATATACTCGTATATAGATTTTTTTATACATACTTTGAATTCTTCTAAACTGCCACAATCACAATTTTGTTTTCAAATTTGAATTTTTATTACACTGAATAATACAACATTAAACCCTGAGTATTGAGTATAAATGAGTATTACACAAACATACGTATCTCTAAGTTAAACAGAACAAAAAAAGAAATAATTAATACAATTAAAAAGACTCAACGAGATTTGGACTTAAAATTAAAATACCAAAACGTATGACACGTTACGCCACTCAATCCACCACGAGAACATACACACGCACTTGCTTACGTATGCATGTAATGCACTTGTTTAGAAATATATTGGCGGCTTATGATCACCACATCGCGGGAAATTGGGTGGCAGAGGCGGCAAATCCGTCGGTGTGCCTATTTGAAAAATCAGATTCATGCCGATCACGATGTGGAACTGAAAGTGGCAGTGAAACAGCCACGCCCCCGGATTATCGGCGCGGAAGCGTAGCACGGCATAACCGTTGTTCGGTACGGCCACCGTATCCTTCAAAGCCGGCTTGGCATACTTGCGTTCCAACATGCCGCGTTCATCTAAGTCGATTGCATGCTTCAGATTCATGTGTTTGATCTCCTCGTCCGGGGAGCGTCCCATCCCTATCACGTAGAATCCTGTGCCATGCAAATGGAACGGATGACTGATATTGACCTGCTGCACCTCATCAACCAGGACTATTTCGACGATTGCGCCCAGCGGTATGTCAATCTTGTGCGTGCACATGCAGAAGAGTCCACATTCGGCAGGACGATTGTCACCATTGCAAAAGTATTGCGAAGGTATATCGTTGTATTGCGAGAGGATCGGAGCAGGTGGCGATATATACGATATCTCGTCGATCAACGAAATCAGATGGTCGGCGTCGGAGGCCACTGTTAAATGAGGAGAGAAAATAAGAGGATAATAAATATATTAAAATTTGCTGAATCTTTTGTTATCTTTATCGTATCTTTATGTTTTACATATCTTTAGTTTAAAGTTGGTTTAAGCTTATACTATAAACAGTTTATCAACAATTTTTATTTAGTTAAAAGTTATTTTAAAATTTTGGTGTTAATTAGTTTAAACTCTTGATTTGGTAAGTCCAAACTAATTGAAGCTCAATTTAAACTTTATTAAAATAGTTCAATCCTATTTTAGGCTACTGATGTTAACAGCTTTAAATTAATTTAAATTAATAATAATTTAAATTTAGATAAATATATAATTAGAAAAGTTTGTGAAGAAAGAATTTACAAGTTCTTAAAATTTATTCTAAGAATAATTAATAGCGATGCAAGAAGAATGCGCGAAGATTTTAGAAGATCGTACGGAAGACTACAAAGTCCTTCTAAAAATGACACGATTTCTATCGAATATTTGTAAGAGAGATTTTAAGCACATATAAATAAACTACAATTTCAGAATTAGAATACGAAAGGCGGTTGAGAAGGATTTTTGTAAAGGTGAAAAGGAAAAAAGGTGAAAGTGTTTTTGGAAAGCATTCCTTGATGGATACTTTGTATATTTTGAAATATATTATTATGATTTATAACAAATAATTATACTTATTACCTCGTTTTCACCACTTTGCTCCAGTTTTTCAAGGAGTTCACATAAACGTGCTTTGCGTTGGTGACGAGTTATATAATTTTCTATCTACTGCCTTAGAACTAATTTAAATAAAACTTATTGCTAATATACACAGTTTTAAATTAAATGAAAAGATATCAACATGCAGAAAGTCTGTCCGAAAGATTTTATCTTGTATACAGAAGTAGCGATGAACAAGACGATTAAAGTCGATCTTATATAGTAATTCTATACTTTATACACACAAGTTATGACCAACGTTTGTCTCCCTGCCCGTCACGGGTTCCACTTAACTACTTGTAGAGCTCTATCGGCGTATCGGCGGCATATGATGACCACAACGCGGAAATGCTTTCGGCACTGGAGGCAGGTCGGCCAGCGTGCCTATATGTAGCACCAAATTCATGCCGATCACGATGTGGAACTGAAAGTGGCAGTGGAAGAGCCAGAAGCCTGGATTGTCGGCGCGAAACCGCAGCACCGCATAACCGTTGTTGGGCACGGCGATGGTGTCCTTCATCGCGGGACTCGAGAAATCTCGTTCCAGCATCCCTTTGCTGTCCAGTTCCAGTGCATGCTTGAGGTTGATCTTCTTAATGGACTTGTTCGGCGAGCGGCCCAATCCCACCACGTAGAAGGCGGTGCCGTGCAGATGAAAGGGGTGGCTGAGATTAGTCTGCTGTACCTCGTCGACCAGCACCACCTCCACGACAGCACCCAGTGGTATGTCCACCATGTGAGTGCACTCGCAATTCGGTCCACAATCGGGGGGCCGGTTATCGCCGTTGCACAGCATCTCCGGCGGGATATCGTCGAACTGCGAGATTAGCGGGGCTGGCGGCGAGATGTATGAGATTTCGTCGATCAACGAGACGAGATGATCTCCGGTAGGAGCCACTGAAAGAGGGGGCTGTTAGGGAAGGCCAGGGAGAGAGTGGTTGGGAAGAATCACTGGTGTCAAAGAAAACGATCAGACAGAAGGGCGAAGGTCGGCTGCTCCATAAACTTAAATTATCGATCGCACAGCATTCTCGGCTAGCGATTTAGCAAGAATAAGTTCGTCCTTAATCGCCGTAGGTAGAGATTTCTATAAATTACAGCTAGTAAAGTTGAGCAGAGGTAAAAATCATAAGGAATGAAAATAAGAACGGATAAAAGTCTCTACTTTATGTAGGCTTTGTGTGAATGAGATATGCTTCATGCATAGATTATCGTCATCGTTCATTAAAGGCTAAACTTTGAAATTCGTTGTGCGTCTCTTTCGTGAGATTTTTTGTGGTTTTGCAATTTGTGTAAAACTTTTTCATAGCCATAACTTTTATAATCTTATTTCTCCATGACCACTGATCGTTTTAATGATTTTTAGTGATCACTTAGAGATATCAAACCAATGTAGCATACCAATTCCTCTTGTGCGGATGACGACCACCTACCTAAGTATCTGTTGTACGTATTCGGCGCAAATAAATCTTTGGGATCGTAGATGTAAAAGCGAAACGGCAGAAATATTTTGACGTCCGGGCGCTCAGTTAGAACTCCCTTGTCGGTACGCTTGGCGTTCTTCAGGTTCGAAACGCAGACCGCGTCTGCTCTCTTGCGGTTACAGATAGCATCGAGGGGATTGAGCACCTGTTGGAGAAAAACAATAAGGGAATTCCTTCAGTGATTTCTAATATCTTGATGGATAAAATATATCTTGATGGGTCTCTTGGTATTTGTGGCTGAAAACGATATTTATAAGCACAAAAGAACTTATAAGTACATTTTTAAATTGAAAAATAATCATACTTTACAATAAAGATAATTTACAGTAATATTCTACGTATAATTAACAAAACTGTAAGAGTTTCTACTTACTCAGTCTCTGTTGTAAGTTGTTTTTCAAATATTTACAAGGTAAGCGAGGGCGAAATATTTACATATTCTTCAATTTTTCGCGTAGAGTGTTTCCAATATCGATTTTTCAGTGAAAAACATTATTTGACACAATAATTTGACACAAAGACACGAAATAAAATCCAAAAGATAAATTTACTATATATAAAAAATATGCGCTTTTTGCTGATTCGATACTTTTGTTAGCAAGTAAAGTAGTATCAATCATAAGGAATTAGTTATCAAATATATTTAATGTGCTTAGTGGCGTAGGAAGTTCAAATTCTGCCGGTATTTACTCTTCCAGAAAAAAAACCCACAAAATTGTGATCCCAATTTTGTTCTTTTTGATTTAATTTTTGCCTATAATTAATAACTAAAAGTTGCGCGTTGGCTGACAATGAACAATTCCAATCCATTATAACTAAAATTCCGTTAGTTTCGTCTACATTCATAATCGCTTCCAATATTCGTTCGCAGTCACATGTATAGCGAAGGTTTAGATAAGGAAAACTCGAAGGTTTCAAAGGTTTGTACGAACCGTATCTATTCTTTTCGGTAAATGATTATATAGCATTATGTTTCACAAAAATTTATCGGGTTTTTCATTATTTTAAATCCCTTAATGAAGGCAAGACATCGAAACATTGTGCACCCGAGACCACGCGCCTCATTAGCAAAGAGAACTCGGTGAATAAAAGTTCCACGAAATCTAATGCAAAGTTTAGTTCCGCACCGAACTTTCCCGAACGTGTCCGCAACAAAAATGTATCGTTACATCGCGGTCTTACTGAGTTTCTTGCTGCTGGCTGAAGCTGCACTAGTCAGGATACCCCTTCAGAAATCCCAAACTCAGCGTACCTTAAAGGGACTTCATGCTGCGGCGGCGCTATTGCGCCTCAAGTACAGTTCCATCAACCACGATGTGGAGGCCAAGAACGTCACCGCCGAGCAGCTTGTCAATTCGCAAGACCTCTCCTACTACGGCAACATAACTATTGGAACCCCGCCCCAAAGTTTCACGGTGTTATTTGATACCGGCTCCTCCAACCTGTGGATTCCATCGAATCAGTGCCCATCAACGGATTTAGCATGTGCCACTCATAATCAATATAACGCGTCTGCGTCGAGTTCCTCGCTTTATATCGGACAGTATCTGGCTATTTACTATGGATCGGGAAGCATGACGGGTATCATGTACCAGGACACGGTACGTGTGGAAGGGATTGTAGTTAAAAGGCAGGTGTTTGCGGCTGCCATCTCGGAGCCTGGTTACTCCTTCGTATACCAGGGTTTCGATGGTATTTTCGGCATGGGCTACGTGACTATATCGGAGAATGGAGTCATCCCGCCCTTCTACAACATGTGGGCGGACAATCTTGTGGATGCGAACGTGTTCTCCTTCTACTTGGGGCGCAACGAGAGCGCCCGCCTGGGCGGTGAATTAATCCTTGGTGGGTCCGATCCGAAACTGTATACTGGACCGATGACCTACGTACCGGTCACGGTTGAAGGTTACTGGCAGTTCAATATGACCGCCGTTAGCGTGAAT
This sequence comes from Sicus ferrugineus, assembly GCA_922984085.1. NCBI lineage: Eukaryota > Metazoa > Arthropoda > Insecta > Diptera > Conopidae > Sicus > Sicus ferrugineus. The sequence continues at coordinate 11,361,170 of OV277348.1, forward strand.
GGCACCAACTTGTGCAGCAATTGCCAGGCATTCGCTGACACCGGCACCAGCCTGCTGGGAGTACCACAAGCCATCTACGAGCAATCTCAGACAGCCATTGGGTTCAGTTACAATAACGACACGGGCTACTTCGTCAATTGCAGTGCTCTCGACACTTTGCCCAACATGACCTTCGTGATGAACGGCACACCATGTGTACTCACCCCTTGGGATTACGTCCTTCCAGTTCTGGATGATGATACTAATACCACTATCTGCTCATCGGGTTTCATGCCTAATTATGGCGACCTTTGGATTTTGGGTCAAGTTTTTATTGGCAAATTTTACACCGAGTTTGATATGGGCAACAACAGAGTGGGTTTCGCAGAGTCCATTCAGAGTGCTTCCGGAGCGGTGCTGGGACGGATTTTCGGTGGTTTTCTAATTATGCCCGCCGTGGTTGTGTCTATGATTCAATTCCAATACTTCTTTAATTAAGAGACGTCTGATACGAGTATACATAATCAGGTAGATTCTTGGGTTTTATAAGTATTTTCGTATTGAAGGAAGATGATTTCTTCCGCAATAAAAAAAATATGTGTAAGAAAAGATAATTTACATGTAAATATTGATGGTACAGTAAATCATTTGTATAACAAATATGTGAAAATAAAAGAATTGACGATCAAGAATTAATAAAAGAAAAAGTTAAATAATGCGTTAGAAGGGCGAATATAAAAAAGTCATGAAGCTATAATTGGTGTAGCCCGAGAATTAGATGCACGGTACATCTCGATCTGTCGACTCGTTAAGATTTAAAATCAACGGACTCGTTTTTAAAAAATTTGGCATATTCTTTGCTAGATTACGCATATTTTCAGAGGAGTATTCAACTCGAATATACGGCTAATTTCCAAATTGAGTCCCTCACATCTCATTCCCATCATAAATTGCACAACTTTGTTATAAAATAGAGGGCGTGGCCTGTGACCGAGTTGATTCTTTTAGGGTACAAAGCCTTACCCTAACATACGATATCTCATTGTCTCTTATGACATATCTGCAGAACTCAAAAATAATACCGGATTATTATATAGATTGCCAAATTGTGTGTTTACTATATTTACGGGTCCGGAAATATCCAACCGTTTATACCTTCTAAATTATGAAGGTGCCCCATTGTATTCTAAGCAGTGCTTTGGTAGGTTTTTATTTACAAATTGTCATTATCTGATTATTTGCCAGACTATTCGCATTATATATAAAATAACTTTGTCAGGCGATTTCTTCGGATTGCTTCTTGCGATTTTTTTTATTTGGTGGTCCATTTAATGGCAGTGTAATTAATGGTGTGGAAAGTGCGATTTCTGGTGCAGCTTATAATGCGAACCGTCTTAATGCTATATTTTGTGCACTCTGTTTTCTATATAGTAAGGTTTTGCTGCTCTTATATTTGAGACTTACAAAAAAGGACCATATTAATTATACATGGGAAAGACATTTTGGGGATTTGCCTATAATGGAGTTTGTAGTGCTGAAAATGATACAGAGGAAAATGTACAAGAAAAGTGCACAACATTTTAGGCCCAATCGAAGTAATCACAAGAGACCAATAAATGTACATATGAATTTTATACAAAAGTTTTTTATTTTCATTTAATTAGAATTAATATTAACGGCAGTTAAAAAATATGTCTAACATATTCATCATTCGTTTTTCTCTTTTTACAAAATATAAAAGTTTAAATAAAACACAAAAAATAAAATTTTAAAGTGTAAACAGTACTTTTCATTACCTTCCTAGCAGTTATTATTCGTAGGGTACTATTGCAGTGCTTCTTCAACTTCGTGGCCAAAGTTTGCATTTTGCTTAAGTTTATGCTTAGTGTAGACAAGAACCATTCGAAATCTTTATTGTAGGCTTTCACGAGAGTTGTAAATTCGGATGACGAGTATACGCGTAATTCACGTACGTATTCACGAAAATGAATACTTTGAATACGATAAAAGCGAAAATATTTTGTGAATATTTTGTAATTTGAAACTATTAAACGACTCATTTTTGCTTATAAAATTACTTCATACATTTAATATGATCTAAAAAAAAAAATTATATTTGCAGTAATTTTCAACTCGTTTTAACCGTAAATTTGAAATCGTTGCGAACGTAGTGATTTTTTACAACTCTGCTTTCAACTCACAACAAATGGAAAGACTAATAAAGTTACGTTATTAAAGAATGAAATTAAATAAATGGAGTTTATTTAACATAATCGAGAGCAAATGTTGAAGAAGCAATTCTAGTATAAATAATTAATTTAATAATTCTTTACACACAATCAAACTGAGTTACTACAGCAAACTTTAAATAGAAGGACAAAACGATATCAACAAAAAATATACAGAAACAAAAATCGAGTACAATATTTTACAAGAGAAAAATTATAAACACATAAAGTAAAATTATAAAAATTTACAAAATTAACTATTTAGGGTTTTGTTTATTTATACGTGTACAAAAAAAAAACATTAATAATATTTATGACTTCTGCGCCAAAGCAAAAGTTTTCTCATTCTCCGGCGCCCCACTGCGCTCCTGATCGGCCACACCAAACCGCAAAAGTTCGACAGAGTTTCTCAAAGTCGCTCGTGGCGTTTTGACTTCAAGCTGCTGCTTTGGCGTTCCTACGGAGCGGAGGGGGAGCGAAGGCAAGACTTGGGTGCAGCTAGCGTGCTGATGCTCGTTGAAGAGCTTTTTGCTTTTATGGCGCTTTTTTCGCTTTAGCAAAAATTATACAAATTTCGGTTTAGCTTTTCAGTTTTTCAGTTTGATACAAAAAAGTTGTCTTTTTCGTTTGTGTGTGTGTGTGTGTGTGTAGTGACGATCTACCACCTCAGCTGTTCATTGTGGGTGTTTTTTTGTGGTTGCCGTTGTTCATGGGATTGTTTTGTTCTCACTGCTGCTGCTGCTGCTGCTGCTGCTGCTGCTGCTGCGGTTCTTACTGCAGCAGCACTAGAAGTTCGGGGTGCCGCAGTTTGTGTGGTGACGTCTGTGTGTGTGTGTGTTCGCGCGCGCGTGTTTGTGTTTCTTTTACGGACTCTGACATTTAATAACAATAACATTATAATACACAAATGCTAGCATTGTATTTTGCCAGCAGAGCTGACAGCGACGCCACTCTAGTTGATGGGGATGGGGGGCGTGTGGTCACCGCACACGGGGAAGCCGGGCGGCACGGGCGGCAGGTCGGCGTTGGTGCCGACCTGTAATATCAGATTCATGCCAATCACGATGTGGAAGAGGAAGTGGCAGTGGAAGAGCCAAAAACCTAAGGATAAAATAAGAGAAGCATTTTAAAATTGTGTCGTTGGCGATCTTGATTCTACGCGAGGCTGCTGTGAGAATATAAATTATTGCCATCAGCATGTCGAACGAACGAACGAACGAACGAACGCACGAACGAACGAACGAACGAACGAACGAACGAACGAACGAACGGACGAACGAACGAACGAACGAACGAACAAACGAACGAACGAACGAACGAACGAACGAACGAACGAACGATGGAACGCACGAACGAACGAACGAACGAACGTACGAACGAACGAACGATGGAACGCACGAACGAACGAACGAACGAACGAACGAACGAACGAACGAACGGACGATGGAACGAACGAACGAACGAACGAACGAACGAACGAACGAACGAACGAACGGACGATGGAACGCACGAACGAACGAACGAACGAACGAACGAACGAACGAACGAACGAACGAACGAACGAACGAACGAACGAACAGACGAACGGACGAACGAACGAACGAACGATGGAACGCACGAACGATCGGACGAACGAACGAACGCTATTCTACCAATCTACTAATCGATTACTAATAATCGATGGAAACTATTATTCGTCGTCGCATACATACCAGGATTGTCCGCTCGGAACCTCATCACGACATAACCGTTGTTGGGCACCGCGATCGTGTCTTTCGTGGGCGGCAGATTGTATTGCCGGTGCAGCAGACCGCGTCGGTCCAGGTCGAGCGCGTGCTTCAGGTTGATCTTCTTCACATTCGTGTCCGGCGAGCGTCCAATGCCGACAACGCTGAAGCCGTAGCCGTGTAGATGGAACGGATGCGACAGATTGGGTTGTTGAACTGCAAACGAAACGAGGGAAAGTCTAGAGTTTAATATTTAAGCATTAAGGATTAATAATTAGTAATCCTCGATTAAGAATTAATCCTCTCCAAACTACAATTTAGTACTGAACAGTTTAAGTAACAAAAACACACCGCAGAAGGAGAGAGAGAGAGAGAGAGAGAGAAATAATAATTCCTGCATTTCCAAAATGAATAACATAATTTTCAAAAAATACCGCAACTTTCAACCAATAAAGTTCGCCAATTACCTCAGCATATGCAATTCTTTGCTTTATCAAGCCAAACATATAAAATTCTTGAATTTTTATGGTTTTTCTTGTTGCTCTATTCTGTGATTAGACTCGACAATTTATTAAACACTCAATTTTTATGAGACGCGAGAGAACAAACGCTGAAAGAATTAAATAAACTCGAATGGAATTGTTTGCGGTCGCCAGAATGGTTGGTTGGGTTCGGTTTGAGAGGTGATTGTTGGCCCGTAAATTGGTTTTTATTAGTTTCTCCAACACGACTGTCTGCCCCCTCCACTCGCTACCCTGGATAGAGATACAGTTACGTTGTTGGTGGTCTGATGATGGTTTTTGCGCGTAATGTTAAAATTATATTGAATTAGTATTTCACGGAATTTTATTAAAAAAGGTTCGATAGTTGATAATGGCGAGGCTGCTGTGAGAATATAAATTATTGCCATCAGCATGTCGAACGAACGAACGAACGAACGAACGAACGAACGAACGGACGGACGAACGAACGAACGGACGAACGAACGGACGAACGAACGAATGAAAGAACTAACGGCCGAACGAACGAACGGACGAACGAACGGACGAACGAACGAATGAAAGAACTAACGGCCGAACGAACGAACGGACGAACGAACGGACGAACGAACGAACGAACGAACGAACGGACGAACGAACGAACGAACGAACGAACGGACGAACGAACGAACGAATTAACGAACGAAGGAAGGAAGGAACGAACGAACGAACGTACAAAACGAAGGCGTTGGATTCCAATCACATCTCGTTGACCAACTTTCGGGCTTTCATCGAGTCTCGACTTACAGATTCTTCTACCGATCATCGCCCAAAACTATGCAATGAAACCTCCCCACAAACTCGCTTCGAGCTACAAAATCTGCGTTTGCCTCACCTTCGTCGACCAGCACCACCTCGACGACCGCGTTCAGAGGAATGTCGATCTTGTGCGTGCACATGCAGTTGGGGCCGCAGTCGGCGGGCCGGTTGTCGCCGTTGCAGAACTGTTCCGGATTGATGTCGTGGAACTGGGAGGTCAGCGGCGCGGGAGCGGACAGATATGAGATTTCGTCGATCAGTGATATCACGTGGTCACCGGAGGGCGCAACTGAAACGGAAGAGAGAGAGAGAGAGTGAAGAGAAAAAGTTGGCTGGACTTATATTCCGGCAGGACTGAGCAGGACTGAGGAGGAGTCCCCTGGCTGGCAATCTCTCTTACCCAGGAATCGGTTGTATGTGTTGGGCTGGAACAGCTCCTCCGGGCGGTACAGGTAGAAGCGGAACGGCAGGAAGATCTTCACGTCCGGCTTCTCGGCCAGAATACCGCGGTCGATTTCCTGCGCGCTCTTCAGTTGACTCACGCAGATCGCATCGTTGCGCTCACGATTGCATTGAGCGTCCAGAGGATTCATCACCTTGTTTGTTGTTGTTGTGGTTGTTGTTGTTGTGGTTGTTGTGGTTGTGATTTCATATTTTCATTTTTCCCCAAATTTCATGGAATGAAATTTCATGTTTCATGGGTTTCGTTTCAAATTTCAATGTGAGGTGTAATAAATAGTTTGCAGTTGTGATCGCGTTTTATTTACACGGTATCAAGACACAGTTATAAATGTGTGTTTTAGTGGTGTTTGGTATTCGGTTTTCAGTGGGCGGTAATCGGTTTTCAAGTGTAGGCAACCAGTTGTGTTTGGTTTTTTTTTTACAAGATTTGTTTTTCGTGTTGGATGCAATGTTGATTATTGTTGTTGGGAATTGTGGTGAAGTTTCGGTTTCGGTTTCGGTTTAAGCGAAAAAGAAAACAAAAGTTACAAGTGAATTCAAGAAATTCATTAGGGAAAAATATATATAATATATATAATATATATAATATATATAATATATAGTATAGAGTGAATATACAATTTTGTGAAGGGTTTTCAAACGTTTATGCATGTATTTTCAAACCAAAGGTGCAAATAAGAGGTTCGGGGGGAACTTAAATAATTCCAACGAATATATTTACGCATATTTCTTCTTTACATAGTCAGCTTTTTACATATTTACAGATATTCAACTCTTGTATTTCATAAAAATATAAACACATTTATAGGAACATTCAAGTGATTTCAAAGAAACTAATTTTCTCTCAACAAAAACTTACCTTAGACGTTAAAAAAGCTTTTCTATATTCAGTTCAATATTCAGCTCAATATTCAGTTCAATATTCAGTTCAATATTCAGTTCAATATTCAGTTCAATATTCAGTTCGATATTCAGTTCGTTTACAGCACTATTTTCGTCGTTTTCTCTTTCGTCACATTTAAGTTTAACGTGAAAAATTCAATTAAGAGTTGTCATGTTCAATCAAAAATCATGTTAAGCAAAAATTCGAACACGCGACACGAACCACGGAACCGGACAAAACGCGACAGCAGACAACAGCCGCAGAACACCTTGAATTGAAACTTACCACACCCTGCGGAATGCCAACGTCGTAAGTCGGCGGCGGCGATGACGGCTGATAGGGTCCGCGTGCATAGCGCAGTATCGCCAGTTGCTGGGCTCGCCGGATGCCACACTCGCCCAGGCCTCGTAATTGAATCCAATACGCGCCGACAGGTTGATCGGCAGTGATAACGAAGTCGTAACGCTCGCCTGTTAACAAATGAAAATAGTAAGCAAATTAAGATGTAAATGACGGGAAATTAGGAATATGAAGAGAAATGAAATGGGAATGAAACATGGTGAAATATGAAAGAAGAATGGAAGTAAATAATCACGAAAGAAATATAAAAATAATCACGAAAGAAATATAAAAACATTAAAAGTAAACTCAATATTAGCATTTAAATTTAGAAATAAATAATCACGAAAGAAATGTAAAAACATTAAAAGTAAACTCAATATTAGCATTTAAATTTAGAAATTCAACAAAAGTTTAATTTAAGGAGTTAGCAATAAAAAAGACAAGCAAGACTGGTTGTTGTTGCTACTGGTGAAATTAACAGGTGAAGGCAACTTGTCGGTGTTGTTTGATGTGCTGGCGACGCTCGAGTTTCGTTCTTTTTTTAGAATTGCAGGTATTTATATGGTGTTGTCATGCTGTTGTTGTAGTCATTGTCGTCGTCACCAAGTACTCTTCACTCTAAACGCAAAATTTGAAAGTAAACCTTTAAAAACCCTATTGAAAATTGAAATTTAAACTCCAATTGTTCAAACAAAAGAAAGGATTTGAGGCCGAGTTTCTGTGCCTGAAATTATTCGCCTGATGAGTTGAGTGATTAAGATCGTCTGTCGTGCGCATTTCAGCAAGATATCGTGCTTCCTCAGCTCAGTGAAAGATTAGCAGAAAGCATACGTCATCCGCCGTTCCGCTCGCTTTTTCCACTTTCGAGTTTCGGACGAAGACGTGGTCGTGTTTCAATTTCATAGCAGTCTTCACAGTGAATGTTGTTGCTGCGGCATGTTGTTTTCTGTCCGTCTGTCGCTTGAGAGGGTTGACACTGAAGTGGGTTGAGTGAAGACTCCAGCCAGCGAGCGTCTGCGATGAAAGTGTTTGCTGAGTTGCATTTATTCAACGTGTAATTTTATTTATTTATATTTTATTGTTATTTGTACGCAAATGAAAACAGCAGCTACTTTTTAAACTCAGCTTAACAAAAGCTTATTAAGTGAAGCTGTGTGTGTGTGTGTGAGGAATTTATTGTTTGTGAAAATTCATTTCTATTATTGTTGTTTCTCAAATCCTCATGACAGCAACGCGAAAATTATTATTTAAATTGTCTAATATTTCAGTTTAAGTATGAAAGTTTATTTCAGTTTTTCTTTATGTTCTCATTTACTAATTTTTTAATCTTTATTCAATAAGATTTCTATTTAATTTCAAATCCAATCTGTGGTTCGGTAGCTGAACTCATTATCGAGAGGGAAAATCATGCATTTCTGGTCTTCTTCAAGCGCACCGACAGGCGTATTAAATTGCGTCCACTGTGGTTAGTCAACCTCAACCACGGTAGTTCCTCCCACGTCACCGTGGTGAAAACCACTCCACGTCGTTAAGTCTGACGAAGATCCGCTCAAACTCTCAGCAAAGTCAAACAGTCGTGTTTTAGTTTCTCTCATTTTTCTCTTCATTGCGGTTCAGTGCGGCGGATTTTTTCTTTTTTCACTGTGGCGTTTCACCAGATGACGTTTAATCGAGTTTTGCACGGATTTGATCAGCGGAGAGTTTTTCAAAACGTCTTACGACTGATTATTCATGAAGTTGGCTGGCTCATTTTTACTGCATTTCCAGAAGTGTGGAAAAAACACCCGAGACCGGATTCCAAGTGTCAGTAACAATTCGCAGCTGCGTCAGCCTCTCCGCGCAACATTTCATTGAACAGCCGGCGGCCGGCGGCTGCTGATTTGTAATGCTAACACGGTATCGCAACAACAACAACAGCCACACTGCTGCTGCTGCTGCTGCTGACAAGCGACGCCTGGGAATTCATAATCGAGCCACCATCACACTGCAGCGCGCTGCTGAACAGCAACTCAACTCACCTGAGAACGAAATGATGGTGTTGACGTCCACGGGATGCACGGGCTCGCCGTCCGTCGCGATCACCATGAGTCCGTGGCCTTCGATGGTCACCTGGGCGGGACACACGGACGCGAAGGCGTTGATCATGCGGAAGCGATAGCGGCGGCCGGGCGTGATGGTGAAGATCTCGAGCGGCGTGTTGGTCATGAAGCCGGTGTTGGGGTCGCGGAACTGACCCTTGCCGTTGATGAGCAGCGACTCGGGGTCCTGGCCGGTGTTGACGGCGAGCCGGCCGGGGTAGCGCTCGGCGGCGTCCTCGTGCATCCAGTCGCTGATCAGCATGATGTGCGTGGTGAGATCGAAGTCGTAGAGGTGCGAGTTGGGGTCGCGCGAGGGCGGCTGGCGCACGACGATGCTGCCGTAGATGCCGTCCAGCTTCTGCAGGCCGGTGTGCGCGTGCCAGAAGTGGGTGCCAGCATTACCGGTCCACTGGTATCTACGGAAGAGACGGGGGGGGGGGGGGGGGGACGGTGTGGAGGAGGTTAGTGAAGGGGGTTCGAATTGAATGCCCCTCCTACCTGAACGTGTTGCCCTGCTGGATGGGGCACTGGGTGACGAAGGGCACGCCGTCGTAGTACTGCGAGCCGCGCTGCCAGATGCCGTGCCAGTGGATGGTGACCTCCATGCCCTCCATGTGGTTCTCCACGTCGATGACCACCTTGTCGTTCTCGCACACCTGGATGCTGGGACCGGGAATCATGCGGTTCGCCGTCAGGACGCCGCGCTCCACGCCGTCGGCCAGCACACACTGGCAGTGACTCCACACGGTGTTGGTGGCGTTGGGCGTGCAGACTTGACAGGCGCTGCAGTGGAGGAGAAAACATTAGAATTTTTGCAGAGAATTTTTTTTATTTGAAAGCAGGTATTTTCGTGCTTTTGATTTCTTCTGTTTTTAATTATTGCCATTTTCAATTTTCGCTCCAAGCTACCGATTTGCTTACTGAGTAAACAAATTTGTTGTTTACTGAGTAAACAAATTTGTTGTGGAAAAAAGACTTCGAAATTGCAGCGCGATGACAGCTGCAAATAGCAGGCAACCACCAGCGGCAGCCAGCTTAACGGAGCGGCAACAAAAGAAAGCAACAACGCGTGCGTTGGCGAACAAAGCGAGTGCTACAGAACAGCAACAACAACGGCAGCAGCCGAACAGTAAAATTCACCGCAAACAATAACAACGCAGCGAAAGCAACCGATTTTTCGTTCGAACTGAAAACGATTTTTGCTGTTTTCTTTTTTCTTTCTTTACTTATTTTTTATTTATTTTAATATCTATTATTGGTTTTGCACTCGTAGTATTTTTATTATTATTACAGTTGCTGTGCTCGTTGTTGTTGTTGTTGTTGTTGCCATATTTGCATATACATCATCTAAAATGCGTTTTATAGCAAATTTTCTATTCACTTTCGTAGAGTTGCTGCACTCGCTGCGATTTGATTAATTTTTCCGAATACGCTGAGATGTCTAAATTTCGTGCTCGAGTGGCTGATGTGCCGCAATTATTGCCGCAATTTTATTAAAAACGATGCGTGAGTTCACCACAAGCAATGAAAAGCGTCATTTATTTCTGCAAGATTTTTTAACCTGCAGCCGTCCGTCGTTCACAGTTGTCGTCTGACATAATTGCTGACATAAATCAGTCTTAAGATTTTGTTTTGCAAAATCGCTGCGTGCTGCACATGCAATTTCCTCGATTGCATTGTATAACCGAACTTCGTGCGGAGGCGCATTTTTCACGAAATGAATTCGCAGTCCCGGTGAATTAAAGCGCTCAAAAATGGGAGCTTCAAACAGCGGAAACTTTTTAAATTAACAATAATTATAAATTATTAGTGAAATTTACATAATGTTAACTTTATTTTAATACTCGTTTTTTATAAAAGAAACAAAAAGTTTCTACTTTGAAAATCCTTTTTTATGTAAAAAGAACTTGAAAATTTTCATTTTATTTTTTATGGTTTTCATTTTCATTTAATGAGGTTATTTCGAGTTATTTGTGCAGAGTGAGGAAATGCTTGAAGTCAACGTTTTATGAAAGAAAGTAATTGTAAAAAATCTTCTCAAGCCTGTGAATGTGAAAAAATATTTTCACATCCAAAGCAAAACACGCGAATGTTTGAAATGTAATTAAATTTTTCATATACTGCATGAAAAATTAAACGTGGCGGGCGGCTTTCTGGCGAAGCGTCTGCCGCTCTGCAGACGACCGCCACACAATCACAGGGAAGCAGAAGAAAGTGGCAACCAGTCGGCTTCCACTGAATTTTGGTTTGAATGCAAATTCAGCTAGGAAAAAAAAGTCTGGCGTGAGAATTTATTGCGTTCGAAAGAGTTTTAATATTCCTTTTTTTCGAATTCACCACACTGTTGTCTCAAAAAAAGTTTCAGTGAGTGTTAGCGATGGACGAAGACGAAGGAGGTGGAGGAGGAGGAGAACGAGGAGGAGAAGCAGTTTTTTGCTGGCTGCTGTGGCGGTGGCAAAAGCTTCTGCTTTCGTTTAAATGCACGACTGACACTAACGCGAAAGATCTGCGCCGGCAAACGAAGCTTTTGACGGCTGACTTTAGCTGTGGTTTGGTCTTTGTTTTCTTTCTTTCCTTAATTTTTTTGTGAGCATCCATAATTTTCATGAAGTCACTAATAAGTGACTGAGATGTGAGAAAGTCATTCAGTCGAGTAATTCATTCAGTGTAATGCATAAATCAGTCTGTAATTTCCGCGATGTCACGGCAAGAATGAACGGCAGGCAAGAAATTGCGAGGTAAATTATGTGCAAAATTATTTCGCGACGGCCGCGTGTCGTCTTTTTTGTGCTCTGCAGCGAGTTGATTGACTTGCAGCTTCTTCCGTATTAATAACGGGAGTGAAGACGAACTCATTACAGTTAGCCAGCAAAAAGAATTACAAATTAAAGAAAGAAACATAGAAAAACATATTTGAAATTCTCGTAGCTGTAAAAAACTTGATTTCATTAACTTGCAAGTGTGTTGACTATGAATTTCTCCAAGTTTCGCTCAAAGTGTTTCTCCAACAAAAGTTTATTTTACTCTCATAAATTAGTTTACTCTCATAAATTAGTTTACTCGCATACTTACGCTCCCAAGACGGTGTAGTATTCCAGCGTGAAGTGATAGTAGCAAATGCGGGGCGGCTCACCCTCGCGGCAGGCGCGCGCACACTCGTCCGGCGCCGAGAGGGCGCGATTGCGTCTCAGCTCAGCCGTCGCACTGCTCGAGAAGTCCAAATGTCGGAAGGGCGAGTGCGGGTTGGGGTTGACCACGGTGCCGGCGGTGGAGGGCAGCAGCGGCGGCGGCGCGTTGCTGGGGAAGCGCGTGCGTGGCAGCGTTCCGCGCGAGTTCAGATAGCCGCTGCCGGCGGTCAGAAGTGGCGGCGGCGGCGGCGTCTTGGAGCCCGCGGAGGGCCCGCTGCCCAGACTGTTGCTGCTGAGCGGAACGGGCCGCGCTATGCTCGCCGCGCCCAGCGAGGGGTGCGTCTGCACGAGGCCGTGCGTGGCGGAGAAGAAGGGCGAGTCGAAGGGCGTCGAGCTGGAGGGCTTCGCGAAGTGCGACTGCAGGAACGAGCTGGAGGGCGCTTGATCTGCTAGCTTGCCTGGAATGGGATGCGCGAATGCGAGGAATTAGAGAAAGAAATAGTAAATTCAAATGAATTGAGTTGCAATTGCGTGGCAAATCAAAGCAAATAATACGAGATCATAAAAGTCACGCTTAACAAGACAAGTAACGGTCAACTTAAAACAAATGAAAAGGGAAAAAATATTTATGTATTAAAATCCCAGTTAAAAAGATAAATTTAAAGATTGATAACAACAGCAACAACAACAACCAGAATACTGAGTGTTTCTTTAAATGGCCACCGGGTTGCATTCGTTTTCATGAATTCAAGCATTTTCTCCCCCCCGCCCCCCCTGGGCTCGGCAACTCCTGGCAACCCAGAGTCGAAATTTCGACTCTGCTGCGCTCGCGTTTGCATTGAGTTCGTGCACTCGTCTGAGAAAAGTAGTTCAGCTGAGCGGTTGCATCATGCAGCTCGCCATTTAAGCAGGCGAAATAGCAGGCGATTTCTCATTCAATTTGTTGCCTTGAGTGTGAGTCAATAAAAATGCATCAGCATAAATTCAGGGCAGGGTTTGCTTGGCTAAACAATAGAGTGGAAACGCCAGCGGAGACCAGCAACAACAACCGCAACAACAGCACCAACAGCAACCGCAACAACAACAACAACTGCAACAACAGCAACAACCGAAACAACCGCAACAACAGCAACAACAACCGCAATAACAACTGAAATCAAGCAGATGATTTTTCATTATTACAACCACTGAAATAGTGGATTTCTCGTAGTTGTTGTTGTTGCGGCTGGTCTGAAATTTGCATAATAATAAAAACACATTTATTCCGCTCCAACTCGAGTAAGAAGTTGTTGTAGTTGTTGTTGCTGTTGCTGCTGTTTACCTACATTAAAGGAAGCACGTTTAGTTCTCTCGCGTCGTCTGCAGCCAGCGCTGACTTGCAGCCGATTGTACGACGTAGTAAACGAGCGACGGCATGTTTAGCGTTATTTAAAAGGAAAGAAAACTCACTGTTAAAATGTTAAGTTTCTGGAAAATAATGAGTTGGCTTTAGCTTTTCCCCTTCGTGAAGTTATTCATTTGGTTATCGCTTACATTTAGCATCGCAATCTGTAACACTACAACTCATTCAGAATGACACTACAATTCATTCACAATAACATTACAACTCATTCGCAATAACATTACAACTCATTCGCAATAACATTACAACTCATTCACAATAACAGCTATGCGAAATTTAAGAAAGAAAGGAAACCGTTGCTTTTTTTTTTGCAACGTTTCAAAATGTAAGATTCACGATAGAAACTTGCAAACTGCTTAAAAATTGTCTGGCTGCTTGGAAAAATTGTGTGCTTGCTTCGCTGTATTCGTGTGCGCTGGTGCGTCCATGTGCAGCAGAATGTGTAAAAAGTGCAACAACAACAACAATCGCGAACCTTAACTCTTCGCTTCTCATCTGGTTTTGCAGGTGAAACCAGACAGCAGCCTTCAGCGTAGACACGTCAAGAGCTGCAGTTTCGGGTTGAATACGCAATGTCAAGTGCAGCAAAATAAAATAAGAGTAAATCAAAATAAAATACATTATAAAGCAACTTAAGAAGTGCTAAAATTGAAGGTTAACTAAACTTTAAACTTGAAAATTACAGATTAAATAACTAATTAAAAAAAAATATTCTTTTGTTTTAAATAATATTGAAAAATATTGAACAATTTTTCATAGTTATCGTAGTTCTGCTTTGTTGTAGAGACCTTCTTGGGTTTTTTTTATATCACCACAGATGACGACACCATGAATTGAACTAATAAAACAAAATTTACGACAAGTAAACGACATTAGAAATGTTAAAAAAAACCCTTTGAAACATTTTTACTGTAGTAAATTTAAGAAAAGAAATTTCCTCTCTTCTAATTTGAATATGTAAATTTTGGTTATATAAAATGAATTTCAGCCGTTTCTTCAACATAAAAAAATACTAAAGAAGTAAAGTGAAATATTGCAAAAAAAAGCAAAAAAACAAAAAACTCCCAACCCACATCGTCAGTTTTCTTTTCATTTGGTAGTGTAAGTGGAATATTTAATTTTGCACTTTGCTTGGTGAAAACAGCCGACACAAGGAAATGAAACACTAAACCAGTCCAGCCTTGTGTTTGTCGCACAACTGCGGCAGCACGCAGTAGCCCTCGCTGTTCCGCAGGTAGCCCGGCAAGCAGATGCATCCGGGATAGCAACCGAAGCCCATTTCCTTCACCAGATGCGGGCCCGAGCAAGTTTTCTGGTAGATGTAGTCGCACGTGTGGAAAACCTCCATCTCGGGGCAGAGCGGCGAGGAATCTTGGCGGAGAGAGAAGAAGTTGTTGGAGTTGTTGGGGTTTCGGAAAGGATGAGCGACTTACATCCGAAGGATATCAGCGCCAGCAGTGCGCAGATGAAGGAAATCCAAGAGCTGCTTTTCAGTGGCGAGTCCATTTTGTGGCTGGTTTCGAGTCTTTATGGACAACAAGCGGCTAACTAAACTTCCTGCCACTCTAATTTCACTTTTATAGCAGCGACTCATTCAATCAAAGCCTGCAAAATCTGCATTAAATGCGATTTTAGCTGGAATGAATTTGAATTCGTTACGCTGCCGCATAACATAACAAAATAAAGTTCATTTCCAAATGCATTTCAAATTGCATTGCAGCATTCGAAGGGAGAGACGGAAATAATTGACTAGAGAAATAATTGACAGAGAATTTTAATTATCAAGAAATGCTATCACTCCGCATTTTTTATAAGCATTTTCGTGTACATTTGATATAAAAAGTAGGCGTGATTGTCAGCCGGTTTCGCCCATTCAAATTTCACAAATTGCTCTGGCAAACAGCGAATATTTGTGCCAAATTTCATCGTGATCTCTCTACTCAATATTCTTCTGTAATCTTTATTCAAAAACACAGACAGACAGAAGGATGGACAGGTGGACAAACGGATGGACATACATACAAACAGACAGTCAGATAGACATATCGAAATTTATTTAGGAATTAAATTTACATTTAGGAATTAAATTTCGTCTTAATATTTATTTTTGATTTCATTTCGTCCGTATTTGAGATCTTAATTTTTAAATACGTATATTTTTGGGAAAAGAGTTGCCTGCATATTTGGTTTGAAAAGTAGGCGTGGTTTTTAACCGATTTCCTAAATTTCCTATCCCAAAACTACTCTGTATTACAAATTTGTGTCGAATTATAATCGCAATATCGTTTCTATTCGTTCTGCTGCATTCGTGATTTCACGGGCAGACAGACAGGCAAACGGAGGGGCAGACAGACACACGGATAAATAGACAGACGCACGGATAGATAGCCAGACGCACGGACAGACAGCCGAACAGACAGTCAGACCGGACAGACAGTCAGACCGGACAGACAGTCAGACCGGACAGACAGTCAGACCGGACAGACAGTCAGACCGGACAGACAGTCAGACCGGACAGACAGCCAGACCGGACAGACAGTCAGACCGGACAGACAGTCAGACCGGACGTACAGGCCACAGATAGATAAACAGATAGACATACAGATAAACAGCCGGACGTACAGAGCTTAATAGTCTGAGAATAATTTATTTATTGCAATAATTACACTAGTTTACAATATATTTTATTTATTTCCATGTGTGTGAATGGGCCGCGTTTTCTGCGTATTCTGTTTTGGTGTTTCAGTTTAATTATCGCATTCTGAAGGGCGTACGCAGCGACTTAGAGAGTTTTTCAGGAAGCCGGTCCTGCACCGACAACCAGCGACGCAATTCAACACACAGATAGGACGCGGATTGACGCAAGTGGGTGGGCAGGCGGAGCTGCATGTGCTGAACTCCATATGGGGTGGACACACTGCAAGTAATTGGGGAAAATTAAGCACCTGCTAGGACCTCGTGATTGCCAGAGAAACTCGGAAGAACTCACTTTGCGCCGAAGCGGTTAGCAGCGTGCACACCATCAGCAGGCTGAGAACGAAAATCGATTTTGAATGCATTCTTACGTTGCCTGCGAGAAGACTGAACTTGAGATTCAATATCGCAGCCTTAATATACACGAAGTGTTCTGGTGACTCTGCGCTGCGCTTCAAATAAACACAGAAATGCAATCGATTTCAATCGCTAACTGCGTTCTAGCGCAGGTAATTAAAATAAATGAATTCATTAAATACGTCGTGACAGCCTGGAACTACTTAAATAGCGGCGAACAAAGCCAACACTTGGAAGCAATTTTCGTAAGTTACTCCATAACAGTAAAACACCAATAAAATTGCGCGTTTTTGCAATGCTAAGCTTGCAATTAAACCGGAGAGATAAAATAAAATTAATAGAGAAGAGATATTCGAGCTCAGCTTCACCTCTGAAGTTGATTTAACATTAGAAATGCTCGCGGTTTTCCCCACTTTAACATTTTTAAGGGATTTCAGAGCTCATTTCTCATCTCATATCTTCTCTAACTTTGATGGAGATTTTGTATGGAGATTTTTGACTGGCCAAAAACGTGTTCAATCATGTTGCAGATGTACAATTTGTTGTAATGTGAGCAATTTGGAAATGTAACTAGTTTTCCAAACGGTGAGCTTGATCCGTTCAACCATCATATTTAATTAAAAAATTAAAATTTTTTAAAAAATTTTTTTAATTTTTAAAATTTTTTTTTAAAATTTTCTTTTTTTTTTTTTAAATAATTGAAGCGGTTTCTGCAAATTGGTAGCGCGTCCTCCAGCATGGCATCCCGCTTTTTAGCCGGAAGGATGGTGCAGCATCTTGACTGAGATTTATTAGAAAACTAATTGTGGAGGAAATCTTTGCGATGATGGATGAAATTCAAGTTTCAAGCGCCTGCAGCGCTCTGCTTCTGCTCACCCACTTGATGTACGAATCTCGAATTTTGCTCACGCTCAGCTGCTGGTGTTGCAAGCGGCATCCGGTAAAAGCAGGAGTGAGATGATCGAAGCAACTGACGAGATGACGAGGCGTGCGATTGAGTGTTGCAAGTTGGTGCGCTTCAAATGTTGCGCTTGTATTTGTTTGTGTTTGTATTTCTAGTTGTGTGTTTGTATTTCTAGTTGTGCGTTTGTATTTCTAGTTGTGCGTTTGTATTTTTAGTTGTCTGGTTTTTGTATTTCTGGTTGTGTGTTTGTTTTTCTAGTTGTGCGTTTGTATTTCTAGTTGTGTGTTTGTATTTCTAGTTGTGTTTTTGCATTTCTAGTTGTGTGTTTGTATTTCTAGTTGTGTGTTTGTGTTTCTAGTTGTGTGTTTGTATTTCTGGTTGTGGGTTTGTATTTCTAGTTGTGTGTTTGTATTTCTAGTTGTGTGTTTGTATTTCCAGTTGTGTGTTTGTATTTCTAGTTGTGCGTTTGTATTTTTCATTCTGTTTTGCATTCGTTTTTCTATACAATTCGATCGAATGAAAATTGAAAGTTTTGCCAACGAGAAACGAAGATAACCAGTGAAGTACATGAAATTGGTAAGCAAGACAACCAGAATAAGCAATCAGAAGTACATCACTTTCCTTGATTATAAATCGATAAAATGGCTTAAATTTTAATTTTATTACGCTGGATGGGCCGGCCAGAGTGCATTAAACTTGCGGCTTTTATAGTATTTTTGCGACGTCGCCCAATACACTCTCGTCCACTGTTTTGTTGCGTAAAACCCTTTGAAGACCGCAAGATTTCAATAATAATAACAACACAAGCAGCAAAATTATATCCACAGACTTGACCACATCGGCCATCAATCAATAAACTGCTTCATTTTGACGTTAACACGACGTCGTATTTTTTTCACGTCGAGTCGCTTTTCTGTGTTTTACATAATCGATTTAATTTTCGATTTCCTGTGATTGCGCAATAATTATTTCCTGATTTGACGTTTTAATCTCCTTCTTTCTTCTTTTATTACGTTGTGTGTATGAAAGTTTTAATATATTTAAATAAGGAAAAACAATAAAAAGCTTTCAAAACTAAAACAAAACAATTTGCCTCAATTTATTTATATTGCTTTCCGATTCTGTTTTCTGTTATATGATGGATTTAATTACGATACTTATTTTTAGCACGGATTTAATTACTTAATTTTTATATAATGTCGGAAAATAATAAACGATAATTATTCAATTGGCGAGACTTTAATTTACTTGAATTTAAAACAAAACACTCGAGAAACAAACTATTCATTCACTTTTTACTATAACACTGTGAAATCTTTGATTGATTTTCTATTTTATTCAATTTTCTATTTACTTCAATTGTTCGGATTAACGGTTTTCCAGTTTTTAGCGGTTCTCCAAAACCGTTCATTTCTTACAAACGAGTGTGTGTGTATGAGCCGAAAGACTCAAGACACGAACCTGCCGAACCTTGTGTTTTGAGGAGAAGAGGCAGCATCGTTTTTTCTCTACTTTTCGCTGAGGCGTGACACCGAAAATCATCAATCAGTTCGCTCGCACACGCTGCAATTTATTATCGCGCGCTGAATGCTAATCAATTGGCTGCACCCGTTTTTACAGTGTTGCTCATTAACTTCTTTTGTGTAAATTTTGTGAAAATGATTTTCCACGCTGCGCCACACACGACGGCGATCTGACGAGATACGAAAGAAAACGCCGAACTAGCAAATGTATTTTCATTCACTCCATTTTCTTCAAGACATCCGCGCAAGTGAAAGTTTTCCCCAACTCAAATCAATATTAGAGGTCATGAAGCAGAAAAAAACACGAGCAGCAGCAGCAGGAGTTTTTTTCACAGTTCGCCGAGTGCAATTTAAATCAATCGAGCGTTAAATTCAACACGGTTGAATATTATTTTCGCTTTATCGCGCGCAATATGAGAGCCGCCGCGAATAAAAAAAAGCGCGGCAACATTTCCACACCGCCAGTCTTCGAGAGACTCGTTGCGAGAGTCGGTCGTTCCTTCGGCAAACGTGACCCTTCGCGTCGCGCTTTGCTGCTGCACGTCGATGAAATGAAAGTGTAAATTAAGCGGCTGGCGTTTCCATGACCGTGAATTAAGGCCGCTTAACTGCATTAAATGATCTATTTAAAAGTATTTCGAAGTTAAACAAGTCAGCAATTGTTCGATTAACTTGCTTTGCCATCACTTCTGATTTTGCCATCACTTGTGAGTCGCTCAAACGGGAGGGAGAGAAATTAATAAGCCGACAAATTATTGCTGGACTTTCGCGAAATGTTTTCGCAAATTTCCAGCCGTGTTTACGCTGATTTTCGCCGTTAAATCAAATCTGCAAAACACTCGTAAACACTTCAAGCTATTTTTTTCGCAAAGCAAAAGTTGCATTTTAAGCTGGATTTGCGGAAGCTGCAAAGCAGATAAAATATCACAGCATTTATTATCAGCGGCAGCAAATACCATCTAAGCTTGGAGTTGGATTAAATATTGTGATTCTCAAAGCATTTGGATTTTCGAACGTTAATTTTATGCGTTTCAACACAAGTAAGACACGCAAATCCGTGAAGCGAATCAACGGAGGAGCGCGCGAGACAACAGAAAACACATCAAAACACATCGAAACAAAGTAAAAATCAAAAGTAAAGCAAAACTTTTAATGAAGGCATTAAAATCCGTTTGATTTGCGTTGGTTTTCCCCCCCCAAAAATGTGCATTTTAATTGATTAAACATAAAAATAAAAATGCTGCAACCAAGTGCATCGCTTAAGAAAACGTCAACGTTGACGTTGCTGCTGAGTTGAAGTTTGGTCAACGCGTTTTTGCAGATTTAATTGACAGCACGTTTAACAAGCTCGGCGGTGTTGCGAGTTGGAGTTGTTCTGCGTCTGCAGAGAATGGCGAGCATTTTTTGGGCACTTTTTAGCACAAGTCGAACGTGTCCGCTGATTTCTGCGATCATATGGTCAGCATCTGGAGCAGAAGTGACAGCTAACACGACAACAACAGCCAAAATGGCAGAGTAACAATGGCAAACTTCAGTAGCAGACGCCGTCACCGCCTGCCGCCGCCGCCGACATGTAATACTCGGCGTCGGCGAGCAGCAACATTTTGTGTTAAAAAATTGCAACCCTGTTCTCGTCGCTGTCGCTGCTGCTGCCCGGCAGTTTTTCTCCTTCTTAAGCGACGTCACAGCAGATGGCGACGTACGTGTCTGCTACTTCAGCTGAAATTTCCCACATTTTTGGTTAATTGTAGCGATTCAAGTTGTCGCCGCCAGCAGCACGCAGCCAGGCTGTGAAGGGTCTCGCTTACCCACTTACCGGCGGCCATAATATGCGGCGGCCAGAGTGTGCGCCGACCAAATATGGTTTCGTGCCGGCCGAATTGATTATGTTGTAAAATCTGAAAGCAAATATCGGCGGCTCGCATATCCTGCAATTCGCACGTACGTTCGTTCGTTCGTTTGTTTATTTTCCTCGACAGGGTTTCCGATCAGTCAAGCGACCGTCCGTCTGCAGGCTGGACCGCGCTCAGCCCGCAGCGCCACGTAATGAGCGGCGCCCAACTGCTTCGAGTTTCACACGTAAGCTGCGGAAGTGATTGGCTGCCTTGTGCGGCTGTGGCGTGCAACAACGCTGCCGACTTGAGGCTTGACAGCTCCCTAATTTGTTGGCCAACGCAACCTCGTTCAACGTGTTCACAATGCACGCTTCACACCGGCGAATCGGTGAGCGGTCGTTCCACAAATTTACGTGTTTTTGGCTTGAGCAGCTCATCAGGTGCTCATCGAAGCTGGAGTGTGCAGTGACTGTCGTCCTTCCTTGTGAGGTGCAAAAGTGAGGATGATCGATGGACCTCCCAACAGCCAACTTGTGTTGTAAATTATAACTTTAAAACGAGTTGCATGCTCATTCATTGCGATTTTGAACGATTTTGGTGATTTTCATGTCAAATCCCTCTCGATATAAAATAGAAATAAAATGTTTGTTAACTTTTCAGAGTGTTGAAAAAGTGTAGAAATCCCGCGTTTTTACTTTCCCTCTCATACGTAGATCGCTCGCCCGATCAATTTTTCCCAGCCCTTGATTTTTTGTCGATGCGTAGCCACGGCGCCGTGCATTCAAACAAAACGGCGAAGGACTTCGACTGTAACGAATGCGGCTGTAAAGACGTCATAAATCGCCGATCACTTACGATGGCGAATTTTATGGCAGCTTTTATTTGCGATCGGGTTACGTCAGCCGGCCGGCCGGCCGGTTGGTGTGATTTTCGAACCGAAAGCAGAGCGTAACGGATACTGGAATTGAATACGTTTACGTTTACGATTGCGGTAAATTCGATTTGATTGATTAACAATTTTTGCTCGTTAAAAATGTCGATCCATAAAATGTTTGTTAAGTTAAAAAAAGCGAAAAAAAGTATTTCATACTTTTAAAAAAGATTTAATAGGCAAGTTTTGATCGTGAATATAGTGAAGTCTCGGACGAGGAGTTTCATTCAAAAATTGCTTTCAAAAGTTGCTTTCAAATATTGCTTTTAAAAATTGGTTTCAAAAATTGGTTTCAAAAATTGGTTTCAAAAATTGCTTTAAAAATTGCTTTAAAAATTTGCTTTCAAAAATTTATTGCTTCTTGCGTAAAAATTGTATGACAAAAGTTGAAGACGAAAACATGTAAACAAAAATGAATAAACTTCTCACCAAAAATGCTGTAAACCATCGAATTCGAAAGATTTGACATTGTGAAAGTGAAAGGTGAAGTTTATTCAGCCATTTAATGTTGTTTCAGGGTTTTTATTATCGTCATCGCGATCTTCGTCGTCTTTCGCATTAAAATCAGATGGAATTCAACGAAAATTCTCGCTTAAGTGTTGACGAAATTAATAAACGATTGCGGGATTTTTGAATGATTTGCGAATGACAAATAAATGAATGAATGAATGAATGAATGAATGAATGATTTCTTCTTTATTGTCTTGCAGTAATGACGACAGTACACTTTGTGCAACAGAATTTCGTTAATGAAATTGCATTCTGTGATTGCTTAGTTGACTTCAATTTGTCGGTTCTGCTCTCGCGGTTGTCGCGGTTGCTGATTCCAATTAAATTAATTAATTACAACTGCTCGTTGCATTACCATCCGTAAAAATGTGTTTTTTCTCCGTTAAAATGTGTTTTTGCTCCGTAAAAATGTGTTTTTGCTCCATTAAAATGTGTTTTTGTTACGTAAAAATATGTTTTTGCTCCGTAAAAATGTGTTTTTGCTCCATTAAAATATGTTTTTGCTCCGCAAAAATGTGTTTATGGAGTAAAATGTGTGTTTTTTAATGTCGTTGAGTTGCTCTTCGTCACGCGAATTCTTGCGTAAATGCAATTCTATTGGTTTCTTTAGTTCGGAGAGAAACTCTTTTCCTCAAGACAATGAGAACAAAACCACCAGCAACAGTAGCAGCTGCAGCAGATCAACTGCACCTGTTCGCTTACAACAAAATTCGCAAAAATTAGCTTTGCTATTGTTGAACCGACTACTGGTCTCGGTATGGCGACACGTAATTTTATTCCACATGTTAATCTTGTTAAATGCGCCACAAAAAACAGGTAACAATGTCATCACTGATTGCCATTCAGCTACACTTGATGAATTATCAGGGGAAAACAATAGCGAAAAATTTGTAGTGTGTTTAAAAAGAGTCCACAAAAATCTTGGTAAATTCTAAAGTCCACAGAAATCTTTGGTATTTGAAGCGAAAAAGTATCACACGAAGTCGCGTCAGCTAAGAAGAGGGAAAATCTGTTCTAATTTAATTATAATAGAGTGAAAATCTGGTTCAATTTAATTAAATTCTATAGAAAATATTTGAAAATATTATTCAAAAAGCGATTTTTGAATTAGAAAAATCAATTTTATGCCGAAAATAAAAGCAACCAACTACAGCAGACGGGAATAAAATTCTATAAAAAAAAATTTGAAAATATTATTCAAAAAGCGATTTTTGCATTAGAAAAATCAATTTTATGCAGAAAATAAAAGCAACCAACTGCAGCAGACGGTAATAAAATTCTATAAAAAAAAATTTGAAAATATTATTCAAAAAGCGATTTTTGTATTAGAAAAATCAATTTTATGCAGAAAATAAAAGCAACCAACTGCAGCAGACGGTAATAAAATTCTATAAAAAAAATTTGAAAATATTATTCAAAAAGCGATTTTTGTATTAGAAAAATCAATTTTATGCAGAAAATAAAAGCAACCAACTGCAGCAGACGGTAATAAAATTCTATAAAAAAAAATTTGAAAATATTATTCAAAAAGCGATTTTTGTATTAGAAAAATCAATTTTATGCAGAAAATAAAAGCAACCAACTGCAGCAGACGGCAACTAGAGAGCAGAATAAAGAATTGAGTTCAATAAAAAACATATAATAAGCACAATTGAATGAATAGTGAAGGGAATTAATAATAAAATTAAAAACCGCTGAAAGCAAAATAATGCAAAGTTCAAATAAAGTAGAAAAAAAATACAAGAACTCGTTGCAGCATCGACTGCACTCACATTTTATGCTGCACGTTTTTGCATACACGACGATTATTAGAATCGAATAACAAACGAGGTGGCTGACCTTTGCGGCAAAATTCGGCAAAGCAAGAATAATTCAAACATTTAAAGTTGAGTTTAACGTAATCAAACTGCGAAAAAAAAACGATCTCGTGATGAAGCCACATAAAATTTACATTATTGTTAACTTTGCACTAGCATAATCTACAAAAACAATAAAATAAAACAAAAATAAGAAAGAAAATCCAAAGAAAACATTGAGAAAAATTAGCAAAACTGCACCCACACAACAAAATTGAATTTTTGTTTAATTTTAATTGAGTTGAATAAACGAAGTTTAAACGCTGCAAAAGTTTCAAAATTCACAGGCATTTTATTTTGCTTTCATTTGCTTCTCATTAATGATAATGAAAATGTTGTAATCCACACCTGCGATATTTAGAATATATTAATCTCAATAAAGACTTGTTTTGTAATTAACAAAATAGATTAAATTGTTTACGCGAACGATATTGGAATTCTGTGGAAATTAAACTCCATTTCGTGCAACACTTTTTGCATACAAATTTTTAAAATTGCTGCATGCAGCTCATTTAAGAATTTTTAAAGCATTTTTTGGACACACTCTGACGCAATTTCAATCACAATTAACGCTGCCGATCAACATCAGCCTGACCATGCAGTGCAGTGACAACTTTAATTTTATATTTTATGCATTCCTTTAAATTCAGCGTTTCTGCAGCTGCCGCTGTTTTTGGCGTTGCGGCCGCCGTTGCTTCGATTATGTTGGCGGCAACTAAATATGGTTTCTGGTTAAATTGTTTAAAAGTTGCGCGACATCATTAATTGACAAAAGCAGAGAACTGAAATCATTTAAAACGGATTCGTTTTCAATTTAATTGGTCGCCGAATATAAATTCAGACTTTTCGAGAATCTCATCTAATCAGTGGGGAACGGAGTCAAAACAACTTTTTATTATTTTTTTTTTGTATTTAAGTATTCGAATCAATAATTTGAATCCATTTTTTTGATGTAAGAATCTCTGAGTGAACTTAAAGACTCAAGTCAAAAACTTGCTTTTCTAATCAACGCAACAACGATTGACAGGAGAGTCGAGTTCGTGTCTTGAGTCATTTTTGCTGTAAGCTGGAAGTTCCTCGTTGGGTTTTCACTGCAAATGAACGCCGCTGCATGAGAAAAATTCCAAATAATGCGAAATTCGAAACTCACAAACTTCTGCTTCGTTTTCCTTTAATTTCTGTTCAACTAATTTTCGCGCTGCCTTTTAAAAAAAAAAAAAATTAACATTTTTTCCGGCATAAATTCGTCAACTAAGATTCAAATTATTGAGTCTTCTGGTTTCAAGTGAGTTATTAATTTCGTTATTTTTTGTGCATATAACTTCAATATTATTTTAATACGTAGCAAAAACTCAAAAATATCTTTTTCCACCTTTCAGCAGGCAACTCACGAGCCTTCAAATTATCCGCAAACAACTTTAATAATTTTGAATAACGCTGTAAAACTTTTACGAGTAGTTTGAGTTGTTAACGTGTTGCCAAGAAATTATAAATTCGGTTATGGGCTGCAAACGAAAACTTGAAGAATTACGAGGGCTGGCAAGGATTGAATGAGTGAATGAATGGCTGAGTTGCAGCTACAAATTTAA
Organism: Sicus ferrugineus; assembly: GCA_922984085.1. Classification (NCBI taxonomy): domain Eukaryota; kingdom Metazoa; phylum Arthropoda; class Insecta; order Diptera; family Conopidae; genus Sicus; species Sicus ferrugineus. The sequence continues at coordinate 11,386,896 of OV277348.1, forward strand.
CGCCTCGTGTTGCATTTATTTTAAGGCATTTAAATTAATGAATTTTTCCGCATTCGATTTTTATTACCTTCGCTGGCTGTCGGTGTCGCATCACTCGAGAGGTTAACAACTTCCAGCTTCAATTTCCAGCTTCAACTTCCAGCTTCAATTTCCAGCTTCAATTTCCAGCTCCAATTTTCAGCTTTAATTTCTGGCTGAAATCTTCTGCACATCGCACGAATTTTTCCCATCAAATTAAAATGCAGAAAATAAATTCTGCTGGCATTTTGCGTCTGGCATTTCGGTTGCTACTTGTTGGCTGCAGCAGCGGCGACTGAAGTTTAGCACCTGCTAATGCTGCCAGCTGCCAGCTGCCAACGCTAACTGCGCACAGTAGCGGTGGAGTGATTTTTTCCCTCTCTTTGTTTTGCGCTTTTTGGCGCGCGAGTCACTTCGAGAGGTTGAGAAAATCGTGGGTCAAAAGCTGCGATTATTTTTTAACCACAACTAAGTAGAGAAAAAAGATAAAAACAGACCCGTTGTGGAAAAAAACAAAACATAATCTTGGCTTTTCTTTAAAGTTCAAGTATTCGTTGCACTTGGAATTTCGAGAAAATAGATAATTCGTCCGCCTGCGCTGACTTAAAGTTCGTCTGACTTGCTGAAATGAGTTTGAAATTTGCTCGCAGGAGAGAAAAAGACAGAAAATCTCATTTCTATTAAGACGGTGTGATTTTTTGCTTTTATTTTTTTGTGAAACCACAATTGGAATGCATGGAATTTTGATGGCAAGATTTCGAAAAAATTATTTACTACTACAGCAAAAATCGATTTAAACAGCGAAACTTGATTTTAATCACTTGCGAGTGATTTTCAACTATTTTCAAGTTCGTTGCTTAAGTCGTTCGCGTTCTTTTTTCTCTGTATTTTGCTTTTTTCTCTGAATTTCAGTTGTAACAACAACAACAGCAACAACGGCAACAATTGTTGCGCTCTGTTTCATCGGTTGCTGACAACTACGATTTTCTGTCGCGGCTTCAATGCGTTTGTAAGTCGCAGCGTCGCTGAAATGCAGGTCAGCAACGCGTGTTTGTGAGGCAAAAGTTTGGATTTTCTTCAACGAAATCAAGTCGCTGTCGACGTTTAATTGCTTTTAATTTCACATTCAGTTGAATGTGTGAGTTTATTTGTCGCGAATGACAATTCGTTGAATCGGCTGTCAATACAAATTTGGAAATAAAATAAACGCAACAAGAAATTTCCTCTCATTATAAAAAAAAAAGGATAGAAAATAATCATCTAGAAATGACGGCGCGAGTTGACGTGTTTTCTTCGCTTTACCGCTGAATGTTTTGGGCCGGCGAATGCCGCGCTTTGAAATCCAAGAGCGACTCAGTCTGGATTCCTGATTCATGTTTTGCTAATGCATTCCTTCGCATTGAAGTGAAGCACTTTGAATTGCACAAAAACAAAAGCACGGAACAGCCAGGCAAGCAGACGGACAGGCAGACGGACAGCCAGCCAGTCAGCCAACCAGCCAGCAGTCCCATTCTCAGTCTCACTTCACACACAACCGACTGCGACCGCATGAGGCGAGCATGCAACGCTTTAAAACGTTTTATTTTCGTAATTTCTCGATCTCTTCCTGGTTGTGCAGCGAGCTGCGCTCCACGCCACGCGGCAATAAAAGGAAAACCTTAAATCAGCAGCAGCAGCTGCGCGCCGCCGTCGCCGCCGCCGCCGCTGCCTCGTAAAAATTTACAGAATTCAAGCTTCTGCACTGAATTTGAAATTCAAAGCGCGGCGCGCGGCTTCTTGCGATTCGATTGGATTAGAAAATTGCCAGCTGCCGCCAGACGTGAACGCTGCTGCTGCCGCTGCTGCCGCTGCTGCTGCTGCTGCTTCTGCTGGCCGCGATTAAAAAATCGTTGTTACTCGTATATTTATTGCTGTTGTTGTTGTTGTTGTTGCAGGCTGCTACTGTATTTTGTAATTTCTATTTCTCTAAAGAGCCGATTTTTCAATTTTCAATTTTCATTTTTTTCTCCATTCGAAGTCGTCTTCGTCGTTTCAATCACCCGGCGAAGCATGAAAAACTTCGGCTGCAACTTCTGCTGAGCCGAGCCGAGCTGAGCTGAGCTGACCCGAGCTGAGTTGAGCCGAAGAAGTGAACGATTTTGCGGTGTTTTGCGGTCTCTGCGATCTTCGCGATCTTTAGCGGCAAAAGCGCGCCGCAGCAGACGGCGACACTTGGCAAGCAATTCGTTGGCTGGTAAGCCGACTTTGATGGACTGCCGCAGGTTGCTGCTGCCGCTCGTTGCACGCTGTGCGGTCTGCGAACACTTGCAATGTGTGGCGGCTTCTTCTGGCCAGCTACAACAACAAAAACAACCAGACGCTTCATAACGCGCACACAAACAATTCAGCAAACTTCAGATTTCCTCTTAATGATGTTTTCGTTTGTTCGCGGTTTTTTTTATTTTATTTTTTGTATTTTTTTTTTATTTTTTTATTTTATTTCTTTTTTCTTTTTTATTTTTTTTTTTTATTTATTTTTTATTTTTATTTTTTTTTTTTTTTTTTGTTCGTTTCGTTTTTCAAGTTGCTGGCTGCCACATCATTTCAATAGAGAATTTTGGAGCCACAGCAGCCGATCTGTTTTTTGCCATCAGAGACGACCATGGAAAATATCGGTGGAAATTTGAAGCGTAGAGAAAACATTTCCGATGAGATTTTTAAGGGGAAAACTGAGGAGGGGGAAAAGTAGAAATTTTGGAAAATAAAAAATTCATAAATTTTTTTGCCTGGCGCAGCAAAGTTAATTTCCAAATGAATTGCTTTCAAAAAATGAATTAATTTGATTCCAAAACTCAAGTGAAATCCAAAGCAAGAAAATGCGAACGAAATCAGTTCACGTTTGCGAGCTGCAAACTACATTTTCTTGGTAAATATGAATTTTAATACGAATTAATAACAACGAATTAATAACGCTGCACGCAATTTCAAATCCAATTGCTTGTTAAATGCAGTCAATTACAAAATACTCGCAGAAATTGCAACACCTTGCAGCAGCGCGAAGCATTCAATTAGAAGTCATGATATGAAAGAAGCAACAACAACAACGGCAACAACGGCAACGCCAACAACAGAAGAGTTTGCAGAGAGCGAAATTGTCACTGTGTTCACCACACAGACAACGTTCACTCACCACCGACACACAGACAGCATGGCTGTGGATTTTTGCATTTGCAGACGACGTGTTTTGACTTGTAAATAACAGTTTTGCAGCGTTTTGCTGTTCGTGTTCTGTTCGTTCTAGAATTGGAGAAGCATACACACACACACACACACTCGCACACTCGCACACACGCGCGCACATCCACCGAAACATTCACGTCAAGTCCGTTGCTTTGAAGTTTCACTTGCAACTCGTTATTTTTCATGTACTCGTCGTAGTTGACTCTAGTTATTCAGCGCGCTGGTTATTTTTAAAACGGTGTTGTTGTTGTTGTTGTGTTGTTATTGTTGTTATTGTTGTGTTGTGTGTTACCGTTGCTGCTGTTTTGTTGCGCTTTTTCTCCTGTTTATTTAAAAATCCACTTGACTTCGTTGCAGCGCTGGAAGAAATATTCTCACGCTATTTAGTGTTGGTGCAACACTGAATTTCGCGCGATATAAATATAAAAGTGGACTTGAAGTCAGTTGATTTTAATTATTACGCAATTACGTGGCCATTAAGTGGCTGCCAATTACGGAAATACTTGTGAAGTGAAATCACTTCAACTATCTGATTAAAAGTGATTAAAAGCGAAAAACTTAAGAAACGAAGTTACGCTTTATTTTTGGTTCGAATTTTAAAAATCAGGAATTTTTATCTCTCCAACTTTATAATGCTTAAAAGTATTTTTTTCACTTAATTTTATGCTTCTTCTTTCATTTTTTAAAGTAAAAAAATAAAACTTTTTTAAAAATTATAAATTTCAATTGAAAATATAAAATTTCAAAAGCAACCAAAAATTGTGCAAAAACGTTTTCATTCTCTTCTTGCGTGCATGGAATGCATGAATGAATGAATGCATGCAGAGTGTAAGTGATTATTTACGCAGCAACAACAACAACTCTATGGCAACAGCAACAACAGTACAGCAACAGCAACAACAACAACACTGCCACTGCAGCCGACGACGAGTGCGTCATATGGAGAGCTAAATTAAAGCAACAAAGAGAACAGCGGACGCTTGACATGTTTTTGCAGCAACGAGAGATCGACAGAAAAACACAAACATTGCAAACACTGCAGCGACAGAACTCAAATAACAATAACAACAGCAGAAGGCGAAGCTAGAGCGGAGTGCAAGAGTAACAAGAACGAGAACAACAACGAAACGAGGACAGTGTTACACACACACACGAGCGCAACAAGAGCAACGGCCGGCCGCAGTGTTGCTGCGAAGTCTGACGGCGCTTTAATATCGTTCGATGTAATAAATATTTTTGTGGCCACAGATAAACAGCTCGACGGATCAGTGAACAAACAAATAGACAGACAGACAGACACGAGAGACACCAGAGACACGAGAAACACCAGAGACACGAGAAGCACGAGACACACGATTTGCACGAGAGGCACGAGAGGCACGAGAGGAACGAGAGGCACGAGAAACACGAGAGACACGAGAGGCACGAGAGGAACGAGAGGAACGAGTGGAACGAGAGACACGAGAGGCACGAGAGGAACGAGTGACACGAGAGACACGAGAGACACACAGACGCGAGACACACGAGAGACCAACGATTACAGCGCGAGATCAGACGGCATCAGAATGCTGAGAGCAGCGGCGACTCGCATTGATTTCGCTCGCTGGCAGCGGAACAGCCGAACTCAGTCGCCAGAGGAACGAATTGCCATCGATATTTTTTAAAGCGGCCGCTCAACGCGGATCCCCGCAACACGATGCGAGTGCGAATCGAGTGGCGAATCGAGTGTTAATCGGACAACATTGAATTGCAATTTATAATTCGAAGCTCAGCGCGGGTTTTTTGCTTGAAATTAGTTAAATATGCGGCATGAAAAATATGAAACTGCCACTTCGACCGAAATATATGTGGCTCCCCGGCTCCCTTCCCCTCTCTCAATTCCGTGCTGCCTGCAGTCATCCGTCATTTCGTCATTGCAGTTGTCAATTAAAGTGAGAAATGCAGTTCTTGCAAACTCGACTGATTTATTTATTTGCGCGGCACCGGCGACGGCAAGTTTGACAGGCCGAAAAGATGCTTTGATTTGCAGTCAGCGAGCTGATTTATCGCTGCTCAGTGAGTTGATGAATTCGTTTAGTGAGTGTATGTGTGTGTGTGCGTGTGTGTGTGTGTGTGTGTGCGTGCGTGTGTGCGTGCGTGCAGAAATGCAGTTCTCATTGAATTGCGAAGCGCAGAAGTGAGCTTGAGGAGAATTAAAAGTCTCTGCAGTGGAAGAGGATTTTTTTAAGTATTTATTTTTTTACTTTATTTATTTTAAATATTTATTTCCCACATAAATTTCTTGCATACAGTCATCGATTGATGTAAATTTGGTGAGAAATAATCGAGATTTCGAGTGTTTCTCGTCTCGACTCGATTGAAAGTTGCCTCGCAAAACTCAAACTCTTCAAAACAAAAAAAAAAAAAAAAACTAAAGAAACGTTTTATGAGCGCGAAAACTTCCTTGAGAAATTAAATGTTGCTGCGGTCAGTAAAAATTGCGATGTTTTCGCTGGTGAAGAAAGCGGACGAATAACGGCGGCTACCGTTACAGCGGCGGCGATGATTTGCGGCGAGTTTTAGTAGACCGCAAACGACCGCAAAGTGGGACATAAAAATTTCGGATTTACGGATTCAACGACTCGGGGGGGAAAAAACCGGATGCAAACTAATCGAATGACTTCGGTAATTTCGAGTGTCGGTGATGGAAGCCGCCAGCAGCAGCAGCAGCAGCGGGCGCTGATGAAAAATTACGCGCGACCGGAAGGTTGCATCACAGCTACTCGTTGTTTTTTGAAGCGAAGTTAAGTGCGATTAAATGCGTGAATTTTTTACTTTCGATTGCACCAAAAAAACCGCAAATTGATGTTTCTATCAGCATTTTTTCATTTTTTCCGCACCGAGCGGCGTTAATTGAATGAAGTCGAGCTGGAGGCCTGTAAATGGTCGTCGTTATTCCGGCGGAGAAGCACGACGACCAGCCGACGCAGCACCTCGGAGAGCCAAAGCGAGCTGAATGAATTTCGTGAATTTCTCGCTCTCTCGTACAAAACATCGCAGCGAGAGCGAAAGCGAGGCGACTTTTAATTGTCGAGTGTTAATTTTCCAAATGAGGTTTTTTGGTCTCTCGAAAATTGTTGTCTCTGTTTGGCTCTCCTGCGTTTTGTTGCTTTCCGAAAATGACGAAGTGACGGGGAATTTTTGCGGGAATTTCTTAATTACTTCGACTTGGATGAAATGAAGTTATTAAATTCTGCTTAATTGAGTTTAATTGTAATGAAGTTTAATTTCATTTAAAGCACAATTAAGTCAACTTAATTGTCGAAAATTGAGCTACTTGTTGTGGTTGCTGCGTTGATATTCCTCGTCAGAGAGATGATTTTAGTGGGTAACAAAAAAAAATTAAAAAAAAAATTAAAAAAAATAAAAAAAAATTAAAAAAAAAAATTAAAAAAAAAATTAAAAAAATAAAAAAAATAAAAAAAAATAAAAAAAAAATAAAAAAATATTAAATAAAAAAAAATTTAAAAAAAATAAAAAACCAAACTTAAAAAAATTCAAAAACCAAGCCTAATTAAGTATTTTTCGTCAAGCAATACATTTTAAAACTAGTTGTTCTCTCTTTTTTCCATATATTTACTTATTTCTTTGCGTTTTTTTCAGTGTTTTCCAACGTTTTCCCTGTTCAACGTTATTTAATCTTTAATAATCTCGATCTCGAGCGCGTGTCCGTGAGACCAGCCAGCGTGCTGTGGAAGTGGAAATGGACGTCCTTGAGCGGCGCATAAAAATTCCAGCGGCTTTTTGTTCCTCCGACCGATTCAGTGTTTTCGCTTTTCCCGCGAACACACAACGCGACTTTTCGAAAGAACTACAAGCGGCGTGGAAACAACTCGACTCAGTTTTCAAGGTTGCAACAACTCAGTGACTCAGTGCAAGTGGGAACGAGCGAGCGAGCGAGCGGGGAGAAAAAGCCTTCGAAGAGCGCCACTCAGATCAACTGAACATTGAACCGAATATAATTTCGTCTAATTTAAAATTTGGCCGCTCGTATGCCGTCGTCGTTGTATGGAAATCAAGTTGAAGGAAGTCGGAGCGCGGAGTCGCCGCAGTCAGTGTGGAGTCGACGTTAGCGGCCGAACACCCGTCCAGAAATTCACTTTCTACGACGAGGAAAAGCAGGCGAACTACGATGCGAAAGAGAGGCAGCAAATCACGCATCAATTTGCGCTCAATTCCGCGCTCCACGTTCGCCGCTGTTACTCAATCGAGGGACGGACGCGGCACGAATTGTTCGGTATTTCACACCGCATCGAAGTTTGGCAATCGTTTTCGCCGCGTTTCGTGTTGGCTGGGGTTTTTTTTTCTCTTGCCACTTCTGCTGCACAGAACGCGCGGCACTCGTCTGCGGCAGTCGCGGCGAAAAAAGCGAACGCGTGCCTCGTCGTGCTTCGCGCTCCGTTTTGGTAACCATTAACTGCGAAATTTTGCTGCAATTGGAAAGCAGTTGCACTCAGTTTAGTTGTTACAAATACGTAAAAAATTAAAAAAAAAAAAAATAAAAAAAAAATTTAAAAAAAAAAAAAAAAAATTTTTAAAAAAATAAAAAAAAAATAAAAAAAAAATTTAAAAAAAAATTAAAAAAAAAATTTAAAAAAAAAATAAAAAAAAATTGAAAAAAAAAATTAAAAAAAATAAAAAAAAACAAATTTCATGCGGAAAAACAGCACTGAAAGGACTGAAACTTCATTTTCGCTCCCGTTCGTGTGTTGATTTCTTTTTAAATCATCAAAAATTCGCTACCAACTTCTGTTTCTTCGGTTGCGAAGTACATTTGAAACCTTCAGACGGACAATTTAACTGTCAGCCAATTTAAAAAGGCCTTAAAAATTACGATTAAAAAATAAAATCGTTACCACGAGTAGCAAATGCGGAATTCGAATTCGTTTAATTCGATATTAAATTGTCTTCGCTTGTATTTCGTTCGTGCGACACGAGTTCGTTGTGTGTTTACGCATCGAAAACGTGTTCGTTGTTCACTCCAACGTTTGCCGTTCTTAACCTTGAGGAGAGAAAAACAAACGAATTTCCAGCCTTTCAAAGCGCCTGCATTCCGCACGAAAATTTCAACGTGCAAACAATTCAATGCAACCAGCAATCATGGCAACCTAGAACTGAATTTTGCAGCCGGCAAATTAATTGAGTTGTCTGTCAGTCTGTCAGTCTGTCAGTCGGCTGAGTTGTTGAATTGCTGGCTGTTCTTTGAAGGCTGACAGATGTTGGCGAAAAAAAAGCGAAGAGCGAAGAAGAAAGGAATGCAAACGAATTTGTTTAGTTATACAATAAATAAAATTTATAGCAATTTTATAAGAAATATAAATTAAATATTTGGAAACAAAAATGTGGAAAAATATTTTTCAAAATATTATTAAATTCGTTTTTAAAATATTATTTATAAAAAAAGTTATTAATTTAATAGTTTGAATAAAAATAAAAGCGTGTTTAGAGAAAAGACTGAGAAATTAGAATTATTTTTGTGAAAATTGATTGCGATTGAATTTGTAACACTGCAACTCAACTCTAGCGGAGATTTTCTGCAATGTGGGTCAGAATCTCGCTTCGAATGAAATCCACAGACTTTTGTTGGTATTTTTTTATGGTATTCTTGTGTGGAAAACGTGAAGGCAACTTTGTGTGTGTGTGTGTGTGCTTGTGTGGATGTGGATTCTGACACACATTTTCACTTGTTCTCGATCTGCTTGCCTTGTTCGCCGCACACACAAGCTGCACAGATCGGATTTGTTGTTCTTTCCCGTTTAACGTTGTTGGTGTTACGAGTATTTTGTTGTTATTGAGTTTAGCTGTATTTATTTGTGTTTTGTTTGTGGTTTTGTCATTTCAACACCGAAAGTCGCAGCATAAAATGAAACTGCAGAACGAGTTGACAAATTGAAGGATGAGAGAGAGAGAGAGAGAGAGAGAGGAAGGGAAGGAGAGACAATTTCTAACTCAATTTCTTTTAATTTTCTTGTAATTTTTATCACATAATTATCAGATGAAAGTTTAGAAAACTGCTTTCAAAAGGCAACAAAAATTTGGTTTAATTATTTCGAGCAGTTATACGAGTATAAAATGGAGGTCAAACTTTCGACGAGACCACTTTTAGTCCCGTATTACAACAATTCAATTGTTGCTCACATTTTCACTCATTTTAACGAAATCAAGAGAGTGAGACGCCAACGACTTAAGCAACAAACTTGATGTGAAATGCTTGCTCTGAAATCTAATAAATAATTTTGTGAGAAAAGAAATTAAATTACAGGCTGTCATTTAACTAAGCGAAGATAAGGAAAAGTAAGAAAGAACAACAACAACGACGTTCAACATCATTAACAATAATTACAAAAATAATAGTAATGCAGTAGCAACAACAAGCCTAAAAAAAACATTTGAAGCGTGACGTCTGCAAAAGTTTGACATTTAATTAGCGGCTTTCGAAAAACGAGTCAATGTCACGTAATCGGAATCCGACGCAGACGACGCGACTGCAGCAACTCGATTTCAGCGCGATTTTCACGCGCTCGCTTCCAACTTTTTTAACCTCAATTCTCAGTTTTCGAAGCTGAAGGCGGCAGATTAAATCTTCTGATGTGCGCGACGTCGCCATTAATTCGCTTAATAACTGAGTTTGACTACGGATTCTGCAATTAACGCGCAGAATTCTTATTAATTCTAAATTAATTTATCTTTCTCTCGTCACGTTTGCGGCCGCATTAGTTTCGTCTTAAGTTTCCGCTTTGATGGATGACGCGTTCTGATGTAATTTTCTGTTTCCAAATATTAGTTTTTTTATTTATCATTTTAAAATTATCATTTTAAAATTATCATTCTAAAATTTGCTATTCTCAATTTATTTTCTATATTTTTATATTATTTTCTATTTTTAATTTATTATCTTTCTTGTGTCCGTTATAATTGCTTCTTGTTTGTGTTATTTTTAGTGAGTTTTACCGTTTTACTCCTTATTTACTTCGCATTTTTCAACATTTTCGCATTCCAAATTCAGCGCTGCATGTTGTTGCTGGAATTTAACTGCATTTGCAGTCAAGTTTGTCGCTCAAGTCGTCTGCTCGCTGCGTTCTGACATTTAAATATTAAAAAAAAAATTGCGGCAGTCATTAGAATCGAGATACAATTTGCAGATTAATAACATTTCAAGCAATCAGTTGACTTAAAATTGTGTTTTTTTGGCTTAATCTTTCTTATATTTAAATTATTTCAGGTGCAGATTGAGTAACAAAAAACCGTTTTAACCTGTAAATTCTCGTCCACAGATGGCTAACGAGTTCTCAAGGCCATCGGAACGAAAGTCAGAGCGACCAAAATAAGCAAAAATTTATTTATTACTAAATTGCAAAAACTTAATTACGTACTGAAATTAATTTCAATTAATTTCTCATTTTAGTTTTACTCAATAAAGAAAAAGAAAGAATTAAATTAAAAGTATTTCGATGTTAGAATATTAATTTCGGAAGAATATCTGGATTTTGTGGCAATTGAAAGACGCATTGAAAGGTCGAAATAGAAGAATTAAGTTGAAATATTATAACAGTAAAGATAATGAAAAAACCAACAGCAGCAGCAGCAGATAAAATTAAATAAAACACGGAGACGAAAAATCGTCGATGGTTTGCCTTCGAGGGATCGGCAGGCGACGCTGTAATGAATGACAGTGAAACAAATACAAAAACAACAATTTACAACAATTTACCACAAAAACAACCTACAAAAACAACAACAACAACCATACTGTAAATGGTAACGGAATTTTTATAGCAAACAAGTTGAAATCCTCACCTGGAAAGTTGTTAGAAAAACAACGAGTAATAAACAACAACAAGAACAACAACAGCCTACAACAAAGTAAGAAATTATATAAGCCATCAAAGCGGTCAGTCAGTCAGTCAGTCAGTCAGTCAGTCAGTCAGTCAGTCAGTCAGTCAGTCAGTCAGTCAGTCAGTCAGTCAGTCAGTCAGTCAGTCAGTCAGTCAGTCAGTCAGTCAGTCAGTCAGTCAGTCAGTCAGTCAGTCAGTCAGTCAGTCAGTCAGTCAGTCAGTCAGTCAGTCAGTCAGTCAGTCAGTCAGTCAGTCAGTCAGTCAGTCAGTCAGTCAGTCAGTCAGTCAGTCAGTCAGTCAGTCAGTCAGTCAGTCAGTCAGTCAGTCAGTCAGTCAGTCAGTCAGTCAGTCAGTCAGTCAGTCAGTCAGTCAGTCAGTCAGTCAGTCAGTCAGTCAGTCAGTCAGTCAGTCAGTCAGTCAGTCAGTCAGTCAGTCAGTCAGTCAGTCAGTCAGTCAGTCAGTCAGTCAGTCAGTCAGTCAGTCAGTCAGTCAGTCAGTCAGTCAGTCAGTCAGTCAGTCAGTCAGTCAGTCAGTCAGTCAGTCAGTCAGTCAGTCAGTCAGTCAGTCAGTCAGTCAGTCAGTCAGTCAGTCAGTCAGTCAGTCAGTCAGTCAGTCAGTCAGTCAGTCAGTCAGTCAGTCAGTTAGTCAGTCAGTCAGTCAGTCAGTCAGTCAGTCAGTCAGTCAGTCAGTCAGTCAGTCAGTCAGTCAGTCAGTCAGTCAGTCAGTCAGTCAGTCAGTCAGTCAGTCAGTCAGTCAGTCAGTCAGTCAGTCAGTCAGTCAGTCAGTCAGTCAGTCAGTCAGTCAGTCAGTCAGTCAGTCAGTCAGTCAGTCAGTCAGTCAGTCAGTCAGTCAGTCAGTCAGTCAGTCAGTCAGTCAGTCAGTCAGTCAGTCAGTCAGTCAGTCAGTCAGTCAGTCAGTCAGTCAGTCAGTCAGTCAGTCAGTCAGTCAGTCAGTCAGTCAGTCAGTCAGTCAGTCAGTCAGTCAGTCAGTCAGTCAGTCAGTCAGTCAGTCAGTCAGTCAGTCAGTCAGTCAGTCAGTCAGTCAGTCAGTCAGTCAGTCAGTCAGTCAGTCAGTCAGTCAGTCAGTCAGTCAGTCAGTCAGTCAGTCAGTCAGTCAGTCAGTCAGTCAGTCAGTCAGTCAGTCAGTCAGTCAGTCAGTCAGTCAGTCAGTCAGTCAGTCAGTCAGTCAGTCAGTCAGTCAGTCAGTCAGTCAGTCAGTCAGTCAGTCAGTCAGTCAGTCAGTCAGTCAGTCAGTCAGTCAGTCAGTCAGTCAGTCAGTCAGTCAGTCAGTCAGTCAGTCAGTCAGTCAGTCAGTCAGTCAGTCAGTCAGTCAGTCAGTCAGTCAGTCAGTCAGTCAGTCAGTCAGTCAGTCAGTCAGTCAGTCAGTCAGTCAGTCAGTCAGTCAGTCAGTCAGTCAGTCAGTCAGTCAGTCAGTCAGTCAGTCAGTCAGTCAGTCAGTCAGTCAGTCAGTCAGCCAGTCAGCCAGTCAGTCAGTCAGCCAGTCAGCCAGTCAGCCAGTCAGCCAGTCGGTCAGCCAGTCAGCCAGCCAGTCAGCCAGTCAGCCAGTCAGCCAGTCAGCCAGTCGGTCAGCCAGTCAGTCAGCCAGTCGGTCAGCCAGTCAGTCAGTCAATCAATTAAGCAATTTAAAAGCAACCGTTAAGTTGCTTAAAAACAACAAGAAAATGATTTCGTTACTTTCTCACTGATTTTTTGAGAGCAACGAAAGAGTAACAAAAAAAAAACACTCAATCATTACAAGCAGTTGAATGAGAAGCCAAATGCAAAAACAACGCAACAGTAACAACAACAACAATGACTACATGACGACTCAGCATTTCTTAGGTTGCCAACCGAGTTGATCGATAAGTTGCGTTGTATTTGTCATTCGTGTCTCCAGAGATTCGAGGGATTTCGTTGCGATCGTTTTAATGTTGATTCTGCTGTTGCAGTTGCTCTCGTTGTTACCACAGATTTTCTATCCGTAAATAAATCACAGAAAAAGGAACATTTAATTTTAATTGATAGCCGCTTTTCAAAATGTTGAATTACTTTTTTCCGCACTTTTTTATTAAATAAAATTTAACGTTAAATTATTACAAAAAATTCAACAGAATATCAAGATTCGTCGTCAGATTCTCTTGAGAAAGCGCAACGTTTTTGCGGCAGCGACACCGTGGCCGCCTTTGCTCTCGTGTGTCACAACCAGCGGCGGCAACATTTCCAGCAATTAAAGGCAACTTTAATTTACTATAAATTGCATGTATTCATTTCCACTTCCAGCTGTAAAAAATGTCCAGCTGTAAAAAATGTCGCCGCCGCATGCAATTTGAGTGTGAGGTGACCAGATCACAGTTTTGCCTTCAGCGCCACACGGCGTGACCGCGTTTTCGGTTTCTTTCTTCTCGCAGTCGGCGAGTTTCTTTTTTCACACAACAACAACAAGCTGTCATTATGACAGTCGGACAACAACAAGCTGTCATTATGACGGTCTGAACTGCAATGATTTGCATCACGTTTCGCTATGAGTTCGCGTCTCGCATTACGTTGCACTACGTTACGTTGTACGTATACGAAATACGTATGATTTAATGACGTAGGGAAGCAGAAAACTCGCTGCTAAGAGTTGCCACAGCTTTGCAAACGACTGCAATTTCGTCTTTCGACGCTAATTTGAGCGAATAAGCGGGAATCGCTTTTTTAAGTACGTTTTTAAGTACGTTTTCAGCGCGATTGCTGTAATGATAGGACTGCCGAACTGCCGATGAAGTCGTGCACATGCAGACCGCAAAAAGTTCTCATTATTCAACGTTTCGGAGAGCAAACAACGTTGCAGACGCAGAAAATGTTCACTTTTTGCCATCGCTAAGCGAGCCAATTTTATTCAATAAAATTTATTCCTTGTTATTTTGCAAGATTTAAATGCAGTCCAAGGTGCCAACAGCCAACAGCCAGCAATCGGTCCACTTAATCGGTCCAAATGCGCTCTGTTGAAATTCAAAACAAGCGCGAGTGTGCGATAAAAATCTACGTGTAGCAACAATTAAAAAGCGCATAAAAAGAAGTCTGCGAGTTTTCCCTCTCAACGTTGAAGTTGCCCACAGCTGTGGTTGACAAAAACAGTGAAGCAAAATCGGAACGATTAAAATGGCAACGCCAACAACTCCACAATTCCTGCTGAACATTTGGGTTGGACATTCAGTGGCCGCCGCTCTACCAGCGACGAGAGGACCAACGCCGATGGAGTTCTGCGACGCGAGATAAGAAATAACAAACTCGGGCAAAAACAGAACAGCAGAACAGCAATTGCTGTCAGTTGGTCACCTCGGCAGCGGCTGCTTGTAGACTCTGTAGAGCGATCTAGTGAGAGCGAGAGAGAGAAGCTCGTGAGAGTAAGCGTTGCCACTTACAAGAGAACGAATACGAAGGAAGTTTCAATTACAAACAAACGCTGTTTAGAATCGCAAATAAACGCTGCAATTGAATTCTTTTACTGCGAAGTGCCAACAAAATTCCAACTTAAATTTTAGCATTCACTTCAGTTTATCTTGAGAATCACGAATAAACTTCACAGAAAAATTGTGCTTTCCTATTGTCAGTTTTGTCCTACAAGCGGAGGTTTTTTACTAAAAATTTGTCTGTGATTACCACAAAATTCTTCCCACAACAGCAGACGAAAACGCTTTCGCAGCATATCACGTAAATCACACGGAACGAGGAGGTGCGGGGAGGAGGAGGCGGCGGTTTTATGGCTCCAGTGCTGGAAATCGAAGTGGTGACCAAGGTTGTCATTAGTTTTACGGTTGCATCATAACTCGCCGGCTGCCGGCTGCCGGCTGCCGGCTGCTCCGGGGTGCCGTTGAGCCAAAGCGAAGTTGTGACAAAGTGGGCATTTTATTGCCAGTCGTACTTTTGTATTGACATTTATTACCCCCCCCCCCCCCCCAGCACGAAGCAGGGAGAGGGAGGAACAAGAAGTCAAAAAATAACGAAAAATAGAAACAAAGAATTGAGTTTTTTTTTATTAATTTCAATGCTAAAAATCTTCAAACGATAACGAACTCAAATCAATTAAAAAATGTTCTCGCCCTTTTTCTCTCAGGAAGAGGTTGAGAGAGAGAGAGTGAAGTGGGAAAGATAGATAGATAGATAGATAGATAGAGAGAGAGAGAGAGAGAGAGAGAGAGAGAGAGAGAGAGAGAGAGAGAGAGAGAGCGAGAGAGCGAGAGAGCGAGAGAAACGGTGAGACACTGATGGTGATGGGGAAGGGGAGGTGGAGTGAGAGAGAGCGGCGGAGAAAGAGAGAGTTAGAGAGAGGGAGGTGGTTGGAGAGCGAGGTAGAGAGTGAGGTAGAGCGAGAGGCAGAGAGGGAGAGAGAGCGAGCGAGAGGGAGAGAAAATGTTGGGAGGGGGAGAGAGATAGAGGACGTGGAGGGAGAGAGAGATGCGAGGGAGAACGAGAGGTAGAGAGGGAGAGAGAGACAGCGATGGAGAGAGAGATAGAGAGCGAGCTAGAGGGAGAGAAAGGATGGAGAACGAATGGCAGAGCTAGCGACGGATGGGGAGAAAAAAAAGGGAGAAAATTAAATCGGGTGCAAAGGAGGGCAGAGAGTGAATAGATGGTGGAGTGAGAGCGACAAGGGAGAATGAAGACACGAAGTAGAGAGGGAAAGAGAGATAAAAGAGAAAAGGGCGCAAAGAAAGAGGCAGAGAGAGAGAGAGAGAGAGAGGGTGGGAGAGAGTGAGACATACGTTGTGAAATAAGTTTAACAGTTGAGAGTGATGAGAGAGAGAAAGAGAGAGTGAGGCGGAGAGTGAGAGCAAGAGTGGAAAGATGTATTTTGCCTCACTAAGGAGGGTAAATTTTTTCAAAATATTTCACCGAAATATTTTAACCAAATTAGCTTTGATTTGCAAACTGTTGCTAATTAACGTCATTAATTAGTTTGTTTTTCTGTCATTATAAATTATCGTTAATTTAACCTTGCGGTATTTTTTTGAATTATTTGCTTTTGTTTTATTGACATCCTTTCCTTGCTTGGGTTTTTTGTCAATTTCTTTTTTGTCATTTCGGGTGGAACATTTTGATTGTTCGTATTTTTGATTATTCGTATTTAAATATTCGAAAGCAATCAAGTTGGCAATAATTTGGCAACAAGTTGGCAACGCTAGCGCAGCAGATGTGAAATTTGAAGAAGATTTCGCTTGGAAAAAATTTTATTAGATTTTTTGTGTCTGATTGCATTTTGCCATTTTTTTTTTGTTTTATTCTTGACGACCGTTGCAATTGCTGCCGTTTTAGCTGCTCTCGTTGCTGCAGCTGTGACAGCGTCGTTGTCACGGAGAAATTATTAAAATAAGTAGCGAAAATTATAAAAAGTCAATTCCAGTTCTGAAATTTTAATAGATTTGTACCGTTAAGATATAAAAAAAGATATAAAAAGAAAGTGAACTGATATTTTAAGCTCGAACTGCGACAAAAACAGAAACTCGCAAACGAGATTCAAACAAATTAATCGGACTGGTTTGAGTTTCAGAAGTGATTTCGGGTACAGAAATAAGCGCGGAGTAATTAAACGATGAGCCGAGATGAAGCGAGAGGAGCGAAAGGAGAGGTTAAGAAGTTTTTTTTTTTTTTTTTTTTTTTTTTTTTTTTTTTTTTTGTGTTCTTTATATTTGTATTATATTGTCATTAAATGACGAGCCGAGATAAGGCGAACACGAAACAAAAGTTTAAGTTTTTTGTTTTTTTTTTTTTTCTTTGGTTTAATTATTAATTAATTTATTATTACATAATAAATTGCGAGAATTTACAACATTCTGGCCAATTTCACTGCAAGTGTTTCTCTGTACGAATTTTAATGACTTTCAACACTTTTATGCAACCGAAATTCATAGAATTCGATTACGATTTCGCGGCGGATTTCTGTTTTTCTCTCGTCCGACTTCCTGCCAACTTCTCGTTCTTCTGACTCAATAAAGGAAGCTGAGTCTCGACAACCGGCCGGCCGCGCATTCTTGTCGTTGCAACAGACGAAATGAAATCGCTGTCGGTCGGTCGTCACTGTTTGCTTCAGTAGACTTTTGCCGCCGATCGTTTCCCGCGTTGCGAACGGGGTGTGTGCAACCCCTTGTGGCTCCCCCTCGCCCTCGCCGCTGGTGGGAAAATCGCGTTTTGTAGTTCTGCAATCGCGACTGCATAAATTGCAAGCGGCTAAAAGTCGTCATAAAAAATCCACACGAACAAATGATTTTTTAAACGCGTTGCGAGCGATGAGAACGTTTGTTGCCGCTGTTGACGGTTAGCGGAGGCAACAATGTTGCGATTACACTTGCTGTGACAGTTGTACGAGTTTATAATGCCATTTAATCTGTCGCAATTAAAGTGTCGCAGCGAGCGTGGACTTCCTTTCGATGCTAAACACGACCTTGGAAACGATGGCGGTGTGATAAATGGCAGCAAACAATTCTAAGCAAAATTTGTACGAATAAAATAAAAAAAACTCAACTAAACTAAAACTCAAAATTCGCTCCTGTTTTTCTTCCAACGCAGAAACAGACGAAAATTGTTGAAAATTCGAAATTCGGCGCTAATTTAATTTAGCTTAGTTGGCGAGTCTTTTTTTAAAAGCGTGAATTTTTGTTAAAAGCGTGAATTCAAGCGGAATAAAAAGAAATCAATTTCTGCATTGACAGCTTAATTACAGGAAATTTGCAGCGATGAGGAGAATGACGCACGCACACGCATTCGATTCACAGTAACAACACGGAGGTCTCGCATAATCTGCACACACACACACACACGCAGACACAAATCAAATTATGTGTAGGAATAACTGAGTTTTTTTTTGATACCGACTCAGCTTCAACACTCTGAAGCTGGCGTAAACATTTGTAGCAACATTGATTGGCACTCGATGTTGCTGCAGCACATTATTTCAGCAATATTTTTCTAGATTAACTTAAGTTAGATTTTTCTGCAAAAAACTTGTCGCTCTACCAATTTCGCGATACTCAAAGTATCCGTAAACAACTCTTGTGGCGAAAATCTGTGCGTAGAAAATTAAGCAGCAAACGCTTAAATCAAAAAAACTAATTGACGGCGACAAAAATACAGAAAACACGGACTTCAAATTGCTGCTAAAACTGGGATTGCAGTGCGGCGAAAATGGCAAACAACACGTCAGCCCGGGGAAATTCTTCGAATTCCTCAATCACGTTATGGAAGTCGGTTGTTGATTTCAATTCACGTTTTAATTCACGTTCGAATTCACGTTTTAATTCACGTTTGAATTCACGTTTGAATTCACGTTTTAATTCACGTTTTAATTCACGTTTAAGCGAAATAATAAAATTCACTATTGTACGACTCAATGAAAGAAGAAGAGAAATTTTAGCAAGTATTTAAATTTTCTTAGCTTTTGCTAGAGAATTTCTACGCGTGCATTGATTTTCCACTTCAGATTCCGGATTGCGGAAGATTTCGTTCAATTAGAAATCCATTAATATAAACTACAGTTATAAATAACAATATAAAAACAACATCTGGCCACTCGCAACTTGGAGAAAAAGAAAACGTCGGCCATCCGAGTTCTGCTGCACTAGCGGAAATTTTCCGCAAATGGATGGAAAGAGAAAAATGAAACCCACTAAAATACTGCAATCGAAGAAGAAGCGCTGATTTTCATTTTATTGAGTTGTTTTTGCGATGTTTTTCCGGTTTATGAAACTCGGACGAGTTTTGTCTTCGCTGTCTCTTCGTACAGCTGCTGTCTGTCTCTTTATCTGTCTGTCTATCTGTCTGTCTGTCTGTCTGTCTGTCTGTCTGTCTGTCTGTCTGTCTGTCTGTCCAATTGTCCGATAAGCATTCCTCTGCCAATGGCACGAGCGTGTTTTTCAAAGACGTTTTCTTATTTTTCTCCAGTGTTTTCTTGTATTTTCGCACTGCAGTCGTGTTGCCGGTGAAAATGTTGCTAATGATAATGTGGCTCTCAATAATTATGATGCCAGCAACATCATCGATATTATCAGATGTTGCAAGTGAAGATATTGCTTGTGAAAATGATGTTGCTGAGACTCGAGATCAAATTGCTATGAAATCCGTTGATGTTGCTACAGTCGCCGCAGATGTTGAGACTCAAAATGAGGATGTTGCTACTGAATTTGTTGCCATTGCCATTGAAGACGAAGATGTTGAGACTCAAGATGATGTTGCCACTGAAGATGATGATGTTGCTTCTGCGGTTGATGGTGTTGCTAGCGAACCTGATAATGTTGCTACTGAAGATGATGACGTTGCCACTGGACGGCGTTGCCACTGGCGTTGCCACTGATGTTGCCACTGATGTTGCCGCCACTTTTCACGCCAATCCAACAGCCGCCAATTTCGACGGACTTGAGTGGAACACGATTTTCTTTTATTATTTTCCTGCAATTGCAGTTTTCCTCACTGGTTTTCTCTCTGGTTTTGTGTTGTTTTTTAATTTTATTTGAATGCAACAGGCGGGCGATGGACGCGTGTACGTTGTAAGACGTTTTTTTGACTGTTTTTGGATTTAATTTGATTTCGATTATCTTGTTTTCTTCCAAATTCGTTTTCAACTTTTTCGCTACTTTATCGATTTTTTCCCGTTTTCGCCCTCGAAATCTCTGAGGCGCATTTTTCCGCACGACCGCCGAATGTCAAGCGTTTTAAATTTGAGATGTGAGAGGTGATGGCGGCGGCGGTGTCGGCGGTGATGGCGGTGGCGGTGGCGGTGGCGGCGGCGGCGGTGGCGGCGGCGGTGTTGCTGGAAGTCAATGCGGTTGGCTGTGACTTTGATGGAGTTTCCTGACGTGCCGGCGGCCTCAACAACCGCGCAGATCTCCGTATTTCTTTGCGCTCTCGCGCGAACTTCAGCGTGTTTTTCGGCGACGTTGTGATTGAGTGCAGATATAAATTATTCGGGCTGCAGTCGTACGTACGAACCGCTCGACGGTCGACTTTTGAAAGTGCGGCCGCACACGACTTTGGCACTGAAATGCGGTGGCAGAGGAGAGTTCGATCGGCGGAAGAATCGACCGATTTATCCGCACAGTCGCTCGCCCTCAAAATTAAAAAATTAAAAAAAAAAAACTCTCCACCAAACGATTCTTCAGTCATTCAGTCGGTTGTTCGGTCGCTCGATCGGCCGGTCGGTCGGTCGGTTGGTTGGTCGGTCGGTTGGTTGGTCGGTCGGTTGGTTGGTCGGTCGGTCGGTTGTTCGTTCAGTTGGTCGGTCGCTCGGTCGGCCAGTCGGTCGTTCGCTTGGTTGCTCGATCGTTCGGTTGATCGTTCGGTCGGCCGTTCGATTTCTGTCTTTCAGCCGTTTAATTCACCAGAGTTGGTGGCGCGTTCATTCAACTCAAACGCCTCGAAAGTACTGCGAAAACCACTTGCAAGCCGAGGAAAAAAGGATTCACGGTCTGTTGGCTGCGCCAGCCGTCGAGCGAGGCTAATAAAAATACTTGACTGCACTTCGCTTCAAAGTGGCGTGTTTTCGCTGAGTGTTTGTAATTTAAATATCGTTCGCTGTTGCGCCGGAAGGCCGCTCGCTTGTATTTTGTTTTCTCGGAGGAAAGTGATTTTCAGCGTTGGACTTTTGTTTGCAAACACTCAGCGCGGCGTCTAGAAGAGAATTCAGTGAGTTATTGCGGTGTGAAACTTACAAACTCGAATTCTGGTGTGAAACTCGTGCAAACTCCGTCTCACTATTTCAAGTTTTTGCTATGCGGTGGCGATTTTTTTCAAAGGAATTCTTAAAGCAAAGAGTTCTGAATTTGAAAAAGTCTACTGACGTCTTCAAAATCACAGTGAAGAGCAGACAACGAACGATATCGATTTTTTAAAATTTTTTTTGTAATTTTTTTTTTTTTTTTTTTTTTTTTTTTTTTTTTTTTTTTTTTTTTTTTTTTTTTTTGAAAACAATCCAGGAATTGCGATTGAGTAACACGCTGACCGATAAAATCGCGCGCCAACATCCGCTTTTGGAACGTGCGGCGAGAAGTATGCGGCAATTAATAACTCGATCTGCACCGCATCGCGCACGCAAGACGTCGCCGCACAATTCGCAGGCGATACTTGGCTCCATCCGACTTACGAAACACCGTGAAGTCGTCAGTCGTCGGTCGGCAGTCGTCAGTCGTCAGTCGTCAGTCGTCAGTCGTCCGTCGTCCGTCGTCAGTCGTCAGTCGTCCGTCGTCAGTCGTCAGTCGTCCGTCGGCTACCAGCAGCTTGGCGGCGATGCGAGTCGAGCGCGAGTGCGAGTGACTGCGATTTGCTGCAATATATCGAGCAGCTCACTCGCTCCATTTCCCTACTAACTGTACTGCCGCGTGTTACGCAATCGCATCGCCGCCGTAATTAATCGCTTCGCCGCTTTCGGCGCGACCAGCGTCAGATCAACGCGGCGGCGAAACTGGTGGCAGCAGCGAGAGCTTCTGTTTCAGGAGAACTGGGAAGAAGAAACTCGCTAGAAGTGGCTTTTGGCGAGTGAATCCACAAACTGGGGAGAGGAAATTCGCAGCAGGTGGTGCTGCGAGCGGATGGAAGGCGCTGCGAGCGGTTGGATGGCGCGGCGAGTGGATGGAAGGCGCGGCGAGAAGGAGAGAGAAAGCGTGCGACATTTTAATTGTCTGCAGCCGATTAAGGGAGGCGGCAGCTGGCTGGCTGTGCGGTCGACTGTGCGGTCGACGGTCGCCGGTCGACGGCTGATGATGCGTGTCAGCAAAACGCGAGCAGGTTGCAGCCAGAAATGGCAGCGAGCGAGTTGTTGAAATCCGCCGTTTTTATTTTGTTCAAGTTGTTGATGATGATTTTCATATACAGCGGGATTGTTTGAGTGTTTTTTATTTTTCCCGCCCCGTTTTGTTATTTAGTTGCATACATTTTACGAGTTTGTGGTGAAAAATGGAGAAAAAGTTTGCAATGTTTTATATAACCGCGTTGATTTCACGCACCGCCGTAGACGGAAGCAGAAGAAGGAAAGTTGAAAAGACGGGAAAACACAATAAAGTTTGACAAGTTTGCGCTGACGACTTCGTAATGCTCGTAATATTCAAGTTTAATTTCAAATTTAAGTTGTTATTAGTATCAAATTGCTTAATAAACATTTTAAAGAAAATAAAATGTTTATTTCTTCACTTAACTTGAAAAAAACTTTCTGCTACTTTTCTCCACATTAACTGGGAAATTTCTTAATTATTTAATTTCTTGCGCAGAGGAAAAGTAAAAGTGTGAAATGACTTCGAAGTTGCATGCATTCGCTTGGATTATTGAAAGCAAAACAACGCGTTTAGACGCTCAATTAACGGTAATGTGAATCTGATACGGATTTCGCGCTGCATTGCCAACGGCAGCCAACGCGAGCGGAGCGTAGGAACGCCGAGCGTAGGAAAGCCGAGCGCGAAGAGAGAAACAGAAATCAATTTTGCATCATTAATAAAACGCAGAGATTTCTTCACATTTCTCCACGACTTCGTTTTTCCCAGCACGCCACCAGCAATTAACGCGAACTGCTGCGCCTCGCTGTCGCTGTCGATCTACATGTCGTGCGTTTTTTTACAGCTCATCGCACCCGAACTGACATCGTTAAATAAATTAACAGCGCTGTTAAGGAATTAACAGGAATTAAGGAATTAACAGCGCTGTTCGCCACATCGTCTCGTTGCATGAGAGAAAACGGTAGTTCTCGTTGAACTGAGAGGAGGATAACGGTAGTTCTCGCTGAACTGAGAGGAGGATAACGGTAGTTCTCGTTGAACAACTGAGAGGAGGATAACGGCATTTAAAGTCGAAACGCGAGCGAGACGGAGAACATCAGTGAAAGTCAGCCGCGTAGAAACGCGAGAAGGAAGCAAATTTAATTAAGTCGCTTGCTGCTGAAATCTTTTGTTTCTTCGGCGATTCGCGGGTTTTTCTGCGGTTTTCGGGTTTTTGTTTTTATTTTTTATTTTTTTTTCTTTTTTTTTTGGCAAAGCGGCGAAGTAAATTAACAATAGCAATAATTTAGTGGATGCATTTTGAACATTTGTGTGTTGAGAGTCTTTTGTCTTTTATTTTACATAGGAATGGCAATGAATTTCTGAGGAAACTAACTGATGGCCCACCCTATATTTGGATTGTTATTGTATTTTTTTCTTAATTAATTTTATCTCTATTTTCTTTATCTACTTCAGTTTGTTCTTTTAAGGTTTTTCAATTATGTTTTGCAAGAAAAAGAATTCTGATTCTTCTTGCATTGATTTCGCTAAATATCAGATTTTAATCTGATGCGACCTTCAGGTTGTTGACACAGAAACCGAACGCGAATGCGTATAAAATGTCGTCATCCTTGCTTGAGGTTCTCGAAGACACGACTCGAGTCGTTGTGTTGTTTATGTTGCGTGCTGAATTTCTATGAATAAAATTTGTATTACTCATTTAACAAAATTCTTCGGTGTAAGCTTTGAAATCTTATTTGAAATGTGAAAAATGTTTTTTCTAATTTCTCGATTTATTAGATTTATTTCAAAAAAAAAACTTAACATAATTTCAACTGGCTGAATTTTTATTTTAATTCACTTTAATTAAAACCGCAGACTTTGTGAATGTTAAACTAAAGCTAAGAAATCAAAGAAAACACAACGCAGCTGCACTCAAGGACACTCGAAATGGCGAAATTAATAAATGAACTGGAAACAACTTTTTGTTTCCAACGTCCAAACGACAGAACAACAAACGCGAGCAACAAAGCGACCGAAACTCCTTCGAGTTGCATGGAAGCCTTCATTCGATGCGAGATTTCAGCTATTTATAAATTAAAACGGCAAGAAATACAAGCTTCGAGTTTATCTGGTGAATTTTTAATTAATTTTCTGCTTTTACTCAATACAGAATTTAATTTTTTATGATTATTTTTTATGCTTTTACCAAACAATTCTATTATTCTGTTGCATTTCTCAAAACTGATGCGTTTCATTCGAAATTCATTTGAAATTGAACGCCGAACAAAATTTACTAAAAAAAATCAAATTTGTGGAAATCTCTTGAAATCAAGTTTGTGTCTTGAGTCTTTTGTTTTGGAGTGCGAAAAATTGTTAACTAAATTGAATTCAATTAATTGATTGGGAATCACGCGTAAAATTTATAAATTCCTCATTGCAAGTTGTTGGGGTTCGCAGTTTCACGCTTTTCTTAACACTTTTCGAGCTTTTAATTATATTTTTCCTTATTTTTTCTAGTAGAAAAATCGAATAGAAAAGTTTTAATCGCACATCAACGCGAAACTTTTACTTCTCTTCGTGTTTCACTTATTTTCTTGCCGCTCTCCCGTTCTGTTCTTTCTTCTTCTTCCGCAGCCGCTAATTATTTTCTACAGCGCAACACGGTTTTCCTCCCGTGGTCGCTGTTCTCCGCCCACAGCATTCACTGGACTTACCTTTGCCCCGCTGGTCCGGCTGCTGGCCGGAGATGCGCACCGCTTGCGCAGCCGGCGCATCCACAATCAGGCCGCACAAAAGAGCCGCCAAGACGGTCGTGACGGTCACGAGTTGGCCGTGATTCAGCTTCCACTCGACTGACATTGTGAATTTTTGCATGAATTTTTGACGATTTCGCCGAGAATTTTCTTTTCTCAAGTTAATCCAAGTTTCTGAACTTTTCGAACAAATTTGAAGGAAATTGGAATTTTGCTTTCGCTGTCGAAGAAGTTAGTTTGCACTCAACTCAACACATTTCGCGTCGATCCTTGCTGGCGTTTGGTTGCCACTCACTCGCCTCGCAACTCGCCTCGCAATTCGCAACTCGCAAGTCGAGGCAACCAGCGCGGCCTGCTTTCGATTTTCGATTTAACGCGCGCCGCCAACTACTTTCACGCGCATTTAATTGGAATTCCCACGCAAGTGGCAGCGCGAACGCAACGAAATGCACGCGGAAGGACTTCCGCTGGACACGCGTTCCGCTTGTTGTTCCAGCGACTGCTGCTGCTGCTGCTGCTGCTCTTGCTGCTCTTGTTGCTCTTGTTGCTGCTGCTGCTGCTGCTCACTCTGCAACTCAACGCTGCCTGTCGTCCAATAATCTCGTCCAAACTCAGCGAAGACTACGAGATTCGCGCGCCGCGGTGAAGCACCAAACTGAGCTCGCTTCGGCTTTGAAGGGGATTTAAAAAACCTTCTCGGAGTGAACGTGGAGCTGCGGCGTTGCTGCTGCACGCTGCAAATGAATCATGCAAGTTGTTGTTGTTGTTGTTCTCGTTGTTGCTGTTATTGTTGTTGCTGCTGCAGTGTTGCTAGCAGTGAAGTGAGTGAAGAGCAGCGCTCGCTAGACGCGCCAAGCGGCGGTCGGCTGCGAATGAGCGGCGCGTCGCTGACTTCGCTCGCCGTTAGACGCGCGAGCGAGAGAGCGAGCGAGCGAGTTAAGAGAGTCGCTGTGTTTTTGGTTAGAAATCCTTAAGAGAGCGAGATTTTCCAGTGAGCGTGAGGAGTTGTAAAGCGGAGTCTGAGCGCAACTGCGCTCGCTCGCTAACAAAACTCGGCTCGGATGAACTGATGAATGAATTATCAGCTGTGATGAGGTGGGCGGGGAGAGAGCTGGAGAGGGGGGGTGTGGCAGTAGATGGCTTGTAATTGTTGTTGCTCTGTCGTTTAGAAAAATTGGATCTATTTAATTCACATTTTTAATTTACCCAAATTATTAAATTAACTGAAATTTATATTAATTAAGTTTTGCATTAATTTCCACAAGTTTAATAATTATGGTAGAATTTTCGTAGAAGTTTTCAAACTTTTGCGCTTCTTTTAATTTATGCGAGGGAACAAAAAACACTCTGAATTAATTCAATTTAACGGTACAGCATGCCATTCCGTTGCAGCATTTCGTCGAAATTCTTAAACTCGTTTTTGTACAGCCAAATGTGAGTTCAATGCAGGCGTCATCGAGACCCACTTTTTCAGATGAGAAAAGTGGAACAGGAATTCTATTTTCAATCGGAGAAGAAAAAGTTGTCAAGCGAGAAGAAGGCATTTAGAAATTCTAATTGGAATTTATATCGAGTTGCTTTTAAACGGATTAAAATGGGAATGCAATCGAGTTTGTGTTTTGTTGTTGTTGACACTCTATCTGGAAAATGAGTTTGTGTCTTAAGTCTTTTAAGTTGTTGGAAAAATGAGAGTTTGTGTCGTGAGTCTCTCGCTTAGTTGCTCTCATTACTAGTTTTTCTGAATCACTCTCAGCGTTGCTAACATCAGGAGTAAGCAAGAGAGAGAGAGAGAGATAATGGCAAAGTATGAGTGGGGGAAGAGAGAGAGAGGGGGGAAGACAGTTAAGAGAGCACAAATAGACAAACACAGAGAGTCGTCAGTTTCAGAGTTGCAGTACTGCAAAGTACCGTTGCAAAAACTGTAAGAGCGACGCAACCAAAAGCTTTTTTCCTCTCTATTTATAAAACTCCAAACTCCGGCGAAGAGAATCAATGAGAAAGTGCATTCAAAAGCTTTTCCTGCAGCAGGGAGTCGGAAGCGGGAGATCTTCGCAGCTTAGAATTCATTTGAAAGTCGAGTGAGTTCGTTGAGCTCGTCGTCGAATTCCATCGCATCGGAAAGGCAGAGAAAAGAATTTTCACTGAATGATTCCCGGCTTTGATTGGCTTTATTTTTTTATCTTTATTCGACGACAGATGGAAACTCAAGACGGTGACGAAGACGACGACGAAGACGAAGTTGCCAGCCGCTAATTCAACTTTCGCGCAAAATGTGTCACCGCGTGAGCAGTTTTTTTCTTTACTTTTCCGAGAGGACCATCGAACATCCTCACTGACTGCTGGTCGCGTTGGTTTTTGTGAGGTCAGCTGTGCTTGTGACTGTGACTTGTGACGCTCTGCCTCGTTGAGAGTTCCGCTCGAAATCGAAAGTTGTGGCCGTCTTCGTTCTGGCATTTCAAGTGTCCGCGTTTCTCGCGTTCTTCGCTGTCTTCTGGTGTTTTCTCTTCAGGAAAGTGTCGGTCATTATTGTCTCTCTCCCTCTCTCCCTCTCTCCTCCTCTCTCTCTCCCTCCCTCTCTCCCCCTCCCTCCCTCTCTCCCCCTCTCTCCCTCTCTCTCCCTCTCTCTCTTTTCTCGCCACTGACCCAGTTCTGAATAACGAATGATTGATGACGGCAGTCACGCCGGCCATTCTTTGCAGTCTCAACGAGTTTAACTGTAACGAGTTTTAGCGCTTGAAATTGTGCGTTTTATTCTTTTTTGTTTCTTTTTATCTCTTCAACGCTTAATTCGGATTAAACACGACATAATTTCGTGCGAGATGCCATCAGTGATTTCTTCTTAGAATTATTTTTTTCAAGTAAATTCAGTGCTGCTGCTGTGGTCGCAAATAACGAGGAAAAAGTCTCTCGCTCAACTTGCGCTCTCTTGCTCACTTTTACTCGTGAATAATCGCAGCAAAGTAACGAGTGAATTCTTCGCACACAAAAGGATTTCACAAGTTTTTTTAATTATTTGATTTTTAATTAATTCAATTCATAGTTTTGTGAAAAATTCTTCCTGTTTTTCATGTTTTTTGTATATCAATTTTCGTTTCTAGAGATTTTGAAAAACACAATTTTATTAACGAAGAACTTTTTTCAATCTGTTAGCATTAATAATAAAAAACCGACAACAAAAACATATAAATAAATTATTAGCCACAAAACTTGTAAGCAACAAAATGCGTTTGTGTAGAAAATTCAGAAAAAGAAAAAAAAAATAAAATAACGAATCAACGTTTCAAAAGAAAAAAGTGAAGAAAAACTGAAATCGTGAAACTTGAGCAATCGGAAAAATTGCGCTTACAAATAATATTTTCGTGAACCCAATTAAATTGCTCGCTTGCTGTTGTTGTTGTTGCTGTTGTTGTCGGTGTTGTTGTCGGTGTTTCGTGCGAGCAACAACAACACGTGAGCAACATATTTTGTCGCAATCCACACGCAAGCGCAGCGCGATACTTTTTTTTACAGTGAAAACTTTTTGCTTTCAAATCTTCTTTTTGTTTCTTTTTCTCACACTTTTCACTGCGCTTCGCTTTCATTTCAGACTGCATAATTTTAAATGCCGCGTTTGAAATTCTTCAACTAAAAAAGTTGTTAATTTCAGCGGTGCAGCGATTTGCTTTCTGTTTGCCAAACTTTTTACGAACGCTTGCAACGCACTCTCGACTCGAACTCGAGTCGAACTCGAACGAACTCGAACGAAATCGACTCGAACTCGAACGAACTCGAATGAGTTCGAGTGAGTTTCGAATTACTAGAAAATTCGTTGGGTTTTCAGCGAATGATTGATCGTTTTTCAACGAAAGAAACTGCGATGACCTTAGCACGCCACTGTGGCGGCCACGCCTGCCTACCAAAACTTCGAAAAAAGACGTCAAATCACATGAATCGGATCACAAAAATTGAAGTGATATTTTGACATCCATTTTCTCGCTCGACAGCGACTTGTGTCGCAAGCCAATTTGAATTCCGATTGATCGAGTTGAAATCTCTAGCGTCGTTGAATTAATATTTCAAGCTTAATTAGTGCGAAATCTGATCAGCAGCCGTCCGTCACAGCGGCGGACAGCTAAAAGTTGCAGCGAACGCAGCATCGCCATCGAATTTTAACTGCTAGATGTGGAAATCTCCAATTTACGCAACAACAACAACAACAACAACAACAACAACAACAACAACATTCCCATACTGACGATTTGACGAAAATGCAAAAATTTCTTATCTACGAACGTCTTACAAAAAAAAATATAAAAATAAATAAGTAAAAGTTGATGGAAGTTCGGCGAGGAAAGGCTGATGACACATCAAAGAAATGGAACAAAATAAAGAGGGGGGAAAATTGCAAGGCAATGTAAAATCCCCTCGCTGCTCTATTTTCGGTTTTCGCTCATCGTATTTCGCAACATTTCTGTGTTACGCTGGTGTCGAGCTCGTTATATGTGAGTGTGTGTGTCTGCGCTCTGACTGAAAAGGAGCAACAAAAACAACGGTAACGGCGACTACAGCGGCAGCAACAACAACAACTTCAACTCCAACCACTGATCTCTGAGCGCTGAGCACACAAAAAATATCCTCGCTTCGACTTCGGCGCTCGAATTTCTTAGTAGGTCGAAAACTATTTCGAAAGCAGCGGCGGCGGTGGCGGCGGCGGCGGCGGCGGCGCTGCGCATGTTTTCGATTTCTGCACGCGGACCACTTTTAATGGCTCGCTCGCGTTTCTCCCCAGCATTATTTAATTTCTAACCATTTTGCATCGTTGCTGGCTTCGATTTTAATTTGTTGAAAATGCAAACGAGCCGCATTTTTTGCACACAAAGTTTGTCGCTTTAATTTTGCGCAAGCGCGTGGGTCTCCGCTGAGAGTGGCGGCCGTCCAGCGATACCATTTTCGCTGTTTTACTTTTTACTTCTTGGCAGGTTTTTTCTTTTTATTTATGAAGTATCTGAATCTGTGTTTTTTTTTTTTGCCTTTTTTTCTTCCATCCAAACGAGGACTTCGTCGTTACAGTTTTTCCCGAAAAATCTACGATTTCGTTGGCGATGATGGTTCGTTTATTGGTTTTTCTTGAAGTGGTTGTTGTTGCATGTTTGGTCTGTCGGCCGAAATCTCCGTAGCGTGCTGAGCGCCGCCGCGGTCCGGTCGGTCGGTCCGGTCGGTCGGTCGGTCGGTCCGGTCGGTCGGTCGGTCCGGTCGGTCGGTCGGTCGGTCCATTAGGTCGACCTTTCGTTTCGTTCCCCTCTTCTTCGTCTCGACGCGAACTCGTAGTTTGCGCACCTTCTGGCGCGATTATTGCTCTTCGGTCGGTGCAGCTTGCGTTTTTCTGCGAGCTGCTCTAAATAAATCGCTAATTTGAAGTATTTTTCACACTTAATTATTGCTAAAACGCTCAGGCCAACCTGCAGTGGCAATACATTTCAGCTCTCGGCGCGGTTCGTTCTCGATGGGGCTCTCGGACCGTCCATCAGAGTGCAATTAATGAACGCTTAATTGAATGAGTGCAGCCGATAGCACCGCCAAATGAGTCAAACATGAATGCCATTCAAACATTCCAGTGAACAGCGAGTTGATTCAGTTGCAGCGAATGCAATACTCGACCCAAACAGAACGAATTCGTGATCAACACCACTAAAAAGTAGTGGCAACAACAAAAAACCCAGTCGGCCAAGAGATTCGTTTCGTCTGAGTGCACCGATTCGAGTATTAAATAACGAATAAAGCGTTCGTTGTATCGAGTAGAAATATCGAGTAGAAATATCGAGTATCGATTTAAGTGCAACGAATAAAGGATTCACTGTATCGAGTAAGAATATCGAGATACTTTTTAAATGCAACGAATATAGCGTTCGCTGTAGCGAGTAGGAATACCGAGTATCTATTCAAGTGCAACGAATAAAGCGTTCGCTGTATCGAGTAAAAATATCGAGTATCCATTTAAGTGCAACGAATAAAGCATTCGCTGTATCGAGTAGAAATAGCGAGTATATAAGTAACTTCAACGAATAAAGCGTTTTTTGTATCGAGTAGAAATATTGAGTATTTGTTTAAGTGCAACGAATAAAGCGTTCACTGTATCGAGTGGAAATATCGAGTAGAAATATCGAGTATCTATTCAAGTGCAACGAATAAAGCGTTCGCTGTAGCGAGTAGAAATAGCGTGTAACTGTTTAAGTGCAGCGCCCATGGCAGCCAAGATGAAAGGTGTTTACAGTTGTTGCTGTTGTTGTTGTTGTTGTTGTTGTTGTTGCCTTTTGAGTTGTTTTACTTTTGCCGCTTCGTTTTCCATTTATTGTCTGCTCAGCGATGCGTAGCCGACGTCTGGCCCACTTGAACGAAGACTTCATCCAGCGAGATGACTTCAGTTGAGGACGACGTACGTGTTGGTTGTTGTTGTTGCTCTGGCTGCTGTCGGCTGCTGTCGGCTGCTGTCGGCTGCTGTCGGCTGCTGCAGCTGCTGATGTTGTTGGAGGTGGCGGGGCTGCTGTTTTGTTGTTGCTGCTGTTGTTGCTGCTGTTGTTGCTGCTGTTGTTGCTGCTGTTGTTGCTGCTGTTGTTGTTGTTGCTGCAGTGGAAGCTGCTGCTGTTGCTGCTACTGCATCAAGTTCATTGCCAAGGCTTTCGTTGGCAGCTTTGTTGTTGCGTCGCGTCGCGTCGCCTCGCGTTTTCCTTCTTCGGCTTTTTTGCTCACAACTACAGTGAAACTTGAAATGCAATTCGTGTGGTTTTGTTGTTGTTCGTCTGCCAGAAGGGTGATGATGAGTCGCTGAACTGGTTTGCGTGTGTCGTCGCGGCGGTCGCACGCTACGCTGAGAAGATTTAATAGCGTTTTTCTCCTATTTTATTGTCTTCGAAGAGTTGAAAGCTGGTGGCAGCAATTCGTCGCGTTATTTTCTCCTCAATGAAACAATTTATTTTTAATGTTATTATTACATCTGTCGGTTTTTCTCTCTCATTTGCAACCGCAATTTGTAGAGGTTTCTCGATCACCTCATTTTTACAGCAAACTCTTCAAAGCCAAGACGACGATTTCGCTACTTTGAAATTCGAAATTGAAATCTTCAAATTTTATACAAGCTGGCGAAA
This sequence comes from Sicus ferrugineus, assembly GCA_922984085.1. Lineage (NCBI taxonomy): Eukaryota > Metazoa > Arthropoda > Insecta > Diptera > Conopidae > Sicus > Sicus ferrugineus. The sequence continues at coordinate 11,418,598 of OV277348.1, forward strand.
TCCGAATTCATCAGTTCACATTTATTTCCATAAAATTTGCACTTCTAAAGAGAGAGAGAGAGAGAAAGAAAAGTTTGACTAAATCGCTGAACACAAAGCGATTGTTAGACGTGCAATTTTTCTCCGCCGATTGAAAGCGAACCCGACATTGAGATCTCAGACGAGCGCCAATTAATTAACGTAACCAAACAAAATTACTGACAACGAACACATAAACTGGCTAAATTATCGCAGCATAAATTAACAATCGAAGAAAACGCGTTGGCAAATCTTTGATTGAGTTCGAAATTTAGAAAAGAGAGAGAGAGAAAAAATCGTCATAAAATGTGAGAATTCGCAGAGCAGTCGAATGATTGTGTAAGCAGCGGTTTCGTGTGTTTGTGTGCTGTTGCGTTGTTGTTGCTCTTTGCTTTTAACTCCGTTACTCCGTTAATTTCATGCAAATTAAATTGCTTTGCTTCTGCTGCTGAAACGCATTCACTTTCGTTATCACGAGCATTCGCTGAGCTTTGATTGCTTTTCCTTTTTTTGTTCGAATCCTGCTTTCGTATTTCTAATTTCCAAATTAGTTGATGCAATTTAACGATTCAAATTTAGGCTGAACGAGGTGGCGTAGGAGGAAATGAGAGAGAGAATTTCGAATTGTTTCGAATATAAGTTTCTGCTGCTTATGGGAAAATCACGAGTTTATTCATCAATTTATTGCGTCCGCAGTGTGAAAGTGAACATTTAAATGTTTAATTAACCATTTGACTTGTTATGTGGCAAGAAAATCTTTAAGCTGAAATATAAATATAAAGATGAAAATAGGCGATTTACGAAAATTTAAAATCGATTTATAACAGCAGAACTTTTTATTCTCTCTCTTCGACATTCTAGATATAACAGGGTGACTCTGATCTGTTGAAGACGATTTGTAACTTCGAACAGCCTGATGTTGACAGGGTACTTCAGAAATACGTGTGGACCAGCGTACTCAATTAAATTGAAAGTTACGCACGCAATTACAGATGGAATAAAAGCTGTAGCATTCTGTAGTTATTCAGGTCGACAACTATAAATTTATAAACTCAATTTATAGACGAAAAAATCTCTCGTTACCAAGTGGAGTTCGAAGAAGTGAATAATTGAATGAAACTCACTTTTTGGCTGGAATCTCGAGCGCAAACACGCCGCAGCGGACACTTCTATCGCAGCTGGTCTTCAGCTGATATAACGGGTCATTATAAGCGGCGGGGAGAAGGCGTGGCAGGGAGGGGAGGGCAGCGGTTTGCTTTACTTTTAAAATAATTAATAATCTTGCAACGCAGGCCACGCAGACAGACAGCGGAAGACCTTGAAAGCTTTCGTAGTTGCTTGATATTTCGTTTCCATCTTTCGATCGCTTCGCAAAATCGCTTCCTTCGATCCGACGATTGTATCTCGTGAAGTGCGAAGATTGAATTTGTTTGCGTTCGGAAACCTCAATGCGATTTTGGACAGGTGAATGAGGCAAAAAAATGAATGGTGCTCCCTTTCACGAAGCCGCACCCTGAAAACCACCCGCGGCCAGCTGAAGTTTCATACTTGCGGGCGCTAAAAATTGGAAAAGAAATCGTCGCGCGTTTTTCCACCGCACCGGAAATGTTGAGGCGAATTCGAAATTCCATCTCACTGTGATTGCCAAGAAGATGTCAACGGCGGGCAACACGCCTGCCAACCAGCTGCAACTCCAGCTGCAACTAAAAATCGCTGGAAAAAATTGCAAAACGCTATCTGGGCTGCTTGGCGTTGAAAAATCACTAAAAAATTTCAAAAACTTGGCAACCTTTTTTCGGTCGTTGCAAGCCACTGCATTGAAATGAATTCATTCATGAACTCCCAGCCAGCGACGTTGAATTTAGCCAAATCAGCGCCGAAATGGTGAGGGAAATAAATAAACGCGTGTTAAAATTAGCATTCAGACAAAAGACAACAACTGCTGCTGAAACAAGCAAACAAACAAACCAACAAACCAACAAACAACAACTCTGTCGAGTGACAAACTCAACGTAACAACAATTCAACGCGGTTTGGCGACGCGCCACCATCAGCTGCGCGGCGGACCAGCAACTCCACGCCTGCTGCTGGCCAAAGCAATTCAAGTCCATTGCAAGCGCATTCAAATGCATGGCATTCCAAGCCATCGGAGAGTCCGCTGGTGCTGCTGCTGCTGCTGCTGCTGCGTTCGTGAGGCGTTCGTGAGGCGTTCGTGAGGCGTTGCTACTGCGTGATTTGGCTGGCGGGTGCGTTTGGCTGCCCGGCGCGTTGTCGCGCGCGTTGTCGCGTTCCTGCGTGCGTTTCTGCCCGCCATTCCGCGGTCCGAGGCGCGCGTTTAGCTTGCTTGTTCGTTTGTGTTGCCATTTGTTTGCCGCTGTTTTTGCGCGCTTTACTTCAACACGGCCGACGCGCGATTAGAGTGCCGCTGCGGTTGTCACTTCGGCCGCTGAGCTCGATGATGTTGCTGCTGTTGACGCCGCTGTCGCTGTCGCTGGTGTGGCTGTCGCTGGTGTGGCTGTCGCTGGTGTGGCTGTCGCTGGTGTTGCTGTCGCTGGTGTGGCTGTCGCTGGTGTGGCTGTCGCTGGTGTGGCTGACTGTCAGCTGGTCGCTGCTCACCTGGACGGATGAGTGAGAAGTGAATGCGTTCTGTGCGAATGCAGATTGACAGCGAGTCAGTCAGTCAGTCAGTCAGTCACACTTTCCACTCGCGAGATTTTCACTTTCTATAAAAACTAAAAGTTATTTCTTCAGCTGTGTTCTCAAATTCAGGGCTGGTGGACTCCTGTAGTGGGTGGCATTAACAATTATTTTAAATTTAATTAACACTTTTTAATGTCATTTTTAATATAATTTAAGTCCTGGTATTTGCAAACTAAATAAGTTTTATTTATTGTCTATTTATTTCAATTAATTGTTTGTCACATCGTTGAAATGGAATTTAATAAAAAGAATTTCAATGGTTTGTTAAAATTTCACAAAAATGTGGCTGCTGGTTTTGCAGCTTCAGCAACCTGATGAACTTGATAAGTTTTTTCTTTCGGTTTTGAAACACGCGTGGGCCACCAGTTGGTTGTTTCGCGTTGACACCGATTTTGTCAGCCTGAAAATATTGGCAACTGCGCAAAATTCTATTCACAAATTCGTTGAATTCGTTCAGAAATCAGAAGCAATCTTCGTGCTGTTGAATTCCCTTGAAATTGGAAGACAAGTTTGGACCGCACAAGGTCACGCGCGGTGTCTGGTGCGAAGGTCAAGGTTATCGTAGAAGCATTCGGTGCACATGACACACCTGCGTCGAGTGCGTCGAGTGCGTCCAATGATTTCTGCGAACATTCAAAGCCTCGACCACTCGATCAACGTAAATTCTGGTGTGGCGGAGAAGTAAGAAAACATTTAAAAACTTTGCAATTGAATGAAATCGCAATTAAATTAGTGAAATAGCAATCAGATTTTATGATTTCCATGAGAACAAATCGAGCGAATGCATGCTGCGATGCTAGAAGAACTTTGAATGGAAGAAAAGACTGCAATCACGCCGAAGTTACGATGTATGAACTCTCTAAAAAAGTGGGTGTGTTTAGTTGCCCAGTGGGTGGGCGTGAGGGGCGGGGAGGAGACGAGGGGCAGACAATCCCCCCTCTTGTTGGGTTTTTAGTCCAACATTAAGCGCATTCTTAGCAAAAAAAAAACACCTCATATATTTCAAGAATTGTTTTTAGTCATGCATTTGAATAATTATTGGAAGCAATTGTTGCTGCAATTGTTGTTGCTGTTGCTGTTGTTGCTGTTGCTGTTGTTGCTGTTGTTGCTGTTGTTGTTGCTGTTGTTGTCCTTGCAGTAGTTGTTGCTACACGTACTTCTGTTTCTGTTGCTATTGTTTGCACGGCGAGTACGATTGCCGCCATTCAAAGCTGAACTGATTGAAATGCTTTACGTGGTCCGCGCGTTTTTTCCGGAACGAATTATTTTCCCGCTCGCCGATATCCGCTTCGATCGGCATCCGCCTTCAAACAGAACACAAACCGAACGATTTTCTCTCCGAACGATAAATCACGACAAGAACTCACGTATAAATTAAGCGTCTCACTGCAGGTTGAGCTTTTCTTGATATTAAAAATAATATTGTCGGCGGCGCAACCTAATGATTCTTGTCATCGCCTTCGTGGTCGTCATGGCTGTCTTTCTGTTGTCGCGTGTAACATGCTGCACTTTGTCAGGTCAACTTTGTATCACATCAAGAGACAAAGAATGGTTCTTCAATTTCTAGAACTCTAAAGAGAATTAGAGACTCGAAAAGTCTTTTGTTTTGTTATACCTTCTCAAAGGGTCAATTTTATGAACTGCATGGAATATTTTGCTTCTTATAGCGTCGAGATCTCTTTACTCGCATTCAAAGTTCAAGTGATGGCGTCACTTATTCGATGCATGAACTGCGATTTGGGGCGATTTGGGCTGCCGATTTGGTTGCGGCAACCGGCTGCTGGTGACTCATGGTGGCGAGTAGCAGTAGCAACTTGGGAATCTGCGAATCCACTATCGCGTCCCATCGTGCAGCGGGTGTGGCTGCCTTTTAAGATTTTACGATACTCGTATCGATGGAGTTGATAAGCGTTGCAACTGCTTGCGGGTAAATTACGCTGACCTGTGAGAAGGAAACTTTTTTATCTCGTGGTAACAAATGAAATTCATGAGAAATATTATTAGAATGAAGTCGCAAATTTGAAGTCTTACAGTTCTGCAAATACAATCAAATGAAACAGGAAATTTAAATCATTGTTAAGGTCAATCAAATTAAGTTAAAGTTAACTTTTCAACTTCAACTTCAGCTGTCGTTTGTCTCACCCAATCAGTCAGTAATCGTCTGGATTTCCAAAATATTGTTTTTCCAGTGTGCAACCAAAATTCGGCTCATGAGTTCCGCTTGAATGCATTCGCCGATTTCTCGTGTTCCGCCCACTTTTCTTGGTATGCATTTTACGCCACGCTTGACTGGCTTGATTGATTGACTCAGATTTTTCGTGTTCTCAAATTTTCACGTATTTCCAAAATAGTTTTTACTATTTGGAATCTCGGGGTGGACTGACGGAGAGACGGAGAGACGGTGAGACGGAGAGACGGAGAGACGGTGAGATGGAGAGACGGTGAGACGGAGAGACGGTCTCGGAATGGCGCTGATTCGGACAGAAGGTGGACTGCAGCTACTTAACCAGGCTGTTAAGCGTCCCCATTAGCGTTCCAGTTAATGGAATTCGCGCGGTTGTGGCTGCCAGAGATTTCGGCGTCAGTTTTGTTTGCAGCTGTCCGAAAATTCTTGATTGAGTTCTTTCGCTCGCTCCGATGCGAATGGCCGTCGTCATTAGTGTCGCGTCGCCAAGACAACGAAATTAATCTCTGCGAATTTGTCAGCTGTCTCAAATGTCATTACTAAGGTTGGCCAAATGGTTGGCCAAATGGTTGGCCAAATGGTTGGCCAAATGGTTGGCCAAATGGTTGGCGACCTCGTTTAAGCCCGTCGTCCCGCTCATCTGGCCACAGCTTTCGTGTGGGTCAACCAACTACTCGCAGCCACAACGATAACAGAGGTTTCTTCCTCTAAAACTCACCATTTTCGTGTTAGACGAGAAGGAGGGGGAGTTCCTCGCAAAACTCTGCCAAAAGATACGCCTGGCAGAGTTCCACAGTCTGCAATTGAAGTCCAAACAGTCCCTCATTTCGTACTCATTTTCCGCACTTAGCTGCGCCGCGCCGCGCCGCGCCGCGCCTTCGCGTCTCGTAAAGTTTTCACCGATTTTCGTGCCACTGCTTCTGAGTTTGATATCTTGACCTGCCGTCGTTTGTTTGGCAGGCAGGACTCGGCCGTCGTTCGCTTCACCGCAGGAGGAGGCGACGGCCGCGCAACAACATCTCGTTTTATGAATTATCAATTATTAATGGTGATCGTTGTTGTTGTTGTTGTTGTTATTGCTGCATTAAAGCAAACATGTTATCGCCGCAAATAAGCCGTAAAAATATTTATTAAATTCAGCTGCCGACCGATTTGTGGTGCGGCGCACGAAAGGGTCGCGACCACCTCATCAAATCCAACAGCTCAGCAGCTCAAACAAATAATTTTCGTGAGTTTAGCGGTAATAAAATTTAATAAACTTTTGCTGTCGCTGTTCAATTTCAGGAAATTATCTGTCCGCGAGGCAAAATACGTCTAATATCGAGACTATCCTGGATTATCGGGCAAACGAATAAATTTACGCGTAGGAAACACCGAACAACTTAATATATTCCATTTATTTATGATTAAATAATTAATTACAGATAAATTTTCTGCTGAAATGTATAAGATAAATTTTCTGTGGAGTCTAGTTAGCAAAACACGGTGGTCCACTCCACACAGAAGTCGCACTCAGATCAGAAGTCTAGCTAAATATTTGCTCTCGAATGTGAACAGCAGCAGTTTTCAAAATTTAGCCAACAAATTCTTCGAATTTCCTGTCGCAGCTACACGAATTCAAGCTTTTCTTTACTTGCAAAACATCCAGTTTGCCTTGCAGCTCGTTTGTCTGCTTGCCGCAGACTTGGTCGCCTGTTTGTCTGTCTGTCTGCATGTCTGTCGCGCATGAATGCGAAATTGAAATGGAAGTGGAAAAAAGAAGTTCGACAACCTGCAATTGTCGTCTCTCGCACTGAGAATGTCCACGCGTGCGAGTCCAGCTTAGAGCAGAACAAAATCGAGTTTGTTGCCTCAAAAAATTAGGCCGCCTCCGGCAACAAAAAACACGCACGCGGCAATCGAATCTAAGTCGCGCTGGACGAGATTTTTTCTAGGAAATCTAGTTTCTAATAACAGTCTGGTGTGTCGAGGGTTTTTCGGCTGCTTGAAATAGCCGTACGAATGCAGTTCCTCGATGTGCATGTAAATTCCGGCCAATTCATCAGGTTTCTGTCGCCGTCGTTCGATTTTAATTGATTTTTCATCATTTGCATGCAGTGAACGGTCTCTGGTGTTGCGAGATAATAGTGCGAGATGTTCGTGGACCACATTTTTAGAATACTTTGCTGCTCGTTTCAGTGGTTGAGTGTTCAATAATCTGATCTCGCCATAAACGAGCGGCGACGGAGCGTTCAAAGCCCAGATTATTTCGCCAAGGTATGCCGAATTTTTGCTAATAGTAATCCGAGCTGTTAAGAGAATTACGCAAATTTATTTGGTGTGCATTTAGTAGTCAACAAACTGTTAGCCACTGCAGTGGAAACCTGAAATTAACAGTTTTCCAGCTAACCGGCCAGTAGCGGTTGTTGTTTGATTAACGGAGGCGTGGTTCGATACGTTTTCGTTATCGGGGCGGTGGTAGGAAGCTGTTGCTTGTCTTCCGGTCGTTATTAATATTGTTGTTGTTGTTGTTATCGTTGTTGTTATCGTTGTTGTTGTTGTTGTTGTTGTTGTTGTTGGTGATGGTGGTGGTGTTGTTGAAGTATTTTAACTTGCTTTAAATTAACTTTTCGAATTTGAATGCTAGTTAAAATCAATTTAATTCCCCTTCATTTTCAAAATTTCGTAAACGACATGAGATATTAAGACGAAATTTCATCTCGAAGCAGACAGTGCCATAACCAGATTATTTGCCAAAAATGGGCGTGGTCCATCCACTTATACAAAAGTTGTCAACAGGTGAAATTCCAGTGTAATTCTTAATGTTTAATTTTAACTTTGCGGCTGAAGGGATATTCAGACTTCAGCCGGGCCAAACTAATTTCCTTAATTCTTTTTTAATAAATCAATAGTAAGCTTCAGCCTACATTTTCTCCTCTTTTGCCATCGTAACTAGCAACGCTGCTTATAATTCACATGTAGTTCATTGAACTAGAAGCATAAGAAGGCGAAGCGATATTTAATGCAGGAAGAGCTGCTCGGAGGCATGAAGTTCTTGAGTATTTGTTTCGTTAAAACTCATGAAAAGCCTATTAAAACGAATAGGGTTCGGTGTACGAAAATAGTGGACCAAAACTTTCCCCTAACAAGATTCGTTTAGCTGAATTCACATTAGATAATCAAGCGCGAAAATGGAAAATTCGTTAGCTATTTAATTACAACAAGAAAAGCCGGAGGAAAAATAGAAGTTGCACGAAAGCAAGCGACGAAAGAGCGCCACGGGTAAGCATGAGCTGCCCCACCAAAGACCGAGTTGCCCCTTGTGGCCTCTGCAGTCAATAAAAAACGAAGGTTTTCGCCGTTTCAATACCGTTACAAATATATGTAAGTGTAACGGTTTCGTTTTCATTCAGTGTACTGATTTATTTTACTGTGTTTTTGGCGAATTTGGTTTCTGTCGAACTCTTTTTTCCCTCTTATTTCGTGAGCTGTTGACTGAAAGTTGTTCCCTTCCTGGATTTGTTGTCTTCCATTGTGGTGCCGACTGTAGTTTAAACAATCAGTTAACGACTAAAGCTTCGTTACGCTTTTGCTTAATGCTATAATTAGCAAATGGATTTTGCTATTTGATCGTTTGGCGCGTGATTGCGCGCAACACCGGAGGCCCGAAAATGCCAACAACTGAGGGAAACAATAAAAGCGAACAAGTGAATGTAAGGCGGCGCCATTTTGTGCCTTTAACTGTATTTTTATGGGGTTTTTTTTGGAACTTAAGCAGCAAATAAAAATAAAAAGCAATCTTTTTTTTGCTCTCTCAAGCATTTAGCAAAATTTGCGGCACTAAAACTGAGTTAAAATAGAAATTTAAATGCATCAACATTTTTAGCAAACATTTTTAGCAAACATTTTTAGCAAAACATTTCATACACGTTTCGGTATAAAAAAGATTTGAAAAATAGATGGGAAAAATTGTTAAAATAAAAAGAAAACATTTAAACACAGAAAAACGAGAATGAATTAGTATTAAACATTTAAAAAATGTTTTATACATGATGAAATGCATTCTTTAAAAGTCTTTTTTTTTAACAACAACAACAACCACAACTAATTAGGTGAGACCATTTGAGATCTGAAAGCTGGTACGTGCGACCCTGAGCACCGAACAATGCGACCTGCGTATCCCTTCTCCAGCAGAGGTCAACGACGACGAGAAAACCCACAACGTCAACACGACGACGACGGAAATCCAGTCACTCCACGAACCGCTGGTTGGGGCGCGTAGACCGCGGCAGAGCCATTTGTAGCTGGCGGCAGAGCCATTTGTAGCTGGCGGCCGTGCGTCCCAAACAATTCAAAGCCATTACAAAATGGATTTTAATCGCTATCAGATTCCTGCGGTTATCGGCTCATTTTTATCAGGTGCCAACATGGCAGCAGAATTTTCGCTCGCACACAATCATTTCTGAGTTCAAATGTTACAGTAAATCAAAAAAAAACGAAGCACTCGACGAATGATTGCAGCCACTCGGAGGCGTTCGTTTCTTAAGTCTTTAAGCTCTCCTCCATTTTGCTGAATCATGGAATTGTTTTTGTTTACTTTTTCTCTGTTTTTTCCTGGGCCGGCATTGATTTTTAGTATGATTTTTTAATTGCAGTATATCGGCATTTTTTCAACACCTTCGATTAGCAAGCAAGAAAACGCGAGAATTGATAATTCCCAGGCAGCAATTAAAATTGGAAAATAAAGTTCCACTAATTACGACGGAAGCGGAATTTGTTGCTTAAAATTTCGTGGTTTCGTTAGTTTCAGTGAAGAAACACCCGGAAAATGAAACACTTTCACTGTAATTTGTAATTCTAGAAGTCAGAGTGGAGTAAAAATCTCGTATGTTGCGAATTTTGTATTTTTTTGGAAGTTTCCTGAATGATTTAAAATACACAAAAAATTTGTAAGAACCTAAACAACAACACCACCAACAACAATAACAACAACGATGTAGTCACAGCAACACCAAAACAGATTAACGGATTTGTCACTCATTTTTCGTCGAGTGCGAACGTGCAGTTCAACTCACTTGAGTTTGATTGAAATGAGCGCGCCTTCGAATTGTCATTGCAACGACGCGTTCGTGTCTTGAGTTTTTCATTCATTCACAGAATTATATATTTTTTTTCTAATTTCACCCTAAAAAGCATAAAATTAAACATTAAAATGATGAAAAAAGCTCATCAAATGCAAAGCGAAAAACGAAAGAAAACGAAATTTTATATTAAACGAAAAACGCCAAGAAAAGTGAGAGTCAACAATTTTGCAGACAACAAGCCGACAATTTGCAACAACAATAGAATAATAATAATAATAATAATAATAATAATAATAATAATAATAATAATAATAATAATAATAATAATAAGGTAACAACAACAACAACAAAACCACCAACAACAAAAACAACAACACAACCAAAAACAACAACAACAACAACAACAACAACACAACAATAATCCCTTGAAGAAAACTGAGAAAAAAACAGAAAAAAATTAATAAGCAGCAACAGAAATTGCTGCAGAAATTATGAGCGCCGGCGGTTGTCGCTGCTGTCTGCTGTTGCCGACGTTGTTGTTGTTGTTGTTGCCATTGTTATAATATCTTGAATTATTTGCCTGCCATGACGTCGTGGTGTCGTTGAATCTGCTGCTGCATGAGTCGCTCAGTCAGCAACACCGACGGTGGCTGACTGACTGATGCTGCTGTCACAACCTCGTACATTGTTGTTGCTGTTGTTGCTGTTGCTGTTGTCGGTCGCTGTTTCTCCGGCTGTCGTTGCTGCTGTTGTTGTTCTTGTTATGCAAATCTTTGCGGTGCTCAGAAAAATGCATTGAAAGGAAAAATGCAGCCGCCGCCAACGGTCGTCACGCGAATTTTCACACCTCTAACTGCACTCAACGAAAGCATCGGCAGGTCGATGCGATGGCGGACGTTGACTGCAGCGAATGCATTGTCGGCTGCATTTTATCCGCCCGCCAAGCGATTGTCAATCAGCGGGTAATTCAAGTGACGTGTGGCTGTCATTTCATTGAATGCGAATGTTAATGGAGAAAAATTACACATTCAGAAAGAAAACGAAAAGTTAAAAAAAAAAATGAGAACAATTCTACGCACGAAGGAATTTTAAGTGCGAAAGAACAAATTTAGGAAAAGTAAAGCAATTTTAAGTTATTAATAATTGTAAATTCATTAACATCAACGAGCAATTGAAGTGGAAATGAAGTTATTTATGAAATTAAAGTGGATAAAATCAAAATTAGTTTCTAACGTAAGAAAAGCAAGTAAAATTGGAAACAACAACAACAACAACAACAACAGCAACAACAACAACAACGTGATCGTGGCGTGTCAGAGGTCCACCAATCACGCGGTGTGAAGTGATAATTAAAAATCAATTTGATTTGTTGATTAATCGTCGGCTAAACTTGGCTGTCGTCGTACGTCGGCGGCCGATGGTCAGCCTACAACTACAACGAGCGGTGCAGGAGGGGTGCGACCTTGAAATTAATGTGACCGCACTACAGTCGCGAGATCCGAAGTCTTTTTTTCACACCTCACGCTTCAGTTTTTTTCCTCATTAAATTACGGATTTCTTTCACCGTTTTTCGTGTTTTTCTCATATAACGGCACTCAGAATGTGGAGCCGCGACTCGTAAAATGGCTTCGTCGGTCAACCTTCGTGTTTGGCTTCGTTTGCTCTCGCTCGAGATGCAACAAGAAAAAGATTTGCTGCGGCAACCGCAATGTTGTCCGGCTGCGAAAAATGTGGCTCTGCAAGCGATAAAAATTGATAAACGGTAATTTAAGAGTACAAAATCAGCACGGAATGAAGTGCTTGAGAGCAGAAATCACTTCGAGGAGCATCGCGGGGGTTGAGTGGGTGTCGTTTGTGCTTCTCGAATCCAGTCGGCCATCGTGCGGCAGCCTGACAGCAGCTCGCTGGCTGTTTTAATTGCGCTTGTAAGCTTCAGCTAACAAATTTAGATAATCTTGGCTCGAGTCTTGGTGGGATTTTTTCGAGATTCGAGATTCGAGATTTCCTTTGTCGTGGGTTGCTTCGGTTGACAGCTTCTCGGCAGGCAGGCAACTGTTGAGTTTTTTGTTTTTTGCTCAATTCTCAGCAATCCGCTTCTTGTTTCTCACAAGCGAATGATATTTTGCATGGAAAAATGCTTCGAAAATCTAGAGTTTTTCTTTATCCGCAAATCGGCAACTTAATTTTTTATCTAAATCACGTTAATTTGCGCCACGATTTTCAACTTGGCAATGAGGGATTTCAGTTTTCAGTCTTCAGTTTTCTGTTTTTCGTTTCTTTTTTCTTTTTTTAACGTCGAAAAAAAATGAAACTTTTTGTGCAGCAGCAGCAGCTGCATTTTGCAACACAAAGTTATTTGTTGTTGGTCTATAAGGCGATTTTTAAGTGTGTTGTTTTGTTGTTGCTAAGTGCACTTCTTTGCAAAGAGTTTTGTGGAATTTCCAGCCTCTCGCCGCTCGCCAAAACGGATTTTTAAAAATCCCAACTACGTTCTCTGAGAACAATACATGTATATAATTATTCTCTTTTAACACCGAGTGTGTGTGTTTGCCAGTGTGCATTTGTATTTCTGTGTGTGCTGAACCTTGTGGGAAAATAAACTCACCGCTTGAAATCACTTTCTAAAATCGATTTTAAATTAGTTCCTTGATAAAAAGTAGTCAAGAATAGATAACAATTTTTTAAAAACTGATTAAATTAGTTAAAAATCAATGTTTTACTATAAGAAAATAGAAAAATTAATAATAATTGTTGGCAGAACTCATTACAACAACTGGGTCGAGCTGATGAAAGTTCAAATTTTTGTGTTTTTTTACATCCCACACCTGAAGAGAGAGAGAGAGAGAGAGAGAGAGAGAGAGAGAAAAAGAGAGAGAGAGAGAGAGAGGGCGAGAGGAGAGGTTTATATTTATTTTATTCCTCCGTTTGCAGCGCTGGGAAGGCGATAGAAAAATATATAAACTCGAAGTCTACGCTACTAATTCATCCAGTCAACCAGTTGCGATTTTTCCCACCGGGAATTCCGTTCTTCGCCGCTTGTCTCGCTTTCGTTCAGTCGGCGGCCGCGAGCCAAGCTACGCTGTACCGCCGAAGAAAGTGCAGTGGCGCGGCTCATTTGAATGCAGCGCGGTATTTCGGCGTAGCGCGCGCAATTGCGGCGGCATTTTTACCGCCGCTTTTACATCATAATCGCACCTGATCGCGCCGCACCGCGACGATTGCGTTCAGTGGGCTGAATGGGCTGGTGTCGCGAATGCCTTTCAGTTCGCTGCGGCTGAAGTTGTGAGTTGCGCGGCGCGGCGCGGCACGTACGAGTAATTCAAAATTTGAGTCCGCGTTGCCGACGCTTATTGACGGCTTTTCTTTTTTTCCCCCCGCCTCCCCCTGCCTCACCCGGCCCACGCCCGCGGCACCTGTTTCAGTTTCTCGAATGACAAGTTGTTTTCGCGTGGTTGTTGTTGCTGTTGTTGTTGCCAAGTGGAGACTCCTGCCAGCAGCATCCACTCTTCGTTTTTCGCATTCATGCGGAAGCTGTTTTTGCATCGCTCGCTCGAATTCGTCGCGCAATCGTGGCTCCAATTTTTACGATGATTTGGAAAATATGCGTGTAATAATTCAAACGCAATCAGCAACGAAAGTGGTGCGAAAAAATTAAATATTTTTAGATATCCTCATTTTAGATATCCGCAAATCCGATGGCCGAAGTTTAGTTACTTCAAGCCAAGATACTCGCCACGCAGACTACCAGCAGCAACGTGAATAACAAAATTTAATCACGACCATCATCAGCAATTCCAACTATTTCGCTTTTAGGCTTGCAAGCAGTAGTTTTTGCTGTTTTTTTTACTGTTATAGCTTTTGTTTGCCGAGAATGACTGATTGCAGTGCTGCCAAATTGTTCCTCGTGCGCATGCATTTCAACGTGATTGAATTAACTGAAAGAATGACTGATTGAATGACTGTGTGAGGTAGCGGTGATGATTTCTTCTCTCATTCATTTGTTTTCTCATTTCCTTTTTTTCTGTTTTTAGTGCAATATTTTAATTCAGTCAGTTTAATCCATTCATTAATTTTTAACACGTTTTTGCAATTTGGCAGCACTGCTTAAAACGCGCCAAATTGTGGTGCTCTCGATGTTGTTGTTGGTCCATTCGTACATATTGCTGGCAGCACCTGTTATCAGTTCGGTTGCCGCTCGATGTAGTTTTGCGAAATCCTTCCACAGAATCTGTGTGGAGCTTTAAAAATCCACCGCGCGGCGTGGTGGTCGCATGAGGTGGTCGGGAGATGAAGGAGTTGACGACTGCTGGGTGTTGGTTGTTGTTGCTGTTGTTGTTGGCATTGTGAGATTTTTAAACACTCGACAAGAATTATGAAAATACAAGCAAATAATTGCTGGAAATGCTGCAAACTATTTAATTGTTTTATTAATGAATTCTCATACTGAATTCAATCGTTCAATTACATCAATTCAATTCCATTTTTTTTATTTTTCTAGGAAGCGCTAAAGGCTTCCCTACCGAAGCCGCTGAAAGGACCAGCTGATCCTCTAACTCAACAGCCGGCCCGCGGTCCACCGACGATTACGTAACTTTCGGATACCACAGCCTACGCTCACCCATTTCGAGTCTACTTTCAGTCCGCCCGGCCAGCCGGCCGGCCGAGTGCATGAAAGTCGCGTTGGGAATGCGTGGTCGAGTCCTGCAATCGAGTTGTATGACGACGTGCACGTCGGCGCGCCGTAACTGGTTGCTTTCACATTTCGTCAGGCGCTACATGTTGACGAGATCGGCTCGCTGAGCTGAATGAGTTTAATAAAGTTATCGGCAGCAATTAATTTTCAGTGCGCCACAGCCACCGTCGACTCCACTGCAACACACTCAACTTTTCGGTGTATTACTTCACTCCGTAGTTGCTGCCTTACGCGATCGATTTGAGTTAAACTTGCCGCACTTTAATTTTTAGTAATTAAAAGTCTAAAGAAAATAAAATAAAATGAAATAATTAAAATCCAAACTAAAGGTTTTGCCGTCCAAATTACTACAATCGATATTCCGACATCCTTTTCTCAGACTCTCAGTTGCAACAATAATTAGTATTGAGGCAGAACTTTCCGCTGAGACGATAATGGAGACGATAATCGATATCGTGATATCGAGACAGTGAAACGAGGAGTGCGATTAACTCTTGCTATGACAGATATTAACTTTGTAAACTCCACGAACGTTGCCGATGTCCTGCTTCCATTTTTAGTATAATAGTACTTCAATTTTCCTCACTACAATCATAGCCATCCTATTGATCTCTTTCAACGTTACCTTCATCACTCGTCACTCGTCACTTGTCACTCGTCTCTCGTTACTCATATCGATGCCATAACGATCTTCATTATTGAAGAAGAAGAAATTGATTATTGATTTACTAACTTCATTATTTCCATCAGTAATGAGCTCGATAACATATCCAGTAGCAGATCCTTCGAGGGATTATTCTGGGACTTCGTAACATTCGATTTTCATACAGCTGTTTAATCCCACTGAAGTCAGGTACTTCAAAGATCCAAATTAAATCCATTTGATACTTAAATTCAACAGCTAACGTAGCGATCGCATTTCTAACATCGCGTGTTTACTCGTGTTTGCAAAATTGAATTCATTCAATCACGTAGTGAACACCTGATATTGATAATTTTCGAATATCTGCACAACTGCACCGAGTGTTCGGAGACTTTCGGGAGTCACAGCAGCGGCGACTTGCGGTCGAATTAGTCGAGTCCGTTGATCGGTCCGTGGGGTGTTTTGGTTGTCCGCATGGACCGGTGTATGCATAATTAAGCAACCACTAAGTAGAAATACCGCTACAAACCGATAAATCTGCATCGACGGAATAGCTTTTTTGACAGTTGACAGATATGTAGTGCTGAGAGTTTATCATTTCAGTGATTGCCAGTTTTAGGAGGCCGATCCAGCAAGTAGACACTAAAATTTAGTTATGTTTCCGCCAAACTAAATTGGATTCAAGCCGAATGCTGAAAGTGAATGCTACGTCTCTTCCAACAGAAAGGAATTTATTTAGAGTTGATTTAGTTTCTCATAAATTATCAAAAATTGCAGTGTCGACAGGCAGGCAGCTGATAACCAAAACGAGAAGAAACGAGTCGATCTGTCGACTCTTAAGTCCTACTTGTGAAAAAAGAGAAACAGATAAAAAGAAGGCAGTTATTTCACCATTTCACCTCCAACTTCATCCCCCCCCAACTATTTCTTCAATCAAAATATCCCGTTGTGGCGAACTCGAACTCGAACTCGAGTCATCACCTTCGATGATTCGTCACTGATTGGAAAAAGTTGCACACTTTGAATTTGGCTAACTTTTGACACTCTTATCGTCTGTTATGCAATACAAGTTCGGCCAGAGCAGAACCGAGAAGAAAGCCTGATGAAATAGGCCTGAAAGACGTGAAAAACTTAAGCAGAGCAATCATGACGATCGTGAAATCGAACCAAAAGTGCAAATCGTTACTCTGCCAACAAAGACTTATGATGAAAAATATTTGCCAATCCAGCCAGCGTTTTAAATCTTCCCGACTTTCCTTGCTAAATCGCATCGAATTCCTTCAAATCGATAATTGCGTCGAACTTGCGTCGGTGATCCAGCGAACCCATTTTGAACGCCAAGAGTGACCAGAGGTGACTTGCTGCGAGTTGATTAGCATTTTTTCTCTATGGTTGTTGTGACTGATTTAGTTAAGCGGATTATTTATCAGTAGGAAAAAGCCATTATGTATCTTTTTTCGCATTATATAACCATAAACAAACTGAATGCTTTAGATGTTTGGTTGTGCTTGAGTTCAGCGAATACCGACTACCTTCCCGAAGGCAGCTCAACTGCCTGCACCGCATACTGAGCCATTTGCGTTACCAACCCATATTGTGTACCAACCGCATAGAAATGCGTTACAAATTTCGCTCGATTAGATAAACGAGGAATGAACAATTGGTAGCTCGGTCTGAAAGGAACAGCGATCTGGCACGATCAAATTTAGGCTCTCGATCTGGCCAAAACATTCTCTTTCACCGCGGAAGGTTTTCCTTTGTTATGTCGCACCATAGTTGGCCTACAATGTGGACGACGTTTTTGGCCAAATGAATTTCCATAAATCTTTTTTCGCGAATGACAACGTGATAAGTTTCCAATTAGCAAAGTTGAGATTTCGCGTTCATGATTGGAGTGTTTCGAGTTTATCATATTAGAATTCATATATTACAATTCTCTTCTTACATCTTGTAAATGGAATTGCAGAAGTGCAATAAAAGCAAATTTTCACGTACTATAGTGTAGAATATGTTTATAAAATCATTCATTGGACATTTGGTCTAGATTTCGATTACAATTCTGAGTCCGCAGGATTGAGAATAACCTGAAATATTCTGAAATACAGCGAAATAATGTGAAATATTATTGAAATCGCATATTCAAATAGCAATACATGCAATTTGAAATCGCTTATCTAAGCAACATATGAAAGTTTCCTGAACAACATTGCGATTAACTCGGTTTTGTTCTTTGACTTGAGCTTAAACGTATTCATTTAATGTCATATCAGGTTTTCGCCACTGATTTTCGGATGAGTTGGTGCCCCATTCCCCCTCCCCCCATCCACAGCCGTAGCCGTGATCGAGTTCTTTCAGCGCTTTCAAGTTGAACTTCAATCATTAGTCACTCAATAAAATCGCTACGATTTCTTCAGATTTCCCAGAGGTTGGCAAGAGAAACGACCTAATAAGGCAAAAAATGAAACCACAGCAAAAACGACCAACAAAACTGACCCAGAATGTGACTTATCTAGCAGTGACGTGCACCGCGTTCACCCCTAACTTAGTTCGAGTCACACAGGAGACCGCAGTTCGAGCGGCTTGTTGGTTTTTCATGCCTTCAATTTTTTTCGTTACGGTTTCGCTTATTGTATTCGAACGCGTGATCACGACTCTGGTGCAGAACACAATTCAATAAGAATCGATTTGAGACACCGGATAAAATCAGGCGCGCTCTCGAGTTGGCCCGATGCAAGCCAACGCCGTGCAGGGACCACCAATTGGTTTGTTCATAATTAGTACGAAATTCCGAGTGCAGCGCAGAACGGTGTGGCAAAAATGGAAACAAACAATTAAAAGTTGTTGCTGTTGTTGCGGATACTTGGCAATTCCATGTGCCGATGCATGTTGATTGATCAACTAAGCAAACCGCAACGTTGAGAATCATGCAATCTTAAAACAACAAACTGCAATAAATGACAACAACGAATGACAACAACAACAACAACAACAAATTACAACAACAAACAACAACAACAAACAACAACAGAAACAATAACTAGCGTCAACATCTCAGCTAATTTAATCATTTATTCTCAAGCTCAGTGCAGAATTCGTTCCGGATATCGACCTCCCAGCAGATCGATGCCGGTTCTCGTTGCGACACCACGATGAGCTGCATCGATCGATCCGCCAGGTGTTGAGTTGCAGCGACCGCATTTAACAATGCAAATCAGATGAATTAATTGTGGCTTTTCGTCGCTTGTTGGTTTACGAGCGCGATGAGAATGGCCAGCAGTTGAGCTGTCATACGGCAGCGACGGCCGAACACTTTTGCGCCATGAAATAGCGAGGTGGTGAGGGCTAGCAGTGTTTCCGTTTCGGCCAACTTCGCGGTTGCAGATGAATGATTGTGTGCTAAAGAGTGGCAACAAACCAACTTTGGCGCGCCCTCAAACGATTGCTAAGATTTGCAAATGCTTTCCCTTTTTTTAGAATCCCACAAACTACGAGAACCTATTTATGTGTTATTTGTAAACTGCAAAAAGCCCGACTGCAGAACAATGCTAAGCCCAACTTAGCGAAATGTTACAAGACCATAATGAGACCGCGGCGACCGCGAGGACTGCAGACAGCGTGGCATGAGCGCCCCGCTTCGACTTCTTGAAAGTCAAACAAGCAATTATTGCACGAATTCGGTGCATGTCGCACGACATTCACTTGTTTTACATACGTCCGAACAGCACTCCGAACGCGTTGCTAATTTAAGGAAACCGAAAATCTGTGAACCATCGAGGGTGTGGCCGAGGCCGATTTCGAACAGGAAAAAGTTATTCTACAGCCCACCCATGAGAGTTTCGTTCGAGTTTTGAAACATTCCTGCTGAGTACCCGATTAATCTTTATTCCGCCAACCCGTCGGTGCCCAATTTGTGGTTTCCTAAGCTTTTGTTGCATGTTATGGCTTCAGATTTATCTAAGGTCAACCTTAAATTAGGTTCGATCAATGGAGTTTTTTATTCATATGCAATGGAAATAAAAAACTCATTCATATGACGTACGAGTAATTCGAAAATGTATTTCTTGTAAAGCAATTTCAAGATACAATAGAGTAAAATTCCAAATTATCACGAGCAAAGAGGGACCGCACGCATAATGATGACCTTTTAAAAATTCCATAAATCAACAATACGAATCAAATTTCAATATCCAAAGTGTAAAACGGAAGATGAATGACTCGAAAACAACTCCGATGACATTCAAAACACTCACAAGTGTTAATCAAATTGATGTTAGTCGCATGATATCCATAGCTTTCAATTAAGATCTGATTTAATTAATTAATCCGTATCGAAACATTGACAGTTATTAGAAGTTAAAGTTGAAGTCAGTTATTAAAATGTTTACAGAAGATAGGTGTTTGTTGTTTTAGTTGTTTTTCATGGTTGTTGTTGTTGTTGTTATTTCCACTTCATTACCTCAATGTTGTTGTTTGTTTGTTGTTATCGCCGCTGCTGTTATCGCTGTAGCCGTTGTTCCATAATACCACGATTTACACTGTCATACAAAATCGTTATTTCAACACTTAATCATCAGCTTGGCCGAAAACGCAGCTGATGCCAGATTGCAATTCAATTATTCGGAATTAAGTTGCCAACGCTTGTTGTGACCAAATCAATTTTCAGTGTCTACGGCAACCTGATCGATCCATTGGATGGATCGACGCATGGTATCGGTGTCGGCATCGGTCCTCGAAGTGCAGTCATGACATCAACGGCGACAACAGAGTTCAATTGCACCAGACATACATGCAAAATAGAGTTTGCTTTTGTCGCCTACGTTTCTGTTTCTCAGAAACCGAAAATCATCACCTATAGAACGAAATATTTTGAAGTTCTACATTCTACAGCGTACTCCGGTCTCGGTCAGACCGCGAGTCAGTCAGTCAATGGCCAGTGAACGGCCCAGTATGGGTCTCACTTGATTTATGCCTCAATTTAGTGTTTATTGTGGCTTTTAGTGCAGCAGTTCGTGGCTATAAGCGGCTCTTTGTGGCCTGCTGGCCGAACGCTGTTTGATTTCATTATGTTATTCATCAAATTAATCAACACACGCGGTAACCAGTACTTGGCGGGTAGAATAGACTGGTCGGTTTTCAAGCAGTTGTCATGTGGAGTATTTTTGACTGACGTAGACTCAAATTAGTTAGTAATAAAAATCGTTGGAGTTGAGAGTTATTTACATACACTCGTATACTATCTCGTTCACAAATGACAATCCATTTGAAAACCATTCAAATTATAGATAAACAAGATCGCGTGATAAAACAATCACGCTATTTAATGGTTTCAAATGGTCAACCTTGTGGTCGCAACTATTAAAAAAACGGTACGAAGGTAGTTGGTAGTTGCTACGAGTATTTAGTCAAATAGTTTCGGATTCTTTCACTTTTTGGGTAGTTAATAGTTAATTGGTGTTTGGGTAAATAACTTCTGGTTTTTCTTGTCTTGATGGCGAAATATCGCTCGTACGATATTGAAGTCTTTTCAAAAAGCTTTCCGTGAATGAATTTAGGATAGTTTCAGTACTTCTACAGAAACACCCAGGAAATCAAATTGTATTTTAGAGAATTGAAAAATTACAATTTGATTTCACACAATTCGAATTGTACTTTAGAATTTTTCAAAGATAGCAGTGAAATTGTTTCTAATTCGGCACGAGATCCGAGATCGAGGCGGCCTTTGTCAGTCGACACAAAAAACGACAATATTCGTCTAGAATTCAATTCGTCTAGAATTCGAGGCAATAATCGAGATTGGAGAAGCTTTTCTTAGTCAAGACGAGAAGATGGACGAACACAGTCATTTTTAGTCAAGAAGGAAAGCAAAAATTTGGATCGCGGGCATCTCGCTTTTACGTACCACTACCAATATTTGCTCTATAATTTTTCGACCACGAAAATAGTATATTAATTGAATCTATTAATATGCTACACATCGTATAACTTATATTACATAACTTTCATGATATTAAACTTGAAGTTTAAATTTTAGTTTTGCTTTCTTTTCTATTCATACGAGTATTAAAAAGTGAAACAAAACTGAAAATTGGAGCATATTTAATTTTAAAGTTGTGCAAACCATCGGTTACGCCTTCACTTTGAAATGTTTGGAGGGTTTTTGATAAATTTTTTGCTTTTGTTAAAATAAATGCAAAACAAGCTGGGTTTTTGTTTTTTTGATTGAGAGAAAAAAGAAAAAAAATTCGGCTTGCATTTACAGGCACGAATTGCTAGAGTTAAATGATCGCTATTGATTGAGTTATTTTTGGTTTTTTCCTTCTTTTCTTTCGGTTGCGGCTATTTTCGTTTTATACAGAGAATTGCCTACGTTCATTTATTATTTTCCACTTTTGCTGACTCATTCAGCTGAGCCCGTTTTTGACAGGTGCGCCCATTTTTTCCTTTTCCTTTGGTTCGAATTGAATCTGAACTTAATACTCGCATACTGTGCTTGTTGCAAGGGTCGGCCTTTTACCACACATTTCTGAAATGAATTCGTGAAGGCCTCACATAACGTCGACATCCGGAAGCGGTTTTGCAGAGTGCGCGACCTTTAATTGCCTCTGACCGCACTCAGTTCACTTGATTTCGTCAAATTAAAATTACGTACATGAACTCCGTTCGCTCCAAATAGTCCGGATCTCGTTCCGTGAGGACTTTAAGGGAGCTTTTAAAGTATGTTTTTGCGTGTCGGTTTGTCGGTCAGTTCGTTCGTCGGTTGTCGGTGTTGATGTGTCGTTTTACGAGTTCGTTTTAATTGAGATTAATTGTTTTTCTTCGTTCGAAATTATTTCAGTCACGACTTTGAGCAACGAAATGAGTTGCCTTTCATTTTTCCTTCAATTATTTCTGTGACGTGGCAACGAAATTCTATATTAAACCAGCCGAATACCGGATGTAGCGCAATATATTGGCTCTGCCTACCAATTGACTTCAACCCGCCAAATCAGTGTTTGTTTTACACTCGCTTTTACGACATTATTCTCACTTTACATATTTTATATCTTATAACTTCATCGAAAAGCTTAATTTTACTTAATGGCCTAATAAAAGAAAACTATTTTAGCCACGTTTGTGTGGCTATTGAGTTCTGAAGCTATTGAAATACTTTAATTTTATGATTTCGTGATTGCATATCTTGTGGCAACATTTTCTTGGCTTCTGAATCGTTGGAATCGTCCTTGAAAGCACAATCTGTGGGTAAACGAAAGGCAGCCCACATTTGTGGAGCCAACAAATGGTCGCCCAGTAGCTATTTATTGCGATTCCAACTGATTTGATTGTCAATTAAATTGCTATGCGATAAACAAAGCGAACACTTCAGCTCGTGTGTGTGTGTGTGTCGTGTTTTAATGACACATTTATGAGCAAATTTAATCTATTTATTTCAATGAATTATTTATTCTACCAGCTACCGCAGTTATGCTGCTTCCGTCAGTCAATCGGTGCCAAAATAATTCGGGAAATGCAAACACATAAATTCTGATTCCGCTCGATCTCTCTTTTTTTGCTTTAACTTTAGTTATTTCTTGTTAATTTATATTTATTAATATGAACTCATTTCCGCTCACAGCTTATTAAGTCCGTTTTGATTGCTTTCGCAACCTGAATTATTTTTGAAAGCTGCAGCCAGTGGCTAACTTGAAGTTGACCCAATTAACGACATGTTAACGTTGCAGGTTGGTGTGGCATAATCGAAAGTTCCACACTCTACACAGCGTTTCAGAAGGAGGATCGTCACGTGCGCCACGTCGGTTGTCAACCAAAACTTGTTACAATATTAATCGCAGAAATCATTTTAATTCTCACCAACTGCTGTATAAAAATGTTTGACTTAGCAGAACATAAATTATCTACTTTGTAGGGTGTCGAAAAGTCTCATAGGCGTCCTGCAGTTGTAGTGCCGATCATTCATTAGTTATGAATTTATAATGCATTTTCCAGTCGATTTGGCGCGCGCACAGCTTGTCGCTTGTCGCGGCTTGATGGCGTCCACCTGCCATTCCTTGTACTCCGCGGAAAGACCCGTGACGTGATCAAATTCTCTGTTCAATCGTTACTTGTGACAGGTAAAAACTGTCAATTAGACAGCTCAGCTCGTTCGATTCCTTTTTCTCGCGCACGGGAGAGGAAAAACTGCGACATTTTTGACACCCATGCGATTTCAATCGATTAATTAAGCCGATTTAATGTGTGGCAAAATTGATTATATTTAAGCTGCGATTTCGACGACTTCAGTACTCGTTCGGTGTTGTAAAGTGTGTAAATTACGCACCAGTAAAATCACTGAAGTGTAAATGCAGTGAGCAGAATTTCCTGGTGGCGTTTTTACGATTTCGCTACCTGATTTTGATGCAGTTGCGTTGGAAAAAATCGCTGAGGGTACCACGTGACCGAGGTGGCTACTTTTTCCACTGCAACTCACGGTTTCGCTTACGCTCGGCGGTCCAACTACGGCACGGATGACCTACATAATTTCATTGTTGAAGAAATAAATCTGTCATTCAATCAAATCAAAACTATTTAACGACCTGCGCACTTGTTGTTGGGGAACATTAACACTCTCGAACTCGAATTCACGCGATGTCAGATTGTTGTGGTGGGGGGGGGGGGGGGGACACGTGGATCAGACCACATTTTTGAGCAAACACACCAAAATCGTAGCAAGACCAGACGATAATTGAAACGGAATTAAATCGACGCGATAGTTCAGGCGGTGAGAGACTTTTCTCGCCGGTACGATAACTGAAATCGAGACGTCCTTTTCAAACGAAACAGAAACGGGGTTCAAGGTACAGTTTTAGCTGGCAGGGGCAGCAGCCATACGAAGTTCCAGGGACAGTCGCTGGGCCGAAACTGGCCAGACTTGCTAACTTGAAATGCTAAAAGCGTTTTTAAAAAAAGATCGCAATAAGTGAAGGAACAACGTTTACCTTTTTTTTGAAAGGAAATTCAATTTTTGATCAAGGATCAGCGGCTGTTCTACTTTATTGTGGGCAATAAAAAGAGGCGTGTTTTTATCGTTCCACGATGTGACTTCTATGGCGTTCTTAAACTCCAATAAACTACGAGTAGAATGTCTTTGGGTTACATTTGTAGATTAATTTGAAAACCTATTCGAGTGCTTAAGAAAACCGAAGCGGTACCGAGGAATGCGAAAGCATTTTGTCGTTCAAACCCTGATGATTGAATAGTAAAATAGCAAAATATTGCGGTGACGGCTTCGGTTGGAGGGAATGGAACACTTGACACAAATGCAGACAAATACAACGCGACAATTGTTGTTGTTGGTGGTGTTGTTGTTGTTGGTGTTGTTGTTGTTGTACACTAGAGGGAATTTAATTAGTGTCATTGCAGTCAAAGATACTCCACACACAATGCCAACTGCTCGGGTACGCTACGAGTAGACTCGAAATTTAATTAAAAGTTTGCGAGTCAAAATTTTGTCCAGTAGATTTTTAGCATTATTGCGGCAACTATTTTATTTTATTGTTGCTGCTCTCTCAAGGTAATGGAATCGCGTTGATATTTTTTCCATCACCACCAATTGTTGGTAGTTTTTGTGTTACTTTTGCGGACACTTTTATTTGTTTTAAAAACAGCTTTTATTGAAATAACAAAAACGATTTTTCGACTGATAGCCTTACCAGCGGTCGATCGACAGGATGGAATTGTAAATATAGTTGGCCAAAAATCTCTCAGATGCCAAACTCCAGTCCAGTTGCTTATCGCTTCTCGCATCTCGCGCGAGGATTGGCGAATTTCTATCGTGCCGTCGGACCGAAGTGTGAACAACATCGTTAGCCATGTAGACGCTGCACAGAAACAAGTTAACACTCTGTAGATTTGGCGTTAGCCAGCACACAGTTTTCGGCTCTACGTTTTCTCTTAACCTCTTTTATTTGAATCAGTCAAGCAGCCTCATTGAAATCTAGTATTTTTTTTACTTCTCCCGAAATTGATATCGAGTTGTTTACAACTGGTGTGGTTGTTGTTGTTGTTGTTGTTGTACTGCATTCTTGCCGTTAAACATCGAAAGTTCGCCCCATTTCTAGATGGCAACTTTCAAGCAGATTTTCAACGCATTTTTTTCTTCTTCAGGTTTATATTTTCATACAATTGGAAAATGATGCCACCTTTTGTTTTTGTTGTTGTTGTCTTTAGGATTAAAAATGAATGATGATTTTATCATTCTGAAATTATTTAGTTTAAAAAAGTGTATTTAAAGTTACTTTAAATTTAAGTTACTTGAAATTTGTGATGGAAAATTAAGGTTTGAAATTTCACATTTGCTAACATTTAGGCTGACTTATTTCTTATTTATATATTGCGTAATCGGTTGAATTTGTTTGTTTATAAAAACAAGAATTAGCAGTTATTCAAAAATGTAATTTCGTTAATTGATACAGTTTTGCAATCTCACTCACTTAACATTTGAAGGTCAAGCTGGTTAAAAAAGCAGTCCGAATGATAATGATAAATAAAAGAACACGTTTGTAATTTTGACGAAACTGGGTACCTAGTTAGACAAACACCGAGGCACGCCCACTTTTTGTATTCCTAAAATTTACAGAATCGGTTCAAACGCCATAAAAAGTCATTCAGTTGAGATGCAGTTACCAAATTTGACTCTTATTTTGCAATTAATTTGAAGAACAATTTAAAAGATTATTTCATTATCTCGAAATACCGGGCATTTTTTTGTTCCTTCAAATAGATTCGAAATTCTTATAAATTAGTTAAAAGTTAAGTTTTCGTAAACTTTTGGTCACAGATTTCATTATCGTGCACATCGAACGCAATTACTTTAAAATATTTGGGATAATTTCTCACGGAAACAAATTCTTCGTGTGATATCATCAGAAAAAAAGACAAAAAAAAAGAACAAAAATTCTCTTGAATTTGGAAAAAATTTAAAAATTCCCACAGCACCCAAACTGTACTGATTTGTATTTCAAGATAGCAAAAATCATGGCTACTCAATCGATGACGCGAAATATAAGATGGAAGTTTGTTGCCACACGATTAAGTCATTCGTAGATCATTCTAAGATCGCTCAGTGAGGGCAATAAAATTGCGAGACAGATGAGATGGACTGCAGAGAACTTCGTGGAGGGAGAGGATCTTCTTGTGAGCTCAAACTTCCTGCAGTAAATGACGTAAAAATGCAATTTAACGCTTGCTTCACACAATCCGGACGTGAAATACGTCGTTAAAAGCAACCAGCAACAGCAGAAGGAAGGAAGCTGCAACAGCCGCAGCAGAAGAAGAGGAAGAAGAAGAAGAAGTAGCAGCAATCGTTGAGCAAATTATGCAAAAAATAAAACCTGAAAAAGCAGTCACATCTTGGCAGACCGACAGACAGGCAGACCGACAGACAGCCGCTTCTTGCCGCTGATTCGGCCGCCCATTATGACACTGAACTCGTGCTGGCTGCGGGCGCCCCCTGGTGGGAGTTGCAATCACTCACTTTAGTTCGGCCGAGTGCGCGGTGCCAGTTGCGGTTACAAAAGCGACAACATCAGCAACAAAAGCCGCGATCAACGTGCTTTACTACACTCAACCAAAAAAGTTGCAACACGCAGAATTTGTCATTTTTGCAGAAGTTCTCATTCAGTCAAGAAAGAAGTCATTTGTGAGCTAACAAGCGCGGTTGTCAATATTACGATAGTGTATTCATTATTTGCATTGCTATTGCTGAATTGATTGCAATTTAATGTCACCAAAACTGTAAATTTAATGAAACAGAAAATCGCAAATTGAAAATCATAGTTTTCAGTTCAATTGCTGCGGTATTTTTCTAGTGTGAGGTAAAGAACAACAAAACCAACGAAAATAGAAGAGCGTGTCTACCAAAATACAACAAAGCAGCTGAATTAGTAGGGACGCACACAAGGAAACGTACGCCCAAAACAACGACAACAACAACAACAACAACAACAACAACGGCCAATGTCTCGCTAAGTAATGTTGAATGAACTGCTAAAATCAGAGATTAAAATAAAGTTTGGTACTGCGCGATTGCTGTTGTGGTTCCATTAATTTACAACTGTAAGCCATGCTAAGCAGGTTTCCTGTTATTTATTAATTCTATAAAAACTTCAAATTTTCAAAGTAGTGCACGTCACAGGCTATTTTTTACTTTGCATAAGTTCGTGATTTGCCACGTTTGGGAGTTGAATGCGACAACACTTTTCACGATTTACGATTGTCGTTCTACTTTCGTAGATTTCCCTAATTTTTTTGTAATTTTTTTGTAACTTTTGTCTGACTTTATTTTCTTTAGTTTAACGTGTACCAAATTTAAGATTATTCGAGAGCGACGAAACGACGAAACTTTTTATGTTCACTTCAATAATATAAGAGATTTTTAAAATTTAATTTTTACCCTCACAGCCTTAAACCAGCAAAAAAATATTGACTTCAGGTGATTATTTCTCTCTTGCACTTTTCCGAAATAAACGAAATTTCGGCACTACAAACATCATTTGGAAGTCATTGTTTCCCACGCCGCAGAAAAGCACACAACATCAGAATCCGATCTCGAAGTACGCCTTGTTTTCGGAGCAGTTTTGCGGTTCGGAGTTTTTCATTGTTTTCTGTTGACTTGGCAAATAAAATGTGGGTCGATGCCGTAGCGAGTAAGGCAGAGGGGCATCTGTGGGAGGGCCTGAGAAGTAAATAATTTGACTGCAGTTTTAACTGAACTACTCGTGCTTTTTATTTACATGCGGACCTTGCTTTTTGTCCGCGACGGAAATGTGGGAGAAGTCTTAGTTATGATAGTAAACCTCCGTCGAGAGAGGGAGACGGAAAATAGGGGAAGACAATAAATCATTTCGAACCAATATTAGCCACACAATACCAAGCCGCGCTAAATTACCCGTTTTATTTGGAATAATTAGCGGTTGTAGAGCAACCGTAACTTTAGAACGCGATTTTTTGTGAAGAACTAAATTGATTCTTTACGGTTAACGCAAATGCAAATCGGCTCAAAGAGTGGAAAAGAACCGAAATATTTATGGCACACCATTTTTATTTATGGTCTCACCACTCCCCTCTTTAGCGCAAAAAGTCGTAAAAGTTGTAAAAGCATCATGGAAAAGTATTCCGGCTTTAGAATTCGAAATTAACTATTTTATTGGCTATCAACGGGGAAAGCGTAGCGATTTAGCCAGCACATTCTGCACTAAATGTACACCGTGGTTGTGAGACTGAACATCACATGCGGTAGTGCAGCATATGAGGCCTGCATGTGCTCTACCGGAATAATTAGAACTCGACCCATGGAAGAGCTCTGCGATTTAACGCCCTCGCATCTGGTAATAGAAGAAGCAACTAAAAGATTCCCCTTTGCCGGGGAGGGATCGGCAAAAGGAAAGTCATCGGCAGTAATGACTTCACGATATTGCAATCCATGTGGAGTCCGCGACTTAAGGGATTCCAAAGTAATGCTGGCAGATGAGCTGGCAAGAGAGGAAGCAAGATCTCATTTCACAGGGGCGGAGTCATACCTTAAAATAGCCCTATAATCCTTTAAAAAGTATAATAGAAAGGAGGAGATTGCAGGTAGAAAGTATTGACAATTTTGCAAAAAACAAATGATTATTTCTAATTAGTTATGACGAAATTGTAATCGCGAACAACACGATGTGATTCTCAAAATCAAAATGTGCTCATCTCGAATTCGATTGTCGATATTGTCTTCACTTTGTATCCTACTCGACCTGCGGAAAAGAAAATCGTTTTTCTCCATTCAGATCTTAAAAAACTTTACAAATAAAAGTAAACACAATTCTATTGCATTTTTTATCTTATTTTTTATTTTACAGAACAATTTAAATTAGAAGGTTCTAGAATTTGTAAATAATAACGAAAACGGTAGTGTGGCACTGACTTTCCTCTTTCGTGATCATAACGTAAAGAACCAAACGTATCGTAATTAAATAAAGTGGGCTAATTTGATAGGCGCTGAAGTGATATGCTCGTAAAAATGTTATTAATTACAATATTAGCTAGTAAGTCCTTCAACAAGTGATGCCATACTTGTTCATTCTTTGTACTCGTACTAAACGATTGTTAATATTTAACCTAGAAAATGATTGGAAAGAAATTTAGTCGTACAATCAATAGAGTAAAAATCGCATCGCGGAGAGGTGAACAGTTTTGATGATTGCGACGGGTTGACTTGATGGCAATTGTTGCGGACACAGATAGGACTGGGACGGCTTGTGGTGACGTTTAGTGTGCTTTACGTCTAAAGGGATTCTAGGGATTTCACAATATATTGTTAAAATTGACACCTACTCGAAAACGACGACTATATGTGGGTCTACAACGGTACGCTTGACTGTAATATTATCGGAGATGAACAATTAGAATGGAACTGTTAAGGATCATGTCTCGGTCGCAAGGAATTTGAGATGTTCTGTAGCCAACGATCGGTAGTACGACACAGTGCGATGAGGAAGACACATGCGACGTGCGGGGCAACAACGGGGCCGATCCAGGGATAAGACAAAGTCAAAGGTGAAGCGACGACTGAGCACCAGGTTGCAATAATGTTTACCTGTCATCACTTGCATGAATTCTAAAGAAAGAAAGAAAGAAAGAAGTAAAACAGTTTATGAGTCCATTTCCATCCGTACTGAGTAGTGATCTCCACTCCCGCCAATACTCACCATCGAAATCTACGGTGCCCGAACCGTCAGCATCGATCTCCTCGATGATCATGTCCAGCTCGTTTTTGGTCAGCTTGTCGTCGAGCTCGTGTAGAATGTCGCGAAGTGTTTGCACGGTCAGATAGCCCTTTCCCTCCTTATCGTAGACACGGAAGGCCTCCTTCAACTCCGCGGCCAGCGCATTGGCGTCCTCTTCCACCTCAACGAAGCGCGAGGCGAGCACGCAGAACTGACGGAAGTCCAGCTTGCCGCTGTTGCCCTTGTCGACCTCCTTGATCAGAGCCTTGATCGCCTTATCGTCCAGCTTTTGGCCCAGAATTTCGAGTATGGTCTGAACATCGGAATGATCAATGTAACCCTTTTCGTCGTGATCGAAGGCTTTGAAAGCGTTGCGCATGACTGTGAGGCGTGAGAGGGAGAGACGGACGAGATCAATATGAATCAGATAATGCTATCATACAATCCAACTCACTTCTTAATTGTTCCTTATCGTACTCCGGTTCAGCCTGCATGGTATGAAATGAAGATTAAATAAAGTGCTGGTTAGTTTTGACTTGGTTGCAACGGTTGCATGGCAAACTAAGTTTCGACTACTAGTTGTTTAAATGCTGTTTATTCAGTTTAAATAAAAACAGAAGCCATCAATTGATTAAAGAACCACATTAAAATTGCAGATGCAACACAACATTTTGGTGTTTGTTCTTCAGATTCGGTCACATCCATTCGGTTTGCATGTCTCACGAATGCGGTTTCTATAAATACGCTCCGCTGCTGAAGGGGCATCTGCACATCTATGCAATCACCAATTAGTGGCTTCTTCTCAGAGTGACCCAATTTATGTTGTTCACTCTTCGTGCTGCACCGAAACTCGGTGACAGGGCGCGATGGATGTGTTCGAATTCCTTGCTCTGCTCAGATCTTAAGTACGCTTAATTGATGGTTTTTCTATATGGCATCGAAAATGTGAGGTGCTGATATTCTACTTATAATTGTGAACCCTGCTGCAACTTCCTCCCCCCCGACATTTTCAAAATAGCTTCTCAGTGGTGTGGCGGAAAAGTTTTATATTTTAATTTCGAAAAAAAAAATTAGTTAAATTTGTCCTAGAACTTTTCCATTGTAGGGTTTAGAAAGCTTTTGATTTCCTTATCTATAAAAGTTTATGTGGGACTTAATTATTAATTTTTTTTGTAATTTGCGGTTAAACAGTCCTTTAACCCGTTAAGTAAATATTTAATAAAGTCACAAAATATTCGTACATAAAAGAGTGAGAGGAAAATTTACACTCCTTAAAATTTAGAGAGTTTCATGAGTTAATTTTTTAAATTCAAGTCCCAACTGAAGTTTTTTTAATTGTTTAAAAATATAAACAATTTATTATATATATAATTAAGAGGAAAATAGGAAACATATTCCTGAGAACTTCTTTATAAGCCTTATAAACAAATGCACGATATATCTCTACCTCAAAGAAATCAAGCTGAAAAGTCTCAACAGTTACAAGGAAATACACATATTTTGAGCGATAATTTCCGAAATTATTAATCATTAAAAATGAGAAATCTAATTAAATTCAATGTCGAACTTGAGGTACGTTAAAGGTTAAAACGAGGAAACTTATTGACAGCTACGAGGAAATACATTTCGAGACTAAATTAATGAGAGCTACAAGAAGACATTTTTCAAGTGACGGTTTCTGAAATTTCGTAAATCGAAACGATTATGTTATTTCATTAAAGAATCAAGATGATTGCTAAGCAAAACTGGTATCAACAAGGCGAAGTTACATATATTTCTAAAAAAAAACCACTTAAATTAATCCGATCCTGATTTAGCAATAAATGTTATAGTCCGCATTATTTATTTATTCACTCCACTTGGACACCCTAGCTTTCCTTCATTCGTCGTAGAAACTCCGCAACTTCTACATTGAAGCATATTTAGCTTTCATTAGATAACGCCGAAACACAATAGAATTTTATTACATCCCACTTCGCATTTGTCTCAAATAGATTTCTATGTAATGCTACTTCATCCGGAGGGAAGATACTAAAACGAAGTCTCTGCCAAATTGAAAGTTTTGAAGTGCAAAAAGTCCTACTGAAGTATTTTGCATATCCTACATTCGTCCTCTAACATTTCGAAGAAGTGTGCTTCTCTTGCTACGGAAACATTACAAGATACATACCATCTCAACACTTGATTATATTCAAAAGTAATCCCAAAGTAATCCTTGAGAGCAGCAGGACTGGAAGAAAGTTGAGAAACGCGTTTAACTGAAGGCTTTTATTTTATGTATATTTTTTTAGCAATTGTTATCCTTTATTTCTTCAAGAAAGTGTCTGGCGAATACAGCGCGCAAAATGAGATCCACTTGTATGATCGAATTCCACGTCTGCACGCTACCGAATTTAGATAATCACTCGAGAAGTTTGCTGATTTGCATCGGTTAAAAAATTACCTTTCGATCAGATCGGATTCGATCAGTTCGAATCGAAGTCGAGTGAGCATCTAAAAAATTCGCACGACTGCCAATGGGACGAACATGGCTGTGCCGGCGATCGATGTGTGCACGTGCGACAGAGATGGCATGCAGAAGGTGAAGAAGGTAACTCGTGGGAGCGAGAGAGAGAGAGGCGGTGGGGAGCGGTTACCAGTAGCAGCTTCATATACACGCGACAGATAGAAGCGATGGAAGAGCGAAGGAAGTGCTAATTTTCGAACTGATGGCCCTAGGGCAGATTGGCTTGAGTGTTGTTGTTGTTGCTGTTGTTGTTGTTGTTGTTGTTGTTTCTATTGCGGTCTTAAGAAGCTGAATAATGGCCATGCTCGCCACTCTGCCTGCTTCTGCATGTGATGTCGCCGTTGATTAAATGATCAGCTTTATAGATGAATTGGTTAAATTAAATAGCGCGTTTGATACTCTAAACGAGCGGATACACCGAACGATGCAGCAGTTTTTAGCAGTTTTGCGATGATCGTGCTTCTGCTGCCAACTTCGAAGAACAGAAATAAATTTAAACCATTCCTATTTTCCGAAAATACGCTTTAAAATTAAATGCAGTGATTAAAAAACAGACGATTGACACGCTGATCGACGATGATCAATAAATAGTTGATCGCCTAAGTAAACATCAAGAGATGTACACCGTTTCAAAGTTGGTGATACATGGGAATTCCTAATTTACAATAAGCGATAATGAGAGTGAACGCGAAAACTACTTCGTTCTGAGTTCTCTTCGATGCTGAGATACCGCGTTTCCCTCAAATGCCGTGCTACGATTTCTACGCCACGCTCGATGGTTGTGCCGCATTCTCCGCATTAACGCACAAACTTGAGTGCCTCTCATGCGTCGATGCGCCATCCCGATTCAGCCAGCAGCAGAGAAACATATCGCCGATCATCCCCCCGCGCTGCTTGGCCGGCAACATGCTTCAGCAACATATCCATCATCAGCTGTCCGCACGGCCTCACCACCTTTGCCTCTGTGGCTCCACCGCCCAGGTCGTTCCTGCATGAGTCCGCGAGCCAGAAGCGAAGCTAGATGTAATTTCACGTTAATTAATTTCGGACATAAAGGCCAAACGTAAACATGTCGTTCGAAATTAATTTACTCAGTCGCCTGAATTTATCTGCGCGCAGATCGCCGAGCACGCAGAGGGCACCCTGTAATATTTTACCAATATCACTTCTGCATTTGTGGATGAGTTGCTAACCATATGTAAGCACGTCCAGTTGCAAATTCGACATGATTTACGATGCTGGCGACGTTAGCGCTCGAATGAATTCCATTGAAGGCAAGGTCAGAAGTCATAAATATTACAAACATTTATTTCCGCTATCTGCTGAAGTTAGAAGATTATGCATGTTCAGTAGACACTCCAACTTGACCCCAACAATATCGAGGAGTAGAGTCGAGCGAACCGGGTCGTTTTTAATGCGCGATAAACTTGGTTTCTGATTGCAGACAAACAAACTTTTCTCGGGGTACAATTTTCCACCTCTAAATATGGTTGGTGTGGATATTAATGAGTCGGAGGTTCTTGATGTTCTGCGCATGTCAATCCAATGCGATCCTCATTGAAACGACCACATTTTTCACGTGTTGAAAGAAGCAGCCGAGTACTTAGGCTTTCTAAAGCGGAGTAACAAATACTTCACTCCAACCGATCTTCGTTGTACCTACACCACCTATATCCGTCCCAGAAAGGAGTATAATTTGCAAATATGGTCGAGCTCCGGACCATATCTTCAGCTTCTAGACCGTATGACGATCAATGTCGTGCGTGAAACTTATAGGTGACAGTAGGGTGCCCAGCTCTATTTAAACCTTGGAGCGTCGTCGTGATGTATGTAGGATGTGTATCATTAAATTACATTTACTTTAATAGTAAACATTCATCTAAAGCGTTACTCCTACGGTTCAGGTATTTAACAGAACTCCTCGGCTTTCCAGAATGGTACACCCCTTTTATATCTCGGTTCCGTCCCAACCAACCACGCATTATCGTGAGAAGTCGTTTTAGATCGCGCTGTTAGATTGTGGAATAAACACTCTGCGTAGGTCTTCCCGCCCACTTATAGCGTCGAAACTTTTAAACGAAGTGTAAACCATCACCACTCCCTCCTTTCCCTATTGGGGAATACCAAGTGTATGTCCTGATCCTGCCTGCTACGTATGACCTGCTAATGTATGCCTTGTCTAAATTTAACCCATTTTTACAACAAAGAGAAGATAAAGGCGACCCAAATTTCTTAAGCCAGAGGCCTCCATTTAGCTGAATCCACCTCTTTTTGTAACCTTATGTGGGGGATCCAAATTTTTCTCGGTCTACTGCTGGATTCTCACTTCTTGTACGATTATGGATTTCCGATCGATAAACTTGTATTTATAATAATACTATATAAGGTGATAAGGCATAAGTCAAAAATTCTTCTAGAGGTTACGGTCAAGAACATATTTATAATGATGCACGATCTTTATATCTGATCGTCAATATGTCTGTTATTATATCAAATACCATTATAATGTATGAAAATGTAATGAAATTAAATCGATCTACCCATAATGTGTACCGCTATACTTTATCATAAGTATGAAGTAAAGTTATCGATGCTATATCTAACTACTAAAATTGATGCCTTCACGATATTTGTTTTGAATATAACAGAGATCACGAAAACAAAACGATAATTGTATTGTTTCATTGCCGATTTTTAATGGAAACTGTTGCTCCTAAACAGAATATTTGGTTAGGTGAGTCGCCCCTCTTCTCGCCCCATACAAACGATATTTTGAAAAATCATCTGGGGAGCGTTTAGTAAGGAATTATTACGCCAGGCAACGCGAGATATACAAGCTAGTTGAAATAAAACCCATAGGTCCAGCTCAGCTACTCACATCGAGCGGCCATCCATAACGAATTTCACGTTTCCTTTATTCATACAAATGGTGATTTCTGTTCTTAATTATGTAGTTTTAATGGCACATTGTAGCATTTATCAAAACATACTCGCTTTAGAAGTTCTACACATCGTAAGTATATAAAAGTGAGTAGATGAAATTATATATAATAGTATTTAACTAAGTATATATGAGTGAATAACGTATGTTATTAAAGTATTATAGTAGAATTCTCTTCGCCTTGATGTATTGTAGTTGTTCAACTTCGAATTAAAACTCGGCAGGACCTCGGTGAAGCATTCTTAATAACGGTAATGCAATAACTATATAGTAACACACTGATTAACTTATACAAGAAACTAGTAACTGGTAACGCATAACCGATAACTCATGGACCATTACGGATATGACGATTACGGATATAATAGGTAAACTAATCATCTGCGTACAACAATCGCTTCTAACAATTAAGCAAACAGGTAGATAAGATTCAAAAAGTTCTTTGCGCTTACGTAAACTAACAATAGTGACGTCTGTCACGCTGCGTGACACGAAGACCGTTTTGTGCTGTGTGAGTGGTGAGTGCTGAGTGACGGGCCTGCATGGCCACGAGTCTCTTGCGTAGTGGCACGTGACACTGGGCGTGCGCGTGACGCCCCTTATTAATGACAGTTTAGATGAGTTGCTTAGTGTTTTGATTTTTTAAGCTTTATTAAAAGTGGTTTTGGCCTGACTCTGGTTCGGCATAACAATACAATTAGTTTTAAATTAACAAAATGTCTTATATGTATGTACGTGTCGGGGGACCTCGTGGCAGACCCGTGGTTATGGGGGCGTGTGGAAGTGGAGCTGTCAGACGTGTGTTTTATGTTGTGGCTACATATGTGAGTGGAGCAAATCTGGCAAATCTGAGACTTAATCATCTCCTCCGGTCATGACCTCCATGAATTCTGCAAAATATGAGGAATTTATTAGAGAACCGACGGCACAACGAAACCACCAACCATCGAAATCCACGGTGCCCGAACCGTCCGAATCGATTTCCTCGATCATCATGTCCAGGTCCTCGTTGGTCAGCTTGTCGTCCAGTTCGCGCAGGATCTCCCTCAGCACGCCGGTGGTGATGTAGCCGTTGCCCTCCTTGTCGTACAAGCGAAAGGCCTCCTTCAACTCGGCCTGCATGGCTTCGGCATCCTCCTCGACCAGGAAGCGCGCCGCCAGTGTGGTGAACTCGTCGAACTCGATCTGCCCGGAGCCGTCCTCGTCCACCTCCGCTATGATCTCCGCTAACGTCGCGTCGTCCAGCTGATGCCCCAGCATGCTGAGAATGGTGCCCACCATGGCGGTGTTGATATAACCATTCTTTTCGGGATCGAAGGCGTTGAAGGCATTGCGGAGAACTGCAGCGGTGCGAGGGGGAAGAAAAAAAGTAGTAGTGAGAAGATGAGAGGCTTATTAATAAAGCGGAAAGTCAAAGGGGAAAATTTAAAGATAGGATTTAAGATGTTCAAGAAA
Organism: Sicus ferrugineus; assembly: GCA_922984085.1. NCBI lineage: Eukaryota > Metazoa > Arthropoda > Insecta > Diptera > Conopidae > Sicus > Sicus ferrugineus. The sequence continues at coordinate 11,455,540 of OV277348.1, forward strand.
ATTAGTTGAATTTATTTATTAAAATTTCTACTTTTTAAATACCGTTTTAGTTCCGACGGCTTTTAAAAAGTTTCATCAACACCAACAAAAGATGTCCGAAATAGCAAAAAAAAAACACATGCCACAGAAGTTTTATTCTGTTTCTAATCCAATTTTTCACAGAAACTTATCTGTGTCTGTTGCTAAATATCGATTACAGTGGTTGACAGTAACTGGTTGCCGCCGAATATTTCAAAAAAACATGGGGAAAATGTAAATTTTTCAATCCTCAAAGTTACAAACTTTTTTTGAATTTCTTTTAAAAGACATAAAAAAGTTACGAATTACATATTTTGAAATAATGTTTTTTCAACTCTCTGCGTTTGGTTTTAACTGAGCATTTCACTGTGCAACTCGTATCTGTCAACTTGCAATCTCGAGAAAACCGTGACGAATTGTGTTATTTTTTTAAGATAACAAAGACAATTTCATTGTTTTGAATGCCTCTATTTTCCTGCTAACCACCTTATCCACCAGCAACAACAAGAAACAAGCTTAGTTGTGGAAGTTGAAAGTTAGGTCGCTCATTTCTCTTATTAACTTTGAAAATTCGCATTTACTGGATAGCATGAAATCTAACAGCGCTCGTTGACGTGAGCCCGTCTTTCATGGAGACCGCCGTCTGATTATATTCTGGTCTCCGTCACCCGTCAACCGCCTCCAGCAGCAAGTTTCGCTCCAGGCCGATGCAGGACGATGTGGCCGTGCGTCCCCCACTTGGACAAACGAACTTTAAGTCACTCATTTCGTACAAGTTTTTCACGCGATTCAGGAAAATTTCTTGTAGTTTTGGTTGATAAACTGGCAAGGAGAACAGAGAGCGGGAAAAGCAAAAGTGACGTTGAAGTGTGTGCGGAGAGTGATTCGTGATCCTTCCTCCACAATCACCTTTAGCTTTGAAGCCCTCTTGGTGTTCGTGTTTGAGTTGAATAATACGCGTTTCTGGTTAATTTTGACAAAAGTTTACTTTTCCGACCGACGAAATGGAAAAAAAAGTCTTTGCTTTGAAGATAATTTTATGTTTCATGAATGTTTGTCACAAAAGGCTGATGTAACAAATCAGCGATAAGTTCTATAAAAAAATCACCATAAAATCATAAAAAGTATCTTTGTATCAAACATATATTATTAAATCTAAATGAAAATTTGAACAATTTTTAGGTTATCAACAATTAAGAAAATTTTTTAGATGGATAATATTTTCTTTAAAATTTCTTTAATATCATTTCACATATAAAAAAACCAAAAGACTTCGTTTATTATTTCGATTATTATAAATAACCAAATTCAGACTATTTTTTGATTATTCCGAATGTATTTTTTCTCATTTCAGATAGCTATTTGCGATCAAATGGATTAAAACTTACGTGCAATTTGTTCCTTCGTTAATTCGTCCTGTAAATACAAAAATAAAACAAAATTTAAGTCACTGAGAAGTTCTCTCTTGGTCATCAACTTATTCTAAGATTCGTAACGGATTTTTGCTCAATCAAGAAGGTTTTATTTACTAAAAATAACATACTTTTTCAAGTAATCTCTCTCAGAGAGGACGGTGGAGTTATTTCTGAACCTGCACGACTTCTTTAAAATTAATTTATCGGGAAATATCGGTGGAAGGATATAAATTTTATGAACATCATAGAAAAAAAAGCGAAGTAGGGTTTAGGGGGACTTTAAGAGGCCCTAGGGACTTCCCCTAGCCCTAGGGGATGGTCCCTTCTACAGTTGCCTATATCCTCCTGGTGTGGAACGCATCCTCTAATAAGTTTATTGAGAGGTTTACATATGATGGAAAAATAAAAATCGTCACACAGTGCAAGAGGTACGAATCATTACTTGTGTCTTTATAAATTCACTAAAAACTTGTAAACGGTATCTCAATTCATTTAGAAATTTATTTTAAGTGGAACAATTTTAGAACGCACTTAAATTTTAGAAAATGATGTGCTGATGTTGGCTAAAAATATCTAACGAAATTTCATAGCGGATTTGTGGCCATTAATTTTACGACGGCATTATTAGCAATGGACGATTTAAATTTATGTGCGAAGATAAAATTTAATGAGGTGCTCAGTTTTACGGTTTCGAAAACTGTAAAACAAGTACTCTACATATAATCCACCGCACCACACGCTCGGTTGAAGCTAAATCGACTGCTAATGACTCGTGTCATCGTGTTAAACCGAATTTCCAAAGTGGTTTCGAACAAGTTTGTCTCCAAACCACACTGGACATGGGATGACGGAAATTCGTTCCAAATATCTTCGCTTCGAACAAGCTTTCAAACAAAAATACCACTCAAAGCTAGAGAGGACCTTAAGAGTCCCTACTGATCCGGTAAAGCTAGGATCACTGAAAAAATTCTCTTCCAGTCTTCCAGGACCCCATGTTACTCACCGTCATGATGGCTGGTTGAGGTTGAGTTGAGAAATATAAACAAATTTGAACACGGCGCGGTGCAGGATATCCACGGGATGATCTTTGATATTAAGGACGACAGACGATGTTGGGAACAACAACGCTAAGAAGAGAGGTAGGATGTCAGCGTAAATATCAGGATAGGAACCGTCCAGCTGCGATCCTTCACGATCCGACTGATTGATTCTAAGTTCGCTCGTAGGCTGAGATCTTTCGACGATAGTGAATTGTTTTGGGACAGAGTTGAAGAGTAACTAAATCAAGATCAGGAGGAAGCAAACGCGAAAGAGTTGGCGCGTACAGAAAGAAGACTGAGCTGTGAAGGACGGAGGATCCGCCGCGGTCCCGCACACACGCACACACACGCACGCGCCACCAACTTGTTCCTTGGCCGATCGAAAGCGAAATAATAACGCGACGCCCCGAAGTGCCGAAAATTATGTGTCCACAGAAAGCGGCGAAGCGATTGCGCTGCAGCTTCAAGAATCTACTTGCTGCATTTTGCAGTTTTTTTGCAATTATTTTATATATATTTTTGGCCGGGCAGGACTGGGTGGGGTGCCTCCGCTGCGAACTCGCATCCGTTATTTGTACAGATGACGACAGATTATGTTGATCTAGAGATGCAAGCGTACAGATGTATGCATGTATGGCCTCATACACATGCAAACATATGTAGGTACCTACAATATGGAGGGCCATGTGTAAAAACGTGCGAGTTTTTGCGGTTCTCGGAAGAGGTATTTGTTGTTGTTGTTGTTTCTTGGGTGTTGTAATAAAGTGATGTTCTGCAAGTAGAATACTGAGAAAGCATATTTTAGGATTGCCATGCTTCGGTTTTCCATTCAAACTTTAAAAGAATAACTGAATAATAATACAAATTCTGAAATGAATAAGAAATTGTGGATGAAATATTTGGTCAGAAATGTTGTCATCTTTGAGAATTTTGAAGTTACTATAACTGAATTTTGAAAGATAGAAAAATTCGAAAATGTTGGTGGCAAAAAGCGACGAGTAGTTAGACGAGTTCAGCAGTATTTCAATCTCGCATTCATCGCGACAAAATTAGCGGCCTCGTCTTCAAACGTTTGAGCAAATATTTCTTCAGCTTACGACAGAACTTTGGCATCTCTGGCGACTTTCTACCCCTCCGACTGATTTGCCCCTCTCAGCAGACACCAGGCATACCAGTCACAGCTGTTCATAGGGATGAAGAGATTAAATGAAGTGAACATTTCATTTACCGCGCGATGAGTAACCGAGTACCACTCAACGTTCGTGCGCGGTGCACATCTGAGCGGTACGCCGGCTTGTGATCAGTTGCTAGTGCAACCAGCTGCATTTGCTGCCGAGGTGAAGATTATCTCAGTTTTGTCCCCTTAATTTATGGCAATATTTTGCATATCATTTCTTCCACCTCCCCCGCCGGCCCGCCTCCGAACATAGCAAGGCTGCCCCACGTCTGAGGGAAACAATGTGTGGACGATCACATTTGAAATTTCTTCTAATGAGATATTTTCTCTCTGCAGCAACGCGCCGCAATGTTTGGACTTTTCTGCATTTATTTATTTTGGGATTTATAGTTCTTCTGTAAATTTTTATAGTGGATTGTTGGTTCCTAGTGGATTTCGAATGGTGGACACTCTGCGCGAGGGTGAGGCTGCTGTGGTACTTGACACCGCTGCCGCCGAGGGCCTTCAATTGGTGCTCATCGTTCGTCATCGTTCGAATTTATTGCTGTTTTCTACAGAAAGGCATTCGAGGTGGTGCATCATGTTTTCTGCTGTTTGCACGATTTCCTCGATTCTATTTATAAGCGCAATTCAGAAGCTACATAAAAAAGTTATTCGAATTTTGAAGAGATGGAGCGTCAACAGGTGAACGAATAAAATTAATGAGCGAATTTATTATCATAAGTCTGCATCCTCCGATGAACATCGAATACATATTCGCGGACTAAGTTATTTTGATGAAATGTTCCAAAATTTTTCGGAAATTTAAAATTTTTATGTTAATTTTTTGTTGAGGAAACTACTAAAAATCGAGACTAAGGAACGTGACTAACTGATTGGTGTGTTTTAAACAAAGAGCTAGCACGATATACCTTCTCCTCTAATTCTATCTCGCTTAAGAAGCTGCGTATAACCCTGAAATCGAACTCCTCAAAACGATAAACATTAGAGTTTTTTTCACTTCTTATCACCAAAATATGTGGGGCTCCAAAGTCATTGTAAAGAAAACCGATTCCAATTCTTCACATGAAGATTTGGAAGTACAAAATAAAATCTTGGATAACTGACATCGAGAAGTCAGACATTTGTGCTTATAATCCTGTATGTAATAACTGATTCCTCGTGATTCTTTGTCTGCACTTGGAAAGAAATCAGTTCTAGCAACAAAACTTGTAGTTACTGCAACTGATTTCTCTTCTCAGCGTATACACAGCACGCTCTCAACAGGAGATCTCGCAAACCGTGAGATATGGTCCCTTCGAGAGTAGAGGTCCATCGAGAATGGATTTTTGGACATCTACACTCGCGCCTGCATAGGGCAATAAAAACTTCACGAACTATAATTACTTGAAACTTAAAATGTGGCATTTATAGTGTGTAATGCAAAGCCCTTCCAGAACGGGAGGGCTTTACATTAAAAAAGTCCCGGAAGGTATAAAATCGCTTATAGGGGAACAAATTTGTAAAGATTCGAATACATTTTCTCAAGTACTACATTATATATATATGGGATAATTCATCAGATTGGGCGATCTTCTCCACAAAGCACTTTTTTAGTGTTTCATTTTTTCTTTTCTTATCCTTCTTGCATAAATTATTGAGGAATCCATAGATTTTTTGCGCTTGTTTTAATCTCCGCGAAGTGCACCCACTGAGTCCTGCATCGCTACGCTCTGTTATCGGAAGTACCAATCCTCCGGACTTACCATAGTAGCGTTTCCCATTTTTGAGTTTTGTGGACTTTCTACTTTGTCGAAAATTAATTGAAAACTAAACCGAACCAATCGAATTTAATCGCACGAACGAGTTCTCCAAATCTATTTGCTTTTATTCACGGACGTTTGCCAGCTTCTCCGTCCCGAGTTAGTGACTAAACTGAACTGGACGATGTGGGCCACAACGAGATGTCCACGTTAAAATTGTCAGCTGAGCTGGCGCCGTTGGCAACGCAATGATGCCTGCTGTCACTCTGCTGATCATCAATGTTTACTTTGGAAAACTACTATAATTCCATGCCCCCGCCTCTGACCACCGCCAAAGCGAGCAAAGAGCGATACTGCGAGCACCAGAAAGCCTATGACCAAAATACAACAACGGCGGCAAAAACTATTACATTGCATCGGCATGTTGGCCGCTCCACTCGGTGGCAAACGCAAGTGAAATCATAAAAAAGACAAAACTTGACACGTCAAGTCAAAATGTTCCTTTGAAGATGCTCGATATTTGAACGATTTTCAGGCGAGTACGGCAACGAAACTATATTTACTCATTTCACACCATCTGAGCACGAGTGGAAAAACCGAACGGGGAGAAGGTCTGGGGCACTCATGCGAAGAACGAGAAGAACCAATCCAACAACCTGCTGCCATTCCATTGGCAATCGACAGATATTCAATTTGACAGCTTCACCAAAGGGAAATAAATACACATCGATTGGAAGGCAGTGAGGAGCTGGCTGGGGCAACGGGGACCATCCCCACACAAAGGGGGAGTTTGGAGATTCCAGCCCCTTTATCAAAATCACAATTTCAGATAACATTTTTTTTGATAAATGAGACAACCACACGTTAAATGCTTCCCAGTTTATAGTTCAGCACTCAGTATATTGGTTCTAGGAAATTTATTACAAAACACATTATATGAAAATATCGTTTAGTTGCGTAACAACAAATTTCATTATACGCACTGAATATATAAGTGCAGAAGACGTGGAATTTCAGTCGAATTTTTACTGCTCATTTCAAAAGCTCATTATGTACAAAATTATCGGGAAAAATAATGCATTCATAAACGCTCTCTTAGTAACTGACTAAGAATTTCCAATAACATGTGGCTCAACCTAGATTCACTTGGATACAACTAACGACTATTCCAACTGAAGGGATATTACAAATGCTCTGGGACCAGCAGAAGGTTCCCAAGGCAACACCTGCCGGAATTTTGAATTCCCAGACTTTTTGTTCTCGTGATCCCATCCATAGCAGAGTTCTGTATAAAGGGAAATTCGAACATACAGGTAAAATAGGCCTCTGCAACCTCGATTTCTTTCTGTTGATTGTTGTGCGCTCGGCTTTTTCGCCAAAGACTAGAAACGAAAATTGAAAGATCAGCGTTGGTCCGATAATCGGCTAGAAAATCAGTGCAACAAAGCACACAACACTCAATTTATCACACGAGAACTGCTGATGCTGTCTGTATTTTAGATTAACGGTCGAATATAAGGCCACATGGATAAACGATCGAGCCGAATAATGCAACTCAGCATTAGTGCGTTATAAATAAATCCGCTTATACAGCGAATGAAGTCTCTGGGTTAATGGTTTCGACTTGTTATAGGTTTCGTACTTGTGATATTTTGTCGTTGTCGCCGACCGTTCATTTCGTATGCTAATGGGTGCTTGGGGACAAGATCAAGGGAAACGAGACCGTATATTAAAAACTTTACTTAATTTTTGGTATTTTAAATCGAGGAATGAAACTTTTCCCAGCTAATCTGGCATTTTTTATTAAATTTGAAATACTTAAAAATTATTTTTAAATGTAACAATAAAAACTGAAAAATTTCATAGAAGATTTTAATTCACTGCGAGAATATATGGGAATTTTTATTTTGCATGCGATTTCTTAATTAGAGATCGAGATTCTGTGTGAGATTTTTTTAATTATGGTGCGATTTCGCTGGATATTGTGAGAATTCAAAGTTTACGTTTTCCTCGTCTATAATTTGTTTCTGCTTCAAAAGCAGCAACAGAGCGAACAATTTAAGCAGCAGCAAAACTATTCTTAACGCGGCGTGCGGTGCGCGGTGCTGCACCAAAAATAAACGCAAACTAAACTATTTTAAGACGAGCGTTTCTTCGAAAGCAACTACATTATTGTTACGCGACATGTTTCACTCGTTCGGTGGCATCGCGTGAATGACATCGCGTGTCTGCGGCCCGTGTCTGGATGTCTGGGTCTGCACGGAGTGCGGCTGGCAGGCTGCTGGCCTCTGACTCGCGGAGGCGGGCAGGAAATTTGAACACTTTCTAGAAATGAAACAGTGCAAATATAAATAAGTTTGGGAAGTATGGGAAAAACAGAGGGGAGAACAACAAGAAGAAAAAGCAATTCTGCATGCCAACATGCAGAAATTAAACGTTGCAATTACTAGGCAATACCTCTATATATTTATAGAACTTCAAGAATATACAACAACGAGTTTGCCAATATTATAGTATTGCAATGTAAGCAGAAAAACCGATTTCTAATCAACTATAAAGATATAAGCGATCCTTCTTCATCGCGCTAAATTTATGCAACAATTTATCTTTGGATCTTAATGTGAAATAAAGATGGAAAGTACAGTTTTTCTTCGACGACCAAAGTATTCAGAAATACCTTGGAATTAATTTAAAAATAATAGTAAATAATCAATAAAGTAAGTGCATGACTATTCTACAATAGCTTGGAATTGTTTTCCAACTCTAATTCGCAAATTAATCGTTTACATGGAACGCTTATTGTAAGTTTTCCCGAATTTATTCTGGTTGCTGCGTTTCAACCTTTGCCCTTGAATGTGAAACTGAATTGCGGTCGGGTGGCGGCGAGAGCAGACTCTTAGCATAGTCCTTCAGCACGCAGGACACGGTGCAGTCATGGTTCTCTTCAAAGAGGTTCGGAACTTCGTATTCGTCTTGGGGCAGCGACGTGCACGACACAGGAGCGTTGTCGCCACAAATTGATGAAATGTCCTCGCTGCGAAAATGTATAAAATACGTTACTTCTCTGATGACAATTTTTCTCACTTACATTGTTTCCTCTCTACTCTGGTCCACTCTCAAAAAGTCATTCCCATTGTCACTTATTGTCGATATTGAAGAAATATGATCATAACTTTTTATTACCAGGACATTCGAGCCCTCAAGAATCTCGGGATGCGACTGGATATAAAGGTAGGCAATGCGAGCACCCAACAGCAGACAGAATGCGTAAATTAAGCACAGGAGGCCAATAGTGAGTGCTTTGTCCTCCTCCAAAATCCAAATGTTTTCATCTGCGCCCGTGGGTGGCACATACAGGGGCTGGCAATTGAAGGGCGATATGCTGACCTCATCATACGGCATGATGCAGAATGTGTACGTGGTGTTTGGCACCAGATTCTCGACAAGCAGGAACGGAGCGGTGTAACTGTCACAGTTGTAATCGGCGGTCTCGCCGTCGTTGACCGCAATGAAGCTTTCCAACTGGTTGCTGAACCAAATGACATACAGAGGTGAGTTCGGGTCAAAGTCAGCAACGGAAACTTGAACTGAATGATTCTCGAAGAGGTTCAGATTGGCGTCATGGCTCGGTGGCTCAAGGTATGAATATTCAAAATTACCCATTGGGGGAATTTGCTCTTTCCTGGGCTGAAAATCCCGGACGGGGTCTATGTTGCAATTGGAACTCGCGGATACTACATCAGATGCTTCTTCAGTGGAGATGACACTGGGTATGGAGTCACTGAGAATTGGTTCCTTATTTACGGAGTCCACTTGGGTGGAAGCCCTCTCGTGTTGATTTATGCAGGCCATTCTAAAAACTCCATTAGTCAAGGAAGCGCAGTTTACCGATCAATGGAGCGAATGCATCGTCATTGATACTGTTAACGTTCGAATTTGAAATGATCAGCCGTTTTAGGTTGGGTGTCGAGGAAAACATTCTCTTATCGAGAGGACCCCCAAATAAGTTTTTGCTCAGATCCATGTACTCCAGCTTGAGTAGTTTGGTGGCGCCGAATAGACTTCCAGATGAAAACCGCTTAATTCGAGTCCTGCATTTAATTCTAAATAAGTCAGACTTTTTCGGACCGGCTGAAAGAAAGCCTCCTTATTGAACTTCTTAACAATACAATCAATTTTGAAGTTTGTTAGAGAATGTAGGCCCAAGAGAGCGCCCGCTTCTAATCGTATCTTGCGCATAGCGAGACAGTGCAGTTTTATCGTGAGAGTATCGGCGAATAGCGAGGAGTTGAAAGCACCATTTTCAATTACCTATATTTTACTGGTGTCTATAGACAATTCGTGTATCGAATAATTGATATCGATCCAAATATTATTTAGGGTTTGCAAGTAGAAATCTTCAATGGTAAGAAGCCGGATGAAGTCGCACGAGGTCTTCTAGAATTTTCAAACGAAATCGATTTTCAATTATTCAAACGCATGAATAAAACTAAATTGTCACTATGAGCTTACGCTGAGAACCTCATACAAGTCGAAGGAGATGTTATACGCTCTTTGGCACAAAATAAAATTACACTCAAACTCACAACAACCGCGAAAATACCGTGAGTTGTAGACATCACAAACCTCAACATTATTGCGCATACTGCAAGTTAAACCAGTAACGATTTTATTGCATTTCAGAATACGTATCTGTACTCCTACCTAATGGGTCCATAGGGTTCTTCAACAAAAAAATTATCGGTCGATTGGTTCCCTTCTTCATCAGAGCTACGCGCGGATAAAACAATAGCCAGAGTGCATGTGGCCACCAGAATGCACACCCCAGTAGCGAATAAAAAGGTTAATATCCGATTCTCGTATACACGTTTTGGTCCAGAGATATGGTTACTTGTTGGTTTGCGTAATGTGGGGGAACATCGGTGAAAGGATATTTTAGCAATTCAAAGGCAGTGAACTTACAGCTTTTTCGGTTCCCTCATATCCTGGCTCTCTTCATACTCAGAAAGTTTCGTATCGACACCGCCCACCATTTTATCCTTTACTTGCAACATTTTTTCACGACCTCTTAATCACTACTAACTAAATCCCAGCTGAAATCACCTCTTTATATCAATTTCTCACGTGCAGTACGTACGTGTTTTTACTATTTATTGCGCAATATATTATAATCAATGAATTTTACCTGCAGATAGGAATGATGCGTAGTCAGTATTTGCTATTAATAATAGCTTTGTCATTGACACGGATGTACTGCTTTGTTATTATCTTTTGGTGCCAAATTGAATAGTTCGCTTCCTCATTTTGGTTCCTTCTGATAACCAAATGCGAGAATTACAGCCTGAGTCCAGTTCTTATCTTCTTCTCCCACCTACTTCATGTTTAATATGACTTTTTCCCTCCATCAATTTTGGGTTTAATATTACTGCAAATGGATTTGAAACTCACCGGCAGTTTGTTTTGTTTTCAATGAAGTGGTCGACCTTTACGAATTTTGATAAAATATCAGTTATTTTATCAATAGAGTAAAAATTCAACCCTTCTTTCTTCCATAACTAGTCACTAGTGACTAGTGTGGTAAACAGGAGACGATAACCGAATATGAGACAACTTTTTCAGACATCCAGCCCATGCCTATTTTTGCTTCGTCTCAAAAAAAAAGTGATCGAGTAGGTTTTTTGGTAGAAACGGTAATAAAAAAAAGGCTGAAACAACATTTTCTAGTTTAGAGGTAAGTTCAAATCAAAACATCCTTTTACTGCAGAGAGGGGAATTTGGATTGTCCCACTGATTTTTCCATACAATTGCAAGAAGGATCGATATAATCAGAATATAAACACTTTTATTGATCAAACTTTCACATAACTTTCCTTTAGATAAAATAAGAATAGAGTAGTAGAACGTGAAATTTTACAAATATCCTTTTATTCTCATGATGAGACCCCTAAAGTGCCATCTTGAAGGCCTGCATTCGTAATAGACTCTGGGACACACGAATTTACAATGTCACCAACGCAATTACCCAATCACAACGATAAAGGCTTTTAGTGCTTTGGTACCTCTGGTAGTGGATCATTAGGCAATCGCAAGCTGCCGTGTGGTATCTCCCTGCGACATACGGAATTGCTCTTGCCACAGTTAGGGACATCCGACGGACCTTGGGGAGTGGAATTCTGGGAAACACTTTCGGAGTTCGTGGTGTAAAGTTGTTTATTGAAATATAGATAAGATGGGATGATTTCATATAGATTGTAGTTTAAATAGCTTTCGCTGCCATCATAACCAGCCAAGTGGATTTGGGGGTTAATGGAACTGGAAAGATAAAGTTCGAATGACGTACTTATTTACCTCTTACTAATTTACTAACCTTTTCGAATTCCTTCTAGCTAACTTTTGTTCCTTTTGACGAAAGTCTTCAATGGTTGTGTCCTTGGGGAACACAACGATCTTTCCGTCCTTCGCATTCGTAGAAGTAATCCGCTTGTTTCCCTTAAGCAACTTCGGCCTTTGCTTCAAAATCATATATACTACCAGTGTACCTGTTACCAAAAATATTGCACCTGCGGAGATTCCGATTGATATTGCGAACAGGCGCATATCTTGGTGCAACCACACACTATCTGCCGTAGTCACCTTGGCTTTTCCCATATGGTTGGATTGACAATCAAAGGGCGAAACGGTCTTCTGGTCCTTGATGAAAAGGCAGAAGGTGTAATCAGAAGGTAACAGTTTGTCAACAGACGTCCACTCAGGAATGGAAGAGTAGCAACAGAGCCTGTACTTCTCGCAGTCAATCTCCATCTTACGGAAGTCCTTATTCATCTTTTTGAACCAAACGACGCTGAACGAATTATGGTATTTTGTGCGTTTTACATGAATCAAAGCCTTCGATGTGGACTGTGTTTTAATCTGGAATTGCAGGCTGGGCCGCCGACAAATTTTCTTGGATGACGCGTTAGTCACATGAGTGAAAGTCGAACATTCCAACGTGACGATATTTTGGTAGGATTGTGGAAATGGAGGCGTTTTTTCGGTATGACTGCGGAGATCGATGAGATATTTTGTGGGACGATGTTTCGTATTTTCCCCGTCCCAACTCGGTTCAGTGCTTGTTGCGAACTCAACTTTGTCTCCGTCCTTATTTTGCGGGCATAAACGAGCATCTAAAACCGACCAGTTGCGATACACATGAGGACTACTGCAGATATACTTTCTCGAATGGGAACTAAGTATTCGTTGCATCTGCTTAAGCAACTCGCATGAGCAGTGCCACCTGTTATCGTTCAGCACCACTTCTAGGCCCTTCGGTAGCTCGCGCCCGCCGAAGATGTCGTGAGATATAGTGAGTAACTGATTACTGGAAAGATCTAGGGATTTCAAGGTGTATACTAGGTCGGCAAATATGTTTTCTGGCAGATAGGTTATCCCAGAATGTGACAAATTTAATTTCTCAACCATCGATAACCCCCCGAATATGTTCGATGTCAGTCCAGTCTCAAAATTGTTGTGGCTGAAGTCGACTGACTGCAGATTTTTGAGCAAACTGTCGGTACCTGTTAGGTTTGTAACGCAACTGGCCCCAATTTGAAGAGTTAGAGCTGTAATCTGATATCCGATTTGTCCGAGGAAATTGTTGTCGACAGATGTGACTGGCGTATACCTCTGTATGATACTGAAGTCCTGGAGGTCTGAAGAAATTTGTTCGAAAATATCCTTACGCAGCATTTTCAGCTGTAGCTCTTCAAAACTCAACTTCTGGAAGATGCCGTTCGCGAAAGCGGCCTTTTCTATTTCGATTACATTTGATGTAGCTACGTACAGACGCTTCACTTTCGCTCCATATTCACCCAGGAAACCGCGCCTCATGGTTGCATTAGGAAACTCGTAGCTGTATATGTACAACTCCTCGAGTATGGAACAGCTTTCTATCTGTAAGGGGTAGAAATCGGGGGATAATTGAGTTATTGGATTCTTAGATGAATTTCGGTTAGAATGTAGTTACCGAACCAGCTTCAATTGAGTTGATATCGTTGACGATATTGTTTATATGTCCCTCATAGCAAATGATTTTGCAATATATTTGGACACAGTTGTGGCCTTCGGCAAAGGCGTTTTTCACAGTAGATCTATTTGTTAAAAACGGATGGTTACCGCTAATGAGATATTTAATAATGAGATTTAAAAGTCTTCGGATTGGTCAAGATCTAAATACCCTACCTCGCAAAGTTAAACTAGTAAGAGTGTTAACTTCGGCCCTATCGAAGGTCGTACTCGTATAACCTACACCCGTAGAATAAATTTACAGTTGAATTCTAATAACAAAACTTTTATATATTTACGATATAATTTACCAGTGGACGGATTACGCCTATTTTTTGGGGGTGAATTTCTCTGATACATTAAACCCGGGAGTAGAATTGCAAATTTAGATCTGAACTACTAGCTGAGAAATTTAATTCTAAAATCGTATGCATTTATTTTCACTAAAAAAGTAGGCGTGGCACTGATCCGATTTTTCCAATCTTCGATCCCAATGCGCGATTCATGAGGGGAAATGCTCGTACCGAGTTTCAACACGATACTTCTACTCGTTCTCCAGTAATCGTTATTTATGTTACCAGTGGGCGGACCACGCCTAATTTTTGGGGGCTATGTCTGAGCTGATAAACTCGGGAAAAAATTTTCATCTTCAGATGTACACTATAAGTTGAGATATTTAGTTTTAGAACGAATGAATGAATATTTACTGTAATCGTGATTTCCACAGACAGACAGACAGATGGACGGATAGAGCAAAATCGACTCAGGAGATTACGTTGAGCAAGAGAATATAGACTTTTTATATCTATCTTGTCTCATTCTCTGCGTTACACAACAAAGATCGGAAGAACAAAGGGAATATACTCTGTCCCTTCGGGACCTTAAAAGAGGAAAAATAATGCGAATGTAGTAGCGTAAAATTGCAAGGGGTCTATTGGTGTGTGCGTACATATATGTACACATAGGGGTCTAACTTCCAAAGCAGTATCGTAACCGGAAAGTGAAGGAACGCCCAGGAGTTTTGCAACTCCAGAAACTGAAGTTGGAAGGAGTTCATTCTTTTCTTTCGCAAGAATGTGTGGAAACATCTCTTCATCCCAATGCGCAGCCATAAATAAAAAGGGGATTTAGGTAGAAACCTATTTTTTACGCACGCTGCAAAATCTATTCTGGCTTTCTTTCGGTTGCTTTGGGTGGTAGTTAGGGGCATCGAAAGAGCTGAAAGAAAAGCTATTGTCGCTCTGTCGAAGAAGACGCGCGTCAGTTTAAATATTTTGAAGTTAGTATTATCCATAAGCTTAAAGTTGGAAACCCATAAAATGATATTTCGAATGCAGTGAAAAGCACTGTACTCACACGATATATTTACGAGTACCACCTTTTTCATTCAGAGAGTAGCTAGATTTCGCGACGCAGAAAAGCATCAAGAAAGTAAAAATAATATTATAGTCCTTCCGCACTTCACGTTGACAACTTTTTGTCAGACTTTCATTTGTAACGTCAGCATGAAAGCATTTGTATCGTATCTGCTTAGACGATCTTAATATCTGGTGACAATGGTCTCCAATTATTAATCGGCATATATTCGGCATTTTAACGATTTGATCCCCACGAAGGAGAAAACGAGAGAACGATGATCTCAACCACTTACGATGAAATACACGACTTTTCACTCTAGAAGTCCAAATGCAACTGAGTAAACCATGAGGCGAAAAAATTCAAACAATCCTTCAGTTTGAGGGAAAGTTTATCGTTATCGATGAAGTAATCGAGATAAAATTTTCATGGTGCAGCCAGCCGATGTGGCTCAGATAAAATTGTGATGTACGGGAAGTGGAGATGCGCACTATAGAAAGTAATGATAGCTGTAATCAACTGCGATGAGAGTGACAGTGAGAGTTTTAGCACACAGAACCACATTAATTTTCTGGACAAGAATGAAGAGGAATGCGAAAATGAAACACTGCATTTCAACTGTCTATTTTCTTCTTATTGCCTTTCTTTAATTATACTGTGAAAAAATTTTTTAATATCTGAATCAAAAATTTCTCGTGTTATTTTAGGTTTTAAAAATAGCACTATTATATTTTCCTACCGGATCTTTTTTAAATTATGCGCAAGCAACATTGCAGCCTTTATCTGCTGGATATTTTTTAGATAGTTGGAAGCTTTGTTCCATTATTCATATTCTTAAATCGAGTAGGCGAAGTGATGTTTCCAATTGTGAACCAATCGTAAAGCAAGAAACATTTGCGAAGCTATTTGATCCTACCCTTAAAATAAAATTCTTTCATTACATAAACAAGTAAAAATGTTGTGTTCGTCCTGGCCGAAATCTAAATACCCTACACCCGAGTAACTAAAAAAATATAATATCGCCACTTAACAACTTTTGTATAAGTAAGAGACCACGCCCATTTTTGGCAAATAGTTTTGTAATGTCTCTAGGTACTGCTAGATAGAATTACGAAGGTATTAATATTTTGAACCGTTTATGGGATATTGACAAGTTTTGTATAAGTGGGCGGAGCACACCCATTTTTGGTGCGCAAATTGGTAACGTTTGTAGATATCTCGTGATGAAATTACGTACAAATATTTTATACCGTCCACAAGTTATTGACAACTTTTGTATGAGTGGGCGTGGCAGCTCATTTTTGGCAAGTTTATTAGAAATACCGGATACATCGTGATGAAACTACGTCTCAATATCTTATACCGTTCATGAGATATTGCCAACTTTGTTATGAGTAGGCGTGGCGCGCCCATTTTTGGCAAAAATTTTAGAAATGGAAATGAAAAATGGAAATTTACGTTGCGTTACAAACGGAAGAACGAAGTGAAAGGGAGTTGGGTATCCTAGTCCTGGGTGTAGGGTATAAAAATGCAATTTGCGACATCAGCCATTGGATGTGAATTATACGGAATTTGCAAAAGCCTTTGATAGTGCTGATCACCGTAATCCACTGCTAAAATTTAAAAAGTCTTTTTAAGAATTTTTTTAAGTTCTTTCTTTCTTTCTTTTCTTTTTCTTTTGCCTTAACTAATCGCAAATTATTTGTTGAAATTGGTTGCCCTGAAGCCAATATTAAATTAGTGCTTTCTGTGGTATTCCTCTGGGTACTCATTGTGAGCCTCCATTCCTTCGTATTTTTGACCTGCCTCAATTTATTGAATATTCTAATTTTTTATTATTTTCTGATGTATATTTTCTAGTGTGTAAGATTTTTTCTGTAGATGGAATAAATCAGTAATAAATCCAAGCGTTAAAACTCGCGTTTGTGTTGTTTGACATGGATTTTTCGCACGTTTTCGTACAAAAATTTATAAATCGGCTCAGTTTAATTTGCTTTATAAATATAATTTTTAAAGCAAATTCAACTGAACCTACTGTCACGTAAACAACACATGACGAGACGTTTACTCAAGTTTTTCATCCTCTTTGCAAATGGAGTTACGTTGAGGCAAAGGAGGCGGCGAAAGCGGACTCTTAGCATAGTCCTTCAGCATGCAGGATATGGTGCAGTCATGATTCCCTTCGAAGAGGTTCGGAACTTCGTATTCGTCTTGCGAAAGAGACGTGTAAGACACGGGAGTGTAGTCGCCACAAATTGATGAAATATCCTCGCTGCGAAAATGTATAAAATACGTTACTTCTCTGATGACAACTCTTCTACTTACATTGTTTCCTTTCTACTCTGGTCCACTCTCAAAAAGTCATTCCCATTGTCACTTATTGTCGAAATTGAAAAAATCTGATCATAACTTTTTATTACCAGGACATTCGAGCCCTCAAGAATCTCGGGATGCGACTGGATATAAAAGTAGGCAATGCAAGCACCCAACAGCAGACAGAATGCGTAAATTAAGCACAGGAGGCCAATAGTGAGTGCTTTGTCCTCCTCCAAAATCCAAATGTTTTCATCTGCGCCCGTGGGTGGCACATACAGGGGCTGGCAATTGAAGGGCGATATGCTGACCTCATCATACGGCATGATGCAGAATGTGTACGTGGTGTTTGGCACCAGATTCTCGACAAGCAGGAACGGAGCGGTGTAACTGTCACAGTTGTAATCGGCGGTCTCGTCGTCGTGGACCGCAACGAAGCTTTCCAACTGGTTGCTGAACCAAATGACATACAGAGGTGAGTTCGGGTCAAAGTCAGCAACAGAAACTTGCACTGAATGATTCTCGAAGAGGTTCAGATTGGCGTCATGGCTCGGTGGCTCAAGGTATGAATATTCAAAATTACCCATGGGGGGAATTTGCCCTTTCCTGGGCTGAAAATCCCGGACGGGGTCTTCGTTGCAATTGGAACTCGCGGATACTATATCAGATGCTTCTTCAGTGGAGATGACACTGGGTATGGAGTCACTGAGAATTGGTTCCTTATTTGCGGAGTCCACTTGGCTGGATGCCCCCTCATGTTGATTTATGCAGGCCATTCTAAAGACTCCATTACTACTTTCATTACAGTTCATTTCTCTGAAATCCAACGTTTTGAAATCAGTTTTATAAAAATGTTCTGGAGTAGAACAATACAGAGGTTGCATAAACTGATCCTCATTCTTTATATAAGTACGGACAAATTCGCGTATATGGCAATCACAGTGCCAGAGGTTCTCTCCCAAGTTAAGTACTGTGGGCCTGTAAGATAGTAACAGTGGCTCAATCACATTCGGACTGATTGTGGTCAGGAAATTCCCAGATAAATCAAGGAAGCGCAGTTTACCGATCAATGGAGCGAATGCATCGTCATTGATACTGTTAACGTTCGAATTTGAAATGATCAGCCGTTTTAGGTTGGGTGTCGAGGAAAACATTCTCTTATCGAGAGGACCGAAAAATAAGTTTTTGCTCAGATCCATATACTCCAGCTTGAGTAGTTTGGTGGCGCCGAATAGACTTCCAGATAAAAACCGCTCATTTAATTTGAGTCCTGCATTTAATTCTAAATAAGTCAGACTTTTTCGGACCGGCTGAAAGAAAGTCTCCTTATTGAACTTCTTAACAATACAATCAATTTTGAAGTTTGTTAGAGAATGTAGGCCCAAGAGAGCGCCCGCTTCTAATCGTATCTTGCGCATAGCAAGACAGTACAGTTTTATCGTGAGAGTATTGGCGAATAGCGAGGAGTTGAAAGCACCATTTTCAATTACCTCTATTTTACTGGTGTCTATAGACAATTCGTATATCGAATAATTGATATCGATCCAAATATTATTTAGGGTTTGCAAGTAGAGATCTTTAATGGTAAGAAGCTGGATGAAGTCGCACGAGGTCTCCTAGAATTTTCAAACGATATAGATTTTCACTTATTCAAACAAATGAAAAAAAGGAAAATTGTCACTATAAACTTACGCTGAGAACCTCATACAAGTCGAAGGAGATGTTATATGCATTTTTGCAGTGAATCTTACAGATAAACTCACAACAACTGTGAAAATCCAGTGAACTGATGTAACTACAATCCTGGACATTATTGCGCATACTGCAAGTTAAATCAGTAACGATTTTTATTGCATTCCGAAATACGTATCTGTACTCCTACCTAATGGGTCCATAGGGTTCTTCAACAACAAATGTATCGGTCGATTGGTTTCCTTCTTCATCAGAACTACGCGCAGATAAAACAATAGCCAGAGTGCATGTGGCCACTAGAATGCACACCCCAGTAGCGAATAAAAATTTTAATATCCGATTCTCGTATACACGTTTTGGTCCAGAGATATGGTTACTTGTTGGTTTGCGTGATGTGGGGGAACATCGGTGAAAGGATATTTTAGCAATTCAGAGGCAGTAAACTTACAGCTTTTTCGGTTCCCTGATGTCCTGGCTCTCTTCATACTCAGAGAGTTTCGTATCGACACCGCCCATCATTTTATCCTTTACTTGCAACATTATTTCACGACCTCTTAATCACTACTAACTAAATCCCAGCTGAAATCAACTCTTCATATCAATTTCTCACGTGCAGTACGTACGTGTTTTTACTATTTATTGCGCAATATATTATAATCAATGAATTTTACCTGCAGATAGGAATGATGCGTAGTCAGTATTTGCTATTAATAATAGCTTTATCATTGACACGGACGTACTGCTTTGTTACTATCTTTTGGTGCCAAATTGAATAGTTCGCTTCCTCATTTTGGTTCCTTCTGATAACCAAATGCGAGAATTACAGCCTGAGTCCAGTTCTTATCTTCTTTTCCCACCTACTTCAGGTTTAATATGACTTTTTTTCCCCCATCAATTTAATATTACTGCAAATGGATTTGAAACTCACCGGCAGTTTGTTTTGTTTTCAATGAAGTGGTCTACCTTTACGAATTTTGATAATATATCAGTTATTTTATCAATAGAGTAAAAATTCAACCCTTCTTTCTTCGATAACTGGTGAATGTGGTAAACAGGAGACGATAACCGAATATGAGACAACTTTTTCAGACATCCAGCCCATGCCTATTTTTGCTTCGTCTCAAAAAAAAAGTGATCGAGTAGGTTTTTTGGTAGAAACGGTAATCGAGGCTAAAACAACATTTTCTGGTTGAGACGTTAGTTCAAATCAGAACATCCTTTTACTGCAGAGAGGGGAATTTGGATTGTCCCACTGATTTTTCCATACAATTGCAAGAAGGCTCGATATAATCACAATATAAACACTTTTATTGATCAAACTTTCACGTAAATTTTCTTTAGATAAAATAAGAATAGACTAGTAGAACGTGAAACTTTACAAATATCCTTTTATTCTCATGATGGGACCCCTAAAGTGCCATCTTGAAGGCCTGCATTCGTAATAGACTCTGGGACACACGAATTTACAATGTCACCAACGCAATTACCCAATCACAACGATAAAGGCTTTTAGTGCTTTGGTACCTCTGGTAGTGGAT
Source organism: Sicus ferrugineus (assembly GCA_922984085.1). NCBI lineage: Eukaryota > Metazoa > Arthropoda > Insecta > Diptera > Conopidae > Sicus > Sicus ferrugineus. The sequence continues at coordinate 11,475,871 of OV277348.1, forward strand.
CATTAGGCAATCGCAAGCTGCCGTGTGGTATCTCCGTGCGACATACGGAATTGCTCTTGCCACAGTTAGGGACATCCGACGGACCTTGGGGAGTGGAATTCTGGGAAACACTTTCAGAGTTCCTGGTGTAAAGTTGTTTATTGAAATATAGATAAGATGGGATGATTTCATATAGATTGTAGTTTATATAGCTTTCGCTGCCATCATAACCAGCCAAGTGGATTTGGGGGTTAATGGAACTGGAAAGATAAAGTTCGAATGACGTACTTATTTACCTTTTACTAATTTACTAACCTTTTCGAATTCCTTCTAGCTAACTTTTGTTCCTTTTGACGAAAGTCTTCAATGGTTGTGTCCTTGGGGAACACAACGATCTTTCCGTCCTTAGTATTCATAGAAGTAATCCGCTTGTTTCCCTTAAGCAACTTCGTCCTTTGCTTCAAAATCATATATACCACCAGTGTACCTGTTACCAAAAAAAAAATGCACCTGCGGAGATTCCGATTGATATTGCGAGCAGGCGCATATCTTGGTACAACCACACACTATCTGCCGTGCTCACCTTGGCTTCAATCAAAGGGCGAAACGGTCTTCTGGTCCTTGATGAAAAGGCAGAAGGTGTAATCAGAAGGTAGCAGTTTGTCAACAGACGTCCACGTCCAGGAATGGAAGAGTAGCAACAGAGTACTTCTCGCAGTCAAATTCCATCTTACGAAAGTCCTTATTAATCTTTTTGAACCAAACGAGGCTGAAAGAATTATGGAATTTGGTGCGTTTTACATGAATCAAAGCCTTCGATGTGGACTGTGTTTTAATCTGGAATTGCAGGCTGGGCCGCCGACAAATTTTCTTGGATGACGCGTTAGTCACATGAGTGAAAGTCGAACATTCCAAGGTGACGATATTTTGGTAGGATTGCGGAAATGAAGGCGTTTTTTCGGTATGACTGCGGAGATCGATGAGATATTTTGTGGGACGATGTTTCGTATTTTCCCCGTCCCAACTCGGTTCAGTGCTTGTCGCGACTCAACTTTGCTCTCCGTCCTTATTTTGCGAGCATAAACGAGCATTTAAAACCGACCAGTTGCGGTACATATGAGGACTACTGCAGATATACTTTCTTGAATGGAAACTAAGTATTCGTTGCATCTGCTTAAGCAACTCGCATGAGCAGTGCCACCTGTTATCGTTCAGCACCACTTCTAGGACCTTCTAGATGTCGTGAGATATAGTGAGTAACTGATTACTGGAAAGATCTAGGGATTTCAAGGTGTATACCAGGTCGGCAAATATGTTTTCTGGCAGATAGGTTATCCCAGAATGCGACAAATTTAGTTTCTCAACCATCCCCGATAAACCCCGAATATGTTCGATGTCAATCCACTCTCAAAATTGTTGTGACTGAAGTCGACTGACTGCACATTTTTGAGCAAACTGTCGGTACCTGTTAGGTTTGTAACGCAACTGGCCCCAATTTGAAGAGTTAGAGCTGTAATCTGATATCCGATTTGTCCGAGGAAATTGTTGTCAACAGATGTGAATGGCGTATACCTCTGTATGAGACTGAAGTCCTGGAGGTCTGTAGAAATTTGTTCGAAAATATCCTTACGCAGCATTTTCAGCTGTAGCTCTTCGAAACTCAACTTCTGGAAGATGCCCTTCGCGAAAGCGGCCTTTTCTATTTCGATTACATTTGATGTAGCTACGTACAGACGCTTCACTTTCGCTCCATATACACCCAGGAAACCGCGCCTCATGGTTGCATTAGGAAACTCGTAGCTGTAGATGTACAACTCCTCGAGTATGGATTTTAACTTAACTTCGGCCCTATCGAAGGTCGTACTCGTATAACCTACACCCGTACAAGAAATTTACAGTTGAATTCTAATAACAAAACTTTTATATATATTTATGATATAATTTACCAGTGGAGGGATTGCGCCTATTTTTTGGTGGTGAATTTCTCTGATACATTAAACTCGGGAATAGAATTGCAAATTTAGATCTGAAGTACTAGCTGAGAAATTTATTTCTAAAATCGTATGCATTTATTTTCACTAAAAAAGTAGGCGTGGAACTGATCCGATTTTTCCAATCTTCGATCCCAATGCGCGATTCATGAGGGGAAATGTTCGTACTGAGTTTCATGACGATACTTCTAGTCGTTCTCCAGTAATTGTTATTTATGTCACCAGTGGGAGAACCACGCCTAATTTTTGGGAGCTGCGTATGTCTGAGCTGATAAACTCGGGAAAAAAATTTCATCTTCAGATCTACACTATAAGTTAAGATATTTAGTTTTAAAACGAATGAATGAATATTTACTGTAATCGTGATTTCCACAGACAGACAGACAGACAGATGGACGGATAGAGCAAAATCGACTCAGGAGATTACGTTGAGCAAGAGAATATAGACTTTTTTATATCTATCTTGTCTCCTTCTCTGCGTTACACAACAGAAGATCGGAAGAACAAAGGGAATATACTCTGTCCCTTCGGGTTTAGGGTTTAAAAGAGGAAAAATAATGCGAATGTAGTAGCGTAAATTGCAAGGGGTCTATTGGTGTGTGCGTACATATATGTACACATAGGGGTCTAACTTCCAAAGCAGTATCGTAACCGGAAAGTGAAGGAACGCCCAGGAGTTTTGCAACTCCAGAAACTGAAGTTGGAAGGAATCTTTTCTTTCGCAAGAATGTGTGGAAACATCTCTTCATCCCAATGCGCAGCCATAAATAAAAAGGGGATTTAGGTAGAAACCTATTCTTTACGCACGCTGCGAAATCTATTCTGGCCTTATTTCGGTTGCTTTGGGTGGTAGTTAGGGGCATCGAAAGAGCTGAAAGAAAAGCTATTGTCGCTCTGTCGAAGAAGACGCGCGTCAGTTTAAATATTTTGAAGTTAGTATTATCCATAAGCTTAAAGTTGGAAACCCATAAAATGATATTTCGAATGCAGTGAAAAGCACTGTACTCACACGATATATTTACGAGTACCACCTTTTTCATTCAGAGAGTAGCTAGATTTCGCGACGCAGAAAAGCATCAAGAAAGTAAAAATAATATTATAGTCCTTCCGCACTTCACGTTGACAACTTTTTGTCAGACTTTCATTTGTAACGTCAGCATGAAAGCATTTGTATCGTATCTGCTTAGACGATCTTAATATCTGGTGACAATGGTCTCCAATTATTAATCGGCATATATTCGGCATTTTAACGATTTGATCCCCACGAAGGAGAAAACGAGAGAACGATGATCTCAACCACTTACGATGAAATCTCTAGAAGTCCAAATGCAACTGAGTAAACCATGAGGCGAAAAAATTCAAGCAATCCTTCAGTTTGAGGGAAAGTTTATCGTTATCGATGAAGTAATCGAGATAAAATTTTGCATGTTGCAGCCAGCCGATGTGGCTCAGATAAAATTGTGATGTACGGGAAGTGGAGATGCGCACGATAGAAAGTAATGATAACAAGCTGTAATCAACTGCAATGAGAGTGACAGTGAGAGTTTTAGCACACAGAACCACATTAATTTTCTGGACAAGAATTAACTGGACACTGCATTTCAACTGTGTATTTTCTTTCCTAACTAATATAACTGCAAATTATTTGTTGAAATTGGTTGCCCTGAAGCCAATATTAAATTAGTGCTTTCTGTGGTATTCCTCTGGGTACTCATTGTGAGCCTCCATTCCTTCGTATTTTTGACCTGCCTCAATTTATTGAATATTCTAATTTTTTATTATTTTCTGATGTATATTTTCTAGTGTGTAAGATTTTTTCTGTAGATGGAATAAATCAGTAATAAATCCAAGCGTTAAAACTCGCGTTTGTGTTGTTTGACATGGATTTTTCGCACGTTTTCGTACAAAAATTTATAAATCGGCTCAGTTTAATTTGCTTTATAAATATAATTTTTAAAGCAAATTCAACTGAACCTACTGTCACGTAAACAACACATGACGAGATGTTTACTCAAGTTTTTCATCCTCTTTGCAAATGGAGTTACGTTGAGGCAAAGGAGGCGGCGAAAGCGGACTCTTAGCATAATCCTTCAGCACGCAGGATACGGTGCAGTCATGATTCTCTTCGAAGAGGTTCGGAACTTCGCATTCGTCTTGGGGTAGAGACGTGCACGATACAGAAGCGTTGTCGCCACAAATTGATGAAATGTCCTCGCTGCGAAAATGTATAAAATAAATACGTTACTTTTTTGAGGACAACTTTTCTCACTTACATTGCTTCCTCTCTCCTGTGGTCCACTCCTACGACTGGCTTCTTCCTGATCGCTCGTCTTCTCAAAAAGTCATTCCCATTGCCACTTATTGTCGAAATAGAAGGAATCTGATCATAACTTTTTATTACCAGGACATTCGAGCCCTCAAGAATCTCGGGGTGCGACTGGATATAAAAGTAGGCAATGCAAGCACCCAACAGCAGACAGAATACGTAAACCAAGCAAAGGAGGCCAATCGTGAGTGCTTTGTCCTCCTCCAAAATCCAAACGTTTTCATCTACGTGCGGTGGTGGCACATACAGGGGCTGGCAATTGAAGGGCGATATGCTGACCTCATCATACGGCATGATGCAGAATGTGTACGTGGTGTTTGGCACCAGATTCTCGACAAGCAGGAACGGAGCGGTGTAACTGTCACAGTTGTAATCGGCGGTCTCGTCGTCGTGGACCGCAACGAAGCTTTCCAACTGGTTGCTGAACCAAATGATATACAGAGGTGAGTTCGGGTTATAGTCAGCAACGAAAACTTGCACTGAATGATTCTCGAAGAGGTTCAGATTGACGTCATGGCTCGGTGGCTCAAGGTACGAATATTCAAAATTACCCATGGGGGGAATTTGCTCTTTCCTGGGCTCAAAATCCCGGACGGGGTCTTCGTTGTAATTGGAACTCGCGGATACTATATCGGACGCTTCTTCAGTGGAGATGACACTGGGTATGGAGTCACTGAGAATTGGTTCATTATTTGCGGAGTCCACTTGGCTGGATACCCCCTCGTGTTGATTTATGCAGGCCATTCTAAAGACTCCATTACTACTTTCATTACAGTTCATTTCTCTGAAATCCAACGTTTTCAAATCAGTTTTATAAAAATGTTCTGGAGTAGAACAATACAGAGGTTGCATAAACTGATCCTCATTCTTTATATAAGTACGGACAAATTCGCGTATATGGCAATCACAGTGCCAGAGGTTCTCTCCCAAGTTAAGCACTGTGGGCCTGCCAGATAGTAGCAGTGGCTCAATCACATTCGGACTGATTGTGGTCAGGAAGTTCCCAGATAAGTCAAGGAAGCGCAGTTTACCGATCAATGGAGCGAATGCATCGTCATTGATACTGTGAACGTTCGAATTTGAAATGATCAGCCGTTTTAGGTTGGGTGTCGAGGAAAACATTCTCTTATCGAGAGGACCCCCAAATAAGTTTTTGCTTAGATCCATATACTCCAGCTTGAGTAGTTTGGTGGCGCCGAATAGACTTTCAGATGAAAACCTCTGATTTAATATGAGTCTCGCACTTAATTCTAAATAAATCAGACTTTTTCGGACCGGCTGAAAGAAAGCCTCCTTATTGAACTTCTTAACAATACAATCAATTTTGAAGTTTTTTAGAGAATGTAGGCCCAAGAGAGCGCCCGCTTCTAATCGTACCTTGCGCATCTTGAGACAGGACAATTGTAGCCTGAGAGTATCGGCGAATAGCGAGGAGTTGAAAGCACCATTTTTAATGACCTCTATTTTACTGGCGTCTATAGACAATTCGTGTATCGAATGCTTGATATCGATCCAAATATTACTTAGGGTTTGCAAGTAGAAATTTTGATTTTTAATGATAAGAAGCTTGATGAAGTCGCACGAGGTCTTCTAGAGTTTTCAAACGAAATAGATTTTCAATTATTCAAACCCATGAATAAAAGTAAAATTGTCACTGTAAACTTACGCTGAGAACCTTATACAAGATGGAGGAGATGTTATGCGCATTGTCGCAATAAATAACACAGGCATTCTCACTACAACCGTTTGAATCCACATGGGGGTTCATACGAGCTTCAACGTTACTGCGCATAGAGATTAAACCAGTAACGATTTTATTGCATTTCAGAATACGTATCTGTACCACTACCTAATGGGTCCATAGGGTTCTTCAACAAAAACTGTATCCGTCGATTGGTTTCCTTCTTCATCAGAGCTACGCGCAGATAAAACAATAGCCAGAGTGCATGTGGCCACCAGAATGCACACCTTAGTAGCGAATAAAATGGTTAATATCCGATTCTCGTATACACGTTTTGGTCCATAGATAGGGTTACTTCTTGATTTCCGTGATGCGGTTGGAACATCGGTGAAAGGATATTTTAGCAATTCAAAGGCAGTAAACTTACAGCTTTTTCGGTTCCCTGAAGTCCTTGCTGTTTCCATACTTGGAGAGTTTCGTATCGACACCGCCCGCCATTTTATCCTCTACCTGGAACATTTTACCACGACCTCTTAATCACTACTGATTAATCCCAGCTGAAATCACCTTTTTATATCAATTTCTCACGTGCAGTATGTACGTGTTTTTACTATTCATTGCGCAATATATTATAATCAATGAATTTTGTCTGCAGAGAGGAATGATACGTGATTATTTCTTACTAATAATAGTTTTGTTATTAAAACGATTGTACTGCTGTGTTATTATCTTTTGGTGCCAAATTAAAAAGTTCGCTTCTACCTTTTGGTTCCTTCTGATAACCAAATGCGAGAATTACAGCCTGAGTTTGCAGTTCTTATCTTTTTTCCTCACCTACTTCAGGTTTAATATGACTTTTTTCCCACCATCAATTTTGGGTTTAATATTACTGCAAATGGATTCGAAACTCGCCGGCAGTTTCGTTTTTGTTTACAATGAAGTGGTCGACCTTTACGAGTTGTGATAAAATATCAGTTATTTTATCAATGTAGTAAAAATTCAACCCTTCTTTCTTCGATAACTAGTGAATGTGCTAAACAGGAGATGATAACCGAATATGAGACAACTTTTTCAGAACACATCCAGCCCATGCCTATTTTTGCTTCGTCTCAAAAAATCGTGATCGAGTAGGTTTTTTGGTAGAAACGATAATAGAGGCTGAAACAACATTGTCTAGTTTAGAGGTTAGTTCAAATCAAAACATCCTTTTACTGCAGAGATGGGAATTTGGAATGTGCTCCCACTAATTTTTCCATACGATTACAAGAAGGCTCGATATAATCAGAATATAAACACTTTTATTGATCAAACTTTCACATAACTTTCCTTTAGATAAAATAAGAATAGAGTAGTAGAACGTGAAATTTTACAAATATCCTTTTATTCTCATGATGAGACCCCTAAAGTGCCATCTTGAAGGCCTGCATTCGTAATAGACTCTGGGACACACGAATTTACAATGTCACCAACGCAATTTCCCAATCACAACGATAAAGGCTTTTAGTGCTTTGGTACCTCTGGTAGTGGATCATTAGGCAATCGGAAGCTGCCGTGTGGTATCTCCGGGCGATATACGGAATTGCTCTTGCCACAGTTAGGGACATCCGACGGACCTTGGGGAGTGGAATTCTGGGAAACACTTTCGGAGTTCGTGGTGTAAAGTTGTTTATGGAAATATAGATAAGATGGGATGATTTCATATAGATTGTAGTTTATATAGCTTTCGCTGCCATCATAACCAGCCAAGTGGATTTGGGGGTTAATGGAACTGGAAAGATAAAGTTCGAATGACGTACTTATTTACCTTTTACTAATTTACTAACCTTTTCGAATTCCTTCTAGCTAACTTTTGTTCCTTTTGACGAAAGTCTTCAATGGTTGTGTCCTTGGGGAACACAACGATCTTTCCATCCTTAGTATTCATAGAAGTAATCCGCTTGTTTCCCTTAAGCAACTTCGTCCTTTGCTTCAAAATCATATATACCACCAGTGTACCTGTTACCAAAAAAAAAAATGCACCTGCGGAGATTCCGATTGATATTGCGAGCAGGCGCATATCTTGGTACAACCACACACTATCTGCCGTGCTCACCTTGGCTTCAATCAAAGGGCGAAACGGTCTTCTGGTCCTTGATGAAAAGGCAGAAGGTGTAATCAGAAGGTAGCAGTTTGTCAACAGACGTCCACGTCCAGGAATGGAAGAGTAGCAACAGAGTACTTCTCGCAGTCAAATTCCATCTTACGAAAGTCCTTATTAATCTTTTTGAACCAAAGGAGGCTGAAAGAATTATGGAATTTGGTGCGTTTTACATGAATCAAAGCCTTCGATGTGGACTGTGTTTTAATCTGGAATTGCAGGCTGGGCCGTCGACAAATTTTCTTAGATGACGCGTTAGTCACATGAGTGAAAGTCGAACATTCCAAGGTGACGATATTTTGGTAGGATTGCGGAAATGAAGGCGTTTTTTCGGTATGACTGCGGAGATCGATGAGATATTTTGTGGGACGATGTTTCGTATTTTCCCCGTCCCAACTCGGTTCAGTGCTTGTCGCGACTCAACTTTGCTCTCCGTCCTTATTTTGCGAGCATAAACGAGCATTTAAAACCGACCAGTTGCGGTACATATGAGGACTACTGCAGATATACTTTCTTGAATGGAAACTAAGTATTCGTTGCATCTGCTTAAGCAACTCGCATGAGCAGTGCCACCTGTTATCGTTCAGCACCACTTCTAGGACCTTCTAGATGTCGTGAGATATAGTGAGTAACTGATTACTGGAAAGATCTAGGGATTTCAAGGTGTATACCAGGTCGGCAAATATGTTTTCTGGCAGATAGGTTATCCCAGAATGCGACAAATTTAGTTTCTCAACCATCCCCGATAAACCCCGAATATGTTCGATGTCAATCCACTCTCAAAATTGTTGTGACTGAAGTCGACTGACTGCACATTTTTGAGCAAACTGTCGGTACCTGTTAGGTTTGTAACGCAACTGGCCCCAATTTGAAGAGTTAGAGCTGTAATCTGATATCCGATTTGTCCGAGGAAATTGTTGTCAACAGATGTGAATGGCGTATACCTCTGTATGAGACTGAAGTCCTGGAGGTCTGTAGAAATTTGTTCGAAAATATCCTTACGCAGCATTTTCAGTTGTAGCTCTTCGAAACTCAACTTCTGGAAGATGCCCTTCGCGAAAGCGGCCTTTTCTATTTCGATTACATTTGATGTAGCTACGTACAGACGCTTCACTTTCGCTCCATATTCACCCAGGAAACCGCGCCTCATGGTTGCATTAGGAAACTCGTAGCTGTATATGTACAACTCCTCGAGTATGGAACAGCTTTCTATCTGTAAGGGGTAGAAATCGGGGGATAATTGAGTTATTGGATTCTTAGATGAATTTCGGTTAGAATGTAGTTACCGAACCAGCTTCAATTGAGTTGATATCGTTGACGATATTGTTTATATGTCCCTCATAGCAAATGATTTTGCAATATATTTGGACACAGTTGTGGCCTTCGGCAAAGGCGTTTTTCACAGGAGATTTTATTTGTTAAAAACGGATGGTTACCGCTAATGAGATATTTAATAATGAGATTTAAAAGTCTTCGGGGTGGTCAAGATCTAAATACCCTACCTCGCAAAGTTAAACTAGTAAGAGTGTTAACTTCGGCCCTATCGAAGGTCGTACTCGTATAACCTACACCCGTACAAGAAATTTACAGTTGAATTCTAATAACAAAGCTTTTATATATATTTATGATATAATTTACCAGTGGAGGGATTGCGCCTATTTTTTTTTGGTGAATTTCTCTGATACATTAAACCCGGGAATAGAATTGCAAATTTAGATCTGAACTACTAGCTGAGAAATTTAATTCTAAAATCGTATGCATTTATTTTCACTAAAAAAGTAGGCGTGGCACTGATCCGATTTTTCCAATCTTCGATCCCAATGCGCAATTCATGAGGGGAAATGTTCGTACCGAGTTTCAACACGATACTTCTACTCGTTCTCCAGTAATCGTTATTTATGTTACCAGTGGGCGGACCACGCCTAATTTTTGGGGGCTATGTCTGAGCTGATAAACTCGGGAAAAAATTTTCATCTTCAGATCTACACTATAAGTTGAGATATTTAGGTTTAGAACGAATAAATGAATATTTACTGTAATCGTGATTTCCACAGACAGACAGACAGATGGACGGATAGAGCAAAATCGACTCAGGAGATTACGTTGAGCAAGAGAATATAGACTTTTTTATATCTATCTTGTCTCCTTCTCTGCGTTACACAACAGAAGATCGGAAGAACAAAGGGAATATACTCTGTCCCTTCGGGTTTAGGGTTTAAAAGAGGAAAAATAATGCGAATGTAGTAGCGTAAATTGCAAGGGGTCTATTGGTGTGTGCGTACATATATGTACACATAGGGGTCTAACTTCCAAAGCAGTATCGTAACCGGAAAGTGAAGGAACGCCCAGGAGTTTTGCAACTCCAGAAACTGAAGTTGGAAGGAATCTTTTCTTTCGCAAGAATGTGTGGAAACATCTCTTCATCCCAATGCGCAGCCATAAATAAAAAGGGGATTTAGGTAGAAACCTATTCTTTACGCACGCTGCGAAATCTATTCTGGCTTTCTTTCGGTTGCTTTGGATGGTAGTTAAGGGCATCGAAAGAGCTGAAAGAAAAGCTTTTGTCGCTCTGTCGAAGAAGACGCGCGTCAGTTTAAATATTTTGAAGTTAGTATTATCCATAAGCTTAAAGTTGGAAACCCATAAAATGATATTTCGAATGCAGTGAAAAGCACTGTACTCACACGATATATTTACGAGTACCACCTGTTTCATTCAGAGAGTAGCTAGATTTCGCGACGCAGAAAAGCATCAAGAAAGTAAAAATAATATTATAGTCCTTCCGCACTTCACGTTGACAACTTTTTGTCAGACTTTCATTTGTAACGTCAGCATGAAAGCATTTGTATCGTATCTGCTTAGACGATCTTAATATCTGGTGACAATGGTCTCCAATTATTAATCGGCATATATTCGGCATTTTAACGATTTGATCCCCACGAAGGAGAAAACGAGAGAACGATGATCTCAACCACTTACGATGAAATACACGACTTTTCACTCTAGAAGTCCAAATGCAACTGAGTAAACCATGAGGCGAAAAAATTCAAACAATCCTTCAGTTTGAGGGAAAGTTTATCGTTATCGATGAAGTAATCGAGATAAAATTTTCATGGTGCAGCCAGCCGATGTGGCTCAGATAAAATTGTGATGTACGGGAAGTGGAGATGCGCACTATAGAAAGTAATGATAGCTGTAATCAACTGCGATGAGAGTGACAGTGAGAGTTTTAGCACACAGAACCACATTAATTTTCTGGACAAGAATGAAGAGGAATGCGAAAATGAAACACTGCATTTCAACTGTCTATTTTCTTCTTATTGCCTTTCTTTAATTATACTGTGAAAAAATTTTTTAATATCTGAATCAAAAATTTCTCGTGTTATTTTAGGTTTTAAAAATAGCGCTATTATATTTTCCTACCGGATCTTTTTTAAATTATGCGCAAGCAACATTGCAGCCTTTATCTGCTGGATATTTTTTAGATAGTTGGAAGCTTTGTTCCATTATTCATATTCTTAAATCGAGTAGGCGAAGTGATGTTTCCAATTGTGAACCAATCGTAAAGCAAGGAACATTTGCGAAGCTATTTGATCCTGCCCTTAAAATAAAATTCTTTCATTACATAAACAAGTAAAAATGTTGTGTTCGTCCTGGCCGAAATCTAAATACCCTACACCCGAGTAACTAAAAAAAATATAATTTCGCCACTTAACAACTTTTGTATAAGTAAGAGACCACGCCCATTTTTGGCAAATAGTTTTGTAATGTCTCTAGGTACTGCTAGATAGAATTACGAAGGTATTAATATTTTGAACCGTTTATGGGATATTGACAAGTTTTGTATAAGTGGGCGGAGCACACCCTTTTTTGGTGCGCAAATTGGTAACGTTTGTAGATATCTCGTGATGAAATTACGTACAAATATTTTATACCGTCCACAAGTTATTGACAACTTTTGTATGAGTGGGCGTGGCAGCTCATTTTTGGCAAGTTTATTAGAAATACCGGATACATCGTGATGAAACTACGTCTCAATATCTTATACCGTTCATGAGATATTGCCAACTTTGTTATGAGTAGGCGTGGCGCGCCCATTTTTGGCAAAAATTTTAGAAATGGAAAATGGAAATTATACCTCAATATCTCGCCCAGTTTATGAGATATTCACATTAAAAAAATGTCATTGCCATATCCCTTTTCGTTCTCCCGTAATCGTGATTTCAACAGACAGACAGACAGACGGACGGACAGGGCTAAAACGATTCAGCATGTGACGCTGAGCAATAATATATATACTTTTCTATATCTATCTCGTCTCCTTATCTTCGTTACAAACGGAAGAACAAAGTGAAAGGGAGTTGGGTATCCTAGTCCTGGGTGTAGGGTATAAATATGCAATTTGCGACATCAGCCATTGGATGTGAATTATACGGAATTTGCAAAAGCCTTTGATAGTGCTGATCACCGTAATCCACTGCTAAAATTTAAAAAGTCTTTTTAAGAATTTTTTTAAGTTCTTTCTTTCTTTCTTTTCTTTTTCTTTTGCCTTAACTAATCGCAAATTACTTGTTGAAATTGGTTCCACTGAAGCCAATATTGAAATTAGTGCTTTCTGTGGTATTCCTCTGGGTACTCATTGTGAGCCTCCATTCTTTCGTATTTTTGACCTGCCTCAATTTATTGAATATTCCAATTTTTTAATATTTTCTGACGTATATTTTCTAGTGTGTAAGATTTTTTCTGTAGATGGAATAAATCAGTAATAAATCCAAGCGTTAAAACTCGCGTTTGTGTTGTTTGACATGGATTTTTCGCACGTTTTCGTACAAAAATTTATAAATCGGCTCAGTTTAATTTGCTTTATAAATATAATTTTTAAAGCAAATTCAACTGAACCTACTGTCACGTAAACAACACATGACGAGACGTTTACTCAAGTTTTTCATCCTCTTTGCAAATGGAGTTACGTTGAGGCAAAGGAGGCGGCGAAAGTGGACTCTTAGCATAGTCCTTCAGCACGCAGGATACGGTGCAGTCATGATTCTCTTCAAAGAGGTTTGGAACTTCGTATTCGTCTTGGTGTAGAGACGTGCACGACACAGGAGCGTTGTCGCCACAAATTGATGAAATGTTCTCGCTGCGAAAATGTATAAAATGAATACGTTACTCTTTTGAGGACAACTTTTCTCACTTACATTGCTTCCTCTCTCCTGTGGTCCACTCCTACGACTGGCTTCTTCCTGATCGCTCGTCTTCTCAAAAAGTCATTCCCATTGCCACTTATTGTCGAAATAGAAGGAATCTGATCATAACTTTTTATTACCAGGACATTCGAGCCCTCAAGAATCTCGGGGTGCGACTGGATATAAAAGTAGGCAATGCAAGCACCCAACAGCAGACAGAATACGTAAACCAAGCAAAGGAGGCCAATCGTGAGTGCTTTGTCCTCCTCCAAAATCCAAACGTTTTCATCTACGTGCGGTGGTGGCACATACAGGGGCTGGCAATTGAAGGGCGATATGCTGACCTCATCATACGGCATGATGCAGAATGTGTACGTGGTGTTTGGCACCAGATTCTCGACAAGCAGGAACGGAGCGGTGTAACTGTCACAGTTGTAATCGGCGGTCTCGTCGTCGTGGACCGCAACGAAGCTTTCCAACTGGTTGCTGAACCAAATGATATACAGAGGTGAGTTCGGGTTATAGTCAGCAACGAAAACTTGCACTGAATGATTCTCGAAGAGGTTCAGATTGACGTCATGGCTCGGTGGCTCAAGGTACGAATATTCAAAATTACCCATGGGGGGAATTTGCTCTTTCCTGGGCTCAAAATCCCGGACGGGGTCTTCGTTGTAATTGGAACTCGCGGATACTATATCGGACGCTTCTTCAGTGGAAATGACACTGGGTATGGAGTCACTGAGAATTGGTTCCTTATTTGCGGAGTCCACTTGGCTGGATTCCCCCTCGTGTTGATTTATGCAGGCCATTCTAAAGACTCCATTACTACTTTCATTACAGTTCATTTCTCTGAAATCCAACGTTTTCAAATCAGTTTTATAAAAATGTTCTGGAGTAGAACAATACAGAGGTTGCATAAACTGATCCTCATTCTTTATATAAGTACGGACAAATTCGCGTATACGGCAATCACAGCGCCAGCGGTTCTCTCCCAAGTTAAGCACAGTGGGTCTGTCAGATAGTAGCAGTGGCTCAATCACATTCGGACTGATAGTGGTCAGGAAATTCCCAGATAAGTCGAGGAAGCGCAGTTTACCGATCAATGGAGCGAATGCATCGTCATTGATACTGTGAACGTTCGATTTTGAAATGATCAGCCGTTTTAGGTTGGGTGTCGAGGAAAACATTCTTTTATCGAGAGGACCGAAACATAAGTTTTTGCTCAGATCCATATACTCCAGCTTGAGTAGTTTGGTGGCGCCGAATAGACTTTCAGATGAAAACCTCTGATTTAATATGAGTCTCGCACTTAATTCTAAATAAATCAGACTTTTTCGGACCGGCTGAAAGAAAGCCTCCTTATCTAACTTCTCAATATTACAATCAATTTTGAGGTTTGTTAGGGAATGTAGGCCCAAGAGAGCGCCCGCTTCTAATCGTACCTTGCGCATCTTGAGACAGGACAATTGTAGCCTGAGAGTATCGGCGAATAGCGAGGAGTTGAAAGCACCATTTTTAATGACCTCTATTTTACTGGCGTCTATAGACAATTCGTGTATCGAATAATTGATATCGATCCAAATATTACTTAGGGTTTGCAAGTAGAAATTTTGATTTTTAATGATAAGAAGCTTGATGAAGTCGCACGAGGTCTTCTAGAGTTTTCAAACGAGATAGATTTTCAATTATTCAAACCCATGAATAAAAGTAAAATTGTCACTGTAAACTTACGCTGAGAACCTTATACAACATGGAGGAGATGTTATGCGCATTGTCGCAGTAAATAACACAGGCATTCTCACTACAACCGTTTGAATCCACATGGGGGTTCATACGAGCTTCAACGTTACTGCGCATATAGATTAAACCAGTAACGATTTTATTGCATTTCAGAAAACGTATCTGTACCACTACCTAATGGGTCCATAGGGTTCTTCAAGAAAAAATTTATCGGTCGATTGGTTCCCTTCTTCATCAGAGCTACGCGCGGATAAAACAATAGCCAGAGTGCATGTGACCACCAGAATGCACGCACCAGTAACGAATAAAAAGCTTGATATCCGATTTTCGTATACACGTTTTGGTCCATAGATAGGGTTACTTCTTGATTTCCGTGATGCGGTTGGAACATCGGTGAAAGGATATTTTAGCAATTCAAAGGCAGTAAACTTACAGCTTTTTCGGTTCCCTGAAGTCCTTGATGTTTCCATACTTGGAGAGTTTCGTATCGACATCGCCCGCCATTTTATCCTCTACCTGGAACATTTTACCACGACCTCTTAATCACTACTGATTAACCCCAGCTGAAATCACCTCTTTATATCAATTTCTCACGCGCAATACGTACGTGTTTTTATTATTTATTGCTCAATATATTATGATCAATGAATTTTACCTGCAGATAGGAATGATGCGTAGTCATTATTTGTTATTAATAATAGCTTTGTCATTGACACGGATGTACTGGTTTGTTATTATCTTTTGGTGCCAAATTGAATAGTTCGCTTTCTCATTTTGGTTCCTTCTGATAACCAAATGCGATAATTACAGCCTGAGTCCAGTTGTTATCTTTTTTCCCACGTAGTGCAGGTTTAATATGACTTTTTTCACTCACCTATTTTAGGTTTAATATTACTGCAAATGGATTCGAAACTCACCGGCAGTTTGTTTTGTTTTCAATGAAGTAGTCGACCTTTACGAGTTGTGATAAAATATCAGTTATTTTATCAATGGAGTGAAAATTAACCCTTCTTTCTTCCATAACTAGGGAATGCGGTAAACAGGAGACGATAACTGAATATGAGACAACTTTTTTAGATCACTTCCAGCCCATGCCTATTTTTGCTTCGTCTGAATAAATCGTGATCGAGTAGGTTTTTTGGTAGAATCGGTAATAGAGGCTGAAACAACATTTTCTAGTTTAGAGGTTAGTTCAAATCAAAACATCCTCTTACTGCAGAGATGGGAATTTGGAATGTGCTCCCACTAATTTTTCCATACGATTACAAGAAGGCTCGATATAATCAGAATATAAACACTTTTATTGATCGAACTTTCACGTAACTTTTCTTTAGATAATCAATAAGAATATTGTAGTTGATCGTGAAACTTTACAAATATCCTTTTACCCCTAAAGTGCAGGCCTTGCGTTGGTAATAGACTCTGGGACACACGAATTTACAATGTCACCAACGCAATTACCCAATCACAACGATAAAAGCTTTTAATGCTTTGGTACCTCTGGTAGTGGATCATTAGGCAATCGCAAGCTGCCGTGTGGTATCTCCGTGCGACATACGGAATTGCTCTTGCCACAGTTAGGGACATTCGACGGACCTTGGGGAGTGGAATTCTGGGAAACACTTTCGGAGTTCGTGGTGTAAAGTTGTTTATTGAAATATAGATAAGATGGGATGATTTCATATAGATTGTAGTTTATATAGCTTTCGCTGCCATCATAACCAGCCAAGTGGATTTGGGGGTTAATGGAACTGGAAAGATAAAGTTCGAATGACATACTTATTTACCTCTTACTAATTTACTAACCTTTTCGAATTCCTTCTAGCTAACTTTTGTTCCTTTTGGCGAAAGTCTTCAATGGTTGTGTCCTTGGGGAACACAACGATCTTTCCGTCCTTCGCATTCGTAGAAGTAATCCGCTTGTTTCCCTTAAGCAACTTCGGCCTTTGCTTCAAAATCATATATACTACCAGTGTACCTGTTACCAAAAATATTGTACCTGCGGAGATTCCGATTGATATTGCGAGCAGGCGCATATCTTGGTGCAACCACACACTATCTGCCGTCGTCACCTTGGCTTTTCCCATATGGTTGGATTGACAATCAAAGGGCGAAACGGTCTTCTGGTCCTTGATGAAAAGGCAGAAGGTGTAATCAGAAGGTAACAATTTGTCAACAGACGTCCACTCAGGAATGGAAGAGTAGCAACAGAGCCTGTACTTCTCGCAGTCAATCTCCATCTTACGAAAGTCCTTATTCATCTTTTTGAACCAAACGAGGCTGAAAGAATTATGGAATTTGGTGCGTTTTACATGAATCAAAGCCCTCGATGTGGACTGTGTTTTAATCTGGAATTGCAGGCTGGGTCGTCGACAAATTTTCTTCAATGACGCGTTAGTCACATGAGTGAAAGTCGAACATTCCAGGGTGACGATATTTTGGTAGGATTGTGGAAATGGAGGCGTTTTTTCGGTATGACTACGGAGATCGATGAGATATTTTGTGGAACGATGTTTCGTATTTTCCCCGTCCCAACTCGGTTCAGTGCTTGTCGCGAACTCAACTTTGTCTCCGTCCTTATTTTGCGGGCATAAACGAGCATCTAAAACCGACCAGTTGCGGTACACATGAGGACTACTGCAGATATACTTTCTTGAATGGAAACTAAGTATTCGTTGCATCTGCTTAAGCAACTCGCATGAGCAGTGCCACCTGTTATCGTTCAGCACCACTTCTAGGACCTTCTAGATGTCGTGAGATATAGTGAGTAACTGATTACTGGAAAGATCTAGGGATTTCAAGGTGTATACTAGGCCGGCAAATATGTTTTCTGGCAGATAGGTTATCCCAGAATGCGACAAATTTAGTTTCTCAAACCCCCCCCCCCCCCACCCAATATGTTCGATGAATAACCCCCGAATATGTTCGATGTCAGTCCACTCTCAAAATTGTTGGGGCTGAAGTCGACTGACTGCACATTTTTGAGCAAACTGTCGGTACCTGTTAGGTTAGTAACGCAACTGGCCCCAATTTTAAGAGTAATGCTTTAAACTGATATCCGATTTGTCCGAGGAAATTGTTGTCGACAGATGTGACTGGCGTATACCTCTGTATGACACTGAAGTCCTGGAGGTCTGAAGAAATTTGTTCGAAAATATGCTTACGCAGCATTTTCAGCTGTAGCTCTTCGAAACTCAACTTCTGGAAGATGCCGTTCGCGAAAGCGGCCTTTTCTATTTCGATTACATTTGATGTAGCTATGTACAGACGCTTCACTTTCGCTCCATATTCACCTAGGAAACCGCGCCTCTTGGTTGCATTAGGAAACTCGTAGCTGTAGACGTACAACTCCTCGAGTATGGAACAGCATTCTATCTGTAAGGGGTACAAATGGGGGCAGAGTTGAGTTATTGGATTCTTTGATGAACTTCGGTTAAAACGTAGTTACCGAACCAGCTTCAATTCAGTTGATACCGTTACGATATTGTTTATATGTCCCTCATAGCAAATGATTATGCAATATATATGGACACAGTTGTGGCCTTAGGCAGGGGCATTTTTGACAGGAGACCTAGTTTTTAAAAACGGATGGTTACCGCTAATGAGATATTAAAAAATTAGATTTAAAAGTCTTTGGGTTGGTCAAGATCTAAACACCCTACTTCGCAAAGTTAAACTACTAAGAGTGTTAACTTCGCCCTGACCGAAGCACGTGCTCGTATAACCTACACCCGTACAATAAATTTACAGGTGAATTCTAATAACAAAACTTTTATATATTTATGACATAATTTATCAGTGGAGGGATTACGCCTATTTTTTGGGGGCGAATTACTCTGATACATAAAACCCGGGAATAAAATTGCAAATTCAGATCGGGACTACTAGCTGAGAAATTTATTTCTAAAATCGGATGGAATTATTTTCACTAAAAAATAGGCGTGGTACTGATCCGATTTTTCCAATCTTCGATCCCAATACGCGATTCATGAGGGGTAATGTTCGTACAGAGTTTCATGACGAGAACGAGTAGAAGACTCGTTCTCCAGTAATCGTTATTTATGGCGCCACTAGGCGGACCACGCCTAGTTTTTGTGGGCTGCCTATGTCTGAGCCGATAAACTCGGAAAGAAAATTTCATCTTCAGATCTACACTATAAGATATTGTGATATTTAGTTTTAAACCGAATGAATGAATATTTACTCTAATCGTGATTTCCACAGACAGATGGACGGATAGAGCAAAATCGACTCAGGAGATTACGTTGAGTAAGAGAATATATACTTTTATATAAAATAAAAAATTTTTTTTCTATCTTTTCTCCTTCTCTGCGTTACATAACAAAGAACGGAAGAACAAAGTGAATACACTCTGTACCTTCGGGTTTAGGGTTTAAAGGAATTGTGATGCGAAAGCATAGTTACCATCAAAAACGAACATATTCACAGGAAATAGAAACACATTTACTCCACAAGAAAATAGAAACAGTGCACATTAACCAAAACCAATAATATAACTTATAAACATGCATCAATAATGAAATAAAACAAATTCAATCTAACGGAATGCAAAGAACCAAGCGAAGGCCTTATTTATGCTCTACGCGGTAAAGCTCGGCATTTCGTTTGATTCCACTCTTCCTCCTTCTTCTTGGTCCCGTTAGGTGTGCAGGCGGCTGTGAGTGCACCGTGCGCTGAAGCGCGGCAAGATAAAGGTATAACACTTGTCTTGTGTGGTTTTGCTTTGCTTGCGACGTACGCGTGGCCGCTTGTACAGCTGACCTTACAATGAGTGGCGATGACAGAATTTCGCATAGATTCCACTAATGTACGTGGCTTGAGGACGAATTTTTTCGCGGTCTATGCGCATATTTGTACCCACCAACCGCATTTAATGGCACTAAGTGAGGCCCAGGTGTGCAGATCCATGCCTGGGTACCACAATGGCAGTACATTTTTTTAAGTTCAAAATCCAGTCGACATCCTGCACTTCTGCTTCATTAATAGAAGCCCGGGTCTAGAGAGGCAACTTTTGATAAACTCTCTGATTCGATTTCTAAAATTCTGGAATCGTATCCGAACAGTGAAATTGTTGTTGCTGTTGATTTCAATGTTCATAATTCCAATGGGCTACGTCATTCGAGTCACACAAAACCCGAGGGTTCGTATGTTAAGTTATTTGCGGAGTCTAATAATTTGACTCAATTAGTGAAGGAACCAACGCACTTTCCCTGCGTTGATGGGCAAAACCAAAATATTCTGGACCTTTTTCTAACTTCGCATCGCAGCAAGTATGATGTGAATGTTCTTGCACCTCTTGGTAATTCGGACCACGCAACAATTTCTTCTACCTTCCCATATTCTAGTCTTTAATCCGCTCACCAGCCAGCTCCGAAGCGGACAGTGTGGCTTTATGAGGAGGCTAATTCGGATGCGCTTAAGTCCTTTTCCAGCCGTTTCAGGGATAGAAACATAAATGCTGCAACAAAATTGGAAGAAAATATAATTTTATTTGGTATGAGGTCTTTCATACCCAATAAAATAATTTCCATTACCCCAAAAGACCATTCCTGGTTTAATGCGACTTGCAGACAAGCAGTGAGGTCTAAAGAGGAAGCATTTAGGAATTGGCTTTTGAATAAAACTGCTGATACTAAACTGCTGCGCAATCAGGCCAGAAATAGGTGCAATGCCACACAAAATGTTTGCTGAAAACTGCTCCACTACCGTGAGTGTGAGATGGTGTGCCTCATATTATGCCTGAGATGCACCTTCGAACGCGGGTTTTTAAAAGAGTGCTTGTAAAACTCAACGTCAATAAATCCTCGGGACCGGATGGCATTTCAGCCCACTTGTTGAGAAAGTGCGCCTCAAGATTGGCTTGCCCATTGCGCAATCTCTTTCATTTATCATATAATTCAGGAGTTTTTCCTATTTCCTGGAAGATTGCCAATGTGCAGCCAGTTCCCAAGAAGGGTGAGGCTACGAATCCTGCCAATTACCGGCCCATAGCAATCTAGTCAATGCTCTCCAAAGTTATGGAGAGCATTATAAATTTGAACTTGATGAGGTATCCGGAGAGCAACCAATTGGTCAGTGGTCGCTAGTACGGTTTCCGTGCTCACCGCTCCACAGGCGATTTGATGGCGTTACTCACTGAGCGGTGGAACAGTTGTGTTCACCGCTATATATATATATATATATATATATATATATATATATATATATATATATATATATATATATATATATATATATATATATATATATATATATATATATATATATATATATATATATATATATATATATAACCTTACAAGATACAAATTTACTATAGGTACTATAATTTATAAAGCAAATTCCCCTGAACCTACTGTCACGTAAACAACACATGACGAGACGTTTATTCAAGTTTTTCATCCTCTATGTACATGGGGTTACGTTGAGGCAAAGGAGGCGGCGAGAGCGGACTCTTAGCATAGTCCTTCAGCACACAAGATACGGTGCAGTCATGATTCTCTTCGAAGAGGTTCGGAACTTCGTATTCGTCTTGGGGTAGAGACGTGTAAGACACGGGAGTGTAGTCGCCACAAATTGATGAAATGTCCTCGCTGCGAAAATGTATAAAATACGTTACTTTTCTGATGACAACTTTTCTCACTTACATTGTTTCCTCTCTCTTCTGGTCCACTCCTACGATTGGCTTCTTCCTGATGACTGCGCCTTTCAAAAAGTCATTCCCATTGCCACTTATTGTCGAAATAGAAGAAGTCTGATCATGACTTTTTATTACCAGGACATTCGAGCCCTCAAGAATCTCGGGGTGCGACTGGATATAAAAGTAGGCAATGCAAGCACCCAACAGCAGACAGAATACGTAAACCAAGCACAGGAGGCCAATCGTGAGTGCTTTGTCCTCCTCCAAAATCCAAACGTTTTCATCTACGTGCGGTGGTGGCACATACAGGGGCTGGCAATTGAAGGGCGATATGCTGACCTCATCATACGGCATGATGCAGAATGTGTACGTGGTGTTCGGCACCAGATTCTCGACAAGCAGGAACGGAGCGGTGTAACTGTCACAGTTGTAATCAGTGGTCTCGCCGTCGTGGACTGCAACGAAGCTTTCCAACTGGTTACTGAACCAAATGACATACAGAGGTGAGTTCGGGTCAAAGTCAACAACGGAAACTTGCACTGAATGATTCTCGAAGAGGTTCAGATAGACGTCATGGCTCGGTGGTTCTAGGTACGAATATTCAAAATTACCCATGGGGGGAATTTGCTCTTTCCTTTGCTGAAATTCCCAGACGGGGTCTTTGTTGCAATTGGAACTCGCGGATGCTATATCGGACGCCCCTCCAGTGGAGATGACACTAGGCATGAAGTCACTGAGAATTGGTTCCTTATTGGCGGAGTCCACTTGTCTGAGTGCCCCCATGTATTGGTTTATGCAGGCCATTCTAAAGACTCCATTACTACTTTCATTACAGTCCACTTCTCCGAAATCCAAAATTTTCAAATCGGTTTTAAGGAAACGTACTGGAGTATAGCAATACAGGGGTTGCATAAACTGATCCTCATTCTTTATATAAGTACGGACAAATCCGCGTATATAGCAATCACAGTGCCAGAGGTTCCTTTCCAAGTTAACCACAAAGTGACTGTCAGATAGTAGCAGTGGCTCAATCACATTCGGACTGATAGTGGTCAGGAGATTCCCAGATAAGTCGAGAAAGCGCAGTTTACCGATCAATGGAGCAAATGCATTGTCATTGATACTGTAAATCCTAGAATTTGAAATGATCAGCCCCTTTAGGTTGGGTGTCGAGGAAAACATTCTCTTGTCGAGAGGACCCGAAAAAGAGTTTTGGCTCAGATCCAAATACTCCAGCTTGAGTAGTTTGGTCGTGCCGAATAATCTTTCAGATGAAAAAGAAAGTCCCGAATTTAATCTTAGATGCGCCAGACTTATTTGGATCGGTTGAAAGAAAGCTTCATTATCGAACATATCAATATAACAATCAATTGTGAGGTTTGTTAAGGAATGTAGACCTAGGAGAGCGCCCCCTTCTACACGTACGTTGCGTAAATTGAGACAGTACCAGGTTAAAGTAAGAGTTTCGGCGAATTGCGAGGAGTTGAAAGCACCATTTTCAATGACCTCTATGTTACTGGCGTCTATAAACAATTCCTGTATCGAATGATTGATATCGATCCAAATATTAGTCAGAGTTTGCAAGAAAAAATCTTGATTTCTTATGATAACAATGATGAAGCCGCACGAGGTCTTCTAGAATTTTCAAAGAGAATGGATTTTTAATTTATCAAATGCATAAATAAGAGTAAAGTTGTCACTATAAACTTACGATAAGAATCTCATACAAGTCAAAGGAGATGTTATACGCTTTTTCGCAAAGAATAACACAGTCATTCTCACGACAACCGTTAAAATTTACAGTGAAGTTCATGCGAGCTTCAACGTTACTGTGCATATAAATTAAAACAGTAACGATTTTTATTGCATTCAAGAATACGTATCTGTACTCCTACCTAATGGATCCATAGGGTTCTACAACAAAAAATGTATCGGTCGATTGGTGTCCTTCTTCATCCGAGCTACGCGCGGTTAAAACAATAGCCAGAGTGCATGTAGCCACTAGAATACACACCCCAGTAGCGAATAAAAAGGTTAATATCCGATTGTCGTATACACGTTTTGGTCCAGAGATATGGTCTCTTGTTGGTTTGCGTGATGTGGATGGAACATCAGTGAAAGGATATTTTAGCAATTCAGAGGCAGTGAACTTACAGCTTTTTCGGTTCCCTGATGTCCTGGCTCTCTTCATACTCAGAGAGTTTCGTATCGACACCGCCCATCATTTTATCCTTTACTTGCAACATTATTTCACGACCTCTTAATCACTACTAACTAAATCCCAGCTGAAATCAGCTCTTTATATCAATTTCTCACGTACGTGTTTTTACTATTTATTGCCTTATATATTATAATCAATGAATTTTATCTGCAGATAGGAATGATGCGTAGTCATTATTTGTTATAAATAATAGCTTTGTCATTGACACGGATGTACTGCTTTGTTATTATCTTTTTGATGCCAAATTAAATAGTGCGGCTTCCACATTTTGGTGTTTCCTGATAGCCAAATGAAAGAACTACAGCTTGAGTTTTCTGTTCTTATCTTTTGTCTCACCTTCTTCTGGGAAACTTTTCCCCCAACCTACTTCAGGCTTAATATCATCGCAAATGGATTCGAAACTCACCGGCAGGTTGTTTTGTTTTCAATAAAGTGGTGGACCTTTATTTTATCAATTAAATATCAGTTATTTTATCAATGGAGTAAAATTCAACCCTTCTTTCTTCCATAACTAGCTAAGTTTATCACATGTGACGATAATCGAGAATGGGGCAACTAATTCAGGACATATCGAGCCCATGCCTATTTTTGCTTCCTCTCAAAAAATCGTGGCCAGGAAGGTTTTTTGGTAGAAACGGTAATCGAGGCTAAAACAACATATTCTACAATAGTTTAAACGTTAGTTCAAATCGAAACATCCTTCTTCTGCAGAGATGGGATGGTGCGCCTCACTACTTTTCCCATACAATTACAAGAAGGCTCGATATAATCACAATAAAAACATTTTTATTGATCAAACTTTCACGTAATTTTTCTTAGATAAAATAAGAACAATAGTACGATAGAAAGTTGAAACTTTAGAAATAACCTTTTATCCTCATGATGAGATATTTAAAGTGGAGCTGGGATACATGTATTTACAATGTCATCAACGCAATTAGCCAATCACAATGATAAAGGCTTTTAATGCTTTGACAGCTCTGGTAGTGGATCATTAGGTAATCGCAAGCTGCTGTATGGTATCTCCGTGCGACATATGGAATTGGTATTGCCACATTAAGGGACATTCGACGGTTCTTAGTGACTGGGATTCTGGGAAACGCTTTCGCAGTATTCGAACTGGATTATTGTAACTTCGGGGATAATTGTACCTGGAAATATAATGTTCCGAAGACGTACTTATCTCTAAGTAAGACGTACTTTTAGTCAACTTTTGTTACTTTCGGCGAAAGTCTTCAATGGTTGTGTCTTTGGGGAATACAACGATCTTTCCGTCCTTTACAGTCGTAGAAGTAATTCGCTTGTTTCCCTTAAGCAAACCCCGTCTACTCGTTTGCTGATGACAGCAGCATTTGTCATTCATATTCATTCTCCAGGCGTCCTTCTCTTCTGGAGATCAATAGAAAACGCAGAATTATGAATGACACACTCCAATCTGACCTCAACAAAATCCAGGAGTGGGGTCAAGCGAATCGGGTCGATTTTAATGCGCGGAAGACCCAATGCTGTTTGTTGACCCACAAGCGTCTGGCGGGCGACAACTTTCCACCTTTAAATATGGGTGGTGTGGATATTAATGAGTCGGAGGCTCTTGATGTTCTGGGCATGTCAATCCAATGTGATCTTCGCTGGAACGATCACATCTTTGACGTGTCGAAAGAAGCAGCCAAGTGCTTAGGCTTTTTAAAGCGGTGCAAGAAATACTTCACTTCAACCGACCTTCGTTGTATCTACACCACTTATATCCGTCCGAAAATGGAGTACAACTCGCATATTTGGTCTGGAGCTTCGAAAACATATCTTCAGCTTCTGGACCGTATACAAGGTCGTGCGATAAAACTTATAGGGGACAGTAGGGTATCCAGCTCTATTGAAACCTTGGGATGTCGTCGGGATGTGGGGTGTGTAACCTTATTTTACCGTTACTTTAATGGTAACTGTTCCTCTGAAGTAGCCAGCCTGATCCCTTCGGTTCAGGTATTCAACAGATCTACTCGGCTTTCCAGAGCGGTGCACCCCTTTTACGTTTCGATCCCGTTCCATCGCACTACCCACTACCGCGATAATTCGTTTTTCGGTCGCGCAGTTAAATTGTGGAATAGTCTCCCTGCGCATGTTTTCCCACCCACTTATAACGTCGATGCTTTTAAAAGAGGTGTAAATCGACACTACTCCCACTCTTCTCCTTCCCACTAACCTTTACCCTTCTAAACCAACGAATGCTTTGCATGGATAGGGGGCATCCCCTGAGCTTGGTTCTATCTGCCATAAAAAAAAAAAAAAAAAAAAAAAAAAGCAACTTCGGCCTTTGCTTCAAAGTCACCAACCACACACTATCTGCCGTGCTCACCTTGACTTTTCCCATATGGTTGGATTGATAATCAAAGGACGTAACGGTCTTCTAATCCTTGATCAGAAGGCAGAAGGTGTAATCAGAAGGTAGCAGTTTGTCAACAGACGTCCACTCTGGAATAGAAAAGTAGTAACAGAGCTTGTACTTCTCGCAGTCAATCTCCATCTTACGAAGGTCCTTATTCATCTTTTTGAACCAAACGAGGCTGAAAGAATTCTTTTTCGGAATTTGGTGCGTTTTCAATGAATTAAAGACCTCGATGTGGACTGTGTTTTAATCTGGAATTGCAGGCTGGGCCGTCGACAAATTTTCTTGGATGACGCGTTAGTCACATGAGAGAAAGTTGAACATTCCAGGGTGACGATATTTTGGTAGGATTGTGGAAATGGAGGCGTTTTTTCGGTATGACTGCGGAGATCGATGAGATATTTTGTGGGACGATGTTACGTATTTTCGCCGTCTATATACTTTCTCGAATGTGAACTAAGTATTCGTTGCATCTGCTTATGCAACTCGCACGAGAAGTGAGAAGATGTCCTGATATATAGCGAGTAACTAATTACTGGAAAGATCTAGGGATTTCAAGGTGTATACCATGTCGGCAAATATGTATTCGGGCAGATAGGTTATCCCAGAATGCGACAAATTTAATTTCTGAACCATCGATGACCCCCCGAATATGTTCGATGTCAGTCCAGTCTCAAAATTGTTGTAGCTGAGTCGACTGACTGTAGATTTTTGAGCAAACTGTCAGTACCTTTTAGGTTATTAACGCAACTGGCCCCAATTTGAAGAGTTAGAGCTGTAATCTGATATCCGATTTGTCCGAGGAGTTTTTCAACTCCAGAAAGTGAAGTTGGAAGGAGTTCATCCTTTCTTTGATAAGAATGTTTGCTTTGAAAATTTATCCATCTCAATGCACAACCAAAGTTATTTAGGTAAAAACCTATTTTTTACGGACACGGAGAAATCTTTCGGTTGTGTTTATTTTGTGTTGTGTTGATGGTAGTTAGAGACATCGAAAGAGCTAAAAGAAAAGCTATTGTCGCTTATCTATCGAAGAAGACACGCATCAGTTTAAATATTTTGAAGTTAGAAATATCTATAAGCTTAAAGTTGGAAGCGAATAAAATGATATTTCGAATGCATTGAAAATCACTGTACTCACACGATATACTTACGAGTTTCATTCAGAAAGTAGTTAAATTTCGCGACACACAAAAACATTAAGAGAGTACAAATAATATTACAGTCCTTCCGCACATCACGACGGCAATTTTTTTTCAGACTTTCATTTGTAACGTCACCTTAAAAGCAGTTGTATCGTATGTGTTTAGTTGATCCTGATATCTGCTGAGAATGGTTTCCAATTATTAATCGGCATATAGCCGGTATTTTATTGATTTCTTCCCAACGAAGGAGAAAACGAGAGAACGCTGATCTCAACCACTTACGATGAAATACACGTCGTTTCACTTTTGAAGTCCAAATGCAAAACAGGAGGTGAAAAAATTCAAGCAATCAGTTTCAGTTTGAGGGAAAATTTATCACTATCGATGAAGTAATCGAGATAAAATTTTGCTGATGTGGCGCACGATAGAAAGTAATGATAACAAGCTGTAATCAACTGCGATGAGAGTGATAGTGAGAGTTTTAGAACACAGAACCACAAAAGCACGAAACTGAGGAAGAAGTTGTAATTTTTGAGGCAAATTGTTATTTTATTTCATTAATTTTCTGGACAAGAATGAAGAGGAAAGCGAAAATGAAACACTGCATTTCAGCTGTCTATTTTCTGTTTTATTGCCTTTCTTTAACACTTATTTTGTAAATATTTTCCACCCATTGTACATCGAGAGCGCATATTTACTTCTTAATTAATATTTGGAGAGTTACGGTTCTCGTATTTTGTTAATTCTACATACAGACGCCTTGAAACTACAGATTCTCGCAGTGTAGCTGAAAGTAGTTTTTACAATTAAACTATTAAACGTTCCTTTATTTGCGTCAAGTCGGGAGACAAATAGAGAATAAACTGCGTAAAAACCTGTCTTGCTAATGTTATTTGAGAGAAAAGTAAACAAAAAAAAAAGATTTGTGGAATGCTAACAATGATGTCGAAAATTTTGAGTCTAATTAAAATGTTTAATTGCTTTTTCTCACATATATAATCACATCTTCTCATGAAAGTAATCTAATCTTCTTTCTGAGTGATGTTGAAATGAAATAAGATGAATACTTGTATTTCTTAAATATAATAGATTTCAGTATTGCGATCTCATTTAATCTAAAATCCTTAAACTTTATATGATTTTACTTTATTTCGTTACTCTATCACTGCAAGTCTTAAACTACGTTATAACCTCACATCTTGTAGCCTTCTAATGTGTTTTTATGCTCTAAACTAAGTCTGGGATTAATTTCGAAGTTATGAATTCAACGAAGACAAAGTTGGTGTGAAACGCGTTTGCTGCAATCTTGAGATTCGCATCTTAACGGCTTCCTGATGGCGTCCTTAAGTGGTTATTGAGGTCAGGGTGCGAATACAACTAGCTAGCGTTACGGATTCATTTGTCCTCTATTAAAAGTCGCATTTTAAGCAACTACATTTCTTCCTATGGAACCAACTCTGCATTTTACTCTCAGTATTTTGAGTTCCGAAGTTACTTCTTCGCTACGAAATTACACAATTTAGAGTTATGGAATATTTAAAGGTTTTTTCTATACACAATACTTAGCGGTCGATTGCTTAATTCAATTTTGTTACATTACTGAAATAAATTAAGAACTTTACAACTTATTATAATTACAAAATATCTAGTAAGTCTAGTTCTGCTCTGCTATTTATTCTGAGTGATATAAGAAGTATGAAGTACAATGTTTTCTCCTGTATCTTCCAAATGTTCGGGAATTGCTCGGAAAGGGGGAGAGAAGACGAGTTTCTATTTACACGTGTGTTCTTCCAGCACCTTCACACACACCTCACACTTCACTTGGCAGCACCACTGGAACTTGCAGTTGCAGCGCTCGCGAACCACAATGTTTTTGGTGTTGTAGCCTCGTCCGCAGCAAAGGATGCCGCAGCCATCCAGACCCGAGGACGTCTTGTTGCATGTGCGTCCATGTGTTCCTGAAAGAGAAAAGAGCAGCTTTATGCTTATAAAAAGATGCAGTTGTCGAGTTTCTCGACAAAGATGCGGAAGCTGACAAGCAGGTGTTTATATTTGTGTTTAAATTGCACAAAAAATACAATTGCTCGACAGCCTCGAGGAAGCAATTTGTGGTGAAGTATAAAAAAGTTAAACAATTTGTGAGGCAGAAAGGTGTGTCATTGTGGCTTCTAGAGAGAAAAGAAGTTGAATAAAGTCATACATGGATATATAAAGCAAATTAAACAACATTTTAGAACTCATTGCACTGCGCAAATTAAACAAATTCAAAAAAAACACATTTAATGCCGAGATTTTGCCGAATTTTAGAGGCCGAGTTCCAGAAATAGGATACTCGAATTCATACCCGAGGACGTCTTGTTGCATGTGCGTCCATGTGTTCCTGGAAGAGAACAGAGTAGAGGTGAGTTCTCTCTGCACTTCAGCAGGTGTAAGGTGTACGTGGTGAGATATTGGGAAGCCACACAAGTGCGAGGTTTGTGTCCGCACTCGAATGCGGCTTATTTTCACCTCGCAGAGGTCAACAGCTACCATGGTTGTTGCCTTTGCTAAGGCGACTGGTTGGCGCCCAAGCTGCTGTGTGGTGTCTGTGTTGTGTTTCTTGTTCAGTGCTTCTCAAAGCGCACAAAGTTGGAAAGTATTGCGGGGGTTATAAAAGTTAATCTCACATTGGAATCTCATAATTGGAACCGAATTTCATTAATTTTTGCGACATTGTGGATTGAGATATTCTTAAAAGTTTGCTAAGTCTGGGGTGCGGCGGTACTCACCTGGCCACTGCAAGTGCCGATTGTGGCGACACCAGTCTGGACTTTCTTCCAGGTACACCAAATCGTGCGCCGTGGGAACCTTGAATTGGGCGTCCTTCACCTGCAGTCGACCGCGCTTATTCAGCTTCACCTCCGTGGATTCCTCGTACTTCTCTCGCAAGTAGTCGCCTGCAAGGAATCGAAGTCGTTAACAAGCTCAAATAACTGCCAGAGAGGGCGCTGAGAGAGCAAACCGAATTTCAAATCAAATTTCAAACTCTTTATTTTATTATCTCTCGCTCTTCGTGTCTTACCGACTTCACGTATCGATGACAGCTGCTGCCAGCAGGTGATGAGGCTGCAGGAACCGGAAACGCCGTGACACTTGCACGTGATGCGTGTTTTCTTGATGACGGCCTGAAAAATGTAAGATTTGTGATTGTTAAGGTTGTGGCGACATTTTCAGTGAGCCGAAATGAGAGTTCTCTGAAATTCCTCAAAAATCGCAAATAATTTCATGCAATCAATTAAAGTGCCGAAAGTAATTGAAGGCTGTCCTGCAATAACACGGTCAGTTTAACGCACCGAAGAATCGAATGGAAATGTCACGCGTTGCCAACTGCTTGGCCGGCCGCCACTCCAATCCAATCTGCTTTGATTGACGCAACGAATTTATTTGAACGTCAGATGAGTCGACCGACACCGAAACTCGCTCGGATGCCGCTCGCTGACTCGGGCGAGCGAAACTCATTCACTTGAACTCGCGCTCCGAGAAAATGAACCAGTGATTGCCAGTTCATTGCAAAAGCGATTGGTGAGCGATAAAAAACGAAAAGCGACAAAACAACCAGCGTTGCGTTGGAATTTTTGCATCTAAAAAAGTTAAAATGTCCAGCTCTGAGATTTAAAAAATTGAAACACACCAGAAAGAAGTTCAGTTGAGAGCCGCTGCTTTACACAACCACGTCGCACATCGAGCTGCCCCTCTCCCCCCCCCCCCCTCTTCCTGCATTTTGAAGAACAAAATCATTTTTATGGTGAGATTAGAAGGCAACGAAAGCTTCAGCGCTGAAACACTTCGAAGATGCGAGCGGAAAATTGGCAGAAAACCTCAACGATTTGTTACGCTTAAATTCACGTGACCTCTGTTGTTAGGGCACTCGTTGTTGTTGTTGTTGTTGTTGTTGTTGTTGTTGTTTTCGGTGTGCTGTGCTGTCGTGCAGTTGCTTCGAAGGACCATTTTGTTGTCGAATGTCGAAACCCGTATAAAAAATAGAAAATCCTCATGTGTTAAAATCGATTTTCTTTCGATTTTCTTTTCCGTTTATTCCACTTGGTTTTGTTTTGTTATTTTCATGATTTTGCCTCCTTTCTTCTATGCAGTATGAATGCTTCTTCATCACTCTTCCAACTCCTTCAAATCTGATGATGAACTACGAGTTTTTTAACCCTCACTTGGTCGTTTATTTGAAGATCTCAACAAATTTGTCATCAGTTTTTTCTCATCCTTTTTTCTCCTCTTAGGTACTGAAATAGGAAGAGTTTCTCTCACTTGCCTCCTTCCTTCCTTCCTCGTCTCTGTCTTTACCACTCCTTTCATCTTTCTGCGCTTAAATAAATCATTCTTGGCGCAAAAAACGAAGATGGGAAATGGTAGACAGACAAACAGACGGATAAACATAAAATATTACAACAAATTGATGTAACATGTGCATGTGTGACAGTTCAAATGTCACAAAGTTATTAAAATAAAAGCGACAACAACATCCTGGCGCGATGGTGATGTTGAAACTCCCGAGTGCGCTACAAAAACCAACAGCATCAAGTAATACAGCAACAACAACAACAACAGCAGCAGCAGCAACTTCTATTACCGTTCGCCGCAAAAACAAATGGCGACTGTAAGGGTTGCCGTCGCAGCGCACCGTGTATGCAATTCAGAAAAGCAAACCAACAAGCAAACAAACGCGACGAGAAGACCCACCGACCACCAGCTGCTTGTGGCTGCCAAACGGATTTCCGACAACAATTTTTGGTCAATTTTTTGCACCGCACAACACAATAAACTGAACTGTTCGTGGCCAAGGCAAAAACGGAAATCATAACAAATAAAAGGAGAGCAAAAAAATGAAAACAAAACGCGTTCTGATCAGCAATTTGGCGACAGTTTATCGGCAACATATTCACGTATTGCACGCAGCCAGGAAAAAGCGCAGCAACAACGGAGCGACAGCAACAAGACGACGACGACGACGACGACGACGACGAGGACGACTCAGTATCGCGCTGCTGACGACGAGACCTCTTTGTCAGCGTGATTGCGTTGACTTCGAGCCAAGCCTGCTGGGCTTGACAGTTTCGGAAGAGCGTTTCAGATGATCCCATCCAAAAAATCTCCCATTGAAATGAGTTGCTGCCGGCTGGCATCGTCAGGAGCAAAAACTATTATTTAATTTAAACTAAAATTGCGTGCGATTCTTTGCAGGAGATAAATTTGGTGTGCAATCAACTTGCGGTCGGAAAATCAGAAGGAAAATCTTTTTATCTAATAGAAATCTCTGCAACAGAAATTGAGTTGGAATATTTGCTCGAAAAAAGAGATGCTGGAAAAAATTTAAAGAACTTTCCAAAAGTGTTTTCCTCGTGTGATTTCATCGTGTGATGGAAATCGTCGTGCATCTTGACAACTTCGCTCAATAAGACTTCGAATATCAATGCGAATATGATTGCAATTATTGCAATTGGCCAGCAGATTCGGTTTTCAGCATGAAAAGCGCTTTGTGTGAATGAGTCTCCATCTACTCGTATTTGGCTGCATAAAAACTACTTTCATCACTCAAACTCTCCGCAAAGCGCACACAAACTGAGGACTGAAAAACCCACACGAGTGAACGCACCCACCAGTGGATGGGTTGGGAGTTGAGCCGCTCAACGCCGCCAGTCGACGGGCGAGCGCGTGACTCAACTTCAGTCTGTCCACGCAATTCATGCTCGGCATCAGTAGAACACTTTGACACTCCCAATTAGCAGCGTTTAGAGGTGTTTGTAGCCGACGCACACGTTTAACTTGGCTTAAATGCAAACCAATAAATTGCTGTCAGTATCAGTTTTCCTAATGAACATGAATTGCTTTAGAAACTTATTAACAAGGTGTTGCACGAGTATCTATCTGTAAGATTCCGTTATGAATGTGGGTTTTGTTAAAGCAACAAGGGGGCAGCTACCCCTTGTTCCCTTCTCTTGATACGCCCCTGCCATCAGTGATAAATGTAACCAACAAGCCTGTTGAATGCCAGTTGTTGCTCGCATCTCGTCTTACTGCGACTTCACCGACTGCCACGACCGACCCCGACTGCCCCGACCGACCCCGACTTCCCGACCACCCCGACCGACCACGACTGCCCCGACTGCCCTTTCCTACAGCAACGCAACGAGCTTGCTTTCGGTCACCTCAATTAGATTTGCTGGGATTTCAATTTGGTACTGAGGAAATCGTCACAGACTAATTGGCTCAGGACATACTGAGAGGTTGTTGTTGTTGTTTCAAGTGATTTATTTTAGCCTATTTTGTGGTTGTTGTTGTTATTGTTAGATGTGCGTTTGCATCAAAGCGTGATATAATAATCTGTGATAATTAATACAAAATTATGATAGTTGTTGCTGCTCTGACATTTGTTGTCGTCGTCGTTGTTGTTGCTGTCATATTTGTCATCGTCGTCGTCGTTGTTGTTGCTGTCATATTTGTCGTCGTCGTCGTAGTTGTTGTTGTTGCTGTCATAGTTGTAATTCTAATGACCAGAGGATGCTAAGCTGTGTGTTTGTTGTCATGGTATTTCCTTTATACGGATTTTGATTTTTTTTCGGTAGACTAAGAGAAGATTAAAGTGTAAACGGCTTACTATAAAAACACGTTTAAACGTCTGACAAGGCTAACACATTTCTGCATAACGCATTTCAGACTCGATTATCTAATTAATTTCCGTGGAATAACAATGAAATTAATAAATTTCACAACAAGTGAACCAAAAACGCCCACGAATTCGAAAATAAAGGGGGGAAAAAACACAATTAAATGCGCACCTACAATAATTTACATTCAAATTGATTTAGCGCAATATTTTTGCGCTCACTGGCAGATGAAATATTGAATTTCCAAATTATTATCGTTTATTAAAAATCTCTTCACCGGCCAACACTCGTACTCACCCGCCGACCGGCTTCGTTGTTGTGCAGATTCATGAGGCTGCGGGCCTTCAGCGAGGCGCCGTTCTTGCCCTTGCCCGCTCCGGGGCCGGCTGGACCCATGTGGTTCGGGTTGTAGGCGGCGTCCATGACAGCGCGCTGGTTCTTGCGCTTCTTCTTCTTGCGGCCGCCACCGGCTTCCATGTTGAAGACTCTGGAATTCAAGATCTCGCGATTGATTTTCTCCTAAAGGCAAGAAAAGAGAAACGAACAGGTGAGTCCTTCGGGGCTTGGGAAATATTAAAAAAATTATGTAGCCATCTAGTTACGAAAGAATTTAATAAAATGGAAAAGAAAATAATTTTGAGAAACAGCACACGTATTTGTTTACAAGGGACAGCAAAAAGGATGTCGCCGTGACAGATGGAACAAAGCAATTTTTCAGCTTCTCGTTTGCCATCCTTGTAAAAGCGGTGGGGTGTTGGTTGGGGGGGGGGGGGAGGGTTGCGGGGTGGATACTACTTTCGCAACCATTGCGAGAGAGCACCGAATGAGGACTCGTGCAGGTTGGTCCTCCGGCGGGCGCCTCGATCTCGAATTTACGACGAGAACGATAATCGCGTTCGTTTTTGAAAGTATCGAAATACTAATGAGACAAGCGAACTAATAATTAACTAAATTGTAATGGGTTACCGGCTACCGATTACCGGCTACCGATTATCAACTACTCGCCAGCACACGACCGCACACACGACTCACCTGCAACTCGAGCATCTGCTGTTCCTGCAACTTCGAGTTGAGTATTTCCTTCGCAATGCGCTCCTGCAGCTCCAGCAAGTCCTCCGGCTTGATGCGTCCGGCGGGCTCTTCTTCCGACGAGTCCCCCTGTTTTGGTGGCGCTATCGACGAGGCGTTCGAGATGACCTTTGAACCTTGAAGTGCAGCTGCCGCTCTTCCTCCCGCTGCTGTTGACGCGTCGTTGCTACCGCTGTTGCTATCGCTGTTTTCAGCGATATTGTTGACAGTTTTATTGGAACTTTCCTGATTGTTGTTGATGTTATGTCCACTTGCAACCGTTATGTTTTGCGCCGCTCCCTCTGCCCCCGTTGCTGTTGTTGTCTTGGTTGCCTTGGTGTCGTTCGCATAGGTCGTTGCTGCCGCCGCCATCGCATCGTCCGCTTGCATCGCCTGCATGTGTTGCTGGCTGCGTCTTGGATGAAGTCTGCCGCGTCTTCTCTCAGGGTTGCCAGCACCGCGTGTACCACGTCTCGTTTCCTTCTCGCGCACATCGATGAAATCGGTGGCGAATCTGGTGCAGCAGCACGGGGAAGGAAGTGAGCGGAAGAAGAAGCGAAGGAAAAGTTAGTTGAACGTGAAAGTTTAGAGCGCACGGAATTACAAAATGTTGCCATCCAGCACTTTGTACTGAGTTAATAATTCAAGTAAGGAATGCTTAAGTTTACTGATCTCGAGCATTTTTGAAATTTGCTCGAGTTTTTCTTTTATCTCTCAGTTGAGTTGAGCAAGCGACGTTAATTTTTCAAATACGCGTTGGTTTTAAGCCCTAATATTTCTTGTTTAAATTGAAATTGAGTTTAAACCTCTATAATTTTGTGTGAAGAGTTGGGAACTTCACTTCTTAAATTCTACTAACAAAATTCCTATAAACAATTTTTCTCATATTGCATTTCATGTGTTTTTACGAGTATCTCTTCTCTATTATTCCTCCTCATTGAATTTATTGCCACCCACATAGAAAACCGCGGAAAACCCTCCGGAAAACAGCATGAGTAGCTAATTAAACGCGTTGGGAAGCTTATAAATCTCCTGGCTTGACTTTATGTCAAAATATTACCCCACACATTGAGAAGTCTCGGGGGGAAAACAAATTTTATTTCGTTGCATGGTAGGTGTGAGGAAAACAGTGAGATATCTCGGCCATCCTTGCGGACAAAAGCGTGTTAAGCGTGTATTGCAGACAATCCAAGTTAATTGACGTAAACGCAATCAGGTCCTGAAGGAATACAAAGGCAGGGTGCTGTTGAGATTCACGCAAGGACCATAAATTGTGCGGGAAATGGTGACGGCGAAGGATGGTGCTGGTGTGGCTGCTAGGTGGCTGCTAAGTGGCCACCAAATGGGGCGCAATTAAGAGAAGGACGAAAGCAATGATTGACATATGCGGTTACTTTCTGCATCAATTCAAATCGTTAGCAACGCAAGGATGATGAAGGAGGAGGAGGAGGAGGAGGAGAAGGAGGAGGAGGAGGAGAAGGAGGAGGAGGAGGAGGAGGAAGTAAGAGAAAACTTATCTTAGAAGAATAGAAAGAGGCAGAACTCATTTAAAAATTCAAAATCTGCATTTAAATAGTGCCAACATATCAGAAATTAACAGCACACACCTTCCACGTTGTCAGTGAATGAGTTTCGCAACAACTCTCTTCACGGATTGATTCCGAAGAGACTTTCTTCACTTCTATTTTAGCATTCTTGGGATTAGGATATCAGAAGCTGTAAATACCAGTGGAATTTCATCAGACTTTCAACAAGTGGAAAGTAAAACCGAAGAGAACTTGCGAACGTCTTCTACGAACGAGTAATCGACTGCGGTGCTCCCAGTTGCCGCAGCTCCCAGCGGACAAACAACCCGAATTCCGATACGAAGGCTTTAGAAATGGAAGGGGAGAAATGGAATGGGTAGCCAGTCACAAGTGGGTAGCCAGCCAACGCAGCTCCCGATCAGATAAAGAGGTCAGCAGCATCGTGCTACTGAATGCGGCCAATTCATCTCGACACGAGCACGCAGCCAGCGACGTGATATACAGTCGCTCGTGTGCGTTTCATAACCGCAAATCACAGCCACTAAATACCGGAGCGGAGTGGCGCGGCAGCTGCCGGCAAGGAAGCCACAGAATGTTTGAAAAACGACGCAATTGAACTGCTTTGGCCCGACTTTTGTGTTGTAATCCTTGCAGAAGAGGTACCATCAGCGTGGATTTGATGCTTGAGTGGGTGGCGGGCGTGCAACATCAACCGCATGAAGAGCGGCAAACGAGGGTTGCCATTGGCATCCCAAATAATTACAGTTATAATTTGTATGTAATCCCGAAGTATTAACGGAACTGCTTTCATTTGTTGTGTAGTATGTGTGCGCGTCTTTTCATTGTGGTGGTGAAAATTTATGACTTCCTGCGACTGTGAATGCGACTTATTCGAGTCGAAAAGAAGTGATTTGAGTCGAAAAACTCGCAACTGCTGCAAAACCAAAAATTAATTTCAAGTCTCCGGGCGAAGCAAACAAATTAAAAGTTAAGCTGCTGCGTGCACTCGGGCCGGGACACGGCAAGGATTTCATAGCCTCGGCAGGGATTTTGCAGACAGACACACACGCAGTCATTTGTCTGGAGGTGTAAAAAATCGGATTTTCTACACTTGCGTGCCGAGATTCCCAGGCGAACAGAAGAAGGAACAGCGTGGAAGTGAACAACACATCGACCGAGGATGCAAAAAACTTCCTCGTCCTCATTTCAGTCCTGGCAGCATTCTGCGCTGCAATCATTTTAAGCACAAATGAAAAAATTGTGGAAGGATGGCGCTGAGTAGGTGGTGGGGGGTTGGTGAACGAAGGAGAAAGCCAGAGCCAGAACTAGTGCATGGCAACTGTTTTTCTAGAACAGGGTCGAGGGTCGGATCGTGCCTGCGCAACACAGCTGCTCGCCCATCCAAGTTCACAGATGGCGCCTCGCTGTAGGAAATGCTTCAAATGTTGCCAGGGTTGCCAGAGAAGGCGAGGAAAAACAAACCCGAAGAATTCTTATAACTGACATTTAAGACTCGAACAATGGTTTCAGTTTTTCGCAGCAATGATTTGTCATTCACTTAATAATGTTTAAATTAATATATTTCTCTGCAGCCCCGAATTCTCCACACTTATTTAGGACTATGGCTGTGTTTCGCCGGCCTCCGTGGCAGAGTGCGGTGCAGAATGCAGCCTTTAGCATGGATTTCTTTCTTTGCGAACTCAATAAATGATGAATTTTTTTGTTGCAAGTTTTAATATTAAAATGGGTTTTACATTCATAGTACGAGATATTAGAGAGAACGATTTTGTTTAATTTCTTCTAATGAAGTTAAACTGTCGACCATAGAAAACCCGAACTGCTTCGATGTAAAATGAGCGTCTGGCAACCCTGAGCGTAGAACGCACCAGGAATTTTGTTCCGTATGTTAGTTTTAAACATACTTTTGTAGATTTTCTTCTCATGTTGGTGGGAAGAGAAGAAGGAAAAGGTGTAGCAAATTGTGGTTTTCTCTCCTTTTTCCTTTCAATCCATTACTTTTTCCCTTTCTTTCATTTCAACATCAACGTTTCCGGCGAAATTGCGCGGCGGAAGTCGGCAATGGATTTTTCTTGATTTTTGTTCAAA
Source organism: Sicus ferrugineus (assembly GCA_922984085.1). Taxonomy (NCBI): domain Eukaryota; kingdom Metazoa; phylum Arthropoda; class Insecta; order Diptera; family Conopidae; genus Sicus; species Sicus ferrugineus. The sequence goes on from OV277348.1 coordinate 11,514,674, forward strand.
TCTTCAAACTGTTTCAGCAGGTGCTCAGAATGTTGCCACAGCTAAGAACCGGAAGTGTTCAGCGTGACAGAAATACCTCCTCGCAGCCTCCACCTCCGACCCCGCGCCGAAAGACTCAAGTGAACGTAATGGTTGGCCGTCAGCACTGACGCTCGGAATGGCGTTTTTCATGCTCAAGTGAATACTTTCTAAACTTTCTCTAAGCATTCCGAACATCCTTCAACGGTCTGATGTACTCTTTCACACAGTATTTTTATCTGCAGGAAGCCTTTTTCACTCGTCGTTGCCATCTAAACTTTCATTTTTGCTATTTCCTATTAGCAGGCGCTCAGCTTTTTCAGCACATCCTTGCAGCGCATTCCGATGCGCGAGTATTGCATGCACTACTCAACAACAGTAGTGTTACAGTTGTTGTTGTTGGAGGTGTTGTTGTTGTTTTCGTTATGGTTCGTTGTTGCTGCTGCTGCTCTTGATACTTTCCATTCATCGTTCTGGTAGGAGGTGTCGTGACTTTTCCTCTCTAACCGTTTTGCTACCGTTTTTCATTTTCAATTTCATTTTCGTTCTTTGGAAAACACGTTCCTCTAACGCTGAATCCTGCCTGCCATCGTGCTGCCTGGTAGTTGGTCGGTTTTCTGCGGATTTGGTATTGCCAACACACGAGTGCCTAACTGAAGTTTAGTATCTCGCATCCATTGAAATTCAACAGTTGCAAAGTTCAACAGCCTGCTGCATGAACCTTCGTCAAGAGATGAAATGAAATGATATCGTATATGAAGTTTTGCATTCACATTTAGTATTTTCTATCCTTTTTTTAGAAAAGGGTTTGAATAAAGAAAAAACCGCATTTGTAAGAGGAATAAATGATGGGGGATCTCAGCTGTATTCAGTCCTCACCTGTTTTAATAAAGTTGGGTATGAATCGAGGAACCAATATCATTATCAAAATACCGATTCTTCTTCCATATTTCATTTATATCGCGTGATATAACCTCGCTAAAAGTACTGATTTTTTTCCTTGCTCACCTGCAAGACGCATTTTCTATTTTTTAGTATTTTATATTTAATTTCTGATAGTTTCCCCACTTCTGATAGATCCATCCCAACTTTGCTACTTGAAGGATATCCGACCTCGTATATCTACAACTTTGAAATTAAAGTTACGCAAACTTCTCTTTACAAGAATTCCATTGGACAATTTCACGTCACGTTTTTATCTTTTTAAAACTATTAGAAATGGCCCTTTTATATCTGTAAGTTTATAATAGGGCTTTTATAAACCGCGGAAAAGTTTCCTTGATATTCGGGTAGTTCGTTCATCAAAATACTTCTGTAACTTAAACTGATATCGTATTTGAAAGGCTATATCTCGTCAGCTAAATAACATATGATACAAAAGAGGCTATTTTTAATTAAATAACAGATGTTTTTGGAAACATATATGCTATTCTTAACTTTTTACGCCATCACTTGGCTGAGATTGAATTTTGTAAAAGTTTTTGCCCTGCATTGTTGTGGCCAAACACGACAACACGACCTTAAAATGAAAACCCTGTACAACTCTCACTCCTTATAAATTAATAAATATGATTGATGGAATATGATGGCGGCAACTGTGGCATTGCAGCAAATTAGTGGTTGTGGGGTGGAGAGGGGTTATTTTTTGCCGAGGAATAAATTTACAACGCCACCTTACAACAAATGGCACCACTTTACCACGTTAATTTATGCACCCCTGTTACGAAGCCCCATCGTGTTTTTACACCCACACTTTTTGTCGGTTTTACTTCTCCCGACGCATTTTCAAGGCACGACGCATTTTCCTTTTCAGCTGCAAAAAATCACAAACTTGCGACTGTTTTTTTATTTCTGGTTTTAATTTGTGGTAAAAAGGAATAATTTTGTTTTATTTTACACAAATTTGTTGGCAACAAAACGAAAGTTGAAGGAAATAAAAAAAATTTATACAGGATGGGAGAAAATCAATGCAATGAAGAAATTAATAGTTTTGAAAATAATTTCACACTTAAAAAGATTAAAGTTATTTCGACACATGATTTCGACACATTAATTAATATGAAAAGATGAAAAAATTAAAGGAGTTGAAGGTTATTTGATAGCAATGATCGATGGCAACATGTGCAGAAAATTATGCTTCATCATACGTTTACGTAACAGCTTCGCATGAAACTCACAAGGATCGACCTTCTATCAATCCATCAATAGTCGGAGTCACTCAAATTGGATTTACTTACTTGTAAGCCGACTCCAAATCATCGCCACAACCGCCCCACGCCCAGTCGTCGTGCAGCTGTTTGGGACGGAAGCCACCCGAGCAGCCACACGACGCCAGTTGACCATCGCGGCAGGCGCGAGCGATGAAGCTGGTTACTGTAGCCGCCGCAAGAGCGTGAATGAAGGCCATTTCCGGCGAGCCTGCAAGAGAAGAAGGAAGGAAGTTATAAGCAAAAAGGAAGCACTGGGAGGAGTAAGAAAAATTATAAACAATTAAAGCAAAATAATGAGATTCGGTAAAAACTTGACGAAGTAGCATTTGTTATTGTCAGAATGTATTAATTACACTAAATTACGCTTGATTAAGCCAGGACAATGATTTTCTCTGTCTTTCCCGCTCTCTTCTCAGCTGTCATTATCATGACAACCATACCGTGCTGACAGCAGACCGATTTTGCATGCTTTTGACAGCAAAATAATTTAACTGAACGACCAAATATAATAATTAATAAGTGATAAAACTGAAAACCTAAGAATTGACTTGGTTCAGTGACGATACTGTACTAATTTTCAGCCTAAAAATTCGATTGGTTTCTGCAGTCACAGAATCGTAACAGAGTTAATTTGGTCTGCAGTTTAATCAGACCTCATCAATCATTTCACAAAAGAAATCAATAGTCTCTCAACATGTACAGCATTTGACGTTGAGTGTCGACGCAACTCTCCCGAAAGTAGGACGAACGCTCTGCTGAACAAGAATCGAAAGCCATCTGATATGCAAATCTAATCCATCATCAGCGTGTCCAGAACTAAGTATCGAAGGTATTTTTGTGATACAAAATTTAAAGACCACAAAATGTGAGTACTGCCAGGAAGCTTTGTTCTCAGCCCTTCCCAGTCACAGAAAGTCAACCCTGATCGGTTGCAAGCGGCGGACGTTCATCTGTCAGCAGCATTGATGGAACGAGATGGCACAGATGCGCGATTGCCGATTGTTGTGGAGGTTATGAGGTGGTTGTTGTTGTTGTTGTTGTTGTTGTTGTTGTTGTTGGTGTAGCCCTATTGCCGGTCGCTGTGACAGCAGTTGCGTCATACGCGGCCTGTGTAAATATTGACTTTATATAAAAATCCGGACTTTTTTCAAGAGCCACGAAGATACGATTCGACTCAGTTGTTGCTTCGCAGAGTACGCGCAGCACTTGTATTCATGCCGGGATATCATATCACATCATCGATCGGATTTCTGTTACGCCTCCCGGGTTGTCATGTTGGCATTTACATGCTACGGGTTCCATTTTTATGCTATTTTAGTTACATTTTGATGAATTTTGTTTTGAACAAAAATAAAAGCAGAAAACAAACCAAAATCATCACAAGCACTGACCGGTCACACAACCATCACAATGTCAGCATAAAAAAGGACGGTCGGTCATCAAAGCAAAAACACGAAATTGCAATGTAAACAAATTTAATTAAGCAAGCTGGACTTTTGCTACTTTTTTGTGGGTGTTGTTGTTGTTTTTGTTGTTGTCACTATTAGCTTTATTTCCCTGAGGGAGGAGAGAGAGAAGTTAATTTCTGTCTGTCACTGAAGACTCGAGCAGTTCGGAGCAACCCTTTTTATCATATTTCGATGTAAATATTTGCTTTTATTTCGACTTGCTTGCACACAGTGTTTCATTAATTTCAATTTACATTTGTTTTATTATTTTCCGTTACGTTTTTGCCGTTTGAGATGACTTCCTCGGCACTGACTACGAAAGCTGGCAACTCTTGAACAGATTATTGCAAACTGTGCACCGTTTTGAGATTGAAGAAGCTTAAGTAAAGAGATTTTAAAGCTATTACGTTACCATTAATTCATTTTTGAAAGAGGCAAGTTGTACGTGAATGCAACTCGGTTGAATGCAACTTTTGTACGAGTAATCATAGTTTTCGTCAGAAACATTTAGAACATTTTGAGCGACAAGCCTAAATAGCGTAACCAAACCTTTTATCATGTGTGTCGTCTGAAAAGTAGAAGGTTTCCCAATAAAACGTTTTCTCTCGTGAAGAGGGGATTAAAAACTCGACCATGAAACATAACGACATTAAACACTGAACACTGAAATATACAATACAGCCATCAGCATTGCCATCAGGATTATCATCGCCACCATCACAGCTCGTAACCGCAACAAATCGACGAATTAGTGAAGGCATTTATTAGACTTCGGGAGGAAAGTGAAATGAATTCTCTTCTTAGCGATGCATTCCCAGCTGCAATAGTCAAAATGCCATTTGCCCTTGTGCCGGCGACATACCGAATCCGCGGAATGTCCTCCACCAAAGCTATTATTGTTGTTGCTCTGGTGGCTTAATCCGCCAGAAGTTTTCATATTACTTTGATTTGAAGCAAAGTACGCGGCGCGCCTTGAATTTAAACTGCAGACGAGGTAGCATACGGACGTGAAAAAGTAAAAAGGACAGTTTTTATGAAATAATGGTAACGGTAAAGGGTGACGTACATACAATCTACCACCCAAGCCATCTCCGGAGTTCCGTTGAAGGCTTTTCAGGGTTCCAATCTGATTCTCGGCGCTTAACCAAGCGCATGATGCTAATAAGGACGAATGGCAGAGAAGGTTGGGTTTGAGTCAGAAAAGGTGGTGGAGTATCAGAACCAGACAAAATCACTGAGTGAAAGAAGGGGAGGCGGTGAAAACGCTTCCATGCATCTGCGTTTTCTTATCTCTTCTTTCGAAGTGGGTGGGTGGGAAATGGTTTCCAAAGCCGTGACGGGAGTGTCGATGGCCTGACAGGATGGCAGCTACGTCGTCCAACCCCAAGTTTATTTAGAGTTTTCCAGGACTGTTTTGCGGTTGAACTAATTCAACTTCAATTATTTAATGAAACATTTTCACTCCTAGCTGAGACATTTGCTCCTTTGAACGCTCAACGGAGTGGATGGGTGAATACTAGCGAGGTAGGAAGGGAGGAATGGAGTTTGATAGCGAAGTTTAGTTCACGAATAATTTAAAATTCTATAAATAATTAATTTGCCTTCAGTTAAACGTTCTCCAGATAAAATTAAACTTTGGAATCTTGCGTCAAATATAGAATGCAAATATAAAACTAAATAATATAAAATCTCATTGATTCATTAATCAGTGCTGGCGTCAGTTTTATTGCCGGTAATACTGACAATAGTATTGTCAATAATATTGTCAATAATATTGACAACAATATTGACAATAATATTGACAATAATATTGACAATAATATTGACAGTAATATTGACTATATATAGCATTGACTGAACTTATACGAAGTACTGTAAAAAGTATTAATTAATTTGTTGAAGTAACAACAAACAGGAATATAAAGGACACGACATCAGATAATTCAATCCTTTTTGCTCAGGTAGGTAGACAGATAAATATGACTTAGAAAAACAAAAGCAAAACCACTTTCATCAAACCATCAACAGAGTAACAAAAACATTGCAGACAGCAAGCAGACGGGACGGCGGGCGAGATGAATTTCCCACAATTCTGCGATGATTTGATAACTTGTTGGCAAAGCCGTCGAAATGAAAGTCGGAAAGTCCTCTGGCGACATAGAGTCGGTGCGGAACAAAGGAATCATGTTTAATTAAATTTTGATAACTGCCTTTGGCTTGACAATGATCAACAGAAAACTATTGAGGGTCATGGTTTGCGGTGCATCAGGAAGTTGGAATTGTTGAATATTTTCATAAACCCAACAGCTTTGCAGAGATTTCGAATTCAAGCGTGATGTTTGAACTAGGATTTGACTTACCAAGACTGGTGACTGGTCCAAAAACTGTGCTATCATCGACGGTGCTGCAGTTCCATCGACGATTCTGGAACTGATATTGACATTCCTGCAAAGAAAAGAGAAAAAAGTGAATAAGAAGTTGAGTTTTGGATTTTTTGGGGTTGTACTGATGAAGATAACTAGAAAGGACCGATCTGTGGATTCCCATAATAATTGGCCATCGAAGAGTCAAACTGATCTAGTTTCTGCTAGATATCGTGACGTTTCAAACCGTCGTCGAATTTATTACTTGCACGTTGTATTATTATTACTTGTCTTTGCGATGGCGGATGTTTATAATTTCTTGTTTGTGTGTCTGTACAACTTTTAACGTGGTCTATACAATGGTCCCGCCCTGCATTAAAGTGCTCCACTCTACACAACTTCCGCTCTTAAATTAGACAATTGCGTCGTTACAGTGGTGACACTTTTAACATTTTCAAGAATTTACATTCAAGTATTTTAAGTGGATTTCTCAGACTGCACAATTTGCACTTTTTAATTTCGCACTCCCAAGAAGGGGCAGCAACACTTAAAAATAACATGAAAGTGTTCGCTTAAAACTCCTCTTTCGGCTTCTTTTTTCAATGGCACTCATCAGAAGGGAACGGTTGGCGGAGAAAATCTTACTTAGCGCGAGGGTTGCTCAATTAATGCCCGCATGTGAATCCGTAGAGGGTCACTCGGCGTTGCAAGTCCAATTAAAAACTTCAAATCAGCGTGTAATGAATACTCAAAAGTATGCAGCAGACGAATTCCTCGCTGGTAGCGGCGGCAGGGGCAGAGTTTGAAAATGGCATAGTGAAGTCCTTTTCTAAGCTCGAGCGTTCATTCTTTGCTGCCACGCGGTGCAGTACCCGGTCCGGGGCAATAAAGCCCAATTTAATTTTGTACAGTTACCACTCAACCATAACGTGATCCAACCGAAACACGGGAGGGGAGGGATGAGGGTGAGTGGCTCTGGACCGCTGTACCACCCGGCGTTCGTTGCCGAGTTGGAAATTTTAAATTTGAATTTAAATTAGTTTACAAATATGGGGTTGTGGCAGCTTTTCTATGCAATAAAATCGCGAAATGTAATTAATAACTTGGTTGGTTTAATTTGTTAGCAGCTACTGATTTCAGATTTCGGATTTTTGTTATTTAAGAAACACAATTATTGGTAGAAATAGCATTCACATGTTCTACATATTAAACCAGTAAATATTGCAATAATCTTGAATAAAAATCAGTGCCATCAAGCCATGTCCAACAACAAAAACAATAACAACAACAAAGCAATAATTTAGCTACAAATTTACGACTGCCTTTGACACGCTTTACGTTTGTAGATTAGACGCCCTCTGGCGATAAGCGAGCGAATTAAACCCCTTTATGTCGAGACGACAAGTAAACGAAATGCAGACTGAATTCAACTAGCAGAAAAAAATCATAAATATGCACCACATGCAACCCTGAAGTGCGGGGAGTGCGAGAACAGAGTGGAAAGGAAAAATTGAATGTAATTCATGTTACTCAGGCGTACTCTCGATCCCTCACGTTAGGGGTTTCTATCCGGGGATTCGAAATTCTGGACGAATTCGGTGTCGCAAATTCCAGAAGCGAGCTGAAAAGTGAAAACTAAGATCTAAAAATCGACAATTTCCTCGGAATTTTAGTAACTAAATTAAATTTTACTCTGTGAACGAATACATAAATATTAGAAACTTTTAAGTCCCGAAAACCCAAGTCTAAAAACACCCAAGAGTGTGAAAATCCCCGCGATTGTGGAACCCCTAGCATGCAAACACGCGCAGACACCGAAAACGCATGCAACAAATCCATCATTCTTATCCCGCGACGCCATCGAAGGGTGCCACACGTCATGCTGAGTTTGCCAAGTACAAATGAGCTCCCCACTCGTCTGGGCGTCGGTCACGAGGCCAACACCAACATGAATGAGTCACTTTTAGCCGCCTGCAGCTCATTGAAAGGCCGCTCGTTGAATTACGCTGCGGCAACGGCCACTTAGAATTGTTAACAGAAGTGGGAATCATTCAGCGCCCAAATGTGTTAAGTGCATTTCTGGCAACAAAAGACTTCCCATCAAGCACACGAGCCAAATGCTAACGAGTGTGAGTTCTCTTCATTGCGCACGCGTACCGTGAACAACTTGTGAATTTAAAAATTTCAAGAATTCAAACTTAACTCAATTGCAACTCAGCACGAGCGCCATAGTAACGATGATGTATTGACCGAGATGTTGGATGCCAGACGTTATGCTGTCAGGTTGCCAGAGTGCGCGCATTTATACACCCATTTTTGAGCGCTCAAATCTGCAACTGGAGCCACACTCGACGGCGCCTGACTGGTGCAGAAAGACAGACTGGATTAGAAAGACAGATAGGTTACTGTGCGAGTTACGATATGCGAGTTACGATATGCGAGTTCTTACTTTCTATACTTTTAAATCGAAGTTTTAAAGTTATTAAATGCTTTTGAAGAATGTAAGAATTGAAATCTTTTGTTATCAGAGTTAGAAATTCTCCCTGGGAAGCCTTTAATTTCAATCCGAGGCTCTCAACAGGTTAAACAAAACTGTTTTCTAAGGTGGAGGGGGAGCTTTTGTATGTTCTCTTTGTCGAATTATTCAAATCATTCATAACGATACATTCGAGAGTTACAAGCACTGCAACACGAGCAACAACAGCAACCTGTTAACATGTGGTTGTTGCTCAAGTTACCATGGCTTGTGTCCAGTTACCATGTCTGACTAAATAATATTTTTTGTTGTTCCTTTTTTCGAACAAAGTTTGTTAAGCAAACAGAAAAAACTAAAGGAACGAAACATGCAGGACATGCAGCGAAAAGCAAAAAAACAAACAGAGCTTCACGCAAACTACGAGGCATGCGAACCACAGGTTACCACATCACAAGCTGCCTCCAGCTGCCCCTTCATGGTTGCCAGCTTTGAAATTTTATGTATGTGGAATTCTTCAAGATTCTTATGGGAATTTCTAGAACTAGAATTGAAGAGTCTCAAATTCACATGGAAATTAATGTTCCACATTACATTTTTAGGCATTTTTTGGAGATTCTGTTGGAATTCTTGTGGGAAATTCAAGTAATTAAGTTTCAGGAGTCTTAACCAAGTAATTCCTGCTGTAGAAAAGAGGATTTTTTGTGCTGAAAACAGGTTGGCAACTATGTGCCCTTCACGCTCGCTGGACTGAACAAATTTAATCGCGTTCCTTTTATGGCGCTTTAATGACTTGCAAAACGATTTTAATTCGGCCGACTGAATTGTTTGTATAAAAATGGTGGACTCTGATACCGGAGAGGAGAGAGCGAATGTTGAGAAGGACCTGAGATGAGTAAAGTATACAGAAAATTTTAATAATATAAAAGCACAACTTGAATTCGCCTCTCAAAAAGCAGCTTTAAATATTGTAATAATGAATTGCTTCGGATTTCCCTTGCAGTGTTGGGTTTTAATTAATTTCAGCAATCATCCACACCATCAGCAACATAAGCATGTCCTGCTTTATCTACGAGATGCTGCGAGCAGCCAACAGTGATGTTTATTGCCTACTAATTGCATTACAAAAGGAGGCACCTGCACTTCGAGGCGGTCCCCCGCCTAACCGATCGTCTATTGTACGACCGAGTTACCCTCAAGTCACCCCCAGCAACACGAGCATATGCTGCATAATAAGTTCCTTCAGCACAGATAGGCGGCCAGCTCACGCCCCGCTGCTCAGCCAGCCAAGTGACGAGGTCCTTATTATGCTGGAGGTCCCTTGCCGCACGCAGGGGTTGAAATTATATTAAAAATTCAATTCCATCTCCGAGGATCCTCCGCCGCTGGACGTTTTTGAAGCGGTGGGAAGTGTTTCATTGTGCGCAAAATTAGGTTCGGAAGGAAAACACGAAATCCTTTGCGCTTCCGTTGGAGGACTCGCGTGTTGGGGGCTCATTTGCAAGCTATTAAATTGCAATTTGCTACTCACAATGCAGAGCGATGAAGATAAGAGTGTGTTTGTGTAGATCTTGCTAACAGATGGCGCTTGAGTTGCTGTTTTTGTTGTTGTTGTTGTTGTTTTGTTGGATGTACTCGGCCCACACATGTGAACGTCTGCACCCACAAGCGAAGAGATTTAATCTCGAAGAATTAAAAAAATTTAGAAATTTTTATCAGAAACTTTAACAAACTTCTTTCGCATTTCGCTTCAATTTTTATCAGAAATTTTAAGAAACTTTTTTCGCATTTCATTACAAAATTGTTATTACACAAAAACCTTTTTCAGTGCACACCATCAAATCTGGCAACTTGCGTACCCACCGCGAACAGCAGGAGCCGGCGCAGCATGTGCGAGTTCCCAAGGACGCGGGGAGCAACAACTAAGCCAAGATTTGTCCGCCACGGGATGGAAAGGATGCGCGCTGCGCTGCACCATCGTGTGCCGCAAGGATATCCGGTGGGTTTTTATGTCTGCATTTCTATGCCTCAGCTGAATGAATGCATTCGTCTCACTTTTCAAATTTTTGGAGAAAGGAGAAATGGATGGTTGTTGTTGCTACGGATACCCCCGTTAAAACTTATTTGTGGCAACTGCAAACAACGTTAAAGTAAAAAAGAATAATTCTTTCCGGATTTGGTTAGATTTGAAGCTGCACGCTGCATGCTTTTGTTTATTTCATTTCCGAGAAGTTGCTTCCTTTCTGCTGATCCGCGCGGGCCCGCAGGTGTTTGCCGAGCCAGCGGAGGATTCCCCTCCCGCCTCGTTTTCGCCTGTCTTCCCTACCAGCGGATTTTCTATTTCATCCAAGTTTACTTGTTTCGCGGGCAAAAAATTGTGACATCCACCCCTTCGGTCAGCTTTCAGAATTTCGAAACACAGCATCTGTGCCCGGATATACATATATTTCCACGGATTTGCATTAAATTGGTTTAGACTTTTTCTCGATTCTTCATTCTCCGCAAGGAAAAAAGATGATTAATAATTTTTAGTAACAAAGTCCCGCTTTTTGCAACCGGGCTTAACTCACCTGTATTGCGGCGCGAGCTCCCCTGCTTATGGCCGGCATCACGCTGGTGTGCAGGACGCACAGCCTCTTCTGCCCGTAGCTCATGCCGTCCACCTGGTAGCAGAGGTCCGGGTTCAGGTCGATCGCCTCCGTGTAGGCGGACGTGTTGAGCGCTGCCGTTGAGCCGTTCGGCAGCACACCCGCGATACCGGTCGACTTGCCGACCTGAGCTTCCCCGCCGCTTGGAAGCAGGTAGTCTCGCCCCGCCGGAGCCGACGACATCGCTTGGTGTTCCAGATAGCTGGTTCCATACTTGGCGGCGAAGTTGTTAGCCTGACCACTCCCGGTGCGACCCGGGATGCCACCTCCAATATTGCGCCGCCTGTGATGCGAGCGTATCGTCCGCGATCGTGCGACCGATGAGGTCGCTGGCGGCAGTGGTTCCAATATCATAGCGGCCACTGTCGGCGGCGACGAGTCGTCCGTGGCATTCAGCGCTGCCCTAAGGGAGTCCGGTATTTCGATGGAGACGGCGAACCGTTTGGTGTTGTTGAGGGTCTGCATGACAGGCTCTGCGCGCGGCTGCAGGTACGCCTGCTGTTCCCGCAGCAACTGCTCGCGGTCGCGCAGTCTCTGCAGCTCCTCGCGGCGGCGCTGGCGAATGCACTTCAGAGACTCTGGGTTGCGCAAGCAAGCCGGCTTTTTTGTAGGCCGCCGAGTGGTTGTCGTGGTTGGCGGTGCCGGGGTGGTGGTAGTGGTGGTGGTGGTCGTTGTAGTTGTTGTGGTTGTGGTTGTGGTTGTGCTGGCCACGCCCGGGTTTCGACCCGGATTGGGTCGCCTGGCGAAGATGTCGTCGAGGCTGTTCCTGAGACCCCTCTCCGAGACCTGATCGTTGAGCAGTAGCACCTGCGGCACGATGGTGATCTTCTCTTGTCCGTGCTGCCCTGAGCGCGACATAAACGCTGACAGACTGTTCTTCCCGTCGGCGTCTCCACTGTAGTAGCCGCCGCTCGATTGTCCCTCGGCAGTGAGCTTGGGGTCGAGGAGGGGCTTACGTGAGGGTGGTGGTATCGGGGCCATGTACTGCAAGTCGAGCCTTGAAGGGCGTTGCGTGGTTGTTGTCGTTGTGGGTGACGCCGCAGGCTTCTTCTTATCCTTCTGCAGACTGGGGAATACCACGAATTTTGACTGAAAACTGCTGTCGTGTTTCGTCAGATTCTGCAGATACAGTAGGTGATTCCTGAGGTCATCGATATTCGAAGCATATTCGGGCGCGGTGGCCTTGTTGATGGCTCTCGTTGTAATCGCCGCCGACGACTTCGCTGAGAATTTTGTGATTTTCGAAGTCGTGGTCGTTGTGGTTGGCCGCGGCGCGCTGTTTACCAGAAGAGAACGTGGGTCGGGCGATGCGTGCTTGAGTGCCATCGGCACAATGAACTTGCGGTCCTCGTCGGTCAGACTGGCTGGCAGGCCATTCTCATCAGTATCCTCATCCAGGAGGATAATCTGCTTTTGATCCATTTCCTCCTGTATGGGGTGCATGCGTCGCTGTAGAGGGCCTCGATCGCGGACCGATGTCTCCGGCAGCTTCTTGGTGAGGTTCGCCTTCACGAAACCTGTCGCCGAATCGCGCAGGTCGACGGGTTTTATGAAGGTTCCCAGTTTGCGCAAGCCCTCCTGATGCATAAGCGCCTGCTCATCTTTGGTGATATTAAGCGGTATACTCGTGTTGGCCAGTACCTCCAGCTCATTGGTGAACTCGATGAATGGCGATTTCAGTCCGAGGTAACTGCAACGATAGGGAGAGAGAGAGAGAGAGAGAGTCAGTTAGAATTGGAAAGAATTTCTGTCACGTAGCGATATATTGAAATGTGTAGCATTATCTCTGTTGTGAGCCGACCCTCTCTGCTGCGAGTCGGCGCACTTGCTGGAAAAGTTACCGTTTTTGAACAGGGAAGAATTCACACACTTGCTTCAGAATCAAAACGTGACACGCTTTAATATGTGGACATACATACCAACGCTTACAAAGATCGGGCCACTAAAAAAATAGAAAACTGAAATTATAAAACGAAATAGTATTAAAGTAACACCTCTTGAGTCATCATCAACTCTTCTTCTATATCCACCGCAGGGATCCACTTTATCCGTCATCGCCCCATGCGTAAAGTGAGTCTTTATACGCGGAGCCCCAAAACCATTACTAACTACAGTGTGATTGTAAAAAACTTGAATTTCCATCTAGTCACTTTATTTTTTATTAAACGAGGATAACGCCTCAACCATAAAAATTAACAATTGCACGGCTAAATTATTATTTTTCTGCCCAAACATAGCATAATAAATTTAACGCAAAACTATATGACACTTATCTAGATTTTCCGTTCTTCTGCTTGTCAGAGTAGTAGGAGCGACACTTTCGGGGAAGGCGTCTCTTTTTATGTTCAAAGTAATCAGTGTCGAAGTCGTCCTCGAATTTCTTCTCCAAATTCTCATAAGCCTCCTGCTCCATGAAGACCTCCACACCCGAATGATTTATGTTTTCTGTTCCCCACACACTATGTGTTACCACTTCCTTCCTTTTATCATTTTCCTCTTCCTCACTATCGTAATACTCGTATATCTCACCTGACTGTTCTTCGCTTTCCCCTCCTTTGTTCTCTTTATCCTCCTTTTTCTTATCCGGCTCCTCTTTGCTCTCACCACCTCTCACCGCCTCTTTTTTCTCCGATTCTTTTTTGATTGCACTATCTTCCTTTTTCTCACTCGATTCTTCCTCTTTTACTTTATCCTTCTCTTTATCATCTGAAACTTCCTTACTTCCACTACCTTTATCTTTTTCTTTCAGTTCTCCTTTAACTTTAGAGTCTTTGCTTATATTATCTGGTTCCGCCTCACCTAATTCCTTATCTTCCTTCTTAACCTCCGAGCTTTCTTTATTTTCACTATCTTTCTCTTTCTTACTCAAATCTTCTTTATTTTCACTACTTGCCTTTTTTTTCTCTGATTCTTTTTTGATTGCACTATCTTCCTTTTTCTCACTCGATTCTTCCTCTTTTACATTATCCTTCTTTTTATCATCTGAAACTTCTTTACTTCCACTACCTTTATCTTTTTCTTTCAGCTCTCCTTTAATTTTAGTGTCTTTTCTTATATTATCTGGTTCCGCCTCACCTACTTCCTTATCTTCCTTCTTAACCTCCAAACTTTCTTTGTTTTTACCATCTTTCTCTTTCTTACCCGAATCTTCTTTTTTTACTTTATCCTTCTCTTTATCACCCGAAACTTCCTTACTTCCACTACTTTTATCTTTTTCTTTCAGCTCTCCTTTAATTGTAGTGTCTTTGCTTATATTATCTGGTTCCGCCTCACCTACTTCCTTATCTTCCTTCTTAACCTCCGAGCTCTCTTTATTTTTGCTATCTTTCTCTTTCTTACCCGAATCTTCTTTACTTTCACTACCTGCCCCTTTTTTCTCCGATACTTTTTTGATTGTACTATCTTCCTTTTTCTCACTCGAATGTCCCTCTTTTGTTTTATCCCTCTCTTTCTCACCTGAAACTTGCTTACTTTCCCCACCTTCTCCTTTTTCTTCCAGTCCTTCCTTAGTCTTATTATCTGTACTTATCTTATCAGGTTCCTCTTCACCTACTTCCTTTTCTTCATCTTTAACCTCCGAGCTTTCTTTCTTTTCGCTATCTTTCTCTTTCTTACCCGAATCTTTTTTGCTTTCACTACCTGCCTCTTTTTCCTCCGATTCTTTTTTGATTGCACTATCTTTCTGTTTCTTACTCCATTCTTCATCTTTTGTTTTATTCTTCTCTTTCTCACCTGAATCTTGCTTAATTTGACCACCTTCTCCTTTTTCTTCCAGTTCATCTTTAGTTTTATTATCTTTACTTATCTTATCAGGTTCTTCTTCACCTACTTCCTTATCTTCCTCTTTAACCTCCGAGCTTTCTTTCTTTTCTATATTTTTGTCTTTCTTACCCGAATCTTCTTTACTTTCACTACCTGCCTCTTTTTCCATCGATTCTTTTTTGATTGCACTATCTTCCCTTTTATCACTCGATTCTTCCTCTTTTGTTTTATCTTCCTGTTTCTCACCTGAAATTTGCTTACTTTCACCACCTTCCCCTTTTTTTTCTTCCAGTTCTTCTTTAGTTTTATTATCTTTACTTATCTTATCAGGTTCTTCTTCACCTACTTCCTTATCTTCCTCTTTAACCTCCGAGCTTTCTTTATTTTCGCTATCTTTGTCTTTCTTACCCGAATCTTCTTTACTCTCACTACCTGCCTCGTGTTCCTCCGATTCCTTTTTGATTGCACTATCTTCCTTTTTCTCACTCCATTCTTCCTCTTTTGTTTTATCCTTCTCTCTCTCGCCTGAATCTTGCTTACTTTCACCACCTTCACCTTTTTCTTCCAGTTCTTCTTTAGGTTTATTTTCTTTACTTATCTCATCAGGTTCCTCTTCACCTACTTCCTTATCTTCCTCTTTAACCTCCGAGCTCTCTGTATTTTCGCTATCTTTCTTTTTCATACCCGAATTTTCTTTACTTTCACTACCTGCCTCTTTTTCCCCCGATTCTTTTTTGATTGCACTATCTTCCCTTTCCTCACTCGATTCTTTATCTTTTGTTTTATCCTCCTGTTTCTCACCTGAAACTTGCTTACTTCCACCACCTTCCCCTTTTTCTTCCAGTTCTTCTTTAGTTTTATTATCTTCACTTTTCTCATCAGGTTCCTCTTCACCTACTTCCTTATCTTTCTCTTTAACTTCCGAGCTTTCTTTGTTTTCGCTATTTTTGTCTTTCTTACCCGAATCTTCTTTACTTTGACTACCTGCCTCTTTTTCCTCCGATTCTTTTTTGATTGCAATATTTTCCCTTTTATCACTCGATTCTTCCTCTTTTGTTTTATCTTCCTGTTTCTCACCTGAAATTTGCTTACTTTCACCACCTTCCCCTTTTTTTTCTTCCAGTTCTTCTTTAGTTTTATTTTCTTTACTTATCTCATCAGGTTCCTCTTCACCTACTTCCTTATCTTCATCTTTAACCTCCGAGCTCTCTTTATTTTCGCTATCTTTCTTTTTCATATCCGAATTTTCTTTACTTTCACTACCTGCCTCTTTTTCCTCCGATTCTTTTTTGATTGCACTATCTTCCCTTTCCACACTCGATTCTTCCTCTTGTGTTTTATCCTCCTGTTTCTCACCTGAAATTTGCTTACTTCCACCACCTTCCCCTTTTTCTTTCAGTTCTTCTTTAGTTTTATTTTCTTCACTTTTCTCATCAGGTTCCTCTTCACCTACTTCCTTATCTTCATCTTTAACCTCCGAGCTCTCTTTATTTTCGCTATCTTTCTTTTTAATACCCGAATTTTCTTTACTTTCACTACCTGCCTCTTTTTCCTCCGATTCTTTTTTGATTGCACTATCTTCCCTTTCCTCACTCGAATCTTCCTCTTTTGTTTTATCTTCCTCTTTCTCACCTGAAACTTGCTTACTTTCACCACCTTCCCGTTTTTCTCCCAGTTCTTCTTTAGTTTTATTATCTTTACTTATCTCATCAAGTTCCTCTTCACCTATTTCCTTATCTTCCTCTTTAACCTCCGAGCTTTCTTTATTTTCGCTGTCTTTGTCTTTCTTACCCGAATCTTCTTTACTCTCACTACCTGCCTCGTCTTCCTCCGATTCTTTTTTGATTGCACTATCTTCCTTTTTCTCACTCCATTCTTCCTCTTTTGTTTTATCCTTCTCTTTCTCGCCTGAATCTTGCTTACTTTCACCACCTTCTCCTTTTTCTTCCAGTTCATCTTTAGTTTTATTATCTTTACTTGTCTCATCAGGTTCCTCTTCACCTACTTCCTTATCTTCCTCTTTAACCTCCGAGCTTTCTTTATTTTCGCTATCTTTGTCTTTCTTACCCGAATCTTCTTTACTCTCACTACCTGCCTCGTCTTCCTCCGATTCCTTTTTGATTGCACTATCTTCCTTTTGCTCACTCCATTCTTCCTCTTTTGTTTTATCCTTCTCTTTCTCGCCTGAATCTTGCTTACTTTCACCACCTTCACCTTTTTCTTCCAATTCTTCTTTAGTTTTATTATCTTTACTTATCTCATCAGGTTCCTCTTCACCTAATTCCTCATCTTTCTCTTTAACCTCCGAGCTCTCTTTATTTTCGCTATCTTTCTTTTTTATACCCAAATTTTCTTTACTTTCACTACCTGCCTTTTTTTCCTCCGATTCTTTTTTGATTGCACTATCTTCCCTTTCCTCACTCGAATCTTCCTCTTTTATTTTATCCTCCTCTTTCTCACCTGAAACTTGCTTACTTTCACCACCTTCCCGTTTTTCTCCCAGTTCTTCTTTAGTTTTATTATCTTTACTTATCTCATCAAGTTCCTCTTCACCTACTTCCTTATCTTCCTCTTTAACCTCCGAGCTTTCTTTATTTTCACTATCTTTGTCTTTCTTACCCGAATCTTCTTTACTCTCACTACCTGCCTCGTCTTCCTCCGATTCCTTTTTGATTGCACTATCTTCCTTTTTCTCACTCCATTTTTCCTCTTTTGTTTTATCCTTCTCTTTCTCGCCTGAATCTTGCTTACTTTCACCACCTTCACCTTTTTCTTCCAATTCTTCTTTAGTTTTATTATCTTTACTTATCTCATCAGGTTCTTCTTCACCTACTTCCTTATCTTCATCTTTAACCTCCGAGCTCTCTTTATTTTCGCTATCTTTCTTTTTCTTACCCAAATTTTCTTTACTTTCACTACCTGCCTCTTTTTCCTCCGATTCTTTTTTGATTGCACTATCTTCCCTTTCCTCACTCGATTCTTCCTCTTTTGTTTTATCCTTATCTTTCTCACTTGAAACTTGCTTACTTTCACCACCTTCCCGTTTTTCTCCCAGTTCTTCTTTAGTTTTATTATCTTTACTTATCTCATCAAGTTCCTCTTCACCTACTTCCTTATCTTCCTCTTTAACCTCCGAGCTTTCTTTATTTTCGCTATCTTTGTCTTTCTTACCCGAATCTTCTTTACTCTCACTACCTGCCTCTTTTTCCTCCGATTCCTTTTTGATTGCACTATCTTCCTTTTTCTCACTCCATTCTTCCTCTTTTGTTTTATCCTTCTCTTTCTCGCCTGAATCTTGCTTACTTTCACCACCTTCACCTCTTTCTTCCAATTCTTCTTTAGTTTTATTATCTTTACTTATCTCATCAGGTTCCTCTTCACCTAATTCCTCATCTTTCTCTTTAACCTCCGAGCTCTCTTTATTTTCGCTATCTTTCTTTTTCTTACCCAAATTTTCTTTACTTTCACTACCTGCCTCTTTTTCCTCCGATTCTTTTTTGATTGCACTATCTTCCCTTTCCTCACTCGATTCTTCCTCTTTTGTTTTATCCTTATCTTTCTCACTTGAAACTTGCTTACTTTCACCACCTTCCCGTTTTTCTCCCAGTTCTTCTTTAGTTTTATTATCTTTACTTATCTCATCAAGTTCCTCTTCACCTACTTCCTTATCTTCCTCTTTAACCTCCGAGCTATCTTTATTTTCGCTATCTTTGTCTTTCTTACCCGAATCTTCTTTACTCTCACTACCTGCCTCGTCTTCCTCCGATTCCTTTTTGATTGCACTATCTTCCTTTTTCTCACTCCATTCTTCCTCTTTTGTTTTATCCTTCTCTTTCTCGCCTGAATCTTGCTTACTTTCACCACCTTCACCTCTTTCTTCCAATTCTTCTTTAGTTTTATTATCTTTACTTATCTCATCAGGTTCCTCTTCACCTATTTCCTCATCTTCCTCTTTAACCCCCGAGTTCTCTTTATTTTCGCTATCTTTCTTTTTTATACCCGAATTTTCTTTACTTTCACTACCTGCCTCTTTTTCCTCCGATTCTTTTTTGATTGCACTATCTTCCCTTTCCTCACTCGAATCTTCCTCTTTTGTTTTATCCTCCTCTTTCTCACCTGAAACTTGCTTACTTTCACCACCTTCCCGTTTTTCTCCCAGTTCTTCTTTAGTTTTATTATCTTTACTTATCTCATCAAGTTCCTCTTCACCTATTTCCTTATCTTCCTCTTTAACCTCCGAGCTTTCTTTATTTTCGCTGTCTTTGTCTTTCTTACCCGAATCTTCTTTACTCTCACTACCTGCCTCGTCTTCCTCCGATTCCTTTTTGATTGCACTATCTTCCTTTTTCTCACTCCATTCTTCCTCTTTTGTTTTATCCTTCTCTTTCTCGCCTGAATCTTGCTTACTTTCACCACCTTCACCTTTTTCTTCCAATTCTTCTTTAGTTTTATTATCTTTACTTATCTCATCACCTACTTCCTTATCTTCATCTTTAACCTCCGAGCTCTCTTTATTTTCGCTATCTTTCTTTTTCATACCCGAATTTTCTTTACTTTCACTACCTGCCTCTTTTTCCTCCGATTCTTTTTTGATTGCACTATCTTCCCTTTCCTCACTCGAATCTTCCTCTTTTGTTTTATCCTCCTCTTTCTCACCTGAAACTTGCTTACTTTCACCACCTTCCCGTTTTTCTCCCAGTTCTTCTTTAGTTTTATTATCTTTACTTATCTCATCAAGTTCCTCTTCACCTATTTCCTTATCTTCCTCTTTAACCTCCGAGCTTTCTTTATTTTCGCTGTCTTTGTCTTTCTTACCCGAATCTTCTTTACTCTCACTACCTGCCTCGTCTTCCTCCGATTCCTTTTTGATTGCACTATCTTCCTTTTTCTCACTCCATTCTTCCTCTTTTGTTTTATCCTTCTCTTTCTCGCCTGAATCTTGCTTACTTTCACCACCTTCACCTTTTTCTTCCAATTCTTCTTTAGTTTTATTATCTTTACTTATCTCATCAGGTTCCTCTTCACCTACTTCCTCATCTTCCTCTTTAACCTCCGAGCTCTCTTTATTTTCGCTATCTTTCTTTTTTATTCCCGAATTTTCTTTACTTTCACTACCTGCCTCTTTTTCTTCCGATTCTTTTTTGATTGCACTATCTTCCCTTTCCTCACTCGAATCTTCCTCTTTTGTTTTATCCTCCTCTTTCTCACCTGAAACTTGCTTACTTTCACCACCTTCCCGTTTTTCTCCCAGTTCTTCTTTAGTTTTATTATCTTTACTTATCTCATCAAGTTCCTCTTCACCTACTTCCTTATCTTCCTCTCTAACCTCCGAGCTTTCTTTATTTTCGCTATCTTTGTCTTTCTTACCCGAATCTTCTTTACTCTCACTACCTGCCTCGTCTTCCTCCGATTCCTTTTTGATTGCACTATCTTCCTTTTTCTCACTCCATTTTTCCTCTTTTGTTTTATCCTTCTCTTTCTCGCCTGAATCTTGCTTACTTTCACCACCTTCACCTTTTTCTTCCAATTCTTCTTTAGTTTTATTATCTTTACTTATCTCATCAGGTTCTTCTTCACCTACTTCCTTATCTTCATCTTTAACCTCCGAGCTCTCTTTATTTTCGCTATCTTTCTTTTTCTTACCCAAATTTTCTTTACTTTCACTACCTGCCTCTTTTTCCTCCGATTCTTTTTTGATTGCACTATCTTCCCTTTCCTCACTCGATTCTTCCTCTTTTGTTTTATCCTTATCTTTCTCACTTGAAACTTGCTTACTTTCACCACCTTCCCGTTTTTCTCCCAGTTCTTCTTTAGTTTTATTATCTTTACTTATCTCATCAAGTTCCTCTTCACCTACTTCCTTATCTTCCTCTTTAACCTCCGAGCTTTCTTTATTTTCGCTATCTTTGTCTTTCTTACCCGAATCTTCTTTACTCTCACTACCTGCCTCTTTTTCCTCCGATTCCTTTTTGATTGCACTATCTTCCCTTTCCTCACTCGATTCTTCCTCTTTTGTTTTATCCTCCTCTTTCTCACCTGAAACTTGCTTACTTTCACCACCTTCCCCTTTTCCTTCCAGCTCTTCTTTAGTTTTATTATCTTTACTTATCTCAACAAGTTCCTCTTCACCTACTTCCTTATCTTCCTCTTTAACCTCCAAGCTATCTTTATTTTCGCTATCTTTGTCTTTCTTACCCGAATCTTCTTTACTCTCACTACCTGCCTCGTCTTCCTCCGATTCCTTTTTGATTGCACTATCTTCCTTTTTCTCACTCCATTCTTCCTCTTTTGTTTTATCCTTCTCTTTCTCGCCTGAATCTTGCTTACTTTCACCACCTTCACCTTTTTCTTCCAATTCTTCTTTAGTTTTATTATCTTTACTTATCTCATCACCTACTTCCTTATCTTCATCTTTAACCTCCGAGCTCTCTTTATTTTCGCTATCTTTCTTTTTCATACCCGAATTTTCTTTACTTTCCCTACCTGCCTCTTTTTCCTCCGATTCTTTTTTGATTGCACTATCTTCCCTTTCCTCACTCGAATCTTCCTCTTTTGTTTTATCCTCCTCTTTCTCACCTGAAACTTGCTTACTTTCACCACCTTCCCGTTTTTCTCCCAGTTCTTCTTTAGTTTTATTATCTTTACTTATCTCATCAAGTTCCTCTTCACCTATTTCCTTATCTTCCTCTTTAACCTCCGAGCTTTCTTTATTTTCGCTGTCTTTGTCTTTCTTACCCGAATCTTCTTTACTCTCACTACCTGCCTCGTCTTCCTCCGATTCCTTTTTGATTGCACTATCTTCCTTTTTCTCACTCCATTTTTCCTCTTTTGTTTTATCCTTCTCTTTCTCGCCTGAATCTTGCTTACTTTCACCACCTTCACCTTTTTCTTCCAATTCTTCTTTAGTTTTATTATCTTTACTTATCTCATCAGGTTCCTCTTCACCTACTTCCTCATCTTCCTCTTTAACCTCCGAGCTCTCTTTATTTTCGCTATCTTTCTTTTTTATACCCAAATTTTCTTTACTTTCACTACCTGCCTCTTTTTCCTCCGATTCTTTTTTGATTGCACTATCTTCCCTTTCCTCACTCGAATCTTCCTCTTTTGTTTTATCCTCCTCTTTCTCACCTGAAACTTGCTTACTTTCACCACCTTCCCGTTTTTCTCCCAGTTCTTCTTTAGTTTTATTATCTTTACTTATCTCATCAAGTTCCTCTTCACCTATTTCCTTATCTTCCTCTTTAACCTCCGAGCTTTCTTTATTTTCGCTGTCTTTGTCTTTCTTACCCGAATCTTCTTTACTCTCACTACCTGCCTCGTCTTCCTCCGATTCCTTTTTGATTGCACTATCTTCCTTTTTCTCACTCCATTCTTCCTCTTTTGTTTTATCCTTCTCTTTCTCGCCTGAATCTTGCTTACTTTCACCACCTTCACCTTTTTCTTCCAATTCTTCTTTAGTTTTATTATCTTTACTTATCTCATCACCTACTTCCTTATCTTCATCTTTAACCTCCGAGCTCTCTTTATTTTCGCTATCTTTCTTTTTCATACCCGAATTTTCTTTACTTTCACTACCTGCCTCTTTTTCCTCCGACTCTTTTTTGATTGCACTATCTTCCCTTTCCTCACTCGAATCTTCCTCTTTTGTTTTATCCTCCTCTTTCTCACCTGAAACTTGCTTACTTTCACCACCTTCCCGTTTTTCTCCCAGTTCTTCTTTAGTTTTATTATCTTTACTTATCTCATCAAGTTCCTCTTCACCTACTTCCTTATCTTCCTCTTTAACCTCCGAGCTTTCTTTATTTTCGCTATCTTTGTCTTTCTTACCCGAATCTTCTTTACTCTCACTACCTGCCTCGTCTTCCTCCGATTCCTTTTTGATTGCACTATCTTCCTTTTTCTCACTCCATTTTTCCTCTTTTGTTTTATCCTTCTCTTTCTCGCCTGAATCTTGCTTACTTTCACCACCTTCACCTTTTTCTTCCAATTCTTCTTTAGTTTTATTATCTTTACTTATCTCATCAGGTTCTTCTTCACCTACTTCCTTATCTTCATCTTTAACCTCCGAGCTCTCTTTATTTTCGCTATCTTTCTTTTTCTTACCCAAATTTTCTTTACTTTCACTACCTGCCTCTTTTTCCTCCGATTCTTTTTTGATTGCACTATCTTCCCTTTCCTCACTCGATTCTTCCTCTTTTGTTTTATCCTTATCTTTCTCACTTGAAACTTGCTTACTTTCACCACCTTCCCGTTTTTCTCCCAGTTCTTCTTTAGTTTTATTATCTTTACTTATCTCATCAAGTTCCTCTTCACCTACTTCCTTATCTTCCTCTTTAACCTCCGAGCTTTCTTTATTTTCGCTATCTTTGTCTTTCTTACCCGAATCTTCTTTACTCTCACTACCTGCCTCTTTTTCCTCCGATTCCTTTTTGATTGCACTATCTTCCCTTTCCTCACTCGATTCTTCCTCTTTTGTTTTATCCTCCTCTTTCTCACCTGAAACTTGCTTACTTTCACCACCTTCCCCTTTTCCTTCCAGCTCTTCTTTAGTTTTATTATCTTTACTTATCTCAACAAGTTCCTCTTCACCTACTTCCTTATCTTCCTCTTTAACCTCCAAGCTATCTTTATTTTCGCTATCTTTGTCTTTCTTACCCGAATCTTCTTTACTCTCACTACCTGCCTCGTCTTCCTCCGATTCCTTTTTAATTGCACTATCTTCCTTTTTCTCACTCCATTCTTCCTCTTTTGTTTTATCCTTCTCTTTCTCGCCTGAATCTTGCTTACTTTCACCACCTTCACCTTTTTCTTCCAATTCTTCTTTAGTTTTATTATCTTTACTTATCTCATCAGGTTCCTCTTCACCTACTTCCTCATCTTCCTCTTTAACCTCCGAGCTCTCTTTATTTTCGCTATCTTTCTTTTTTATACCCGAATTTTCTTTACTTTCACTACCTGCCTCTTTTTCCTCCGATTCTTTTTTGATTGCACTATCTTCCCTTTCCTCACTCGATTCTTCCTCTTTTGTTTTATCCTTATCTTTCTCACTTGAAACTTGCTTACTTTCACCACCTTCCCCTTTTCCTTCCAGCTCTTCTTTAGTTTTATTATCTTTACTTATCTCAACAAGTTCCTCTTCACCTACTTCCTTATCTTCCTCTTTAACCTCCGAGCTTTCTTTATTTTCGCTATCTTTGTGTTTCTTACCCGAATTTTCTTTACTCTCACTACCTGCCTCGTCTTCCTCCGATTCTTTTTTGATTGCACTATCTTCCTTTTTCTCACTCGATTCTTCCTCTTTTGTTCTGTCCCTCTCTTTCTCACCTGAATCTTGCTTACTTTCACCACCTTCCCCTTTTCCCTCCAGCTCTTCTTTAGTTTTATTATCTTTACTTATATCATCAGGTTCCTCTTCACCTACTTCCTTATCTACCTCTTTAACCTTCGAGCTTTCTTTATTTTCGCTATCTTTCTCTTTCTTACCCGAATCTTCTTTACTTTCACTAACTGCCTCTTTTTCCTCCGATTCTTTTTGGATTGCGCTATCTTCGTTTTTCTCACTTGATTCTTCCTCACTGGATTTATCCTTCCCTTTCTCACCTGAAACTTCCTTACTTTCACTACCTTTCTCTTCTTTTTCCAGCTCTTCTTCTTTAGTTTTATTATCCGTGTTTATTTCATCCGACTGTTCCTCACTTGTCGTTTCAGATGTTCGTTCTCTAATAGTTATGTTCTTGTTCCTGTTATATAAGGACAATACAATACACTCCGCTCCAACACAATCCTTAAACTTAATGTTGCGGTCGCTCTTTTCAATGGTAAATGTTGTTCCAGGGCGTGGAGTGCCCTCGACTTGATATTGAATTTCAAATGGTTTCTCAAGTTGATTGCTGACGCCTTCATTTTCGGCAACTTTTGCCTTGGTATTTGTAGAGTTTCCTTCATTTCGAGCACTTCGTTTATATCTGTATTGAGGATAAATGCCTATGATCAGTTTGTGTCCCATTTTATTTCTTGATAAGACGAATGAACGGACCTTGTCAAGAGGTCCTGGATTTGTCGCTCCTTTAGAGTGAGAGTTTCTTCCATAAGGACTGGGTTTTTTTCTTTTAAGTGTATTGAAATTTTCGATAATTCTTATCGGTTTTTGCTTGGGTTCAGAGTTATAAATATTTGCGTTATTGTTATATTTTGCAACCTTCTGGAGATTTTTTATTGTTTTCTTGTTGTCGAGGTTTTTTTCGGAATCGAAAGCGCCAGTTTTCTTTCTCTTAACATCCTTAATATCTCCTATTTTTGATCTTGATTTCGTTGCATTTTCTTTACTAAATTCCTTGTTTTCGTATTTCTTTGCAGATTCTGGTTTCAAATCACTGAACTTTTGCTTGTTTTTGGAATTGTTTTCCCATTTCTGATTATGAATATCCTCTCTAATGTTCTTAGGGAGATCTTTTCGTCTAAGGGTTTGTTTCTCTCCTTCTTTTCCACCATTTTTTCTGCCTTCCGGCTCTTTCTCAAAATTCAGGCCATTTATTTTGAGCACGTTTTCTGAGTTATGATCCCCGTTTGGTCGCACACTCTTGAATTCGTCTTTACTCTGAAGTATGAATTCTGCTCCGTAATTATTTTTCTCTAAAATCTTTACACTCTTATTAAAAAATGACACCTTTTGCGTACCTCTGAGGTGTGTATTCCTTCCTTGTCTACGCCGTACTCGATCCGCCCCGGAAGTTTTACTTGCTTCCGTCGATTTCTCAGTTTTAAAATTAAATCCTTCCTGTACCTGTGGGTGCGACGTTTTAAACACGATATTAGCGATGCATTTGCTCACACAGGTTTCAGTGAACTTCTGCCGATGATACTCCGGGTCCACATACTTCTTCGTGAGCTTTTCGGCCAAGAAGACACACCACTTTCTACACAGTCTGCTAGGCTCGGGATAATTTCTAGCTATGTTGGCATAGCGTTTTCTCCTACTCTTCTTCTTCTTCTTCTTCCTCCTTCTCTTCTTCTTCTTCTTCTTCCCAGTATTCTCCGGTATGTAGTCCTCGCACTCTTCATGGCTGTCGTAGGGCCCGTCTTTACCATAGACTGTTACGCGGTATTTGAAGCCTGTACCCATGACAGAAGTTTTAAAAGATAGCTCGACGTAGCTGTACCCTGGACCGCCCGCTTCTAAAGTAACAAAGGCGCCAACGAGACCCTTCGCGTCCTTTTGCAGATCAGTCACTCTAACGAATGTGATGTTCTTGAAGGGAGGCTTCCTCTGAAAGAAAATCGAAGAGGAAGAGCACTTCGAACACGCGAAATGGCGAAAAACGTCGAAATACTATACATACACCCTGGTAATAAACGAACAAGTCTTTCACTACCCGACCACTGGGTATCGGCTTGACCACTTCCTCTTTCAACATCGATTCGCCTTTGTTGTGGTAGCCGTAGTAGTAGTTGTATACTTGGCGTGTGTGTATATAAGAGAACGCCATCCCCAAAACTACCACCAGAGTACCCCATCGCAAAGAAACGCGCGCGTACTTCATTTTATTCCGAAGAAATTATTCATTTTATGACTGTTGACCTATCAAAACAGTCGTATTTATAGTACTGTCGGTATTAATTGCAA
This sequence comes from Sicus ferrugineus, assembly GCA_922984085.1. Taxonomy (NCBI): domain Eukaryota; kingdom Metazoa; phylum Arthropoda; class Insecta; order Diptera; family Conopidae; genus Sicus; species Sicus ferrugineus. The sequence goes on from OV277348.1 coordinate 11,541,219, forward strand.
TCTACACGCGCTCACAAGGTATTTGTGAATAAAAATCAATATTAAAATGCTGATTTACGAATTGGATACGCTTACAATTGATTTTTTCTACTTTTACGGTCGCGCTTTCCTTGTTGAAGTTTAAGAATACAAACATCTGGATCCATTTTAGTTGAATTCTTGTAACGTGAGCAGAGTTACGGAAAAGTTTTGTGGAGAAACACTAAATAATAAACACATTAAATTGAGCTTAAAAAGGGAAATAAGACTCAGTGTCAGATAATTTCAATTCAGCCTATTAAATCATTCGAAATTCGGGAATGTGTATAATACTGAATTAAGCGAAATTATTTTTTATACGGATTATGTAATGAAATTACTACGTTTTACAAAAGGTGTATTTTTCTTAATTAGAAATACTCGGCTTACATTGCCGTTCTATAAAGATCGTATATTTGTTTTACTAATTTTGCTCAAATTTATCTTAAGTCTTTCGATCTTCAGGTTCCCAATATTGAGACTTTTATAGGTGGAAACTTTTAGGAAACTTTCACTCTTTTTAGGGCCGAGATGTATGGTTTTAATGGAATTGGAATGCACCTTTTTACCTCTCCTTAATTACTGACTCCCAGATAAACATGTTGCTCTTATCATAATACGGAAATTTAAAAGTCGTAACTCATTACGAGTAATTTTAGATCCTTATAAACAATACATCATTTTAACTCCTGATTGAAATTTATCGTATGTAAGGCCTTGACAATAAAGAAACACCGCACTTAAGATTTATTTATCCTCTGACCGACAAGAGATTCTTGACACATAACACGGAATATATTAGGTCTCATGTCTCGACTTTCGGAAATAATAAATATAAATAATAAATTCCTCTTCACGGGTCAGGCGTTTTTCCATAGATTCGGATCCTGTATAAAAAGCCATGATCTCTCAAACTGGCCAAAGCTATTTGGACATAGGTCTTGCCTACACCTCCTCTCAGTATGTCCACGATAGCTTTACAATAGCTGTTGTCCTCAACGTCATGCATGTCGTCCAGAACGATGTGAGTTATAATCGCAGGATTTTCTACACCCTATTTTTAATTTTAGATTTTAAAAAAATTTATAAGGAAGAGTTGGTTCACTGAGAGTTCGCCAATATTGTTGTTTACACTAACCTCTTGTAGAAAATGGAAATGTGCGTAGGTATCCGGTTGGTAGAGACGCCAACCATTGGTGGCCAATCGATGTACGGTTTTTTCTTTTAATAACTTTTCACCATCCACGGGATGACCAAATTCATAGCTAAAATGTTTCTCCGATTGGCAATAGACAACGAGGAGGGAGGCAAGAAAAAATTTCATCAGATTCAACATTTTCAGGTCGGAATGGTATAGCGATCCATATACAGCGATTAAAACTATAGATAGCGGCCAAAATACGCGAGGTAAACACTCAGCATCTCGTCTTATTGCTACGAATAATAGCAGTTAACTAAAATAACCAACAATAACTTGGTAGCGGTTTCATTAAGATGAAAACAAGAAATTTTCCAGGTTAATAAATTTCCCAGGCTTGAAATTCAGTCGTTCCGCAGTATCAAGACGTCATTGTACACCATTAGTGCGGGGAATTATAGGTCTGTTGAGTATCACGTAAAAAAAGTTGGATACAGGGCACTCAGTGTATCCCAGTGTATGAAGTATGAAGTCGAACATAGAAAAAGACTTCAATTGTTTGTCTTTACTTTAGTTATATGAAGTGTACCCGTACCTTATCAGGCTACGGGCTTCTTAAATCGTCACGGTGCTCTTCACATGCTTTAAATTCGATAACATTATCATCTCAACTGTTGTAAATGCTTCTGACTTTCAAAGTTATTTTATCATATTTTACAGAATATTTGCATTCTCTCTAAATACATTTTATACACATATATACGTACGTACCGATACGAATGTATCTCGAGAAAACCATGCACGAGTGCTATAAACTCAAAGTAAAACGTGAATTCCAAGTAATAAATAAAAAAAAAATAACACCTCTAAAATGCAAAAGTTGACTCACTTGTTGATAGCGCATTTGTTCTTTTCTGCTGTTTATATAACTTTTATTTAATAATCGCGAGTATCGCGAGAGCTCTCGTAGCTCACATCAAATGTGAGTAGTTTCGAAACAACAATTTTCAGAAATATACACAAAACCAGTACTCATTTGAACCTCTCAATAGATCGGTCGCAATTGTAGGTGCCCAATCCTGAAGATGAAATACAATTGGGTTATTATAGTCTTTTACTTAAGCGGTATTTCATATGAGATCGCAGCCAAAGAGAAGAATAATCCCTCAATAACCTTCGGTGCGCAAGGATCACGAGAAGTGCATTTGAAACGCGATATAATTATCGAGAAGTCGAGAGTGCTACGGGTCGTGTCGAAGGATTATGAATTTCGACAAACGGTTAGAGTCATCATTTCAATGGAGAATGTAAATTGAAAACCTATTCTCTGTTTTAGCCTGGAACGATCCCATTTGGACGAACCATCACCCGAATTGTGGTCACCGACCAGTATACGAACGGAAATGGTGGCAAAGCTACGCTGACTGGCGGCGGACCAGGTGAAACCTTTGCGCGACTCCATCTGAAGAGTCAACGCGGCCATGGTTTCAATTTTATTATCGATATTTTCGGACAGTAGGTGGAAACACCGCTGACGCAATCTTTAGAAAATAAGGAAATATTAAATAAATTCTTGAATATTTTATCGTTTTTGAAAGCAATTAAAATCCACGTTTTTTTATATCATTGGAAATTCATTAAGAATTATAATATTTAGATTATTTGATAACATTGTTATTAAATATTATTGTTGGCGCAACCGCAGTGTTTTCAAGAATCAGAAACTTTATTAATTAAGATTGAATAGAACTTTAATGGATTGAAGCGATAGAGAAGAACTGCGCATTGTATTTTGCGAAAGATAATGATAGTTCTTATTACCGAGAGGATAAGATAAAAATCCATCGAGTTTTTTAAGAGTCCATCGAGTTTAGTAAAAAATAAGCCAAAAACCACACAATCGCTTCTTCTTTTATCTGTCGAAATTTCATTTGCGAATGTCTGTCTGTCCGAAAAGCAATAAAAGACCGAATCGTTGCCTCCTGAATCACAGTTGTGTACTCGACCTACTCTAGAGTGTCAGTCAATCAATATAATCGTGAACTTTCAATGCAGAACTCTTATATTTTCCTCTTGCTCTTCGGCGCATTTGTGGCCTGCACAGTCGCTGGCAATGATTACTTCTGGGGTCAGATCCGACCCGATGACGTTCTCATCACCAGGGATACCGTTAGTAAAGCGTTCTTCCTGGGTGTGAGAGTTACAAAGAAATACGTCTTCAAACAAAAGGTGGGTGCAGTTTATTTGTGCTGGAAAATATGTCAAGTGTTTCCTGTTTTCCCTTTTCTCTCCCCTTCCAGCATAACTTAAATGCACTTACAATCACTGCTGTTCGGGTTGTTGATAAGAAAAGGAAGAATGGCGCTACCGCTACTCTGTTGAGTGGTGGCCCTGGTTCGAAGGGCGCTACGATCAAATTCGAATCGCAAAAAAGTAGTGGCATCTATAATATTGTGGAAGTCTATGGACGTTAAATGACAACCCGATTTTCGAACGGGTTGAGGAATTAATCGATCCATTGTGATATTTTGTAGCCAAAAATAAAAGCTTTTACATGCGAAACTGATAAAGAGATTTCATTGATTCTTCGAAATGTCAATTTTTGATAGCATAATTTTAGGCTTAAATTAAAGTAGAAAAATAGGCTAATAGTTTAGTTCGAAAAAGGGCTTCTAATCAGTTCGAAATGTGTTTCACTTTGCAGAAAATGCTTATAAATTAATGTATTTAGATCGATTTTACCAGAAGTTTAGCGTCAGAAGATCTTTTAATCGATTATTTTTGGTTTTTTATGCCTTCAAATATCATCTTCCCCCATTTCGTTTTTTGTTTATTTACACTTGAGTCACTTTTTCATTCCCATTTAGGTTAAAAAGTGCACAACGTTATACACAATATAAAATATTTTCAGTAGACTTTTTAATTTCATGGATATTTTGTTGTATTTACGAACAATAGAAGGCCGTCAGAGTTCATTATACGATACTATAACCCGGCAATTGTTTGTATTTTTATTCTGTTTTATTATTTACTTATACAAAATACGTGTCAATTTCATTGTTGAATCATGGCAATAAAAGATTGCTTTCATTGAAAACTTCTTTTCATTAAGATTCCCTAAATATGAAGAAGAAATAACTCGTGATTAAAATTCCGAGAATATGCTACCAGAATATCAAATTCGTACAGTTCTTATCGAAATTCTTATTCGAAAGTTGCAATTTTTAAGCGTAAAACGACGAATCTCATCATCACAACGATACCCGTCACCCTCCCACTTTCACTGGAAAGAAGCTGGTAATTTAAAGCCTCAAAATTAATTACTCAAATTAATGATTAGATTTCATCAGTGCTAAAGACTGATAAAAATTAATTGTTCGTGCAGAGTGTGATTATTTAACTATCTTTATCTCGTCATTCTCTGACTCAGGAGGCTTTTGCGGGTGTTGTTGTTGTTGTTGTTGTTGTTGTTGTTGTTGTTGTTGTCACCCCTCAGCTGTTATTTACACAGTTCTCTGTTGTTCAATTCAACTTTATCGCTTATCGTGGCTGAGAAATAAACAGAACTCGTACTCGAACTCGAGCAACTGCTGCTGAATTTTCACGACTTCGCGCTATAAAAATCCGCCCCGAGTCCGCGCTTGTATCTTTATTAAATATTTCACGCTGGTGGTGACAACAGGTTGGTGGCTCTTTATTGCGATGAAATCATCGACGCTTCTCGCTGTGGTCACATTTGGCTTGTTGGCAACGCTGTTCGCGGGCTGCCACGCCCTCAACAGCACCTGGGGTTACGCTTATCCCTTCGACATCGTTTTGCACCGCGAAAATGTCATCGTGAAGTCTCGCTGGTTGCAGACGGTCACTCGAGATGTCGTGTATCCAGCGCCGGTAAGTAGCTGCTCGCTTTGTTCCGCTTCGCTTACGTATCCTTGCTGCTTCCTGCTGTTTTCCAGGGCTACATCAGCACCCGCACCATTTCGTCGATCAAGGCGATCGATCGCGCTCGCAAAAACGGAGGCTACGCGACACTTCATCGCGGCGGGCCTGGCTTTCGAAATGCAACGATTCACCTGAAATCGCAACGTGGTGAGGGTCTGAATTTCACCGTGGAGATCTGGGGTCGTTGAATGTGATGTGGTTGCATTTTTCACAGAGGCGATTAAGTGTTTTTCCAATTTTTTATTTTATTTTTATTTTTAAAATGCTGGAAGTTTTAGATTTTTAAATTTTAGAGCATGTGGAAAATTTATCGAAAAATATATAAATATAAATCGTTCCTCAAAATGTCTCTACTGCAGGAAATACAATACTTCGTAATGCGAATATAAATGCTTCTAAAATTCGGAACGACAATAGTTGGGTCCAGGCATCTCCTACTCTAATTTAATTATTAGAGACCGAGACATAATTTTCCGCCTTGAATTTGAGGCAATAATCATGATCGACGAGGATTTTTCATCATACGATAATCGAGATGGAAATACTCCGAAATTCTATTATTTACAAGAGGCCTACAGGAGTAATTTTTCCCCAATCTGTTTATAAAACTCATTCAAACCAATTTCTTTGCTTTTTAATTTGCAGTTGGTCCAACCAGCCTGACAGTAGCGTTTGAAAATATATTAGTTTTCTCGACAGATTCTTGAATTCCCAGAACTTTTCGAATATGTTTCTCCGAAAAGAAGAGGAAGGAACGCCTGAAATTCCGTGAAACATTTTCGGCTAATTGCCCATTTGCAGTAGAAATGCAGGAACTGCAACTGCTGCGACAACTTTTAAGACGAATTGTGACACTCTGAATGCACGCGAAAGCAACAAACACACACACACAACTCGTAATGTGTATCTTTTCTGGGGAACGCGATGCAGGACAGACTGGTCGACCAGACAACCGACCGACCAACAAACCGCGTATGAATTTCTCTTTACACACGAGCTGCCAAGTTTTCTAAGTGTTGCCGCAGCGTATGCAAAATTAAATGTTTTCCAGGAGACTCCGGCAGACGGCGCATGAAGACGCACGTACCGTTACACAGACGGACTCCTCAGACAGTGCTAATAAATAATTTTGACGTTTTCTGGCGTTTTCCAAACTAATTTAATTGAGACCGATTTGCGAGCTGCACGATGATTCTGTGGACGCCATCATACTGCACTCGCATTCGCAGATTGACGTATTGCGTTTATCTTGCGAGTTGCAGTGCAATTGATGTTTCTGTGTTGTTTTTGTGTCTATTCTGCTCGTGCTTTTGTTTTAATTTTGTTGGCGTAGCTGTTGCTGTTGCTGTTGCTGTTGCTGTTGTTGTTGCTAATAATATTTCTATTTGCAAAGTGGATTTCGTTGAAATCGTTTAATTAGCTTTTAAGGGATTACTTGCGTTCTTCCTGTTGTTTTTGTTTTCGCTCTCGTTGTTGTTGTTGTTTCTGCCGCTCTTGCCTTACAACTAGCAGTGATGATAGAAATAAAGTGAATTTTCAACATTTGAAATCAAAAATAAGCAAGAGAAATACAACTGAATGGAATTTTCGGGAAGATTTGCGTTGAGAGTTTCAATATATTTGCAGCCTAAGCCAAAATTGTTGTTTGGTAAACAAGTTCTGACTAATTGAATGAGTTTACACCAAAAGTTTTATCATTTATCTGAATATTCGTACATAAAAGATTGCAGAAATGCTGAACAAAATTGCTGAGAGAAACTGCTGAATGAAATCTGAAGAAACAGAGACAGCATTGATTATTCTCTATGTTAACAATGAGCTTCAAAGGATTGCTGAGTACTCAGATATTCTAAGAACAATTCTCGATTCTGTACATAAATTCCGCATGAAGAATTCAAGGCATTTTCTCTCCAAACACAGACGTCACAGGCTTCACACATTCGGCAAAAGTTTTACTTAAACAAACTTATCACTCATTATGAGGGTGTGACTGACTTGTGGACTTAGTATGCAACATAACCAGTTATATCTTGAGGTCAAGGAAAAATAAGTGGCAGTTAACTCGAAAATTCCCACTTTTGAAAAGCAAAACAAAAAAGCAACTTGGCTGCGTCATGTTTGGGAACCCGGAGCGGAATTACAGTTCGAGCTGGAAACGTCAAATCAGTGAAAATGAAGACATACGAATTTAGAGAGAGAGAGAGAGAAAGAGAGGAATAACTGATAAGGTCCACTGCGAATAAGATGTTGATTAAAGCAAAAATTAATTATTTACATAAATGTGAACGATATATGCAAAATCAATCATTGAAATAACTTTATATACAATCAAGTATTTGCAAATTAAATCGTTATTTATGTAGAGTGTATTTTTACAATGTTTTAAAATGGGTGCGTTTAATTGAGTTGTAAAAAGGGTGCATTTAATTGATCAAAGCCCGAACTTAATTCTTAATTTGAGCCCAAAGTGGTGAAGAATCAGTTTTAATTAGTTTAAAATTCTCTTTAAATTCATTTTCAATTAACAAATTTAGGAGAGCGAATTTGTTTTCCTTTATTATCGTTTCCTCCTTTTTTCTCCGTGTAGAACGGAGAAGATTAAACACGACTTCGAAGGCTTTCTCAGCACTACTTGGCAGCTCAAAACTCAGAGCACGCTTTATCAAGATCGTTTTCAGTACTAAAGCTGCGAGTACTTCAAGTGGTGCCATTTTTGTTAGTGCAAAACGTGTTTGGTGCTGAAGAAATCGGAAGAAAATAGTTTTTGTGCACCTTACTGAAGCGTCGAGCAGGGATTCAAAACTTCCCAACTTCTACATAGAAAGGACTAGCAAAGGAAGCCGGCGAGATGAAGAGCTGTTGCTGCCTCCTCAGCACCCTGAGCGTCGTGGCCTGCATGGCCGCCACCGCGTTCGCCGTCTCGAGTACCTGGGGCAACATTTCCAACTCGGCGCAACTGCTGCATGTGGAGAACGTGTTCAACGCCTCGTCGCCGGAGAAATATGTGACTCGCGAAATCGTATTTCCCAAGAATGTAAGCGTCAACAAATTTAATCAGAATGATTTCTTTACCAGATTTAGGTGGATGTGATCCCGATCCTCAAATTTGTCCCCCTTTTTTCTCTTACCGCGAGTGTTCGAAAGTTTTCAATTTCTTTCGTTTTCGATTTCATTTTGCTGTCGTCGTTTTTGCTAATCTCAAGGTTGTATTCTCTCACACGCTCCCCCCCCCCCCCCCCAACCCCCACCAACGCCCTGGAAGATCTTAGGTTTTCCTTCAGTTCCTTCTTTCTTACTTTTTCTTTCAATTCGATCTTTCTAAAATTTTGATCTCTCCGCTTTTCCCTTTCTAAGGTTTGCGGAATTTCCCACAACACACGCTCTTGCGCTGTTATAAATTCCCTTTTTTCATGTTGGGCATTTCGTTCTCCGAGAATTTGTTCTTCTTACTCACTCTTCTAAAACAGGAAATGTGCGGTTGATAAGAATGTAAAAAGTGATTCGCAAAAAAGTTTTTTGTTCTTGATTTAATTTCTAATACATATATTAAAATGAAAATTAACAACGCCAATCTACTATGAACTGAAAATGAAAGCACTGAGAAAGTCTTTATACAGGAAATTGCGAAGGAAGTTCATGGAACTCTTGTGCGGCTCTCATCCTGCGGCCTGAAATGTTGGATCCTCGATCGCAGTCTGCACAGTTTCAAACAACTGCCATTTCTACCGGTGTCTCCGTTTGAGTTTCCATCGGAATATCCAGCAGATTCTCTCTCTACTGTCAGTGCCACGACTCGAGTCTCTGGTACCCCAACGAATGCCTCCATAAATGATATAAATGGCCCTAGCAGAGTCTACATCAGCGTCTCCTCGGTTTTCCCACCAGAGCTTCTAATAGGATCTCCGCTGGAGTGCAGACTCCGGAGGTGGTGTCTTCACCAGAATCCTGAATGGGATTTCCATTATTGCTGACTGAATTTTTTTCAGATACTCTACTGTAGTTTTTGCCGGAGCCTCAAATAAAATCTAGGATTCTCCCAGCCTCGAAAGAAGTCAAATACTTGATTTTGACTTGTCTAGTGTTTTTAAAACTTCTGAGTGTCATTATTGTTCTTCTATAATCTCGTTTTCCATCTGCTAGAGAAGTGATAAAAACGGCAGTCGAGATATTTGATTAAGATATCATTTACTTTTCTTATCTTAACCTTATTTAATAGACTAATTCAAGGTTAATTTTTATTTTAAAAATGTGCAGGGTGTTGGCAATGGACGAATCATCACCGGCATACGTGCAGTCGATCAGGTAACCAACGGCACCGGAGGACATGCGACCATCTACTCCGGTGGACCTGGTTTCAATTTCGTCAATATCAAACTTCAATCTCAGTACAATTATGGACTTGGGTTCCGTGTGGAAATCTATGGCAAATAGATTATCAGCAGCCACAACCAGGATAAAGACGACAGCAAGAAGGACAATGGGAACATCGACAGAGAACGCAAACAACGACAACAAGGAAAATCACCAAACGCCAACAATAACCAGGACAAAACAGGACACATCAGCAACTACAACGCCAACAGCATCAAGGATTAAAACATAACTAGAATTGTTACTGCTAAAGAAGAAAAATGCATCTAAGTTATTCCATTATTTTGCAAAATAGTTCGTATTTAGACATTCCAATGCTTGCCCGAATAACAGCAAAACACCAAAAACAGCTGCTTACATTTTAAATTAAGTAAAATTGTAAGAATGTAAACAATTTTTAATTTAATAAATTACAAAAAAATCTGCAAAAATTGCGTACCTTTCTAGAGCAGAGAGAAGAATGTTCACTTCACTTTCAGATTGTTACATTCTGAATGTTCGCTCGTTCCACAGAAACTTTAACATGTGAAAAATTGCAGTAGAAAAAGCAGCAAAAACTTGCAAACAATAATATTTCTTTCTTAGTACAAAAAACTTTCCGAGAACTTTGTAAATTAAAGTGAGCGCGCGCGCTTGAAATATTTGGATGAAATGAAAAATAAATCTTCTTTCCAAAAAGTTGCTCCTCACCGCAGATGGCACACCAGGAAGAACGCGCGCGTTTGCAGAAAGAAACCTTTTATGCGTCGCTGACTCAACTTTAACTTAAACCAGATGCAAATAAAAACTTTATAATGCAATAACTTTCACATAACATTTGGGACGATCCATTTGCTCTCTAGATCCGACCAACTTTGAAGAAATAGAAGATGAAAGGCTTCTAAACTTAGTAATGATATCGGGCATTTTTTGGTTACGAAAGCATTTTGCAATTTATAACTTACTTTAAAGTAACATTTTTATATTATTAATTAAAATTTGCATGTGTTTATTATCAACGAAAACGTAAATTTCAATGATTTTAAAAAACTTGTGGTGAAAACAGTTGAAAGTAGGATTTCTAGGAAAAATATTATTACTGTGTTCTCACTGTGTTAATCGATTGGTCGTCTGATAACTAAAAAGGTTTATGAATCCTCTGCGATCCACTTGATATTGCAATCAAAACCTGTGACGCAACTTCACAACACTTCAGGCACCAGTATATCGGTACAAAATAGATCGGTATTCCTCTAGAAGCTTTCACCTCTTTGAGAGAAAGAGATGGAAAAAGCAAGACGAAATCTTCAATTAAAAAAGTAGTCAGCTTTTGCTACAGATAAGATAGCGCGTCCGTCGTGATAAAAGCGACAACTCACCGAGATATTTGTGTATTATTTACACATACTTTTTGCAGAATTTAAAGCAAGCATGAGATTGAAATGCTTTAAAATCGGTATAAAATAAGCTGACATCAACTTGACAAGCAGTGTGATTTCGGCAGCGCTTCAAATTGCTCTACACCGATTTCGAAGACGGAGACGGAGTTAAAATGAAATTCGGGTTGTCCATATTTTGCCTGGTTGCCTGCCTCTCCTTGGCGGCTTCTTACAGCAGCTCGTGGGGCAGACGTAACCGCACGGACTACCTATTGTTGAGCGAACAAGTTGTACGACTGCCACGCAGAAATAACTACTGGGACGTCAATGTTGACTACCCCAGACGCGTAAGTGATTCTTGATTGCTACATTTTCGTCTCCAATACGATCACCGACTTCAATTTACCGCTTTTAGGGTCAGGGGAACTCGCGGACCATTACAGCCATTAATCTAATCGATCGATTTACCAACAGCTCGGGCCCTTATGGCACTTTGATCTTCGGTGGTCCCGGCTGGAAACAGGCTACCGTTAATATCAGGAGTCAGCTGGGACGTGGCATTAATTCCACCGTGGAGTTTTGGGGAAAATAAAAAGCATTCAAGCAAATCCAAGATTAGAGGAACTATAAATTAATATAAGTTCTTTAAATAAAATTATCACTAAAAGAATGAAAGCGGAGATTTGAGGGTAGAAAGTTTGAAAGGATGGATGATCATGAAGTTATAAGAGTAAGAAGAAGTAAAATTTGTGTTTCTGAATAAAATTCGTAATAGTGAAATGAAGATTATTATGAAGTTCCAGAAACTGAAATGAATGGATTTCTCGTTCGCTCGTGATTACATGTAGCATGACGCTGTAATGGGTCGAATTTGTAATTTGAAGTGCCTCGTTCGGAGCCAAAATAGACCGAGAAAAAAACTATCAAACTGAGAAAAACAGTAAGATTTCACTTTTCTAGGACTTTTACAATGATTTGTGTGCTGAGCGGTAGATTGGCAGCTTCTGTGGAGTGACGTCTTTGACAATTGCTTTGGAGAACAAAATTTGCATAAGTTTTGAGGTTAATTAACATAACCTAAAAACCCTCAAGGGGCATCTTCAGTATATACAAGTGGTGACATTTTATATTTTTTCTATTCCGTGTATTTCGTGTAGTTCGTGTCGCTTTTCCAGTGTTGCTTGCACGCACTTGACTGTGACTGTGACTGTGACTGTGTGATCTTTAATGATCTGATGTCTGCGGTCTTCATTAAAATTTTACGCCTCATTATTTTGAGTTATTCGTTGCTAGCGTACGCATTTTCAAGATTCATTCAGTCGGGCTGAGTTGGTGGATTGAATGACTAACTGATTGACTGTATGCATCGCATGATCGTGTGAACTTTGATCATTACGATTGTGACGTTTCACTTAATGTTTCTTGCAATTTCCTTAATATTTTTGAAATTAATTTATGTCTGTTTTGGTTGATTTCATAGTATTTTCATCGAAATTTCATTCCGCATCGGAAACAAAAATCGAGCTTACGTTCTTCCAATCCGAAACAGAAAGTTACGTTTCGATTAACCTCATTTTCGATCCTCACAACAGGACACTGACTACTGTGATGGCATTTCCTCACGTTATGGCGAACCAATGAGCGTGAAAAAAACCTTAAAATTCGTTTTCCCTCCACAAAAGGAGGGACTTTAGAAAACGGCTGTCATCGCGTAGCCAGGAATCACCACGCTAAACATCATAAAATATGAAAAGTTTTTGCTGTTGCTACTCGGCTGCTGCGGCCGCACTTGCAACATGCGTGTCAACAGCACGCCGCCGCGCAGCAACGCATGTCGTCGTTTGTTCAACACGCACAACACTTGCTGCAGCAAATTTATGCATGTTTTCGATACTTAAAAGTTATCGTTAATGATCAATTTACGAGTTGCTCGCTGGTGTTCCATTTTTTCCCCTCCGAGACTCGTTCGATCGTCTCGATTGCTGTTGTTGTTGTTGCTCTTGTTGTTGCTCTTGTTGTTGCCGTGGTTTAAACGTACCTCATTTTTAATGATTTTGTGGTTGGTTTCCATGTTATTTGATTTCTCGTTTAATTTATCGTGTGTTTTCGGCGTTTTATTGCGCTGACATTTATTATTATGTTATACGCGTAGATATTTACAAAGTTTTTACGAGATTTATATGTTGTTGGGGTTTGGATTTTTGTATTAATTTTAAGTGTACAACATGCATTAGCTTGAAATTATCACACATGATTTCATGATTGATTTTCATGACATGCTTCATGACATGTTTCATGACATTGTTTCCAGCCATGAATTTAATTTGATGGTTCGTTAGTTGTTTGTCGAGTTGGTTGCTTTGGCTTGACAGTTATGGATTCGTTGAACTGACGACTGTTTAGTGACGTTCATGTCTGTGGTTCGTTTTGTGTGGTGATCAGTGTGGACCAGACGGTTTCTAGTCGGTTGATTAGTTGACTGGTTGATTCGTTGATCTCAGTGGTTGGTTACTGGATCAGACTGTTGATTGTCAGTTTCGTTTGATTGTCAAATCGTTGACGATTCGTCTGATGGTTGGTAATTTTCATTTTTGACTGGTGGTGTGTCTTGCTGGTTGTCAGCTGATTTTGTGTCACTTCCAAGTCGTTAAATTCTTAGGCAGTTCTATGGTTGCGGTGGCTTTTGGCTTATCAGGTTGAGCGCTTACTTGGATTGATGGGAAGGATCTGGTTGTTGGCCAACTGGTGCGGCGGATAGTTGGATAATCTCGTGATCTCTTTATTAGAAAATTATTTTAATTTTTGGCGGTTTTTTCGATGGTTTACTTGATGACTGGTTAGCCTTAATAGTTGATTGACTGGTCTGATGTCTCGTCAATCAGTCAGTCAGTCAGGTGGTTGATTTGTTATTTTGATCATGCAAAAATCTTGTTGTGGAACAGTTAGTTAGATCGTTTTTTCGCAAACTTGTTTGTATTTTCGACTAGTCGGTCGTCACATACAAAGTTTATTTTATATAGTTTTTTTCGGCACACCTCTAAATTATCACTTCTTGTGTAACGAATTAATTATAACTAGCGGCGAGTGATTTATACGATCGAAATTTATCAATAAGATAATAACTATCCATCGAATTGTTTGTGTTTGTAAATATTATGATTTATTTAATTATTAAGCGTGAATTACAGTGTTTGGTTAAGGGAAACTTTTTAATTAAAGCCAGCGTAGTTTCGCTTTTAAACTTTTTGCGTTTGATAATTTTCGACCTTTGTTTGATGACTTTTTTAGATAATTTTAAGATCACCTCTGTAAGCAGGAAAAACACACACTTATTGACACACTTTATAAACAGCAATGTCTCCTCCTTCACCATTTCGTGCAACATCTTTAGACGATTTGAAGTTCCAGCCAATTTCGTGGGTGGAACAGCACGATCACTCGTACTGACTCTTGGCACGCCAACCCAACCAGACCATCGGGGAGCCAAGAGCGGAGAGACAGCATGGTTTTCGATGGCGCGCTCCTTCACCCCATCATTCGTCCACTGAGTCCAACTAACAAAAGAGGTGATCATGCAACGATCACGATGACTGACGTCTTTTTCGCTGACGCGTCTGTGGAGGGGGACGAGGACGAGATGTGGCGGAAAGTGCATTTTATTCCTCCTCCATGAGAAGCATTCGGCTTGGTTGAGAATTTACTTTTCAAGCGATACACAATCTTGTTAGCATTTTCTTAGCACTCGAATCGATCTCTTTGTTGTCGTCGTTTTTTTTCTAATTCTTTTTCTATAGAAAAACTACAGTTCAGATTAAGCGACAGCGATGCCGGCTGCAGGGGCAGCCAACATTTTTGTGGCATCCAACATCCACTAGAAGTTTTCCTGCACCGCTGAGAGGCGAACGAAAATTGATTTTTCGCCAAAAGACGAAACCGATCGCAAAGATCGCGAGTTCAACGAGTTCGGAGGGTTTTCTGCGGGCCAACATTGAGGCTAATGGATCAGAATTGAATTTGATTGATAGTATAATTGAATGCAAACAACGTCTGTGATGTGATCTCTTTAGATTTTTGTTCTCGTTCGGCTTTTGCTGAGACAGCTACGATCAGACAGTGGGATGGAAAAGTTTTCGGCGAGGGGAAGCTACGATTTGGATCACTTTTTGTTGTTGTAAAATGAGGCAAGTGAAATATATGGCAATATCATTTCGTTTCTCGTCTCGATCACGTCTCGACAGGAGAACACAACTACGATGTTCCACTTCCCTTTCAAAGAGCGAATGGAACAACTACGACTTTTCTTAATGATCAACTGAATGAAAAACATATTTAATATAGTTTATTCTTTCTTCATTATCAGCAAATAAACTGCCAATTATCAATTTATCGCATCGTGATCGTGAGGTTCAGCTGACGTTTTTGCTGCTTGATTTTGGCCAAGTTGGTTGTAATCATGAAATTTAGAATTTAGAACACATCGCAGAATAGCAACCAGTGATGATAAATTTAAATCGAAATTACAAACGGCACTTAGAGTTTCAACGATAAATCGCAAATAAATTGCGGCTAAATCGCTTTTCGAAAACGTGACTGCATTCGTTTGGTATTTCAAAAGTTTACGTATGATAATATCAAGTTCAGTAAGAACATTTTTTGTTTTTCAATATTAACATAGTTTTCCACAATCACACAAACCTTTTTCAAAGTAAAGCTTTACTATATCGTTTCCCATTTTTATCTAGTAGTTTGTTTTCATTAAAAGCCTTTCAATTTAAAATTGTAAACTGATTTGACTGTCATTCGCGCCGGGCAGGCTTTCCAAATGCTATTAATACACGCTGTCCGAAACCCGAACCGTCTTTCATTACATTTTAAAATTATGTAAAACACGTTGTAAAATTTAAAGAAGGAAAAGGAACTCAAACATCTCGACCTTCGACACCTTCGAAGAGAAGATTACAGATTTTACGGCACAGAGCTGAATGGAATGAAGGTCCAACACTGCAGTGACAACTAATTCAAATCGTATGTCGGGCTGTATAATTAAGATAAAGTTATGGCTCTACTAATGGATTCAAGTGGCCCACTACGGATGCAAATGAAGACGAATATCTTTCGGTCGTGGTATGCAAGTGGAACTTGTGAAAGGATCGCATTACCTTTTTCAGTAGGCGTCTCGAAGAGTTAGTATTTCGGGAAATTTAGGTTTCTTTATGGAAACTGGTAGACTTTCTTAAATTTCGTTGAAATGGTCGCTATAAGTAGTCGTAAAACGAAGATTTCAGACAAATATTTATATCTACTTTTAATTAGTAAACATATTCGACTGATATTCGCTATAATTACTTAAAATAGGACACGGCATTACCCTCTAAATACCATTAAAATACACACAGAAAGTTAAAAAAGAACATTCTAGGAGAAATTTGGACTCTTTCATAAATGCCGGGCTGAAACCAAAAAATTATTGAACCCAGTAGATCTTGTATGCTATTATTTGCACCTAATTTCCAATAGAACTTTATCTTGACAAAACTTTACGAGGGAAAATGTGTGTCAGATTATATTCTGCGTCCTCATCTCCCTCATTTCGAAATTACCGCGACAAATTAGAGCTTTTTCGCAGTTTCTAAACTGGTGTACTTAAATTAATCTTGTGGTCGCAGATCGAACAGGTCTACAAAAAATAAAACCACAGAAACCGTAGAAATGCATGTTTTACTTTAAGCTTCAGATTTAAAATTAAAGAAAAAACACTCAGCGTGATATTAAAAAACTATTTTGAGACCATAACAATTATAATACCACGGAGAAAACTATTTCTATAAGCACAACACATCAAAGGGAATCGAAACAAATAAAGAAAAACCGCAGGAAAACGCGATAATAAGCCAACCTCACTCAGCAATAATTTGAACCACATGACGTTTTCTGGACTGATTCACCTGAATTTCTGGGGTTCTTGCTAGCAGAATCCAACGTTCAGTAGAAATCTTCCCAAGTTGCTGTCTTTATAATTAAGATTTATAAAGAAGAGACTTATTAAAGTCACGCGATCGCAGATGGTTTTTGCTCTTCGGTTTCTTTCCTTTTACTATAATTCATGATACTCCTGCTTTTTCGTCTCGATCAGCTCAGCTATTTGACCCACATCACTGATCGTTACCGGAAACAGGTTATTGATGACGAGACAGAATGATTATAGAGTGCTGTAGTTCTCCCCCCAACCCCTAATTATCCTCTTCCACCGCTTCCACACTCCCTTCGCCGAAAGTCTGCAGTAATTCCAGAAGTTCGATTCGTGGCCAACACGATCAATTCGCTGGTCACTTCGGCTGTCACCGAACAAAGAAGTTGGACAAGTTTTTGCTTGCCATTCATGTGCATCAATTACGCAGCAGCCATTCGTGCGCTCATGCATCCCGCCGTTTGTCTCGGTGAGGCAGTTGCGGGCTCTTGATGATCCTCATGGTCGCACGATCGCATTCCGTGTTGTTGTGATATCGCTTCAAATCAATTCAAGCAGCAGACACCAGTTGCCACCAGATGAAGTGCCTGCTGAGTGCTGCGATGTGTAGGGAGCCTCCTGTGCACTGGATGTGGGCTTCCGCTGGCGCTACGTTCGTTTTTTTATGGAAATCGGTCGTGTGAGGAAACTTGAGCTTTTATACCGTCACGATTCATCTTCACAGCGATTCACATGTTGTCAACATCTAAACATTTCTGATTGTCGCTCTCAATTTTCCTCACACTCAGTCAAATACATCGCCGCGGGGATGATCAAGTCTGAGGATCACCATCATCACACGTCTTAATTACGAGTTGATTTTAACTGTCTCCAGTAATGATTTTTTAATAATTTCTGTGTCACTGCAGCAGATCGAAGAGCGAGAAGAATCTTCAGTTTCATTGCAATCACTGGATTTTCTGTTTCAACAGCAGTCAGTCGAGTTCCCGCTGCGCTGTGGTGAGCATTTAGTGATCATAAAATAAATTAAATATAAATAGAATTTCAATGAATCGATTTTTAATTGGAGTGCATCTAGAAACTCGAACGTCATCACACTGGCGAGCTGCATATTTGAGGTTCGAAAATATTTAAAGCGGACGGATTTAATGGGATTCATATTTTTAAACTTTGTTTTAAAAAGGTTCCTTCCTTTCTTTGGTTTAATCAGATTATTAAAGATCGTACTTGCCACTGCTACTGACACGGCAACAGCTAACAAGTTGTTTTTGGCGAAAAATGCAAAAATCTTTAACCAAATTCATTCCGAAGGCAAACTTAATTACTTCAAACGCGACTGACAGACACAACAAAGTACAAGCTGTTCAAACAAATTAATTAAAACAACAACCACAAAAATGAAGCAAAAATACAAGCGAAAACTTGAGAATTTTACGTAGTAAATACTAATTAAAATCGCATTTTTTAAAACGCCGCGACATACTAGAGATCCGCACAACCAGAATGGCTAAGAACGCCATAAAATGTGATGAGATGAGCGGCAACGACAGACAGCAGCAACTACAACATCGTGTTTAGCAAGATATCACCGGCAGCAGAGACAAGGAAAAATCACAGCAATTTGTCGGCTGTCAGACAGATTGTCAAAATAAATTTTGTGCGCTGTTGAAATAATACGAGCGAAATACAAGCAAACACACACACACACACGCAAGAATTTATGATATTAAATTTTTGCGCAAAATTTTGTAAGCACAAGAAATACTTTGAGGTTGCGAAGAGCAGAACTGAGTAGTGAAATATGAAATATAAAATTAAATTTAGGTGACACCCGAATAAAAGCAAAGAGGTGGCAACTGTATTTGAAATCGTGTGCAGAATTTTAATGACACAAATTTCAATAAATTAACAATTAGAATAGCATGACAAAACTTCTGAACATGTGTGACACGCGGATAAACTACACGCATTCGCAGCACACACACGCACACACACACACACACACACGCAGATTAAAAAGCTTCAACTTTGTGTGCACCTGCTTCGAACTTTTTTGCAAAAAATTAACCAAAATTTTTTTGCAAAACCAAATAGCAACTTATTTTGCTCCCTGAAACAAAGGCAACTTTTTGAAATTACAAGTTAACGCGACGTGAAGGAAAGCGATGTAATCTGACAGGATAATTTAGGCCAGCA
Source organism: Sicus ferrugineus (assembly GCA_922984085.1). Taxonomy (NCBI): domain Eukaryota; kingdom Metazoa; phylum Arthropoda; class Insecta; order Diptera; family Conopidae; genus Sicus; species Sicus ferrugineus. Next base: position 11,560,210 of record OV277348.1, read on the forward strand.
TAAAAAACTTTAATACGCCATCATATCAGAATTCCTTTAAACGCAGGTGAACCACACGGTGAGTTAATCACTCCGTCACTCCATCACTCAATCAATAGCGCACTGAGCCAGTCAGTCACTCTTTTCAAAACGAGGAGTCCGAATTAATGCCACGAAATAACTCGATTTTAAGCCCGCACATTGTTGGGATTGACAAGCATGCAGCAGTGATTGCCGACAGACAAGTGTGGAGCGTGAAAAGTCAAAATTGATTAATTTTTACAAATGAATTGTGGATTAATTTGCTCAGATATGATTTGGCACTCAAATTATTGTATTTATACAAAAAAAAAGAATGGTGGAGGCCACATTGTCAGAGTCTGAAACCACTTCGCATCTGGAAAACACTAAAAGAATCCAGAGAAATATCAAAATTTTGCACTCGCAGAAATACAGAGATTCGGTGATTTGAAAGTGGTGTTGAAACCTTTCAATTGTTAGATTCGACTTCTATTTGAAATTGTCGAACAACCAGCACTCAATCTCAGCTCAAAAGTTCGATCACATTCAGAACACAAAAGCGGCGAAAGCTGCGTAGCGCTGCCCGTTTCTGAATGCGATGATTGTTAACATTGAGCTCAACTGTTGGAATGAAACTCCTCATTGAAAGGTTGTTGTATGTCAATATTTGGAGACATACAACTTTTCTCTCTCATTATTTTATAAAACACCTGAATTTGGTTAGTAAATACATACACATTTTAATAAATAAGTTGCAAGAAATACATAACTTCCATTTTCTTCTTTATTTTTGAAAATTCTTAGAAAACGATTACAACACAAGAGTCCGGAATGCCACCGCGGAAGGAGTTCCCCATAAAAAAGTGGGAACCGCACTCTAATGCACCGCAAGAGACCTCGTCCTCGAACCGCGTCATTACTCTGTTCTTTGAAGGCGATTTTATGGCCGTCGCTTCATCACCGGCGAAGTCATAACTCACTGCAACGTAACACCAGCTGACACAACAAATGCACCAGCAACAAATTGGACGCAACTGATCTTTGCTTATCTCCGTCTCCACCGCCACTCTTTGGAACCAAAAAATGCATTTACTTGGCGAGCGGTTCCCAAACTGTGGCGCGCGCGTACGCTTATGAACGATTTTTGTTTTTTTGATTTCAATTTTGTACTTAATTTATTTTTCAGTATTATTACAAAAAATAACCGAATTCCAGCGGTTTTATTATCCGAAATCTTTAACTATTGTAAAATTATACTATTTTTTCGCACTCGTAGTAAGAAGTCTAGTAAAAAAAAGAAGTAAAAAAGGAAAAGTTTTACTACACCAAAAAAGTACTACTTTTGACTACCTTGTACTACTTTTGGCCAAATAAACGATCAAAAATAATGAAAACCGAAAAGTTGTCAGGGTCTGCATGAAATTACTTGGAATATCAACTAAAAGTTTTACCGGTGTGGATATTTATCTATCTTCATGAGTTGTACGCGCAGACAAAACTTTGAGAAGCACAGAGAGCGTTTTCCCCACACAACCAATCCACGGTGTACATTACGCGCTTTTATGATTAATAAAAAGAGGAACCATAAAGCGGGACAAAAGAACCATCAAAGGGGGACTTAGAGCCTTAAAAGAGGGGCACACGGATACAAGTAGACTTCAACTCCATTCATTATCAGCCGAAGGAAATCATCCAAAACGATACGCCAGTCATGGTGAGACTGCTACGGCCATCATTATATTTGACGACAATGTAAGGCGACAGATTAGTTGGCAGTGCGGTTGATGCAGTTTTCAAGTTATGTAAGACTATTAAAATTCGTTTAATTTTAAAAAAACGCAATGACATTAAGAGATCAATCGTTTCCAAGGAATGGAGAGAAGGACGCATATTAGGAAAATTTTGAATAATCTTACGACTATTTTAAAGTTTATAAATCTTATTTTTAAATTTGCGTTATTCTGTCTTACGTTGCGGAGAGTAATGCTGAAATTTCGAAATCTCTTCGGAAAATATTTCGTTAGCTGTGGAAAAAATTACAAACAATTTCAGAAATCGTGAAAGTTCCAGGAAAGAAACAAACATTTTTATGTTCCACATTTGGAATTTTTCCATTTCAAAACAAACATTTAATTCCAAAATGTAAATTTTCCGAGAAAATAACGAGAACAATTTCTCTTTATTTGAAGTTACACTTTATTTTTTACACTAAGTTTTTCCTGCGATACAAGAAATTTTTAAATTGTAGAGAAATACTAAACTCAAATAGAGTTTGGAAGTCTTTTAGACTGACTCACAATGTTTTTGTAGGTTTCAACTAAATTGTGTATGAAACTCAATATTAGTACTTTAAAAATTAGCTAAAAATCTTATGGTTTCTCTATAATCCGATCAGTTCATCCGAACAATCGAAACTTAGCTTTATGCAGATGCAACTTTGAACTTTCCACTAATCGTAGCATCGATGATGTCGCTTAATTTTATTTCCATAGCGGTATCCATTTCAGTGAGAAAAGTGTCGTCCAATTTAATACTGGAACCTCCATCACTATGCAGATCTTTGTGGTTCACATCTGAGGACTCATTAATCGAATGAATATTTTCCAGTTTTTGTTCTCGAATGCGTGTCTCTCGCATCGCTTGTGTTTCCCTCACATCGTTCAGATACATCTCCCAATTTCTGGCTAGGCTCGGTAGAACTCTTATAGAATCTATCAACGCTGTTGTCAATGTTACATCAATCGCTATAGCCGAGGTTGTCAATTCACACGTTGTGGCAACTTCAGCGCTATTATTGTCGTCATTGCTGGAGGTATCCATTGAAGTGTCGTTAATTTTGCTGTTAAAATTGAGGTCATCTATGCCGGCGAAACGTTCTATGAACTGCTGTACGTTTTCGGATTGTTGTCGCATGCGTTCCAAACGTTTTAGCTTCGTTTCCTTCAAGTCATCCAGATAGAGTTCCCAATTTTTCGAGATACATGGTACAGTCTCAGCCAAAATTATGACAGATGGTACGTCGACAAGTTCTTCAGACGCTGGCAATCCATTATAATTATTGAAATCCCTGACATTAGTTTCAATATATCGATGAGCAGCTTGTTTTGCACAAATCATTTTCAATATGTTGAGTTTCGATATCTTTCTATGAAACTTTCAATTTTTGTAGGATTCCAGTAGTTTTTGAAGGATTCCAAAAGTATCGCGGGAGAGAAAAGTCGTTAATGGAAGGTGTTCGCGGCTTGCAACTTCAAAATCAAGTGATTCAGCACGGTATCACCGCGATTATGGAAGATGCTAGCATGAGTACAAAAATGACTCAAGGTAGGGGTGACCCGAGTGCCAGGTAAAAATTTCAAGCAGGTATCGGTGGTATACTTTCCTCACTTCGATTTGAATCTTAGTTGGCTAAAATTAGGTAGTCATGGTTGCTGGTAATTAAAGTTAATTACGTCTACGTACTGCGTATAATCTGCAGACTGTTTCAAGACCTTTTCCTCGAAATTTCTTAGGAAAATTCCAAAGTTTCTCAATTTATTCGCAAAACTTTCCATTATGACATTTCAAAGGTCTAATTTATTGCTGAGAAGTTTGGTAGAAACGTTATTTTAAGTGTATTTGGAGAATTTTTAGCGGAAATCTGAATAGCAGTTCAAGGTATTAAAATATCTAACTATTATCAAAACGTACAAAACCTTGAAATTCTCCTCATTCGACTTCTTTTACTTTTCAACACCCTACATCGAAATATTATTAGACTTTGTAAATCTAAATCTGAAAATATTGTAGAATTTGATTGATACTGTGAAAAAGTCTTGATGTCAAGAGGGATAAATTAGCATTAAAAAGTAAAAAAATGGTTCTCATTATTTTGTATAATAGTCACGAAATGTACTTTTCAAGAAAACGAAAAAAAATATCAAGTTTCATAGGTACGTCCGTACATAGCTAACCGAAATAATTAACATCAGCAAACATTCAACAGAGACAAAACCTTCCATTCTCAATCCCATATCAGTGAAATATATCTTTCTACCAACTCTCAGGGAAATTTATTCTTTTTTAATTCCATTTATTCTACGTTCCGCAAAGAGAAAAGCCATGAAATGAGATACGTTCTCAAAAAGCCAACGCGAAACCCACCCGAAAATCGCTTTCGTCTTCCATTCATTGACTCCTTTATTCGAATCCTTTTCAGCCCTATTCAGCTTCACGGTTGCCAGGACACCGTATTCACCATTATCGTCATGTTGTTGCTGTTCTCACAAACACACTGTTTGACGGACGAATCACGTGACAGGAACAACGCGTTTATTATATTCGAGATTCTCTTCAAATATTTGGCGAAGGATGCGACGTCCCTGATGTTGTTGCTTTTTTCATGGGTTTTTTATTGTTTTAGGAATTTTCATAACCGCCGCAGTATTTTTTAACCACTAAAGGCCTCGATAAACAGAAAGAGACGAAAAACACAAAACTCAGTCAACTCACTAAAAACACATCCATCAGTCCAAATCTGTCCCTTCGTCTGTTCCACTTCCTTCTGGATTCGGGGAAGGGGAAGAGGGATGCGCTAGCACGACGGTATACAGCAACAACGAACAATCGCTCGGCAGCCGAATTCATTCAAAGGCGATTAAATGCGCTACCCTTCGAGAAACACGGACGTGGTGCACACGGTATTCCGTAGATGCTCTTCAAAGGTGGAACTTTTAAAGGTTGTTACAATTTGTTGGTTCTTTTTTTAGCAGGATGCTGAGCCTTTTAAAGCAACCCTTTCAAGGGAAGCGGCATTCAGCTATCAAACGGCAGACAGTATTTTTGCAGAGGGATGCAGGATGGAACCCGAGTTGTCTTCTAATGAAGATGCATTGGGTGGTATTTGTGGCTTGTTCTCTGCTTGTGAACATCATGTTTCTCTATATAAAAATAAACAAAAGAACTCATTGATAGACCTTCTGCTGTAAATTTAGGCTAAAAACCAGCAACAGCCTCAGAAATGGCCTCTCCTGTCGCAGACGACATTTCGAGTGATTAGCATCCATTGAAAATATGAGTCTGTAAATATTTTACGCTTGATCCAGGTGTATCAGTCAGTTGTTGCCTTTAGGATTCATGAGGGTTTTTCGAATATTCTATTCGTTATCTGCGCACGGACATCTTTTTGTTCCGCTTTTTGTTCTGCGTTGAGAATGTGAATCATTGAATGCTTCATGTGAGAATATTTAAATTTATTGATGAACGCATGAGCACTTTTTTGACTGCATTACTGCTTGCAACCCACAATAATTGAATACAAATTTGAGTCAGTAAATTTTATGCGTCTGCTCAAGCGCGAGACGAATTTCACCGAAAACTTTTTCGCATCAATACTTTTTCCAGCCGACGTTTTTGTGCTTTCAGTTTTCCTCTTTTTCTCTCTCTCTCTCTCTCTCTCTCTCTCTCTTGTTTTCGCAGCAAGTCATATATTGCAACGGCAACACTTGTTAGTGGCAGTTTTTCTGACAGTTAACACGAAAATGCAGACTTAATGAAGTTTTTCCCGTGTTTTCCGTGTTTTTTCTTTTCAAGTCAGCAACAGATTTTCCTGACGCACGTGACCTCGCACGTATTCTGCTTTAATTTCGCTGTTATTTAACCGTTTGTTTCCTATTTTACTGTTAGTTGTTACTATCTATTTATCTTCTATTTATTTCACTTACTTTTCATTAATTAAGCACTTTCGAGTTTTATTTTAGATAAATATTCTGTTAGAAACATAAAATCACTTCTTCACATTTTAGAATGGTAAATGAAAACGATGGAGTTTCCATTTCATAGTCGTAGCAACTATTTTCAGCCCAAAAACCGCAGAATAGTTGCGGAATAATTGTGAATGCCAACCCGCACTTGCAGTGCCCGCGATGGATGCACTCAGCAGCACTCAACGACTGACTCGCAAGAAGCTCATTAGAGCGCCCCGTGCTTCCCCACCTCCGACATTCACAGGCCCAGCAGCGCTACCTTCCGCTGTTAAGAGCGGCAAGAAAGTTGGGTGCACACCAACGCCTGCATTCAGCAGCACGATTACCGGGTCCACCTGCTGGCCAGCAATCTGCGGTGCAGCAAATGCGAGCAGGCAACATTTTCGCTCCATTATGAAATCACGTGTTTTAATGCAGCGCGGCGCAGACGACGGCTACTCAAGCTGGCTGAAAGCCAATGGACTTGTTTACGAGTTGGCTTCTCGGTTGGGCTGAAAGTAGCTGACTGCATCCGCGTTTGCCGTTTGGCGACAAGTGACACCGCGTTGATCCGTTCGCGTTCTAGAGCCACTTAGTGACGGCTTCGCGTGCTCCTCTCACCGCATTCCGGTTGCCACACACAGTTGCAGGTTGTAAAGATGTTTGCTGCTGGCATTTCAGAAGTCAACTTTTGACTATCTTGGCCATAAACTGAGTTTATCTCTCGATAATCAGCTGTCCGTGGCGTGGCAACCGTTGAGCACGGCGATTAATTGAATTGCTCAGCGAGCACAAACAAGTGTTTGGATTTCACTTGTCGAACGCCGTCCGACCCACATCAGCTGGGATGTAATTAATAACGCTCCCCACTTAATAAATACGGACGGCGCGATGACTATTATGCCGCTCGCATGAGTGGATGTCGTTAGTCTGCGCTGAAGTGGCTGGTATTTATCGCGCGATCTGGCATTAATTGGCCAAGCGGCTACAGGTCTCGAAACGGTCACGGCGGAATGAGGAATTACAGTCCGCGCACCACTGCTGTTCAGTGGCATGCAAAGTCTCATGCAACTCCAGTGAATGTGGGAAAAGGTGGAGAAATAGCGCTACAAAGAGATTCAAGAGGTTCACCATTAGAATGAGAGGAACCTCATTAGGATCTCTAGCGAAATAATGACTTAATAATGTTTGAAAATTGGTCTTCCCTGAGTGGATGCAACGTGTGAAATGCGAATGAATTGTGAGACCCTCGTCGAATTTTTGTGTTTTAACCGAATTGTGTCCACAGAATGGCTCTGTTCTGTATGTTCTGAATGGCTCTGTTCTGAATGTGAATTCACAGAGTGGTTGGATTCATCTGAGCTTCGGACGATGTGAATTCTTCCGCAGCACAAAGAAAAGAATTCAATTCGCAACCGCGCAACTCACACTCACTCGTCTTCTTGACGCTGATTAATAACGACAACTCGAAAAGGGTAACCGTAGCAGAGATAAGTTGGCAGTGTGATAGAGGGTGCGGGTTCTGCGGATACTTACATCCAAGTCGGCACGCCTTGCAGCGCCGAGCTGCTCCCCACCAGGCTGGCCACGACTGCATATGACGCAATAATCCACAGTGAAAAATGCTTCCTTTTAAGAAACTCCATTCTGTCCACTTTGCGAGGAGGAGACAAACCGAAAAGTGGTCGTCGTTGTCGTAGTCGCCGTCGCGGTCCTCGTCGCCGTCGCCGTCGCCGTTGTCGTCGCCGTTGTCGACGTCGCCGTTGTCGTTGTCGTCGACAATAACGATGTCGTCTCTACGTTGCGCTCCGTTTCTCGTCGCTGAACTCACTTGCAGTTTTTTCCTCTATTTCATTTGGTAGAACTGAGCGTGATAAACGTTTATTTTATGCAATTTTTTCACTTTCCTAGCATTTTGCACTTTTTGCTCTTTTTGCTCTTTTAAAACTTGTAATTTAAGATTGGAAAACCACGCCAAAAAAGTCTCATCTACTTTAATCGCTTCCTTTTTCGGTTCGTCGTTGATATCACTTCAAGGATTAGGAGGCAAATCCTTGGCTGCTGTTGTTGTTATTCTCTCTGTCTCTCTTGCCACACGCGAACGCGCGATTATTAATCGTTATTCAGCGTTTGTTTCTTCCTCTCTGTATTTTGTTGATCTTTTTCGTGGCACGTTGCACGTTATTAGCAGCAGCAGCAGCATTTAGTGGAGGACATTCTTCATTTCTGACAGTTAAAAGCGACTTTATTACCTCTTCTTGAACTCCTTCGCTGGCATTCGAGTTCGTGAAATTCATGAAATGCATAAAAATTTGACTTTAACTTCTCGCTTTCGCTGAGCCGCACTTTTCACTTAATTTCATGGCATTCTTGGTGTGTTCGTTCCACAGTCAGCTGCTGAAAAGAGAGAGAAGAAGAATAAAATTAAATTTAAGTTGATGCTTTTTTTTTAAAGAAAATATCTAAAAACGTTAGTAAAAAACGAGTTTCTTGCAATAAAAGAGGTCCAGCGGAAACTCTTGTCATCCCCACGGAACTCAGGCTTCCAAATGAATACAAATTTCGTTTTTAAACTGCTTTTCAGACAAACAATCCAGACCTTTCCCGAATTTACGATGCTACCCGTAAATCTCCAGCTTAATTTAACCACCATCAATTATAAATTTCTCGAAAAGTCGTAAGAATTCTGAACAAATTAAAAGCAAGCGAGGATTGTTTCGGACGATGATTCGCTGTTTCCGAAAGAATGTTACATGTTTAGAATGTAAAGTAAACTGAAGAAAGGGAATTTTGGAATGCAATAAAACCTGCTATCAACTCGAAAGATAAGCCGTCTCAGCCGAGAGGCCGAGCTGCTGAAACGCGTCTGCATAACCTGTTGCCTCGAATTCATTTCGGGAAGAAATAGAAATTTCAACGTAGGCGTTGGAATTCTCCTTGGCAGCTCGGATGCCTGCAGTGGCAGCAAATCTCTGTGCGCTGAAATGGAATTTCGTCCTTTTCGTCTAAAAGGATCTGCAAGGATGTGAGGAATTTACGTGCTCGCCTGCGTTAATCTTTTTCGAAACTTCCTGCTCTGCGTGAATTGGCTACGAAATTCTTTAGTGCGTTCAAACAATTAATAAAGATAATCGAAATGTTTGGACATTTTTATTTGTGACACCGAATTCTTATTTGTCTCTCCCTCTCTCTCCCTCTCTCTCTCTCCCTCTCTATCCTTCTCTTTCTCTATCTCCCTCTCTCTCCCTCTCTCTGTCTCCGCGCCGTTCATTCCATCTTGAGTTCGCTTTCCCACATCGAGTTGCATTTTAATTTTTTATACTCGCACTAATGGATGTTTGTGTCAGCTTTGGAAATCCTTTGGCCAGATAAGAGAATTTTTATTGCTGCTTTTAACGAAATCAATTTAGTTTATGAGTTACGATGGTTACATTAAAGCGCTCAAGTTTTCTTGATATTTTATTGATGTTGAAACGCACAAATCAAGGGAGCAACAAGTGGTGGAGAGGCGGTGGAGAGGCGGTGGAGAGTCGCTGGAGTGGCGCTGGAGAGGCGGTGGAGAGGCGGCGGTGAAGAGATGGTGAGTCCGTGGAGAGAAGATGAAGATGCGTTAATGCGTTTGCGATGGTTTAGCGATGATTTTTGGTGGTAAAAGTTATAAAAATGCATATAAAACTCATTTTAAAACAATCTAAACTAAGAAAACTTTTTTAGTCACTCCAACTTTTCTATTTATAATTCTTTGCTGTATCACAAAATCGTGTGGATTTGAAGTTCTCAACGAAGGATTTGATTTTTTCTCATGAAATTCCAGAAGACAACGAATTGAATAGCAAAATAAAACCTTCGCCGCAACTGCACAAAAACAACAAGCTACACATTTCTGACACATGTTCTCACAGGAAGAGCGCCACATTTTACCAGGATTTACACCTGAGCTCAGCCATCGAAGTGCACAAAACCAATCCACACGCCAACGCGTGTTCACACACAAACACACACACACACTTGAGCAAAATCTAAAGGAAACTGCAGAGAAGAAGTAAAGCGAGAGAGTAAAAATGTAAGAGTTGAAGAAATAAAAAATTCCATGCCATCCCAGCATATGAATGGGATTTTAAAAATCCAGCAAAACATCAGCACTTGGCAGCTTTCAAAAGTGGATTCACTTAAAGTGCATCTGCGGTGGATAAAAATAACAAGAAGTGAAAAGATAAAACGAGGAAAAATCTCTTCCTCAATCCGAAGAGGGCATCAGTGGATTCCATGTTAATTCCAGCATTGCACTGATTCGACTTAAAACAAAAACAAAAGACAAAAACCCAGCGTACGAGATAAATACGCAAAATTCTCTCTCTCTCTCTCCCAGAAGAACCGTTTGTACGATTTTTCGCAGTGAAATTCGGTGGAAAAGTAGTTTTGTTCGTCATTCGCACGCTCGCTTCGTGGAGCGCCAACAATGGGAGCGCGTGTGCTGTCAGTCGCCTTCCGAAGACGGCTTCGCGCTCCATTTGCCGACACCCCGTTTTAATTGAATACATCAATCACGACGAGGATTAACTGACATTAGAGTCAACTCGGGGCATTCAATGCACGGATGTCGTCTCCGGATTTCGTTTATCGCGAACTGCGACCGATGTGTGCACTGCAGGAAAATGTTATTCATCAGCTTTTGTTCTACTTTCATCTAATCCTATTTTATTTTATTTCATTTTATTTCATTTTATTTTATTATTATTTATTTTATTTTATTTTATTTTATTTTATTTTAATTTCATTTTATTTTATTTTATTATGTTTTATTTTGTTTTGATTAAATAATTTCAGTTAAAAGCCCGAAATTCCATGCAGAAGAATTCTTCAGCCCTGAGTTTCCGTATCGTGTCTTACGTTTGTTTTTGTAATTTCTCTCTTTCTTCTCTCTGCAGCTGAATGTCAAGGTGACTCCTTTAATGACACTTTAATGGATGCTGCCACTTCTTTGTTTCCATTTTCTGTTCTCCTTTTTGCAGTGTGGATTTTAGTACGCCTTCTGCCAGCGAGAATTTCGATTTCATTGCGCACTTTTTGTGCGCTAATTTGTTTTCAATTGCGAGTCGATTTTTATTTCTCGCTGGATTTTGTGGTATTTTTTGTTTAATTTTCTTTGCATTTAATTTTTAACATTTAAAATGTAAATTGAATGTGGGAGTGAAGGTTGACTTAAATAAATGCATTTTTTTAAATGAAATAAATTAACTTTTCCCCTCCGGGCAACTCGTTACCAGCGAGATATTTTAACACAATCGAAGTGGAGCAACATTTTTAACACCTTCGGCATTCGCGGAACACCCGCGTTGGTCGATTTGTCGCTTATTATTTGTGACTAATTTTCAATTTAGTGTTTTTCGCGTCGCATTGACAGCTCGTTTTTATGTCAAGCGTTTAACGAATGTTTTCATGTGTTGTTCAGTGTTGTTCAGTGTGGCGCCGCGTTTGGTTTTTAAGGTGTTGACGCACGGCAAAAAACGCTTGAAATGTCAGATTCTGGCAAAAATGAAGGCTTGTTTCTGTAATCCCACCTGTTTTCGCATTTTTTCTTGTTTTAAAAGCAAAATAAGAAAAAGTGAAATTTACAACTTAGTGAAAAAAATCCATCTTAAAAGTCAGTTAGATGTCTGTAATTGTTTTTGTGAAACCGTCAATCTGTAAGATCAAAAGTCGTAACAAATTCTAAACTAAAACTAAAGATGCTAAAATTATGTTTTGTAACTCTAATTAAAGTTTGATCAAGCCACCCCCCCCCCCCCCCCCCCCCCCCCCGACACACTAATAATTAAATTTGACGCACTTTCAACGTGCAACAAATTGCGCTGTCAAACAAGAATCCAACGACGGAGCTGCCAGCGAAAGCGTGGGACATCCGAACGCCGGTGACCTGAACGACGTAGAGTCTCTTACGAGTCCCGGATTGCCTTACTTCACGCTACGCGCCGCTCGAGTTGCCTTCTATTCTAGCAGAGGCAGCGCGAGTGCTGCCATTCACGCCGCGTTAATCAGCGCAACTTCTGGCCGCGTGGCTTGACCGCATTTGTTGCAGCTGGAAGTCGCGTGACATGACTACGCATAATTTGCTCTCTTCCTTTTTTATTGCTGCAATTTAAGCATTTAAATGATATTTAAATGAGAGTGGAGTGGAGTGGAGTGGAGTGGAGTGGAGTGGAGTGGAGTGGAGTGAACCTTGCAAGAAAAACGACGACTACTCTGAAATAACAAGTGGCAACGCCCTACCGAAGCGCCCGCTGAGGAGGCGTAAAGTCGTCTGCCGCCCGCTCAGTTGCCAGCGCATCCACGCAACGCGTAAAGCGGCATCGTAACGACGCAACACTTGCAAAGTCTCGTAACCTCAACGATGGTCACACGATACGCGATGCAAGCAAAAACACACGATAGAAATAAAATTAATGAGTAACTCTGAAACCGTGTGGATGGTTGGTGTTTGACGAGAGGGGGTGGGGGCAGGGGTAGAAAACTATGGAGGTGGTCACTGGACAGCAGGAAAACCATGTGATAAAAATAAAAACTGACAGATAGATGAATGAACGAACCGAACAGCAGACGTTGCACGTTCAGGAAAAGCATCTCGCAGTCATGGAGCTGAGCAAAGTGCAGCTCAAACGCAATAAAGTTCCGATTTTCTGGCGAATAAACGTAGAAAGTGTGACCAGTGATGCCCACGAGATGACAGAGTTCTCGTTATCGGATCGAATTCTAGACGTGATTCGAGTTGGACCCTCTAGTCGAGGTAAGATTCGGGATCGGGACGGCTTTCTGCGAGGCAGACGAGATTGCAACAGTCGCTTCAAGTCGAAACGATAATCAAGATCGAGATTTGTAGTTGTCTTCTTTCCTCAGACTAAAAAGACAGACAGACAGAGACCACGATCTGGTTTTATAAGTTCACACGAATGCCTTTTTTAACCAAATAGTGTCACCTAAAAGTTCTCCTTCGGAATTTGTATGCCACTCTGGTCACCCCAATCGTAATCACCGTGGATAGTCGAGTGAATGCGGCGCGCGTGCGTAACGTAATCGCTGAAATAAATCGCGTTACCGTTCGTGCGTTTTTACACTTTATTGTCCTCACTTTAGTTTACGAATTTATTAATTGTCTGGCGGGCAAATAGACGTGCATGCAAACATTCTGCTCTGCGTCGCCAGTGCGTGGGAGTTCGGGAGTTTCAATCCACATTTCGATGAGTGTAGTTTTCTCAGATGAGAAGTTCTCATAACTCTCTCGTTCTAATTATTATTATTATTCATTTGAAATTTCATTAAATAGCACAATTATAAAGTTTGTGATTTTTTTTTGTCTAACTAAATTTAAAGTTTTCCCAGACAAAAACGAAAAAAATAACACCAGCTGTCAGCTGCAACATCTTGAAATCTAAAGAAACCGCAGGGAAGTAGAAAAGGAAAATTTGAAAAGCGCAAGAATCAAACTTTTTAAATGTGTTAACATCAGACGACAGACGGAAAACAAGGCATTCGAGGTGGACTGAATTGTGAAATCGTTAAGAAGAATAAAAGTAAAGGGAAAAATGAATCCTACAACTTTTGCTAAAAGCTTTTCTCTCTCTCTCTCGCTCTCTCTCTCTCTCTCTCTCTCTCTCTCTCTCTCTGTCTCAAATAGAAAAGGGAAAAAGTTGAGAAAGGGGAAGAAAAATCAACGAGACGACTACCGAGTAAGAAAAGCGACGAAAAAACTCATAAATTCTCTAAAATGCCCCATAATTGACTGTAGTTGACACTTACAGGGATAACAAAAAGAACAACAGCAACAACAACAACAACAACAACAGAGACGGCAACAACAACAACAAAGACGACAACAACAGTAACAGTTAAGTCGAATTATAGCGAATGTTGAATGTCAACAGCGGTTGACAACCACGAAATGCAAACAAAGCAAAAAAACAAGCAATTCAAAGCAAATCAATGAAGTTGCTGGCAAAAGCAACAAAAACAAACAACAAGGAAAAAGTGGAAAATAAGAAAAAATCAGAAAATAGGGCATTTTGTGGGCCGTGTTAATATTGTCAAATTTGTAAGGATTTACATTGACTGTTGGAGGTTGTAAGGTTGTTGTTGTTGTTGTTTCTTATGTTGTTGCTACCTTGACAGCTGCAAATAAACGTCAAGTGATTTCGTGTTGTTGTTGTCTTCCTTACGCTTGTCATTCAAATGCAACGCTGATGCTGCGTCAAAAGCGATTCAAATGTCAGAATGCATCAAGCAAAAATAATCGCTCGCTGTTATCGAGACACTTTTGTTGTTATCGTTTTATCGTGCTGCGAAGTGGAGGAGTTTTGATGACATTAAAGTGGCAATTCAATCAATTCAGTGCGAAATTAAAGCAAACGCTCGGTGTTCGCTGTTCAGTCGTGTGTGAGAGGTGAAGAAAAACAGCACGCAGTGAGTTTCCACTGAATAACAAGCATCGAGTATCGTTGATCCGGAAACCTCATCAAAACAACAACATCAACAATGATTGCGGCACTAAAACAACAAACATCGGCTGCTCACAACAACAGTAACAAGCGAGCAGAAATAACATGCAACACCCGCAACCACGAAGAAGTTGTGCGAACTGAACTTCCAAGGACCAACTCGCTGAAAGCATCAAAGCGGAAAGCAGCGAGCAGTTTTTCGTTCTTTTTTCTTCTGCTTAACATGGTTTGAAAACAACAACAACAAGCAACAAGTTGCAGTGGAAACCACAGGTGAACCGAAGTGGTTTCCACAGCGAAATGACAATAAAACGATGAAAACTTAAAAAGGAAGAATCGGTAAATTACAATCAATATTTTTAAAGGCCATTCAATCGAGATATTTCAATATTTCATTTGGACTAAGAAACTTTTTTGGCATGGAAGTCAGTTTTCGGCAAGGACGAACTTCTAAAGGCGCCACTGCCCCGCCCCCTGACCACGACTACCTCGACTCTGGTAGAGGGAGTCGAAGTAAAAAAAACTGCAATTCAATGAAGTCAAGCTTGTGATTTGATCCACGTTAGAAAAGCGACAACCAAACAAGTGACTTCGAGTGCAGAGAGAGAGAGAGAGAGAGAGAGAGGGAGAGAGAGAGAGAGAGAGGGAGAGATAGAGAGGGAGGGAGAAAAATGTCAGCTATTAAAAAAGTAGCAAACATCACTGCGTCCACACTGAGACGGCCGGCGATGGCAACTCTGTTGATAATTCATGCAAACGAGCAGACGAAGCAACTAATCGAAGCAGTAAAAGTTTTATTATTCTCTTCAGTACTTCATGAATAATTTAGTTCGTAATTTTTCTGGCAGTAGAAAGAAACTGGAAGGATTCACTTTGTCCTGGAGTGGTCGTTGAGTGAGAGGGGGAACAGTGGGAGAGGAGCAGTAAATCATTTTATACACTCACTGCCGGGACGAGGGAAGTGATGAGATTAACTTGAAAATGAATCAGTGGAAGATTAAGAGTGGAAAATCGCCTCGAAAAGAAGTCAATTTAAGCGAAGCGAAAACTCAGCAAATTCAACTGCAATTGCGTCGTTTATAAAATATTAACCAAAATTTTAAGTATCTACGAGATTCACGTTCTTAAATTCCCACAAAGAAGTCTCTGAATCTATAAAAGCAAAACCGAGAATAGTAGAGACATTTCGAGTATCCTTCCACAACAAAGCGACTCAGGATTCCAGCTACCTAAATTTTTATAGCCAGTTTTCTGTACTCTTTCAGGTTTCCTTTCTTTTCTCTGTTTCTCACCGAGCTGCTGTACAAATTTACATTCAGTGGCCAGGAGGCGTTCGTTCCTCCTGAATATCGTTTCTCACCGAAAAAACAGGGCAAATTTTTTTAAGGGCTTACTGAATTTTCAAGAAGAAAGGCTTCAAAAAATGTACAGCAACGGAGAGTTGAAAGGGAACGAGAAGGGGAACGAGAAAGGGAACAGAAAAGGATGCAAAAATCAACAAGAAATGTTAAGAAAAGTTTGCACGATCGGCATTCCCAGCAAGTAAAATAAAAAACTATTTGGCTCAGCAACAAAAATCCCAGATATGAGAACCGAAAACGCAATAAAGCAAAATAAGTACGGAAAAATGTGCTTCAAATATGCTTGTGTGCTGAATCAGAGCAACGCTATCTGGCCACGAGGTCGCAAACACATTCAGAGCTCTTGAGATGCAGACGCGTGTACTTGTTTCGGGGAGTCCTGGAGGAGGGTAAACTTCAAAGCGGGAGGAATGCGTAGAAGCGTGCGGTTTCATACAAGATTTCGTTCTTCCTGAGTGCCTGTGGCTCTTTACATGCTTCGTTCAAGAAGTACCTTCGAAAATCTACTGAAAATATTCTCCTTCCTGCTGAAACTCCTGCTGAAACTCCTGCATTAACTTGATTATAACAACGTTTGCATTCTTTGCCGTGCCGATTTTGCACGCACTTCGAGGATATTCAAATTTTCTAAGGGAAACCCGCTGAAAATCTCTCCCGAACCTCATCATCAACCAACAGCAAGCAGCATCCGTCAGCAGCATTCGTCAGCAGCATTCGTCTTGCAGCAGCCACCGCTAAGCTGGCAACAAACTGTTGGCCCTGACGAATCGAATGCTCTTCGGGATGAACGCTCGTCGTCGTCGTCGTCGTCGTCGTCTGGCTAACGAGCTGAACGCGGCTGCTGACTGCTGACGGCTTTTCTCCAGCGTCCACCACAGCGCTTCACCACAACGTCCTGCCGCCGAGTCCGGGTCGGTACATCATCAATTAACTCAACCTCTGCGCGGAACCCAGAGAGGGACTGCGTACGTACCGAACTTATTATTCGTGTTGTTCTTAGTCATTCTCGAAAATTGGAATCGGGGAATGAAGGTTGCGTTGTTGTTGTCGTCAAGGTTCTGCAGTACCGTGGCCTCCGTGGCCTTCCCAGCGCGATTCCCATGCGTCGGCCGCTGCAACACGGCGATTATGCGATTTAAAGCGTGACGCATTTGTACGACGCATCCCAGCCGCCGGCCGTCCGTCTCCGAAGTCGGCTGCCGTTTATTGTGTTCCAGCGCAATGTACTCCTCGGTACAAACGAATCTTTTTATGTGTGCCGTGGCTGCTACCATCTCAGTTACGCTTGCCGGTCCCGCTCCCTGTCCCTGTCCCTGTCCCTGTCCCTGTCCCTGTCCCTGTCCCCTCTTCATTCCTCGTGAAATCACTAAAATGCACTTTTTTGGTTGCTTTGTTTTGTGCCTCGCATAAATTTTCGATTCGTTACGTTGGGCTTATTTTGCGTTGGATTTTCGGAAAGACGGTTTTCGGGCTTCACATATTTTTGAGGGCTGAATTTTAAACAATTTTTTACCGAGCGTTTGTTTATTGCAAGTTTTTAATGCCCACCACCACTACTGTTGCCAGAAGTTTTCGCGCCCTCAGAATGACGTAAATAAGCTAACAACGCAATCGCCTACTCGGTCCCTTCGAAGCCTCGTTCCGTCATCTTCGACACTCTGAGCAAAATTAGCAATTATAACGACACCGCTAATTGTGCTACATGTTTTCTCTATGTT